>CM038041.1:43536312-44834437 GCA_021397845.1 Areca catechu | reverse complement strand
CTGCTGTGTGCATTATGGGTTCGATGAGCACCCTAGTTATCCCCTATCTCGTCTTCTTTATCTCCTCGTGTCCTTCGAGAGTCATCCTAGCGCATCTATGTGAGAGCCCTGCTGTGTGCATTATGGGTTGATGGGAGCTCAGGGTAGCTGGTGCTGTGACCCCTTCGGGGGGTAGCTTTATGCTCAGGGTAGCTGGTGCTGTGATCCCTCAAGAGGGTAGCTTTAGGCTTTGACCCCTGACTTTCTGTGTGCGTTCCCCGCTAGAGTGAGTCTCAAGGCCATGAGTTCCACTTCCCGGTCCCCCATCTTCATCCTTCCTTCGCCACATCCATCCAGAAAATTGAAAACAAAAGAGATCAACTATCTTAGGATTTTAGTGTCAATATGCCCTTGTCCTAGGAGGCTTCTTAGCCCTCCCACAGTCCTAGTTTGTTTAGTTGTTTCACTATTTTCCAAATAACCAGGTTACATCGATATTTTTCATCCCGCATCAATTTGGTATCAAGCGAGTTGTGGATTAGGGTGTGCTCCATCTTTCGAACTCGACGGAGTCGAGTTCTTCACGATTGAGGAGAATAATCGGGATCCAGGGCAGGTCCGGGTATTTTTCTATTTTTTCTTATTTTTTCAGAATTTTTTATTTTTCTTATCCCGCTATTCCACCTATCCCCGCTATTCTGGTTTTGTTCTCGGTTTATCCCGGAGTTATCCCAGCTTATTCTATCTCCTGCAACCTTTCTCTCATGAATTATTTAAAAGTTCGAACCCTAGCCCACCGCCCCTTCGGCCCCAGATCTGGGCCGCCCGCCCTCCGGCCGCCCCCGCCGGAACGCCGCCGAAGCTCGCCGGCCCCCGCCCTCGCGGGGAAGCCGCCGCCACCACCGCTGCCGCCCACTCCTGTGAAAATCCGAACGGACGAGGTGGCGTCTGCCCGCCATGGCCCATGGCCGACGCTGCCGCCGTCGCCGCCACCGCCGGCCCGCTGCCAGCTACCGTTCTCGCCGCCCGCCTGCCCTCGCCCGACCGCCGATGGGGTCCGCCATAGCCCACCCCCGTGGGAAGACGAACAGACACAGGAGGCGTCCGTCCCCGCGTGCGGCCGTGTGGCACCGCCGCCCACCGCCTGACGCCGCCGCCCGCCTGTCTGTCGGACACCATTTCGCCATCCCCAGCCTCCCCCGCCGTCCACCGGCCATTCCCGGCGCCCGAGAGGTCTCCCACGGTTGTGGGAGACCAAACGGCATGCTGGGCGTACCGTGCCAGCCATGTGCCGCCTCACCTGCGACCGCCGCTCGCCACCCGCTGGCCCTGTCCGCCGCCTGCTTCCCGGTCGCCGGTCGTGTGCTCCGTCGGGAGATCGATCCTCCGCATCGTCATGAGATAGATTTGCATGGATTTCAGAGCGTCCCATATTTCAGAGTAGCACGCTTTCTGGAGCAGATTATCAAGCCAACGCACGCTTTTCAGAGCATATCAGCACTACTTTTGATGCAACACGAATTTTGATGTAATTTATTTTCCTTTTTTAGTTTTCTTAAAGGCTAAGAAACTGAGGGTTTTGTTTTTTCTATATAAAGGCCCCCTCTCCCCCTGTAATAATCAGAGAGAGTTGATATAGATTTTTGGGTTGGTTCCGGTTCTGGTTCTGGGCTGAGGCCCATTTTTCTTCGTTCCCTGGTGTGTGCATTATGGGTTCGATGAGGGGTGTGAGACGTTCCCTGCTGTGTGCATTATGGGTTCGATGAGCACCCTAGTTTTTCCCTATCTCGTCTTCTTTATCTCCTCGTGTCCTTCGAGAGTCATCCTAGCGCATCTATGTGAGAGCCCTGCTGTGTGTATTATGGGTTCGATGGGAGCTCAGGGTAGCTGGTGCTGTGACCCCTTCGGGAGGGTAGCTTTATGCTCAGGGTAGCTGGTGCTGTGATCCCTCAGCAAGGTAGCTTTAGGCTTTGACCCCTGACTTTCTGTGTGCGTTCCCCGCTAGAGTGAGTCTCAAGGCCATGAGTTCCACTTCCCAGTCCCCCATCTTCATCCTTCCTTCACCACATCCACCAAAAAATTGAAAACAAAAGAGATCAGCTGTCTTAGGATTTTAGTGTCAGTATGCCCTAGTCCCAGGGAGGCTTCTTAGCCCTCCCACAGTCCTAGTTTGTTTAGTTGTTTCACTGTTTTCCAAATAACTAGGTTACATCGATATTTTTCGTCCCACATCAGTATACAATATACACTCAATATTTTGTTATTCATCAAAATCACTGGGTGGAGCCAACAATCTCTCCCTTTTTGATGATGACAAAACCTTGATTAAAATAGCGTTAAGTTTCAAATTTCAATTGTTATAATTCATGAATATGATGTAAGTCCATATGAGCCATAATTTTCATAGTTAGAAAGAATCAATCTCTCCCTCAATTAGATATTTCTAATCAGAACAAATAATATGTTATTTCAGGATATCAAAGCAGATCATATTTGAAAATTTACACAAACAAAGTGGAACCACAACAATTTATGCATACAATCTATACTATTACTCCCCCTTTTATCAATCATTAGAAAGGGGAATAACCTCTCCCTCATAATGAGCATGGAGACAAAAAGATAGTAGAGTATCAAATATAACAGGTATCAGAGCCAAAAAGATCCAAAGAGAGTATCAGAGTTGAAGAAAGAGGAGTATCAAAGCTAAATGTAACCAATCAATCACAAATAATAAGTACCAAACTGAAATATATAACTGATAAGAGAGTTTTCAGTACAAAATTTGCTGAGTCATCAGCAAAACTGAAACATACAAAGTGTATCAGAGTCATACAATAATCAGAAACATACAAAGTAACATGAAACATAAAAGACATACAACAGAAGAGACAAAAGACATAAAAGACATCTGTGAGGCTAATCCTCATCAGATGGAATCTCAAGACTAAAAGGAGCACTAATCCTAGATCTAGAGGCTAAGGCACTAGGAGGTCCCTGGGCTAAAGCCCAATGACTCCTAGTGCGGCCAGAAGGACCTAAAATGGGTACAACCCTAGATGATCTGGTGGAAGGGGGGAGAGAAGATCAGCTGGTGTAACAAAGTCTGGTGTGGAATCAACTAAGTCAGTAGGTGAAGGAGCAGCTGCGGTAGCGGGAGGATCGTGACTAACAACCTCAAAACCATTAGCACAGTCATCACTGCCACTGCCACTGTCAATAATCTCTATAGCTCTGTCCTCACTCATATCTACCTGATCATCACCATCAACTGTATCAGCATGGTCACTCTGGTGATCATCACCATCATCATCATCATCAGAAGATACAACTGCAGGGGCTACTGGAGGTATAAGGGATCTCAATAAATCCTCAATATGAGTGAAACCCTCCTCCATAGTCCTACGGATCTTAGCATGCTCTGAGGTAGTATGTGCTCGAAGAGTCTCAATCTCGCTGCGCAGCTGAGTCAACTCACTCCTGATCTCTGTAAACTGCTCTCTGGCATGCTCCTCAAAGGGTAAACCAGTAGAAGGTGGCGGAGGAGCCAAAGTACCAGGTGTCGAAGGCTCTGCTTGTGTCGGTGGAATATCAATGGGAGGAAAACTAGCTGGCCCAGATGGCCCTGCCTCTGCCTCTCGAAGCTCATCCTCCTCATCTGGCTCCTAGCCAGACTCTCTACGCACCCACCGACTTGCGACAAGTCTGTACCCCATACGGTGTAATGACCTCTCATCATAGATATCTGTATATAGTATCTCCTTGGGGATCTCCTCCTCCAGTGATACTCCACAAGCTCTAAATATCCTGGTCAGAGCCATACCATAGGGTAAACAATGATGGCGTTGAGTCACGGCATCGTGCATCTGTACTAACATCAATGATGGAAGGTCGATCTGCCTCCTCTCTGTCAGACTGGTCATCACCATCAGCTCTTTTTCAGTAATGAAGTCGAATATCCTAGTCTTTGGTAGAAGAATACGAGCCGTGATATGGTGTAACAGACGCATCTCGAAGGATAGCTGGTTCGCGGTGACTATAGACACACCACGAACATCCTCTCGCTCAAGGATATACCTGAATGCTGCCTCCCTGTCATCTACTATAAAAATACTGATTCCCCTATGAGGGATCTCCCAGACTCTGCTCAGTAGCTCTGCAGAAAGAGAAATCTAAACTCCTCTCATGGTGGTAGTCCATAGAAGTCATCGACAGTCCATAGCACCATAGAACTCCCTTACTAGATGAGGGTAGTACCTCTCTTTCATAGTGCAGAAGGGTACTAGACCTGCATCAATGAGCACCTGTCATATAAGGAAGTGGTGCCGATCGATACAATCCAAGTCGACTCTCCTCCTAGAGGCCATTATCTTCCCTGCCATCCTCTCTGCAGGGGGGAACTCGGTGTAGCAGAACTGCTAGCATGCCCTGAATCAAATCTAGCCTTTGATCTCCTCTCTACACCCTGACTAGGTCTCTCCCTAACTGCAAGTCTCTTCCGGGGACCCATTATAGCAAGCTGACCAAGAGAGTTTAAGCTAGGGGGTAGATTCAATCAGACTAGGAGCAATAAGCTAGGGGGTAGATTCAATCAGACTAGGAGCAATGGGACTGGTTAAGTTTGAGGAGAAAATCATTTTACAAGATAGTTTTGAAACAAATTTTGGGTTATAAAATCCAAAATAATTTAGAAAAGCCACAAACAATTTGAAATCGAGGATTTTATAAGCTAGAAAATGTTTTTGGTTTGAAATATATTTTGTAAATACCAAAATAACAAAATATTTGAGTTTTGGGCTTAAAATATTTAGGGTTTTAGAAAAGAGGGTAAAATGACACAAAAAACATCACCAAAATTTCTTCCTAG
Organism: Areca catechu; assembly: GCA_021397845.1. Taxonomy (NCBI): domain Eukaryota; kingdom Viridiplantae; phylum Streptophyta; class Magnoliopsida; order Arecales; family Arecaceae; genus Areca; species Areca catechu. The sequence continues at coordinate 44,829,591 of CM038041.1, read as the reverse complement.
GCGATAAAAAAGCTATAAATAGAATAGAAAAATTAAATTTAGATGAAAACGCATGAAGATTTTGGCTAAAAACCAATCCAACAGTGTTTTTCCCAAAAATGGATGGGAAAAGAGTGAAAACGGCCAAAAACCGTGAAAAATCCATGAACAATGCCGTGTAAATCACCATTCCTTCAAACGGAGTTTTGGAAACCCTTTAAAACTTGGGAAAATCTGGTTAAAATCCCAAATAAAATCGGCAAAACCTAAATCTAGGTCAAACGGTTTAACTGTAACAAAAATGAAAATATGAGAAATAAAAAAAATGAAATAAGAGGGAATACCTAATTCGTGAAGGGTTAAATGGGAAGAGGAGGGATTTGGATAGAAGGGGACCACTGTAGCTTGAAATCGACGGGGAAAAACAAAAATAAAAAAACCCTCGGTCGGTCCTTTTAAAAATAGATTATTTTTCTCAAGTGTCGACACTTACTATTTGTCAAGTATCGACACTTGGTCAGGTGTCGACACTTGACAATATCCAAGTGTCGACACTTGGCCAAGAAAATTTCCAAAAAATCAAAAAAAATTTCAAAAATTCTAAGAAAATATTTAAAAACTTTTGGGGCTCAAAGCAAGTGGTTTTTGAGTGAAATGTCTTGGGTAAGATAAAAATTGTGAGAGTTCTAGGAGAATGGGTCAATGACACATAACTCTCTTCTAATCAGATAGAACCTTTCTTCATTCAATGGTTTGGTAAACACATCTGCTAACTGATCATCAGTACACACAAATTCAAGAATGACATTAGAGTTTTGTACATGATCTCTAATGAAATGATGTCTTATTTCAATGTGTTTACTTCTTGAATGTTGCACAGGATTCTTAGTTAGATTGATTGCACTAGTATTGTCACATGTTATGGGTGTCTTAATTAGTTTAATGCCAAAATCTTTGAGTTGTTGTTTGATCCAAAGAATTTTAGCACAACAGCTTCCAGCTGCTATATATTCAGCTTCCACCGTAGATAGAGCAACTGAATTCTGTTTCTTGCTACTCCAAGAGATTAAATTTACTCCAAGAAATTGACAGGTTCCACTAGTACTTTTACGATCAAGTTTACACCCAGCAAAGTCAGCACCAGAATAAGCAATCAATTCAAATGAAGAATCTCTAGAGTACCACAAACCAATTTCAATTATGCCAGATAAATATCTAAGTATGTGTTTAACAGCCAAAAGATGAGACTCTTTAGGATTAGACTGATATCTAGTACACATACAAATACTAAACATGATATCTGGCCTACTGGCAGTAAGATATAGCAATGAACTGATCATGCCACGATATAATTTTTGGTCAATAGATTTACCTGATTCATCCTTGTCAAGTCTACAAGTAGAGCTCATAGGGGTACCTAAAGGCTTGGTCTTCTCCATCCCAAACTTCTTGAGTATTTCTTTTGTGTACTTTGCTTGGTTGATGAAGATCCCCTCTTTGGTTTTCTTTATTTGGAGTCCGAGGAAGAAATTTAGTTCTCACATCATGCTCATCTCGAACTCACCCTATATTAACTTCACAAATTCTTGACAAAGAGATTCGTTAGTAGCACCAAATATTATATCATCTACATAGATTTGTACTACTAAGAGATCATCAATCTTTTTCTTTAAAAACAAAGTTTTGTCTACATTATCTCTAGCAAAATCATTTTTGAACAAGAAAGAGCTTAAACGATCATACCAAGTTCTAGGAGCTTGTTTCAAACCATACAAAGCTTTATGAAGTTTGTAAACATGATTTGGAATTCTGAATTTTCAAAACCAGGAGGTTGTTCAACATAAACCTCCTCTTCAATCAGATCATTTAAAAAAGTACTTTTAACATCCATTTGAAATAATTTAAAATTCATAAAGCAAGCAAAAGCTAACAATAGCCTAATTGCCTCAAGTCTAGCCACAGGAGCAAAGGTTTCATCAAAATTTATCCCTTCCTCCTGATTGTATCCTTTGGCAACAAGTCTAGCCTTATTTCTTGTAACAACACCATTTTCATCAAGTTTATTTTGAAAAACCCATTTTGTGCCAATAATTGAAGTATTTGAAGGCCTATCTACTAAAGTCCAAACATTGTTTCTTTTGAATTGGTTAAGTTCATCTTGCATAGCATTTATCCAATTACTATCACATTCAGCTTCCTCAATAGTTTTAGGTTCAATTTGAGAAACAAAAGCTAAGTAATCACAGATATTTTTAAGGGATGATCGAGTACTTACACCTTTAGATGGATCACCAATAATTAGTTCTTTTGGGTGTCCATGAGCATACCTCCATTCTTTTGGTAGTGGTTCAACTGTTGATGTGTTTTCATCACCTTGTGCTTGATCTCCTTTAGTGTTTTGATCATCTTTCTGTTCCTTGGTAGGCTCTTCATTGTTGTTTACACTTTCAGTTTTCTTGGTACCTGTTTCATCAAAAAGCACATCTTTTTTTCTCGAAGATTTTTGGTCAGATTTATCAAATACCACATGTATGGATTCTTCAACAACAAGTGTTCTTCTGTTGAAGACCCTGTATGCCTTACTAGATATGGAGTAGCCTAGAAAGACTCCCTCATCTGATTTGGCATCAAATTTACTAAATTATCCTTACCATTGTTTAAAATGAAACAACGACATCCAAAAATACGAAAATAACGAATTGAGGGTTTTCTACCCTTCTAAAGCTCATAAGGTATTTTCTTTAAAATCGGTCGGATCAAAACTCGATTTAAAACATAGCATGCAATATTTATAGCTTCCACCCAAAAATAGCTAGGTAAATTATTTTCATAAAGCATGGTGCGTGCCATTTCTTCAAGAGTTCTATTTTTCTTTCTACCATCCCATTTTGTTGAGGTGTCATAGGTGCAGAAAAATTATGATGAATGATTTTCAATACAAAATTTATCAAAATCAGCATTTCAAATTCGATTCCATGATCACTTCTCAAAGATACGATTGAAACACCTTTTTCATTTGAAACTCGTTTATAAAATCTAATGAATTCAGAAAACGTTTCATCTTTATGTGCTAAAAACATGACCTATATAAATCGTGAGAAATCATCTACAATAACTAGACCGTACTTCTTACCTCCCAAACTAGATATTCTAGTTGGCCCAAAGAGATTAAGCTTCTTTTTTGGTTTGAAAAAGGATTTGGTTTGTTTTCCAAGCTGACATGCACTACAAATCTTATCTTTTTCAAAACTGAGTTTAGGAAAATCTTTTATCAAATTCCTTTTGCTAAGTTTTGAAATTAAATGCATATTTGCATGTCCTAGTCTGTGATGCCAAAGCCAACTAGTTTCAATGATCTTGGCTTCCATTAAAACTAGGCATTGACCATTTTGAATAGGAAGATCATCAAGATCAACCATATAAATATTGCCATGCCTATGACCAATGAACTTGATGCCATTGTCATCTAAACTAGAAACAATGCACAAAGAAGATTCAAAAATAACTTTAAAATCCTTGTCACAAAACTGACTAATACTAAGCAAGTTATGTTTCAAACCATCAATATATAAAATATTATCAATGTAAGAAGAGGGGGTTATATGGACTTTACAAATACCAATAATTTTGCCCTTTCCATTATCACCAAAGGTCACATTGCCACCATTTTGATATTCGAGCAATGAGAACTCCTCCACATCTCCTGTCATATGCCTTGAGCAACCGCTATCAAGGTACTACATTCTTTTCTTGTTGGTTACAAGGCATACCTCATCATGATCCGTCATTAGACAGAAGTTTGCCACTTCCTACTGTTCTTCCTCAGAACTGGAGTCCTCACTGTCACTCCAGGTTGCCATCATGGCTTTCTTTCTCAACTTTCTTCTACTTTTCTTGAGCAAGGGGCAGTCAACCTTGAAATGACTGGGTTTCTTGCATTCAAAACAAGTGGGCTGCTCCTTCTCCTTCTCCTTGTCTTTTCTTTACTTGGCTCACCTTTCAGAGGTTTATTCTTGAAGTTGAACCTTTTCTTCCTCATTAACCTTCTGAACTTTCTCGCCGTTAGAGCCGTCTTATCTTCTTCATCATCTTCTTCGGAGTCATCGCTTGATTCTTCTCTCGCAGTAGATTTGAAGGCGATTACTTTCTTCTTTTTGTTGACTTCCACATTCTTTTGCTTGAGGGAGAGCTCATAGGTCATCAGTGAACCCAACAGTTGTTCAAGTGGAAGAGTGTTGACATCCTTGGCTTCTTCAATAGCTGTTAGCTTTGCATCCCAAGAAGCCGGTAGAGACCTGAGGAGTTTGTTCACAAGTTCACCGTTTGAAACAACTTTTCTAGGCTTCTCATGCCATTCACAATATTTGTGAACCTAGTATACATCTCACTAATATACTCAGTAGGTTCCATTTTTAACATTTCATACGTATGAATAAGCTTGTTAACCTTGGTTGTTTTCACTTGGTGTGTACCCTCATGGGTAACCTCAAGTGTGTCCTAAATCTCCTTGGCGGATAGATAATTAGATATTCTATTAAATTCACTTGGATCAAGAGAGCAAAATAATAGATTCATAGCCTTAGCATTAAGCTCAATTTGCTTAATGTTATTCTCATCCCAATCATCTTTCATCTTCGGAGTGAGAATGCCATTAATCAACATAGTAGGCTGATGAGAACCTTTTACAATTGTCCTCCACAAATTATAATCAATAGCTTGAATAAAAATGCGCATGCATATTTTATAATACATGTAATTTGTGCCATTGAAAAGTGGGGGACGATTTGAAGCTTGACCTTCAACTACACCCATTCCTATCGGGGCTGCCATGATCTATCACTCAAGATCCTTGGACCTACAAGAGAGTACCGTTGCTCTGATACCACTTGTTACCCAGAAATGGAGCCCAAGAGGGGGGGTGAATTGGGTCTTTTAAAATTTAAAACAATAATGTGAAGGTCTAGTGGTGTTTGTGAGTAATAAATTCAATGCATAAGATTGAATGCAGCGGAAAACAGTAAATGAATAGCAATAACCAAAGAGCAAGAGAGAAAGAGGGCAATCACACACAAACACAAGGTTTATAGTGGTTCGGTGCAAACCTAGCACCTACATCCACTCCCAAGCCACCCTTGAAAATTTTACTATAATCTAAACAAGATTACAGCTGACTTGTTTTTCACAAGGCTTACAAGTCAAAACCTAAGTTGGTTTTGTCACCTAGGCTCACCAACAAACCTCAACACTTGTTTTATCTTCGGGCTCACAAGTTAACCCTAGTTGGTTTTATCCCTTTGGCTTACCAACAAACCACAACAACCTTCTTTCAAGACACCCTTGAAAGCAAGGTCAAATCATAAAATAAAAATAGATACACAACTTTTAAAACTAAGACAAACTCTCTTCAAGAGTAGAATGGAGTTTTTGAAGCTCAAGTTGATGCTTTGTCTTGTCTCCTTCTTGAAATATTCTTCAAAACACCTCTTTTGGAATGATGCTAGGATGCGCTTGAAGGCTTTTTCAGGGAATCAAACTATAAAAGGCTTTTGATGTGAGGTTCTTGAAAGAATATAGGCTTTTTGGCTTTGAATGAACTTCAATACACTTCAATGCCTTTAAAATGAGATTGATGGAGATTAAATACACCAAGAAACTTCCAAAAAATGGTTTGTGACTATTGGAGCCTCGGATCTAGCCATTTGGAGCTTGAAAAGCAAGTTCTGCAAGTCAAAAAAATAGATCCGTTAGGGCTGTCAGGTTTCAAGTGTCGACACTTGGCTGTCAGGTGTCGACACTTGATTTCTAGGTGTCGACACTTGAACTTTCAAGGGTCGACACTTGATGCACAGATATCGATACTTGACACAAAAATCCTCAAATGGCAAAGTTCTGGATTTTCAAAAATCTCAGGCCTTGAGTCGACACTTAGAAACCTAAGTATCGACATTAGGTGTCGACACTTGAGTTCTGGGTGTCGACACTTGACGTGCTAAGGATTTTTCTTCATGCCAAATGCAGAAGTGTCGACACTTGGCTTCCCATGTGTCGACACTTGAGACTTAAAAGCTCAGATTCAAGTGCAAATTAGCCCAAAAACATAAATATAAATTTTAAAACTTAAATGGATCGTAAACAAATAATAATTAAACATGTAGATGCCCTATTTTTATGAAGAGGATGTCCAGATTTGCAAAAAATGCTCCATGCCACGGCGTGCCATAATACATAAGTTTTTGAGATTTTAAGGTGCTTTCTTCCTGAAAACTTATAACTTGAAATACACATTAGTATACAATATGCACTCAATGTTTTATTATTCATCAAAATCACTGGGTGGAGCCAATAGGGCAGGAGCGGCAGACCGAGCACCCGGTGGGAACCGAAGAGCTCCTATGGTGGTGGCCGTGTTGGACTGGGCACCCATGGAAGATGCCAGCCACGAGAGCCTATAGGATGGCTCCGCGTGAGAGCCGCAAACCACGAAGGACCATCGGTAGGAGGGCCATCACCCAATGCCATGCTGGAGTTGTAGGGGTTAGCTAGGTTTTCTTTGCTATTGATCTTTTGCAAATTAACGTCACTTCTATTAATGATCTCTTATACAAGGTGATAGCATCATAGAATATGTTTAGTTCTTTGATGGAACTTGGGTTCGTTGGCTTGTGCAATGGCTCCAATACTATCACAATATAGTAGAATGGGACCATCAATGGATGGAACCATCCCAAGCTCATTGATGAATTACTTAACCAATCAGCCTCCTTGGCAGCTTCAGATGTTGCAATGTATTCCCTTTCATATACAAAATCAGCTACTATGTAATTCTTGGAACTTTTCTAGCATATCGCTCTACCATATATGATAAAAAAATAACCAAACATACTTTTATTATTATCATAGTCTGACTAAAAATTAGAATCAGTATATCCCATAAGTTTAAGTCAGTATCTCTATAAATAAGCCATTAGCTCCTAGTATTTTTAAATACTTTATAATTATTTTTATAATCTTCTAATACTTTTCACTCAGATCAGATTGATACCTATTCATCCTTTTACATATCATGTCATATATAATATATTCCATCGACAAGGCATATGGTTCCATCCATATGCTCTAATAACCCATATGCTCTCTCTTATGAGATAGTTAAACAATCCTTTTTAGAGAGATATATTCCTTGGCCTATCGATAGATAGGCCTTACTAGAATTCATCAGACTAAACCATTTCAGCGTGGTATCTATATGTGGATTGGGATAACCCAAGCAACCTTTTAGATCTATCTTTATAGATCTTCATTCCTAAGATATAGGATGTTTCTCTCAGATCTTTCATGGTGAATTTTGACAATAGCCAGAGCTTTACATCCCTATCAAAAAAATGTCATCTATATACAGTACAAGGAATATCACTACAAAACCATTAATCTATTTGTAGACACAAGGATCTTCTTCATTCTCAACGAAATTAAATGTTTTGATTGTTTTATCAAACCGCATGTTCCAACTCTAAGAGGCTTGCTTCAATTCATAAATAGATCTCTGTAGCTTCTATACTTTAGATTTACTATGGATGTGAACCTTTCAGGCTGTATCATATACATCTCTTCTTCGAGCTTTCTATTAAGGAAAACCATCTTGTTATCCATTTGCCAGATTTTGTAATCTAGGTATACTGCTATCACAAGCATAATCCAAATAGATTTGAGCATTGCTACAAGAGAAAACATCTCATATAGTCTATACCATAATGTTGATGATATCCCTTGGCAACCAAACAAACTTTATAGGTCTCCACCTTTCTGTTTATACCTTTTTTTTTGAAAATTCATTTCCCCTATGGGTTTAATCGCTCTAGGTAAATCAATGAGTATCCATACATCATTGATTTTCATGAATTCTATCTCAGATCTTATGGCTTTAAGCCATTCCTCAAAGTCAGTCATTTGCATAGCATCCATATAGGTGATCGAATTCTCGTTGTTTTCATCTAAGTCAACAGGATCACCATCCCAGATCAAGAAACCATAGTTTCTATTTGACTGATACAATACTAAACCGAAGCTCCTTAAAGGCATATCTATGATAGGCTCCATGTTTGATTATCTAATCAAATATGGTTCTATAATCTCATTAGATTGTGTTGGTTTATCTACCTCTCAAACTTCATCAAGCTAAATTTTAGTAGCATTAGTTCTTTTTCCTAGAAATTCCTTTTTCAAAAAGATTGCTTTATTACTGACAAATACCTTTGTTAGCAAGATAGAAATAGTATCATCTAGTATCTCTAGGGTACTCTATAAATAAACATTTATCGGACTTAGGTCCAAGCTAATCTATCCTTAAATGTTTAAAATAAGTTAGACATTCCCAAACCCTAAGGTGAGAGAGTATCGATCTACACCCTTTCCATATCTTATATGGTGTTTTATTGATAGATTTGTTGGAAACCTTGCTCAACGTATAGCAGGCAGATTCTAGTGCATATCCCTAAAAGGAGATTGATAGATTCACAAATCCTATCATGGATCGAACCATATCCAATAGTATTTGATTTTTCCTTTTAGACATCTCATTGTGTTGTGATATCCAAGAGGAGTCCATTGAGAGAGAATCTCATTCTCTTCTAGATATATCAGAAAGTCACTGGAGAGGTATTCTTCTCAATATATCTGAAGAGTTTTAATACTCTTCATAGTTTGCTTTTCTAATTCACCATGAAATCTTTTGAACATTTTAAAAGACTCAGATTTATGTTTTATAAGGTAGACACACCTATATCTAGATAGGTCATCTATGAAGGTCATGGAGTAATAATATCTACATCTAGCACTTATATTCATGGGTCCACATATATTACTATATACTAGACTTAGAATATCACTAGCCCAGTCACCCTTTTTTATAAAGGATGATTTTGTTATTTTTTCAAGAAGACAAGATTCACAGATCGGCAATGCTTTACAATCATGGATATTGAGGATTTCCTCTTTAGTTAACCTTTTTATTATGTTCTTTTTATATGACCAAGTCGACAATACCAAAGGTAGGCATCGGTGACATAATCTATTTTAGGGTATTTTTTAGATATGTATATTATACTAATAGGCTATGATAAAGGGTAAATGCCATTTTCAATTGTCCATGCATAATTACAATACCATTCAAAATGATGTCACAAAAATTATCTTTTATTGAAAATTCAAATCCAACATGGATTAGCCCCTTCAAAATCCAAAATCTTGGATCTCAAGCTCATGGAAGGCCGAACCTCCATTCTAGGACCAAATTAGTCCTAGTCCTAGGATCCAAACCGATCTTAGACACTTGGAGCCATCACCATGACTCATCTTCTGGCTTCTAAGGTTTAGGAGTACCACACCTACAGCAATAATTGAGCCTTACCTGGGGCACTAAGCTCACCCAAGTTTTGCAAGTGGCAGATTGTCGTGCTTGGGAGGTGGATTGATCTAAAAAAGAATTATGGGTGTGATGGCCCGCCTAGCTATATGATTACTCTATGGACACAGTAGCCCACCTTGATGTTGGGTTGCTCTATGGATGTGGTAGCTCACCTTGATGCTTGGTTGCCTTGCTAGGGATTGTAGATGTGGTAGCCTACTTGAGTATCTAGTTGCTTCACCAAGGGTCATAGTGGCTTGCCTGGATATCAGATTGCTTCGCTAGGGGTTGGACATGGTAGCTTGCCTGGCATCTAATTATCTTACCAGGATGATGGGCATGGTAGCCCACTTGGACTTGATGGTGGTAGATTGTTATGCCTGGAAGTTTGATTGCTTAACTAGAAATTATGATGCATGGATGCCTGACTTGAGAGTCTGATTGCTTAACTAGGACTTTGAAGGCTATTAGGCCTTTGCATGGGGTGTTGAGTTCATCCAGGGCTTGGTTCCTGGATGATTAATTGCTTAGCTAGGATTATGGGTGTTGGAATCCAGCCTAGGTATCTGACTACTTGACTAGGGCTTCGAGGTTGTTGAATCCCTGCCTGGAGCACTGAGCTCACCCAAGACTTAGTGCATGGGAGACTAACTGCTTAGCTAGGGATTATAGGTATCTGAACCCAGCCTAGGCATTTGACTACTTGACTAGTGTTTAAAGGCTATTAAGTCCCTACTTGGGGCACTAAGCTCATCCAAGGCTTGGTACCTAGAGACTAATTACTTATCCAGGGGTTACGGGGTCAAGACCTAGCTTGGGCATCTGACTTGTTGACCAAGGCTTAAAGGCTACTAAGCCTAGTGTGGACACCAGAAACCGAAAGAAACTTCACTCCAACAAGGTTAGCCTTATCCCAATTTGGATCGAAGATAATTAGGTTACCTTGTATTCTTTAGTTCAAAAATGTTTTATTTTCAAGAGCCATTTCCTTTTCAAGAGTCTTGTAAATGATCAAGAGTGTTTATTGAGTCATGTAATTACTTTTAAAAAAAAATTTCATTTCCTGTAAGTCCGTTTCAAGTTTTAAAGTTTAGGTCAGTCAAGTCAGTTCAGTTGAGTTAAGTCTATTTCAAGTTAATCAAGTCTTAAAGCAATGAAAGCCAGCAACAAGACTCAAATTCTGGACCCAGAATTTGACCACATGAAGAAGAGAAGACACATCAACCAAGCAAGAGAAAAGGACCATCAACTAGGACCACTTGGCGCCACATGTCATTCCTTATCCAAGTAGAAGACCATCTCATCATGCCATGTCATCAGGCACCACCTCATCACTCTTTGGCGCCAACAAGGAAGATTCAAATTCAAGGAGGTTGGCCACACCCCTCCAAGTCCTCCACCAAATCCTCCAACCCCCCCATCCCTCCAAACTCTCCACCAAATCCTCCAACCCCCCTTGTAATCCTCCTCAATTTGGGGAGTTTTTAAATTTCAAAAGCTAGCTTTGTGAGGCTATTAAAGGCCTTGGACGCCCATTGTAAAGGGGATGGATTTTGGGAATGAATGAAAGTTGAATTTGAATTTTGGAAGTAGAAGTTGTCTTGTGTTTTTTTTTTTCTTATGTGAAAGTTTCCATCCTCTTCCTCCACGCCAAAGCCATTCTTTTCCCCTAGCAAAGCATCTTCCAAGCTCAAGTGAAGGCATTGGAGTCAGCCAGATCTTCTCAAATTTCTGTTCTTAGTTCATAAATTCTCCCATCCCTTCTATATGTTCTTATCCTTTTTCCTTAACTTTGATCTTCATTGCAGGGTCCTTCGAAGTCTTTGAGTTGTGGACCGGTTCACCTTGACAAAGAACCAACAAGCTGAAGCCCCAAGTCCAGGGTTCTGATCTCTGTTATCTAGGTTCTTCAGTTCTGAGCATTGGTAGTTTCAAGGTATGAATCAAAAGAAGGTTGGAAAGCTCATTAAGGTAAGTCCACAATCATTAGCCCCTATTGTCTAGATCTTCTTCCTTCTTACTTTAGGATTGTGTCTAATCAAGTAAAAATCCCATTTCTTATAATCCTTAAGTCTTATTATGATGAGTACAATGCTAGTGTAATTAGGTTTCATTGCTCTACAAACCATATTCAAAACATTAATCATATGCTTGCCGCATCAATTTGGTATCAGAGCATGGTTGCATTAGGTTAGGGTTAATTTCTATTTTCTGTATTAGGGTCTGCTTGCTGTTTTTTTCTGTGTAGGCTGATTGTAATCCGTCTGCAGCTCCAAAGGCAAGTTACATATTTTGCATTGAAATAATTTTTTTCATGTCCCATTTTAAGTCGTTTATCATTAGAAAAAAAATCACAAAAAAAATGAAAATTCCCGCATCATTTTCCTGTTCTATTGTAAATAGTTCCGCAAATATGGTCTGAACATTAACTCATTTCTCTCAGCACAAAACCCAAATTTAGTGATTCTTATTTTGTTAGATCCAATATAATTGATAGAATTTTTCATAATTTTTCCAGAATTTTTTTTAATCATAGAATTTTTGGACTGTAATTCTTGTACTGTTCTGCTTTAAATTTCAGTAGGATAAATTTCAGCATGATTGTGTGCATCCATTTTAATCCAATTAAGGGCACCAATATGACATGGGGGCAGGATTGATCACCTGTCCTTAGCCCAAGAACAACCGCCCACATTGTGCATTGAACCCAACCCCTAATTAAAATTGATTAGAATCTTAATTGCCCTAGTGGGTTAGGGACACCAACAAGTGGGTTCAGGTTAGGGTCAAGTTAACTGTGTCAGCTAATTAGTGTGTGCTTACTGGCTTGGTGTCTAGGATTGGTGCATCAGGGCTTGTGATTTGGTCCGCCTACCTAGCCAATCTCAGATTGGTGTCTAAGGTTGGCAATCAGGGACCTTCACTCCCCTCCACCTACCTGGCTAAGTCCCATAAGTACTACTAGCTAGTTGGTTCACTTAATTAGACTTCTAATTTGTGCTCTAGGTCTAGGAAACCTTAGCTCGAACTTGAGTCCATTTGCATGCATGACAACTAGAGCAGGGACACCATATTCACCAATCCAAGCCCAGTCCAGTGTAGCCATGGACTCGAATCTTGAAACCATGCTGAAAGGCCTAAATGATCTAATGGCCCAATTAAACCAAATTCTGGCTAAACAATTTCCTTAGACCAACCAACTCCTACTATCCCATTAGCTCATATGAATGATAGGAGTAAGAACCCTGAAGTACAAGTTGAGTTCATTAATATCCAAGACTTAGGGTATCCTCAAACTGAAGGGCTAGGGAAGGAAGAAGGCAAATCTGAACCTAGTAAATATGTGTATGAGACTAACATAAGTTTAATAGATGAATATGGAGGGGAAGACTGTGAAGAAAACAACTTTAGTACCTTACATGAGGAAACCTTTGGTAAAGAAAAGATTATTGAGCCTAGTCCTGAAACATCAGAACAACCAAAATTTAGTGAGGACTTGGTTCCCGTAAGACAATGCCCTCAGGAAGAACCCAATACTTTAGCTTCGACACAAGAACTCTTTCAGGTACCTGAGAAGAACCAAATCATTATTTTAGAAGACTTTCCTGATGACCTTCAACCACCTAGAAGCATCCCGCTTGTAGATCAAAATTCTAATCTTAAGGTCATCATGAGTAACCAAGGTCTGTTTCAAGATTCTCCTAAATTACCCCAAGTCTCGATTCCTATTTTCTGCCTTTTCCAGAGTCTTATCATAATTTTAGAGCCATTAAGTTTCATTTTGATGAGATTACTAGGATGCATGAGCTTTTAAAGCCTATTCCTTTTGCTACCTACTTTTGGAAAACCTTATGGCATTTGCTAGGAACCCATGGTAAATTCTCATATGCATGACAGACCAGGGTCAAACCTAGAGAGTCATTAATCTGTTAGGTTTAGGCCCTAGAGAGTCCAATAAAATTTTTCTCAATAAGGATGCCTAGTTCAGTCTGCATTTCGTAAGTGCTTGTATAAGTTTCTGAGTCTGCTGAGTCTTTTGCACAGCATGTCACAAATCTGCATAAAGAAATCAGTAATAAGATCAACCTGAGCAATGAAACTTATAAACACTTAGCTGACTCACATAAGAGGGCTAAAGAATTCTGTGAAGGGGATTATGCGATGATTAGGCTCAACCCTGAACGGTTCTCCTCTGGAACCATAAAAAGCTGTATGCCCGTGGAGCGGGACCTTTCAAGATCTTAAAGAAAATAGGGCCTAATGCATATGTTTTGGAACTTCCACCTGATATGGGTATTAGTTCAACCTTTAATGTTTCAGACCTAGTAGAATACAAAGAAGCAGTACTAATACCTAGTGAGCCTTTTAGGCCAGAAACTTTTATTGAGAGTGAACATATTTTCGAGTGTCCACCACCAACCCTATCTGAGCAGAGAGAGAGGATTGAGAGAATCCTGGATGACAAGACCATTACTACCAGGAATAAGGAGTATCAGCGATACCTGGTTCAATGGCAAGGTCGACCTGAGTCCGACAACGCTTGGATTACTCGAGAGGACCTGCAAAGACTTAACCCAGACTTGTTCGAGCATTACCAGGGCAAAACTGAACCATACTCGACTGGGTCGAGTTCTGCCCACCCCAGGAGAATTGGTGTGGACACCAGAAACCGAAAGAAACTTCACTCCAACAAGGTTAGCCTTATCCCAATTTGGATCGAAGATAATTAGGTTACCTTGTATTCTTTAGTTCAAAAATGTTTTATTTTCAAGAGCCATTTCCTTTTCAAGAGTCCTGTAAATGATCAAGAGTGTTTATTGAGTCATGTAATTACTTTTAAAAAAAAATTTCATTTCCTGTAAGTCCGTTTCAAGTTTTAAGGTTTAGGTCAGTCAAGTCAGTTCAGTTGAGTTAAGTCTATTTCAAGTTAATCAAGTCTTAAAGCAATGAAAGCCAGCAACAAGACTCAAGTTCTGGACCCTAGAATTTGACCACATGAAGAAGAGAAGATACATCAACCAAGCAAGAGAAAAGGACCATCAACTAGGACCACTTGGCGCCACATGTCATTCCTTATCCAAGTAGAAGACCATCTCATCATGCCATGTCATCAGGCGCTACCTCATCACTCTTTGGCGCCAACAAGGAAGATTCAAATTTAAGGAGGTTGGCCACACCCCTCCAAGTCCTCCACCAAATCCTCCAACCCCCCCCATCCCTCCAAACTCTCCACCAAATCCTCCAACCCCCCTTGTAATCCTCCTCAATTTGGGGAGTTTTTAAATTTCAAAAGCTAGCTTTGTGAGTTTATTAAAGGCCTTGGACGCCCATTGTAAAGGGGATGGATTTTGGGAATGAATGAAAGTTGAAGTTGAATTTTGGAAGTAGAAGTTGTCTTGTGTTTTTTTTTTTTTCCTTATGTGAAAGTTTCCCATCCTTTTCCTCCACGCCAAAGCCATTCTTTTCCCCTAGCAAAGCATCTTCCAAGCTCAAGTGAAGGCATTGGAGTCAGCCAGATCTTCTCAAATTTCTGTTCTTAGTTCATAAATTCTTCCATCCCTTCTATATGTTCTTATCCTTCTTCCTTAACTTTGATCTTCATTGCAGGGTCCTTCGAAGTCTTTGAGTTGTGGACCGGGTTCACCTTGACAAAGAACCAACAAGCTGAAGCCCCAAGTCCAGGGTTCTGATCTCTGTTATCCAGGTTCTTCAGTTCTGAGCGTTGGTAGTTTCAAGGTATGAATCAAAAGAAGGTTGGAAAGCTCATCAAGGTAAGTCCACAATCATTAGCCCCTATTGTCTAGATCTTCTTCCTTCTTAGTTTTGGATTGTGTCTAATCAAGTAAAAATCTCATTTATTATAATCCTTAAGTCTTATTATGATGAGTACAATGCTAGTGTAATTAGGTTTCATTGCTCTACAAACCATATTCAAAACATTAATCATATGCTTGCCGCATCAAAGTCCCTAAGCTTATCTATGGCTTGGAAGGGTTTGGTAACCCTTACTTGGGGCATGCAACTCATCCAGGATTTTTAGGTGCACCTCCATAGAGAGAGAGGCTTCATCATAGATGGAGATAGTTCATAAATTGAAGAGAGACTTTATTGATATGATAATAAGGTCAGAGATTGTCAGAGTTCCATGTGTACGAGATGGGTGTCCCATCCAACTATTCTAGATGATAGGTACTGAAATATATGGCCTCAATAACATAGTATAGTCCTTCTCAATTGTCCAAGAGCTTCCCCTGCTCAGTTAGTTAGCTGACTGCAACCTTCCTGAGTACTAGATCTATTGGACAGAATTGCTTTGCTTTAACTTGGAATTAAAATAGTGAGCTACTCATTATCAGTGGGTCACCATTCTGATCTAAGTCTTCTCTCGGACTTCTTTGAGTAGATCAAGGTTAGCTTCGAGGTTTTCCAAATTTTGGTGCTCGGCGTAGGCCTAGATCCTGTATGAGGGCAAGCCTAGCTCTAAAGGGATGACTGCTTTAATTTTGAAAGTAAGGTTGAATGGAATCTTGCTAGTTGTTAGTCAATATATCATCCAATAAGTCTAAGGGACACTACATAGCTTGTCTACCCAGAGACACTACATAGTTCGTCTACCCAGAGACCCTTGGCTTTGTTGAGTCAAGTCTTCAAATCGTGTAGGATAGTGTAGTTGGTGACCTCTGCTTCTTTATTTATTTATAGGTACAAAAGGGAGGTGTATCTATGGATGATTTGCAGATTCTCATAGAATTCTTTGAAGGATGCATTATTAAATTACCGGCCATTGTCGGTGATGATCATCCAAGGCAAGCCAAATTGATAAATGATGGACCTCCAGACCAAACTACGAGCTTCCTTCTCAGTGATTCGGGCTAGGAGTTCTACCTCTAATCCATTTGGTAAAGTAATCGATGGCAACGATGAGAAACTTCTTTGCTTGAAGGTCGGTAGGAATGGGCCAAGAATATCAATTCTCCATTGAGCGAAAAGCCAGGATGAACCAATTGGTGTAAGAGGTGCCAATGGTTGATGCTGAATGCTAGTATTGCATTAGCAGCGATCGCAGCATCGCACAAACTTGACAGCATCTAAGAAAATGTCAAGCCAATAGTATCCTTGTTGAAGGATCTTGATTGCTAGGGCCCATCCTCCAAGGTGACTCCCAAAGATGCCTTCATGAACCTTGCAAAAAAATAACCATTGTTTAGAGGTAATGCAGGAGTGGCATCAAGTAGGATCGCTTGTATAAGTTTTTCTTGTTCATCACATACTGAATCGAGAGACTCTTAATATAGTGAGTCTTGGCTTGATCTTTGGGCAGT
Organism: Areca catechu; assembly: GCA_021397845.1. Taxonomy (NCBI): domain Eukaryota; kingdom Viridiplantae; phylum Streptophyta; class Magnoliopsida; order Arecales; family Arecaceae; genus Areca; species Areca catechu. Next base: position 44,812,887 of record CM038041.1, on the reverse strand, counting down.
TATCTATCCTTCAGGTACCGTATCAATAGGTCTATCCAACATAGCTCACGGTCCACCTACATCATAGGGGCTGGCTCGCTCTTGATACCAAACTTCTCTAGATTCTCCATGTATGCTCCCCTATAAATCTCTAGACACTCTATGATTGCTAGCCTTGATAAGAGATCTGCTTGAGAGTTCTCCATCCTAGGTATCTACACAATCTCAAAACAAAGAAAAGACTGGGTTATTTCTTTTACCTTTTCTATGTACTTCTCAATCTATCTAAAGAGTTTTAATACTCTTCATAGTTTGCTTTTCTAATTCATTATGAAATCTTTTGAACATTTTAAAAGACATAGATTTATGTTTTATAAGGTAGATGCACCTATATCTAGATAGGTCATCTGTGAAGGTCATGGAGTAATAATATCTACCTCTAGCACTTATGTTCATGGGTCCACATACATCATTATATACTAGACTCAGAATATCACTAGCCCGATCACCCTTTTTATAAAGAATGATTTTGTTATTTTTTTAGAAGACAAGATTCACAAATCAGCAATGCTTTGCAATCATTGATATTGAGGATTTCCTCTTCAGTTAACTTATTTATGATGTTCTTTTTATATGACCAAGCCGATAATGCCAAAGGTAGGCAATGGTGACATAATCTATTTTAGGGTATTTTTTAGATCGAGAGACTCTTAATATAGTGAGTCTTGGCTTGATCTTTGGGAAGCTATCTACCCTTCAGTATCGTATCAATAGGTCTATCCAACATAGCTCATGGTCCACCTACATCATAGGGGTTGGTTCGCCCTTGATACCAGATTTCTCTAGATTCTCCATGTATGCTCCCCTATAAATCTCTAGACACTCTGTGATTGCTAGCCTTGATAAGAGATATGCTTGAGAGTTCTCCATCCTAGGTATTTGCACAATCTCAAAAGAAAATAAAAGACAGGGTTATTTCTTTTACCTTTTCTATGTACTTCTCTATTATGGGAGCCTTGGCCTCGTACTCCCCATGACCCGGCCTATAATTAGTTAGGACTCACTGAGGGCTTTAACGTATTGTACCCTAAGCTCGCGAGCCAACCATAGCCCTGCCAAAAGTACTTCGCACTTGGTTTCGTTGTTTGAAGTTTTGAAGTTAAAATGAAGGGCTTGCTTGACAATGATGCCATCTAGGCTAGCGAGGATCATCCCTACTCCAGAGCCTCCTGCATTGGATACCCCATAGACATGCAGTGTCTAGACATCACCCATTAGAATGGGGGTTACTACTTTGCTTCTGCTTGGATCTCCTCTAGGAGTGTGCACTCCACGAGAAAGTTTGCTAGTGCCTGTGCCTTAATGGAGGGTTGTAGGCGATAGTAGATATCAAACTCTCCAAGCTCCACTACCTATTGGCGATCCTCTCGGAGGTGTCCAGCTTTTGTAGGATTGACTTCAAGGGTTGATATGTCAAGACAATGATCGAGTGCCACTAGAAATGGGGCTGGAGTCACTAAGATGTGATCAAGAGATCATAGATGACCTTTTCCATCTTTAGGTAATCGGTCTTCGCGTCCCTTAGCAACTTACTGGTATAGTGTACTGGCTTTTGTACCCCTTCATCATCCTAAACGAGAACCGAACTTACTGCAACCAGGGATATGGCTAGGTATAGGTACAACATCTCTCCTTCTACTAGCCTGGTCAGGAATGGAGTAGCAACAAGGTATGTGCAGAGTTTCTCGAAGGTGGTCTGGCACTCCTCCATCTAGTAGAAGTCTTTGATCTATCTTAAGGCTTTAAAAAAGGGTAGACACTTATCACCTAACCTAGTGATGAACCTACTAAGTGCTGCTATCCACCTCGCAAGGTGGTGCACTTCCTTCTAGGTCTTGGGTGGTGGCATTTCTAGGATAGCCCAGAGCTTTTTTAGATTAGATTTGATTCCAAAATATGAGACCATGAAATCTAAAAACTTTTGGAGGATACACTGAAGGCACATTTGGCTTGGTTAAGCCTCATCCAGTAGTTCCTCAAGGTTTGGAAGGTCTTCTAAATGTTCGCTCATGATGCTCTACTTGCTAGCTCTTGACTAGCATGTTGTCAACATATACTTTGATATTACGACTGATCTGGTTTTTAAAGATCTTGTTGACAAGATGCTGGTACATGGCTCCCACGTTCTTCAGACCAAAGGGTATCACCTTATAGTAGTAGAATCCTTAGTCTATGATAAAGGATATTTTTTCTATCCTTCGGGACAATTCATATTTAGTTATATCCAAAGAAAGCATCCATAAAATTGAGTAGCTTGTACCTCGATGTAGAATCAACCAGCTGATCTATCCAAGATGAAGAAAAGCTATCCTTTGGGCATGCTTTATTTAAATTAATGAAATCAATACATACCCACTATTTGCAGCTTGCCCTCTTGATGAGCACCAAGTTCACCAGCCACTTAGGATAGTTGACCTCGTGGATGAATCCTGTGGTGTGCAACTTGTCAACTGCTTATTTGATGGCTTGCTAGCACTCAAGGACGAAGCATTGTTTTTTCTGCTTCACTAGCTTGTGTGAGGGATTGATATGTAGTAGATGCATAATGATCTCTGGATCTATGTCAGACATGTCAGAGGTAATCCATGCAAAGACATCATGTTGGATTTTAAGAAGGTGAGGAGTCAATCATGCGAGGCCTCTCCTAACTGAGACTCGATCTAGACTTTTTGAGTGGGGTCGCGGTCATCCAGAGGGAACAAGAGAACCTCTTCTACTAGGTGACCCCATTGCTTAACTTGTTCAACTTTGAAATCGAGACTATCAATAGGTAATGCTTCTTGGGGCTTCTTGCCTTTAAGAGTGGCCACATAGCATTGCCTGGCCAGAGCTTGGTCGTCTTAAACTTTGCCTACTCCTTGAAAGGATGGAAACTTCATCAACAGATGGTAAGTGGACATAATGGTGCGAAGGGTATTCAAGACCACTTTTCCCAAGATGACATTGTACGTCGAGGGAACCTTCACTTCCAGGAAGTTCAATATGGCCATAGCCTATCTCGGTGCTTGGCCTATGGTTACAGGTAAGGTGATGGTGCCTTTTATAGAGACAACATCTCTTGAAACCCTATCAAGGAAGAATCATCTTCTGCAGATGGTCCCTCAAGAGATTTATCTTGATAAAAGTATTGAAAAACAAGATGTCTATAAAACTTCCATTATCAATCAAAATATGGTGTACATCATAGTTGGCAATGGTAAGAGAGATAAGAACGGCATCATCAGGGGAGTCCCGGATGCCTTCTATGTCAAAGTTGGAGAAGACGATGAAATCCACTTACTTTTGTTGTTTAGCCCGATGGGACTTGAGAACAGCATGAGCAAGGGCTCCTTTGGTAGGCAAGGATGCCCCTCGAGAAATCTTTTAGTAATGGTATTCATTGGGCCACCGGTAAGGCAGTTGTCTACGAGAGGCTCAATAGCAAGTTGAGGCTAGTAGCTAGAGGTCTCTATGCCTTTAGGCTGGCCAACATAGGTCTGTAGGTAGTCTTGGTGAACCAAAGTTTCAATCTTTTTTAAGGTGAGGTAGTCCTCAGTGTTGTGTCTGTACTCCCAATAAAAATGACAATACTTGGTAAGGTCTTTCTTGGATCTCTTGCACATCCTCTTGGAGTAATAAATAATGTCATGGTATGTACCTCCATCAGGATCTGCTTTCGGGAGGCATTCAGTGGTGTAAACTTTTCATGGCAACAATGCAGGCTCCTAGAACGATGATAGGGTCTGGCCTTGTCACTCTACTTCTTGGATTAAGGAGAAGGGGTGGAGCGGTTCTCTTGAGGGCACTTGCACTCCCCTCTCTCCTTTTTTCTTTGCCGCCATACCTTCTTCGGTATTGATATACTTTTTTAAGTGAGATAGGAGCTCTCTAAGATTATGAGGGAACCTCTTGGAGAGGAAGTGATAGAAACCTCCTGCTTGGAGCCCCTATAATAGGGTTGACATTGCGAATGCTAGTTCTAGGCCGCATACCTCTAATATAGCTACCCTGAAGTGACTCACGAAGTTTCGAAGAGACTCCCCTTCCTCCTGCTGGATAGAGAAGAGGAAGTTGGAGTTCTTTCCAGGCTTTTGACTACTTTAGAACCAGGTGATAAATTTTCAGCTAAACTCTTCAAAGGAGCCAATAGAGTCCGATAGGAGCATGGTGCACCAAGCTTGGGTGGCATCACTACAAGTTGCTAGAACAGTCTTGCACATCAAGGCATCGGATGTCTCTTGAAACATCATGAGAGCTTTGAAGCTTTCAAGGTGGTCACAGGGATCAGTGAAATCATTATAGGCCTCCATGGAGGGTGCCTAGAAATGTTGGGAAATAGACTCCTCCATGATGGTCTGGGAGAAGGGTGGATGCATGGTAAAGAGCCAGCATTATCTATTGGCACTGGAGGGCCTCTAAATAGCTATCCACCTCTCGGAGCTTTCGATCTAGCCCGTCCTGTTATCGGGCATGCTTTGCTCAACAATGGTATGACAGTCCCTTCGATGAAGAACCCTGCAATGAAGAAAAGGAGAGTGAAATGGGAGAACCACATTTTTTATTCCTACCTTGATGACTTGCTTGGTGATAGGAATGATGATCATGAATTGCCCCCAAGGACCCGACGACGGTAATGGACAACAATGGGGGCCTCACTCGAGATTGCTAGCTGGCTAAGGGGTCACCGAGGCTGCCTCTACTTCAACAAGATGGGCTGTGCCATTCTTGTTTGCCCCCCTGCTAGAGGGGAAATGTCTAAAGGCTAATGCTCAATAGGCCTTGGAGTATATCGAGTTAGGGACTACTGTAGAGCTTGCAAGATGGTTGCAAGTGACTCGAATTGGTGCAGGAGTTGTTGAAACTGTTTGGCTATGACTAGGAGAATAGCCAAAGTCTTGATGGTGCTTTGGTCTGGGAGAGTCTCGGGATGATCTATCAAGACCACTGGCTCCTCAATGGGGAGAGGAGCGGTGGATTTAGCCACCGCCTTCTTTGCCATGGTTACATAAGGAAAAGAGAAACTACAAGTCCTCTTAATAGTTATTTAGGTGAATGCCCTCCTTCTAACACCAATCTATTATGGTTCTGCTTGAGACTTGCTGGCATAGTTGGAGATGATTGCTGAGTTGGATGGCTTCGAGCTTCCCTTTGTCGAATGTAGGCATTCCAAAACCTGCAAAATGAAGAAGACATGGAAGTCCAATCACAGAGGGATGGTTCCTCGTGGTGGATCCTTCAAAACCAAAGTTAGTCTCTCATAAAAGTAAACAGAAAAGAGAGAAAATTGTAGTTTCTATGTAAAAATACAGTGTTGGAGTGCTTGTAAGATGGAGTGGAAGTAGGCAAGGCAGTAGAAGTAGTAGTTAGTCGCGATGGTGCACCGGCGAGGTGATATAGGTGGGTGCTTGCAGGGCTCGAGAGAGTAGGCAAGGCTTAGAAAAGCATAAGTGAAGCTTAGGCAAAGCAAGGTGGTCCTAAATTTCACCCGGGAAGCACTCAAGGGTTTCGAGTAAAAGCTCCAAGTAGGGCTGGAACTAGGTCGGGCTGGCCCGATGAGCTTCGGGCCATATTTTAAAATTGAATGGGCTTCAGTACTTAAAATAGAGCCCATTCGATTTTTGGACCGAGCTCAGGCACCCCTTTGGCCTGGCCCGGATCGGCCCGAAGATAAGCCAGATCCAGGCTCGCTATTTCTTTCTCTGTTCTCCAACTCTCCCGTCTCCCTCTCTCTTTGTTCTCTCTCTATCTCTCTCTCAGTCTCTCTCTCTCTCATTTCCATCTAGCTCCCCCGGACCCCCGATCAGCCCCCGATGGTGGATGCCCCCTCGTACCCGATGGTCGATGGCCCCTCTCCAACTCTGAGCTGCCTCCTCTGGCCCCGGTGCCCTTATCTGACAACTCTACCCCCCATGTGACCTCGCGGCCCATCTCTAGTTCCAATCTGCCTCCCTGGCGCCGGTGACCTACCCGACGTCCACTACCCCCAGCACGACCTCGCGGCCCCCCTCCCTGGCTCTGATATGTCTCCTCTGGCCCCGACTCCCGCACGTGACGACCCGCAGCCTATCTCGGCGTCTTTGACTCCGATTTGCCTCCCCCAACCCCAGTGCCCCACCCGATGCCCACCGCCCATGGCACGACCTCGTGGCTCTCCCTCCCCGGCTCCGATCTGCCTCCTTCGGCCAGTCGAGCAGTTGCTGGTCAATGAATTTTTTTTGTCAATAGGGCTTGCATTCGGGCCGGCCCGATTGGGGTCGGTGAAATTTTTTTTTTTGGTCAATAGGGTGGTGAGGACACCAGAGCTAGGAAGAGATGTCAGAACTCTCCAAGCTCATTATGGATCACCAATGATTAGTTATCTATTTTATTTCAGCTTGAGTCCTATAAATAAAATTAGTTTGCTTTGCTTTGCAAATTGGTCAAGTTAAGTCTTGTAATTAGACAAGGGGTTCATGGGTTAGTATGTAATCAAATCCAATTGAAGGTTCAAGCTCAATTGTCAGCAAAGGTCAAGTCCAATTATTGAAGTCATGCCATGTCATCATGCCACATCATGCCACATGGAGCCTTGTCACTTGCCACTTGGAGTAGTATGCCTCATCTGGCCACCTTGGTTGGCCATACATGATTGGTTTACAAACTAAAAAAGGAGTTCAAATGAAGCATATAAAGAATTATCAAAAGGCATCGGGACATCGGGACATCGAGACATCTAGACATCGGGACAACTTTGGGATTGAAGCTTATCCAAGGAAGGTGCCAACAAGTTTATCCAAGAAAGGTGCCAACAAATTCTCTTCTCATCACCCATTTAAAATCCAAGGATGATGCCATTTGAGAGAAGTAAAATGAAAGGATTCTCCTCCCATTTAGTGCCATATCTCAATCTCATGAATTGTCGCCCATTTAAATGCCATTCAAATTTTAAGAGAAGTAATAAGAAAGGGCTCTTCTTTCTTATCACCCTTTATGAGGCCTCTTTGTCACCCAAGGGAATTCAAATGCAAGGGAACATCTATCTACCATTCAAAATTGAAAAGCAAGAAAACCAAGAAGGAAAAAAAAAGTTGATGCCAACATCTCATTTTGTCGCCAATTTTTTTCAAGGCAGCCGGACATATCATGAAGAGAGGGTGCCTTTCAAATGGGTTATCATCCACTCCTAGTTTGAATTCAAGAAGAAGGTAGGAGGCCATTTTATCTACACTCATTTTGTACATAGATAAGTCTTATCCTTATCTCGTATCTTGTGTTTAAAAGAATTCTTTTTTATCTTGCTACCATGAGTTTGTTCTTATCAAGCTACTATGTAAGGGGTCTATAAAAACCATCCTGTTTTTCCTCTTGTAAGGTATCTTATGAATTATTAATGAAACTCTGTCAGTTTGTTTTTACAATTACTGGTTAAGCATTGTAATGTGTCTTACAATTGCTTGTTAAGCATTGTAATGTGCTCTACTGGTTAAGCAATACATTAGTATGTGTGGAGTGCCGAAGCCCAGTTATATTCCAAGAGTCCAAGATCTAGAAGCCAGGTGCCATCATCTTCAACATCCAGTCCAGATCCAGATCCAAGCTGACCATTATTCTTTCCCTCTCTCTTTTCAAATTTTCACTCCATTTCCACCATTCTAATCATAGTTCTCTTGCAGGATCCCTAGTGTTCTTGATCAAAGGAGGAGGTTTTCTTTGCCATCCAACTATCAACAAGAAGATCTGTTCCAAAGGAACTGAAGTTTGCAATCCTATCATGAGATCTTGAGAGTTGAATCCAGATCTGTTGAAATGGAGGAGGGAAAAGCGTTATTGGTAAGTAACCATCTGAATCTCATTAGATCTGGTTGTTTGAAGTCACGATGTCCTAGTTTCGGTGGTTTCTCAATCATCGGATCCAGGGTTCTTTATGTGATTGCATTATAATTATATTGCGGGTAGCTAGTAGAGACTTAGTCTATCTTCATTAAATTAATTTGATAGCTTATCTGAGTTTTCTACCATTGCTCATCAAAACTAAACTCTTAATTGTTAGATTAATCTTTGCATCCATCCCGCATCAACTTTGGTATCAGAGCCAAAGGTTAGACTAGGACATTTAGTGACTAGCTAAAATTTTTGCACTATTCTAGCATTGGATCTGGAAGGCTCTTCCAGCTTTTCAGATCTTAGTTTCCTTTACATTGACTTTAGTAATTTAGTCAGATTAAAATCAGATCTGTAATCTTCTCTCATAGATTTTAGATCTAAATTTTTTTATAAAAAATGCATTATTTTCTTAGTATTTTTTGGTGGAAGGAAATCACGCCTCCTAAGCGGGTGTATGCAAGTATACTGTCATGACCCATGGGAGTAATGAGCTACAACCGGACGTGATAACCCAATATCAACAATTAGTTGTGCTTAGTGTTTGCGTGTTTGAATTGTTAATTGCTTGAAAGATTGCATCTTAATCTTCTAAGCACAACCTAGGATAAGATTCTGGCACATCTAGAATTTTGAATTTATCCAACCTAATCCCCAAGAAAATTAAATTTTAATTTCTGTAATTTAAAATCTGAAATTCAAAATTTAAAAATTTAAAATTCAAATCTGAAATTCAAATTTGAAATTTGAAATTTAAAGTTTAAGTTTCGAGTTGTAAGTGTTATCTTATCTTATCTTGGTAACTAGTTTGATTGGATTGTACATTCATCCTATCTGAAATTATTTTAAGGGCATGCTATCATAAGATAAGGAAAGGATTTCATCACTTTTCCTTGGCCCATAAACAACCAACCTCATCTTGCATTGTCCTAGCCCTAATCTAAAATCGAGTAGCAACCTAATACAACTTAAGGAAAGCAATAGGTCATGTTCGAGTCTTGTGAGTAAACTAGTGCACTCAACCTTTCAATTATTACTAGAAGCTAGTGTCTAAGGCTAGAGATCCAAGGAAAATGTCCTAAGCATACTGGTGGTTTTTAATTAGGACCCTGTGTCAGTCAGGGGGAGTCTCCCACCATCCCACCTCTTACCTGGCTAGTGGAAGACTAATTATAAAATTGGGTGTAATTTGAGTTAACTCATTCCACTTGAGTTCTAGGTCTAGGAACCATAAAAATTAGGATTGTATTGCATGACCACTAGATTAGGAACACCCTATCAACAACCCCAAGCCCAAACCAGTTCCACCATGGAACCAAATTTGGAAGCCTTGATACGAACTATAACTGAACAGTTTAGGCAGCTCAACACTATGTTTGATCAAATGGAGGAAAGAATGGGTAATCTAGAAGAATACCATATAACTCATCCTAATCCTGATTTACCTATATCCACTCCCACAGTCTAAGAGCTTAATGTCAGGAACTCAAACTTGAACCTAATCCTAGGCGACTCTATCAAGATGTCAATGACAAGAGGAAAGAGCCCTTAGGAACATCAGACTTGAGGCACCTATCTTTGACGGAAACTTAGACCTTAAGGTGTATACTGACTGGGAGAATGATATGGACCAGTATTTTGAGTGGTATGAGATGTCTGAGGAGAGGAATATCAAGTTTGCCAAGCTTAGGTTAGTCAGGCAGGCTAGGTTGTATTGGGGCAATGTTGAGAGGCTTAACCACCAAAGAGGAGATTTGTCCATAGTCACATGGAGAGCCATGAAGATCTGACAAAGGAAGAAATACCTACCCTTGTCCTATTTGCAAAGACTCTTAGATCAGTGGCAGAAGTTAACCCAAGGTAATAAATCCGTGTTCGAGTACATAGTGAAATTCGACGAGTTTGTCATGAGGTGTGGAGTAACTAAGTTGGAGTCGGTCACCCTATCTAGGTTTCGAGCAGCCCTACATGAGGACATTTAGAGGGAATTATTTCTAAAAGAGGTCCATGACTTAGGTCAGGCCTATTAGATTACTAGGGATTGTGAGAGATTCCAGAGAGGACCCGTTACTAGATGACCCGAACCTAATAGGTTTAGTACTCCTAGAAATAGGCCTAGTGTGAACCAGTTTTTCAATAGCCGACCCAAACCTACCACTCCTCTAGCTCATAAGGATGATAAAGGAAAGGCACCTAAAATGCAAAGGACTAGAAACCAAACTATTCGATGTTTCAATTGTAAAAGTTATGGTCATTATGCTAGTTGGTGCCCCGCACGAGCCCTACACATAGGAGAGTTTGATGAGGAGGATCCAGAAACTGTGGAAGAATGTGAGGAGGAAGTATATGAGGCTGAACCTGAGTTAGTAGATGAGTATAAAGGGGACGAGGAAGACTTAGAGTCACCTGATCTCTTAGGAGTCGTTAGGTGTATCTTGACATAGACCAAGAAGAATAAGGACTGGTGTAGAACTAACATCCTATAAACCTTCATTAAGGTAGGGGACAAAGTTTGCAAAATTATCATAGATAGTAGAAGCTGTGTTAACACCATTTCGACAAATGCGATTAAGAACCTAGGCTTAACTACAATGCCCCATCCCAACCCTTATAAGGTTTCTTGGATTGACTCAACCTCTATTTCTATTAAATTGAGATGTCAGGTTATAGTCCAAGTCCAGTCATATCAAGAGAAGGTCTGGTGTGACATTCTCCCAATGGGGGTCAATAGTATTATTTTAGGTAGACCCTAGCTATATGGCCATGATGTTACCTTTATGGTCGTTCCAATTCATGTTCCTTTAACCATCATGGTAAAAGGATAGTCACAAATTTGACCCCACCTAAGAAAAATATTAAGAGAGGATCTAGCAATTTAAGGGGGAAAGAGCCAGGACTTAACTGATCATTGTGAGGGAACTAGAGCACGAGTTGACGGAAGGTGTGCCGGTTTGGATTCTGACTACTAAGGAAGTTTCTGACCAACCCCAATAGGAGCACCCTAAGGAGATAGTAAAATTTTTGAAGGAATTTCAGGATGTGTTTCCTGAAGACCTACCCGATCAACTGCCACCCTTAAGGGACATTCAGCATGCCATAGATTAGTCTTAGCAGCTATCCTACCAAACCTTCCACATTATAGGATGAACCCTACAAAACATCTAGAGTTACAAAAACAAGTAGGGGAACTACTTCAAAAAGGATTTATTAGGAAAAGTCTTAGCCTGTGTGTAGTTCCAGCATTGTTAACCCCAAAAAAAGATGGTACTTGAAGGTTGTGTGTTGATAGTAGAGCCATCAATAAGATAACCATGAAATACCGTTTCCCTATTCTCCGTTTGGATGACATTCTTAATATGATGGCCGGATCATCTATCTTTTCAAAGATTGACCTTAAGAGTGGCTCTCACTAGGTTAGTATGTAATCAAATCCAATTGAAAGATTCAAGCTCAATTGTTAGCCAAGGTCAAGTCCAATTATTGAAGTCATGCCATATCATCATGCCACCACATGGAGCCTTGTCACTTGCCACTTGGAGTAGTATGCCTCATCTGGCCACCTTGGTTGGCCATACATGATTGGTTTACAAACTAAAAAAGGAGTTCAAATAAGCATATAAAGAATTGTCAAAAGACATCAGGACATCGAGACATCGGGATGTCGGGACATCGGGACATCGAGACATCGGGACAACTTTGGGATTCAAGCTTATCCAATGAATGCACCAACAAGTTTATCCAATAAAGGTGCCAACAAATTCTCTTCTCATCGTCCATTTAAAATCCAAGGATGATACCATTTAAGAAAAGCAAAATGGAAGGATTGTCCTCCCATTTAGCACCACATCTCAATCTCATGAATTGTCGCCCATTTAAATGCCATTCAAATTTTAAGAGAAGTAATTAGAAAGGGCTCTTCTTTCTTATCGCCCTTTATAAGGCCTCTTTGTCGCCCAAGGGAATTCAAATACAAGGGAACATCTATCTACCATTCAAAATTGAAAAGAAGAAAACCAAGAAGAAAAAAAAACTTGACGCCAACTTCTCATTTTGTTGCCAATTTTTTTCAAGGTAGCCGGACATATATTGAAAGAGGGTGCCTTTCAAATGGGTTGTCATCCACTCCTAGTTTGAATTCAAGAAGAAGATAGGAGGCCATTTTATCTACACTCATTTTGTACATGGATAAGTCTTATCCTTATCTCCTATCTTACATTCAAAAGAATTCTTTTTTATCTTGCTATCATGAGTTTGTTCTTATCAAGCTACCATGTAAGGGGTCTATAAATACCACCACATTTTCCCTCTTGTAAGGTATCTTATGAATTATTAATGAAACTCTGTCAGTTTGTTTTTACAATTGCTGGTTAAGCATTGTAATGTGTCTTACAATTGCTGGTTAAGCATTGTAATGTGTTCGCTGATTAAGCATTGCATTAGTATGTGTGGAGTGCCGAAATCCAGTTATATTTCAAGAGTCCAAGAGTCCAAGATCTAGAAGCTAGGCGCCATCATCTTTAACATCCAGTCCAGATCCAGATCAAAGCTGACCATTATTCTTTCCTCTCTCTTTTTAGATTTCTCTCCATTTCCACCATTCTTATCACAATTCTCTTGTAGGATCCCTAGTATTCTCAATTAGAGGAGGAGATTTTTCTTGCCATCCAACCATCAACAAGAAGATCTGCTCCGAAGAAACTGAAGTTTGCAGTCCTACCGCGATATCTTGAGAGTTGAATCCAGATATGTTGAAACAGAGAAGGGAAAAGCATTATTGGTAAGTAACCATCCGAATCTAATTAGATCTAGTTGTTTGAAGTCAGGACATCCTAGTTTCGGTGGTTCCTCAATCATCAGATCCAGGGTTCTTTATGTGATTGTATGCTATTTATTTTGCGGGTAGCTAGTAGAGACTTAGTCTATCTTCATTAAATTAATTTGATAGCTTATCTGAGTTTGCTACCATTGCTCATCAAAATTAAACTCTTAATTGTTAGATTAGTCTTTGCATCCATCCCACATCATAGGGCTTGCATTCAGGCCTGGCTCGGGTCGGGCTCGGGCCTGAGGTTTAAAAAAAAATTCGGACCTAAGCACGGCCCGAAGCCCGAATTTTTTTTCGGGTCGAGCTCGCGCAGGGGTGTGGCTCGGTCCAGCCCGGCCCACTTCTAGCCCTAGCTCTTAGGAGACTATTCAACCTCTCAAAGGGCTCAGGACACTTAGAGATGCTTGCTAGAAAAGTCTTGGTGTTCTCAATCTTGTAGTCTAGAACTTGCACAAAAGGACTTACTTGAAAGGTCTAGAAAATAAATTTATAGATGAGATATATAGAGTACCTACTTAGAGAAAGCCTTGGAGTTCTCAGACTTGTAGTCTAGAACTTATACAAAAGGACTTACTTGGAAGGTCCAGAAAATAAATTTATAGATGAGATATATAGAGTACTTGGCATCTATGGGATATGTCATGCTGGGAGAGGTGATTGTAACGTCGCTTTAGAGTACATATCCTTAGAGTGGGTAGAGACGACGTGGAGCTCGTCTGCACAGTAGGTGTGATTCCATTGGGGCATCTGCATTAATGAGTGATAGCTGATATCAAAGAGTTATGATGCAAGGTCACCCACCTCTCTATAGAAAGAGGGCATATCGGGCTTTCTTGAGCGATACTGGGAGTTGCATGTCGGGATTTGAAGAGATTTGCTTATTGTGTTGATTCGGTAAGTAAGATGGCCTTGAGCTAGGTTGATAGATAAGGTGGTGAGTCACATGGAATCCTTATAGGTATTATATTTCTGGAGCATCACATCCTAAGACGGTGTTACTAAAACCTTGCCACCTTAATAAATAGTAAATTTACAATGCCATCTTTCTATTAATAAAACATAAAATAAAAAAGGGCTTCACTGTAATTTAGCTGAGACAACAGGAACGCGACGCTGGCCTTTCGAAGGATCGAAGAGCCCAACCTCTAGCCCTCCCCACTTGCTCGCTCATGGCCAAAGAACCACATTAAGAGCCACATGATTTCCTCGAGGCCAAACGACACCAAGCCACGGAACTCGATTCGACGGCTAAGAATGGCGTCTTCCACATCTCTCCAGCAGTTCCTGGCCCCGCCGGTGCGGTCCTGGCGACAGCGGCGGGCGAGAGGTTGGGCGAGGGTGGCTGCGACGACAGAGACGGCGGCGGCGGAGGTGGAAGCGGAGAGGCTGGAGGCGAGGATGGAGGAGAACGATGGGGGTTACTGGGTGCTGAAAGAGAAGTATCGGGCGGGGATAAATCCTCAGGAGAAGATTAAGTTGGAGAAGGAGCCGATGACGCTGGTAATGCAGGACGGCATCCGCGAGCTAGCTGACACCCCGCTGGAGGACATCGAGAAGTCCAAGCTCTCCAAGGACGACATCGACGTCCGTCTAAAATGGCTCGGCCTCTTCCACCGCCGCAAGCATCAGTGTACTCTCTCTCTCCTCTGTTTTCGTAATAGCATTGGACTAATGCCTGCGAGCCTGCATTACCAGGTTCCCTTCTTCATGTAGAGTAATGAACAGTTTCTAAATCTCGTTTGGCAGTAACATAACTCCGGATAACTGGCGGAATAAGTCTCTATTGTACTGCTATATTTTCGCGGATAATTTTATTCCAGTCAAATTAAGGGATTGCTTGACAGACATCATTATCAGGAACAAAGTTGAGTTTGATTTCATACGTAGGAACAAAATATAGTTATAACTGGCTGAATAAGTCTCTATTTTACTGCTATATTTTCGCGGATAATTTTATTCCAGTCAAATTAAGGGATTGCTTGACAGACATCATTATCAGGAACAAAGTTGAGTTTGATTTCATACGTAGGAACAAAATATAGTTGATCCGTGCATATGAGAGAGTTATTATTTTCTCTGTTTACCATTCAATCCTCGTGTTCTAGTATTTCCAAACTAAACAAAATTACTGACTATTGACGATTCGATTCCTCAGTCTGGTTCTAATGTTGGATCCAGGCCTAACCAATAAAAGATCGGGTTGGTCAGGTTGATTCCATCAACAAAAATTTTTTCTTTAATGGATGGGTCATTCAGGTCAGGTCCATATATTACTCAGTACCAACTCAAAAAATTCGAATCTAGTTTATAAAACCAATCTATATCATATATTTACTCAAATGTTTAAATTAACAATAAAGGCATTTTGACATTTTGTTTTCAAAATTATTTCACACAATCTTTAAGACTTTGATTTGAAATCAGTCCCTATTCTCAAAGAGCAACACACTATGTTAAGCTTAATTTAGGTTTGATGCAATTTGGACCAACATTTAGTCTCAAATCAAGATCTTTTACATGATGGCTTAGGCTGGGTTTTTAATATTCAAGATGGGCCCATGAGCTAAGTTTTTTTGCATTTTGAGAGAAAAAGGCTAACATCAAATTATATAAATAAAATTACAATCAATATTGATGGGTCAGATTGGGTCTCCATTCTCTAAATAGAGAGATTCGAATCCAATATTGTGTTCAGATCTGGTTATTGAATATAAGATCTGAATTAATCCAAAAAAATAAATAGATTGGATTGGATTGTGTAAGATCGGATTTAAATTCAGTAAATCCATATTTGATCCAAAAAATAGAACAAGTCTAATTTTAAAATCCAATCCGATTTCATGGATCTTCTAACACAAATTGGATTGGGTATAGCAGATCAGATTTAGTTGGATCATATCATGGGTCAATCCTATTCATTTGCAATCTTAATTATTCTATGAATAAAAGGAGTTTGAAAGAATGCTAAGAAATAAGACTCCCCCTTTTCTTTCAAACCGTAGAGAGCCTATTAGGAAGCATTTGACATGTTTGTTACTTTTCGAATAGTTTTTCAGTTCTACAAGCAATTTTTATTTTTCTTTGACTTAAATAATTGAAGCAATGGCTCTACGCTGTACGAGATTTTTTTCCCCTCGAAAAAGGGCAAGCCAAAATAAAACAGAACTACCATCCAGGCAAATGAACCTAGGGGTGTAGAGTTACAGTATTAAGTGGCGAGCATCTTTAAAATGGATGCACGCATTAAGTACCTGGATTTTGGTAAACGCATAAAAAAACATATTTAATCTACAATCTCTAGTTGCTAAAGTGTTATTAGAGATCCTGTTCAGGATTTGGGAGTGTTATTTTTTTCTTTTTGGTTGAAAATTAGCCTTATTTTTGTCAATTTGCCAATGCTGACATGAAAGGACAAGTCAACCTCTTATATCCTACAATTAGAATCCCCAGAACAGGTTAGAGTACCAAAAGTGGCTTTTCGAAAGGGCCGAATAACATCCGACCTCTTGGCCCTTGCCTGTACTCAAAAGTCGTTACCGTTTCCGCTTGCAGTGGACGTCTTCTGGGCTGGTCAATTTGCCATTTAGAAAACCATGGCCCCTAACCCGTCTCAGTCCAAATTACACGTCACCTATGAAAAGAATCAGGCAAGCTCGAGAGAAAACAAATTATAAAATATTAAAATAATTAATTTAAAATAGGCATGGTGAACTTCCTGTATTGAAAAATATCATAATTATAAAATTTAAACTAAATCGAGTCGAAACAGTAGAGTGGAGAGTTTTCAATATATAATAAAATATTTTTTCTTCTTAAAAGATAGTAAGCTATTTTATTGGCTAACAAAGAAGGCCCTGGTTACATTTCCTTGGCCGATCAAGCCGTGAAACTTCGTTACATGGCACACCTCTTTAGGCCTAAATACGTAAACAAAATTCTCTATTTTTTAATTTAAAATAAAATTGATTGCGAGGCGAATTGGTGCAGCGAATCAATTCATTTAAAACCGAGTTGACCAAATTTTAAAATTACGGGTTACAAATCTTAATATGTGAAATATCCAAGGTGGGATGGAGATGAGTTCAAGAGTTTTTTTGGTGGCCACATTAGAACAATGGAATTGCAATTTTGAGAAATTGGACGTGATTTTTTGGTGACAGATGGGCGGTTCATGATGCGGCTGAAGCTGCCCAACGGGGTGACGACGAGCGAGCAGACACGATACCTGGCGAGCGTGGTGGAAGGTTACGGCCCGGAGGGCTGCGCCGACGTGACCACCCGGCAGAACTGGCAAATCCGCGGCGTCCAGCTCCCGGCCGTCCCCGCCATCATGCAGGGCCTCGCCGGAGTGGGTCTCACCAGCCTCCAGAGCGGCATGGACAATGTCCGCAACCCCGTTGGCAACCCGCTCGCCGGCATCGACCCCCACGAGATCATCGACACCCGTCCCTTCACCAACATCCTCTCCGCCTTCGTCACCGCCAACTCCCGCGGCAACCCAACAGTGACCAACCTGTAAGTAGTCCTCGCATTCTCCTATAAACCTCCTTTTGTTGTTCTTCAAGTAAGCTGAATATTGTACATACTGATGATATGCATGCTACCACTTTGGCTATATCATGGGTGACATACAACCAATATTGGGGTCAGTTAACTGTTAACATGAGACAATTCACAATGCAAAGTGGTATTGCTGTTGAAGACGAAAGTGATTTAGGAAGTTAATATTACTTGATAGCTAAATCATTGTTTCCTTGTGTCCAGGCCAAGGAAATGGAACGTTTGTGTTGTTGGTTCTCATGATCTTTACGAGCATCCTCACATCAATGATCTTGCCTACATGCCTGCTATGAAGGAAGGAAAGACTGGTTTCAATCTGCTGGTGGGTGGATTCTTTAGTCCCAAGAGATGTGCCGAGGCGGTGCCTCTTGATGCTTGGGTCCCGGCAGACGATGTGATTCCTGCGTGCAAAGCCGTCCTCGAGGCTTACAGAGATCTCGGCAACAGAGGGAATCGACAGAAGACCCGAATGATGTGGCTCATTGATGAACTGGTGAGTTCGGTTCCTATACCCCTCTATTTAGATGGCCTTAAGTGACCATGAACATGAGCAATTATGATATGCGAAATCCTCATCAACGATTCAGTACTGTCTATCCTTGAATTTGAAATCTTCCAGGGGATAGAAGCGTTCAGGTCAGAGGTCGAGAAGAGGATGCCAATGCAACAGCTAGAGCCGGCTTCAGAAGAGGATCTGGTGCAAAAGCAATGGGAAAGGAGGGACTATCTTGGAGTTCACCCACAGAAGCAAGCAGGCCTCTCCTTTGTGGGTCTTCACATCCCAGTTGGCAGGGTCCAGGCTTCGGACATGTTCGAGCTTGCGCGGCTGGCAGAAGAGTATGGCTCCGGTGAGCTCCGTCTTACGGTCGAGCAGAACATCATCATCCCCAACGTCAAGGACTCGTGGGTCGAGTCATTGCTCGATGAGCCACTTCTAAAGAAGTTCTCCCCGGAGCCTTCTCTTCTGATGAAAGGATTGGTGGCCTGCACAGGCAACCAGTTCTGTGGGCAGGCTATAATTGAAACAAAGGCAAGGGCTATGAAGGTGACCGAGGAGGTGGAGAAGAGGGTGTCGGTGGGACGGACGATAAGAATGCATTGGACCGGCTGCCCCAACAGCTGTGGACAAGTGCAGGTGGCAGATATTGGCTTCATGGGGTGCATGACAAGGGATGCAGAAGGCAAGGTGTGCGAGGGAGTGGATGTATATTTGGGTGGGAGAATTGGGAGTGATTCCCATCTGGGGGATCTTTACAAGAAAGGGGTGCCCTGCAAGGACTTGGTGCCCTTGGTTGCAGACATTCTGGTTAAGCACTTTGGGGCAGTCCCCAGGGTAAGGGAGGAAGATGAAGAAGAGCTTGGTGGAAACTAGTCTCCGTCAATACCATGCAGTTTCTTGCTTCCTTAGCAAGCAGATCACGGTAGAGGAGAAATGTTGCTTATCAACCTCTATTATAAAAACCAATATGTTTCACTTATTTTATGCAATGCTTCTTTTAGAAAAGATATTGTATGGTGCTCCGCCACCTTAACCGAAACAAAACCAAATGTGTTCAAAATGCTTGATAGGTTAATGTTAGACCGCATCTTGCCGGCTACTACTAGGTTACATCGCAAGACATTTCTTAACGATGCAACAGTTCAGCTTCTCATAGTTTGGTTATACTCTATCTTTTTACTCTTTATCTTTTGGCTTAAACTCTCTTTTTTTTACAAATAAAAGAGATTTGAATCTATATTGCTCAGTATAGCAACATCACTAACTCGATCGTCAACATCCACTGACTACTAAATCAGTTACAACCCTCAATCTTGACTTTTGTTGTTTTCTCATCAAAAAAAAATCTGGTTTGCTTTTTTGTGAAGGGCTTTCGTTAATACACAAATACTAGCATCTCAAAAAAATTATAGCTTCTTACATGAAGAATGTTTACTTAATATAGTTTTTCAAGAAGTACTAGTTAAAGAAAAATATCTATAAACTGATGCAGGACGAGTTACAATTCTATATGCTTATGTGCCAATATAGTATACAAGATGTCAATAGTGTCTTACAAGATACTATTACTTAGATGTAACAAGCAAAACAGTGTGTAAAATAAAATTAAACATGTAAATTTTTTAAATAATGATCTGAGGAAGTATATTAATAATCCGAGATTTGATTTCAAAATTGTTTATAGTAGGTTGGAGCAACTTGATGCAGGAAGGTTGGATGGAACCAAGAATAACATAAATCTTTAAAGATTTGGAGTTGATTTATTACATCTATTGTAGAGGTCATAGGGTTTGAGATAGGAATTGAGTCAGTTCTAACTAATCAACCCGATATCCTTCTTCATATAAAAAGTAGAGAATTCACTATATTCACTATCTTTTATTTTTTATATTTTGTATATATATTTTTATTTTTTTTTTTTTTTAAATTTTATTTTTAAAGATTCTAAATTAATTCAACATTTTCATATCCTAGAACAATCATGTAACATAACTTCTAGTTATGTCAAGGCAATCATGATTGATAAAAATAACCTTATATATATATTGTAAAACAGAAAATAGAAGAAAGAAGAGTTCTAAAGATAAGAACCTAGAGAATTATTTTTTTAAAAATAAGTTTTGCAACAAAATTAATTCTAAACTAGGGTTAGCCTAGAACTATACAGACAAGTCAACTTTCAAGCACTCCAAGTTCGAACCAATTCACCAAATTGATTCGGTAAGTGCAAGATCAGCAGGGTCCTCTCATTACTTTTCTTAGATACCAATTAGATTAACTAGGTCAAAAAATGAAACTAATTAAAAACTGTATTTTTTCGGGACTAAGATCCTTGAGCCACTTTCCTAGATACCAATTCAATGATCAAAACTAGCTTGGTACAATCCTTGGATGTCCTTGTTCTAATGAGCTTGGATGTTCCTAGGGTCAGTGTATAATTGATTTTATTTACAAGCCAGCTTAGGTTAATGCAAATGAGAGAAACTTATTCGTGGGCTAAGGGTCATAAACTCCCCATCTTATCTTATTTAGGTTTATGCCCTTAAAGTAGTATAGAAATACTTATGCACAAACACTAATAACAAACAAATTTTAATTAAAAACTAATACTAAGCTAAGATTAGAACAATATGCTAAAAAGAAGACTCCGGGCACTCACCAATCCTAAAAGAACAAAGATGTTAGGAAGGTCAGATTAAAATTAAACTAAAAACATGAAGAGCAAGAATTTTAAAATATAATTTAAAATACGTCAACTCCTTGGTAACGATACTAAAAACTTGATGTGCCTTAAATTTATCGCAAATGCACTGTGTATAAGGTAGCACGTCTAGTAAGTACAAGTCAATCTCACAAAAAAATTAGTATTTGAACTGTATTCAAGCCCTTGCTTAGACGGGCTTTAACTAAGATAGAGAGAGGTTATTTGCTAAAAACTACTGAAGCAATAATTTCAAAAATAAGGGCTTTTAAATCTACTAGACCAATAATTTGAAGACCCTTTTTATAGTTTATCTTATGATGTCCTTTGATCAAGGTTCAATACATGAACAAACATGAACCCTAATTAAGAAATTCTTTTTTTTACTATTTCTCTTGTATTATCCAAGTATGAATTATGAAGGGAGATCCAAAAATAATTTATCAAGTAGTTTCACAAAGAAAAAGAGAAAGGATATAAAAGATTATGAACTTTCTACCTATAACCCTTATTGTATTGAATTAAGTATCACTACAAAAAATAGAATTATTCTCGATGCTAAGATAGACCTTTCTTGGTACTTTAAAGCATCGCTAAAAACTCTCCCGATGCTTTAAAAAGCATCGGAAATGCAGGAGTGGAGACTATTTTTTTAGATGCTCTTTAAAAGCATCGGGATTTTTCTCGATGCTTTAAAGCATTGGGAATAACCCTATTTCCGATGCTTTAAAGCATCGAGAATAGGATTATTCCTGACAATTTAAAGCATTGGGAATAACTTCGAGATAAGGGTATTCCCGATGCTTTAAAGTATCGGGAATAACTTTATTTTCGATACTTTTAAAAAGTATCGGGAATGGAGTTATTCCCGATGCTTTAAAGTATCGGGAATAACTTTCAGATTAGGTTATTTTCGATGCTTTAAAGCATCAGGAATAAAGTTATTTCTGATGCTTTTAAAAAGCATCGAGAATATGGTTATTCCCGATACTTTAAAGCATCGGGAATAATTTCGGGATAAGGTTATTCTCGATGCTTTAAAGCATCAAGAATTCCATTTTTTTTAAAAAATAAAATAATAATTTTAAAATTTAAAACTATGTATAATATTTTTTTACTTGTATAATGTAGTAATAATAAATATTTCAATCTCAATACATGTGTTGCCGCCAGGATCGTCATGGCCCGTAGCTGCTGGTGGCATCGATGATCCCCCGTCCGCCTCTTCGGGATATCTCCTGTGCCTCGGGACCTGCAAGAAATAACGTTAGTGACCCAGGCCGGGGATTTCGGTGGGGGTGCTCCGACGATCAAGTCAGTGACGATCCAGGAAAATAGATCCTCCTGGTCGAGCCTCTCGGGATGAGCTCCATGCTAGGAGGAGTGAGTGTGGTGTGAATGGAAGTGAGAGTGGGCTAGGAGAGGTGATGATCGAGGTAGAAGAGTCCTCCTATGTGGCCCTTCTCCCTTTTTTCTGTCGCCCATCCCAGCGATCTCTCTTCTTCTTTTTGCTTTTACTTACTTATTTTTGGCTTACCCTAGTTGGGTTTTTACTCTGGCTTGCCTTGGGATCCCCCCATGTCGTCAGGCATGCGCAACGAGGTATCGTGCCATAGACGGGCGGGATGCCTTTTCTGACAGATGGTTGGGGAAGCTTCCATGCGCTCTGACATTCCCTCTATTTGTTCCATTCCGGGAAGCCTGGCAGGACCTCGATCGATGGGCCACCGCCCTCGAGACTCGCGCCCTCTAGCTGGGTCCTTCCCCTAGCGGTATGGCAGGTTGGTGGAGAGTATGGTGCCTTGATCACGGAGTTTCCTTTCCTTCTGGTGTGAGTGACGGCTATGGGTATTAATTACGTCATGGCAGGCGCTGTCGCACGTCCCTCGGGAGGCCGACCATCGTCCTCGAAGGGGAGGCGCCGCTTCCTTGGCAGTTGGTGCCTCTGCCCGAGCTGGGGACCGAGCTGGAGAGGTGGGGCCCAACTTCGAGGGGCTTGTCCTCGAGGTGGACGAGCTAGGTGGAGGAGGGTCGAACTCGACTCCGGACCAGCTGAACTCGGCTTCGGGCGAGCTCGACCTGACGGAGGTGGGTGGTGTTGGGAATTGTGTCCCAAAGCCAATCGCCTGGGTTGGAGGCGGTTGTGCTCAGTATTGTACTTATTTTATGAATTAATAAAATAATATTGGCCCCTCATCACATACTTAATTTTCCTAAAATGAACTCTTTCAATGTGATGAAGTCCTTAGGACTACACTGACTTCGATACAGAGAGGATGTATCGAGTGGTCCTTAAATCCTGTTCACAACCAAAGGATATATTGTACTGGACAGCAATATATTAAGTATAGGTTGTTGTAGTTCACATCGTTTGGTTGTCCTCTTGACCAAATGAGTGTGGTGACACTGATGTGATATGTAAGTGGGATATGTGATATCTCATTGAACGTGACTCCGTGAAGCCCCTTACTGCCAAAGGAATACTCACGATTGGATATGGGTATATGTGTCCCTCTGACCTGAGGTCATCACGGTAGGTTGCAAGCAACTCCCTGTGCTTTGGTGCTGGACTTCCCGGATTTTTAATCCGGTGACGGAAGGTTTCTAGGTACAGGCAAGTACTTGTGGAGCAGTGATGCACCAAGATGGAATTGACCTGTCCAAACAGTTTGGATTGAATGTCTTGCAGTATCTTAATTTAGCAAATCCTCGGTCGAGGTAGTCCTAGTGAAGAGTCACTGGGCTTGCGAGGTTGAGACATGTAGTCGACTGACTCAGTCTGGGTTGGCAGCCCAATCTTAGTCGTCTTGAGCATTAGAGGTCAAAGGGATGAATTATACGGTAACCATATGCCAGAGGTTCGATAGTTTGCTCCCGCATCTTCGACCTATCCGGACGCCGGGACCCATTGCTAGATGCTTTCCTGTGCTGGTACTGGAATTGTTCCAGTGCTACCGTTTAGGTTCGAACCTATGAGGTCATACGCCATAGAGGATAACTCTCTGATCCGGGTACCGATTATGATTGGGAATCATCTCAGTTTTATGGTCACAGTATTTTTGAGCACACTTTTCCCTGTCTTGCCCTTGTCTGTGTCAACCGAAAATGTTCCGGGTTGACTAGCATTGCGCCAGGATTTTTCTGAATCAGTTTTGAACTGATTCGGAGTTCGTTTCGGCCTCCTATTGGTTGTGAACCAATTATATTCCCTGAACCAGGTTCAATTAGATTGAACCGTTTGATTTAATGAGATTGAACCAATGGGTTGGTTTATTTGCTTGGACCGGTTATTTGAACCAATATTTTTTTTTCCACCTTGGACCGTTTTACACGGTAATTGGAGAGAAATATTCCAAGCGTTTGAAGGGAGAAGGCCAAACGACAGTCACTCCCATCGCTGGCGTTTCCTCCTCTTCTCCCTCCACCGTTTGAAGGCTTTAATCCTGGATTAAGGCTAATTAATTTGTTTACTTGCTGCTGCCTCTCTTGGCCTTCCGTCGCTCCACCTCCCTCTCCCTCCCAGCTAGCTTATAAAACCAAACCAGCATCCTGTTTTGAGTTGAAGTTTAAAATTAAAAGAGAAAAATTTCTCTTCACCGTGAGAGAGGCTTAAAGAGAGAGAGCTTTGGGCATTCTTTGAGAGGCTTAAGCAGAGATCTTTGGGGCTGGGTTTAGGAGTTTTGTGAGAGAGAAACAAGGCCTTAATCCCATTGTTTCAAGTGCTCTAGTTCTGCCCTGTTGCAGAATTCCGGTGACCGTGAAGCCCTCTTCCGGTGGCTAGCACCGTGCGTGAAGGCGGGTCCGAGAGTCCCGGGCATGTCTCCCCTCTAGAGGGAGTACCACTCTACTCCTAGGAGCAAACCACGCGAGCCGGGATCGTCCCAGCTGCTTCGAAACGAAGGCCAAAGTCTGCTATCCAGTTCTGCTGCAGAAATCTGGCAGCAGACTTTGGTGATTTATTTAATTTTTTTGGTTAGATTTGATTTTAGCAACCAGTGGCAAATCGAAGAAGACTTGTCCAAGAAGTCGCTGCTCAAATTTGGGAGCAAACGGAGGTCCGAAAGGTGGTGTTCCGACGACGTTTTGCAAGCGAAAAACAGGGTCCCAAGGAGGAAGACGACTGGAATAATTTTATTCCAGTTATTCCAGTCTATTCCAGGTTTATCCAGAGTTATTTCAGGCAGAATAAAGGTATGGAAAATTATTTTTTTAATCATGCATGGATAGATTAAATTGTTTGATATTTTACAAAATTTTATATGATCATACATGCCTAAATGCAACTAGATTTAGATTAGTTCCTGGCGGAACAGATTTTCACTGAACAAATTTTAAAAAATATTTTAAAATCCATTCTGCTCCTGCAGATGTTTGCATGCCTAGTGTAGGATCTTGTCAAACCACCTGCATGTTTCCTTTCAGGTGGGGCGCAGCCCAGTCCAGGAGACTTGACCTCGGAGGGGCTCCACGTGGCGGAGAAGACTTGGGCTTGACTCCTGACCACGGGGCTCGATCCTAAGGGGCCCATCTTGCGGGGGACTTATGCTCGGCTCCGGCCTAGGCATCCCACCCCGATAGGGACCGACCTGGCGGAGGACAGAGCTCGACTTCGGCAGGTGACTCCATTGTTCTGGGGGAGCTCAGCCCGGCGAAGGGGTCCATGTTGAAAATGCAGTATGGCGCCTGATAGGGGCTCCACGTCAATCTGCCCACCCCACGTCAGCGATCCAGCCACATCATTTGCCCCCCACTCCCGAGGCCGTTGGTGCATGGCACTCGGGGCGAAGGGAGTAATTGCGGTGCTGACATGGAAAGACAAAAGATCTGGTGCAATAATGACCGATATCGGTGGTCTTCGTGCGGCAGCCTTTCGAGCCAGTGCGAGGGTGCCATGCGGCCATGTCCGAGGAGCAGTTACTGTGGATACGGAATTCAAAGCGGTCGCAGTCGGATTGAGGTGCTGGCCCTATCGATCGGCGACACGTGGTAAGCATCTCTTGGCAAGGGAGCCATAACGGTACGGTCGGGTGCAGGCTGCTTCGAAAAGAAAGGAAAACTTTCTAAGACTTACCTTCTTTCAAATCTTTCACGCCCGGCGTCGTACAGAGGTTCTCCCTTCTTCTCCAGCCATTTTTGTCTTCCTGGACTCTTAGCAGGTCAGTTCCCTCTTCTTCTCCTGCCTTATCGACTAGGGGTCATCTTAGGTCTCCCTCCGTCTTTTTCTTCTTCTTCTATGGACCGCTTCGGTCCAAACTTTCATCCTCCTTGCCAAAACTCCTTCTTCCTCTGACGAGGAAAGGGAGGCGGCGTGTTACGAGTTCAGTAGGAGGCCTACCTATGGTCCCGTAGCCATTAGGAAACCCGGGTCTGCTCCCCAACCTCGCTTGCCTCTTCTTCCTGCTCCTGCTCCTGCTCCCGAACCTCCTAGGTCGATAGGTCCCGAGGGGATTGCTTCGGTGATCACCGCCGAGGAGCTCGCGACCATCCAGGGTGATTACGACATCCCCGAGTCCGTCCATCATTTTGTTCCTCGTCCGGGGGAGCGAGTCACTTCTAGTGGCCCTCGTCGGATCACCTTCTATGAGGAGAACTTCACCGGGGGCCTCTGATTTCCTGTTCATCCCTTTTTTCTCTCTTTTCTGACCAACTATCGCCTTGTTCCCGCCTAGTTGGTTCCAAATGCCATCAGAACGATTTTCTGTTTCATCATTCTGTGTCACTTCCACAGGATCGTCACCCATCTCTCTCTGTTCAGGGCCTTCTTCACCCTGAAACGCCATCCTATCGAGGAGGGGTGGTGGTCTCTTTCTTCCCGCCCTCGGGGCATTAGGTTTGAGCTCCCCTCTTCTATCAAGGGATGGAAGAGTAGGTATTTTTTTACCTCGGTTGAAGGGATCGATTGGGTTTGGAGTGACCCAGATCGGTCTCCCAACCGAAACTCCTCCATTGAAGCAACTGACCTCAAACTGTACGAGTAGCTCAGATCGGCCGAGATCCCTTCACTCGAGGTCCTACTGTCGGAGCAGAATCTCCACGAAGCCGGGGTCGGCTCAATGCGGGAGTCGGGTGAGTTCGGCTTGGCCACCCCTTCCCTTTCTTCCTTTCTCTTTCTTTCTTTTTCCTTTCTTTTTTTTTTCTTTTTTGAACTTGGGGTTGATTGTGTTTCCCTTGGTGTAGGCATGAAATTCTCTATGGATGAGCTGCTTTCTTTCTCCGAGGAGCGAGAACAGGCGGCTAAGGCCAGCGAGCCCGCTCCGAAGAGGGCTCGCGTAGATGATGGCGCAAGGCTGGTGCAGGCCAGGCCGGACACACCGATTTCTAAACGAAGGAAGAAGAGGGCAGTTGAGCCGGTCCTGGAGCCTCCAAGGCAGCAGGACCCGGCCCCGGTGCTTGAGCCCAAGGTTGTTGTCCGGGCCAGGTCGGCTGCTGCTGCTGCAAGGGTGGCAGCCCCCCCTCCAGAGATCGTCGAGGTCAAGGAGGATGGGGAGATGAGAGATGCGAGGCCAGCGCCCATAGTGCGGCCTGAAGTGGCGCCGAGCTCGCAACCGGCATCGAATGCATCTTCCATCGCTGAGGGGTCCGAGTTGGTGGAGAAGAGGGATAGGGACTATCACCGGGTCCCTTTCAGGTTGGGGCCCAAAATCTTCCTTATAAAGGACCCAAGCTTCACCGAGCGGATGATGGACTTCTCAGTCCAGTCCTGCGACCGGCGGGAAGGGAGTGGGAGACTCCTCGACGATGTCATCAGCTCATCCTTCGCCAACCTCTATGCCATAAGTTTCTCCTTGCCCACCTCTATTCCTCCTAACCTTCTTTGGCATCGTAGCTGACATGCTTTCTTTGACACAGCAAGGTACGGAATTGGTCCTCATCCAGGACTTCTGCCATAATTGGGCCAAAAGGGATAAGGAGCGGTAGGCGGAACTCGAGTCCTTGAGGGCCGAGGTGAGTTGAAAGGACGAGGAGACCCAGGAGGCTAACCTGAAGGTTAAGAGCCTCACAGGTGAGGTCGCCAATGCCGTGGGGATCAGGAAGAAGCTCGAGGGAAAGCTCAAGGTGAAGAGGACCCGGTTGAAGTAGCTCAGGGCCGAGTCGAAGGTGGCAAGGGAATGGGCCGTCTCCGTTAAGAAGAAGGCAGCGGCTGTTGAGAAGAGGGCCGCGGAGGTGGAGGAGAAGGCTGCCGCCGCCACTCGCTTTGCTGAGATAGCCGAGAAGGGGATGGTGATGGCAATCCGCCAGGACGAGCACGCAAGAGAGAAGTTGGCCGAGGCAACGTGCCGGGCGGAGGCTGTAAGGAAGGAGGTCGCCGATGCGGTGGCCAATTTCAAGGCCTCTCTCGAGTACATAAAGGACTTCAAGGAGGCGGCGACGGACTCCTTTGCCAAGGGGTTCGCCTACTGCCGCTCCCAGTTATGAGGGATCCTTTCTAAGGAGCGGTTGGTCGCGCTCCTGGCCCCTGGAAAGAAGGCTCCATCTCCGGTGCCGACTGTAGTGGGGTTGGGAGTCGCTCCAGTTGGGCCTCTCCTGGAGGCAACCTCAGCGACACCGGGCCGTGTCGAGCCGACCTCGACGACGATGATGGCTGAACCAGGACTGCAGATAGAGGCAGTTGAGTTTGCTCTGACGGTGGCAGCAGCTGAACAAGTCTCCACGGTGATGGCTATCGAGGAGAGTGCCCCCTCAGCGGAGGTGGAAGAGGGGGAAGTCCCAGTTAGGCACCGTCCAGGGAAGGAGGCGACCCGGTAGAGTAGGACCTCTTGTAGATTTTTATTTTTCTTTTTGTTGGACCGGGCTGCTTGGCTTGTCAGGGCCCGGGAAATAGTGTAACACTTTTTAAGTAATAAAGAGTGTTTTGACCAGCGCAACTTCTCCTTTTTTGTTGTAGTGTGAATGCTTTCTCCCCTCTTCTCCTCCTCTCTTTTCTCTTTCTTTTCTTTTCATTCTTTTTTTGGTGTCGGGAGGTAAGAGAGGAGAGCTCCATCTTGTATGAGCTCTAGTCTCGTAGTCTTGAAATTGGGCTTGAGGACATGTTGACCGGAGAGCTGGGCTCCGGATAGCGACATTCTTGCAAGGCAAGTAACCTGTTGTGCAAAGGAAAGTCTTTATTTTTAATGGAGGAAAAACTGACACTATTGATAGTATCTCCTCAAATTACAGGTGATGTGGCGGGATCGCTGACATGGGGGAGCTGACAGGTGACACGTTAAAGGAAGTCTCCGCGTCGGACGCCACATCAATTCTCCTGCCCGAACTCTTTCACCGAGCTAAGCTCCCTCGAGACAACGAGCCGAGCTCCATCCTCCTCCAGGTCGGTCCTGCGAGTTCAGGATGCCTAGGCCGGAGTCGCACTCTACCCTCCAGAGCGAGACCCTCGGAGATCGAGCCCCGTGGTAGGAGTCAAGCTCAGCACTCCTCCACCACGTGGAGTCCCTTCGAGGTCGAGCCCTCTGGACCGGGCCCGCACTCCGCCCTCCAGAGCGAGACCCTCGGAGATCGAGCCCCGTGGTTAGAGTTGAGCTTAGCCCTCCTCCTCCACGTGGAGCCTCTTCGAGGCTGAGCCCTCTGGACCGGGCCCACACTCTGCCCTCCACCATTGAGGCGACCTCGCAAGCTCGGGGCATCTAGGTCAGAGCGAGCCCTACCATTCCAGCTCAGCCCTAGCTCATATGTGAGCATCGCCATCCCAGGACACCGGTGAGCCACCCAGGGACTGCACTGGGATGCCTGCCAGACAGCACTGACGGCCTGTAGCTGCCGGTTACACCAGAAAGGGGAGAGACCCACTGATCAAGGCACCACGCTCCTCACCAACCGCTTGAACCACCCGTGAAAGGAAGTCAACAAGGAGATTCAAATCCCAGGGCAACAGCCCACCAATCAAGGTACTGCCAGGTTTTCTGGAATGAGGTAACCAAGGAGAATGTCAGAACACATGATAGCTTCCCTTATCATGGATCAAGAAAGGCTCCTCAGGACACCGCCGCACGCGCCTGACAGTCCGGTGGAGATTCCAAGATGAACGCCCAACGGTAACCTAGTCTACAAGACTCGGAGGTAACAACTACAATACAAGCAAGACATAAGTTATACCACTTGAACACAAGTGCAAGCTCAATCAAAAAGAGCATGGCACCACCAGCATACTCAAGCAAGGGTGGGTGGAAGAGCCACATAGAGACTCCCTCTAGCCAGGCCACTCTTCCCCCCAACACACTTGCACCCCATTCTCACACCACTCACTCCTCCTCGTGTGGAGTCCATCAAGAGGGGCTCGACCTGGAGGATCTGTTCCCCTGGGTCATCACTGACTTGATCGTCGGAGTGCTTCCACCGGAAATCCCGGTCCAGATCACTAACCCCTGTTTTGCAGGTCCAGGACCATTGGATAGCGAGACAACGAAGGAGGTGCGCTCCGATGCCGACAGCAGCTACAGGCCATAACGATCTTGGCGGCAACAAATTGGTGCACCAGGAAGGGGGGACGTGAGCAATCTTTGATTCAGATCAAGCCCTCCACCTCTTCTACAAGCAGTCCGACGGAAGGATGGTGACAACACGGGCAAGGGAGGCTTCCACCAGCCGTGCGGGGGACTCCCCGTCCCGGGGGAACCCGCACCGTCAAGAGGTGGAGCCACCCATCCCGGTTCAATCACCTCCATCGAAATCCTAGCTGGTCGCACTCGTCCAGCAGATGCAGATCCTCGCCATGGCAGTGCGCTAGCTTCAGCAGCAACACTGATCTCTGGCTACCCACCAACAGCCGGGGACACCCGTGGCCCACGCCGTGGCCCCCCGTGACAGCCTCGTTCCTTCCAAGGAAGGCCTTCACAGCCGCGGGCCACTACTGATAACCGGGGTAGCCATCAAACTCCGGCAAAAAGGCAACGAGCTGGCTCTGTTGACAAGGAGAGCCGCTCACCAAACCTCGGACAGGTGGTGCCCATACCCCACCGAGGTAGAAAGAGCAAGACCCCCCATCACAGAGACCGTGCACCCATGTCACGTTCTCTGTCTCCCTCAGCGGAGGGGTCTACTGATGAATCCATCAGGTGCATGGTGGAGAAGCGCTTGGAGGAGCATGAACACAAGCTGGTGGAGTTTTCTTGCCGGTTTGCCAACATGCAGGGCTCAGCTAGCGAGCCAGCGGGCTACGATGCCCGTCCCCCTTTCTCCCAAGAAATTCAAGTGGAGCCAATCCCGCACCGATTCCGGATGCCGCAAGTGGATCCCTATGACAGGACCACTGACCTCCTTGACCATCTGGAAAGCTACCGGACCCTCATGAGGGTCCAGGGGGCCTCCGACACTCTCCTTTGCATCGCCTTTCTCATTACTCTCCAGAAGGCGGCTCGGGTGTGGTTCACCCATTTGGAGCCCGAGAGCATCAACACTTTACTAGGGTAGAAGTTCGTGGCTCACTTCAATGCCTGTCAGAAGTTGCCATGAGAGGTAGACAGCCTCTTCTCCATCCGGCAGCAAAATCGCGAGCCCCTACGGGACTATATGGCCTGCTTCAAGGCCGCCGCATTGGAGATTTACAACCTTGATGAGCCAGTTGCCATGCTGGCACTAAAGCGAGGGCTCAAGACCTCCCGCCTGACCTACTCGTTGGACAAGAAGCCCCCCAAGACTTATTCCGAGCTCCTTCTCCGAGCTCAAAAGTACATCCATGCCGAGAAGGTGGATCGTACGAGGTGGGTGCTCGATGGGAAGCCACTGAAGATGCTGGCCCCCATCGAGATGCCCGGAATCCAGAAGCCAGCACCCCAGGCTCTGAACTCCCAGAGGGACTGGCCAAGACCGAAAGGGGCTCCCGTTCCCGAGGAGAGCTACACCCCTCTCCTCGTCCTGAGGACAAAAATCCTCATGGAAATCGAAGGCGAGGATTACCTGAGATGCCCGCCTCCAATGAAGTCCTCCACCGGCCATGATAAAATGAAGTACTGTCACTTTCACCATGATCACGTCCACGACACCGAGGAATGCCACAACCTCAAGTGAGAAATTGAAGAATTCATCAAGAGAGGCTACCTCAAAAAGTTCATGGGGGGCAGACCTCAGGTGGAATCCCAAGCGCTCGTCGCTCTCCCACCGGCTCCAGCTATCGACAACCACCCTTCCGAGAAGCCGATGAGCATGATCTCCTGGGGAGCTGCGCGCGAGCCCAAAAGAGCCCGGGGGGCAAGGGATCATGAAAATGTACTCCCCTTTATAAGGGAAGGGAAAGATGGGGAAAAAAATATAAATAATGATGCCATGGTCGTCGAGATGTCGATCGCGAGGCACCCTGTAAAATGCATCATGGTTGATAGTGGAAGCTCCACAGATGTGCTTTTTTACGATGCCTTCTCCAGGATGAACCTTTCTCCTGATCAACTCAAACCTGTGCATGCACCCTTTGTTGGTTTTACGGGTGATTTTGTAAGGGTAGAGGAAGAGATCACTCTCCCGGTCACCGCCGGGACCCCACCTCGGTAGAACACCATTATGATGACTTTCATGGTTGTCAGGTTTCCTTCCGCCTACAACATGATCTTGGGCCAGCCTGGGCTTAACTTGCTTGATGCCGTTGTCTCCACTAAGAGGCTACTTGTATAGTTCCCCACTCCCTACGGTGTCGGGAAAATGAGGGGAGCACCCCAGCCAGTGCAGCATTGCTTCCAAACCCTTCCTGGGGCCAAGGTCCCCAAGGATGACCCCAAGGTAGACGATCTCAACCAAAGGGCCCAAGACCCCAGGGAAGGCCCGGTCGAGCGTCTACTCTCTTATCCACTCGGAGATGATCCCGCGAAAATGGTGCAAATTGGAGCCCAGCTACCCGAGGAGGAGAGGGCCCAACTACTGGAGTTTCTACGGGCGAGTGTGGATGTGTTCGCCTGGACAACGACAGACATGCCAGGTATTCCTCGTGACGTCATTACTCACAAATTGAGTGTTGACCCAAAGCACAGGCCAGTTCGGTGGAAGAAGAGAAGCTTTGCCCTGGAGAGGCAGGCAGCTATCAAGGAGGAAGTTGACAAACTCCTAGTTGCCGATTTTGTTCAAGAAGTCCAATATCCGAGCTGGCTGGCGAATATAGTCATGGTAAGGAAGAATAATGGCAAGTGAAGGATCTAGATAGATTACACCGACCTCAACAAAGCTTGCCCAAAGGATAGCTTCTCTCTATCGAAGATCGACCAGCTGGTGGATGCCACCTCTGGCCATAGGCTACTCTCCTTTATGGATGCATTCTCTGGGTACAACCAAATCTGTATGCACCTAGAGGACGAGGAGCACACCTCCTTCATAACCGACCAGGGGATGTACTGCTATAGGATGATGCCCTTCAGTCTGAAGAATGCAGGAGCTACATACCAGTGTCTGGTCAATAAGGTCTTCAAGGACCAAATTGGCCGGAACATGCAAGTATATGTGGATGACATGCTCGTCATGAGCAAGCTGAGCTTGAGCCACATCGCTGACCTCGCCGAATCCTTCCACAACCTGTGACAACATCAGATGAAGCTAAATCCGGCGAAGTGCACTTTCAGGGTGGCGGCGGGGAAGTTCCTCGGCTTTATGGTCACCTAGAAAGGCATCGAAGCGAACTTGAAAAAGGTTCAGGCAATCATCAACATGGAGCACCCGACCTCCAAGAAGCAGGTCCAGCACCTGACGGGGCGTGTCACCGCCCTCAGCAGATTCATCTCGAGGCTGGCCGACCATTGCCTTCCATTCTTCAAGGCGCTGCACAAGATACACGACTTCACCTGGATGGAGGAGTGCAGAACATCCTTCGAGGAGCTGAAGAAATTCCTCGCCTCTAGCCCATTGCTCTCTAGGCCGGAGGAGGGGGAGGAGCTCCTGCTCTATCTGGTGGTTACACCAGGAGCTGTCAGCTAGTGCTCGTCCGCGCATACAAGGACAAATCTCAGAAGCTGGTGTACTACACCAGCAAAATCCTCCGTGATGCGGAGATCAGGTATACTCGCTCCGAGAAACTTATTTTTGCACTAATAATGTCTGCTAAATGTCTCAGGCCCTATTTCCAAGCACACCCAATAGTGGTTGTGACGGACCAGCCGCTGAGGACCATACTCAGCCAACCCGAAACTTTCAGGAGATTGGCCAAGTGGTCCCTGTTGCTCAGCGAGTTCGACATAGTGTATTGATCGAGGCCCTCACAGAAGGCCCAAGTCCTAACAGAATTTGTGGTCGAGTGCACTAGGTTCGTCGAGGAGCTGGAGCAGACAATAGCGGAGCTCGGACAAGGAGAGGAACCTTGGATCCTCCACGTGGACGGAGCATCCAATTTTGGAGGAGCAGAACAGGCCTCATCCTCACCAACGGCGATGGGGTTGTGACAGAATGCACCCTTCACTTCAAATTCGTCGCAACAAACAACTAGGCGGAGAACGAGGCACTTGCAGAGTACGAGGCACTTCTCGTGGGTCTAAGAGTCTCCCGTGAGCTAGGTGTGCAGAATTTAAACGTCTTCACCGACTCCCAGCTAGTTGCTGGACAAGTCTCCGGAGAGTATGAAGCCAGAGATGCCCAGATGATGAAGTACCTAGAGCGGGTCTGCTCGAGCACGGCAGGCTTCCAGCGCTTCAGCATCTTCCACATCCCTCGTGGGGAGAATGCCCGCACCGATGCACTTTCCAGGCTCACGACCCTACCGGACATATCACTGGGATGCGCCTACGTCGAGTATCTCGAAGGTCCTAGCTATGAAAGCTTAGAGGAGGTACATCAAGTCACCCCCGAGCCGAGCTGGATGGACAAGTACATCAGGTACATCACCAATGGTTCCTTACCCGAGGATTGGGTAGAAACAGCCCTCATCAAGAAGAAAGCCTCCCGGTTCATTTTGATAGAGGGCCAGCTCTACCACCGATCCTTCTCCTATCCACTCCCGAGGTGCCTGAGGCCCGCCGAGGCAACCTTTGTGCTCTAAGAGATACACGAAGGTCTCTACAGGAACCATGTGGGAGGGAGATGGTGAGGACACCAGTAAAGAACTTCAATCACTATGGATTGACTCATAAAGCAGCACACTCAGCCTCCTCAACATGCCAATCCGATTTGAGCACCGGAGAGTATTTTGCTACTTGGAATAATTACTAGAGGGAATCTATTTATTTGGAATAAGTCCAGTTATCCAGGATAAAGCAAGTCATTGGAATAAACAACTCCTCATCCTAGTTGAAAAGCCACGTCATCACCAACTCACCTAGCCACATCATCACCAAGTGGTGCCATGAAGAAGGACAACAAAATTTCAAATGTCATGAAGACTTCAAGTGGGCGACCAAGGCTATTTTGAATTCAATTTGGCCGGCCAACCCCTTCCACATTTCATGTAACAAGTTTTCCCCCATATCCTCCAACCTTCCTTGTATCCCTCCTTGATTTGTGGATTTTTAAAAGTGATTGAAAGGCTATTAAAAGATCTCTTCATCTCCCATTGGAGGGGACAATTTTTTTTGATGATGAAATGAAATGAAGTAGCTTTTGTTTGTAAAGAAGGTTTGTGGTATTTTTTAGTGTTTCTTCTTTGGGCGTGAACATCTTTATCTCAAGCCAACAAGTTACAACTCCAAGCCATCGTCATCCAAGGATTCTTTCCTCCATCAAAGATCAATTGTCTCCTTGATTTCTTGCCTCCTAACTTTGCTTTGATGTCTTTCAAATTATTCCAAACCTAATCCATTCTCTTTGCAGGGTCCTTCTATGATTCGGAGTCCAAGAGGAGGTCACTTGCCATAAGATCAATTATGGGTGGAGCCTATTTTCTTGGAATAATAATCTCTACATCCATGGTTAGTTCATTCGAGTGTTTCAACGGATCTAAATCAACAAGGGAGTGATCATCATGGGTAATGAATGCATCCTAATATCTTAAGTCTGAATTATTGAAGGCAATCTCCTAGATTTAAGTTCCATAATCATTTAATCCTATCATTCTCTAGGACTAAAGTAACTACATCGCGGCATAGATTTAATATTTCATGTTCCTTCCATAGTTTCGCTTTAGCACTCTTTTTCTAGAATATAAGTGAATGTTAATAGGTTTCATTGCTCAAATATTTCAATCCTTTAACTAGATTGCATCTTCATCATCATGCCGCATCATTTTGGTATCAGAGCATGGTTGGATGAGGGTAGGATTTGCATAGATGCTGAAATTCATTGTTTGCTGGAATTCTGTGCATAGAGTTTTTAATATCTTGCATAGCCTGCTAAGTGTTTGCTTAAATGCATGTTAAATCCTTATAGTGTAAGGTTATCCTATCTTGGTCATTACCATTGTTAGCATAGATTAATTTCTTAATTGTTGTTACTTGCTGGAATTTTCTGAATCTATGTGTATATGGTCTGATAAATGAATTGTTTCTCTCAGAATAGAACTCAGAATTTAGTGATTCTTATTTTGTTAGATCCGTTGTAATTGAAAGAAGTTTTTATAATTTTTCTAGGATTTTTAGTTAACTGTAGAATTTTTGATCTGTGATTTAGTACTGTTCTGTCTAAAATTCCAGTAGAGTTATTTTTCAGCATGGTTGTGTGCATTCATCTTAACTCAATTAAGGGCACCAATATAACATGGGGGCAGGATTGATCACCTGTCCTTAGCCCAAGAACAACAACCCTCATTGTGCATCGAACCTAATCCCCTAATTAAAATTGAGTAGAACCTTAATTGCCCTAGTGGGTTAGGGACATCAATTGGTCGAGTCCTGGTTAGTGTCAAGTCATTGTGTCAACTAGTCTTGTGTATGCCCTATTACTTGGTGACTAGGAATGGAACTAAGGTCTTGGGTACTGATCCATCTACCGGGCCAATTCCACCTAGCCTAGGTAGGCCAAAGAAGGGATCTCACACTCCCCTTGTTCTGACACCAGGCCAAGTGTAGAGTTACTACAATCTAGTTTGCCACCTTGATTAGGCAACTAGTTTGGGACTCTAGGTCTAGTTCAAGTCAATTGGGATAAGCTTGTGCAACCAATTCTTCACCTATTATTTGAAGTTGGTGTCAAGGATCGAGGTTAAGTGGTTAAGCCTAAGCGATTCTTGTGGTTTTTTTTAATTAGGTCCCTGCGAGAGCTGGGAAAACCTCCCACAGACCAACCTCCTGACTGGCCAGTGGAAAAGAGTAGTTATTGGTTTGATTGTACCTAGCCAACTCAGTTTATTTAAGCTAATAGGTCTAGAAAACCTTAGCCCGAGTTTGAGTCCACTTGTGGTGTGGGCACCAGACTCGGAAGAAGACTTCAGGGCTCCATCTGGATCTCTGATTGACCTTGCCCGAAGAATTAGGATTTTCTGGTTTTGTAATAAGGGTTGACATGATCAACTCAATTTTGAGTATGTAATTTTGTCATTTCAATTTTTGTTGGGTCATGTTGACTCAGTCCAAGTCCAAGGCCTAGGTAGGTGTCATTCCCTTTGCCATAGGGCACCACATTTTCCAGCTACAAGTGGGTGCCACACTCCCTGCCACATCTCCATCCAGTGTACCTTGGTCCCCACGCCTCAAGTAAGCAGGTTCTTTTTTCTTGCACCACTTGGGGGAGAAATCCATCAAGATACCTCAATCCAAGGAGGAGACAACTTCTTTCCAGATAAACCCAAGCCAGGATGGCAAGAATTTTTCTTGAAGAGAGGATCAAGGAGGTGCCCCACA
Source organism: Areca catechu (assembly GCA_021397845.1). Classification (NCBI taxonomy): domain Eukaryota; kingdom Viridiplantae; phylum Streptophyta; class Magnoliopsida; order Arecales; family Arecaceae; genus Areca; species Areca catechu. The sequence continues at coordinate 44,775,754 of CM038041.1, read as the reverse complement.
ATGTTCCATAAAAATCCAAGTTATAAAAGGGAAGAGAGCATGTCTTGGGGAGAAAATCAAGGAGGCACCCAAAAGTTTCCAAAAGTGCCAAAGCCATGAAAGGAAGAAGCCTAAACTTGTGGAGCAAGACTAGGAGGTGTCCAAATGAGCCAAACCATGAAGGGAAAATCCTTGATTCATGGAGAGATACTAGGAGACACCCCCATAACCTGCCATTTGGAGCTGATTTTCAAGTTTTCTTGGAGTTTTTGGGCTACCCACTCATGAAAGGAGTCTTGGGAAGAGAATTTGATGCCTAAAGTGTGGGTTAGTCCTATTAGTCCCACATGGGAAATGTATAAAATTTTATTTCTTTGTTATGTCTATATATTCAACTCTATGTAACTCTTGAATTTAAAAGATGAATGAAATCAATTTCTGTGTGAGCAACTTTGTGTTTCTCTCTTCCGCACTTGTATTCAGGTGTTGAGCTCCGTGAGGGAGTAAATCCGGGTTCCCTAGGAACCTTGAGGAGGTGTGAGATCTCCAACCCCAAAACCCTAGCTTAGTCCACCCATCTCTACTCCACCACCACCAAACCCTAATTTTCCATCTTCATCCCACGGCCCCTCTCTTCCACATCGAAGCTGGTCACCAGCATCCAGGTTCAGATCAACTGTTTCAACTACAGAGCCAGTTCAAAGGAGAGTCAGATCAGTATCAAGATCTCCAGAACTTCTACATCCAACAATCTTCATTAAGTACTCAGGTCAGTGTCTTTCTTTGAGTTTCCGGTTCTTTTTTTGTTCTTCTTCTTCCAAATCCTGAGTTCGAGAAGAAGGCCAACCTTGCCATAGGACTACAATCCGAGGATCCATTGCGAAGATACCCCGTCTCCAAGGATCCTACAATCTGCTCGAGAGTGTCCTTCAATTGAAGCAATGAGAGATATCACAGTCAGGTATAAAACCTTCTCTTATCTCTTCGTCTGTTTCTTGAAAGAGGAGTAAACCCTAGGTCTGGGGGTTTCTCAATCCCCAGCGATCCTACTTCTGAGTTACTCTGATAATCCACTCCTTTTAATTGTGCTTTCTGTCATTTCTTAGTTTCTTTCAACATTAGTTTATCTTTCTTTGAGTCAAAGCCGACTTCTAAAAAAAAAATAAAAAAAATACATTAATTTTAATTTGCTTCTGCATTCCACATTTTCGTTCTGCATCAATTTTGGTATCAGAGCTTTCATTCTGCATCAATTTTGGTATCAGAGCTTTCGTTCTGCATCAATTTTGGTATCAGAGCCCTGTCTAGGGTTTCTGACTTGCTTGCATGTTTTGAGTGTCTCTCTTTTACTTTGTCTGCTCGAAGTAGACTCCCCAGGACGTCCGGTCCTAGGAATGAAGCAAGGTGCAAGCCTCCTCTTTCCATTCCATGGGGTGTTCCTAGGGCGTGTAGGGGATCCGCTGGGTTACAACTTCGTAGCAGGAATTGTAAACGGGGGAAGCATTCTATTTTTAGTCTGTAACTATCTTGTTGAAGGAATTGTTTCTCATTGCAGATAACTCCAAATTGAATGATTTTTATTTTGTTGGAACAATTATAATTGAAACTATTTTACATAATTTTACTGTAATTTATTGGTTTTTGTGGAATTTCTGAGAGTTAAATTACAGCAACTCTGTTTCTGTGTTTCTGCAATTCAATTTTTTTCTTGAGTGATCATCTCCTAATTCATCTTAAGGGCAATTGAGCATCTAAGATAAGGGGAGGAGTTGATAACCTCTCCTTAGCCCAAAACCACCACCCATTCATTCGATCCTAAGCCTAATTTTAAAATTTATTAGACTTAATTTGCCCTAGTGGGCTAGGGACACCAACAAGACGGGTCTAGGCTAATGTTGAGTCAGTTTGTCTAGTTACTCTGTGTGTGCTTTGTACTCAGTGTCTAGAACGGTGGTTCAGGGAAACTATCCCGAAGGGCTTGTGTGCTGGTCCGCCTACCTGGCCAATCTCTGATTGGTGTCTAGGATTGGCATTTAGGGACCTAACTGATGGGGAACTAATATGCATGCAATTTTTTTTGTATGTTTTACATGTTGAGTTAGGTGATTAATTCCCAAATTTTAGATCAAAATTATTTGTAGGGGATTTTGTATGAATTTTTGAAGATCAGCATGCAGATTAGGACCTAGAAAAGTAGCAAGAAGGACCGCCGGGGCTGAGAAGCCTCGGTTAGGGCAAGTTCTCCTACAATAAAACTACTGGAGGTAAAGGGGTGTACCTGACAACATCTGTGAAGATCGCAGCGAAGGGGTCTCTCGTTCCTCGACGGATGCGGCCTGGAAAACCGAGCCAAAGACCCGCGGATACCCGGCTTTCTGCTCAGTGATCCGATTGAGGCTTGGCTGGAGTCGTTGGATTCGTAGGAACTCAGGGACCTGCAAACGACCTGTCAGGGGTTAGAAAGCTCACAAAGGAACAAGAAAACAAAGTAAAAACAGCAAGGGAAGGCTTCTTTTGGAGTGGGCGTCCAGGGATCTGGAGGGTTTGTTGGCAGCAGGAAGATGATTGCAAACACCGGGAAGAACTCTCACAAACCCCTTTATGCACACAGCAGGGTATCACACCACTCAATAGAAGAACTCAAGGTTTTCATTCATCAAAAATTCTCCTCATACAAGAGGCTAGGGTCCCTTAAATAGACCCTTAACCTTGGGCTCCAAGTAAGGGTACATAAGTCTTTACATAAGAATCCTTTTCCCTCTCAAACCCTAGCTAGAAAATAAGGAAATATTAGGTAGAAAAAATCCCTAAAAATTCTCTTGACTTGGTCAACACTCCAAGGATGCCTAGGGGGGCGTGTTGGGCTTCTAGGAGCAGCAAGGGGCCGGCCCAAAGGGGCCCAGGTGCATGGGTTTGGGCCTCTGGAAGCTGGGGTGGCCTGGTAGCCAGGTAGCAGGAATATTCCCTGGTATCTTGCTTCTTAGGGGCTTGGGCTTGGCACCTGGGCTTGATTTCTTTGGGCTAGGATGTAGATGGACCTCTAAAATCATGGATGCCTTGGTATATGAATATATTTTGGCATCTGGAAGGGAATCTGGGCATCTGGAGGGCATCTGCAAGAAATCAGGGTTTTCTGAATTTTTCTCCTGGGGTCTTCAAATCTTCGAGCTAGGTTGGACTTGGGCTATACTTCCATGTCTTCAATCTAGTTGGACTTGGTCTTCACTTGTATGATATAGTCTTGAGTCTTCAGTATGCTTGGACAGGAAAAATAAAATTAGCTCAACATGAGCTGACTAGCATTGGACTGAACTAGCTCAACATGAGCTGACAAGTACAGAACTGAAATAACAACATAAAATACTCAAATAACAACTAAAATAGACTCAGATGAGCTAAGCCCTTATTACAGATGGACTCATAAATTATTGATCAATTCATAGAGGATTGAAAAGCCTCTATCTTATTCTGGTGCCTCCGGTGTCCCCACCAATTCTCCCGGGGTGGGAGGAACTCGACCCTGTCGAGTGAAGGTCAGACTGGCTCACATATCTCTCGAGAAGGTCTGGGTTGAGGCGTTGCAAGTCCTCTCGAGAAATCCACGAATCGTCCAACTCTGGCCGGCCTTGCCATCGGACCAGGAAGCGTTGATAGTCATGGCCCTGGGTTGTGATGGCTTGATTATCCAGGATACGCTCGATCCGTTCTCCTCTCTCAGGCCAAATTTGTTTGTGGACACTCTAGGTTAGGGTCACTCATAATGAAAAGGAATAGGTCCAAAGGCCTCACTAGGTAGCGCTGCCGGTTCCCTATACTCAACCAGGTCTGTAATATTGAAGGTAGAACTAATGCCCAAATCCAAAGGCAAGTCTAACACCTAGGCATTTGATCCAACCTTCTCTATCACTTTAAAAGGTCCAGCTCTGCGAGCATGAAGCTTCTTTTAGGCCTAAGCCTAACCAAGATAGAATCCACTACATCAAATTCTTTGACCCTTCTTCGAGAATTAGCCAGTTGTTTTAAGATTAGTGCGGGTGGTGAACATGCTAGGCACATGCAGACTCCTAACAAATGATGCAAATGACTCATACTGACACCTAACAGACTCGACTATGCATTCCTATCGAAGGAAATTTTATTGAACTCTTTAGATCTAAACCTAATAGATTATAGGTTCTCTATGTTTGATCCTAGCTTGACATGCACATGAAAATTTACAGTGAACTCCTAGCAAATTCCAAAGAGTATGCCAGAAGTAAGATGCAAACCTAACATGCGTGATGAATGCATGCAGTATGCTAATCTCAGTTAAATACAATCTAATGATCCTAGAAATGCTGGAGGTGTCAGGAAAGGGCAGAAAATAGGAAGTGGGCTCAGAATTAGTTTGGTAAGGTAGAGAAAAGGTTCATGGTTAGTTGGATAAAGTAGGATAAAAGACGGGGTGTCAGGAACTAATCCTATACTAATGAGGTTAACCTTATGGGGTTGCGGTATATCTATGGGGTTTGTATAATGGAAGGATGGGTTATTAATCTCAGGGAAGAGGTCCTTAATGGGAACTATAGGAGGAGGCTCATCTTGAAGGTATAGATTCAAAGAGATCAGGTCCTTAATAAATTCTTCAGGTTCATGTATTTTAGGACAAGACTCTATAATTTGGCTCTCCTCTATGGTTTCCTCAGGTAAGGCTCTAGTAGCAGTACCCAGGTTCTCTTCCTCTATTTGTTCTTCCACTATAGCTTTAGGTTGGATGTGGTCAAGGTCAACTACCTCTAGGTTGGCTTTTACCTGGGTATCTATTGGGTCAGCTAATTCTAGGTCATCTAAAGGTGTCACCTCTTCTCCCTCATACTCATCCACTAGGCTCACATCAGCTTCATACACTTCCGCGTTAATGTAAGCCTTGTAAATCTCAGGAATGGTTGGAGAAGGTCGGCTAGCAGGAAGTTGGTTAGGTTCTGGTCTCTGATTATGGGTACTACTCCTAGTAGGTTCAGGTTGTATAAGGGGTAGTGGCTCACTTCTGGGTTCATATTTAGGGATACTAATCCTATGGGGTTCAGGTTGACTAGAAGAAGCATGACTAGTACTAGGTTGATACTTAGGGGTTATGGGTTCTCTAGGCTCATAGGACAAGGGTGCAGATCTATGGGTCATGGGATTATAGGATCTGGGGTCATAGAATTTTGGGTCAGCTCTATGATCAGGTTCTAAGGATGGATCATGGTATGGGGTCCTCCTAAGGTTGGGCTTCCTATATGGGTCAGGATATTGGGTTCTCCTAGGGTTGGACTCCCTATATGGGTCAGAATATTGGGTTCTCCTAGGGTTGGGCTCCCTATATGGGTCAGAGTATTGGGTTCTCCTAGGGTTGGGCTCCCTATATGGGTCAGAGTATTGGGTTCTCCTAGGATTGGACTCCCTATATGGGTCAGAGTATTGGGTTCTCCTGGGTTCAATATCATAATAATGGTCACGGTAAGGGGTTCTTCTAGGTTCAGTATCATAATAAGGGTCATGGTAAGGGGTTCTTCTAGGTTCAGTATTATTGTATGGGTCAGGCTGAGGGGCTCTCCTAGGTTCAACCTCTCGGTATGAATCAGGGTTTGGGGTCCTCCTAGGTTGAGGATTGTAGTACGAGTCAGGATAAGGGGCTCTCCTAGGTTCGACCTCATGGTATAGATCAGGGTTTGGGGTTCTCCTAGGTTGAGGGGACTCAGGATCTGGCTCAGATGGTGACCCATGGGTTCTTGCTATGGTCCCTACACGGCCTCCTAACTGGTCAAACCTATTGGCAAGATGGTCAATTCTATTGTTGGTTTGGGTAGCAGACTGAGTTAACTGGGTAGTCATATGGGCCATTTGATCAGCTAGGGCTTTTATTTGGGCTTGTAAATTTTTCATGGGTTCAGACATTTGTGAAGGAGGTGGGTGATATGAAACTCCTAATCTAGTGCTCATGCAAGACTCGATCAGACCGACTATAGCTGACTAGACCTAGAGTCCAAACTAGATGCTCAATCAGGGTGGCAAACTAGCCTATAGTAACCCTGTACTCAGCCAGGCAGGTGTAAGGGGAGTGTTAGGTCCCTGATTGCCAATCCTAGACACCAATCAGAGATTGGCCAGGTAGGCGGACCAGCACACAAGCCCTTCAAGATTGAATCCCTAAACCATCGTTCTAGACACTGAGCACAAGGCACACACAGGTTAACTTGACACAGTGATCTAACACTAGCCCGGACCCGACCAGTTGGTGTCCCTAGCCCACTAGGGCAAATTAAGTCTAATTAATTTTAGGTTAAGGCTTGGGACTGAATGCAAGGGATGTGGTTTTGGGCTAAGGAGAGGTGATCAAATCCTCCCCCCATCTGATATAGCAAGAGTGCCCTTAAAAGTAAATTATGCAATGATGGCAAGCAGATGAGGATGCAAATTAGGGTTTAGATATTTTTTTTGGTATTTTTGGAGAATATGTATTTTTTTTTTTGGTATTTTTTAAATAGAAGAAAACTTGCAAATCATGGCCTAATATACTGGAAATATACTAAAATTAAGAAATATGCAAAAACTCCTAAACAAAACCCTAAAACTTCCAAACTTGTCTTGCTAAAAAAAATAGAGCCGAAAATCTGCAGGCCCTATTTCGGCTTGTAGAAAATTCACAGGCCATAATAAAATCTGAAAAAATTTTTAAAATTACTGTGAATTATGATAAATCCAGGAAAATAAATTTCAGAATTTCTAGAGTTTTTAACAGGGAGAAATAATTAACATAACAGAGTATATACGGACTGAAAAATTGCAGAAAACAAGCCCTAATCTAAGCTCTGATACCAAATGATGGGGAACTAATATGCATGCAATTTTTTTTGTATGTTTACATGTTGAGTTAGGTGATTAATTCCCAAATTTTAGATCAAAATTATTTGTAGGGGATTTTGTATGAATTTTTGAAGATCAGCATGCAGATTAGGACCTAGAAAAGTAGCAAGAAGGACCGCCGGGGCTGAGAAGCCTCGGTTAGGGCAAGTTCTCCTACAATAAAACTACTGGAGGTAAAGGGGTGTACCTGACAACATCTGTGAAGATCGCAGCGAAGGGGTCTCTCGTTCCTCGACGGATGCGGCCTGGAAAACCGAGCCAAAGACCCGCGGATACCCGGCTTTCTGCTCAGTGATCCGATTGAGGCTTGGCTGGAGTCGTTGGATTCGTAGGAACTCAGGGACCTGCAAACGACCTGTCAGGGGTTAGAAAGCTCACAAAGGAACAATAAAACAAAGTAAAAACAGCAAGGGAAGGCTTCTTTTGGAGTGGGCGTCCAGGGATCTGGAGGGTTTGTTGGCAGCAGGAAGATGATTGCAAACACCGGGAAGAACTCTCACAAACCCCTTTATGCACACAGCAGGGTATCACACCACTCAATAGAAGAACTCAAGGTTTTCATTCATCAAAAATTCTCCTCATACAAGAGGCTAGGGTCCCTTAAATAGACCCTTAACCTTGGGCTCCAAGTAAGGGTACATAAGTCTTTACATAAGAATCCTTTTCCCTCTCAAACCCTAGCTAGAAAATAAGGAAATATTAGGTAGAAAAAATCCCTAAAAATTCTCTTGACTTGGTCAACACTCCAAGGATGCCTAGGGGGGCGTGTTGGGCTTCTAGGAGCAGCAAGGGGCCGGCCCAAAGGGGCCCAGGTGCATGGGTTTGGGCCTCTGGAAGCTGGGGTGGCCTGGTAGCCAGGTAGCAGGAATATTCCCTGGTATCTTGCTTCTTAGGGGCTTGGGCTTGGCACCTGGGCTTGATTTCTTTGGGCTAGGATGTAGATGGACCTCTAAAATCATGGATGCCTTGGTATATGAATATATTTTGGCATCTGGAAGGGAATCTGGGCATCTGGAGGGCATCTGCAAGAAATCAGGGTTTTCTGAATTTTTCTCCTGGGGTCTTCAAATCTTCGAGCTAGGTTGGACTTGGGCTATACTTCCATGTCTTCAATCTAGTTGGACTTGGTCTTCACTTGTATGATATAGTCTTGAGTCTTCAGTATGCTTGGACAGGAAAAATAAAATTAGCTCAACATGAGCTGACTAGCATTGGACTGAACTAGCTCAACATGAGCTGACAAGTACAGAACTGAAATAACAACATAAAATACTCAAATAACAACTAAATAGACTCAGATGAGCTAAGCCCTTATTACAGATGGACTCATAAATTATTGATCAATTCATAGAGGATTGAAAAGCCTCTATCTTATTCTGGTGCCTCCGGTGTCCCCACCACTAACACTCCCCTTACACCTGCCTGGCTGAGTCCCGAGTTACTACAGGCTAGCTTGCCACTCTGATTGGGCATCTAGTTTGGGCTCTAGGTCTAGTTAGCCCGCAGTCATTTCAGTCGAGTCTCATTTGGTGTGCTTGCTTGCATCATCATGTCCACCCGGAATAGAGTACCCTACCAACCTGGTCAAACCCAACCTGATTTAGAGGCCATGATTAGAACTCTTACCGAAAGTATGACCAAATTGAGTCAGGATATGAATGAGGGTTTTGCCTAGTTTAGAGACCGAGCCCAGGGACTTGAGAAACGTAGACATCAAAATTGGACCCCTGATCCAAAATTTAATAGGCCCTAACCTCACCCATGCCAGGAGCCTCGGAGGACCTTATATCGTGATCCCGAGCATAACCCTAGGAGCCTATACCTATACTTGGTTGACTCATAGAAGGGACCCGTTAGGAACACCGAACCTTATGCACCCACTTTTGATGGAAGACAAGAGACATATATTAAGTGGGAAGAACAAATGGATTGGTATTTTGAGTGCACTAACATATCGGAATTAGGACAAGTTAGGTTGGCCAAAACCAAGTTCACCAAACATGCTAGGTCGCATTGGTATGCTATTGAGCATGAGTGTTATCAAAGAAAAGAAGAAATATATACTTGGAGAGATATGAGAAGTAAGTTGAGAGATAGGTACCTAGGTAGATCCTATGAGAAAAGACTTTTAGACCAATGGTACCAATTGCGACAAGGTAATAGGCCTGTGTCTAAATATATCGAGGACTTCCAGTGGTATGACATGAAATGCAATACCATTGAGACCGAAGCTCAGATCACATCGAGGTTTAGGGTTGGGTTATACCCAGACATTTATAGGAAGCTATGCCTTGAAAAGACTAATAAGTTAGACCGAGCCTACCAAGAAGCCCAAGACTATGAGTGGTCTTTAAGATATAACCAATCAAGTACTTTGGACTTAAAGCCAACCTCTACCAACTTGAGTCAAGTTCCGATTGATCCGACACCCGTAGTGAACCAGACTTTTGTTTGTCAATTCCCACTTGTGTCACCTCTTGACCAGAAGGATAACACTGAGAAGGAGTTAGGCATGGCCATCCCAAAATTAGTTGACCTGACCAGAGCCGTACTTAAAGAGGAATCAAAGGAGAATAGATTAGAACATTTCAGTGAGATTGAGGAAGAAATATATAAGCCTGACATAAGTTTGATAGATGAATATAAAGAAGAAGAATTTGAGGATATCTCTCCCGATAATTCAATTAACCAACTCCTACCTGATGGGGTTATTGAGGGGACCCCTGCCACTCAAGGAATTCAGGAGCTAAACCTAAGAGAAGACCCTTTTGAGGAAGTTCAGGAAGAGGAAATTTCACCTAATGAGAGTTTAAGTGAGAATACCCCTGAACTCATTGAGGAATCCAAAGAAGACACCCCTGAGTCAAATCTGGTAGAGAAGTGTGAAGAAGGAAGGGGTTCACAAGAATTGCCCATTGAGAAGGTCCAAGAACAAGAAAAAGACAGTAGCTTAGAAGACTTTCTAGATAAACATTCCAAAGACCTTCCTGATAACCTTCCACCTTCTAGGAGCACCCAGCCTACCCTAGAACTTGCACTTGTAGACCCTCCTAGAGCAAATCATGAGGTTTGGATGAGTGCACCTATAAAACAATGTCCTCATTTTAAGGTCGTCCTGAATAACCAAGGTATGTTTTTTGTTTCCTATAAGCCACCTCAAAACTCTGATTCTTATTTCCTACCATTCCCTGAATCTTCTCATGTTTCTAGAGCTATGGGATTACACTTTACTGAGATTTCTAGGTTGCAAGACTCCTTAGAACCTATTAGGTTTGCCACCTACTTCTGGAAGACCTTATGGCACCTACTAGGCATCCATAATAAGTTTTCATGCTCAGCATGCCCTTCTTCGACCCAAGGTCAAACCTAGAGAGCCTTAGTTTGTTAGGTTTAGACCTAGGGTTCCTTTGGAATAAAGTCCATTCTTTAGGAATGCGTCATCAGTCTAGTTTAGTTTTTCTTGATCCTTTACTAGGCTTTGGCTCAGATTTTGGTTTGATTGAGAGCACCAGGAATTGGCATTTGTATTTTGTCCAGGGCTAAAATTGCATTCAATGTTTCGATCAATAGGTCTATAGGCTAGAGTCCCTTTGAAATTGTTCATGGATACAAGCCTCACACACCACTTGATCTGATTTCACTATTAGCCCACACACACAAGTCTCTTGATGCACTTGCATAGCATGTAAAGGACTTGCATAAAGAAATTCATGCCAAAATAACTTTAAGTAATGAAACTTATAAGAAGTTGGCTGATTCTCAAAGACGAGTCAAAACTTTTGTTGAGAGAGACTATGTAATGATTAGGTTAAGGCCTGAGCGGTTTTCTCCTGAAATCGTTAGAAAGTTACATGCTAGAGGAGCTGGACCATTTAGAGTAGTGAAGAGAGTAGGATCCAATGCCTATGTGCTCGAGTTGCCTCCAGAACTAGGCAATAGCTCTACTTTCAACATTACAGACCTAGTAGAGTACAGGGAGCCAACTGTGATTCCCAGTGAGCCTTTTGAACCTAATCCTGTTATTGAGAGTGATCCCGATCCAGTGTGTCCACAAACAAACTGGCCTGTGAGGAAAGAGCAGTTTGAAAAGATCTTGGATGATCAGGTTATCTCTACTCGTAATCGAGGATACCAAAGATACCTGGTCCGCTGGCAAGGAAGGCCAGACTCTGATGACTCTTGGATCTCCCGAGAAGAACTACAAGATTTGGATCTAGACCTCTTGAAGAGATACCAAAGCCAACTTGAGCCTTACTCGACAAGGTCGAGTTCCTCCCACCCGGGAGAATTGGTGTGGGCACCAGACTCAGAAGAAGACTTCAGGGCTCCATCTGGATCTCTGATTGACCTTGCCCGAAGAATTAGGATTTTCTGGTTTTGTAATAAGGGTTGACATGATCAACTCAATTTTGAGTATGTAATTTTGTCATTTCAATTTTTGTTGGGTCATGTTGACTCAGTCCAAGTCCAAGGCCCAGGTAGGTGTCATCCCTTTGCCATAGGGCACCACATTTTCCAGCTACAAGTGGGTGCCACACTCCCTGCCACATCTCCATCCAGTGTACCTTGGTCCCCACGCCTCAAGTAAGCAGGTTCTTTTTTCTTGCACCACTTGGGGGAGAAATCCATCAAGATACCTCAATCCAAGGAGGAGACAACTTCTTTCCAGATAAACCCAAGCCAGGATGGCAAGAATTTTTCTTGAAGAGAGGATCAAGGAGGTGCCCCACAATGTTCCATAAAAATCCAAGTTATAAAAGGGAAAAGAGCATGTCTTGGGGAGAAAATCAAGGAGGCACCCAAAAGTTTCCAAAAGTGCCAAAGCCATGAAAGGAAGAAGCCTAAACTTGTGGAGCAAGACTAGGAGGTGTCCAAATGAGCCAAACCATGAAGGGAAAATCCTTGATTCATGGAGAGATACTAGGAGACACCCCCATAACCTGCCATTTGGAGCTGATTTTCAAGTTTTCTTGGAGTTTTTGGGCTGCCCACTCATGAAAGGAGTCTTGGGAAGAGAATTTGATGCCTAAAGTGTGGGTTAGTCCTATTAGTCCCACATGGGAAATGTATAAAATTTTATTTCTTTGTTATGTCTATATATTCAACTCTATGTAACTCTTGAATTTAAAAGATGAATGAAATCAATTTCTGTGTGAGCAACTTTGTGTTTCTCTCTTCCGCACTTGTATTCAGGTGTTGAGCTCCGTGAGGGAGTAAATCCGGGTTCCCTAGGAACCTTGAGGAGGTGTGAGATCTCCAACCCCAAAACCCTAGCTTAGTCCACCCATCTCTACTCCACCACCACCAAACCCTAATTTTCCATCTTCATCCCACGGCCCCTCTCTTCCACATCGAAGCCGGTCACCAGCATCCAGGTTCAGATCAACTATTTCAACTACAGAGCCAGTTCAAAGGAGAGTCAGATCAGTATCAAGATCTCCAGAACTTCTACATCCAACAATCTTCATTAAGTACTCAGGTCAGTGTCTTTCTTTGAGTTTCCAGTTCTTTTTTTTGTTCTTCTTCTTCCAGATCCTGAGTTCGAGAAGAAGGCCAACCTTGCCATAGGACTACAATCCGAGGATCCATTGCGAAGATACCCCATCTTCAAGGATCCTACAATCTGCTCGAGAGTGTCCTTCAATTGAAGCAATGAGAGATATCACAGTCAGGTATAAAACCTTCTCTTATCTCTTCGTCTGTTTCTTGAAAGAGGAGTAAACCCTAGGTCTGGGGGTTTCTCAATCCCCAGCGATCCTACTTCTGAGTTACTCTGATAATCCACTCCTTTTAATTGTGCTTTCTGTCATTTCTTAGTTTCTTTCAACATTAGTTTATCTTTCCTTTGAGTCAAAGCCGACTTCTAAAAATAATAATAAAAAAAAAACATTAATTTTAATTTGCTTCTGCATTCCACATTTTCGTTCTGCATCAATTTTGGTATCAGAGCTTTCATTCTGCATCAATTTTGGTATCAGAGCTTTCGTTCTGCATCAACTTGCATGCATGACAAGTAGAGCAGGGACATCATATTCACCAGCCCAAGCCTAGTCAAGTGTAGCCATGGACCAAAATCTTGGAAATCTGATTAAAGCCTTGAATGATCAAGTGGCCCAACTAAACAAAAATTTGACCGAGCAATTGGCCCAAACCAACCAGAACGTGACCTAGACCAACCCGAGCATGAATGATCGGTTAGCCCACATCACGACTAGGTTGGATCAATTAGAAACTAGAACTCCTGGAGGAAACCATGAAGTCCAGAATGATCTCGAACCCGATCTTGAACCTGAGTTTGAAACACCAGTCAACCCTAGAAGGGTTCCACACCAAAACCCTTTCCATGAGCCCAACCCTAGGAGACCTGAGCAAGACCATTTCTATGAACCAAATCCTAGGGGGCCCAATCATGAGCAAGCCCATGAACCCAATCCAAGGAGAGTCTATCTTGAGCCCACTTATGAACCAAATGTCAGGAGACCCACTCCAATTCAGTTAGACCAAGATGATCGAGACATAAAAAATGTTAGGTTGGAAGCACCCACATTTGATGGAATCTTAGATCCAAAAATTTACATCGATTGGGAAGGAGAAATGGACCAGTACTTCGACTGGTATGACATGATCGAGGAAAGAAAATGTAAGTTTGCAAAATTGAAGTTGGTAAGACAAGCTAGACTCTACTGGGGAAATGTTGAGCGATTAGCTAGGCAAAGAGGTGATGTGCCTATAGTAACCTGGAGAGCGATGAAACTTAGGCTTAGGGAAAAATACCTTCCTATGTCCTACCACCAAAGACTCCTAGATCAATGGCAAAGACTTACTCAAGGAAATTGGAGTGTCGCAGAGTATATTGCCAAATTTGATGAATTTGTAATGAGGTGCAATGTTGATGAATCCGAGTCGGTGACCCGGTCAAGATTTAGAGCCGAACTGAGGGAAGAAATCCAGAAGGAATTATTCATGAGGGAAGTCCATGATCTAGAACTGGCATATCGGATAGCTAGAGATGCTGAGAGATTTCATAGGAGTCTAGTTTATCGTAGACCCGACGTCCTTAGGACTAGTGCACCTAGTCAGCATATAGGACCCAATTAGTCTAGAATTAACCAACCCAATCCTAATGCACCTGTGACCCATAGAGATGATAGGGGTAAAGCACCATATGTTCCTCGAAACCCAAATCCCAATGTGTGCTATAAATGCCAGAAAGTAGGTCAATTTGCAAGTTAGTGTCCCACTAGAGCCTTACATATAGGGGAAGTAGAAGGGGAAGCCATAGAACCCTAAGATGAGTGTGAAGAGGAAATATACCAGGCGGATGAGAATTTGGCTGAGGAATATGAAGGTGATGAAGCCCTGGTAGATCATGATCTTTTAGGAGTGGTTAGGTGTATCCTCACCCAAACTAAAGACCAAGAAGGCTGGCGTAGGACTAGTATCCTACAGACTTTCATCAAGATAGACGAGAAAGTGTGCAAGGTCATCTTAGATAGTGGTAGCTGTGTCAATGCCATATCCACCAATACAGTCAAAAACCTAGGATTGTCCACTATACCCCATCCTAATCCATATAAGGTATCCTGGATAGACTCAACCTCTATTCCCATCAAGTCTAGGTGCATAGTTACCATCCAGTTCCAGTCTTATCAAGAGAAAGTTTGGTGCGATGTTCTTCCAATGGGAGTTAGCAGTATCATTTTAGGATGACTATGGTTATACGATCATGACGTTATACTCTATGGTCGCTCTAATTCATGCTCGTTTACTCATAATGGGAAGAAGATTGTAATCCATTCTTCTCCACCTAAGGACCCAATTAAAAGAGGATCTAGCCAATTGAGAGATAAGACATAAGGGATAAACATGATCACTGCCAAAGAATTGGAGCAAGAGATTAGCAATGGTTCACCTGTTTGGGTTTTGACAACTAAGGAACATCAAGAGCCATCCCCAAAAGAACAACCTCAGGAAGTCGTTGAAGTGCTAGATGAGTTTAAGGATGTTTTCCCCGATGAGTTACCCGACTAACTCCCACCCCTTAGGGACATCCAACATGCAATAAACTTAGTCCCTGGAGCGACCTTACCGAACCTTCCCCATTATAGAATGAACCCTACCGAACATCAAGAATTGCAACGACAAGTAAGAGAACTTCTTAGGAAAGGATTCATTAGAGAGAGTTTAAGCCCATGCGCAGTCCCAGCCTTACTCACCCCTAAGAAAGATGGCACGTGGAGGATGTGTGTCGATAGTCGTGCCATAAATAAGATCATGGTGAAATATAGGTTTTCCATCCCCAGATTGGATGACATGCTAGATATGATGGCCGGTGCGATGATATTTTCTAAGATTGACCTGAAGAGCAGCTATCACCAAGTTAGGATTAGACCAGGGGATGAATGGAAGACTGCCTTTAAGACTAAAGATGGGTTATTTGAATGGGTAGTCATGCCTTTTGGACTATCAAATGCCCCTAGCACCTTTATGAGAATCATGAACCAGGTCCTATGATCCTTTATCGAAAAGTTTGTCGTTGTGTATTTTGATGACATCCTTATCTATAGTAGGACTAGAGAGGATCATTTGAACCATCTGAAGCAAGTATGTTTGGCACTTAGGAAGGATAATCTCTATGTCAATTTGAAGAAATGTGATTTTGTGACTACTAGAGTTATCTTTCTTGGATTTGTCGTAACCCCTAAAGGAGTATCTGCTGACCCTGAGAAGATTAGAGCAATTGTGGACTGGCCAACACCCAATAATATTCATGAAGTAAGAAGTTTTCATGGCCTCGCAACATTTTACAGAAGATTTATTAGAGGATTTAGCACCATAGTTGCTCCTATTACGGATTGCATTAGGAAAGGCAATTTTGAATGGACAAAAGCTGCTGATAAGGCCTTCCTAAACATTAAGGATAGGATGACACAAGCACCGATCTTAAGATTACCCGATTTTTCTAAGATTTTTTAGGTAGCTTGTGATGCCTCTGGAGTAGGAATTGGAGGAGTCTTAAGTCAAGAAAATCATCCAGTGGTATTTTTTAGTGAAAAGCTGAATGAGGCTAGGATGAAATACTCAACCTATGATAAGGAGTTATATGCGGTAGTTCAGGCTTTGAAATACTGGAGACACTATCAGTTACCGCAAGAGTTTGTCTTATTCTCGGATCATGAAGCCCTTAGGTTTCTTAGCTCCCAGAAAAAGTTGAACCCTAGGCATGCCAAGTGGATAGAGTTCATCCAAGCCTATATCTTCATCCTAAAGCACCATGTGGGAACTGAGAATAGGGTTGCTGATGCCTTAAGTCGTAGAGCATTGCTCCTAAATTCAATCAGCACTGAAGTTGTAGGTTTTGAGAGACTTAAGAAGGAATACAAAACCTGTCCAGATTTTGGTGAGATATATCAGGCTTTACATCTAGGACCATCTAGCGATCATAGTGACTATACCCTTCTAGATGGTTATCTTTTCAGAGAAAACAGGCTCTGTGTTCCAAGAACATCCTTAAGGGATTTTCTAATTTGGGAGACACATGCTGGAGGTTTGGCTTGCCATTTTGGGTGAAACAAGACTATCTTAGCTGTTGAGGAACAATTCTACTGGCCAGGCCTTAAGAGATAGGTAGCAAACCTTGTAGCCTGATGTAGGACATGTGCTGTTGCAAAATAGCAGAAACAGAATACCGGGTTATACACTCCTTTACCTGTACCTGAGTGTCAATGGCAGGATCTTAGCATGGACTTTGTTCTAGGGTTACCCAGGACCATTAGAAAACATGATTCAATTTTTGTAGTGGTCAACCGATTTTTGAAGATGGCCCATTTCCTATCCTGCTCCCAAACTTCTAATGCCTCTAAGGTAGCCAAGCTCTTTCTTGATCAAGCAGTCAGACTACACGGGTTACCCAAAACCATTGTTACTGATAGGGATGTCCGTTTTACAAGTTACTTCTAGAAAACCCTTTGGCACCTATTAGGAACTAGACTGAAATTTTCAACTGCCTACCACCCCCAGACTGATGGACAGATCGAAGTTGTAAATAGAAGTCTAGGAAATTTGTTGAGATGTCTAGTGGGAGAAAGTCTTGGAAATTGGGATTTGTTATTGCCTCATGCTGAGTTCGCATATAACAGTTCGGTCAATCGATCTATGGGCAAAAGTCCATTTGAAATAGTCCATGATTACAAGCCTAGGAAGCCTTTAGATCTGATCCCACTACCCACAAATGCACAAGTATCTGAGTCTGCTGAATCCTATGCACAGCATATTAAGGATTTGCATCAAGAAATCAGCAAGAAAATTCATTTGAGCAATGAATCCTATAAACATAGGGCTAATTCACGAAAAAGAGTCAGAATTCTATGAAGAAGATAATGTAATGATTAAACTCAACCCTGAAAGATTCCCTTCTGGGACTTTCAAGAAACTACATGCCCACGGTGCAGGCCCTTTTAAAGTGTTTTAGAAGATTGGATCTAATGCTTATATATTAGAATTACCTTCTGACCTAGGTATCAACCCGACCTTCAATATTTCAGACTTGATAGAATATAAGGAACCCATGATGATACCTAGTGAGCCTTTTGGACCTGACCATATTTTTGAGAGTGAACCTGTACCTGAGTGTCCACCACAACCATTCCTCAAAAGCGAGAGAAAATTGAACAAATCTTGGATGATAAGATTGTCACCACCAGAAATAAGGATTACTATCGATATTTGGTCCATTGGCAAGGGAGACCAGAATCTGACAACTCTTAGATCACTAGAGAGGACCTGCAACGACTGGACCTGGACTTATTTGAACAGTATCAAAGCCAGGTTGGACCATACTCGACAGGGTTGAGCTCTCGCCACCCCGAGAGATTTGGTGCGGACACCAGTAAAGAACTTCAATCACTATGGATTGACTCATAAAGCAGCACACTCAGCCTCCTCAACATGCCAATCCGATTTGAGCACCGGAGAGTATTTTGCTACTTGGAATAATTACTAGAGGGAATCTACTTATTTGGAATAAGTCCAGTTATCCATGATAAAGCAAGTCATTTGAATAAACAACTCCTCATCCTCGTTGGAAAGCCACGTCATCACCAACTCACCTAGCCATATCATCACCAACTCACCTAGCCACATCATCACCAAGTGGCACCATGAAGAAGGACAACAAAATTTCAAATGTCATGAAGACTTCAAGTGGGCGACCAAGGCTATTTTGAATTCAGTTTGGCCGGCCAACCCCTTCCATATTTCATGTAACAAGTTTTCCCCCATATCCTCCAACCTTCCTTGTATCCCTCCTTGATTTGTGGATTTTCAAACGTGATTGAAAGGCTATTAAAAGATCTCTTCATCTCCCATTGGAGGGGACGATTTTTTTTGATGATGAAATGAAATGAAGTAGCTTTTGTTTGTAAAGAAGGTTTGTGGTATTTTTTAGTGTTTCTTCTTTGGGCGTGAACATCTCTATCTCAAGCCAACAAGTTACAACTCCAAGCCTTCGTCATCCAAGGATTCTTTCCTCCATCAAAGATCCATTGTCTCATTGATTTCTTGCCTCCTAACTTTGCTTTGATGTCTTTCAAATTATTCCAAACCTAATCCATTCTCTTTGCAGGGTCCTTCTACGATTCGGAGTCTAAGAGGAGGTCACTTGCCATAAGATCAATTATGGGTGGAGCCTATTTTCTTGGAATAATAATATCTACATCCATGGTTAGTTCATTCAAGTGTTTCAACGGATCTAAATCAACAAGGGAGTGATCATCATGGGTAATGAATGCATCATAATATCTTAAGTCTGAATTATTGAAGGCAATCTCCTAGATTTAAGTTCCATAATCATTTAATCCTATCCTTCTCTGGGACTAAAGTAACTACATCGCGGCATAGGTTTAATATTTCATGTTCCTTCCATAGTTTCGCTTTAGCACTCTTTGTCTAGAATATAAGTGAATGTTAATAGGTTTCATTGCTCAAATATTTCAATCCTTTAACTAGATTGCATCTTCATCATCATGCCGCATCAGGAGAACTCTGGCTTATAAAGCCCTTCACCAAGGATACTTCTAGGAGACCATGAGGGAGGATGCCGTTGACTTCATTAAAAGGTGTGACAAGTGCCAGCGCCACACGAACATACAGCGCCGATCTCCTAGCTCTCAGCCCCTTGGCCTTTTGCCTAGTGGGGAATGGACATCTTAGGGCCGTTTTCTCCTGCACCAGGGCAACGAAGATTTTTGCTGGTGGTGATCGACTACTTCACCAAGTGGGTCGAAGCAGAGCCACTGGCCCGGATCGTGGAAGCCAACATTTGCCAGTTCTTTTGGAAGTCAATTATTTGCCACTTCGGACTCCCCCGTTGTGTCATCACTGACAACGGGCGACAGTTCGACAACCAGGAGTTCGAAGGGTTCTGCGTTGAGCATGGTATTCAACATCGATTCACCTCGGTAGCTCACCCTCAAATGAATGGGGAAGCCGAGGTGACCAACCGGACCATCCTCCAATGGTTCAGGACCAAGCTGGATCAAGCTAATGGCAGGTGGGCGGAAGAACTGCCAAGCATTCTGTGGGCCTACCACATAATGCCCAGAACGGCGACCGATGAGATGCCCTTCAACCTTGTTTTTGGTGTCGAGGCGGTCATCCTGGTTGAGCTCGACGTGCCCATGCTATGAGTGCAGCAGTATGACGAGGCGCGGAACTCAACACACCTCCTGCTCAACCTGGATCTCCTCAAAGAAGCAAGGGATAAAGCCCGCTATGAATGGTGGCATACCGGCAATGAGTAGCCCGGTACTACAACGCCCGAGTCAGGCCAAAAGCTTTCAAACCGGAGACTTGGTGCTACACCGGGCAGAGGCATCTCAACCCTGGGAGTGCAACAAGTATCTATCTATCTTGCAGGAAAACACCATCAACGCCTTCGAGCCCAGCTCCAAGGTGCCAAGACCTGAGCCCAGCTCTCAGGCAACCCAAGATCGGAGCTCAAATCTCCAGCCAAGGGACCTTCGAGCCAAGCTGCTCTCCATCATCAACATCTCCGAGCCTAGCTCTGAGATGCCAACACAAGATCGGAGCCCAACTCACCGGCCAAGGGACTTTTAAGCCGCACTGCTCTCAATCATCAACGTCTCCGAGCACAGCTCCGAGATGCCAACCCAAGACCGGAGCCCAACTCTCCGGCCAAGGGACCTTCGAGCCAAGCTGCTCCCAATCATCAACGTCTCCGAGCCTAGCCCCAAGATGCCAACCCAAGATCGGAGCTCAGATCTCCGGCCAAGAGACCTTCGAGCCAAGCTGCTCTCAATCATCAACATCTCCAAGCCCAGCTCTAAGATGTCAACCCAAGACCAGAGCTCAGATCTCCAGCCAAGGAACCTTCGAGCCACGCTGCTCTCAATCATCAATGTCTCCGAGCCTAGCTCTGAGATGCCAACCCAAGACCGGAGCCCAACTCTCCAGCCAAGGGACCTTTGAGCCAAGCTGCTCCCAATCATCAATGTCTCTGAGCCCAGCCCCGAGATGCCAACCCAAGACCAGAGCTCAGATCTCCGGCCAAGGGACCTTCAAGCCAAGCTGCTCCCAATCATCAATGTCTCCGAGCCCAGCTTCGAGATGCCAACCCAAGACCGGAGCTCAGATCTCTAGCCAAGGGACCTTCGAGCCGCGCTGCTCTCAATCATCAACGTCTCCGAGCCCAGCTCTGAGATGCCAACCCAAGATCGTAGCCCAACTCTCCGGCCAAGGGACCTTCGAGCCAAGCTGCTCCCAATCATCAACATCTCCGAGCCCAACCCCGAGACGCGAACCCAAGACTGGAGCTCATATCTCCGGCCAAGGGACCTTCAAGCCAAGCTGCTCTTAATCATTAATGTCTTCGAGCCTAGCTTCGAGATGCCAACCCAAGACCGAAGCCCAACTCACCGGCCAAGGGACCTTCAAGCTGCGCTGCTCTCAATCATCAACACCTTCGAGCCCAGCTCCAAGGTGCCAAGACCTAAGCCCAGCTCTCAGGTAACCCAAGACCGGAGCTCAGATCTCTGGCCAAGGGACCTTAGAGCCAAGCTACTCTCAATCATCAATTTCTCCAAGCCCAGCTCCGAGACGCCAACCTAAGATTGGAACCTAACTCTCCGGCCAAAGGATCTTCGAGCCAAGCAGCTCCTATCAACGCCTCAAGCCTAGCTCCAAGGCGCCAAAGACCTGAGCCCAGCTCTCAGGCAATCCCTGGACTGGGGCCCAGCTCTTCGGCTAAGGAACCACCGAGCCCAGTTGCTCACAACTGCCAGAACCTTGTGCTCGACTTGCCGACACCAAAGCCTGGTAATTAAGCCCCAAGCAAGGTGAGACCCTCTTCTCTGATCTCCCCACTCATATAAAAAAAAAAAGAGAAAGAAGAAAAAAGAAAGAGAGGGAGGGGAAGGAAAGAAAGAGAAAAAGAGGGAAAAACTAGGCAAAGAACGGGTTGCAAGAAAGTTCAAAATTTATTAACCAAAGAGCTAGTTACAAACATTTTTTCGGGCCCCCGACATGCCGGGTGACCCCGACCAAGTACAGAAAGAAGACAAAGTACAAGTGAAAGAAGAAAAGACTACTCTACACAGGCCGGCCCCCCTACCGAGCCTTGAGGCTGAGAGGTCCCGCCTTCAGGGACCTCCGGTTGGACGGCTCTGACCTCGGATGGCTTAGCCTCGGCTGGCATCAGAGGCTCGGAAGCCACAGCTTCCTCAACGATGACCTTTTCATCAAGCTCCGCATCCGAGGTCGAGGGGTACCTGAGGCGATCGCAGTTCTTACCGGGAACAAACACCTCAATCTGGCTGCACAAGAACATGAAGCCTTTATAGAAGGAGTCCGACGCCGTTTGATGGATCTCGGCGATGAACTTCTTCAAGGCCTTGAACTTGGCAACGGCCTCCTCAGCATCCTTCTTGGCCTCGGCGGCCCCCTTCCTTGCCTCGGCGGCCTCCAACCTGGCAGCCTCCATCGACTTGATCGCCATCTCGGCCACCTTCTCAGCCACGGCCAACCTCTCTTTCCCTATCACTAGCTCCGCCTGGGCAATTCAGGAGGCCTCCTTGTGCCGATTAACCTCAGCATTGTACTACTTCAGCTTCTTCTTGATAGAGGAGAAATCGTCGATAGCCTTCCTTGAGCGACTCCACTCTAGGTCAAGGGCCTCCAAGAGTTTCCTCGCTCGCCCCTCAGCATCGGTGAGCTGCTTCTCCAGGTCCTCGACCTTCTGCTTGAGCGCCCCGTTCACTCCGGCCTTCTCCTTCAGATCGATCTTCAAAGACTCGATCTGGCCGCTTGTTTTCGCTCGACACACTCCCAGTTTTGACAGCAGCCCCTAATGAAGAGGGCCTTGGCACTGATCTGCACCATGAAAAGAGGTCAGCCAAAAAAAAAAAGGAGAGAAGAAAGGGATAACTCACCGAGCAAAGCTAGGGGAAGATGGTGCTGAGGACGTCGTTCAGCCGCAGTCGGGCCATCTCCTGTCGGTCGCATGTCTGGATTGAAAAATCCATCATGCACTTAGCTAGTGTGGGGCTCAGGAGGACAGAGCTCCCCGGCCCTATCTTGAAGGGGAGATGATGTCGCACCTCCTCTCTCCTACTCTCTCCTGGAGTAGGCGGCATTGCCCCACTAGCCGCAAGGCCCATGGAGGCAGGCTGAGGAGCTGATACCGGTGCAGGCAGCACCTAAGTCATAGCCTTAGTCGTGGCTCGAACCTCCTCATCCCCGACCTCGATCACAGGCGGACTCGGAGGATTGGAGAACGCAGCAGCGACAGCAGCTGCGGCCCTTACCCTGGCTACTTCCTCTGGCTCTGCGACGAGGGCTGCCCCCTAATGACCAAGCCACTCTGGGATCTTTTGGGCCTCCTACTGGATCGGCCCCGACATCGTAGATACCACCTTCTCCAATAGTGCAGGGGCAGCTCGGGTCACCCCTGAACTCTGACCGATCGGAGAAGCAAGGCTCGGACCGGCCATCGTGGCAGGCGCGCTCTCGCCCTAAACCCACCTGGTCAGAGGCTCCTCGACCAGTCCAGTCGGCGGCCTCTTCCAGGTGATCGCCAGTAGGTCACTTTCTGTAAAAATCATCCCTGCATGCAAGTCACACAACGGTCAGAGCCCATAGGAAGAAATGTAAGAAATGCAAGGAAGAAAAGAAAAGTTCAGGTCGAACTCACCCAACCCATTCGTTGGGTCGACCCCAGCATCGGAGAGGTTCTGCTCTGATAATAAGACCTCGAGAGAAGAGATCTGGGTGGTGTGGAGCTGCTCTTTGTCATCCCGGTCAGCCATATCGACCATAAAATTTTGGTTGGGGGACTGGTCCGGATCACTCCAAACCCAGTCGACCCCCTCAACCGTGGTGAAAAAGAATTTGCTCTTCCATCCCATGATGGAAGAGGGGAGCTCGAATCTAATGCCCTTCGGGCGGGAAGACAAGGACTACCACCCATCCTCAGTCGGGTGGTGCTTCAGGGCAAAGAAAGCCCTGAATAAAGAGAACCGGGCAACAAACCCATAGAGGTAACAGAGCACAACGAAGGAGAAGATGACCCTAACGGCATTTGGCACTAACTGGGTAGGGACCAAATGATAGTTGTCCAAGACGGACATGAAGAAAGGATGGAAGGGAAAGTGGAGACCCCCCGAAAAGGTCACCTCATAAAAAGCAATGCAGTCCGGGCCACTGGAAGTGACCCGTTCCCCCGGACGAGGGATTATAAGCCAAACAGAATGTGGGATGCCATAGACATCCCGAATGGTCCCAGTTCCTTAACGGTAATCATCGAGGTGACCCCGCCAGGACCTATGGACCAGGCAGACTCAGGAGTAGGTATAGAAAGAGGAGGGAGATAAGGACCAGACCCTGGTTCCCTGATGAGCACCGGACTGGGAGAAAGCCTCCTACTGAACTCGAAGCGAGTCGTATCCTCCTCCTCACCGGAGGAAGAAGAAGACGCCGGCCTCCGCTCGGAGGGACCGGCCTCGCCTTGATCAGTGGAGGGGTAGAAACCCAGGCCAAAGCGGGACATCCTTAAGAATGAGAGAAGTGAAGGACTCAATGTAGAGGACGAAAGAACGGACTCGACTCGATGGAGACCCTAGACCCGGAGAAGGGACCCTACTCCGACAAAAGGGGAAGAAAGAGGGGACTAACCTGGTTCCTTAGAAGATCTGAGGCAACTGGGAGGAAGAAGAAAGCTCGAACACAGCAACAAGCATGGAGAATTCAAAAGGATGGATATTTCGGGTAAGGCCCTCTTTTCATTTCGAAATGACCCGATGGATCCATACCGTTATGACCCCTCCGCCAATAGATCCACGCCATATATTGCCCATCGACAAAAAAGGCATCCTGGGCTGCTCTGAATTCTGCACCAACATTAACTACTCCTCGGATATAGCCACGTTGCACCCCCGCATTGGCCTACAGAACCATCTCATGGAGCGCCAGCAATCATGGCCATCATTGCGCTAGATCTCCGTCTTTCCATGTCAGCATCACAATTACTCCCTCTGGCCCAAGCACCGCGCACTAATGAGCCTCGGGAGTGGGGGGCAAATGATATGGCAGGATCGCTGACATGGGTGAGCTAACAGGTGCCACGTAAAAAGAAAGCCGCTATGTTGGACGCCACGTCAATTCTCCTGCCTGGACTCCTCCACCGAGCTGAGCTCCCTCAAGACAACGAGCTGAGCTCCGTCCTCCGCCAGGTCGGTCCCACGAGCTTGGGATGCCTAGGCCGGAGCCGCACTTTGCCCTCCAGTGTGAGACCCTCGAAGATCGAGCCCCGTGGTCGGAGTCGAGCTCAGCCCTCCTCTGCCATGTGGTTCCTCTACGAGGCCGAGCCCTCTGGACCGGGCCCACACTCTGCCCTCTAGAGCGAGACCCTTGAAGATGGAGCTCCATGGTCGGAGTTGAGCTCAGCCCTCCTCCACCACGTGGAGCCTCTTCGAGGTCGAGCCCGCACTCTACCCTCCTCCACCGAGGCGACCTCGCAAGCTCGGGGCATCTAGGTTGGAGCGAGCCCTACCATTCCAGCTCAGCCCTAGCTCAGATGCGAGCACCGCCATCCCATGACACTAACAAGCCACCCGGGGACTGCATTGGGATGACTACCAGACCGCACTGACTGCCTGCAGTCGCTAGTTACACCAGAAAGGGGAGAGACCCACTGATCGAGGTGCCACGCTCCTCAGCAACCACTTGAACCACCCGAGAAAAAAGTCAACTAGGAGATTCGAATCCCAGGGCCGGTGGCCCACCAATCAAGGTACTGCCAGGTTTTCCGGAATGAGACGACTAAGGGGAATGTCAGAACACATGATAGCTTTCCTTATCACGAATTGGGAAAGGCTCCTTGGAACACTGTCGCATGTGCTTAACAGCCCGGTGGAGATTCCAAGATGAACGCCCAATGGTAACCTAGTCTACAAGACTCGGAGGTAACAACTACAATACAAGCAAGACATAAGTCATACCACTTGAACACAAGTGCAAGCTCAATCAAAAAGAGCATGGCACCACCAGCAAACTCAAGCAAGGGTGGGTGGAAGAGCCACATAGAGACTCCCTCTAGCCAGGCCACTCTTCCCCCCGACACACTTGCACCCCATTCTCACACCACTCACTCCTCGTGTGGAGTCCATCAAGAGGGGCTTGACCAAGAGGATCTATTCCCCTGGGTCATCATTGACTTGATCGTCGGAGTGCCCTCGCCGGAAATCCCGGCCTGGGTCATTAACCCCTGTTTTGCAGGTCCAGGACCACCAGACGGTGAGACAGTGAAGGAGGTGCGCTCCGACATCGACAGCAGCTACAGGCCATGGCGATCTTGGCGGCAACAATAGGCATTCCATGTTCAGGAGAACCTGGCACCATCCAGATCCTCGAGATAGTAGGCCCTGTGTGAGAGGGCCTCGGCCACTTTATAAGGGCCTTCCCAGTTTGGCGAGAACTTGGTGCACTTCTGGGGTTGAGACGCTTTGGCCCAGTGCAGTACCAAGTTGCCAGGTCAGAAAGTCTTCAGCTTCACTCGTGCATTGTAATATCGGGCAACTCGTTTTCGATATGCCACCATCCGAAGTCGGGCTTTATCCCTTGTTTCTTCTAGGAGGTCTAAATTGAGCAGGAGGTGCACCAAATTCTGTGTCTCGTCGTACTGCTGCACCTGCAGTATGGGCATGCCGAGCTCGATCGGGATTACTGCTTCAGCACCGAAGACAAGGTTGAAGGGTGTTTCACCCGTTGCCATTCTGGGCAATGAGTGGTAGGCCCATAGGATGCTTGGAAGCTCCTCTGCCCATCTGCCCTTGGCTTGGTCCAACCTGG
Source organism: Areca catechu (assembly GCA_021397845.1). Taxonomy (NCBI): domain Eukaryota; kingdom Viridiplantae; phylum Streptophyta; class Magnoliopsida; order Arecales; family Arecaceae; genus Areca; species Areca catechu. Next base: position 44,749,525 of record CM038041.1, on the reverse strand, counting down.
TGCGAAGTCCTTGAAGGATAGTCCGATTAGTCACCTCGGCTTCCCCATTTGTCTGGGGGTGAGCTATCGAGGTGAACCTGTGTTGGATGCCATGCTCGGTGTAGAACCCTTCGAACTCCTAGTTATCGAACTATCATCCATTATTGGCGATGATGCAATTGGAGAGTCTGAAGTGGCAGATGATAGACTTCTAGAAGAATTGTCAAACATTGGCTTCTGTAATTTGAGCCAGCAGCTCCGCTTCGACCCACTTGGTGAAGTAGTCGATCGCCACTAGCAGAAGCTTTCGTTACCCTGGTGCGGTGGGAAACGGTCCCAGGATGTCCATCCCCCACTGTTCAAAAGGCCAGGGGGATGACAGTTGGGAGATCAATGCTGCTGGCAGGCACTGTATGTAGAATGGTGTTGGCATTTGTCACACTTCTTGACGAAGTCGGCAGCGTCTTCTCTTATCATCTCCCAGAAGTATCCCTGGTGAAGAGCCTTATATGCCATAGTTCTCGCCCCCACATGGTTCCCACAGAAGCCCTCATGTATCTCTCAAAGCACGGAGGCTGCCTTCGTGGGTCTGAGGCACTTCAGGAGTGGGTAGGAGTAAGATCGGCAATAGAGCTGACCGTCCATTAGAACAAAACGGGTGGCCTTCCTCCTGATGAGGCCGGCTTTCTGCGGTCCTCTGGAAGGAGGCCATTCTGGATGTACTTGACATACCTATCCATCCAGCTCGGCTCGTGGGCTACTTGTTACACCTCCTCTGGGCTTTCATAGCTTGGATTCTCAAGGTACTCAATGTAGGCGCTCCCTAGCGATGAGTCCAGCAAGGTTGCAAGCCTCGACAGTGGGTCTGCATGAGCATTTTCTCCACGAGGGATGTGAAAAATGCGGAAGTGAGGAAGCCTGCCATGCTTGAACGGACCCTCTCCAGGTACTTCACTATCTGGGGATCTCGGGCCTCGTACTCTCCAGAAACTTATCCGGCAACCAGTTGGGAGTCGGTGAAAACCTTCAGGCTTTGCACGCCCAGCACGCGAAATACCTTTAGGCCTATGAGGAGCACTTCATACTCCGCCTGGTTGTTTGTGGCGACAAACTTGAAGCGGAGGGTGCATTCCATCACCACTCCATCATAATTGGCGAGGATGAGGCCTACTCCACTCCCGCCGAAATTGGAGGCACCGTCCACGTGGAGGATCCAAGGGTCCTCCCATGGTCCGGGCTCAGCTTGGCACTCTGGGGCTGTCCGCTCTGGCTCCTCGGTGGGTCTCGTATATTCGACCATGAAGTCGGCTAGGACTTGGGCCTTTTGTGATGATCTAGGCCGGTATGCGATGTCGAACTCGTTTAGCATTAGGGACCATTTAGCCAGTCTCCTGAAAGTTTCGGGGTGGCCTAGTATGGCCCACAGTGGCTGATCAGTCACAACCGCGATAGAGTGCGCTTGGAAATAGGGCCTGAGATGCTTAGCAGACATGATTAGTGCAAAAATGAGTTTCTCGAAGCAAGTATACCTGATCTCCGCATTGCGGAGGAGTTTGCTGGTGTAGTACACCGGCTTTTGGGATCTGTCTTGATCCATGTGGATGAGAATCGAGCTAACGGCCCCGGGTGTGACCACCAGGTAGAGTAGGAGCTCTTCCGCTTCTTCTAGTCTGGATAGCAAAGGTGGAGAGGCAAGGAACTCCTTCAGCTCTTCAAAGGCTGTCTTGCACTCTTCAGTCCAAGTGAAGTCGTGCATCTTGCACAATGCATTGAAGAAGGGGAGGCAGCGGTCGACCGACCTTGAGATGAACCGGCTTAAGGCTACAACCCGTCCTGTCAGGCGTTGGACTTGCTTCTTGGATGTTGGATGATCCATATCAACGATTACCTGGACCTTCTTCGAGTTCACTTCGATGCCTCTCTAGGTGACCACGAAGTCGAGGAACTTCCCGGCCGCCACCCTATAAGCACATTTTGCTGGATTGAGCTTCATTTGGTGCTCTCGGAGATTGTGAAAGGCTACAGCGAGGTCGGCGACGTGGTCCGAGCTTGGCTTGCTCATAACGAGTATGTCATCCATGTACACTTTCATGTTCTGACCAATCTAGTCCTTGAAGACCTTGTTGACTAGATGCTGGTATGTGGCCCAGCATTCTTCAGGCCAAAGGACATCATCCGGTAGCAATATGTCCCTCGATCGATGATGAAGGCAGTATGCTCCTCGTCCCCCGGGTGCATTCGGATCTGATTATACCTGGAGAACGCATCCATGAAGGAGAGCAGCCTGTGCCCTGAGGTGGCATCCACTAACTGATCTTTCTTTGGTAGAGGAAAGCTATAATTTGGGCATGCCTTGTTGAGGTCGGTGTAGTCTACACAGATCCTCCACTTGTCGTCGTTCTTCTTCACCATCACCACATTCGCTAGCCAGCTCGGGTATTGCACCTCTCGAACAAAGCTGGTGGCCAAGAGTTTCTCCACTTCTTCGTTGATGGCCGCCTGCCTCTCTGGGGCAAAGCTTATCTTCTTCTGTCAAACCGGCATGTGCTTCGGATCGATGCTGAGCTTGTGGATGATGATTTCAGGGAAAATACCTGGCATGTCTGCCGCTGTCCAGGCGAACACATTTGCATTCGCCCGCAGGAACTCTAACAATGGAGCCCTCTCCTTCTCGGGCAGTTGGGCTCCAATTTGCACTGTCTTTGTCTGGTCAGCCCTGAGCCTCCTCTGGGGTCCTGAATCCTCTGGTCGAGCTCGTCTGCCTTGGATTCCTCCTCGGGGGCCCGGGCCCCGAGGAGAGTTTGGAAGCAGTGCTGCACCAGCTGGGGTGTGCCCCTCATCTTCCTAATACCATAAGGGGTTGGGAATTGCACAAGTAATCTCTTGGTAGAGACAACAGCATCGAGGAGGTTGAGCCTAGGTCGGCCCAAAATCATGTTGTAGACTGAAGGAAGCCTGACAACTATGAACATCATCATCATGGTACTCTGCTGAGGCGGGGTCCCGGCAGTGACTGGGAGGGTAATTTCTCCCTCCACCCCTACAGAGCCTCCATGAAACCAACAAGGGGGGTGCATACAGGCTTGAGCTGAACAGCAGAAAGGTTCATCCTGGAGAAAGCATCGTAGAAAAGCATATATGTGGAGCTTCCACTATCTACCATGATGCATTTTACGGGATGCTTCGCAATCGTCATCTCATTGACCACAGCATCATTATTTATATTTTTTCCCCCGTCTTCCCCTTCCCTCATAAAGGGGAGTACAACCTCAGTGCGCCCTGTCCCCCGAGCCCTCTTGGGTGCGCGCTTGGCTCCCCAGCATATCATCCCCACCGGTTTCTCAGTAAGGCGATTGTCGACCGCCTGGACTGGTGGGAGGGCGACGAGCGCCTGAGATTCCGCTTGAGGTCTGCCCCCCACGTATCTTCCGTGGTAGCCCCTCTTGATGAGATCATCGATCTCCCACTTGAGATTGCGGCATTCCTCGGTGTCATGGCCGTGGTCATAGTGAAAATAGCAGTACTTCATCTTGTCATGGCCAGAGGATGGCTTCAATGGCGGTGGGCACCTAAGGTAGGTCTTGCCTTCGATCTCCATGAGGATCTTCATTCTCGGGGGAAGGAGGGGAGTGAAACTCCCCTCAAAGGTGGGAGTGCCTCTTGGCCTTGGTCCCGACTAAGAGCTCTGAGCTAGCGGTCCCGGCCTCCGTGTCCTAGGCGCCTCGGTGGGTGTCGGCTTCTTCAGCAGCTTCCCGTCGAGTTCCCGCCTCGTACGATCCGCCTCCTCAGCATGGATGTACTTCTGAGCTCGGAAGAAGAGCTCGGAGTAAGTCTTCGGGGGCTTCTTATCGAGTGAGTAGGTCAGTTGAAAAGTCCTGAGCCCTCGCTATTGGGAATTGTGTCCCAAAGCCAATCGCCTGGGTTGTAGGTGGTTGTGCTCAGTATTGTACTCTTTTTATGAATTAATAAAATATTATTTTTGGCAGCTCATCACATACTTAATTTCCCTGAAATGAATTCTTTCAATGTGATGAAGTCCTTAGGACTACACTGACTTCGATACAGAGAGGATGTATCGAGTGGCCCTTAAACCCTGTTCACAACCAAAGGATATATTGTATTGGACAGCAATATATCAAGTATAGGTTGTTGTAGTTCACATCGTTTGGTTGTCCTCTTGACCAAATGAGTGTGGTGACACTGATGTGATCTGCAAGTGGGATATGTGATATCTTATTGAACGTGACTCCGTGCAGCCCCTTTCTGCCAAAGGGATACTCACGATTGGATATGGGTATATGTGTCCCTCTGACCTGAGGTCATCACGGTAGCTTGCGAGCAACTCCCTGTGCTTTGGTGCCGGACTACCCGGATTTTTAATTCGGTGATGGAAGGTTTTTGGGTACAGACAAGTACTTGTGGAGCAGTGATGGACCAAGATGGAATTGACCTGTCCAAACAGTTTGGATTGAATGTCTCGTAGTATCTCAATTTAGCAAATCCTCGGCTGGGGTAGTCCTAGTGAAGAGTCACTGGGCTTGTAAGGTTGAGACATGTAGTCGACTGACACAGTCTGGGTTGGCAGCCCAATCTCAGTCATCATGAGCATTAGAGGTCAAAGGGATGAATTATATGGTAACCATATGCCAGAGCTTCGATAGTTTGCTCCTGCATCTTCGACCTATCCGGATGCCGGGACCCATTGCTAGATGGTTTCCTTTGCTGGTACAAGAAATTGTTCTAGTGCTACCGTTTAGGTTCGAACCTATGAGGTCACACGCCACAGAGGATAACTCTCTGATCCGGATACCGATTACGATTGGAAATCATCTCGATTTTATGGTCACAGTTTTTTGAGCACTCTTTTCCCCGTCTTGACCTTATCAGTGTCAACTGGAAAATATTCCGGGTTGACCAGCACTGCGCCAGGATTTTTCTGAATCAGTTTTGAACTGATTCGGAGTTCGTTTCGGCCTCCAATTGGTTGTGAACCAATTTTATTCCTTGAACCAGGTTCAATTGAATTGAACCGTTTGGTTTAATGGAATAGAACCAAAATTGGGTTTGAACCAATTTTTGGTTGGACCGGTGTTTGTTTTATTGTGTGTTTTTTCTCCCGTGACCGTTTACACGGTCATTTGTTTTTCTTGGTAGGCCAAACAACAGTCACTCCCCTTCGCTAGCGTTTCTTCCTCTTCTCCCTCCACCGTGTGATGGCTTTAATCCTGGTTTAAGGCTTATTAAATGGGTTTAATGCTTCTCGCTGCTGTTCCCATCTCTTGGCCTTCCGTCCCTCCACCTCCCTCTCCCTCCCAGCACCTTATATAAAAACCAAAGCGTCCCTGTTTCGTTAAAAGAGTTTTCAACGAGAGAAGTTTTTTATTCATCCACCGTGTGAGATCCAAGGGAAAGCAATAAAACATCTGGGCATTCCTCTTCCTTGAGAGGCTTAAGGAGAGAGTTTTGGGCTGGGTTTAAAAGCCTTAGAGGGAGAGAAAATCCCATTGTTTCAAGCTCAAATTCTGCCCAGTTCTGCTGCAGAATTCTATGACCGTGAAGCCCTCTTCTAGCGGCTAGCATCGTGCGTGGAGGCGGATCCGAGAGCCCCGGGCATGTCTCCCTTCTAGAGGGAGTATCATTCTACTCCTAGGAGCAAACCACGTGAGCCGGGATCGCTCCAGTTGCTCCGAAATGAAGGCCAAAGTCTGCTACCCAGTTCTGCTGCAGAAATCTGGTAGCAGACTTTGGTGATTTATTTTATTTTTGTGGCTTAGTTTTGGTTGCAGTAATCAGTGGCAAATCGAAGAAGACTTGTCCAAGTTGCTGCTGCTCAAATTTGGGAGCAAACGGAGGTACGGAAGGCAGTGTTCCGACGACGTTTTGCAAGCCAAAAACAGAGTCCCAAGGAGGAAGACGACTGGAATAACTTTATTCCAGTTATTCCAGTCTATTCCAGGTTTATTCCAGAGTTATTCCAGGCAGAATAAAGGTATGGAAAATTTATTTTTTTAATCATGCATGGATAGATTAAATTGTTTAATATTTTATAAATATTTTATATGATTATGCATGCCTAAATGCAACAAGATTTAGATTAATTCCTGGCGGAGCAGATACCCGCTGCGCGAATTTTAAAAATTGTTTTAAAATCCAATCTGCTCCCGCAGATGTTTGTATGCCTAGTGTAGGATCTTGTCAAACCACCTTCATCAATTTACTTTCACTCGCTTCAGAGCCAGCATTGCGACCAGCTCCTCCAGGTTGTAGATCTCCAGCATGGCAGCTTTGAAGGTGCCCCCCGGTCAAGGTGTGGTGAGCAGCTCTCCCCATTGGCGGACCCGGCCCATTGTCTCTTTGTCGGGGCTTGATGACTACCCCGAGGGTAAGTAATGGCCCACGGTTACGAAGGCCTCCCATGGAAGGAACGCAGGCTATCACGGGGTGCTACAGCGGGCCGCGGGGGTCTCTGGATGCTGGTGATTAGCCAAGGACCGATGCTGGTGTTGGAGTTGGTGCACTGCTGCAGTGAGAGTGTGCATCTACTGGGTAAGCGCAGTCAGTTGGACTTCTAGCAGAGGCGGTTGAACCGGAGCGGGTGGTTCTGTTCCCGGACCATGCGGGCTCCCATGGGAAGGGGATTCTCTCGCACAGCCAGTGGAATCTCCCCTCGCTCGAGTGGTCACCATCCCCCCAGTGAGCTATTCGAGTGGGGCTTGAGCTGGATCAGAAATCATTCTGCTTCGCAGCCCCACCCCTACCTGGCATGCCAATATGTTGCCGCCATGATCGTTGTGGCCCGTAGCTGCTGGTGGCATCGATGATCCCCCGTTTGCCTCTTTGGGATGCCTCTTGTGCCTCGGGTCTTGCAAGAAATAGCGTAGTGACCTGGGCTGGGGATTCCGATAGGGGCATGGTGCGGGCACCAGACTCAGAAGAAGACTTCAGAGCTCCATCTGGATCTCTGATTAACCTTGCCCGAAGAATTAGGATTTTTTTTTGGCTTGTAATAAGGGTTGACTGGCTCAACTCAACTTTAGCTTGAGTCTATATTACCTGCATTTTATTTTATTGAGTCATGTTGACTCAGTAGTGGACTAGGGTTTCAACCTGAGGTGTTACATTTTCTCCCAAGGCCAAGCAAGTGGGCGCCACACTCCCAGCCATACGCCTGAGTCCAGGGGGCGCCACATCTCCATCCAGCAAGCTTTGGTCCCCACACCACAGATAGCAGCTCCCCTCTTTCATGCGCCAATTGAGGAGAAATCCACCAGGGGTCCACAGATCAAGGGGGCAGCCCAAGACTTCCCAAAAGAACCAAACTATAAAAGGGAAGAAATTCTCTTGGAGAGGAATTCAAGGAGGCGCCCATTACCTGCCAGAAAAACTCAAAACAAAGTTAGAAGGAACCATAACTTGGGGAGAAAGAAAAGGAGGTATCCAAAAAGGGTTGAGCCATGGAAGGAAGGAGATTTCTCTTGAAAAGCAAGGTTAGGAGGCGCCCTAATCATTCCAACTAAAGCCAGATATAAAAGGTAACAAATTTTCTCTTGGAGGGCAAGACAAGGAGGCGCCACCCACTTTCCTTTTTGAAGCTTCAATCAACTTTGGAATTAATTGGCCGGCCATATGAGTAGGGATTGATATCCTAATTTGAAGATCCCCTCCTTTAGTCCCACATGGGAAGATGTAAAACCCTACTCTCTTGTAATGGCATATAAATTAAACCACCATGTAAGTTTGAAAAGAATGAGATGAATGAAACCAAATTTTTTTTGTGAGCAAACTTTGTGTTTTCTCTCTTCCGCACTTGCATCCAGGTGTTGAGCTCTGTGAGGGAGTAAATCCGGGTTCCCCAGAAACCTTGAGGAGGTGTGAGATCTCCAAAACCCAAACCCTAGGTTAGCCACTTCTACTCCAAACCCTAGCCACCCACCATCCACTTCAATCCACCAAACCCTAGCCTATCCCACCTCCCACGGCCTCTCTCTCCAAGTCCAGGCCGACCACCAGCATCCAGCTACAGTCCGGATACTTCAGATCCAAAGCTCTTTCCAGAGGGAGTCGAATCAGCCTTCAAGAGAATCCAGATCTCAGCGACATCAGCCTTCAAGTTCTTCGAACTGGTAAATCCTTCCCTGAGTCTCTGAATCCATCATTTGTTTTTCTTCTTCCCAGATCTTGAGTCCAGGAGAAGCCGACCAAGCCACGAGACCAGTATTGGAGGATCCATTACGAAGATAGCCGAATCCGAGGATCCAACAATCTGCCCGAGAGAGTTCTTCCACCCAAATTCTGTGAAGATCACTGTCTGGTTGGTAAACCATCTCTCCTCTTTATTTCTGTCCTATTGAAAGTTCAGAGCAAAACCCTAGGTCTGGGAGTTTCTCAACCCCCAGCGATCCGTTACTTCTGAACTACTCTGATAACTTAGCTTCTTCTAAATTGTGCTTTCAATCCTTACCTAATTGCCTTCAACTTAGTTTAACTTTACTTTGAGTCAAAGCCAATTTCTGAAATATATATAAAAAAAAAGAATTAATCTTAATTTTTACTTCTGCATACGCTTCTTTGTTCTTTGTTCTGCATCATTTTTGATATCAGAGCTTTCGTTCTGCATCATTTTTGGTATCAGAGCTTTCGTTCTGCATCAGGGCGCTCCGATGGTCAAGTCAGTGACGATCCAGGGAAACAGATCCTCCTGGTCGAGCCCCTCGGGATGAGCTCCATGGTAGGAGGAGTGAGTGTGGTGTGAATGGAAGTGAGAGCGGGCTGGGAGAGGTGATGGCCAAGGTGGAAGAGTCCTCCTGTATGGCCCTTCTCCTTTTTTTCTGTCGCCCGTCCTAGTGGTCTCTCTTCTTCTTTTTGCTTTTGCTTACTTACTTTTGGCTTACCCTGGCTAGGTTTTTACTCTGGCTTGCCTCGGGATCCCCCCTGTGTCATCAGGCGTGCGTGACGAGGTATCGTGCCATAGACGGGATGCCTTTTGATAGATGGCTGGGGAAGCTTCCATGCGCTCTAACATTCCCTCTATTTGCTCCATTCCGGGAAGCCTGGTAGGACCTCGGTCGACGGGCCATCACCCTTGAGACTCGCACCCTCTTGCTGGGTCCTTCCCCTGGCGGTACGGTAGGTTGGCGGAGAGCATGGTGCCTTGATCAAGGGATTTCCTTCCTTTCTGGTGTGAGTGACGACTGTGGGTATTAATTGCGGCATGGCAGGCACAGCCGCACGGCCCTCGAGAGGCCCGCCATCATCCTTGGAGGGGAGGCACCGCTTCCTTGGCGGTTGGTGTCTCTGTCCGAGCTGGGGACCGAGCTAGAGATATGGGGCCCAACTCCGAGGGGCTTGACCTCGAGGTGGCCCAGCTGGATGAAGGAGAGCCGAGCTCGACTCTGGACCAGCTGAACTCGGCTTCGGGCGAGCTCGACCTGACAGAGGTGGGTAGGGCGCAGCCCAGCCCAGGGGACTTGACCTCGGAGGGGCTCCACGTGGCGGAGGAGACTTGGGCTCGACTCCTGACCACGGGGCCTGATCCTAAGGGCCTCGCCTTAGGGAGGGACTTACACTCGGCTCCGGCCTAGGTGTCCTGCCCCCATGGGGACCAACCTAGCGGAGGACAGAGCTCGACTTCGGCAGGTGACTCTGCTGTTCTGGGGGAGCTCAGCCCGGTAAAGCGGCCCATGTTGAAAATCCAGCATGGCATCTGATAGGGGCTCCACATCAATCTGCCCACCCCACATCAACGATCCAGCCACATCAACATGCATTCTTCATACATTCAAATATAAATCCAAATATAAAATTCATCATGATCAAATATAATAAAATTTGTTACACATATGTCTGTTTAACAAAATTAAAAAATACATGAAATAATAAGATATAAAATAACAAAAAATCGAGGTCAATTATTTGCAAGAGGTAGGTCGTCACCCTGTCTGTGAGGATCTAATGCTCTAGAAGCCTATATAAACAATATTTAAAATGTTTAATTTATGAAACTATGAATGACAATATATTATATAAATTATTGATTTAATATAAAAATATATATTTAATATCATATATATGTACCTGACGTGGAACATATATCTGTATGACAAATGTAAGCCACTTAATGTGCTCTCTCATGCTCTCCATCACTACTCTATCGATGGCATGGCTCTATCGTATCTCCTCTATCTCCTCCTCGAGTCTATGAACATGTACATCTTGAGCAGTCTCTGCAGCCTCACATGTATGTCTACTGCCATAGATAACAGAGTGGAAATGATTCCAACTCCATAGCCCCTCACTCGACCGTAGCGCTCTAGATCCATCAACTCTATAAACATCTCAACCTCGATGCGACTACTCTATGTAGATGCTGTAGAATCATCAACACGCTCGGCAATAAGAGCTGTAGTTCTTTCCTGTATTAATTTAGAAAAATTAGTTAGATCTTAAAGACTAACAAAATCAAATTTAAATCGTTGCATGAAATAAATTATAATAAAAACTTACACGTATATCCCTCGACTCATCTCTGATAAAAGTGCCATCATGATGAGTATGAGTCATCCGGTAAAACTCCACCTGATCGGGTTCCCTCCCATGCTTATCCAACTACAAGAAAAATTATAATTTTAAGTAAATAATTCAAATAAATTTAAAAATTATTTAAGTATCACGATATGTATATGTATCGCGATACATCATCCGCGATACATATATACATACCGCAAACAATATATATCACGATACATCATCTGCGATACATATATGTATCGCGATACATCATTTGCGATACAGATATGTATCGCGATACATCATTCACGATACATATATGTACCATGATACATTGTCCACGTACATATATGTATCATGATACATATATATGTACCGCGATACATATATGTATCACAATACATCATCTGCGATACATATATATACCGCGATACATATATGTACCGCGATACATATATGTACCGTGATACATATATGTATCACGATACATCATCTGCGACACATATATGTATCGCGATACATTTTTCATGATATATAATATTAGTTTCATTAAAATGTATAAATACTTTAATATTAAAAATATAAGTGTATAGTTTAAGAAACTTACAAACTCCTATCTGACTCGAGCATAACTCTTGGATCCCGATATATAGGGAATAGATAGAGTTGCTCGTGCAACTCTACTAATATCAGAATATGATGCAAAATCAAAAAGATAACATTTTATATCCAGAAAGTAATGTATATACATATTGTATAATGTATAATATAAACTAAATATTTTAATAAACTTGCTTCAAAAAAATTAGAAGATACCTGTCCCCTCTCGGAAAACTAATAATGAACCAACTCCAGCCACTGATGAGGGGGTACATCAGGAGGATAAGTACCAACTACTTGCTTCTCTGTCATACCTCGTAACTTGTACTTCATCTTCAACTGTACTTTATATTCTTTTTATTTTCGATTAAGAGACTTTAGTATAAAATCATAAGAGGATGGAGGGAGTACAAACTTGGACTACAAAAGAAAATAATTAATAAGAATATAAAACATAACATAATATTTTAACTATGCAAGATAACAAATAATTTAATACCAACTTTTTACCTATACAACTCATAGAATCTCTACTTTATACATCGGAAGCATATCATTCCACTTTGCATAACTCAAAGGTCAAAGCTGATGCCTCCGAGCAACTGTCCCTAAAAAAGAACTCAATAAGCTGGTGGCTTTTTTAATTGGCTACCCCAGCTCACTACACTCAATCACTATCGTTTCACCCTCGCACATCTGCCACATATCCCGTACTACATGGGCCCGCACCTACGTGTAAACCTTCCAGATCCATCTGCATAGAAATAGATAAAAGTAAGCTACAGTAACAAGTGTAATAAAATTTTATCTAACCAAGAATATTGGAATAAATTATTTAGAATGTGTAGCTCATCATCTGCTGGATCGACGGGAGGACCATGAGCCCCGAGGATGGTGGACCTGTAGTAGATTGGTGTGTGTTGCCCAGTAAGCAACCCAAGAGGGGGAGTTAATTGGGTCTCTAAAAACTATTTAGTTGATGCAATGTAATGCTATGCAATCCAATCCAATAATTAATTAAGGTACTATGAATTCAAATGTGATGCTTAAATAAAAGTGCAGCGAAAATAAAGAGCAATAAAAGAGAAGCAAGTAAAGAGATCAATCAACCATAAAGACCAAGAAATATAGTAGTTCGGTGCTTTCCAATGTACCTACATCCACTCCCCAAGATCCCCTTGAAAATTCACTATAATCACACTGATTACAGTTGATTAGTTTTGCGAGCTCACTAATCAAAAACCCAACTTGTTTTCATAAGGCCAACAAGTCAAAACCTCACTTGGTTTTATAGGCTAACCAAGAACCTAAATGGTTTTATGGGCTAAGCACTAACCTCCTTTGGTTTTTTGGGCTAACCAAGAATCTAATTGATTTTCAAAGGCTCACCAATAACCTCCCTTGGTTTTACAATAGTCTAACCAAGAACCCTTACCACAAATAAAGTTTTGATGTAGAGAAACAATATAAGCTTTCTAAAATAAAGCAGGTACCTCTTTGAAGCTCGATGTAGAGATGCTTTGAACTTATTGAAGCCTCTTGAATGCTCAAGAATAGATGATCTTCAATGCTCTTGAAGGCTCTTGAATGCTTGGAGGCTTGCTTTTGCTTGAGAGTGGTTTAATCTTCAATGAATAGGAGTTAAAGCTCTCTTTTCTTCTCTCTTGAATGCTTCTATTTCATTCTCATCAATAATATATGAATTGTTCCCTTTTGATTTGATTTGGAACATATAAATACCTCTCCAAGGCTTCAAATCCTGTTTCTAGCCATTAGACTTGAAAAACTAGCCGTTGGAGTGCAAAAGGGTCGAGTTCTGCGTTTGTAAAACTAGCCATTACTATTTCCAGAACTCCATGTGTCGATACTTCAGGCTGTGACTCGACACTTCAGGTCAACACTTGAACTTCTTGAGTCGACCCCGGTTTAAAAACCTTCAATCTGATCCTCTAGAAATCTTAGATGTGTCGACACTTCCTCAAGTGAGTCAACACTTTGAGTCGATACTTTGCTTCCATGTGTCTACACTTCAGTAGATCCTCATTTTCAGCAAGTTCTATGGCTTGAAAATCTCAGACGATGAGCTGAACCATGTGTCGACACTTTGAGTCGACACATCAGGTGCATGTGTTGACACTTTAGTTGTGCCATTTGAAACATTCTTTGCGTACCGGCTTGAGTCGACACTTCACCTCCATGTGTCGACACTTGGTGTCATGTGTCGACACTTTGAGTCGACACTTCGTTGAAATCTTCACAGAAAAGTCTGAAATTGTACTAAAACACATTTATACTTAACTCAATTGACCATTCAAGTAAGCTTTGATTGTCCAAGTCCTCTTTGAGCAGATCTTTTCATCCAAACTTGGTTTACATCAATCAAAAAAACTTTTTCAGATTTGTGAGCACCTTTTTCAACAAAAACACACTTCATGGAAACCATTAGTACTCAACTTATACTTAACCATTTTGCTTATCATTAAATCAATAACGGAGTCAATAATCTCTCCCTTTTTGATGACAACAAAACCTTTAAGTATAAATTGCATAATAAGTTTTTAAAAGAATTCATTAAGGTGTATAGAATTAAATGCAATAGTTGTATCAAAGTAATTTTCAATATCGACAAGATGTATCAGAAAAAGAATGATATAATAATTTAGGATTATTAGAGCAAGTTGTAATGATTAAGAGTATCAGAGCTTTGGGATATATATGAAATATAATCGCATGTATCGTGATACTCTAAAGAAAATTCAACAATAAATAAAGCTTCCCCTGAATTGATGATCCATAAAATAATTTGTAAATAACTTTTCAAACACTTAAAGAGGGGTTTTAAGATGAAATTCACTTTAAAAAGGTATAGCTCCCCCTTTCTTAAGGAATTTGTAAATAATTTCAATTCAAGTTTTCAAAATAATTTTCAAATTTTGGAAATACTCTCATTTACCCCTTTCACATCATGAAATGCACTTTACATTTATACTTACTATTCACAAATATATATCACATTTATACTTTAATCTTCATATTTATACTTACTACTCCCCCTTTTTGTTATCATTAAAAAGGTAGGAAGATAAATAGTCAATACATTCAGGATATTGCATTGAATTTAAAATGAAAATTCATTCATTCACAAGTGAAGATAATGAAGAACTAAGAAAAGTGTAAACCATTTCATTCATTTGAAGTCACAAACATGAAGTATAACATGATATCTCATTTCAAGTCAGAATTTGTACAACAAAAGACAAAACATACATAGATGCATAAAAGTAGACTATCTAAAAATACATAAATATCCTAATCCTCAACCATATCATCAATATCATCAGAAGATGATCTGATCTCAATCGATCCTGTATCAGTAAAAGATCGAGCTCGAGGCCACATCGATCTAAGATCTCAGAGTCGGGTCCTGGTCGGCCTGGAGGGATACGATGACCACGTCCTTTGCGTCGAGCATATGTCTGACCTCTGGCTAGAGCAGTAAAGGTGGAAGCAATGTCCTCCGCAGGAATGGAACTGATCGGGTCGACAGTCTCTGCGACTGCTCGAAGTGGATCAAAAGAGGGACCGGAGTCAAGATACTGAAAGCTAGTTATGTAAAAACCAAGCTCTCGGATAAGTGAGGATGTGTGAATGGTAGGAGTATCAACAATGGGTGTGTCAAAAACAGGCGTATCAGCTGACGATACGACAGGTGTATCAAGGATAGATGTATCAGCTGAAGAATGAACGGGTAAGTCTATAATCGATGAATCAATGATAGGAGTGTCAATAATCGGTGTATCAACAACGGGGGTATCAATAATAGGTGAATGAATAATAACAGGAGAATCAATAACTGGTGAAAGATTAGGAATAGGAATGTGATCATTCGATCTTGAAAGAGAGGATAGGACTGGAGTTTAGGCAGGTGAACTAGAAGGGTAATCAGTAGGACTCCTGGGAAAGTTTGCCGTCACCTTCGCTGCTGGCTCTGTAATCAGATATGGGAAATCGAATCCACCAGAGTCAGTCTCCTCATCATCTCCATCAATATCATCATCATCAACATCATCTCCAACAACATCATCACCATCAACATCAACAATAGGTGCAGGAGTAGGTGGAGCAGTATCAGCAACTGGAATACTCATTGAAGGTCTGGACAGTGCAGTCAGTATAGTTGAGATGCCATCACTAAGTCCATTATGGCTCTTTCTGGTCTCAGCTATGAAACAATCAAGATGCTGTCTCATGATCAGAATGTCAATCTCAATGCATCTGACTCTGTCCAATAAGCTATCAGAAATATCCTGAGTCTCCGTCTGAGCTGGTTAAGGCTATGCTGAAGTACTAGGATCAGATTGAGATACAATCGCTGGCTGTGCTGCTGTCTCAGGTTGACTCTCGCTAGGTCCTACCTCATCGTAGAGGATGTGCTCCTCGTCTGCAGCATCATCGTCATCAGCTCTATCCTCAGCCTGACCAGATATCCTGCGAGTTCACTAGCCTTGGAACAAATGATAACCCATCTAGTGTAATGACCTGATGTCATACACATCAGTATGAAGTAGCACGCGGAAGCACTCATCCTCAAAGCTGACAGCGTACTCTCTGAACAGAACAGTCAACCCCATCCCATAGGGTAGGCAGAGTCATTGACTCGTCGACGCCTCCATTATCTGGTGAATCATAAGCACTGGAAGGCATACCGGCGTACGTTGAACTAATGAGACCATTACTAGCAACTCCCGCTCAGTGATGTAATCGAAGCATCCGGTCTTCGACAGAAGTATCCGGGCGACAATGTGGTGCAACAATCTCATCTTTGCTGATAGTCGGGATGTGGGTACGGTGGCTCCCTCAAGCAATATATCAGACTCAAAGATATACTGAAGTCCACTCACTCTATCCATCAAGCTGTCCACCACTGAACTAGTCATTAGACTATCCCATACTCTGCTTAAAATCTCTGATGAAACTGGGATATCCCGGCCTCTCACCTATGCCATCCATCCATCAGTCCCACGGGTGAGTGATCAATAAAACTCCCTGATAAGCTCGGGATAAAATCTCTCACTGAGTGAGCAAAATGAAGTCAAACCAGCTTGTCGAATCCATCGTCTGATCCTAAAATGCAGATGGTCGACAAAAGTGAAGTCCACTCATCGTCCCCCAATGACGGTCTTCGAGCTCATCCTACTAGAAGCTACAAAAAGTGATTGCGCTGGCAGATCAGGAGCTCTAGCCTCATGTCTAGCCTTCGTTCTTCGTTCCTCCTCCTGATTAGACTGACGAGGGTGATGGACTACTTGCTTTCAGGTTCCTATTGCTTAGAATAAGGATTTGGGCAAGATTTGGATGAAAATCTAGGATTTCTAAGGCTCAAAATCCAAATGGGAGGTGAAATCTAGCAAAATCTGAACTACCAAGTGCTCCAAACGAAGAATTAATGGGTTTAAATCATGAAACAGAGGGAAGGAGTAGTGAGGAGTACCTTAGATTTTGTGTCCACTCAAGAGACATGAAGAAATGGGTAGAAAAATGCTTTGGAATGCCCTTATTTTCAGTTTACTGCCGTTCAAGTGTTGACTCATGAATGTGTCGACACATCGACTTAAAAATCGAAAAAATAAGGGATTGAAGCATTGATCAAAATCAAGAATAACTCAATGAAATTCAACAAAATTAGTAAAGATTGATCATGATTGTTGTCAAATAAGATTCATTTGAGTCAAAGATAGGAAAGATTTAATCAAAAGGATTAATGATCCCGAGCTCTCTTCTAATTATACAAAACTGATCTTCTAGAAGAGGTTCAGTTAAGATATCAGCTAATTAAAATTTAGTACTAATAAATTCAAGCACAACATCATTATTTTCAACATGATCTATAATAAAATGATATCTAATTTCAATATGTTTACTCATAGAATGTTGAACAAGATTTTTAGTCAAGCAGATAGCACTGGTATTATCACATTTAATAGGTGTACTAGCTAACTCGATTCCAAAATCTTCAAGTTGTTGCTTAATCCACAAGATTTGGGCACAATAACTTCCTGCTGCAATATACTCAGCCTTAGCTGTGGATAGTGTAACTGAAGTTTGTTTCTTGCTAAACCATGAGATTAAGTTAACTCCAAGAAATTGGCAAGTACCACTAGTACTCTTTCTATCCAATTTACAACCAGCAATATCAGTATCAAAATATCCAATTAATTCAGCAGGTGAATCTCTAGAATGCCATAAACCAATATCAATAATACCAGATAGATATCTAATAATACGTTTAACAGCTATCAGATGTGATTTTTTAGGTTCAGATTGATATCTAGCACACATATATATACTGAACATTATATCTGGTCTACTAGCAGTTAAGTACAATAAAGAGCCAATCATACCTCTGTATAACTTTTGATCTACTGACTTACCATGTTCATCTTTATCAAGTCTACAAGAGGGGCTCATAGACGTACCTATTGCTTTAGTAGTCTCCATCCCAAACTTCTTTATAATTTCTCTCGTATACTTAGCTTGGTTAATGAAGATTCCATCTATAGTTTGCTTGATCTGGAGTCCGAGAAAGAAATTGAGTTCTCCCATCATGCTCATCTCGAACTCACCCTGCATTATCTTAGCAAACTCTTGACAAAGAATTTTATTAGTAGCACCAAAAATGATATTATCAACATATATTTGCACTACTAATAAATCACTATTTTTCTTTTTCAAAAATAGTGTTTTATCAACATGGCCTCTAGAAAATTTATTTTCAATTAAAAATTTGCTGAGTCTCTCATACTAGACTCGAGGTGCTTATTTTAATCCATAAAGTGCTTTGTGCAATTTAAAAACATTATCAGGATGTGCATGATTTTCAAATCCAGGTGTTGTTCAACAAAAACATTTTCGGTTATAAAATCATTTAGAAAAGCACTCTTAACATCCATTTGAAATATTTTAAAGTTCATAAAACAAACAAATGCTAATAATAGCCTAATTGCTTCAAGTCTAGCAATAGAAGCAAAAGTTTCATCAAAATCAATCCCTTCCTCCTGCTTGTAGCCTTTAGCAACTAGTCTAGCTTTATTTCTAACAACAATTCCATTTTCATCTAATTTATTCCTAAACACCCATTTTGTGCCAATAATAGAAATATTAGATGGTCTTTCTATTAATGTCCAAATATTATTTTTATCAAACTGAATTAGTTCATCTTGCATGGCATTAATCCAATTAGGGTCTTTTTCAGCTTCTTCAAAATATATAAGCTCTGCTTGTGATACAAAAGCTATATAATTGCATTCATTTCTAAGTGAGGATCGAGTTCTTACCCCTTTAGATAGATCACCTAGGATTAATTCCTTAGGATGTCCATGAGCATACCTCCACTCCTTAGGTAGATCTTGATGCTTTGGAGTGTCTTCTCCTTTCTCATTCTTGTCTTGATCTTCTTCATTCGACTGAGGAGGTTGATCATTCAGTATCAACTTTTGAAGCTTGTCAGCACCTGCATATTCATTAGAAGTATCCTCTTTTTCGGAGGATTTGTTAGTAGATTTTTCAAAAACAACATGCATTGACTCTTATACAACCAAAGTTCTTTTACTGAAAACTCTATATACCTTGCTTGATGTGGAGTATCCTAAAAAGATACCTTCTTCAGACTTGGCATCAAATTTTTCAAGATTATCTTTTCCATTATTTAGAATAAAATATTTGCAACCAAAAACTCGAAAATACTTTAAAGTTGGTTTTCTTTGATTTCAAAGTTCATATGGAGTTTTTTTTCAAAATAAGGCAGATTAAAACTTGATTTAAGATATAACATGCAGTATTAATAGTTTCAACCTAAAAATATCTTGGCAAATCATTTTCATAAAGCATAATGCATGCCATTTCTTTCAAAGTGCGATTTTTTCTTTCTACTATCCCATCTGTTGAGATGTCCTAGGTGCAGAAAAGTTGTGTTCAATTTCTTTTTCATTACAAAAGTTTTTGAAATCTTGATTTTTAAGTTCAGTTCCATGATCACTATGAATGCAAACAACTGAAACACCTTTTCATTTGAGACTTTTCGATAAAATTTTATAAAAGTAGAAAATGATTCATCTTTATATGCTAGAAAGAAAACCCATGTAAATCTCGAAAAATCATCCACTATGACTAATCCATATCTCTTGCCTCCTAGACTTGATGTTCTAGTTGATCCAAAGAGATCCATATGAAGTAGTTCAAGTGGCCTACTAGTAGTTACAAAACCTTTTGGTTTGTAAGAAGTTTTAACTTGTTCACTAAATTGACATGCTTGGCAAATTCTATCTTTTTCAAAACAAAATTTAGGTAAATCTCTAATTAAATTCTTTTTGCAAAGTTTTGAAAGTAGATACATACTAGCATGCCCTAATCTTTTATACCAAAGCCAACTAGTCTCGTCTTTAGTAGAATTCATTACAACAAGGCATTCTCCATTAGGCAAAGATAGATCATCTAAATCTACCAAATAAACATTACCATGCCTTTTTTCAATGAATTATACTCCATTTATATCAGGACTAGCAATTATGCAATAAGATGATTTAAAAATGACTTGAAAATCTTTATCACAAAATTGACTAATGCTCAAAAGGTTATGCTTCAAACCATTAACTAGAAGTACATTGCTAATACAACTAGGAGTTATGTGAACCTTACCAATTTCAATGATTTTTTCTTTACCATTATTCCTGAAGGTCACACTCCTTCCATTCAAAGCTTCAAGAGAAGTGAATTGCTTCACATCTCCCGTCATGTGCCTTGAGCAACCACTGTCAAGATACCAAAGTCTTTTGTTATCCTTGGTTACAAGATACACCTGCAATAAAATCAAGCTTTGTTTTTAGATACCCAAGCCAACTTGGGTCCTTTAGGGTTAGCACTTAAAATTCCTTTTGGAACCCACACTTTACCAAAAGAATTAATTTTCCTTAAATTGCATTGAAAATATTTATGTTGGATGATGCAGGTACAAAAAAGTTTTTGAAATACTTTTACTATTTTTGTGGTCTAAAACCTAAACCTACTTTATTAAAAATAGCTCTTTAACTATTCAAAAGTAGGTTTAGTTTTTCTGAACTATAAATAAATTTTTCAACAAAAGGCTTTATCTTTTCAAGTTCATTTTTATACTTAACATTTTCCAATTCTAAATCTTTGTTTTTCTTTAAAAGATCATCATTTAAAATAACATTCTTGGGTCTTTTCCAAACTTCATTCTCCTTTGACAAAGCATTGTTTTTCTTTTCCAAAACATCCAATTTAGATTTCAAATCACTAACTTCATTTAGTAAAGAATTGTTTTCAAGAAAAAAACTATTTGCATGCTTTTTCAACCTTTTATTTTTAGATAAAATTATTTTATAATCATGCATAAGTTCATCAAAAGCATTTCTAAGCTCATCAAAAGTAAAATCTATTTCAGTATCGAAATTTAACTCATCTTGCTTTTGATGTGCCATTAAACAAAGATTTGCAACTTCAGTCTGCTCTTCTTCAGAACTGGAGTTTTCACTATCACTCCAGGTGGCCATCATTGCTTTCTTTCTTAATTTCTTCTTTGACTTCTTAAGGAGAGGGCAATCGAACTTGTAGTGTCCCGGCTTCTTACACTCGAAGCATATAGGTATTTCCTTCTCCTTTTCCTTTTCTTTTTCCTTCTCTTTCTCTTTTCCTTTTTCTTTTGATTGATATTTTTTTTTGTAAGGAAACTTCCTCCTCTTCATGAATCTTTTGATTTTCCTTGCAAGGAGGGCTTCTTCACCTTCATCTTTTTCTTCTTCTTCTTCGGACTCATCTATTAAGGATTCTTCTTATATGTTTGATTTGAAAGCAATCCCCTTTTTCTTTTTATCCATATCCATTATTTTTTGTTTCAAATTTAGCTCATAAGTCATGAGCGATCCAACCAGCTGCTCTAGAGGTAGTTTGTCAATGTCCTTGGCTTCTTAGATTGTGGTCACCTTCGGATTCCATGATATTGGAAGTGACCTAAGGATTTTATTCACAAGATCAGCGTTAGACATTACCTTTCCAAGACTTCTCATTCCATTTACAATATTTGTGAATCTTATGTACATATCAGTAATAGATTCATTAGGTTCCATTCGGAACATCTCATATGTGTGCACTAACATGTTCACTTTAGTATTTTTCAATTGATCGGTAACCTCATGGGTAACTTCAAGTGTGTCCCATATTTTCTTAGCTGAAGTGCATGCAGATATCCTATTGAATTCAATAGGATCTAATACACAATAAAGAAGATTCATTGTCTTGGCATTGATCTCGGATTGCTTAATGTCATTTTCATCCCAATCCTTTTCGAGCTTTGGGATGGAAACACCATTAACCACTACTGAAGGAATATGAGGACCTTTATCTACCACTCTCCAAAAATTATAATCAATAGAATGTATATAAATTCTCATCCTAGTTTTTCAATATATGTAATTTGATCCATTAAAAAATGGAGATCTATTTGAGGCTTGACCCTCAACTATGCTAGTACCAATTGGGGCTGCCGTAGATCTTTACTCAATGTGATAAAGCCTATATACTGAGAACAGGGCTTTGATATCACTTGTTGCCCAGTAAGCAACCCAAGAGGGGGGGTGCATTGGGTCTCTAAAAACTATTTACTTGATGTAATGTAATGCTATGCAATCCAATCCAATAATTAATTAAGGTACTATGAATTCAAATGTGATGCTTTTAAATAAAAGTGTAGTGAAAATAAAGATCAATAGAAGAGAAGTAAGTAAAGAGATCAATCAACCACAAAGATAAAGAAATATAGTAGTTCAGTGCTATCCAATGTACCTACATCCACTCCCCAAGATGTTCTTAGAAATTCACTATAATCACACTGATTACAGTTGATTAGTTTTGCGGGCTCACTAATCAAAAACTCAACTTGTTTTCACAAGGCCAATAAGTCAAAACCTCACTTGGTTTTACGGGCTAACCAAGAACCTAAATGGTTTTACAGGCTAACCACCAATCTCCCTTGGTTTTTTGGGCTAACCAAGAACCTGATTGGTTTTCAAAGGCTCACCAATAACCTTCCTTGATTTTATAATACGCTAACCAAAAACCCTTATAATAAATAAAGTTTTGATGTAGAGAAATAATATAAGCTTTCTAAAATAAAGCGGGTATCTCTTTGAAGCTCGATGTAGAGGTGCTTTGAACTTGTTGAAGCCTCTTGAATGCTCAAGAATAGATGATATTCAATGCTCTTGAAGGCTCTTGAATGCTTGGAGGCTTGCTTTTGCTTGAGAGTAGTTGAATCTTCAATGAATAGGAGTTAAAGCTCTCTTTTCTTCTCTCTTGAATGCTTCTATTTTATTCTCATCAATAATATATGAATTATTCCCTTTTGATTTGATTTGGAGCATATAAATACCTTTCCATGGCCTCAAATCCTGTTTCTAGCCGTTAGACTTAAAAAACTAGCCGTTGGAGGGCAAAAGGGTCGAGTTCTGCATTTGAAAAACTAGCCATTACTGTTCCCAGAACTCCATGTGTCGATACTTCAGGCTATGAGTCGACACTTTAGGTCGACACTTGAACTTCTTGAGTCAACACCCAATTCAAAAATCTTCAATCTGGTCCTCTGAAAATCTTAGATGTGTCGACACTTCCTCAGGTGAGTCGACACTTTGAGTCGATATTTTGCTTCCATGTGTCGACACTTCAGTAGATCCTCATTTTCAGCAAGTTCTGTGACTTGAAAATCTCGACGATGAGCTGATCCATATGTCGATACTTTGAGTCGACACATCGGTGCATGTGTTGACACTTCAGCCATGTTATTTGAAACATTCTTTGCGTACCAGCTTGAATCGACACTTCACCTCTATGTGTCGACACTTGGTGTCATGTGTCAGCACTTTGAGTCGACACTTCACTAAAATCTTCACAAAAAAGTCTGAACTTGTGCTGAAATACATTTATACTTAACTCAATTGACCATTCAAGCAATCTTTGATTGTCCAAGTCCTCTTTGAGCAGATCTTTTCATCCAAACTTGGTTTACTTCAATCAAACAAATTTCTTCAGATTTGTGAGCACCTTTTTCAACAAAAACATACTTCAAGGAAACCATTAGTACTCAACTTATACTTAATCATTTTGCTTATCATCAAAATCAATAACGGAGTTAACAATCTTCCCCTTTTTGATGATAACAAAATCTTTAAGTATAAATTGCATAAGAAGCTTTTAAAAGAATTTATCAAGGTGCATAGAATTAAATGTAATAGTTGTATCAAAGTAATTTTCAATATCGACAAGATGTATCAGAATAAGAATGATATAATAATTTAGGATTATCAGAGCAAGTTGTAATGATTAAGAGTATCAAAGCTTTGGGATATATATGAAACATAATCGCATGTATTGTGATACTCTAAAGAAAATTCAACAATAAGTAAAGCTCCCCCTGAATTGATGATCCATAAAATAATTTGTAAATAACTTTTCAAACACTTAAAGAGGGGCTTTAAGATGAAATTCACTTTAAAAAGGTATAGCTCCCCCTTTCTTAAAGAATTTGTAAACAATTTCAATTCAAGTTTTCCAAATAATTTTCAAATTTTGGAAATACTCTCATTTACCCCTTTCACATCACAAAATGCACTTTATATTTATACTTACTACTCACAAATATATATAATATTTATACTTTAATCTTCATATTTATACTTTAATTTTACTACTACTTTCTCTTTTTATTATCATTAAAAAGGTAGAAAGACAAATAGTCAATACATTTAGGATATAGCATTGAATTTGAAATGAAAATTCATTCATTCACAAGTGAAGATAATGAAGAACTAAGAAAAGTGTAAACCATTTCATTCATTGAAGTCACAAACATGAAGTACAACATGATATCTCATTTCAAGTCAGAATTTGTACAACAAAAAATAAAACATACATAGATGCATAAAAGTAGACTATATAAAAATACATAAATATCCTAATCCTCATCCATATCATCAGTATCATCAGAAGATGATCCGATCTCAATCGATCCTGTATCAATAATGATCGAGCTTGAGGCCACATTGATCTGAGATCTCGAAGTTGGGTCTTGGTTGGCCATGGAGGGATACGATGACATGTCCTCTGCATCGACCCCATCCCATAGGGCAAGCATAGTCGCTGGCTCGTCAACGTCTCCGTCATCTGGTGAATCATAATCACTGGAAGGCAGACGAGCATGCGCTAAACTAAGAGACCATCATTAGCAACTCCCGCTCAGTGATGTAATCGATGCATCCAGTCTTCGATAAAAGTATCCGGGTGACAATGTGGTGTAACAATCTCATCTTTGCTAACAGTCAGGATGCGGGTATGGTGGCTCCCTCAGGCAATATATCAGACTCAAAGATACACTGAAGTCCACTCACTCTATTTTTCAAGCTGTCCACCATCGAACCAGTCATCAGAATGTCCCATACTCTACTCAGAACCTCTGATGAAACTGGGATATCCCAGCCTCTCACCTATGCCATCCATCCATCAGTCCCACGGGCGAGTGATCCATAAAACTCCCTGATAAGCACGGGATAAAACCTCTCACTGAGTGAGCAAAATGAAGTCAAACTAGCCTATCAAATCCATTATTCGATCCTAAAATGCTGCTGGTCGACAAAAGTAAAGTCCACTCGTCGTCCCCCGATGACGGTCTTCAAGCTTATCCTAGTAGAAGCTACAAAAAGTGATCATGCTTGCAGATCAGGAGCTCTAGCCTCGTGTCTAGCCTTCGTTCTTCGTTCCTCCTCCTGATTGGATTGACGAGGGCAATGAACTACTTGCTTTTGGGGTCCCATTGCTTAGAATAAGGATTTGGGCAAGATTTGGGTAAAAATCTAGGATTTCTAATGCTCAAAATTCAAATAGGAGGTGAAATCTAGCAAAATCCAAACTACCAAGTGCTCCAAACAAAGAATTAATGGGTTTAAATCATGAAATAGAGGGAAGGAGCAGCGAGGAGTACCTTAGATTATGTGTTGGCTCGAGAGAGATGAAGAAGTGGGAAGAAAAATACTTTGGAATGCCCTTATTCTCGGTATGTTGCCGTTCAAGTGTTGACTCACGAATGTGTCGACACATTCAGGTGTTGATATATTAATGTGTCGACACATTGACTTAAAAATCAAAAAAATATGAGATTGAAGCATTAATCAAAATCAAGCATAATTTAATGAAATTCAACAAAATTAGTAAAGATTGATCATAATTGTTGTCAAATAAGAATGATTTGTGTCAAAGATAGAAAAAATTTAATCAAAAGGATTAATGATCTCGAGCTCTCTTCTAATTATATAAAACTGATCTTCTAGAAGAGGTTTAGTTAAGATATCAGCTAATTGAAATTCAGTACTAATAAATTCAAGCACAACATCATTATTTTCAACATCATCTCTAATAAAATGATATCTAATCTCAATATGTTTACTCATAGAATGTTGAACAAGATTTTTAGTCAAGCAGAGAGCAATGGTATTATCACATTTAATAGGTGTACTAGCTAACTTGATTCCAAAATCTTCAAGTTGTTGTTTAATCCATAAGATTTGAGCACAACAACTTCTTACTGCAATATACTCAGCCTTAGCTGTGGATAGTGCAACTGAAGTTTGTTTCTTGCTAAACCATGAAATTAAGTTAACTCCAAGAAATTGACAAGTACCACTAGTACTCTTTCTATCTAATTTACAACCAGCAATATCAGCATCAGAATATCTAATTAATTCAGCAGGTGAATCTCTAGAATACCATAAACCAATATCAATAATACCATATAGATATCTAATAATACGCTTAACAGCTATCAGATGTGATTCTTTAGGTTCAGATTGATATCTAGCATACATGCATACACTGAACATTATATCTGGTCTACTAGCAGTTAAGTACTGTAAAGAGCCAATCATACCTCTGTATAACTTTTGATGTACTGATTTACCATGTTCATCTTTATCAAGTCTACAAGAGGGGCTCATAGATGTACTTATTGCTTTAGTAGTCTACATCCCAAACTTCTTTATAATTCCTCTTATATACTTAGCTTGGTTGATGAAGATTCAATCTGTAGTTTGCTTGATCAGGAGTCCGAGAAAGAAATTAAGTTCTCCCATCATGCTCATCTCGAACTCACCCTGCATTAGCTTAACAAACTCTTGACAAAGAATTTCATTAGTAGCACCGAAAATGATATCATCAACATATATTAATACTACTAATAAATCAGTATTTTTCTTTTTCAAAAATAGTGTTTTATCAACATGATCTCTAGAAAATTTATTTTTAATTAAAAATTTGCTAAGTCTCTCATACCAGGCTCGAGGTGCTTGTTTTAATCCATAAAGTGCTTTGTGCAATTTAAAAACATGATCAGGATGTGCATGATTTTCAAATCCAGGTGGTTGTTCAACAAAAACCTTTTCAGTTATAAAACCATTTAGAAAAGCATTTTTAATATCCATTTGAAATAGTTTAAAGTTTATAAAACAAGCAAATGCTAATAATAGCCTAATTACTTCAAGTCTAGCAACAGGAGCAAAAGTTTCATCAAAATCAATCCCGTCCTTCTGGTTGTAGCCTTTAGCAACTAGTCTAGCTTTATTTCTAACAACAATTCCATTTTCATCTAATTTATTTCTAAACACCTATTTTGTGCCAATAATAGAAATATTAGATGGTCTTTCTATTAATGTCCAAACATTATTTCTATCAAACTGAATTAGTTCATCTTGCATGGCATTAATCCAGTTAGGATCTTTTTCAGCTTCTTCAAAATATTTAGGCTCTACTTGTAATATAAAAGCTATATAATCGCATTCATTTCTAATTGAGGCTCGAGTTCTTATCCCTTTAGATGGATCACCTAGGATTAATTCCTTAGGATGTTCATGAGCATACCTCTACTCCTTAGATAGATCTTGATGCTTTGAAGTGTTTTCTCCTTTCTCATTCTTGTCTTGATCTTCTTCATTCGACTGAGGAGGTTGATCATTCAATGTCAACTTTTGAAGCTTGTCAGCACCTGCACATTCATCAAAAGTATCCTCTTTTTTGGAGGATTTGTTAGTAGATTCTTCAAAAACAACATGCAATGACTCTTCTACAACCAAAGTTCTTTTATTGAAAACTTTGTATGCCCTGCTTGATGTGGAGTATCCTAAAAAGATACCTTCATCAGACTTGGCATCAGATTTTCCAAGTGCATACAAGGAACAAGAGAGAAAAGAGGGGGCACCACAAAGTTGCCTTCTTTATTGGTTGTACATGGAAATAAAGAGAGAAGAAAATCTGGGGCTCCTGCTTGCTTTCTTTCTTTGCCTGGGGCACTTTGCATGGAATAAGGAGGGGTTTGGTTGGGCACCAATTATCTTCAATTTTTGCCTAGAGTGGTTGCATGAAACAATGGAAGAATATTCCAAGGCTTGGGCACCACTTTTCTTCCAATTTTGCCTTGGAGGGGTTGCATGAAACAGGGAGGCACCAGTTGATTCCATGTCTGCTTGGGTGGATGGAGTGGGGTCTAGTGGAGGTGGTGCATGAAGTCTTTAGTGGGGACCAGCGGCCTCTCTTGGATTTGACTTGAATGAAAGAAAATTACAGGACTCAAAATGGGCCTAATTGACTGAACTCAGATGAAAACAGATGGACTCAACTTTATCACATGGACTCAATTGACTAAATTTTATTATAGGACTCAATTGTCTCAGGACTGATTGGACTCAAATGACTCAAGACTAAAGGACTCAAATGACTCAGGTAATCCATAATGAGCTCTAATTTGGGTGCAGCCTTTTTTCGATCCTGGGGCCTGCACTAATTCTCCTGGGGTGGAAGGAACTCGACCCTATTGAGTAAGGGTCAATCCAACTCTAGTACTGCTCTAATAGGTCTAGATCAAGGCACTGTAAATCCTCTCAAGTGATCCACGAATCTTCATATTCTGGTCAACCTTGCCGACGAACCAAATAACGTTGGTAGCCTTTGTTTCGAGTAGTGATAGCTTGGTCATCCAGGATATGCTCAATCATTTTTCCTTTTCCAGGTAAATTTATTGGTGGACACTCAAGTATGGGCTCGCTCTCAAGAATAGGGTCAGGTCCAAAAGGCTTACTGGGCATCATTGCTGGCTCCCTATACTCAACTAGGCCTGAGACAGTGAAGGTTGAGCTAATGCCAAATCCGGGTAGTAACTCAAGCACATAAGCATCATGTCCAATTTTCTTTATCACTTTTAAGGGTCCAGCTCCACGGGCATGTAACTTCTTCACGGTTCCCAGAGAAAATTGCTCAGGCCTAAGCCTAATCATCACATAATCTCTCTCAGCAAATTCTTTAACTCTTTTTCAAAATTAGCCATGTTTTTATAAGTATCATTGCTCACATTAATCTTATGGCTAATTTCTTTATGCAGATCTCTAACATGCTATGCAAATTATTCATTTGACTCAAAGACTCGTGCATGTATGGGCAAAGGGATTATGTCTATGGATTTCTTAGGCTTATAACCATGAACAATTTCAAATAGACTCTTGCCTGTGGACCTATTAACTGAACTGTTGTAGGCAAATTCGATTCTAAGTAACAAAAGGTCCCAATTTCTAGTGTTCTCACCTACAAGACATCTCAACAAGTTTCCAAGGCTTTGGTTCACTACTTCAGTCTGGCCATCTATTTGAGGGTGGTAG
This sequence comes from Areca catechu, assembly GCA_021397845.1. NCBI lineage: Eukaryota > Viridiplantae > Streptophyta > Magnoliopsida > Arecales > Arecaceae > Areca > Areca catechu. The sequence continues at coordinate 44,720,681 of CM038041.1, read as the reverse complement.
GAGGTAGAAAATTTGAGCTTGGTCTCTAACATGTGCCAGAGGGTTTTCCAAAAGTAACCTGTGAATCAGACATCCCTATCAGATACAATAGTCTTTGGTAGGCCATGTAACCTAACCACTTCATCTAAAAAAAGTTTGGCCACCTTGGAGGCATCAAAGGTTTGGGAACAGGGTATGAAATGAGCCATCTTGAAAATTCTATCAACCACAACAAAGATTGAATCATGCCTCCTTTGGGTCTTAGGCAATCCTAACACAAAATCCATACTAAGGTCTTGCCAAGGATAATTGGGCACAGGTAATGGGGTGTAAAGGCCAGTGTTTTGCTTTTACTGTTTGGCAACATTACAAGTTTGACATCTAGCCATAATCTGAGTGACATTCTTTTAAGACTTGGCCAATAGAACTGGTCTTCAACTGCTAGAATGGTCTTGTTCCTACTGAAATGACCAGCTAGACTTCCTTCATGGGTTTTCCAAACTAGAAATTCTCTAAGGGAAGTCTTGAGAATATACAACTTGTTGTCCTTAAAGAGGTAGCCATCCTGAAGGGTATACTTACTATGCGAACTAGATGGTCCTTGTCTCATATATTGATAGATCTCACTAAAGTCAGGACATGTCTCATATTCCTCTTTCATCTTGTCAAATCCTACGACTTCAGTCCTAATAGAACTCAAGAGTAGGGATTGATGGCTAAGGGCATTAGCAACCTTATTTTCAGTACCAGCATGATGTTTCAACATAAAGGTATAGGCTTGAATGTACTCTACCTACTTACCATGCCTAGGATTCAGTTTTTTCTGGGAATTAAGGATCGGAGTGCTCATGATCAAAGAATAAGACAAACTCCTGTGGTAGTAGGTAATGTTTCTAATATCTCAGGGCTTGAACTACCGCATAAAGTTTCTTATCATAGGTTGAGTACCTAAGCTTAGCCTCATTCAATTTCTCACTAAAGAAGGCTATGGGATGGTTTTCTTGACTTAGGACTGCTCCTATACCAATTCCATAAGCATCACAAGCAACCTCAAAAATCTTGAAAAAATCAGGTAACCTCAAAATGGGTGCTTGGGTCATCTTTTCCTTAATGTCTAGGAAGGCTTTATCTTCAGATTTAGTCCCTTCCTAATGCAATCAGTAATGGGTGCAACAATGGAGCTAAATCCCCAAATAAATCATCCATAGAATGTAGCTAGGCCATGGAAGCTATGCATGTCATGTACACTAGTAGGTACTGGCTACTCGACTATGGACTTAATATTTTTTGGATTAGCTGATACTCCTTCGGGGGTCACTACAAATCCTAGGAAGATGACTCTATAGGTCAAGAACTCGCATTTCTTCAAATTGGTATAGAGGTTATGTTTCCTAAGGGCTTGACAGACTTGTCGGATATGGCTCAGGTGGTCTTCCTTAGTCCTACTATAGATCTAAATATCATCAAAATAAATCACAATAATTTTTTCAATGAACACTCTTAGGACTTGGGTCATGATCCTCATGAAGGTACTAGGAGCATTGGACAATCCAAAAGGCATCACTACCCACTCATAGAGACCATCTTTAGTCTTGAAAGCGATTTTTCACTCATCTCTAGATCTGACCTAACTTGGTGATAGCCACTCTTAAGATCAATCTTAGAGAAAATGGTTGCTCTGGCCATCATGTCTAGCATGCCATTCAAACGGGGAATGGGGAATTTATACTTAACCATTATCTTGTTTATGGCACGACTATCAATACATATTCTCCAAGTGCCATCTTTCTTAGAGGTTAAAAGGGCAGGTACTGCACATGGACTCAGGCTTTCCCTAATAAATCCCTTCTTAAGGAGTTCTCCAACCTATTTTTGCATTTCTAAGTGCTTAGTGGGATTCATCCTATAGTGTGGGAGGTTTGGCAAAGTGGCTCTTGGAACTAGATCTATGGCATGTTGTACATCCCTTAAAAGTGATAGGTGGTCAGGGAGATCTTCGGGAAACATATCTTGGAATCCCTTCAAAAACTCCACAACTTCTTGAGGGTGCTCCTCCCTGGGGTGGTCACAAACTTCTTAGTGGTCAAAATCCAAACTGGTGAACCCTCTGTGATCTCACGCTCCAGTTCTTTAGCGTTGATCGGATTTAACCCTAGTTTATTTTCTTTCAGGTTGCTAGATCCCCTCTTGATATTGTCTTTAGGTGGGGTTGGGTTTATCATAATCTTCTTTCCATGGTAGTTAAAAGAACAGGAATTGGATTAGCCATACAGGGTAACATCATAGTCATATAGCCAAGGTCTGCCTAAAATAATACTACTAACTCCCATAGAAAGACATCACACCACACCTTTTCTTGATAAGATTGAAGTTGGATCATGACTTGGCATCTAAGTTTGATGGGGATGGAAGTCGAGCTATCCAGGACACCTTATAAGGATTGGGATGGGGAACAGGGGATAAACATAGGATTTTGACATCACTGGTTGAGATAGCATCACGCAGCTTCCACTATCTATGATGATCTTACATACCTTTTCTCCTAATTTGATAAAGGTTTGTAGATGTTGGTCCTATGCCAATCCTCTTGTTCCTTAGTTTGGACTAAGATACACCTAACAACTCCCAATATATCAGAAGACTTAAATATTTCCTCATCTCCTTCATATTCATCCACCAAGTATACTCTAGCTTCATACACTTCTTCTTCAAACTCATCAATGGGTTCAAGATCTTTTCCTCTAGCTCTCCTATGCATAGGGATCGGGTTGGGCATTGACTAGCATAGTGTCCCAATTTATGACATCTAAAACAAGCAGTATTAGGATTGGGATTAAGACTTCTTTGAACTTCAGGTGCCTTACCCTTATCATCCTTACGGGCCAATGGGGTGCTAGGATTAGGCCGGCTTGGGTATACTTGGCTAGATCCTGGTTTTTGATTAGGAGAACTAATCCTGGTGGGTTTAGGTTGACGGATTATGGGTCCCCTCTGGAATCTCTCATAGTCTCTAGCTATCTAATAAGCTTGCTCAAGATCATGGACCTCTCTCAAAAATAATTCTCTTTGAATGTCCTCACGTAGTCCAGCCCTAAACCTAGATAGGGTCATAGCTTCAGACTCATCTATACTACACCTCATGACATATTCATCAAATTTGGCTATGTATTTATATACAGTCCTATTTTCCAAACTCAGCCTTTGCTATTGATCCAAAAGTCTTTGGTGATAGGATATGGGGAGATACTTTTCCCTATGCTTAAGTTTCATGGCTCTCTAGGTAGCTATGGGTATGTCTCCTCTTTAACTCATCATCCTTTCAACATTCCTCCAGTATAGTTTAGCCTGGTGAACTAACCTGAGCTTAGCAAACTTGAACTTCCTCTCTTCAGACATTTCATACTACTCAAAGTACAAGTCCATATCTCCTTCCCAATCAGTGTTTACCTTAGGGTCAAGGCTGCCATCAAATGTAGGTGCCTCTAACCTAATGATCCTAATGGCTCTCTCATCCTGGTCAATGAAATCATGATTGGGTCTCCTCTGATTAAGCTCCAAGATTGGGTCATGGAATGGGGCTCTCCTAGGGTTGGGAGGTATGGAAAGTGGTGTCTCAAGTTTAGGCTCAGCATGGGTCTCATGGGTTCTCTCTAGATTTCCAACATGCTCCTCCATTTGATTAAACCTATTGTTCATTTGGGCGTTCAATTGGACAAACTGTTTAGTCATGGTCCTCAACAAGGTTTCAAAGTTAGGCTCCATGGTCAGACTGAGTTGGGTTTAAGACTGCTGGTATTTGACTCCTGATCTAGTGATCATGTAGCAAGCATACAAATCATTCTAGGATTTTGCTAGACCTAGCAGTTCAAGTAGAATGAGTCAGTTCAACTTACAGCCAAGTCAATAGTTATCCTTTCTACTGGCCAGGTAAGAGGTGGGAGTGTGGGAGGCTCCCCCTGCTCTCGCAGGGTCCAAATTAAGTAACCACATCCTGCTTAGGGCATTTGCCACTGGACCCCTAGCCTAGACACTAATTTTAAGAGATAAGTGATGAATTGAGTGCACTAGCTTTCTCACAATACCATGAACTAGACCTGTTGGTGTCCCTAACTCGATTAGGTTGCTATTCGATTTTAATTAGGCTTGGGTTTGTTGCAGGGTGGTTGTTTTGGGTCAAGAAAAGGTGATGAAATCCTTTCCTAATCTGAGATAGAGAGAATGCCCTTAAGTAGATTCAGTTATGCAGGCACACATATGAAAACCTAAAGTAAGACATGAAATTTTTTTGTATTTTCATATCTGAAATTAAGAAAAAAATTGTAGATTCAAAGAAGGTTAATTATGTGATTGATGGATGCAAAGATTGATGAAAATCTAACTATTTTAATGAAAAACAATTCTAGGATTTCTCACTACTATGCAGAAATTTCAGCATGCAGATTTTTTTTTTGTATTTTTGTTTAGAGAGTGATGCATGAACATGTCCTAACCTGCTCTGATACCAAACTGGTGTGGGATGCAATCATGCAAGAGATAAATATACGAAAACTTCAGATTAAGAGAGCAATGATTTTAGATTTTAAGATTTTTTTTGTTCTTCCCGTTAAGAGCAAGACTAAACAAAGATGGATTATGAGAAGATTAAAAGTAACTACCCGCAGAAAGGATTAACTAAGTAATAAAGAAAATTGCATCCTAGGGCTAAGAAACCATTACTTAGAACATGCTCATCTTCAATAAATCAGAACTAAAGAGAAGGGATGGGTTTGCATACCTAGCAATGATAGTCTTCCTCTAGAAAGATTGGATCACATAGCTCTCAGGATTGGCACCTGGAAGAAGAAGCTACTTTCCTGTGGATGCACCGACTTTCCTTTAGGTTGTCTCGAAGGCAAGGAGGACTTTCTCCAAGTATCATAGCACCTGAGGGATCCTGCAGACACCAAGGATTAGGGATCCGTATAATAGGAAAAATATTAAATTTGAAGTTAGAAGTAGAGAAAAGGCAAGAGGTGTGGGGAAATGGTTGGCGGCCTAGAGGAGGGAGATGTCTGGACTTTGGAGTTGGCAGCCTGGAGAAGAGAAGATGCCTGGGGACTTTGGGGTTGGCGGCTTGGGATAGGATTTGGGTACTTAGAACTGGTGTTGGGCCTCTCACCCTCTCCCTCACGAAGTGTCAATGCTCAAAGCACAAGAAAATTAGAAGAAGACTTTTCATTCATTCAATTCATCATGATTTTACAAAAGGGAGGAGGGGTTTTTATAGTTTACCTAGACCTCTTAGACTCCCTTTCAAAGTTAAAGTGCATACAAGGAACAAGAGAGAAAAGAGGGGGTGCCACAAAGTTGCCTTCTTTGTTGGTTATATATGGAAATAAAGAGAGAAGAAAATTTGAGGCTCCTACTTGCTTCTTTCTTTTCTTGGGGCACTTTGCATGGAATAAGGAGGGGGTTGTTTGAGCACCTATTATCTTCTATTTTGCCTAGAGTGGTTGCATGAAATAGGAGAAGAATATTCCAAGGCTTGGGTGCCACTTTTCTTCCAATTTGGCCTGGAGGGGTTGCATGAAACAGGGGGCGCCAGTTGATTCCATGTTTGCTTGGGCGGCTGGAGTGGGGTCTAGTGGAGGTGGCACATGAAGTCTTCAGTGGGGACCAGTAGCTCTCCTTTTGGACTTGACTTGAATGAAGAAAATTACGGACTCAAAATGGGCCTAATTGATTGGACTCAAATGAAAACAGATGGACTCAACTTTATCACATGGACTCAATTAACTCAGTTTTATTACATGACTCAATTGTCTCAGGATTGATTGGACTCAAATGACTCAGGACCGATGGACTCAAATGACTCCGGCAATCCATAATGATATTTGATTTAGGTGCAGCCTTTTTCTAATCCTGGTGCTTGCACCATAGCCTACTGTGCCAAAGCAAAAGTGCCGGTCTCTATCTGTGAGTGCGGGAACTGCACACCAAGAAATCATCACGAGCGTGGCATAGTGTCACATATCATTTATATCAGAGATTGAATTAGTGAAGATAAATATTAATTTAACATAATAATTACTACAAATTGCACACATTACATAATTTAATACCAATAAGAATCAAGCATTAGCATTTTCTTTAAATTCTGTCCTAACCAAGGAACTGTAGCATGTATGTCGTCAACTGATACAAAATTAAATGGCATGGAATGCGAATAAGTATCATCATCTTTATCATCTTCCAGTTATTTTTCCATTCATATAAGTTATGAGGTTTTATTTTAATAACAGTAGCCTAATCTATCTTTTGTATCTTGTACAAAAAATACTTGACGAGCTTAAGAAGAAAAAATAAATGGATCATCCTTCAATAAGACACCAGTATGTATCAACCTTGTAAAATTTACAAGTGTAAATCCATTTGCATCTTTCTTCAAATCCCTTAATGAGTTTATATCTATCCAATCACATCTAGAAATATGACTTTAAAGATTTTATAATAATCTAACTCATATATGTCTTTAAGTGCACCATAATAAGTCTTTCCATCAGCTTCTATCATAACAGTACTATTCTGTGTTTTTCTAAATTTCTTGCGATCTTTAGTATAAAATTTAAAACCATTGATTATAAAATCATTATATCTGATGACAACTTTATTAGGTCCTCGAGCTAGGACTATTAATTCATTTAAATAATTTCTCTCCATCATTGTTGATACCTAAAAAATAATAAAATCTACTAACCTATTTTGAAAGTCATGTAGGAAATAACTCGACTAACCATAACTACTCAATCCTTGGATTAGGTCGAGTACTATGATTAGCTTGTCACTGAGATATTAAAAATTTGCTGCATAAAATTTACATTTATTAATGTAGTTTAAAAAATATGATATGATATTTCAACTTAAAATATGTTAAATATGCTAACCTTCGATAGTCAGATATGATTTCACTATGAAGTAATACATAACAATGTGCTTGTGTAATTGATTTCTGATCCAATACAATACTTTCATCTTTTTTCATTACTCTTCCAGTAGTAGAAAACTTATTGATGGGGGACATGTATCGAATGATGCATTTGAAGAATTAGATGGACTAAATGAAAATGAAATAGATAAACATGTAGCTATTCTATGTAAAAGAAATAGAATTATATGAAAGGAACATAAGGAAAAGAACTAGACTAGAAAAGAATCACTCAAAGTAATTAAGAAGGGATCTTCATGGTTAGGAAACCACACAGGTTAGGGCTAGCCTACTTTCCTATTTCAGATCTGAAAGAAGATTATAAAGATGGCTGTCCGGCTATTAATAATCTGAAATTCAGAAAAGGGACACTCAAGATGAAGTACTAAGAATAGCAAGGAGTTACTATAGATCTAAAGGCACCTTGTTTATGATTCCTTGGCACAGTAGACCTTCACCTTGAAAACTAGGAGACCCGGGGATCCTGCATAGATACAGAGTAAAATTAAAAGATTTAGGTGGAAGAATGGAGAAATGGAAGAGGAAATTAGGAATGGAAGAAATGGCTTAGATTTGGCTTTAAGTAGATCTCCTTTGGCGTCCTTGCTTGAATCATCTTCAATTGTTGGCGTGGAGAACTCCATTATAGATGATCTATTTTGGAAGATGGGAAGGTTGAAATTACAGAGGCTTGAAGAGGATTCTTCAAGGGTGGCCGAATGGGATTGGAAAAGGGACTAGTAGCTTTTTGGTTAAGTATCCTAGGTCTCACACCTACCTTCTCTCAAGGGTCTTTGGCTAGCAAAGGAAGAAAGCTTTCTTAGAAAAAAAAATTTCATTTCATTCATCATTCCCATTACAAGAGAATTCTAGGAGCTTTTATAAACCTTAAGCTCCTTTTCAAATTCAAAATGCAACACTTTTTATGGAGAAAATCAAGGGGTGTCCCATGAAGATAGGAGTGGCCCATTCAAATTTAAATCTCCTAATTACAAGGTGGGCACCCATAAAGAGTGGAGCTTCATTCAAATTTGAAAATTCATGGTTGATGTGTCTTGGTGATGTGGCATGATTTATCCTCCAAGTTGGCATGACTTGTCTTCCAAGGTGGCATGGTGCTTTGATGATGTGGTGCTCCAAGTAGTTGGTGAAGTTGGTTGCACTCATTCTTGCTTAACTGATGCCCAATGCAAGTAGATCTTGAACCCGACTCAATACAAAGCCAATTTAACTCTAATTGGACCCAAATTAAAATAAAACATGACTCAATTATTCAAATAAAATAAATACAGGACTCATAGACTTATTACAGGACTTAAATTTCTAGTCTTCTATCCATAAAGAACTTGGCATTAGCTGAAGCCTCTTCCTGAGCCTGGTGCCCGCACCAATTCTCCCCGGGTGGGAGGAACTCGACCCTGTCGAGTAAGGATCGGTTTGACTGTAGTATTTTTCTAATATATCTGGTCAATTTGTTGTAGATCCTCTCGGGTAATCCAGGAGTCTTCAGATTCTGGTCGACCGTGCCAACGAACCAGATAACGCTGATAACCCTTATTTCTAGTAGTAATCACTTGGTCATCTAAGATACATTCAATCTTGTCTCTCCGGTCTAGTGAAATTGCTGGTGGACACTCAGGTAGGGTTTCACTCTCAAAGGTAGGGTGAAGTTCAAAAGGCTCTCTCGGAATTAATGCCGGTTCTTTAAATTCTTTCATATCAGAAACATTAAAAGTGGAGCTAATGCCATAATCAGGTGGTAACTCTAATACATATGCATTAGATCCTATTTTCTTAATTATTTTGAAAGGTCCAGCTCCCCGGGCATGCAATTTCTTCATAGTTCCCGGTGGAAACCTTTTAGGTCTAAGTTTTATCATGACAGAGTCCCCTTCATTAAATTCCTTTATCCGTTTATGTGAATCAGCCACATGCTTATAAACTTCATTTCTCATTTGAATTTTCTTACTAATTTCCTTATGTAATTCTTTAAGATGCTGTGCATATGACTTGGCAGACTCAGATACACGTGCGTGTGTGGGTAATGGGATAAGGTTGATAGGTCTCCTAGGTCTGTAACCATGGACAATCTCAAAGGGACTTTTACCAGTAGACCTATTGACCGAGCTGTTGTATGCGAACTCAGCACGAGGTAAAAGTAAATCCCAATTTTCCAGATTCTCTCCAACAAGGCACCTTAATAAGTTTCCTAGACTTTTATTTACAACTTCAGTTTGTCCATCAGTCTGAGGGTGGTAAGCAGTTGAGAATTTTAGTTTTGTTCCTAGTAGGTGCCAAAGAGTTTTCCAAAAATAGCTTGTGAAACGGACATCCCTATCTGAAACAATGGTTTTAGGTAACCCATGTAACTTGACTACTTGATCGAGAAAAAGCTTGGCTACCCTGGAGGCATCAAAAGTTTGGGAACAGGGTATAAAATGGGCCATTTTCAAAAATCTGTCGACCACTACAAAGATTGAATCGTGTTTTCTAAGGGTCTTGGGCAGTCCTAAAACGAAGTCCATGCTAAGATCCTGCCATGGACAATCCGGCACAGGTAAAGGAGTGTATAACCCGATGTTTTGTCTCTAATGTTTGGCAACCGCACATGTCCTACATCGGGCAACAATATTGGCTACTTGTCTCTTAAGGCCTGGCCAGTAAAATTTCTCCTCAATTATCAATATGGTCTTGTTTCTTCCAAAATGGCCAGCCAAACCTCCAGCATGGGTTTCCCAAATTAGAAAATCTCTCAAGGAAGTCTTCGGAACACAAAGCTTGTTTTCCTTAAATAGATAATCATCTAAAAGGGTGTACTCACTATGGTCACTAGATGGTCCTAATTTCAGAGCTTGGTAAACTTCACTAAAGTCTGGACAATTATCATACTCATCCGTAAGTCTTTCAAATCCAACGACTTCAGTGTTAATCGAGTTCAGAAGCAGGGCTCTATGACTTAATGCATCGGCCACCTTATTCTCAGTTCCAGCACGATGTTTTAGGACAAACGTGTAGGCCTGGATGTATTCGACCCACTTGGCATGCCTAGGATTCAGCTTTTTTTGTTACTAAGGAATCTAAGGGCCTCGTGATCAGAAAACAGGACAAATTCATGTGGTAGTAGATACTGCCTCCAATACCTTAAAGCTTGCACTACCGCATAGAGCTCTTTATCATAGGTGGAATACTTAAGCTTGGCTTCATTTAATTTTTCACTAAAGAAAGCTATGGGATGGCTCTCTTGGCTTAAAACTCCACCTATTCCAACTCCAGATGCATCACAAGCAACCTCAAAAACCTTGGAAAAATCAGGCAATCTTAAGATAGGTGCTTGTGTCATTTTCTTCTTAACATCTAGGAAGGCCCTATCAGCAGCTTTTGTCCATTCAAATTGGCCTTTCCTAATGCAATTTGTGATTGGCGCAACTATGGTACTAAACCCTCAAATGAATCTTCTATAAAAAGTAGCTAGGCCATAAAAACTTCGTACTTCATGAATACTTTTTGGCACTGGCCACTCAACAATTGATTTGATCTTTTCAGGGTCAGCAGAAACTCCGTCAGGTGTGACAACAAAACCTAGGAAAATGACTTTATGGGTAAAAAAGTCACATTTCTTAAGGTTTGCAAAGAGACTATTTTCCCTAAGAGCTAAACAGACTTGATTCAAGTGGTCCAAATGGTCCTTCTGGGTCCTGCTATATATAAGAATGTCGTCGAAGTAAACTACGACAAACTTTCCTATAAATAACCGTAGGACTTGATTCATAATCCGCATAAAGGTACTAGGAGCATTGAACAGTCCGAAAGGCATTACTACCACTCAAAAAGACCCTCCTTGGTCTTGAATGCAGTCTTCCACTCATCCCCTGGTCTAATCCTAACATGATGATAGCCACTCTTAAGGTCAATCTTTGAAAATATTGTTGCTCCGGCCATCATATCTAACATGTCATCCAAACGGGATATGGGAAACCTATATTTCATTGTGATCTTATTAATGGCATGACTATCAATGCACATCCTCCAAGTGCCATCTTTCTTAGGGGTCAGTAATGCTGGTACTGCACAGGGACTCAAACTCTCTCTAATAAATCCTTTCCTAAGGAGATCCCCTACTTGTCTTTGTAACTTTAAATGTTCGGTAGGGTTCATCCTATAGTATGGAAAGTTGGGTAGGGTGGCTCCTGGGACCAAGTCAATGGCGTGCTGGATGTCCCTAAGTGGTGGAAGCTGGTCAGGTAGGTCATCTGAAAATACATCCTTAAAGTCTTCTAACACTTTAGCCACTTCCTGAGGGCGTTCTTTTTGGGAAGGCTCCTGAATTTCCTTAGTGGTTAAAATCCAAACATGTGTACCCTCAGTGAGTTCTTTCTAAATTTCCTTTTCAGTGATCAAATTGACTCCCGTTTTCTTTTCCTTTAGGTGACTTGATCCTCTCTTAACAGTGCCCTTAGGTGGTGTTGGGTTAATCACAAACTTCTTTCCTAGGTGCATGAATGAGCAAGAATTTGATCGGCCGTATGGGGTCGCGTCATGGTCAAATAACCAGGGTCGACCTAGGATGATACTGCTCACTCCCATTGGTAAGACATCACACCACACTTTCTCCAGATAGGACTGTAACTGGATTTGGACTAGGCACCTATGTTTGATAGGAATCGAAGTGGAGTCTATCCAAGAAACCTTATATGGAGTCGGATGGGGAACTATGGACAAGCCTAAAGTTTTGACAGCACTAGTGGATATGGCATTTACACAACTCCCACTATCTATGATTATTTTACATACCTTATCCCCTAACTTGATGAATGTTTGTAGGATGTTAGTCCTACGCCAATCTTCCTATGTCACGTTTTGGGTAAGGATGCATCTAACTACTCCCAACATATCAGGCTCTATTTATTCCTCGTCTCCTTCATACTCTTTAGCCAAATTGTCCTCAGCCTGATATACTTCCTCGACATTATCACCTAGGGGTTCTTTGGGTTCAGACTCACTTTCTTCTAATTCTCCTATGTGTAAGGCCCTAGTTGGACAATTGCTAGCGTAATGGCCTAACTTATGACATCAATAGCAAGCCACATTAGAATTTGGAGTCCTCTGAACTTCTGATGCTTTACCCCTATCATCTCTACGGTTCAGAGGGGTGCTAGGGTTGGGTCGACTGGGTCGCATCTGATTTGTTCCTGGCTGCTGACTAGGTGCACTAGTTCTAGGGGGTTCGGGTTTGTGATAAAATGGTCCCCTATGAAATCTCTCGGCATCTCGTGCTACCTGGTAAGCTAGCTCTAAGTCATGGACTTCTCTCAGAAATAACTCCTTCTGGATCTCTTCTCTCAATCTTGTCCTAAATCTCGATAAAGTAACTGACTCAGACTCATCTACATTGCATCTCATTACAAATTCATCAAATCTGGCAATGTATTCGGCTACACTCTTGGTTCCCTGGGTCAATCTTGCCACTGGTCTAGAAGTCTCTGGTGGTAGGACATAGGAAGGTACTTCTCTCTAAGCCTAAGTTTCATTGCCCTCCAGGTTACTATGGGAACATCACCTCTTTGCCTAATGAACCTCTCGACATTTTCCCAGTACAGCCTAGCCTGACGAATTAACCTAAGCTTCGCAAACTTGCATTTTCTCTCCTCTGTCATGTCATACCAACCGAAGTACTGATCCATCTCTCCCTCCCAATCTATGTAAACCTTAGGATCCAGATTTCCATCGAATGTTGGTGCTTCCAATCTAATACTCCTAAGGGTTCGCTCATCACGGTCTGTCTGATCCTGATTGTGTCTCCTAGGGTTTGGCTCATAGACTGGATCATGGTGTGCTATCCTAGGATTTGGGTCATGGACTCGATCAGGATTGGGCCTCCTAGGATTTGGCTCGAAGAAATGGTCTTGATGAAAAGTTCTTATAGGGTTGATGGGTGTCTCAAACTCGGATTCAGACTCTAACTCATTTTGGACTTCATGATTTCCCCTAGGGGTATGAGCTTCTAATCGATCAAGTCTAGCAGTGATGTGGGTTATCTGATCAGTCAAGTTTTGATTGGTCTGGGCTAATTGATCAGTTAAGTTTTGGTTCAGCCTGGTCATTTGGTCATTCAAGGATTTCATTAGACTCTCAAAGTTTTGTTCCATGGTTACACTAGATTGGGCTTGGGTTTGCTGATAAGGTGCTCCTGATCTAGTTGCCATGCACACGAACTCAACTCGGACTAGGGGTTTTGATAGACCTAGAGTACAAATCAAATATAAGGTCAAATTGACAATCCGGGTTGTAGTAACTTGGCACTTGGCCAGGTAAGTGTAAGGTTAGTGGAGGTTCCTCTTTGCTTGCCTTAGATACCAATTTGAAATTGGCCAGGTAAGCGAACCAACCCACTTTCCTTCGGGCTCTAGTCCCTGAACCACTTGCCTAGACACCAGATACAAGCACACACAAACAGGGTGTCAAAGTTGGCTTGACACTTGACTTGACCCGACCTTGTGGGTGTCCCTAGCTCGCTAGAGCAATTAAATGTCTAATCCGTTTTAATTAGGGTTGGGCTCGTTATGCAAGTTGATGATTTTTGGACTAGGGACAGCTAATGAAATCCTGACCCTATGTCAATTTGATGCCCTTAATTTTGTTTACCATGAAATGAATGCAACAAACATATGGATCCAAATTTCAGGTGCAGAATTAGTGTGTTGCAGTTCTCAAGTGATGGAAAAGTGCAATGTAACAGATTCAAAAAAATTTTAAAAACTCACAGAAGATTGATAACTTCTAGGTGATATGTCATACAAAAGGAAATTTAAAAAGAATTTTATACTATGCTGAGCAGATACTGAAAACTAGATAAAAAAAATAGGACTGAACATAAAGGAATTTCAGTGATAGTGATGGGATGCGAGAATTTTCATTTTTTTTGTAATTTTTTTCTGAAGATGAAATTTTACGTGATGATAACTGACTTAATATGGAGTAGAAAATAAATTATTTCAAAAAAAATTAACTACTTTCATTCAGACTTTTATGCAAATCTCAGTCAGCTCATTCAGAAATATAGCAAGCAGAATTTAAACAAATAAAGGCATTTACATACCAAACTTCAACCTAAAAATTCACGTTCGGCTAGGGGCTCATTATTCCCATGGGTCGTGACAGTGTACTGGTGTACACCCGCTCAGGAGGCGTGAATTTTAGATCTAGATTGGATTTTAAAAATAATAACTAAGTAGCATGTATGAATGCTATGCATGCAGAAAATTTTAGCAACCTACCTAAATGCACAAATTCAAAAGTAACCCTAACCTACCATGCCCTGATACCAAAATGATGGGGGACATGTATCGAATGATGTATTTGAAGAATTAGATGGACTAAATGAAAATGAAATAGATAAACATGTAGCTATTCTACGTAAAAGAAATAGAATTATATGAAAGGAACATAAGGAAAAGAACTAGACTAGAAAAGAATCTCTCAAAGTAATTAAGAAGGGATCTTCGTGGTTAGGAAACCACACAGGTTAGGGCTAGCCTACTTTCCTATTTTAGATCTGAAAGAAGATTATAAAGATGGCTGTCCGGCTATTAATAATCTGAAATTCAGAAAAGGGACACTCAAGATGAAGTACTAAGAATAGCAAGGAGTTACTATAGATCTAAAGGCACCTTGTTTATGATTCCTTGGCACAGTAGACCTTCACCTTGAAAACTAGGAGACCCGGGGATCCTGCATAGATACATAGTAAAATTAAAAGATTTAGGTGGAAGAATGGAGAAATGGAAGAGGAAATTAGGAATGGAAGAAATGGCTTAGATTTGGCTTTAAGTAGATCTCCTTTGGCGTCCTTTGCTTGAATCATCTTCAATTGTTGGCATGAAGAACTCCATTATAGATGATCTATTTTGGAAGATGGGAAGGTTGAAATTGGAGAGGCTTGAAGAGGATTCTTCAAGGGTGGCCGAATGGGATTGGAAAAGGGACTAGTAGCTTGTTTGGTTAAGTATCCTAGGTCTCACACCTACCTTCTCTCAAGGGTCTTTGGCTAGCAAAGGAAGAAAGCTTTCTTAGAAAAAAAATTTCATTTCATTCATCATTCCCATTACAAGAGAATTCTAGGAGCTTTTATAAACCTTAAGCTCCTTTTCAAATTCAAAATGCAACACTTTTCATGGAGAAAATCAAGGGGTGTCCCATGAAGATAGGAGTGGCCCATTCAAATTTAAATCTCCTAATTACAAGGTGGGCACCCATAAAGAGTGGAGCTTCATTCAAATTTGAAAATTCATGGTTGATGTGTCTTGGTGATGTGGCATGATTTATCCTCCAAGTTGGCATGACTTGTCTTCCAAGGTGGCATGGTGCTTTGATGATGTGGTGCTCCAAGTAGTTGGTGAAGTTGGTTACACTCATTCTTGCTTAATTGACGTCCAATGCAAGTAGATCTTGAACCCGACTCAATACAAAGCCAATTTAACTCTAATTGGACCCAAATTAAAATAAAACATGACTCAATTATTCAAATAAAATAAATACAGGACTTATAGACTTATTACAGGACTTAAATTTCTAGTCTTCTATCCATAAAGAACTTGGCATTAGCTGAAGCCTCTTCCTGAGCCTGGTGCCCGCACCACTTATACAACTCTGCATTGTCTATGAAATCACTATGCCGTTGAGGTCTATTAAACACAGTATCTATACCTTGAAGATATCTTGAATAAAATGTCAAACACTATTCAGCAATATATCCTTCCATAATTGAAACCTTTGGATAGGTTCTATTTCGTAATAATCTTTCAATCGCACAAGATACTTACAACATTTAAATAATTATTTACACATCATCATGACTCTACTTTTATTAAAAATTATATAGAGATTAAAAATTGACATTAATACCTCTCAATAGGATACATCCATCTATAGTGTACCAGTCCACCAAGCTTGACTTTCGAAGCTAAGTGAATGAGTAGATATACCATAATAGTAAAAATTCTAGGTGAAAAAATTTTCTCCATTTGACAAAGTGTAATTGCAACATCCGACTCTAACTGATCAAGCTCTTCAGGATCAATAACCTTTGAATATAATGCCTTAAAGAATGATGATAACAGAATTATAACTGTAAGAACTTGTTTAGGCACTGATGACATTGAAACTATTGGAAAGATATCTTGCATCAATATATGACCATCATGACTTTTGAAATTAGGAATTTTTGGTCTTTAAGAGGCATGCACCATGAAATATTTGATGCATATCCATCAAGTATTTTAATATTTTTTAATACTATCAAAAAACTATCTTTTTCTTGAGTAGATATGGTATAAGATGTAGGAGGTAAATAAATTCTATCATTAGCAATCATTTTGGGATGAAGCTCATGTCGGATACCCAATTCTTGTAAATCCATTCGTGCCTTCATGTTATCTTTGATCTTTCAATCAAGATTCAATAATGTTATAAGCAGATTATCACATATATTCTTCTCTATGTGCATGACATCACGATTATGCCGAATAAGATTATGTTCCCAATAAGGTAAGTCAAAGAAGATACTTCTTTTCTTCCATAAATATTTGCTAGGCTGATTTGTAAATGCTATCTATATGTCTTCCTTACTTTTATTTTCAAAAAATTATCAAGATCTTCAAATACCTGTGCATCCATAGTACCAATAGTCACTTCTTTTGCCAATCCTTCTTGATCATCCCTTCCTCTTTTTTTAGAAGATTTTAAGAATTAACCATATATGTAACTAACGGAATCCATTTGTCTACGAACATTAGTTCTAGAAGGTGGAATAGGTGCACATCCCATTTCTATGGTACCATCAAATAAATATTGCTTAAAATAAAATGGATGATTTGGTTCTAACCATCGATGATATCCCATATAACAAAATTTTTCTCCATGTTTTAACCAACTTGAATGTGTCGAATCTGCACAATAAGGGCATGCAACCCATCCTTTTGTACTCCAGCTAGATAAATTGACATATGCTGGAAAATTATTAATAGTCCATAACAAAGATGCCCTATTTTAAATGTTTCACCATTGGAAGCATCAATTGCATCGACACCTTTCCACAACTGTTTCAATTCCTCTATTAAAGGTTGTAGAAAAATATCAATATTATTTCCTGGATCCTTATCACCTGAAATAACCATTGACAAGATAAGTGAGGATTGTTTCATGCACAACCATGGTGGTAAATTGTATGGTATTAGAACAACTTGCCAAGTGCTGTATATAGAATTTAGAGTCCGGAAAGGATTGAAGCCATCTGAAGCTAAACCCAACCGAACATTATGAATATCAGAGACAAATTAAGAATGCCTAGCATTAAATGCTTTCCATACTAAACTATCCATTGGATGTCTCAACTTCCATCCTTTGTACTCCCTTCATGATGCCATCTCATCAATGAAGCTATTTTCGATGATGAATATAGCCTTTTCAATCAAGAAATAAGAGAAAAGTAACACAATACCTTCACCGGTTTCTTTGTACACTACAATGTATTTTTCCATTCACTACATCATCCTTATCTCCTTCGTGAGTTGTCCAAAAGATTCACATATATTGCATGATTCTCGATCAGCATTTTTACCATGATATAATATGCAATCTTTCAGACAACTATGAATCTTTTGATATCCAAGATCTAGATTGTCGATAACTTTCTTTGCTTCATAATAAGAGGATGGTAAACCATTGCCTTCTAGAAATGCATCCTTTAATAACTTCAGAAGGATGGTAAAACTCTTTTTCAACCATCCATTCATACATTTTATATGGATAAATATATAAAAAAAGAAATCTTAGAAAATTTTAAATAGCCTAGATATAATTGTTCATCTGCTTCTTTTATTAAATTATGATACCAAGCTGACTCAGAAGTGATGGTTGCATCTTGTCCTCGATATTATTTGTTCAATGAATGTAGAACCTTCACATATTCCAGTTATTTCATGTGTATCAGTTGAACCTCCAAAGTTTTGAATATTATGTCAAAAAGCATTTATGATCAAACCCATTATATCTCCATCTCCTACAGGATTCTCTTGCATATTACTAGATCCAGGATCAGACGAGGGTTGATTAATTGATTCTGGCAATATAAGTTCTCCATGAAAAACCCACTCAGTATAACCTCTTATAAAACCATTATATATCAAATATTCTTCAACTATTTGTGGATCTAGATAGGAACTGTTAACACATTATCAGCTGGATATAAAATCTTTCCATTCAAACTACTTTTGTCCATACCGAATTTAATGAAATCATGTATTGCCCAGTAGGCCAACCCAAGAGGGGGGTAATTGGGTTTGAAAACTTTTAACAAGTATGTGCCTTTTGAAAACTTTTTGTGGTGAGTGTAGTGTATAGAGTATTGAGTGTGAAAGCAAGTTGTATACAAAGACAATAACAATCACAAACACCACAAATTTAGAGTGGTTCAAAGTAACCCAGCTCCTACGTCCACTACTCAAGGTGCACATTTGGGATTTTCACTATATTCTTCCCGAATATAGCCGGATTGTTTTGCAATGGATTCATAATCCAAAATCCAATACAATGTTAGCTTTTCCGGGCTCACTAACAACCCAACTTGGTTTTCAAGGCTCACCAATAACCTTTAAAATAACTTACAAGTCACAGCTCCCTACTGCACTTGTAACAACTCAAAACAAAGTATAAAAAGAAGTAACACTTAAAACAAACCCAAAGATTTGAATGGTTGCAATTGAAGCTCTTAACGAGGCCTTCTTGAAAGCTTCTTCAATGCTCTTCAATGCCTCTCTTAATACTTCAAAGATTGACTCAAGATGGTAGTTGAAAGTGGGTGAAGAACTTGAGTCTTTACTTGAAAGCTCTTGAAATATTCAATATCCCCATACAAGTTGTTCAAAACTGGTTTAGATCTATCATTTATAGCCTCTTAAAGTGTTTCCAGATGGATATAGCTGTTGGAGTGCCTTGGAAGTTGAAAACTAGTCGTTGGAGGGCTTAAACTTCAAGAAATTTGAATTCTGGAACTAACCATTATTGTTCAAAATTTGAGATTTGAGTCGGCTCAGATTCTCAGACAAGTAAAACCTGAAGTCTGTTAGAGTTAGCTTTTTTCAGATTGAGTCAGCTCGGATGACTGAGTTCTCAAAACATAAATTCTGTTACTCTAGAGGAGTCAGCTCAAACTGTCATTGAGTCAGCTCGGTAGGAAAGTATTAGAATTTTCTGTGCCGTGCCAAATCAATGTATCAGCTCTAGCATTGAGTCGGCTCGAGTGAACTTTCTCCAAATTCTCTTAAACTTCTCCAAAACTCTTCCAAACAACTTCCAACAAATTCTAAATCTAATCTAAGATATTTATACTTAAATTTACAATACTTTTGCCCTTTTTACAAGAATATACATTAAAAAAAATCTTTAGGGCTCACAAATATATGAAACTTTCCTTTGTGTACATGAATTCATTACATTGGTCCTAAAAATGTAGAGTGAATGATTGACCATGTAAATTGCCCTACAAAAACTTTTTAAACATTCTGAAAAGTGTTAGTATCAAGTACATGCTCCAATATTTTGTTATCATCAAAATTATTCCAGCGGTCAACAATCTCCCCCTTTTTGATGATGACAAAACATGGAAAGAATAAGTACTTTACATTTACAATTGTATCAGATTGAAATGTATTAGAGTAAATGATTCTAGAATGTTCTATATAGTGTACCATACTAAACAATTCAAAGTATAGAGTTTCACTTTACAAATCAACTGAAGTATCGGAGTTGTTTTACAAGTTAACTGAAGTATCAAAGTTATTTAGTGAAGTATCAAGGCTCATTGTAACTTTTGTTAACCTTTAATGAGATGAACTTCCTTTTTCAATCAATATTCATAAGAGAGTCACAATTTTAAAGAGTTTGCAAGACTATAAAGTTTTAAGATTAGTTCTTCCCCTTTTTCATTTTCTTGCACATTTTCATGCATCTCATTATATTTTCCATAATACTACTTTCCATATATTGTCCATTTTCCATGCTTACATCACATAAAATATTTTCCATGATGTTTTTATTTTCCATGCATCATTATTACTACTCTCCCTTTTTGTCATCAACAAAAATGGTAAAACAAAACACTACTCCCCCTTACTAAAAATGTTATATAGCAAGAGAATAAAAGGAGTTTAAGTTTCATTCAGCAAAGTAATCATTGTTCAACAAGATGCATAACAAAGCAAACACATCAATATATATATCATGTTTTGATACAAAAGGTGGCTGATACAGCCAACATACAGCAAACACATCTAAAATGAGATCTAATAAAACCTAGTCTTCTTCTTCCTCACTAGAAGAAGAGCCTATCTCTAATATAGAAGATGAAACTATAGTCTTCATAGGCTTCGGTCTAAGATCTCTAAACCTAGTTTGGGTAGGAGCTTTAGGTGCTTTAGATCTAGCTCTAGCTCTAGGTCTAGTGCTGTAGGAGTAGAATCTGGAATGGGTACTATAGGAGGCTCAGACTCAGGAATAGTATCTAAAAGTAGTGGAGTCTGCTGATCAGTGAAAGCATCAGATAGGGCTAAGGTGTTGGCCTCTGACAGGATTTGAGTAGCAGGAGTGTCAGAAGTGCACTGCTCTTGCTGCTCTCTCTCTATTACTGGTGTCTCCATGACCTGAGTATCTGCTGAATGCTCACCAGCCTGCTGAAAGTTCTATCTATCTGGTGGAGGTGGAGGTGAGTATGCTGGCACGGAGGGTCTAGCTGAAGTATGCAATGCAGCTAAGATCTGGTTAAAGCCGTTCCTGACCTCAACCTGTAGTTGGTCGATCCGGGAGTGTACCTCTGCCTCACTGTTTGAAGATTAGACCTAAGAGCTATGGTGTCCTCTCTCAGAATTCTCAACTACTCTGACTCAGACTATGATTCACCAATACTAGGCTCTGAGGGGGCTGACCGAGGTGGTGTAGTAGGAGCTAGCTCTGAAGGTCCAGCTACATCATCGTGCTCATCCTCATCAGCTCTAGCCTGTGCAGCAACCTCTGTATCCTCAGGCTCATCATCAGAATCATCAGTGTGAACTGCCCTCTGACCAGATATCTTCCTTACCCATACACCATCTACTCTAACATACCCCATCTTGTGCAAAGATTTCTCAAAGTATCTGTCGGTATGGAGTAGAGGTCTACGGTCCTCACCAGTGAGATCTATCCCAAAATCTTGGAATAACAAAGTAAAAGCCATGCCATAGGATAGACATGCCCTAGCCCTCCTGGCTACATCATGGATCTGGATCATCATAATAAAGGATAGATTAAGGGCCTCTCCCTTAATCATAAATCTCATGAACATCATATCCCTTTCACTGACCCAATCAAATCTTCTAGTTCTAGGCAAAAAGACTCTACTGATTATGTTATGCAATAACCTCATTTCTAAAGAGAGTATATTAGCCTGCACATTTGTAATTCTACCAACATTATTTCTCTCAAGGATTAGCCTTAAAGTCCTTTGCCTATCTTTCAAATTCAGGTAGCATTTCCCAACTCTTGGCATTTGTAGCACCCTGCTCAGTCTAGATTCATCAACAAACATTGAAATTTCCTTAACTATGGATATAATTTGATTTGCTCCAAGGGAAAGTTTCTCAAAGAATGTTCTGACTAAACTAAGGTAGGTCCGGACATCCAATGAACAAAAATAATCCCAATCCTGGGTTTTAATTTAATCTCCTATTCGAAACCCTTGTTGCTCAACAAAAATGAAATTAATCTATCTACCCGAGGTAATAGCAAGATTACCCATTAGAAGAATCTATCTCTGAGAAGCTGAATGTTGTTCTTGGGGTTCTTCTTGAGTTTCCTTGGGAGTCGGCTCATCCTGTCTTCTCTTTGATCTTCTCTTTCCTTGAACAACCCTTAATGCCGCTCGCTTGGATCTCTTGGCTATGGCCATTTTAGGTGCCATTGGATCAAAATCTAAGGGGGCAATGGAAAGATTTTGTGGTCCCTAAGGTAGGAAAGGGATGTGCTCCCTAGGGCTAGGTTCAACAGTGAAATGGAAAAGAAAGATGAAATTTTAGGTCTTACAGGCTTTAAGTAAACCTCCTGTTCGAGTCGGCTCGACCACAGGGTTGTCTTGCTCGAGCTGGCTCGAGCAAAATCAAAGGAAAATTGCTCAAATATTTAAGGCAAATGTTTATATTCTTAGAAAAATACTAAATAGGTGTGTATCTAGCTTGGATAAGTGATGGGGGTTTTTTAGATAATTTTTCTTAATTTTTGAAGAAATTAGGTCAAAATTCTAAAAAGGATCACAAAGACCTAATTCTCCTCTAATCATTCTAAATCTCTCCTCATTAAATGGTTTTGTAAAGATGTTAGCTAATTATTTTTTAGTACAAATGAATTCAAGTTCAATGTCACCTTTTTGTACATGATCTCTAATGAAATGATGTCTAATTTCAATGTTTAGTTCTTGAATGCTGAATAGGATTCTTTGTCAAGTTAATAGCACTTGTGTTATCATATTTAATTAAAATTTTAGATTGAATAACACTATAATCTTCTAGTTGCTGCTTAATCCATAACACCTGAGCACAACTCCTTGCAGCCACATATTCTGCCTCAACAGTAGTAGTGCCACGGAGTTTTCCTTTCTACTGTGCCATGAGATTATGTTCAATCCTAGAAACTGACAAGTACCACTAGTACTTTTTCTATCAATTTTACATCCACCATAATTAGCATCAGAATAACCAATTAATTCTAAGGATGATTGTTTAGAATACCATAGACCTAGATTACTTGTTCCTTTTAGATATCTTAAAATTCTTTTAAGAGAAAGTATATGGAATTCTTTTGGATTAGATTGAAATCTAGCACATATACAAACACTGAATAAGATATCTGGTCTACTAGTAGTTAAGTACAAAATGATCCAATTATATCTCGATAAAGCTTTTGATCAATGTTATTTCCATCTTCATCCTTGTCAAGTCTGCAGGTACGGCTTATGGGTGTGCCAATTTCTTTAGCAGACTCCATACCAAACTTCTTAAGAATCTCCTTGATATATTTAGCTTGGTTGATAAGTGTTCCTTCTTTTGTTTACTTAATTTGAAGTCCAAGAAAGTAGGTTAACTCACCCATTAAGCTCATTCCAAATTTGCCCTGCATAAGCTCAGCAAATTCTTCACACAAATCTTCATTAGTTGTACCAAAAATTATATCATCTATATAAATTTGTACAACTAACATATCATTTTCTTTTCTTTTGATGAAAAGTGTTGTATCTACACTACCTCTAGTAAAATTATTTTCAAGTAGAAATTTACTTAACCTATCATACCTTGCTCTAGGTGCTTGTTTTAAACCATATAATGCTTTATTGAGTTTAAAAACATGATTAGGTAAAGCATGGTTTTCAAATCCGGGGGTTGTTCTACAAAAACTTTTTCAAAAATTTAACCATTTAAAAAAGCACTTTTCATATCCATTTAAAATAATTTGAAGTCCATGTGACATGAAAATACAAGTAATAGTCTAATAGCTTCTAATCTAGCTATTGGTGCATAAGTTTCATCAAAATCTATTCATTTTTCTTAGTTATATCTTTTTGCAACTAATCTAACTTTATTCTAATTACATTGCCTTTTTCATCTAATTTATTCCTATATACCCACTTAGTACCTATAACAGGATATTCAGAGGGTCTATCTACTAAGGTCCATACATTATTTCTTTTGAATTAATTAATTTCTTCTTGCATAGCCATCATCTAATTTGGATCATTTTCAACCTCTTCTATACAATTAGGTTCTATTTATAAGACAAAAGCAAGATGATTATGTGCATCTCTAAGTGAAGATCTAGTTCTAACACCTTCAGATGGATCTCTAATAATTAATTCTTTGGGATGGTGATGTACATACCTTCATTCCTTAGGCAAATCAACATGTTCTTTACTTACCGTTTCATCTCCTTCTTCTACTTGTTTGTCCTTTAAGCTCATATCCTTCATTCTTTATCAACTATACCTACATCATTATCAATACACTCTTCTTTTCTAGAAGGTGAGGGTTTAGTTTCATCAAATATTACATGAATAAACTCTTCTACAGTTAATGTTCTTTTGTTGAAAACTCTATATGCTTTGCTTGAAGTTAAATAACCAAAAATATTCCTTCATTAGATTTAGCATCAAATTTTCCAAGATTATCCTTTTCATTATTCAATATAAAGTATTTATAACCAAAACATGAAAGTAATGAATATTTGGTTTTCTTTCATTCCAAAACTCATAAGGGGTTTTCTTCAAAATTGGTCTAATTAAAACATGGTTTAATATATAACATGCAGTGTTCACAGCTTCTATCTAAAAGTAACTTGGAAGATTGCCTTCACACAACATAGTTTGGGCAATCTCTTCTAATGTTCTATTTTTTCTTTTCACAACACTATTTTGTTGTGGTGTTCTAGGGGCTAAAAAGTTATGATCAATGCCATGTTCTGTGCAAAATTCTTTAAATTGTGAATTTTCAAATTTAGTGTCATGATCACTTCTAATTGAAATAATTGAAAAGTTTTTTGATTTGAGATTTTTTTGTGAAATTTTTGAAAAACCTTGAAGGCTTCATCTTTGTGTGCTAAAAATAAAATCCAAGTGAAACATAAAAAATCATCTACTATCACAAGTCAATATTTCATACCTCCTAGGCTTGTAGTCCTAGTTATCCAAATAAGTCCATGTGTAGCAGCTCTAAGGGTCTTGATGTTGAAACAATGTTTTTAGATTTAAAACTCCTCCTAGTTTATTTACCATACTGACATGCATCATAAACATGATCAAAATCAACTTTAAATTTAGTCAAATCTTTAACTAAGTCATTGAAAATCATTTGGCTAAAGTATGCATGCTAGCATGACCCAATCTTCTATGCCTGAGTAAACTAGATTTCTTGGTTTTAGCATTCATAGCCATTAGACTTGTACTACTTGACATTGCTAGATCATTCAAGTCTACTATATAGATATTTCCAAGTCTATGACCAACAAATTTAGTGCTAGAATCAAGAGAGCTAGTTACTATATATATTGAAGATTCAAATACAACTTCGAAGCCT
Organism: Areca catechu; assembly: GCA_021397845.1. NCBI lineage: Eukaryota > Viridiplantae > Streptophyta > Magnoliopsida > Arecales > Arecaceae > Areca > Areca catechu. Next base: position 44,695,595 of record CM038041.1, on the reverse strand, counting down.
ATATCACATAATTAACTAATACTTAATAAATTGTACTTCAATTTATCTACTAGCAATACATTTTCAATATAAGTAGAAGGGGTTATCTTGACTTACCAATTCCAATGATTTTTTCCTTGCCATTGTCACCAAATGTTACCATTCCACCATCTTTCATTTCAAGGATGATGATTGATCTTTATCATCCATCAAATATCTTGAACAGCCGCTATCCAGATACCATCTTTTCTTTGAATTATGGGCTACAAGACACTCCTGCAAAATAGTCAAGTTGAACTTTTAGGTACCCAACCTTTCTTGTTTCCTTGAAAGTTAGTAACTATGGTTCCTTTAGGAATCCAAATCTTTTTTACATTATTTTTATTTTTCTTTCTCAAATTATATTCATAGGCTTTATGTCCAACCCCATTACAATAATAATAAACTATATTTGATTTTTGAAAAGATATGGATGTTGTAAACTTTGATGCATGAGGTCTTGAAGCTAAAAACTTGTTTATATGTATAATTGTATCCAATTCCAGCTCTATTATTATATTCCCTTTGATTTTTCAAAATTAACTCAAGTTTGTTTGAACTTAAGGTTAATTTGTCAACAATAAGTTTGAGTCAACTCATTTATTTTGCAAGCTCTTGTTCTTTTCAAAACACTCATCCTTTTCAGCTTATAAAACTTTGCACTTTTTAGAAACACTACTTAATTCTTTTTGCCAAAGATTGTTCTATTGCTCAGTGATGAAGCAATCCAAGAGGGGGGGTGAATTGGGTTCTATAAAATTTTTGAAATATTTCAACAAGTATGTGCTAATTACAGTTAAGTACTTATATTTTGTCAAAGTGTTTGTATGCTTGATAAAAATATGCAACAGAATTAACAAAGTAAATGCAAGAGTAAATAAGCAATAAATAAGAGCAATTACAAACACAAGAATATATAGTGGTTCGGTGTACTCCAAGGCATCACTCCCCAAAGTTCTCCTTGAGAATTTCACTATAATCCCAAGATTACAGTCGATTAGTTTTCTGGGCTCACTAATCAAAATCCAACTTATTTTTCTAGGCTTACACGTCAAAACCCCTTGTTGGTTTTATAACTTAGGCTAACCAACAACCTCTGATGGTTTTATGGGCTCACCAACAACCTAGTTGGTTTTACGGGATCACCAACAACCTATGTTATTTTTACACAAAGGCTAACCAATAATCTCTTTGATTTTTCAAGGCTCACCAAAAACCTTGATACAACAATGTAAGAATGAAAGTAAAGAATACAATAAAACTTTCTAATAAAAGTAAATATCTCTTTGAAGCTCTTTGAATGTTGATGAAGATCTTTCTTCAAGTTGTTGAAGCTTTTGATTATAGCTTGATGATGTGAACTTGGATGCACTCTCTTATTTTTGGAGACTTAAAGGCTTAAACCACTCAACTCTTGAATCCTTGAAGGATATTCAATAATCTCACCAAAGGATTATTTTTTTATTTGATTTTTAGTATTTATATAGCTCTCTAATCCATAGATGACTGTTTATGACCATTGGGGATGAAAAACTAGCTGTTTGAAGCAAGTTGGAATCAATTTTGTACTTCTGAAAAATTATCCATTATACCAAATATCGACACTTGAATTTCCTGAATTTTCTTCATGAGTCGACCTCTTGAGTCGATACTTAGGTCAGCTCAAGGAAAAATTCTGGTTTGACACTATTTTGTATTTTTCTTGTTCTCAGGCCTTGAGTCGATATTTGAACTTCTTCATGAGTCGACACTTGCTTGTGCCAGTGCTAAAACCTACTGAAACTTCTCCAAAATTGATTTTCAGCCTCTTCAAGTTCTTTTATATTAATTCCAAAGTCCATATACTTGATTTTCCATTAATTTAAGAACTTTCTTCAACTAAAAACATGGATTTTTTCATTCAACATGGATGAGTACTAAGATCTGATAAACATACTTAAAAATATAATTAATACTCATATATACTTAAATATTTTATCAATCATCAAAATCAAGACTAGAGTCAACAATCTTCTCCTTTTTGATGATGACAAAATCTTTAAGTATATGAACAGGGTAAGCTTAAAAAGATTAATAATAAGATAAACATATAAGATCAAAATCAATAAGTATCAAGCTCTCCCTCAAAATATGATTTCAAAAATATTTTCAAAAATCATTCAAAATTTTTAAACATTCTCCCCCTTACTAATTCTTCCCTTATGATTATAACATTTTGCTTTCTTCTCTCCCTTTTGCCCTTTTTTTCATTTCTCTTATAATTTTTCATGTTTATCATATCTTTTTCCTTTTCATACTTAACATATTTCTCTCCTTTTTTGTCATCATGAAAAAGGGTGAAAGGCAATACAAAATTGAAACGAAGGTGGAAAGAATAGCAAGTAGATCATCAAAATCAATACATGAAATCAATTAATCATGGTACCAATTAAATATGATACTAATTGAACATGATACCACAAAATGAGATGCTCATGCAAAAAAAAAAAAAATCCAATGTATATTAGCTCTAATATGCATAACCAAGGTATGATTAAGACAACAATTCATTCACCTCACTTGTTCATGGGATAAAGCCACAGTGGCACCCTAACACATCATAAGAGATCCCATTGAATAGGAAGAGAGGGTCTTTAAATCTTACTTAGCTCCTATGACCGGACGGTCATGATGACTAACCCAATCCGAAGCAGTAGGAGTTCTTTTTTTAAGATTCTTAATGAAATAAATCTTGATACCAATTGAATATAACTTCTCTCAAGAAAAAAAGATTTGATATCAAGGAGAAGGAGAATCAGAGCAATATAAGTAAAGCATGATATCAAAGAAAAATTGAAAGCATCATATATGATAACAAATCTTTGGATGCTCCCCCTAAATATTATTCCTCAAAAATATGCATTCATTGAGAAATAAAATATGAAAGTACAAGCATCATAATTTCAGATAATTTGAGATATGAACATAAATACAAAGTCTGAAATCAAAGATTTGAGTTTTCAAGATTTTAAAAATACAAAGGATTGATCATTTAAAAACTTTTAGCATGATTTCAAATTTATTTAAAATGATTTGATATCCATACAAATGCTAGAAGTAATTTAATAGCAAGTCTAGAGTAGATTAAGGGTTTATCAATGTGCATACCTTCTTCTGAACTGGAGTTGGGAAGGGGCTTCGAGCCCGGCATCCGGCTGGATTCCGAAGTCGAAGTTGGAGATAACTTGGGGCCTCGCACCCCGTGACATCCCTGGAGGACGAAGGAATGTGGCCTCACACCACGCGACATCCTGGAGGATGAAGGATTCGCGCCGCCCTGGGGCGACGGACAGGTGGCCTTGCACCACTCGACGTCCCTGAGGACGAAGGCAATTCCACTCGAACCTAGCCTAAGAGACAAGGGTTGGAGGGTGGAAGAAATTCAAACTCAATTACTCAAATTTTCATTCATTCATTCATTCATTTATTCATTCATTCATTCATTAGTTCTACAAAGGGAGGGATTGGGTCCTTTAAATAGGCACCCAACGCCCTTTTGAAATTCAAAATACAAATCTCATGGTGGTGCCAAAAATTTTCCACATCCCTATTTCTTTGGCCGACCAAATATTTGGAGTTAGGCATGGCATGAGCAAAGGCTTGGAGGGGGGGATTGGTCCCTTGACTTCCTTCCTTAGCATGCTTAATTTGGGAAGAGGAGTGGGGCATGGCTTGCTTGGAGGGATGTGTTCCCTTGGGCTCTTCACGCCATCTTCTAGGAATGATTATTGGCCGACCAAGGGAGAACTCCATGGGGCATTGCATGGTTGAGGGCTTGAAGAGGGGAGTGTGTCTTTTGACCTTCCTTCCTTGCAAGATCACTTTGGGAAGAAAACTTGGGAGGAGGCTTGCTTTGAGGCTTGGTTCCCTCAAGGATCTTCAATGCCCTCTTTAGATGGAATAAGGCATGATGTGGGGGAGGGAAAAGGGGGATGTTGTCCAAGGCGTGTGGAAAGCAAGAGGAGGCCACTTTGTTTCCCTTCTTGGATTCCCAAGTGGCAGCTGATGTGGCGCCACGTAGGTAGCTGAGGTGGCACCTGAGTTGGCATTATCCCAAGTAGAAGGGGTGGGTTGGCCCACCAGAACTTAAGTTGGTGAAGAAAACCAGAGTGACTTCAATTGGGCTTGGGCCCAGACCAAACTCAGACTCGAACAAATACAGGACTCAAGACCTAACTTGACCCAAATTGGCCAAGGTACAGGACTAAACAACTTTGACAAGAAATTATAACAATGTTTTTGGGCTCAAGGCCTTATTACAGGACTCATAGAAAGGGAAACCCTAATCTGAGATCCATAGAGGGTTGAGGAGCCTCTGTCGGATCATGGTGCCCACACCAATTCTCCCGGGGTGGGAGGAACTCGACCCTGTCGACTAAGGGTTAGCTTGGCTTTGATACCTTTCCAGGATGTTGGGGTCGATGCGTTGCAAGTCCTCCCGTGTGATTCACGAGTCATCGGATTCGGGTCGGCCTTGCCATCGGACTAGGTAACGCTGGTAGCCTTTCCCCGGGTAGTGATGGCTTGGTCATCCAGGACACGCTCGATCCGCTCTCCTCGCTCAGGTATATTTAGAGGTGGACACTCAGGTTCAGGTTCGCTCTCAAAAGGGAGGTCAGGCCCAAACAGCTCACTGGGTATGTTTGCGGGTTCTCTATACTCGACTAAGTCAGAGATATTGAATGTCGAGCTAATTCCATAATCCAGAGGTAGTTCTAGCACATAGGCATTAGGGCCCATTCTCTTAATTACTTTAAAGGGACCCGCCCCACGAGCATGAAGCTTCTTAACGATTCCCGGTGGAAACCGTTCAGGCCGGAGCCTAATCAATACAAAATCCCTTATTTTAAACTCTTTGGCTCATTTTCAGGAATCAGATCAAATTATTTTAAATTATATTTAATGCATAATCCTAATATGATGCAAAATGCAAACTCAACTTATGCATCCCTACTGAAAAAAAAAAAAAATTATTGGATGCTCTAGGGCCTAAACCTAATAGATTATGGATTCTCTAGATTTGACCCTAGTCTGGTATGTACAAGAAAAATTATCAAGAATCCTTAACAAATGCCATAAAGTGTACCAAAAGTAAATGGCAAAAGGGATGGATTCTAATGAGTCATGCAGCCTGGTGATTTCAACAAAATGCAACCCCATGGCTCTAAAAATGTGAGACGACTCTGGGAAGGAGAGAAAATAGGAGTCGGAGTCTTGGGGTAATCTCTGGGCGTCATGAAATAGACCTTGGTTGTTCAGGATAATCTTAAGATTTGGACATTGTTCTACATGTGCAAGTTCCAAGGCTAGATGGGTGTTCCTAGATGATGGAAGGTCATTAGGAAGGTCTTTGGGAATGTTATCTTGAGAGTCCTCAAAACTGATGTCTACCTCCTGGGGTAGTTCTATAGGGACTTGTTCCTGGATCTCCTCTAAGGGCAATACTTGTGAACCCTCACCATCCTCTACAATGTTCGATCCTGGCTCAATTACTCCTTCACAATCTTTAATGGGTTCAGGATCTTTTTCTTTTGGTTCCTCGTTGAATTCTACCTGGGGCCCATCTACACCATATTCTACTAAACTGGATTCATAGATGTCTTCTTTCAATTCTTTAATGGGCTCAGGAGTTTCTTTCCCTAGATTTTTAATGGGTTCAACATTAAAGTCTTCAAGGTGTTCAACAATGGGTTCAGGTTCAGTTTCAGTCGGTTAATCTATTAATAGGGCAGGGGCGGTGCACTGACTAGCAAAATGCTCAGGTTTATGGCACCTATAGCTGTTACCTTGGGGATCGGGTCTCTCCTGGACTTCAATAACCTTACCCTTGTCCTCTCTGCTGTATTGGGGTCGAGTCAGATTGGGACTACTAGGACTGGGTCAGGCTAGGCTTGGTCGATTGGGGTCAGATTGGTTCGGGCTTGGTCGACTTGGGTAAGCCTGGCTATAACCTTAGGTGGATCTGGGGATACGGCTCTAGTTCCCAAAGGGCTCAGGTCTTCTATAGGTGGGAGCTCTCTGGAAACACTCACGGAGCCTAGTAGCTTCCTCTATGGGTCCTAGTCTGGCCTCTATTTGATCACATCTCTTAATCAACTGGTAGCCTAGTTGAGTCATGGATTGAGTCATGGATTGAGTTAGGGCTCCAATGTCAGCTCGCAGTTGGTCCATGGTGTCGATAGAGGGTGGAGAAGGTGGGTGAAAAGAGGTTCCTGATCTAGTGCACATGTAATAAAACGATGCTACGGTTTGCTAGACCTAGGAAATCTCTCCAAATGTAATGTCAAGAAGATGAACCTGGAAGAAGTAACTTGGCACCTGGCCAGGTAAGTGTAAGGTGAGTGGAGGTTCCTCTTTTCTTGCTTAGACACCAATTAGAAATTGGCCAGGTAAGCGAACCAACCCACTTCCCTTCGGGCTCTAGTCCCTGAACCACTTGCCTAGACACCAGCTACACAAGCACACACCAACAAGCAATCTAGCTTTGCTCGGCACTTGGGTTGACTCGACTTTGTGGGTGTCCCTAGCTCACTAGAGTAGATTAAACGTCTAATCGATTTTAGTTAATGGCTAGGGTTCGATATGTCGGGTGGTGGTTTTTGGGCTAGGGACAGGTAATGAAATCCTGACCCTATGTTAATTTGTCGCCCTTAAGATAAGTTATGGAGAATGATGCACAAAAATGACTAATGAAATGACTTAAATTTTTTTTTTTTGTTTTTTTGTGTCTTTCAGATGTGTGAATGCCAAACAAAATGCAGGAATTAAAATATGCCCCTAAATGCAAGAAATAAACTAGATGGATGAATGAAGTAATAATGAGATGCTTGCTGAAATTTCAGACCTGAGATTTTCTTAGGTAGTATTTCAGCTTGTAGAAACTCTACAAATTGAAATAAAATCTGAGAAAATATAAAAAAATACTTTGAAATGAATGCGATCTAACAAAATAGAAATCATGAAATTTGGATGTCTCTACAGGGAGAAACAATCCAATGATCAGACTATATACAGACTGACCATAATGCAGAATATGAAACTAATGCACTAGTCCTAACCTTGCCCTGATACCAAGATTGATGCGGGAGGTAAGGGGAGTTAGGGCTAGGGATGCTAGGATGGATGCTTATGATGCAAGGATTTTTTTTTTTTTTGTTTTTTGTTTTAGGGTTGATGATATATTTTTTTTTGTTATGTTTATTATTGTTCTTCTTTGTTGTTTAGGGTTTCGATTCCCGATCACAAGCAAAGATAAGAAATATGAAGAGCAGTAAGGGAAGCTTACGCTAGCAGTTCAAAGCCCTAAAAGTAAGAACAAGAACAGGACCCCGGGATTAAGAAACCTCGGTAGGACTAGCTCGACCTACAATATCTACTTAGGAGATATAGAGAAGGCAAACCTCAAACTTCTGAAGCGTCCGGTGCAGAGATCGCTCAACTCAGCGGATGCGGCCTGGATGCCCAAGCAGTCAAACCCATGGGAGCTCTGGCTTTGGGTCTAGAGATCACGATGGCAAAGCTAACTGTCTCCAATGCTCGAGATGCCAGGGAGGACCTGCAGGCAAACAAAAGAGAGGTTAGCAGAATGTGGAGATGTATGGAAAGGAATTGAACTGGAGTTGGGAAGGGCTTCGAGCCCGGCGTCCGGCTGGATTCCGAAGTCGAAGTTGGAGATAACTTGGGGCTTCGCACCCTGCGACGTCCCTGGAGGACGAAGGAATGTGGCCTCACACCACACGACGTCCTGGAGGACGAAGGCTTCGCGCCACCCTGGGGCGACGAACAGGTGGCCTCGCACCACTCGACGTCCCTGGGGACGAAGGCAATTCCACTGAACCTAGCCTAAGAGACAAGGGTTGGAGGGTGGAAGAAATTCAAACTCAATCACTCAAATTTTCATTCATTCATTCATTCATTTATTCATTCATTCATTCATTAGTTCTACAAAGAGAGGGATTGGGTCCTTTAAATAGGCACCCAAGGCCCTTTTGAAATTCAAAATACAAATCTCATGGTGGAACCAAAAATTTTTCACATCCCTATTTCTTTGGCCAACCAAATATTTGGAGTTGGGCATGGCATGAGCAAAGGCTTGGAGGGGGGGATTGGTCCCTTGACTTCCTTCCTTAGCATGCTTAATTTGGGAAGAGGAGTGGGGCATGGCTTGCTTGGAGGGATGTGTTCCCTTGGGCTCTTCACGCCATCTTCTAGGAATGATTCTTGGCCAACCAAGGGAGAACTCCATGGGGCATTGCATGGTTGAGGGCTTGAAGAGGGGAGTGTGTTTTTTGACCTTCCTTCCTTGCAAGATCACTTTGGGAAGAAAACTTGGGAGGAGGCTTGCTTTGAGGCTTGGTTCCCTCAAGGATCTTCAACGCCCTCTTTAGATAAAACAAGGCATGATGTGGGGTACGGAAAAGGGGGATGTTGTCCAAGGCGTGTGGAAAGCAAGAGGAGGCCACTTTGTTTCCCTTCTTGGATGCCCAAGTGGCAGCTGATGTGGCGCCACGTAGGTAGCTGAGGTGGCACCTGAGTTGGCATTATCCCAAGTAGAAGGGGTGGGTTGGCCCACCAGAACTTGAGTTGGTGAAGAAAACCAGAGTGACTTGAATTGGGCCTGGGCCCAGACCAAACTCAGACTTGAACAAATACAGGACTCAAGACCTAACTTGACCCAAATTGGCCAAGGTACAGGACTAAACAACTTTAACAAGAAATTATAACAATGTTTTTGGGCTCAAGGCCTTATTACAGCACTCATAAAAAGGGGAACCCTAATCTGGGATCCACAGAGGGTTGAGGAGCCTCTGTCGGATCCTGGTGCCCACACCACTAGTCCAGTTCAGTTGAGTTCCATCAAGTCCTGTACATTTGTATTAGTCTAGTACCGGTCTAATTTTGTATAAGAAAAGAGGATACCCAATTTTGGAGTTCTACCAGGCTTCATTTTAGGAGTTAGAGGCCCTTACATTAGCTATAATGGGCCTTTGCTTACCGCCCCAGATGTTTCGATGCCCCAGATGCCAAGATTCCTTCTAGATGCCCAGAGAATATTCCAAGGACCAAGGTGCCCCGTGATTCCAGGAATATACCAGGCATCCCAGAGTCTCTCAAGCCCAGAAATCCAGTAAGATGAGGCATCCCAGGCTTTTTTCCAAACCCATATGAAGATTTCAAGAACCAAGATACCTAGGAAATATTCTAGGCACCCTAGCCCAAGGTTTCAAGCCCACCTAGAGGCCCATGCACCCAAGCCCTTTGGATGCCACCTAAGCCCAATGGAGGACACCCCTTGCTGCCCTAAAGTCCAAGCCCAAGCCATCTTAGCATCCAAGCCCAAAGAAAGCTCTTTGACCAAGTCAAATGAAGACAGAAATCTAATTAGAACAAGGAGAACAAGTTTTAATTTCATTCAAAGTGTATACTCCTAATTCAAAACCCCTTTGTAATCCCTCTCCCACTCTACTTTGTAATTCTATCCTAATAATGAGAGGACATGGAAAAACTTTATAAATATCCTATCCCTCCCCCTCTTGTAGTAACTCTTTTCATAAATGAAATCCTACTGAAATTTAGCTCAATTGTGTTCTTGTAATTGAGGTGTGTGAGTGCTACTAAGTATGCCCTAGTTCTTCCAAGCCTTGACCGACCAAAGCATTAGCCTTCAAACCCTAATCCATCCCAAGGAAGAGGCCTTAGCTGTTCTTCAGCCTGAGTCTTCTTCCACCTCCAGCCACCAGCAATAGAAACACTGATTCTTCTTTTCCCAAACCCTAGTTCTTCTTTTTTGATTTCTTATTTGTTCTCTTGCTAACCTCTGATGTTGCACAATCCCCGAGGTATTCACCTCTAAGGAGGAGGCCCTCTTTGCCTCTAGGATCGATCCTAGATAGCTGCCTGAACCAAGAAACTGAAGGCTTGTCTTCTAGGCGACAATCCCGAGTGCTGTGTGAAAGATTGTGCCCTGAAAGCCAATTGAAATATTGTATTTCGATCCCAAAATCAATGAATTGACATTATTATAATAAAGGCATTATTTTCATCATACGCTGTGTCTTTATGATTATATGATGAACCCCATAGATTAGGGCTATGGTTCTAGGGTTATGATGAGATCATACCAGTGAGACCTAAAGCCTTAAAACCCTAATCTAAAATATTCCTGGTCGATGGGACATTGAGTTGGGGATCAATGTTTCTGGCAAGACCAACACATCCTATATATACTTTGTGATGAGGGTGACTAATCTCACAGTCACTTGTGTTTGACACTAATACTAGGATGTGAGTGTTCATTAGAGAATGAGTTCACTGAATTGATCCAGATTGAGAATATCTAATGGAACCTTATCTATTTGTCAATAGATAATTCTCATAGTGGGAGTAGTGCATGTGGTCCTTTGACCTGAGACTACCATGGTACCTTATATATATGAATCCATACTTTGGATCGCAATCAATCATGACACTGAGTCATGCACGAGGTGATACTGGGTATGGCGGATTGTATATGGAGGTTGTGAGTAGGTCAACAAGAAATTGATCAGCCCTAGTAAGAGGGAATTGCATCCAGCTAATTTCAATTAAATGATGTATTCAGGAAATCTTTGATCAAAGTATGAACATTAGAGTTAATTTCTAATGGTTCATTAATGAATCATCATTATAAAGATTGAGCTAGGGATGAATATGAAATTGGATTTGACAAGTATCCATATTCATAATCATATTCGGGATGCAAGTTGATCAAAGGACTGAATTGCCTGGTAACTCACCACTGAAGGGTATTTTGGTAATTCCATCAAAATTCCACATCATCCGGGTAGACATGATACGTTGCTAGACGTCAATCTTGTCTTGTAGGTATATGATTGAATTATGGTAATTCAAATTAGTTAATTAGAATTAGATTCTAATTGACCGAGTCGAGCTAGTTTGAGTTGACCTAAATCGGCTTAGCTGAGATATAACCGAATTAAGTCAAATAGCACTCGGACCTACTGCTGGCTAGGTGTGGAACCCAATGGGTCACACACAAAAGAAAATTGATGAAGGATTTAATTTGGAATTAAATCATGTTTGCAGGATAAACGCACTAGCATGTTTTGCAGACCAAATTTCTATTCAAATTAGATTCGAATTTGGTTCCGAATAGGGCTTAATTGGATTCTGATTGAACCAGATTAAGGTCTAAATTAAATTTTAGGACATTGGGCTAACCCATGGCTGAACCCAAGTAAATCAAGTGCACTGAGACCCTCTCTCCAAGCCGCCCACTCCATTCCTCACCCGCGCGCGCCAAGAAGAGGAGTCCACGCGCGTGTGGACTCCTTTTCACGCGCGTGGGAAGAAAATCCGTCGGAGAAAAAAAGATAGGGGGGGCGATTTGGATGTTTATCTGATGCCCTTGGATCTGGATCTGATGGCCAGAAAATTTAAGGAAAAAGATCCGTCATTTTTCGGTCGCAAATCCGTCTCCAAAAGTCATGATTATTCCTGAAGTTTTTCCGAGAGTCCTCATCGTCGGACAAACGAAAATTAAATCGGAGAATCATGATTTTTAGTTGAGGGGACGCATGAGGAATGGGGGATCGTGATTCCTGGGGTTTCAGAGGATTGCATTGTTTTGAGAAGACGCCCCTCTGAAATATATAAAAGGGTTTGGGTTCTCGGGAGTTTTTTCTGATAATCAAATTCAGAGATCATATTCCTCTCCTCCTCTCCGGAATACTCTTTCCCTTTATGCTTGTTGGGTATTGTTTCCCTTACAGAGATAATCTCTGTCGAAACTCTGACCCTAAACAAGAATAAGAGGAAGGTCTTGAATGGTAAAGGAAAAGAAAAGGAAGGATCTGTTCTTCTTCTTTTCTTTCTTGAATTAAGACATTACTTGTCTTAATTTCTTCCTCCAATTCAATTCAAGAAAAGGAATTCAAGAAAGGGAATTCAAGAAAAGAATTCAAGAAGAGGAAAGAAGGAAGAAAAGAAATTTTCAAGAAAGAAAATTTCAGCCTGAAAGTCCAAGAATTGAATTCTTGAAAAAGAATTCAAGAAGAGGAGCCAAGAACAAGAAATTGTTGTCCTCATCTTTTTCTGTGTGGATCACCATTGGAGGGTGAACATTTGGGCACCTGGTGGAGATTCAGAGTTTGGATTTTAGCAATACAGGTTAGTACTTTTATATGAGTTTAATTCTTATATATACATGTTATATGTTTTAATTCTTTTATGGAGATCTTGGGTTAAGGGTTTGGTGAAGATTTCATAAAGATAAAAATTTTGAAATCTATGTTTCCGCCTTGCCACCGATCCCTACACCGTGGACCCCGACTTCAAGCATATTTTCAAATCAATGCTTAGTAAAATCCTTCCCCCTCCTAACTTCTGATTTATTGAAGGTACGCTATCCTAACCGGGGTTTCTCAATCTCCAATATCCTTTCTTTTATTATTTTGCATAAGTTATTTGTGGGTCTGATGTTTCTTTTCATTACCAGTTTTCCTACTCATCTTTACTTGATTTCGGGTCATTAGCCTACAAATTAAAATTCTAAAAAAATTACAAAAAGATATAGTTTCTATTTTCCTGCAATCATGGTAGTCTTAGGATCATCTCGTATCAATTTGGTATATAAGCTAGTTTAGGATAGTTGCATCCTCATCAAAAACACCAAAAAAATTTCATCTCTGATTTTTTGCATTTTGTCTCTGCATTAGGGGTCTAGGTTATGGTCAATTTTGTCAATCTAAGTATTTTATTTTTCTATGAAATTTGTATGACGTGTCCTTTATTTTTTCCTGATAATTTTTATAATTTTTAATTATTTTTAAAGAAATTAAAAGGTCTTAAAATTTGTCATCTTAGAAACCCTAATTGAATTCCTGAGATTTCAGCACATAGTCTGAAAACCCTAGGAGTTACATCATCATCTGATTTTTGTTTTATAGAAAATTTGGTAGGGATCATCACTACTGTCCATCCTCTATTTTGTTATTTTTTCAGATTTTTTTCTACATCAAAAACTGTATCAAATTCTGCATCAATCCAAATCCTAATTTTATGATTCTGTGATTTCTGCACACCTGACTGAACCTAACCTAATCAACTGCCAAACCCCCAAATCCCAAGCCAAATTTTATTTGCTAACTTAATCAACTTAAACCTAACTTGCCATCTCATAAAAAGATATAAAAAAATTTTTTTGATTGTTGTTAGATTGCATCAAGACCATTGAATGTTTATCATCTTCTTAAACTAATCTTAAGGAGGGCATTTCTTTATCTCAGATCAGGGCAAGAGGTCATTACCTGTCCTGGGCCGAAAACAACCACCATCATCAGAACCCAAGCCTTAATTAAAATTAATTAGACTTAATCTGCTCTAGAGAGCTAGGTAATACCAACAGGTCGAGTCCGAATTGTGTGGGTAAACTAGTGCACTCAATTCTCCAACTATTACTGGAAACTGGTGTCTAAGGCTAGGGGTCCAGAGTCAAACAATCTCAGTGGTGTTGTGGTTCTTTAATTGGGTCCCTGTGAAAGTAGGGGGGACCTCCCACACTCTCACCCCTTACCTGGCTAGTGGAAGGATTAGTTGTTAAGTTAGGTGTAAGTTAAGTCGACCCACTCAATTTTGGCTCTAAGTCTAGCAAATCCTAGAATGTATTGATCCTTGCATGCTTGACTGCACCATACCACTTTGAGTGATTGATTGCATGACCACTAGATTAGGAACCAAATATCAACAGTCTAAGCCCCAACCTAGCTCAGCCACGGAATCCAACTTTGAGATCTTCATGAAAGCCATGACTGAACGATTTGACCAGATGAACCAACTGAATGCCCAATCCATTGCCCAATTAACCACCCAGATTAACCAGTCCAATAACCAATCCCAAAATCAGTTTGCCTAGTTGATTGCCTAGATAAATCAAATAACCCAATCAAATGCCCAAGCAACCACTAGGCTTGACCATTTAACCAATAAGCTTAACCAAGTAGAGGATCGATTGGTACCATAGAATGAACCCAAGAGTCCAATGCTGAACCAAATCTCGATTCACCCTGTTCCACCTCTCATAACCCTAGGGGAGTCCAAAATCAAGATCAATTTATGGAACCCAACCCTAGGAGAACCCAGAATTAGGACCAATTTGTGGAACCCAGTCCTAGGAGAGTCCAATACCAGGAACCACATTAGGAACCCAACCCTAGGAGAGTCCACTACCATGAACCATATCAGGAACCTAATCCTAGGAGAGTTCAACATCAGGATTCATATCAGGAACCCAACCCTAGGAGAGTCCAAGACCTTGACTCTATCTAGGAACCCATTTGTAGAAGGCCCGACCATGAAGTCTATGTAAAGATGAGAGGGCCATGAGAAGCATTAGGGTAGAGGCACCCACCTTTGATGGTAGTCTGGAACTAAAGGTCTATGTAGACTGGGTAGGAGACATGGAATATTATTTTGAATGGTATGACATGAGTGAGGAGATGAAGTACAAATTTGCAAAGATGAGGTTGATTCATCAGGCTAGGCTACATTGGGCTAACCTTGAATGTACGAGGAGACAACAAGAACTTCCTCCCATAACCACCTAGCAAGATATGAAATTGAAACTTAAGGAGAAGTATCTTCCTGGATCCTACAACCAGAAACTCCTAGACCAATGGAATAAGCTACGTCAAGGGAATAGGTCTGTATCAGATTACATCACCCAGTTTGATGATTTCACAGTTAGGTGCAATGAACCTGAGTCTCTAGCTCAAACCCTGTCCAGGTTCATAATTGGATTATGTGAAAATATTCAAAGAGAGCTATACATGAGGGAGGTCACCGATTTGGAGCAAGCATACCAAATAGCTAAATATTATGAACAATTCTAAAGGGGACCTACATATCAACGATCTGAACCTATTAGGACCAATACCATATTCCCAAAACCAAACCCAAACCAGGTGTACCAAGGTTGACCAAACCCTAATCCCAACCCAATCAGATTTAACTCCAACCCAGTTAGGTCAAACCCTAATCCAGTTCAACCCAATCCTAACCCAATTCGATCCAATCCCAACCCAGCCCGTCCCAACCCTAACCCGAGTCTGAGTCAGTCCAGTCCAAGTAATTCTATACCAATTAGAATCGATAAGGGTAAGGCACCAGCATTTCAGAAAGCCCCAAGCCCCAGCCCTAATGCCTATTTTAAATGCAACAAGGTAGGTCACTGATGTGGCGGGATTGCTGATGTGGGACCCCAGTTGGTGCCACGTCGGATAAAGCTGCCATGTGGAATGTCTCAGTTCGGACTCCTTCACCAGGCCACTCTCCCTTTGGGTCGAGATGCCGAGGCCGAAGTTGAGCTCCGCCTCTCCAGATCGACTCCACCTCAGACAAAAATATCTGCTACTGAAAGAGTTCGCTGCTCTCCCTGGATGGCGGCCCAAGGTTCGAGGACCACGAAAAGATGCTTGGCAAGCCATGATAGTGACCCAAGCAGCCACTTACACCAGAATGGAAGGAATCCTTCGATTGAGGCTCTGTATACTCCAAAATTGGAAGTCAACCATTTGCATACTCCAAATTGGAAGTCAACCAATAGATCTAGATCCAGGAGGCAGCGGCACGTCAATTGAGACCCTACAAAGTTGCCCAAAAGGGAATGACCAAAAGGAATGTTAGCATGAACTGTAGCTTCAATGTCACCAGAATGAAAAGACAACCCATCCACGGCACGAAACATCATCGCACGCACCTATAAGCATGGGAAAGATCCCGAGGTAAGCGGCGGGCAACGCCCCAACAAAAAGCGATCTCTCAGGTTCAAATGAGGTAAGGGCACACCCACATTCAACCCAAGTTTCAGACGAGTGAGGTCCAGCGAGCAAAAAGGGGGCAGGGCACCAGAAGGGAATGCTCTAGGCTGCCGCGAAACCCCTAGGAGGGGTCTAGACTGATACAGCCACCCAGTTCGAGGTTTCCTCTTCTATCACTCCCACAATCTATGCTCGGCCCGCTCACACTTTCACTTTACAACTTCTCCTCCTAGCGTGGAGTCCATACTCGAGGCTCGACCAGGAGGATCTGTTTTCCTAGATCGTTACTAACTTGAGCATTGGAGTGGCCCCACCGAAATCACCAGCCTAGGTCACTAACTCTATTTTGCAGGTTCGGGCGATCAAGTAGGATCCCGTAAGACGGTGGTGAGTTCCGACCTCGACCTCAGCTATGGGCCATGATGATCTTGGCGGCAATAGATTGGTGCACCAGGTAGGGACGATGGTAGGATGCACTTTGATCTAACCCAAACCCCTTACAAGCAGCTCACCGGGAGGATGGTGACGACGCGGGCGAGAGAAGTCTCCACTAGCCATGCAGGAGATCCCCCTTCCCATGGGGACCTGCACAGTCCAGAAGGAGAGCCCCCTGCTCTAGCTCAACCACCTTCGACGGATGCCCAGCTGGTCGCACTCTCCTAACAGATGCAGATCCTCATTATAGTAGTGCACCAGCTCCAGCACCAGCACCGGTCCTTGGCTACCCACCAGCAGCCAAGGACCCCCATGGCCCATGCCGTAGCACCCCTCTATAGACTGCATTCCTTTCAAAGAGGGCCTTCATAGCCGTGGGCTATCACTGACCAACGAGGTAGTCACCGAACTCTGGCGATGAGACAATGGGCCGGATTTGTCGATCGGGAGAGCCGATCCCTGACCCTCAAGCGGGTAATGGCTAGAGCCCGTCGAGGTCAAAAAGACAAGACCCCCCATCATGGACACCATCCCATGTCCCCTTCTCCGTCTCCTTCGACCTCCGTGGAGGGTTCCACAAATGAGGCCATCAGGTGCATGGTGGAGAAGTGCCTGGAGGAGCAGGAGCGCAAGCTGGCGGAGCTTACCCACCAGTTTGGAAACATATAGGACTCCGCTAGCAAGTCGGCAAGCTACTACGCCCGTCCCCCTTTCTCCTGAGAAGTCCAAGAGGTGCCGGTTCCAAGCCGGTTCCGCATGCCATAGGTGGATCCCTATGATGGGACCACCGACCCCATGGAACTTCTTGAGAGCTACAAAGCCCTCATAAGAGTCCAGGGGCCGACCGATGCTCTTTTCTGTATCGCCTTTCCTGCTACTCTCTGGAAAGCAGCTCAGGTGTGGTTCACCCGCCTGAGCCGGAGAGCATCAGCTGCTTCGCTCAGTTGGAGTGAAAGTTCGTGGCTTACTTCGATGCCTGCTGGAAGGTGCCACGAGGGGCAGATAGCCTCTTCTCCATCAGGCAGCAGGATCATGAGCTCTTACGGGACTACGTGGCTCGTTTCAAGGTTGCCGTACTGGAGATCTACAACATCGATGAGCCAGTTACTATGCTGGCATTGAAGAGAGGGCTCAGGACTTCTCGCCTGACCTACTCTCTTAACAAAAAGCCCCCCAAGACTTATTCGAAGCTCCTCCTCTGAGTCCAAAAGTACATCTGCACTGAGAAGGTGGATCGAACGAGGAGGGAGCTGGATGGAAGGCCCTCAAAGAAGCCATCTTTCGGGGAGACCTCCGAGATACGGAAGCCCATATCAGCAGTGCTGGACTCCCGCCAGAGGTTGAAGCCGAGAAGAGACCCCATCCCAGAAGAAAGCTTCACTTTTCTCCTTACCTCGAGGATGAAGATCCTCATGGAGATCGAGGGTGAGTGCTACCTGAGGCACCCACCTCCACTGAAGCCGTCCAATGGCCACAACAGGATGAAGTACTGCAACTTCCATTGTGACTACGGCCACGACACCGAGGAATGTCGCAACCTCAAGAGAGAAATCAAAGAACTCATAAAGATGGGCTACCTCGTAAGGTTCGTGGGGGACGGACCCCCAACATAACCTCAGGCACTCATCATGCTCCCTTCGATCCCTACCATCGACAACCGCCCTATCGAGAAGCTGTTAGGGATGATATGCTGGGGAGTCGAGCACGCTTCCAAGAAGGCTCGGGGTGGGAGAAATCTTGAGAATGTACTTTCCTTTACGAGGGAGGGGGGATGAAAATAAAAATATAAACAATGATGTTGTGGTCGATGAGATAACGATCGCAAAACATCCTGTAAAACGCATCATGATTGATAGTGGAAGCTCCATAGTTATGCTTTTTTATGATGCTTTCTCAAAAATGAATCTTTCCTCTGCTCAGCTCAGACATGTTTACACGCCCCTCGTCGGTTTCACAGGTGACTCTGTAGGGGTCGAAGGGGAGATTACTCTCCCCGTTACTGCCAAGATGCCACCTTGATAGAGTACCATCATGATGACCTTCCTGGTTGTCAGGCTCTCCTCAACCTACAACCTGATCCTTGACCGACCTGGGCTCAACCTGCTCGACACCGTCATTTCCATAAAGCAGCTATTGGTGCAGTTTCCAACTCTCTACGATGTCGGGGAGATAAGGGGGGCACCTCAGCCTATTCAACACTGCCTCCAAACTGTCCCTGGGGCCAAGGCTATCGAGGATGACCCTAGCACAGACAACCTCGACCAAAGGGCACAGGACCCCAAAGGTGGCCTGGTCGAGAGCCTGCTGTCGTATCCCCTCGGAACAAACCTGGTGAAGATGGTGCAGATTGGGGCACAGCTACAAGATGATGAACAGGCCCACCTTCTGGAGTTCCTCCGAGCAAACATTGACATGTTTGCTTGGACGGTGGCCGACATGCCCAGGATCCCACCAGAGATTATAACTCACAAGCTAATCATCGACTCGAAGTACTGCCCTATCCAGCAGAAGAAGAGAAGTTTCACGCCGAAGAGTGGTGCGGGCACCAGAATCAGAAGAAGACTTTAGGGCTCCATCTGGATCTCTAATTGACCTTGCCCGAAGAATTAAGATTTTCTAGTTTTGTTATAAGGGTTGACTTGGTCAACTCAATTTTAATCTTAAGTCTGTATTTTCCTATAATTTAAATTTTGTTGAGTCTTGTTGACTCAGTACAAGTCCTAGTAGTGGTCTAGGTCTTCTCCAGGTTGGTGCCAATTTTTTTCCAGCCAAGTCAAGGCCCAAGCAAGTGGGCGCCACACTCCCAGCCACACGCCAGAGTCCATGAGGCACCACATCTGCATCCCAGTGTCTTGGTCCCCACACCCAAGGGAGCAAGAATTTTTCTTGAAGCCAAAATCAAGGAGGCGCCCCATATATACCTTAAAAGGCCAAGCTAAAGAAAGAAAGAGGCATTTCTTGGGGAGCACTTCAAGGGGGCGCCCAATCCATGCCTAAAAAAACCAAAGCAAAGTTGGGAAGAGCCATGACTTGGGGAGAAAGAAAAGGAGGTGTCCAAAAGAGTTGAACCATTGAAGGAAGAACCCTAAATTCAAGGAGAAGACTTAGGAGGCGCCATCTTTCTACCTTTTGAGAGGATTTTCATGACTTTTAGGGCCACCCACTCCTTGGTTGGCCAAGAAGGAGAATATTTCCTACCAAAAGTATAAGATAGGGAGTTTAGTCCCACATGGAAAATGTATGAAATTTTATTTCTTTGTTATGTCTATATATTCAACTCTATGTAACTCTTGAATAACAATGATGAATGAAATCAATTTCTTTGTGAGCAACTTTGTGTTTCTCTCTTCCGTACTTATATTCGAGTGTTGAGCTCTGTGAGGGAGTAAATCTGGGTTCCCTAGGAACCTTGAGGAGGTGTGAGATCTCCAACCCCAAAACCCTAGCTTAGTCCACCCATCTCTACTCCACCTCCACCAAACCCTAGCCTCTACACCATCTCCAAGGTCCCTCTTCCAAAGGGTGGCCAACCACCAGGACCCCAGTCCAGCCATCTTCAAGTCAGCTACCACTGCTTCAGAGGCCACAAGCATCCAGGTTCAGATCAACTGTTTCAGCTATAGAGCAAGTTCAAAGAAGAGTCCGATCAGTATCAAGAACTTCGAAACTTCTACATCCAACAATCTTCATTAAATCCTTAGGTCAGTGTCTTTCTTTGAGTTTCTGGTTCTTCTTTTGTTCTTCTTCTTCCAGATCCTGAGTTCGAGAAGAAGGCCAACCTTGCCATAGGACGACAATATGAGGATCCATTGCGAAGATACCCCATCTCCAAGGATCCTATAATCTGCTCGAGAGTGTCCTTCAATTGAAGCAACGAGAGATATCACAGTCAGGTATAAAACCTTCTCTTCTCTCTTCGTCTATTTCTTGAAAGAGGAGTAAACCCTAGGTCTGGAGGTTTTTCAATCCCCAGCGATCCTACTTTTGAGTTACTCTGATAATCCACTCCTTTTAATTGTGCTTTCTGTCATTTCTTAGTTTCTTTCAACATTAGTTTATCTTTCCTTTGAGTCAAAGCCGACTTCTAAAAATATATATAAAAAAAAAGTCTTAATTTACTTCCGCATCGTATCATGTTATTTGTTCTGCATCATTTTTGGTATCAGAGCTTTCGTTCTGCATCATTTTGGTATCAGAGCCCTGTCTAGGGTTCTTGCTTGTTTGATTATTTTTTTCGTTCCTTTTTACTTTTACTGCCTGGAGTAGACTCCCCTGGCCGTCCGGTCCTAGGAACAAGCGAGACGCAAGCCTCCTCCTCCCATTCCATGGGGGTTCCTAGGGTGTGTAGGGGTGCCGCTGGGTTATAAATTTTAGGCAGGGATTGTAAACGGGACACACGTTCTGTTTTCTGCCAGTAACTATCCTGTTATTCGAATTGTTTCTCCCTGCAAAAAATTCTAAATTAAGTAATTCTTGTTTATCCGGAACTAATATAATTGAAAGTAATTTACATAAAAGTTTCATGATTTATTAATTTCTATATATTTTCTGAGATTAATTTTACTGCTATTCTTCTTTTTATTTTCTGCAAGCTGTGTTTTTATTTGAGTGTGCATAAATTGAATCTATCTTAAGGGCACCGAAGTTGCAACATAAGGGGAGGATTGAGACCCTCACCTTAGCCCAAAACCACCTCCCGTGCATTCGAACCTAAGCCTTTAATCTTAAAATTAATTAGACCTAATTTGCCCTAGTGGGCTAGGGACACCAACTGGTCGGGTCTAGGCTAGTGTCGAGTCAGTTTGCCTAGTTACTCTGTGTGTGCTTTGTACTCAGTGTCTAGAATGGTGGTTCAGGGATTCTATCCCGAAGGACTTGTGTGCTAGTCCGCCTACCTGGCCAATCACTGATTGGTGTCTAGAATTGGCAATTAAGGACCTAACACTCCCCTTACACCCACCTGGCTAAGTCCTGAGTTACTACAGGCTAGCTTGCCACTCTGATTGGGCATCTAGTTTGGGCTCTAGGTCTAGTTAGCCCGTAGTCATTTCAGTCGAGTCTCATTTGGTGTGCTTGCTTGCATCATCATGTCCACCCGGAACGGAGTACCCTACCAACCTGGTCAAACCCAACCTGATTTAGAGGCCATGATTAGAACTCTTACCGAAAGAAGGACCAAATTGAGTCAGGATATGACTGATACTGTTGCCCAGTTTAGGAATCCAGTCCGTGAGGATCTTACCCAGCTTAGGGATCGAGTCCAAGTACTTGAGGAACCTAGACATCAGAATTGGACTCCTGACCCAGATTTTAATATGCCTCAACCTCACCCACACCAGGAGCCTAAGAGGACCTTATACCGTGATCCCGTGCCTAACCCGAGGAAGCCTAACCATGATATCTATAGTGTGGATCGTGTCTATGAGAGGTCCTTACAATATTCTAGACCAGTCACTCAATAACCCAAGTCTTCTAGATCAAGCCATTTAGATCCACACCCACGCCCAAGTAAGGTCTCTACTAGCTTGAAACCCAATGTGACCCAGGTTTCTATATCGCAAGAATGTTGGTTTTGTGGAGAAAGAGGCCATAAATCTAGTCAGTGCCCATGCATAGGACTGGCTTGTGCACAGCTAAGTGGTAAGAATCCTAAGGATGACATTAATGAGGGAGAACCCAAGCCTACCAATGAGGAAGAAAGGTTAGGTATGACAAGCCCAGAAGCAGTTGACCCAATTACCACTGACCCGAAACCCATTGAAGATGGCATCGAGGAAGTATATGATGCTGGCTTGAGTCTAGTTGATGAATATGAGGGGGAAGAACTTGAAGAATGTGACATCGATACTATTGGTTCCTTACCTGAGGAGACCTTGGAGAGCAACCAAGTGGTAGGACCTAGTTCAGAAATTCAAGAGATTTGTGAGAACCAGGTTCCTTTAGTCAAATACCCCCAGGAAGAACTCATAGTGTTAGCCCAAGCTATCAGTTCGTATCCTCTAATGACAGTCATTCCCCAAGTACCAATTGAAGATCTTTGCACTGAACTGTTTAAGTTTGCCCACCCTATGGTAGATTCTCTCCTTAGGATGACTGAATCAAGCCTCTTACAATTGGACCTTGTCCCATGCCCAGCCACTAAGGTCTCTCCTGTAATCTCAGTTGAACATCCTTGTCTTGAGCGGATTGATTCACGCAGTCCTATAGAAGTCCTCCTTATGGCCCCAGACCCCTTCCTTCGCATGACTAACCTACCCTTCTATAGAGTATTTCTTTTCGCACCCATAGGTCAAATTTCAAGTCTTGAGGTCATCATCCATAGGCCCTTCCATGAATCATTCTCTAATCCATTTCTTGAGAAAGTGGATCATTATTTGCTTAGAGAACAAACCTTAATTGTTGCAATCACATGTCCTAGGCTACTCCCCGAACCATCTCTTGATCCATTCCTGGGAGTAGCAAACTTTTTCTTTCGTAAGGATGACCAGTTGACACTCATAGATCACCATTCAAACCTTCAGGTCACCACCTTTAGTCAGCAGGTAATTCGAGACTCCACCTCATATTTCCTTCCTTTCTCTAGGACTTCCAATGCTTCTTACACCATCCAAGTATACTTTGTCGAAGTCTTTAGAGTGAACCACGTGTCAGAACCTATTAGGTTTGCCACCTACTTTTGGAAGACCTTATGGCACCTACTAGGCACCCATGATAAGTTTTCATGCTCTGCATGCCATCCTTCGACCCAAGGTCAAACCTAGAGAGCCGTAGTTTGTTAGGTTTAGACCTAGGGTTCCTTTGAATAAAGTCTATTCTTTAGGAATGCGTCATCAGTCGAGTTTAGGACATTGACTCAGATTTTGGTTGAGTGAGAATACCAGGAATTGGGATTTGTATTTTACCCAGGGCTAAATTTGCATATAATGACTCGGTCAATAGGTCTATAGGTAAAAGTCCTTTTGAGATTGTTCATGGGTACAAGCCTCACACACCACTTGACCTAGTTTCTTTGCCAGTCCACACACGAGTCTCCGAGTCTACTGAAGACTTTGCACAGCATGTAAAGAACTTGCATAAAGAAATTCATGCCAAAATAACTTTAAGTAATGAAACTTATAAGAAGTTGGCTGATTCTCAAAGGCGAGTCAAAACTTTTGTTGAGGGAGACTATGTAATGATTAGGTTAAGGCCTAAATGGTTTCCTCCTGGAACCGTTAGAAAGTTACATGCTAGAGGAGCTGGACCATTTAGAGTGGTGAAGAGAGTAGGATCCAATGCCTATGTGCTCGAGTTGCCTCTAGAACTAGGCATTAGCTCCACTTTCAACATTATAGACCTAGTAGAGTACAGGGAGCTAGCTGTGATTCCCAGTGAGCCTTTTGAACCTAATCCTGTTATTGAGAGTGATCCCGACCCTGTGTGTCCACCAACAAACTGGCCTGTGAGGAAAGAGCAGATTGAAAAGATCTTGGATGATCAGGTTATCTCTACTCGTAATCGAGGATACCAAAGATACCTGGTCCGCTGGCAAGGAAGGCCAGACTCTGATGACTCTTGGATCTCCCAAGAAGAATTACAAGATCTGGATCCAGACCTCTTGGAGAGATACCAAAGCCAGCTTGAGCCTTACTCAACAAGGTCGAGTTCCTCCCACCCCGGGAGAATTGGTGCGGGCACCAGAATCAGAAGAAGACTTCAGGGCTCCATCTGGATCTCTGATTGACCTTGCCCGAAAAATTAGGATTTTCTAGTTTCGTAATAAGGGTTGACTTGGTCAACTCACTTTTAATCTTAAGTCTATATTTCCCTATAATTTAAATTCTGTTGAGTCATGTTGACTCAGTACAAGTCCTAGTAGTGGTCTAGGTCTTCTCCAGGTTGGTGCCAATTTTTTTCCAGCCAAATCAAGGCCCAAGCAAGTGGGCGCCACACTCCCAGCCACATGCTAGAGTCCATGAGGCACCACATCTGCATCCCAGTGTCTTGGTCCCCACACCCAAGGGAGCAAGAATTTTTCTTGAAGCCAAAATCAAGGGAGGCGCCCCACATATACCTTAAAAGGCCAAGCTAAAGAAAGAAAGAGGCATTTCTTGGGGAGCACTTCAAGGGGGCGCCCAATCCATGCCTAAAAAGACCAAAGCAAAGTTGGGAAGAGCCATGACTTGGGGAGAAAGAAAAGGAGGTGTCCAAAAGAGTTGAGCCATTGAAGGAAGAACCCTAAATTCAAGGAGAAGACTTAGGAGGCGCCATCTTTCTACCTTTTGAGAGGATTTTCATGACTTTTAAGGCCGCCCACTCCTTGGTTGGCCAAGAGGGAGAATATTTCCTACAAAAAGTATAGGATAGGGAGTTTAGTCCCACATGGGAAATGTATGAAATTTTATTTCTTTGTTATGTCTATATATTCAACTCTATGTAACTCTTGAATAATAATGATGAAAGAAATCAATTTCTTTGTGAGCAACTTTATGTTTCTCTCTTCCGCACTTGTATTCGAGTGTTGAGCTCCGTGAGAAAGTAAATCTGGGTTCCCTAGGAACCTTGAGGAGGTGTGAGATCTCCAACCCCAAAACCCTAGCTTAGTCCACCCATCTCTACTCCACCTCCACCAAACACTAGCCTCTACACCATCTCCAAGGTCCCTCTGCCAAAGGGTGGCCGACCACCAGGACCCCAGTCCAGCCATCTTCAAGTCAGCTACCACTGCTTCAGAGGCCACCAGCATCCAGGTTCAGATCAACTGTTTCAACTACAGAGCAAGTTCAAAGAAGAGTCCGATCAGTATCAAGATCTCCGAAACTTCTACATCCAACAATCTTCATTAAATCCTCAGGTCAGTGTCTTTCTTTGAGTTTCTGGTTCTTCTTTTGTTCTTCTTCTTCCAGATCCTGAGTTTGAGAAGAAGGCCAACCTTGTCATAGGACTACAATCCGAGGATCCATTGCGAAGATACCCCATCTCCAAGGATCCTACAATCTGCTCGAGAGTGTCCTTCAATTGAAGCAACGAGAGATATCACAGTCAGGTATAAAACCTTCTCTTCTCTCTTCGTCTGTTTCTTGAAAGAGGAGTAAACCCTAGGTCTGGGGGTTTCTCAATCCTCAGCAATCCTACTTCTAAGTTACTCTGATAATCCACTCCTTTTAATTGTGCTTTCTGTCATTTCTTAGTTTCTTTCAACATTAGTTTATCTTTCCTTTGAGTCAAAGCCAACTTCTGAAAATATATATAAAAAAAAAAAATTAGTCTTAATTTACTTCTGCATCACATCATCTTATTTGTTCTGCATCAAAGAGGCAAATGGCGATCAACGAGGAGGTGGACAAACTCCTCATAGCCGGCTTTGTTCGGGAAGTGCAATACCCGAGCTGGCTAGCAAATGTGGTTATGGTAAAGAAGAATAATGGAAAGTGGAGGATCTGTAGAAACTACACCGACCTCAACCGAGCCTATCCAAAGGATAGCTTTCCTCTACCAAAGATCGACCAGCTAGTGGACACCACCTCGGGGCACTGCTTGCTCTCATTTATGGATATGTTCTCTGGATATAACCAGATCTGGATGCATGTAGAGCACGAGGAGCATACTACCTTCGTCACCGATCAAGAGACATACTACTATCGGATGATGCCATTCAGCTTGAAGAATACTGGAGCCACATACCAGCACCTGGTCAACCGGGTCTTCAGAGACCAGATCGATAGGAATATGCAAGTCTATATGGATGACCTGCTCGTCATGAGCAAGCCAAGTTCAGACCATGTAGCCGACCTTGCGGAAGCCTTCCACAACCTTCGAGAGCATAAGATGAAGCTGAACCCGATGAAGTGTGCCTTCGGGATAGCAGCAGGGAAGTTCCTTGGCTTCATGGTGACCAAAAGGGGGATCGAGGCAAACCCGGAGAAGGTCTAGGTGATCATCGACATGGAGCATCCAACTTCAAAGAAGCAGGTCCAGCGCCTGATAGGTCAGATCACTGCATTAAGCTGATTCATCTCGAGGTCGGTGGATCGTTGCCTTCCTTTCTTCAAGGTGCTGCACAAGATAAGCAACTTCACCTGGACGAAGGAGTGCAAGACGGCCTTTGAAGAGCTTAAAGACTTCCTGGTGTCACCACCACTGCTCTCTAGGTCGAAAATGAGAGAGGAACTCCTGCTATACCTGGCAATCACCCCTAGAACCGTCAGTTCGGTCCTTGTCTGCGTGGATCAGGCTGGGTCCCAAAAGTCTGTGTACTACACCAGTAAGGTCCTTTAGGAAGCCGAAATCAGATACACCCAATCTGAAAAACTCATTTTTGCACTTATCATGTCTACTCAACATCTCAGGTCATACTTTCAAGTGCATCCAACCACGATCTTGACGGATCAGCCCCTAAGGGCTGTGCTCAGTCATCGTGACACATTCGGATGCTTAGCCAAGTGGGCACTAAAGTCAGTGAGTTCGACTTCGCCTACTGATCGAGGTCATCCCAGAAGGCCCATGTGCTAGCCAACTTCTTGGTCGAGTGCACGGGACTCGTTGAATAGCCAGAGCAGAGGACCTTAGAGCATCAAGAGGATCCCGGTGTCGAGGAGGAGCCCTGGATCCTCCATGTTGACGGTGCATCCAATGCGGGTGGAAGCGGCGTAGGCCTAATCCTTGCTAACAATGATTGATTTGTAGCTAAATGTGCACTCCGCTTCAAGTTTGCCATGACAAATAACCAGGCAGAGTACGAGGCACTCCTCACGGGCCTTAGGGTCTCCCGCGAGCTAGGTATACAAAGTCTAAAGGTCTTCACTGACTTCCACTGGTGGCCGGATAGGTCTTCGGAGAATATGAAGTCAGAGATCCCCAGATAATGAAGTACTTGGAGCAGGTCCACTCAAGCACACAGGTTTCTGGCACTTCAGCATCACTCAAATCCCACGAGGTGAGAATGCTTGCACTGATACGCTATCAAGACTTGCGACCTTACCGAACTCGTCACTAGGGCGGGCCAACATTGAGTACCATAAAAATCCAAGCAACAAAGCTCCCGTAAAGGTGCAGCAGGTCACCCCGGAGTCGAGCTGGATGGATAGGTACATCAGATACATTACCGATGACACCCTATCGGGAGACCGAGCGAGGCTGGCCTTATCAAGAAGAAGGCCTCATGGTTCGTCCTCATGGAAGGACAACTCTACCACCGATCCCACTCCCATCTACTCTTGAAGTGCTTGAGACCCACAGTGGCAACCTTCGTGCTCCAAGAGGTCCATGAAGGCCTCTGTGGAAACCATATCGGGGGGAGGATGCTGACGTACAAAGCCCTCCGTCAAGGTTACTATTGGGAGAGTATGAGGGAGGTCGCCATTGACTTCGTGAAGAGGTTCGACCAGTGCCAGTGCCATGCCAACATACAGCAACAACCAGCAGCGCCACTCTCCCAGCTCTCCGCCCAATGGCCATTTGCCCAGTGGGAAATGGACATCTTAGGTCATTTCCCCCTGCACCAGGGCAATGGAAGTTTTTGATAGTGGCCATCGACTATTTCACCAAGTGGGTAGAAGCGGAGCCACTAGCATGGATCACGAAAGCCAAGGTCCACCAGTTCTTCTGGAAGTCGATCATCTGCTGCTTTGGGCTTCCCCACAGCATCATCATCAATAACAGGCAGCAGTTTGACAACCAGGAGTTTGAAGAATTTTGTGTCGAGCTCAGCATCCAACACCACTTCACCTCGGTCGCTCACCCCTAAACCAATGGGGAAGCCGAGGTGACCAACCGGACCATTCTCCAGGGGCTCAGGACCAGGCTGGACCAAGCCAAGGGTAGATGGGTAGAATTTCCTAGCATTCTCTGGGCCTACCACACAACGCCCAGGAAAGCAACAGAAGAAACCCCTTTCAACCTCACTTTCGGTGCAAAAGCCATCATCCCAGTCAAACTTGGCATGCCCACACTATGGGTACAGCAGTACAATGAAGCAGAGAACCCGATGCACCTTCTCCTCAACCTGGACCTCCTTGAGGAAACTAGAGACAAGGCCCGACTCCGGATGGTGGCTTACCGACAGCATGTAGCTCGATACTACAATGCGCGAGTGAAGCCGAAGGTCTTCCATCCTGGCAACCTGGTGTTGCGCCGAACTGAGGCATCCCAACCTCGAGAGTGTGGTAAGCTCTCACCAAATTGGGAAGGCCGAGCTCGAGCCATGTAGCTGACCTCGCTGAGTCCTTCCACAACTTACGGCAGCATCAAATGAAGCTGAACTCGACGAAGTGCACCTTCGAGGAGGCGGCAGGAAAATTCCTCAGCTTCATGGTCACCCAGAGGGGCATCGAAGCGAACATGGAGAAAGTACAGGCCATCATCGACATGGAACACTCGACCTCCAAGAAGTAGGTCCAGCGCCTGACGGGACGTGTCGCCGCCCTTAGTAGATTCATCTCGAGGTTGGCTGACCATTGCCTGCTATTTTTCAAGGTGCTACGCAAGATGCACAACTTCGCCTGGACCGAGGAGTGCAGGACATCCTTCGAAGAGCTGAAGAACTTCCTTGCCTCTCCTCAGTTGCTCTCCAAGCCAGAGGAGGGAGAGGAGCTCTTGCTATACCTGGCGATGACACCGGGAGCTGTCAGCTCTGTTCTCGTCCACACAAATGAGAACAAATTTCAGAAGCCGATGTACTACACTAGCAAAATCCTCCATGACATGGAGATCAGGTATACTCGCTCAGAGAAACTCATTTTTGCACTAATAATATCTTCTAAGTGCCTCAGGCCCTATTTCCAAGCACACCCAATAGTGGTTGTGATGGACCAGCCACTAAGGACTATCCTCACCCGACTTGAGACATCTGGGAGGTTGGACAAATGGTCCCTGCTACTCAGCGAATTCGACATAGAGTACCGACGGAGGTCATCGCAAAAGGCCTAAGTCCTAGCTGACTTCATGGTCGAGTGCACTAGGTTCGCCGAGGAGCCAGAGCAGACAACAACGGAGCCTGGGCTAAGAGAAGAGCCCTGGATCCTCCACGTAGATGGAGCATCCAATTCAGGCGGGAGCGGAGCGGGCCTCATCCTAACCAACTATGATGGGGGAATGCGCCCTCCACTTCAAGTTTCCCGCAACCAATAACCAGGCGGAGTACGAGGCACTTCTCGCGGGCCTCAGGGTTTCCCGCAAGCTGGGTGTGTAGGACTTGAAAGTCTTCACCGACTCCCAACTAGTCGCCGGACAATTTTTCAGAGAATATGAAGCGAGGGATGCCCAGATGATGAAGTATTTGGAGCAGGTCCATGCAAGCATGGCTGGCCTCCGACGCTTCAGCATCTTCCACATCCCTCGAGGGGAGAATGCACACGTGGATGCACTGCCAGGCTCACGACTCTGCCAGACTCGTCACTGGGGCATGCCTACATCGAGCACCTTGAAAGTCCCAGCTACGAGAACCTAAAGGAGGTACATCAAGTCACCCCCGAGTTGAGTTGGATGGACAAGTATATCTGGTACATCATCGACGGCACCCTGCCAGAAGGCCATGCAGAAGCCACCCTCGTCAGGAAGAAAGCCTCCCGCTTCGTCTTGATGGAGGGCTAACTCTATCGCCGATCTTACTCCTACCCACTCCCGAGATGCCTCAGGCCCGTCGAGGCGACCTTTGTGCTCCAAGAGATACATGAAGGCCTCTGCATGAATCACATGGGAGGGAGGACACTAGCTTACAAAGCCCTCCACCAGGGGTACTTCTGGGAGACCATGAGGGAGGATGCTGCCAACTTCATTAAAAGGTGCGATAAATACCAGTGCCACTTCAACATACAGCGTCAGCCGGTGGCATCGATCTCCCAGCTCTCAGCCCCTTGGCCCTTTGCCCAGTGGGGAATGGACATCCTGGGACCATTCCCCCCAGCATCAGGGCAACGAAAGTTCATGCTAGTGGCAATCGACTACTTCTCCAAGTGGGTCGAGGCGGAGCCGCTAGCTTGAATCGCGGAAGCCAATGTCCGCCAGTTCTTCTGGAAGTCAATTATCTGCCGCTTCGGGCTCTCCCATTATGTCACCATCGACAACGGGCGACAGTTCGACAATCGCGAGTTCGAAGGATTATGTGCAGCGCACGGCATCCAACACCGGTTCACCTCGGTGGCTCACCCCCAAATGAACTGGGAAGTCGAAGTGACCAATCGAACCATCCTTCAAGGACTCCAGACCAGGATAGTGGTGCGGGCACCAGACTCAGAAGAAGACTTCAGAGCTCCATCTGGATCTCTGATTAACCTTGCCCAAAGAATTAGGGTTTTTGGCTTGTAATAAGGGTTGACTTGATCAACTTTAGTTTGAGTTTGTATTACCTGCATTTTTTATTTTATTGAGTCATGTTGACTCAGTAGTGGACTAGGGTTTCAACCTGGGGTGTTACATTTTCTCCCAAGGCCAAGCAAGTGGGCGCCACACTCCCAGCCACACTCCCAGCCATACGCCTGAGTCCAGGAGGCGCCACATCTCCATCCAGTGTGCCTTGGTCCCCACACCACAAGAAAGCAGGTCCCTTTTTTCATGCACCACTTTGGGGAGAAATCCATCAAAATACCTCAATCCAAGGAGGAGCCAACTTCTTTCCAGAAAAACCCAAGCCAGGATGGCAAGAATTTTTCTTGAAGAGAGGATCAAGGAGGTGCCCCACAATGTTCCATAAAAACCCAAGTTATAAAAGGGAAGAGAGCATGTCTTGGGGAGAAAATCAAGGAGGCACCCAAAAGTTTCCTAAAGTGCCAAAGCCATGAAAGGAAGAAGCCTTAACTTGTGGAGCAAGACTAGGAGGTGTCCAAAAGAGCCAAACCATGAAGGGAAAATCCTTGATTCATGGAGAGATACTAGGAGACACCCCCACTACCTGCCAAAAAAATCCAAGACAAAGATGGGAAGGACCTTGACTTAGGGAGGAAGAAAAGGAGGAGTCCAAAAGAGTTGATCCATGGAAGGAAAAAAAAATTCTCTTGAAGATCCATACAAGGAGGCGCCATCTACCTGCCTTTTATAACCCAAATCAAATTTTTTTGGTACTTTGGCCGACCATATGTGTATGATTTTTCCTGATTTGTAGATCCCCTCCTTTAGTCCCACATGGGAAGATGTAAAACCCTACTCCCTTGTAAAGCCCTATAAATTAAACCCCTCTTGTAAGTTTAAAAAAAATCAGATGAATGAAAGAAATTTTTTCTTGAGCAAACTTGTGTTTTCTCTTGTCCGCACTTGCTTCCAGGTGTTGAGCTCCATGAGGGAGTAAATCCGGGTTCCCCTGGAACCTTGAGGAGGTGAGAGATCTCCAAAACCACAAACCCTAGGTTAGCCACTCCACTCCCAAACCCTAGCCGCCATCACCCTTCTCTTTCCACCAAGCCCTAGTCTATTTCCCTTCTCACGGCCACCATCTCCAAGTCCAGGCCGACCACCAGCATCCAGCTCCAGTCCAGATACTGCAGATCTACAACAATTCTAAGAGGAAGTCAGATCAGCCTCCAGGAGAATTCGATTTCAGCAACTTCGGCTTTCAAGTTCTTCAACCTGGTAAGATCTTTTCTTGAGTTTCTGAATTCCTTCACTTGTTCCTCTTCTTTCCCAGATCTTGAGTCCAGGAGAAGCCGACCAAACCACGAGACCAGTATTGGAGGATCCATTGCGAAGATAGCCGACTCCGAGGATCCCACAATCTGCTCGAGAGAGTTCTTCCACCAAAATCCTGAGAAGATCACTGTCTGGTTAGTAAACCATCTCTTCTCTCTATTTCTGTTCTGTTGAAAGTTCAGAGCGAACCCCTAGGTCTGGGAGTTTCTCAACCCCCAGCGATCCGTTACTTCTGAACTACTCTGATAATTTAGTTTCTTCTAAACTGTGCTTTCAATCCTTACCTAGTTTCCTTCAACTTAGTTTAGCTTTACTTTGAGTCAAAGCCAATTTCTGAAATAAAAAAAAAAAAAAAGAGAATTAATCTTAAATTTACTTCCGCATACGCTTCTTTGTTCTTTGTTCTGCATCATTTTTGGTATCAGGGCTTCCGTTCTGCATCATTTTTGGTATCAGAGCCCTGTCTAGGGTTTCTGTTTGATTGTTTGTTTGAGTCCCTCTCTTTTTACTTTGTCTGCTCGAAGTAGACTCCCCAGGACGTCCAGTCCTAGGAATGAAGCAAGGTACAAACCTCCTCTTCCCATTCCATGGGGTGTTCCTAGGGCGTGTAGGGGATCCGTTGGGTTACAACTTCGTAGCAAAAATTGTAAACGGGAAAGTGCTCTATTTTTAGCCCGTAATTGCCCTGTTGCAGGAATTATTTCTCTCTGCAGGTAACTCCAAATTCAGTGATTTTTATTTTTCTAAAACCAGTATAATTGAAACTAATTTGCTTAATTTTCTCATGATTTATTGGTTTATGTGCAATTTCTAAGAATTAAATTACTGCAACTCTGTTTTTGTGTTCTGCAATCCAATTATTTTTGAGTGTTCATCTCTTAATTCAACTTAAGGGCATTTGAGTATCTAAGATAAGGGGAGGAGTTGATAACCTCTCCTTAGCCCAAAACCACCACCCCTTCATTCGAACCTAAGCCTTTAATCTAAAATTGATTAGACCTAATTTGCCCTAGTGGGCTAGGGACATCAACAAGTCGGGTCAAGGCTAGTGTTGAGTCAGTTTGTCTGGTTACTCTGTGTGTGCTTTGTACTCAGTGTCTAGAACGGTGGTTCAGGGACTACGTCCCGAAGGGCTTGTGTGCTGGTCCGCCTACCTGGCCAATCACTGATTGGTGTCTAGGATTGGCAATTAGGGACCTAACACTCCCCTTACACCTGCCTGGCTGAGTCCTGAGTTACTACAGGCTAGCTTGCCACTCTGATTGGGCATCTAGTTTGGGCTCTAGGTCTAGTTATCCAGTAGTCGCTTTAGTCTAGTCACATTCTGTGTGCTTGCTTGCATCATCATGTCTACCCGGAATGGAGTACCCTACCAACCTAGTCAAACCCAACCAGATTTAGAGGCCATGGTTAGAAATCTTACCAAAAGTATGACCAAATTGAGTCAGGACATGAATGAGGGTTTTTCCCAGTTTAGGGATCGAGTCCAAGTACTTGAGAAATGTAGACATCAAAATTGGACCCCTGATCCAAAATTTAATAGGCCCCAACCTAACCCATGCCAGGAACCTAGGAGGACCTTATACCGTGATCCCGAGCATAACCTTAGGAAGCCTAACCATGATATCTATAGTGTGGATCGTGTCTATAAGAGGTCCTTACAATATTCTAGACCAGTCACTCAACAACCCAAGTCTTCTAGATCAAACCATTTAGATCCACACCCATGCCCAAGTAAGGTCTCTACTAGCTTGAAACCCAGTGTGACCCAGGTTCCTATATCTCAAGAATGTTTGTTTTGTGGAGAAAGAGGCCATAAATCTAGTCAGTGCCCATGCATAGGACTGGCTTGTGCACAGCTAAGTGGTAAGAATCCTAAGGATGACATTAATGAGGGAGAACCCAAGCCTACCAATGAGGAAGAACGGTTAGGTATGACAAGCCTAGAATCAGTTGACCCGATTACCACTGACCTGAAACCCATTGAAGATGGCATCGAGGAAGTATATGATGCTGGCTTGAGTCTAGTTGATGAATATGAGGGGGAAGAACTTGAAGAATGTGACATTGATACTATTGGTTCCTTACCAAAGGAGATCTTGGAAAGCAACCAAGTGGTAGGACCTAGCTCAGAAATTCAAGAGATTTGTGAGAACAAGGATCCTTTAGTCAAACACCCCCAGGAAGAACTCATAGTGTTAGCCCGAGATATCAGTGCGTATCCTCTAATGACAGTCATTCCCCAAGTACCAATTGAAGATCTTTGCACTAAACTGTTTAAGTTTGCCCACCCTATGGTAGATCCTCTCCTTAGGATGACTGAATCAAGCCTCTTACAATTGGACCTTATGCCATGCCCAGCCACTAAGGTCTCTCCCGTAATCTCAGTTGAACATCCTTGTCTTGAACGGATTGATTCACCCAGTCCTATAGAAGTCCTCCTTATGACCCCAGACGCCTTCCTTCGCATGACTGACCTACCCTTCTATAGAGTATACCTTTCCGTACCCATAGGTCAAATTTCAAGTCTTGAGGTCATCATCCATAGGCCCTCCCATGAATCATTCTCTAATCCAGTTCTTGAGAAAGTGGATCATTATTTGCTTAGAGAACAAACCTTAACTGTTGCAATCACATGTCCTAGGCTACTCCTTGAACCATCTCTTGATCCATTTCTAGGAATAGCAAATTTTTCCTTTCGTAAGGATGACCAGTTGACACTCATAGATCACCATTCAAACTTTCAGGTCACTACCTTTAATCAGCAGGTAATTCAAGACTCCACCTCATATTTCCTCCCTTTCTTTAGGACTTCCAATGCTTCTTACACCATCCAAGTATACTTTGTCGAAGTCTTTAGAGTGAACCACGTGTCAGAACCTATTAGGTTTGCCACCTACCTCTGGAAGACCTTATGGCACCTACTAGGCATCCATAATAAGTTTTCATGCTCTGCATGCCATCCTCCGACCCAAGGTTAAACCTAGAGAGCCATAGTTTGTTAGGTTTAGACCTAGGGTTCCTTTGAATAAAGTCCATTCTTTAGGAATGCATCGTCAGTCGAGTTTAGGACATTGTCTCAGAATTTGGTTTGATTGAGAGCACCAGGAATTGGGATTTGTATTTTGTCCAGGGCTGAAATTGTGTTCAATGTTTCGATCAATAGGTCTATAGGCTAGAGTCCCTTTGAAATTGTTCATGGATACAAGCCTCACACACCACTTGATCTGATTTCACAACTAGCCCACACACACAAATCTCTTGATGCACTTGCATAGCATGTAAAAGACTTGCATAAAGAATTCTTGCCAAAATAAATTTAAGTAATGAAACTTATAAGAAGTTGGCTGATTCTCAAAGACGAGTCAAACTTTTGTTGAGGGAGACTATGTAATGATTAGGTTAAGGCCTGAACGATTTCCTCCTGGAACCGTTAGAAAGTTACATGCTAGAGGAGCTGGACCATTTAGAGTGGTGAAGAGAGTAGGATCCAATGCCTATGTGCTCGAGTTGCCTCCAGAACTAGGCATTAGCTCCACTTTTAATATTACAGACCTAGTAAAGTATAGAGAGCCAGCTGTGATTCCCAGTGAGGCTTTTGAACCTAATCCTGCTCTTAAGAGTGAACCCAACCCTGTGTGTCCACCAACAAACTGGCCTGTGAGGAAAGAGCAGATTGAAAAGATCCTGGATGATCAGGTTATCTCTACTCGTAATCGAGGATACCAAAGATACCTGATCCACTGGCAAGGAAGGCCAGATTCTGATGACTCTTGGATCTCCCGAGAAGAGTTACAAGAGCTGGACCCAGACCTCTTGGAGAGATACCAGAGCCAACTTGATCCATACTCGACAGGGTCGAGTTCCTCCCACCCTGGGAGAATTGGTGCGGGTACCAGACTCAGAAGAAGACTTCAGAGCTCCATCTGGATCTCTGATTAACCTTGCACGAAGAATTAGGATTTTTGGCTTGTAATAAGGGTTGACTTGATCAACTTTAGTTTGAGTTTGTATTACCTGCATTTTTTATTTTATTGAGTCATGTTGACTCAGTAGTGGACTAGGGTTTCAACCTGGGGTGTTACATTTTCTCCCAAGGCCAAGCAAGTGGGCGCCACACTCCCAGCCACACTCCCAGCCATACGCCTGAGTCCAGGAGGCGCCACATCTCCATCCAGTGTGCCTTGGTCCCCACACCACAAGAAAGCAGGTCCCTTTTTTCATGCACCACTTTGGGGAGAAATCCATCAAAATACCTCAATCCAAGGAGAAGCCAACTTCTTTCCAGAAAAACCCAAGCCAGGATGGCAAGAATTTTTCTTGAAGAGAGGATCAAGGAGGTGCCCCACAATGTTCCATAAAAACCCAAGTTATAAAAGGGAAGAGAGCATGTCTTGGGGAGAAAATCAAGGAGGCACCCAAAAGTTTCCTAAAGTGCCAAAGCCATGAAAGGAAGAAGCCTTAACTTGTGGAGCAAGACTAGGAGGTGTCCAAAAGAGCCAAACCATGAAGGGAAAATCCTTGATTCATGGAGAGATACTAGGAGACACCCCCACTACCTGCCAAAAAAATCCAAGACAAAGATGGGAAGGACCTTGACTTAGGGAGGAAGAAAAGGAGGAGTCCAAAAGAGTTGATCCATGAAAGGAAAAAAAAATTCTCTTGAAGATCCATACAAGGAGGTGCCATCTACCTGCCTTTTATAATCCAAATCAAATTTTTTTGGTACTTTGGCCGACCATATGTGTATGATTTTTCCTGATTTGTAGATCCCCTCCTTTAGTCCCACATGGGAAGATGTAAAACCCTACTCCTTTGTAAAGCCCTATAAATTAAACCCCTCTTGTAAGTTTAAAAAAATCAGATGAATGAAAGAAATTTTTTCTTGAGCGAACTTGTGTTTTCTCTTGTCCGCACTTGCTTCCAGGTGTTGAGCTCCGTGAGGGAGTAAATCTGGGTTCCCCTGGAACCTTGAGGAGGTGAGAGATCTCCAAAACCCCAAATCCTAGGTTAGCCACTCCACTCCCAAACCCTAGCCGCCATCACCCTTCTCTTTCCACCAAGCCCTAGTCTATTTCCCTTCTCACGGCCACCATCTCCAAGTCCAGGCCGACCACCAGCATCCAGCTCCAGTCCAGATACTGCAGATCTACAACAATTCTAAGAGGAAGTCAGATCGGCCTCCAGGAGAATTCGATTTCAGCAACTTCGGCTTTCAAGTTCTTCAACCTGGTAAGATCTTTTCTTGAGTTTCTGAATTCCTTCACTTGTTCCTCTTCTTTCCCAGATCTTGAGTCCAGGAGAAGCCAACCCGCCAAAGGACCAGTATTGGAGGATCCATTGCGAAGATATCTGAATCCGAGGATCCAACAATCTGCTCGGGAGAGTTCTTCCACCAAAATCTGTGAAGATCATTGTCTGGTTAGGTAAACCATCTCTTCTCTTTATTTCTGTTCTGTTGAAAGTTCGGAGCGAAACCCTAGGTCTGGGAGTTTCTCAACCCCCAGCGATCCGTTACTTCTGAACTACTCTGATAATTTAGTTTCCTTAAAATTGTGCTTTCAATTATCATATTAGTATCTTTCAATGTTAGGTTAACTTTTCTTTGATTTGAAGCCAACTTCTACAAACATATAAAAACAACAAAAAAATTAGTTAATCTTAATTTACTTCCGCATCGCATCCCTTTATTTGTTCTGCATCAGATAGCCCAAGCTAAGGGCATGTAGGCAGAGGAACTCCCGAGCATCTTGTGGGTCTACCACACAATGCCCAGGACAGCGACCAATGAAATGCCCTTTAGCCTCATCTTCGGTGCTGAAGCGATCATCCCAGTCGAGCTCGGCATGCCCACATTACGGGCATAGCAGTACGATGAAGCATGGAATTCGATGCATCTCCTGCTCAACCTGGACCTTCTTGAAGAGGCAAGGGACAAAGCCCGCCTGCGGATGGTGGCCTACCGGGAAAGAGTGGCCCGATACTACAACGCCCGCGTCCGGACAAAAGCTTTCAAGCCCGGAGACCTGGTGCTGCAGCGAGCGGAGGCGTCCCAGCCTAGGGAGTGCGGCAAACTCTCCCCGAACTGGGACGGCCCCTACAAAGTGGCTGAAGCCCTCTCACAAGGGGCCTACTACCTCGAAGACCTCAGCGTTGTCAGGTTCCCCAGAACATGGAATGCCTGCAACTTGCGGAAATACTATCAATAATGTAAAGTTTCCCAGTAATGATAATAATAATGGTTTTTCCCTCATGCAAGTGTCTATCTGTCTTGCAGGAAAATTCCAACAATGTCCCCGAGCCCAGCTCCAGGACGCTGATCCAAGACCGGAGCTCAGACCTTCAGCCAAGGAATCATGGAGCCATGCCGCTTTTAACCAATGACATCCCCGAGCCTAGCTCTAGGACGTCAAAGAATCATCGAGCCACGTAGCTCCCCATTCAAAGCATCCCCAAGCCCAGCTCCAAGACATCAAAGAATCATCGAGCCATGTAGCTCCCAAACTCCAGGCATCCCTGAGCCCAGCTCCAGGATGTCAAAGAATCTTCGAGCCACGTAGCTCCCAAACTCCAAGCATCCCGAGCCCAGCTCCAGGATGTTAAAGAATCTTCGAGCCACGTAGCTCCCAAACTCAAGCATCTCCAAGCCCAGCTCCAGGATGTCAAGGCACCTTCGAGCCAAGCAGCTCTCAATCATCCACGTCCCTGAGCCTAGCTCCAGGATGTCAGCTCAAGGTCGAAGCTCAGATCTCCGGCTAAGAGACCTTTGAGCCAGGCAGCTCCCATTCAACAACATCCCCGAGCCCAGCTCCAGGACGTCGGCTCAATACCGGAGCTCAGATCTTCGGCCAAGAAAACTTTGAGCCAAGCCGCTCTCCATCTCAAACATCTCCGAGCCCAGCTCTGAGATGCCAAGAGATCATGGGGCCACATAGCTCCCATCAACGCCTCGAGCCTAGCTCCAAGGCGCCAAAGCCCTGAGCCAAGATCTCAGGCAACCCCTGGGCCCGAGCCTAGCTCTACATCTAGGAAGGCCTCGAGCCTTGCTCTAAGGCAATCAAGATCGACCCCCTTCTCTGATCTCCCCACTCGAAAAGAAGACGAGAGGGAAAGGAAAGAAAGAGAACAAAGGGGAGAGCCCGGCAACCCCCTTCTCTGATCCCCCCACTTGAAAAGAAGATGAGAGGAGAAGGAAAGAAAGAGAATAAGATAGGGGCACAACCAACATCCTCTTCTCTGATCTCCCCACTCAAAATGAAGATGAGAGGGGAAGGAAAGAAAGAGAACAAGATCCACTTCTCTGATCTCCCCATCTAAAAAAAAAAAAAGGAGAAGAAGAAGAAAAAGAAAGAAAGAAGAGTGGGGATGGAAAGAAAGAGAGAACAAGAGAAAAATACAGCATCGAAGCTACCACTTTCCACACTCAAGATCGGAGCTTAGATCTCTAGCCAAGAGAACTTCGAGCCACGTAGCTCTCAGTCATCAACGTCCCCAAGCCTGATGCGGGACTAATATGCATGCAATTCTTTTTATATGTTTTATATGTGGGGTTAGGTGATTAATTCCTGAATTTCAGATCAAAATTTGTTGTAGGGAATTTTGTATGAATTTTTGAAGCCAAGCATGCAGATTAGAACCTAGAAAAGTACTAAAGAAGGATCGCCGGGGCTGAGAAGCCTCGGTCAGGGCAAGTTCTCCTACAATATATAGACTGGAGGTAGAGGGGGTGTACCTAACAATGTCTGAAGCACCCGGTGAAGATCACAGCGAAGGGATCTCTCGTTCCTCGATGGACGTGGCCTGGAAAACTGAGCCAAAGACCCGCAGATACCCGACTTTCTGCTTGGTGGTTCGATTGAGGCTTGGCTGGAGTCGTTGGATTCGTAGAAACTCGGGAACCTGCAAATGACCTATCAGGGGTTAGAAAACTCAAAGGAGATCAAGAAAATAGAGGAAAATAGTAAAGGGAAGAAAGTTTTGGAGGGGCTGGAAGGATGGTTGGCGGCAGGAAGATGGTTGCAAACACCGGGAGAAGAACTCTCAAACCCCTTTATGCACACAGCATGGTAATCACATAAAGAAATTGAAGAACTCAAGGTTTATTTCATATATCAAAATCTCCCTTCATACAAGAGGCTAGGGTCCTTTAAATAGACCCTTAACCTTGGACTCCAAGTAAGGGCACATAAGTCTTTACATAAGAATTCTTTTCCCTCTTAAACCCTAGCTAGTAAATAAGGAAACATTAGGTAGAAAAATCCCTAAAAACTCTCTTGACTTGGCCAACACTCTAAGGACACCTAGGAGGCGTGTTGGACTTCTAGGAGCAGCAAGAGGCTGGCCCAAAGGGGCTCGGGCGCATGGGTTTGGGCCTCTGGAAGCTGGGGTGAACTGGTAGCCAGGTAGCAGGAATATTCCCTGGTATCTTGCTTCTTAGGGGCTTGGACTGGCGCCTGGGCTTGATTTCTTTGGGCTAGGATGCAGATGGACCTCTAAAATCATGGATGCCTTGGTATATGAATATATTTTGGCATCTGGAAGAAAATCTGGGCATCTGGAGGGCATCTGCAAGGAATTAGGATTTTCTGAATTTTTCCTCCTAGGGTCTTCAAATCTTCAAGCTGGGTTGGACTTGGGCTATACTTCCATGTCTTCAATCTGGTTGGACTTGGTCTTCATTTGTATGATGTGGTCTTGAGTCTTCAATATGGTTGAATAGGACTCAAAAAAAATAAAATTAGCTCGACATGAGCTGACTAACACTGGACTGAACTAGCTCAACATGAGCTGACCAGTACAAAACTGAAACTCAAAAGACTCAAATAACAACTAAAATGGACTCAGATGGACTAAACCCTTCTTATAGATGGACTCATAAATTATTGATCAATTCATAGAGGGTTGAAAAGCCTCTGTCTTATTCTGGTGCCTCCGGTGTCCCCACCAATTCTCCCGGGGTGGGACGAACTCGACCCTGTCGAGTGAAGATCAGACTAGCTCACATATCTCTCGAGAAGGTCTGGGTTGAGGCATTGCAAGTCCTCTCAAGAAATCCATGAATCGTCCGACTCTGGCCGGCCTTGCCATCGAACCAGGAAGCGTTGATAGTCACGGCCCCGGGTCGTGATGG
Organism: Areca catechu; assembly: GCA_021397845.1. Lineage (NCBI taxonomy): Eukaryota > Viridiplantae > Streptophyta > Magnoliopsida > Arecales > Arecaceae > Areca > Areca catechu. The sequence continues at coordinate 44,654,561 of CM038041.1, read as the reverse complement.
CTTGATCGTCCAGGATATGCTTGATCCGTTCTCCTCTCTCAGGCCAATTTGTTAGTGGACACTCTGGGTTAGGGTCACTCACAATGAAAAGGAATAGGTCCAAAGGCCTCACTAGGTATCACTGTCGGTTCCCTATACTCAACCAGGTCTGTAATATTGAAGGTAGAACTAATGCCCAAATTTGAAGGCAAATCTAACACCTAGGCATTTGATCCAACCTTCTCTATCACTTTAAAAGGTCTGGCTCTGCGAGCATGAAGCTTCTTTTAAGCCTAAGCCTAACCAAGATAGAATCCACTACATCAAATTCTTTGACCCTTCTTCGGGAATTAGCCAGTTGCTTTAAGATTAGTGCGGGTGGTGAACATGCTAGGCACATGCAGACTCCTAACAAATGATGCAAAGGACTCATACTGACACCTAAAGACTCGACTATGCATTCCTATCGAAGGAAATTTTATTGAACTCTTTGGATCTAAACCTAATAGATTATAGGTTCTCTAGGTTTGATCCTAGCTTGACATGCACATGAAAATTTACAGTGAACTCCTAGCAAATTCCAAAGAGTATGCCAGAAGTAAGATGCAAACCTAACATGCGTGATGAATGCATGCAGTATGCTAATCTCAGCTAAATGCAATCTAATGATCCTAGAAATGCTGGAGGTATCTGGAAAGGGCAGAAAATAGGAAGTGGATTCAAAATTAGTCTGGTAGGGTAGGGAAAAAGGTTCGAGGTTAGTTGGATAAAGTAAGATAAAAGAAGGCATGTTAGGGACTAATCCTAGACTAATGAGGTTAACCTTACGGGGTTGCGATATATCTACGGGGTTTGTATAATGGAAGGATGGGTTATTAATCTCAGGGAAGAGGTCCTTAATGGGAACTCTAGGAGGAGACTCATCCTGAGGGTACTGATTCAAAGAGATCAGGTCCTTAATAAATTCTTCTGGTTCTTGTATTTTAGGACTAGAATCTATAATTTGGCTCTCCTCTATGGTTTCCTCAGGTAAGGCTCTAACAGCAGTACCTAGGTTCTCTTCCTCTATTTGTTCTTCCACTATAGCTTTTGGTTGGATATGGTTAGGGTCAACTACCTCTAGGTTGGCTTCTACCTGGGTATTTACTAGGCCAACTATTTCTAGGTCATCTATAGGTGTCTCATCTTCTCCCTCATACTCATCCACTAGGCTCGCATCAGCTTCATACACTTCCGCATTAATGTAAGCCTTGTCAATCTCAGGAATGGTTGGAGAAGGTCGGCTAGGGAAAAATTGGCTAGGTCCTGGTTTCTGATTATGGACACTAATCCTAGTAGGTTCAGGTTGCCTAAGGGATAGTGGCTCACTACTGGGCTCATATTTAGGGGTGCTAATCCTATGGGGTTAAAGTTGACTAAGGGAAACCTGAATAGTCCTAGATTGATACTTAGGGGTTATGGGTTCTCTGGGCTCATAGGACAATGGTGCAGATCTATGGGTCATTGGATTATAGGATCTGGGGTCATAGGATTTTGGGTCAGCTATATGGTCAGGTTCTAAGGATGGATCATGGTATGGGGTCCTCCAAAGGTTGGGCTCCCTATATGGGTCAGGATATTGGGTTCTCCTAGGGTTGGACTCCCTATATGGGTCAGAATATTGGGTTCTCCTCGGGTTGAGCTCCCTATATGGGTCAGAGTATTGGGTTCTCCTGGGTTCAGTATCATAATAAGGGTCATTGTAAGGGGTTCTTCTAGGTTCAGTATCATAATAAGGGTCATGGTAAGGGGTTCTTCTAGGTTCAGTATTATAGTATGGGTCAGGCTGAGGGGCTCTCCTAGGTTCAACCTCTCGGTATGGATCAGGGTTTGGGGTCCTCCTAGGTTGAGGATTGTAGTACGGGTCAGGATAAGGGGCTCTCCTAGGTTCGACCCATGGTATAAATTAGGGTTTGGGGTCCTCCTAGGTTGAGGGGGGGACTCAGGATCTGGCTCAGACTGTGACCCATGGATTGGGTTAGTTGCTCAGTGAGTGCTTTTATTTGGGCTTGCAAATTTTTCATGGGTTCAGACATTTGTGAAGGAGGTGGGTGATATTAAACCCCTGATCTAGTGCTCATGCAAGACTCGATTAGACCGACTACAGCTGACTAGACCTAGAGTCCAAACTAGATGCTCAATCAGGGTGGCAAACTAGCCTATAGTAACCTTGTACTCAGCCAAGCAGGTGTAAGGGGAGTGTTAGGTCCCTGATTGCCAATCCTAGACACCAATCAGAGATTGGCCAGGTAGGCAGACCAGCACACAAGCCCTTCGGGATTGAATCCCTAAACCACCGTTCTAGACATTGAGCACAAAGCACACACGGGTTAGCTTGACACAATGATCTGACACATAGTCCGGACCCGACCAGTTGGTGTCCCTAGCCCACTAGAGAAAATTAAGTCTAGTTAATTTTAGGTTAAGGCTTGGGACCGAATGCAAGAGATGTGGTTTTGGGCTAACGAGAGGTGATCAAATCCTCCCCCTATCTAATATAGCAAGAGTGCCCTTAAAAGTAAATTATGCAATGATGGCAGGCAGATGAGGATGCAAATTAGGGTTTAGATGTTTTTGGTATTTTTGGAGAATATGTAAATTTTTTTTTGGTATTTTTTTAAATAGAAGAAAACTTGCAAATCATGGCCTAATATGCTGTAACTATACTAAAATTAAAAGATATGCAAAAGATGCTAAACAAAACCCTAAAACTTCCAAACTTGTCTTGTTGAAAAAATAGAGCCGGAAATTTGCAGGCTGTATTTCGGCTTACAGAAAATTCACAGGACATAATAAAATCTGAAAAAATTATTATAATTAATGTGAATCATGATGAATCTAGAAAAATAAATTTTAGAATTTTTAGAGTTTTTATCAAAGAGAAATAATTTAAATAACATATCATATACGGACTGAAAAATTGTAGAAAACAAGCCCTAATCTAAGCTCTGATACCAGATGATGCAGGACTAATATGCATGCAATTCTTTTTATATGTTTTATATGTGGGGTTAGGTGATTAATTCCTGAATTTCAGATCAAAATTTGTTGTAGGGGATTTTGTATGAATTTCTGAAGCCAAGCATGCAGATTAGAACCTTGAAAAGTACTAAAGAAGGATCGCCGGGGCTGAGAAGCTTCGATTAGGGCAAGTTCTCCTACAATATAAAGACTGGAGGTAAAGGGGGTGTACCTAACAACGTCTAAAGCACCCGGTGAAGATCGCAGTAAAGGGATCTCTCGTTCCTCGATGGATGCAGCCTGGAAAACTGAGCCAAAGACCCGCGGATACCTGGCTTTCTGCTCGGTGGTCCGATTGTGGCTTGGCTGGAGTCGTTGGATTCGTAGGAACTCGGGGACCTGCAAACGACCTATCAGGGGTTAGAAAACTCAAAGGAGATCGAGAATATAGAGGAAAATAGTAAAGGAAAGAAAGTTTTGGAGGGGCTGGAAGGAAGGTTGGCAGCAGGAAGATGGTTGCAAACACCGGGAAGAAAAACTCTCAAACCCCATTATGCACACAGCAGGGTAATCACATAAAGCAATTGAAGAACTCAAGGTTTATTTCATATATCAAAATCTCCCTTCATACAAGAGGCTAGGGTCCTTTAAATAGACCCTTAACCTTGGGCTCCAAGTAAGGGCACATAAGTCTTTATATAAGAATCCTTTTCCCTCTTAAACCTTAGCTAGAAAAAAAGGAAACATTAGGTAGAAAAATCCCTAAAAATTCTCTTGACTTGGCCAACACTCCAAGGACACCTAGGGGGCGTGTTGGGCTTCTAGAAGCAGCAAGAGGCCGGCCCAAAGGGGCTCGGGCGCATGGGTTTGGGCCTCTGGAAGCTAGGGTGGCCTGGTTGCCAGGTAGCAGGAATATTCCCTGGTATCTTGCTTCTTAGGGGCTTGGACTTGGCGCCTGGGCTTGATTTCTTTGGGCTAGGATGCAGATGGACCTCTAAAATCATAGATGCCTTGGTATATAAATATATTTTGGCATCTGGAAGGGAATCTGGGCATCTGGAGGGCATCTGCAAGGAATCAGGATTTTCTGAATTTTTCCTCCTAGGGTCTTCAAATCTTCAAGTTGGGTTGGACTTGGGCTATACTTTCATGTCTTCAATCTAGTTGGACTTGGTCTTCACTTGTATGATGTGGTCTTGGGTCTTCAATATGGTTGAATAGGACTCAAAATTAATAAAATTAGCTCGACATGAGCTGACTAACACTGGACTGAACTAGCTCAACATGAGCTGACTAGTACAGAACTGAAACTCAAAAGACTCAAATAACAACTAAAATGGACTCAGATGGGCTAAGCCCTTATTACAGATGGACTCATAAATTATTGATCAATTCATAGAGGGTTGAAAAGCCTCTGTCTTATTCTGGTGCCTCTGGTGTCCCCACCAAAGCCCAGCTCCAGGACACCCACTCAAGACCAGAGCTCAGATCTCCAGCCAAGAGAACTTCGAGCCACGTAGCTCTCAGTCATCAACATCCCTGAGCCCAGCTCCAGGATGTCCACTCAAGACTGGAGCTCAGATCTTTGGCCAAGAGAACTTTGAGCCACGCAGCTCTCAGTCATCAACGTCCCCGACCCAGCTCTTGGATGCCCACTCAAGATCGGAGCATAGATCTTCGGCCAAGAGACATCCGAGCCATGCAGCTCTCAACCATCCACATCCCTGAGCCTAGCTCCAGGATGCCAGCTCAAGACCGGAGCTCAGATCTCCAGCCAAGAGACCTCTGAGCCCAGCAGCCTTCCAGTGCCATCAACTTGCACCTAGCTTGCTGGTGCCGAAGTCTAACAACTTAGCCCCATGCAAGGTGAGGCCCCCTCTCTAATCTCTCATACATCAAAAAGACAGAAAGAGGAGAAGGGGGGTGAAAGAGAGGAAGAGCCAAACAAGAGAAATGATTGCAAGGGAATTTGCACTTTATTGATTAAGTGTTAATTACAAACATCCTACGGGCCCCCGACATGTCGGGTGGCCCTGCTAAGTACAAAAAAAGAGCAAGGCATAAAAGGAAGCAGGAAATGACTACTTGCTAGCTGGATCGTCGGGCTGGGAGTCTCCATTAGCAGGGGCTTCAAGCTGCACGGCTTCAGGCTCAGGTGGCACGGCCTCCTCGACGCCCACCTCCTGGTCTAAAGTGCTGGGATAGTCAAGGCGGCTGCGGCCCTCGACCGAGACGAACTCCTCGACCAGGCGATGCAGGTGCATGAAGCCTTTGAAGGAGTCCGACCCCGTCTATTGGATCTCAGCAAGGAACTCCTCCGAGGCCCTATACCTTTCCACCGTCTCCCAAACTTCCTTCTTCGCTGCATGGTGTGGACACCAGAAGCAGAAGCAGAATAAAACCTGACTCAAATAAGGTTAACCTGATTCCACTTTGGATCGAAAATCGCTAGGTTAAATTTTTCTTGTAAAGGGCAATTTACTTTCAAAAGTCCTGTAATTACTTAGTTTCAATTTCATGAATCCTGTAATTATGTCTAATCGAGTCCTATAATTATGTCCTGTCTCAATTTGGGTTCAAATAAGAACTCAATTAGAGTTCCATTAGGTTTATTTAAATCAAGTCCAAGCTACTTCAAGTTGAGGTTCACCAAACCACTTGGAGCTTCCAAATCAAGACCTTGGTCCACCAAGCTGGAATTCCACATCACCATGCCAACAAAGCAGCCACCAGGGATGCCACATCATCAGCCACGTCACCTTCAAATGGGCACCTAAAGGGGAGATCGACCAAGCATTTTAAATTCAAAGAAACCGGCCAATCTCCATGAATTTCTCCTTATCCCATGTAACAAGGCCCCATATCCTCCAACCTCCCTTGTAATCCTCCATAATTTGGGGAGAATCTCCATGAATTTCTCCTTATCCCATGTAACAAGGCCCCATATCCTCCAACCTCCCTTGTAATCCTCCACAATTTTGGGAGTTTTCAAATTTCAAAAGTTTTGTAAGGCTATTAAAAAGCCTTGGACGCCCCATTGTAAAAGGGATTTGATTTTTGGAGATTAATGAAAGTTGAAGTTGAATTGAAGTTTTATGTTTTGAGTGATTGTCTCTAAGCCCCTCTTCCACACCAAACTATTCTCTCTTCCAAGCATCCAACGCCCAAGTCAAGAAGAAGGCCTTGGAGTCGGCCAGGCCATCTCAAATCTCTTTCTTTGCTCACAAATTTTCCATCCCTTCCATATGCATGCCTTTCTTCTTCGTTAACTCTTATTCTTTATGTGCAGGGTCTTTCGAGGTTTTCGAGTTGCAAGCAGGGTCTTCCTTGACAAGGAACCAACAAGCTGAAGCCCAAGTCCAGGATTCTGATCTCTGTTATCCAAGGTTCTTCAGTTCTGAGTGTTGGTAGTTTCAAGGTATGAATCAAAAGAAGGTTGGAAAGCTCATCACGGTAAGTCCACAATCATTAGCCACTATTATCTAGATCTTCTTCCTTCTTAATTTAGGATTGTGTCTAAACAAGTAAAAGTCCCTTTTCATGTAATCCTTAAGACTTATTATGATGAGTACAATGCTAATGTAATTAGGTTTCATTGCTCTACATACACTAATCAAATCAGTAATCATATGCTTGCCGCATCATCTTGGTATCAGAGCATGGTTGCATTAGGGCAGAATAGTTTTCTTTAAATCCAAGCAAGATCTAAAATTCACGCCTCCTGAGCGGGTGTACTCTAGTACACTATCACGACCCATGGGAATAATGAGCCCCTGGCTGGACGTGAGTTTTTTAGATTGAAGTTTGGGTAAGCCATTGCACTTGTTTGATTAGGTTCTATTTTCTGAAAATTTGCGTTTATTTACTATAATCCGTCTGCAGCTCCAAAGGAAAGTCACTAATTTTTTATTGAAATATTTTTTTCTTGTTCCTTTTTAAGTCAATTATCACCATATTAAATTTAATCATCATAAAAAAATTATAAAAAAAATGAAAATTTCTGCAGTTCGACACTGTCATTCGGGTTCTATTCTGTCCTTTTTATTTATCTTCAATTGTAGGATCTGTTTAGAGTAGTACAGATTTTAGTTTTAAAATTCCTTTCACCTGCATTGAAACATATAAGTTAGGAGTTCTCTATGAATTTTTCAGAATTTTTGGATATTTTTTTCATCACGTTTTCCATACCACTTTCAAACTGCAACACACTTCTGCAGCACCTTTGCATTTCATTCATCTCATGAGAAATCAAATTAAGGGCATCAATTTAACATAGGGTCAGGATTTCATCACCTGTCCCTAGCCCAAAAATCACCAACCAGCATATCGATCCCAACCCATTAATTAAAATTGAGTAGAACGTTAATTGCCCTAGTGGGTTGGGACACCAACAAATTGGGTTCAGGTTAGGGTCAAGTTAACTGTGTCAGCTAATTGGTGTGTGCTTACTGGCTTGGTGTCTAGGATTGGTGCATCAGGGCTTGTGATTTGGTCCGCCTACCTGGCCAATCTCAGATTGGTGTCTAAGGTTGGCAATCAGGGACCTTCACTCCCCACCACCTACCTGGCTAAGTCCCATAAGTACTACTAGCTAGTTGGTTTACTTAATTAGACCTCTAATTTGTGCTCTAGGTCTAGGAAACCTTAGCTCAAGCTTAAGTCCATTTGCATGCATGACAACTAGAGCAGGGACACCATATTCACCAATCCAAGCACAGTCTAGTGTAGCCATGGACCCGAATCTTGAAACCATGCTGAAAGGCCTAAATGATCTAATGGCCCAATTGAACCAAATGCTGGCTAAACAATTTTCCTTAGACCAACCAACTCTTACTTTCCCATTAGCTCATATGAATGATAGGAGTAAGAACCCTGAAGTACAAGTTGAGTTCATGAATACTCAAGACTTAGGGTATCCTCAAACTGAAGGGCTAGGGAAGGAAGAAGGCAAATTTGAACCTAGTAAATATATGTATGAGACCGACATAAGTTTAATAGATGAAAATGAAGGGGAAGACTGTGAAGAGAACAACTTTAGTACCTTACCTGAGGAAACCTTTGGTAAAGAAAGGATTATTGAGCCTAGTCCTGAAACATCAGAACAACCAAAATTTAGTGAGGACTTGGTTCCCGTAAGACAATGCCCTCAGGAAGAACCCAATACTTTAGCTTCGACACAAGAACTCCTTCAGGTACCTGAGAAGAACCCAATCATTATTCTAGAAGACTTTCCTGATGACCTTCAACTACCTAGAAGCATCCCGCCTATAGATCAAAATTCTAATCTTAAGGTCATCATGAGTAACCAAGGTCTATTTCAAGATTCCCCTAAATTATCCCAAGTCTCGGATTCCTATTTCCTGCCTTTCCCTGAGTCTTATCATAATTTTAGAGCCATTAAGTTTCATTTTGATGAGATTACTAGGATGCATGAGCTTTTAAAGCCTATTCCTTTTGCTACCTACTTTTGGAAAACCTTATGGCATTTGCTAGGAACCAATGGTAAATTCTCATGTGCATACCAGACCAGGGTCAAACCTAGAGAGTCATTAATCTGTTAGGTTTAGATCCTAGAAAGTCCAATAAAATTCCTCTCAATAAGGATGACTAGTTCAGTCTGCATTTTGTAAGTGCTTGTGTAAATTTCTGAGTCTGCTGAATCTTTCGCACAGCATGTCACAAATTTGCATAAAGAAATCAGTAATAAGATAAAACTGAGCAATGAGACTTACAAACATTTAGCTGATTCACATAAGAGGGCTAAAGAATTCTGTGAAGGAGATTATGCGATGATTAGGCTCAACCCTGAACGGTTTCCCTCTGGAACCATAAAGAAGCTGCATGCCCGCGGAGCGGGACCTTTCAAGATCTTAAAGAAAATAGGGCCTAATGCGTATGTTTTGGAACTTCCACCTGATATGGGTATCAGTACAACCTTTAATGTTTCAGACCTAGTAGAATACAAAGAACCAGTACTAATACCTAGTGAGCCTTTTGGGCCAGAAACTTTCATTGAGAGTGAACTTATTTCCAAGTGTCCACCACCAACCCTACCTGAGTGGAGAGAGAGGATTGAGAGAATCCTGGATGACAAGACCATTACTACCAGGAATAAGGACTATCAGCGATACCTGGTTCAATGGCAAGGTCGACCTGAGTCCAACAACTCTTGAATTACTCGAGAGGACCTGCAAAGACTTAACCCAGACTTGTTCGAGCATTACCAGGGCAAAACTGAACCATACTCGACTGGGTCGAGTTCTGCCCACCCCAGGAGAACTGGTGTGGACACCAGAAGCAGAAGCAGAATAAAACCTCACTCAAATAAGGTTAACCTGATTCCACTTTGGATCGAAAATCGCTAGGTTAAAATTTTCTTGTAAAGGGCAATTTACTTTCAAGAGTCCTGTAATTACTTAGTTTCAATTTCATGAATCCTGTAATTATGTCTAATCGAGTCCTGTAATTATGTCCTGTCTCAATTTGGGTTCAAATAAGAACTCAATTAGAGTTCCATTAGGTTTATTTAAATCAAGTCCAAGCTACTTCAAGTTGAGGTTCACCAAACCACTTGGAGCTTCCAAATCACGACCTTGGTCCACCAAGCTGGAATTCCACATCACCATGCCAACAAAGCAGCCACCAGGGATGCCACATCATCAGCCACGTCACCTTCAAATGGGCACCTAAAGGGGAGATCGACCAAGCATTTTAAATTCAAAGAAACCGGCCAATCTCCATGAATTTCTCCTTATCCCATGTAACAAGGCCCCATATCCTCCAACCTCCCTTATAATCCTCCACAATTTGGGGAGAATCTCCATGAATTTCTCCTTATCCCATGTAACAAGGCCCCATATCCTCCAACCTCCCTTGTAATCCTCCACAATTTGGGGAGTTTTCAAATTTCAAAAGTTTTGTAAGGCTATTAAAAAGCCTTGGACGCCCCATTGTAAAAGGGATTTGATTTTTGGAGATTAATGAAAGTTGAAGTTGAATTGAAGTTTTATGTTTTGAGTGATTATCTCTAAGCCCCTCTTCCACACCAAACTATTCTTTCTTCCAAGCATCCAACGCCCAAGTCAAGAAGAAGGCCTTGGAGTCGGCCAGGCCATCTCAAATCTCTTTCTTTGCTCACAAATTTTCCATCCATTCCATATGCATGCCTTTCTTCTTCCTTAACTCTTATTCTTTATGTGCAGGGTCCTTCGAGGTTTTCGAGTTGCAAGCAGGGTCTTCCTTGACAAGGAACCAACAAGCTGAAGCCCAAGTCCAGGGTTCTGATCTCTGTTATCCAAGGTTCTTCAGTTCTGAGCGTTGGTAGTTTCAAGGTATGAATCAAAAGAAGGTTGGAAAGCTCATCACAGTAAGTCCATAATCATTAGCCCCTATTATCTAGATCTTCTTCCTTCTTAATTTAGGATTGTGTCTAAACAAGTAAAAGTCCCTTTTCATGTAATCCTTAAGACTTATTATGATGAGTACAATGCTAATGTAATTAGGTTTCATTGCTCTACATACACTAATCAAATCATTAATCATATGCTTGCCACATCACTGTGGCCACCTCGTGCCTCGCATCCACAACCGACCTGGCAGCCTACTGGGCTACCCTCTGGGCCGCGACCGACTTCTCCTCCTCCATCGCCAGACGGGCCTAGAGGGATTCGACGATCCCCTTCTGTCGGGCCGCCTCGGCATCGGACACACCCAATCGCCACTAGGTATTAGCAAGGTCCTCGGACTTCTTCTTCGACTGCCCCAGCTCGTGGTCTATGCTCTCATGGAGCTCCTTCGCTCGCCCCTCAGAGTCTACGAGCTACCTCTCGAGGTCCTTGACCCGTCGGTCAAGCATCCGCTCGGAGTCGACCTTCTCCTTCAGATCGGCCTTCAACGATGCGATCTCGATCGCCTGCTGCTGCTCAGCTCACTCCCAGTTTCGGTAGCAGCTCCGGATGAAGAGGACCTCAACACCCATCTACATCACAAGGGAAGTCAAAAAAAAAAGGGGGGGAAGAGAGAAAGAGGATGGGGTTGCTTACCATGTAGAGGTGGGGGAAGATGCTGTCGATCATAGCCCCAACCGGCAGCCCATCCATCTCCTCCCGGTCGCATGGCTGGATGGAGAAGTCCATCATGCAGTAAGCTAGGGTGTGGTTGTCAGCTAAGGAGCTCTCCGGCCCTAGCTTGAATGGAAGGCGGTGCCTCGTCTCATCTCTCCTGCTCTCTCGAGGGGCAGGTGCACCCGTCCCTCCGGTGGTCGAAACCCCCGTTGCTGGAGAATCTCTGGGGTGGGCCTCTCCTCCTTCAACCTCGACCATCATCAGACATGGAGAGCGGGGCGATGCGGCGACAGCAACAGTATCAACCCGGACGGTCGCCTCAGGCTCCAGAACTGGAAGTTCTGCCTGTGGCCTCACCCGTTGCGTAGGAGCTCCTCCAGCCTCCTTTCCTTTCAGGGCGACCGGCATAACAGAAGCAGATGTCGGTACTCCCTCAATCCGGGCCCACCTCGAAGGAGGCTCAGTGGTCGTCTCGATGGGCGGCCTTTTCCTAGAGGTTGGCAATGGCTCGCCCTCTGAAAGGGTCAACTTTGCATAACAGGAGCCAAGGAGGTCAACCTAAGATGAAGAAAAGAGAAAATGCAGATGAAGAAAGAGCTGAGCTCACCTGGCCCCGCCGATGAGTCGACCCTGGCATCGAGAAGGTTTTGCTCCGACAGTAGAACCTCTAGAGAGGGGATCTGAGCGGTGCGAAGCTGATCGTAATCATCCCGATCGGCTGCATCGACTATGGAGATATGGTTGGTGGACCGGTCTGGCTCGCTCTAGGCCCAGTCAACCCCCTCGACGTCTACAAATAAAAATTTGCTCTTCCATCCCTTAATAGAAGAGGGGAGCTCGAATTTGATGCCGTTTGGGCAAGAAGATAGAGACCACCACCCATCCTCGGTCGGGTGGCGTTTCAGGGTGAAGAATGCCCTAAATAAGAAAAAACGGGCAACGAACGCGTGAACATGGCAGAGTACAATAAAGAAGAAGATCACCCTGATGGCATTCGGCACCAACTGGGCAGGGACCAGGCAATAGTTATTCAGGACAGATAAGAAGAAGGGATGAAAGGAAAATCGGAGACCCCGGAGAAGGTCCCCTCGTAGAAGGCGAGACACCCCGGACCACTGGAAGTGACCCGCTCCCCGGGGCGGGGGATCATGAGACGGACAGAAGCCAAGATGCCATAGGCATCCCGGATGTCTCCCAGCTCTGCGGCGGAAATCGTCGAAACGACCCCGCCCGGACCTGTTGGCCGGACAGACTCAGGAGCTGATTCAAGCAACATGGGAGGACAAGTAGGACTAGAAGGAATAGGAGGGGCAGGAAGGGCCGGTCTCATGCTAACCCTAAACTGTGCCCCCTCCGACTCCTCGTCGGAGGAGGAGAGCACTACCCTTTGGGCGAAAGATTCAGGACGAGACATGCTGGACTAAGAAGGAAGGAGCCTACCCCAGAAGGGAAAAAGGGAGAAGAACAAAGCCAGTCTGGACCCCTAGAGAAGAGAAAAACGGATGCAGATCGCGGAGAAGGAAGGGTCTGGGCACTGCAACAAGCGCAAAAGATTTGAAAGAAAGGAAATTTTGAGTAAGAATTTTTTTTTTCTTTCCTTTCACTTCGAAAGGGCCCATCAAATCTGTACTTGGTGCGGACACCAGAGGCACCAGAATAAGGCAGAGGCTTCTCAACCCTCTGTGGATCACTTAATAACATTTGAGTTCACAGTAATAAAGCTTAGTCCAACTGAGTTGAGTCCTGTATTAGTCAGCTCATGTTGAGCTAGTCCAGTCCAGTATTAGTCAGCTCATGTTGAGCTAATTTTAATTTTTTTGAGTCCTGTCCAAGCATACTGAAGGCTCAAGATCATATCATACAAGTGAAGACCAAGTCCAACCAGATTGAAGACATGGAAATTTATCCCAAGTTCAACCTAGCTTGAAGACTTGAAGACCACCAGGAGGAGAAAATGAAAACAAGAACAAACCTGAAGCCCTGGACCAGCCGAAAGCAAACTGGGCCAGCCTAGGCCCAGGAAGGAGATTAGGGCGCCATTCCTTATGGTGACCCTCCTCTTGGTTGGCCACTTAAGGTCACCCCCTTGGCCGACCAAGACAAGGAGAGGGAGAGCAAGTTTAGGGATTTTCTACCTATGTTGCCTTATATTCCTAGTTAAGGTTTGAAAGGGAGAAGGAGTCCTATGTAAAGTCTAAAGTACCCTTACTTGGGGCCCAAGGTTAAGGATTTATTTAAGGGACCCTAGTCTCTTGTATGAAGATTACTTTTGATATATGAAAATACTTGAGTTTCCTTTAACTTTTGTGTGATACCCTACTATGTGCATAAAGGGGTTTTGTGAGTTCTTCCTCCTGGTGTTTGCAACTACATCCTGCCGCCAGCCAATCCTCTAGAGCCTTGGCCGCCCACTCCAAATTTCCTTTCTCCTTTGCTGTTTTCCTTTATTTTCTTGATCTCCTTTGAGTTTTCTAACCCCTGACAGGCCGTTTGCAGGTCTCCGAGTTCCTACGAATCCAACAACTCCAGCCAAGCCTCAATCGGACCACCGAGCAGAAAGCTGGGTATCCACGGGTCTTCGGCTCGGTTTTCCAGGCTGCATCAATCGAGGAACGATAGATCCCTTCGCTGTGATCATCATCAGGCACTTCAGACATTGTCAGGTACACCCCCTCTGCCACCAACAGTTTTATTGTAGGAGAACTTGCCCTAACTGAGGCTTCTCAGCCCCGGCGATCCTTCTTTGCTGCTTTGTTAGATTCTAATCTGCATGCTTGACTTCTAAAATTTATAGAGAATTATTTATAACTTATTTTTATCTAATTTTCAAGATTTGGTCTCTTAACCCCACATATAAAACAAATAAAATAATTGCATGCATATTAGTTCCGCATCATCTAGTATCAGAGCTTAGATTAGGGCTTATTTTTTGCTTTTTTATAGTCCGTATATACTATGTTATTTTAGTTATTTCTCCCTGTTCGTAACTTCAAAAATTCTGAAATTTTAATTCTAGATTCATCATAATTCAAAGTAATTTTCAGAGTTTTTTTAGATTTTATTTCTATCTGTGAATTTTCTGCAAGCCAAAATACAGCCTGCAAATTTTTGGCTCTATTTTTTCAGCAAGACAATTTTGTAAGGTTTAGGGTTTTATTTAGCATCTCTTTGCATATCTTTTATTTTTAGTATGTTTCTAGCATATTAGGTCATTTGCTGTAAATCATATCTCTACAAAAGAAAAAAAATTAAAAAAAAATTATATATATAAAAGCTACCAAAACATCTAACCCTAATTTGCATCATCTGCCTGCCATCATTGCATAATCTACTTTTAAGGGCACTCTTGCTATGTTAGATGGGGGGAGGATTTGATCACCTCTCTTTAGCCCAAAACCACATCCCCTACATTCAGTCCCAAGCCTAATTTAAAATCTATTAGACTTAATTTGCCCTAGTGGGCTAGGGACACCAACTGGTCGGGTCCGGGCTAAGTGTTAGATCATTGTGTCAAGCTAACCTGTGTGTGCCTTGTGCTCGGTGTCTAGAATGGTGGTTTAGGAATTCAATCCCGAAGGGCTTGTGTGCTAGTCCGCCTACCTGGCCAATCTCTAATTGGTGTCTAGGATTAGCAATCAGGGACCTAACACTCCCCTTACACCTGCCTGGCTGAGTACAGGGTTACTATATGCTAGTTTGCTACTCAGATTGAGCCCTTAGTTTTGGACTCTAGGTCTAGTCAGCTGTAGTCGAGTTGATCGAGTCTTGCATGAGCACTAGATCAACAGCATCCTTTCATCCACCATCCCCCACCTTTGATTGAACCGATGGATAACCTTGAAACCAAGAATTAGCACTCAATGAGCAGCTAGCCCAATCCATGGCCCAAATGACTACCCAGTTAACTACCTAGATGACTACCCATATGACCTAGTTAACTCAGTCTGATACCCAAACCAACAATAGAATTGACCATCTCGCCAATAGGTTTGATCAGTTAGAGGGCCGTGTTGGAATCCTAGAGAAAACCCATAGGACTTAGGCTAGATCCAAACCTGAGCCACCTTTACCCACACTACCTAGGTCCTATGATTCCAGAACCTATGAACCTAGATCCTATGACTCTAGATCCCATGACCATAGATCCTATGCACCCACACCCTATAAACCTAATAGAACCATGACTTATAGATCCGAACCCATAGGCCATCGACCAAAACCCCATAAGGCTAGTATCCCTAGATATGAACCCAGTAGTAAGCCACTACCCCTTAAGCAATCTGAACCTACTAGGGTTAGTGCCTATAACCAAAAACTAGGACCTAGCCAATTTTCTCTTAGCCAACCTTCCCCTACCATCCCTTTGATTCACAAGGCTTACATTAACGCTGAAGTGTATGAAGCTGATGTGAACTTAGTGGATGAGTATGAGGGAGAATGATGTAGAACAAAAGAAGAGATGATGCGATGTGGAAGTAAATTGAGACTAATTCTTTTTTTTTTATATATATATATTTTTCAGAAGTCGGCTTTGACTCAAAGGAAAGCTAAACTAAATTGAAAGAAACTAGGTAATAATTGAAAGCACAATTTAAAAGAAACTGGGTTATCAGAGTAGTTCAGAAGTAACGGATCGCTAGGGGTTGAGAAACTCCCAGACCTAGGGTTTCGCTCTGAACTTTCAACAGGACAGAAGTAAAGAGAAGAGAAGGGTTACAGACCAGACAGTGATCTTCACGGAGTTTGGTGGAAGGACTCTCTTGAGCAGATTGTTGGATCCCCGGATTCAGATATCTTCGTAATGGATCCTCCTTTGGCAGAGTTGGCTTCTCCTGAACTCAAGATCTAGGAAAGAAGAAGAACAATTTATGGAATCAGATACTCAAGGAAGGATTTACCAGTTAGAAGAACTTGAAAGCTGATGTTGCTGAAATCCGGATTCTCCTGAAGGCTGATCTGACTTCCTCTAGGAATTACTCTGAATCTGAAGTATCCGGACTGGACCTGGATGCTGGTGGTCGGCCTTGACTTGGAGAGAGTGGCCGTGAGAGGGGGGGTAGGCTAGGGTTTGGTGGATTGAAGAGGATGATGGGCGGCTAGGGTTTGGAAGTGAAGTGGCTAACCTAGGATTTGGGGTTGGAGTCTCACACCTCCTCAAGGTTCCTGGGGAACCCAGATTTACTCCCTCATGGAGCTCAACACCTGGATGCAAGTGCGGAAGAGAGAAACACAGAGTTTGCTCACACATAAATTGGATTCATTCATCAGATGTTCTAAAACTTACAAGAGGGGTTTATTTTATAGGTCTTTACAAGAGGTCAGGGTTTTATATCTTTCCATATGGGACTAATAGGATGGATATTCAAATTAGGCTTGTAGAATCAAATCCTTCTCATATGGCCGGCCAAGAGCTTCCATAAGTGTTGATTGGTGGCTCCAAATGGTAAGTAGGTGGCGCCTCCTAGCCTTGCTCTTCAAGAAAAAAATTTTTCCTTCCATGGCACAACTCTTTTAGACACCTCCTTTTCTTTCTCCCCAAGTCATGGCTCTCCCAACTTTGCTTTGGTCTTTTTAGGCATGGATTGGGCGCCCCCTTGAAGTGCTCCCCAAGAAATGCCTCTTTCCTCCTTTAGCTTGGCCTTTTAAGGTATATATGGGGCGCCTCCTTGATTTTGGCTTCAAGAAAAATTCTTGCTCCCTTAGGTGTGGGGACCAAGACACTGGGATGGAGATGTGGCACCTCTTGGACTCTAGCGTGTGGCTGGGAGTGTGGCACCCACTTGCTTGGGCCTGGGAGAAAAAATGTGGCACCCTGGACCTTGACTTGACTGAAAAAAAAGTGGCACCAACCTGAAGAAGACCTAGACCACTACTAGGACTTGTACTGAGTCAACATGACTCAACAAAATTTAAATTGCAGGGAAATACAGACTCAAGACTAAAATTGAGTTGACCAAGTCAACCCTTTTTACAAAACCAGAAAACCCTAATTCTTCGGGCAAGGTCAATAAGAGATCCAGATGGAGCCCTAAAGTCTTCTTCTGAGTCTGGTGCCCGCACCAATTCTCCCGGGGTGGGAGGAACTCGACCCTGTCGAGTATGGATCAAGTTGGCTCCGATATCTCTCCAAGAGGTATGGGTCCAATTCTTGTAATTCTTCTCAGGAGATCCAAGAGTCATCAGAATCTGGCCTTCCTTGCCAGCGGACCAGGTATCTTTGGTATCCTCGATTACGAGTAGAGATAACCTGATCATCCAGGATCTTTTCAATCTGCTCTTTTCTCATAGGCCAGTTTGTTGGTGGACACACAGGGTTGGGTTAACTCTCAAGAGCAGGATTAGGTTCAAAAGGCTCACTGGGAATCACAGCTGGCTCTCTATACTCTACTAGGTCTGTAATGTTGAAAGTGGAGCTAATGCCTAGTTCTGGAGGCAACTCGAGCACATAGGCATTGGATCCTACTCTCTTCACCACTCTAAATGGTCCAGCTCCTCTAGCATGTAACTTTTTAACGGTTCTAGGAGAAAATCGTTCAGGCCTTAACCTAATCATTACATAGTCTCCCTCATCAAAAGTTTTGACTCGCCTTTGAGAATCAGCCAACTTCTTATAAGTTTCATTACTTAAGTTAATTTTAGCATGAATTTCTTTATGCAAGTCTTTTATATGCTGTGCAAAAACTTCGGCAGACTCGGAGACTCATGTGTGGACTGGTAAAGGAGCTAGGTCAAGAGGTGTGTGAGGTTTGTAACCATGCACAATTTCAAATGGACTCTTACCTGTAGACCTATTGACCGAGTCATTGAATGCAATTTCATCCCTGGACAAAATACAAATCCCAATTCCTGGTGCTCTCAATCCAACCAAAATCTGAGCCAAAGCCTAGTAAAGGGTCAAGAAAAACTAAACTAGACTGACAACGCATTCCTAAAGAATGAACTTTATTACAAAGGAACCCTAGGTCTAAACCTAACAAACTAAGGCTCTCTAGGTTTGAACTTGGGTCAGAGGAGGGCATGCAGAGCATGAAAACTTATTATGGATGCCTAGTAGGTGCCATAAGGTCTTCCAGAAGTAGGTGGCAAACCTAATAGGTTCTGACATGTGGTTCACTCTAAAGGCTTCAACAAAGTATACTTGGATGATGTAAGAAGCATTGGAAGTCCTAGAGAAAGGGAGGAGATATGAGGTGGAGTCTCGAATTACCTGTTGACTAAAGGTGGTGACCTGAAGGTTTGAATGGTGATCTATGAGTGTCAACTGGTTATCCTTACGAAAGGAAAAGTTTGCTACTCCCAGGAATGGATCAAGAGATGGTTCGGGAAGTAGCCTAGGACATGTGATTGCAATAGTTAAGGTTTGTTCTCTAAGCAAATAATGATCCACTTTCTCAAGAATTGGATTAGAGAATGATTCATGGGAGGGCCTATGGATGATGACCTCAAGACTTGAAATTTGACCTATGGGTGCGGAAAGGTATACTCTATAGAAGGGTAGGTCAGTCATGCGAAGGAAGGGGTCTGGGGCCATAAGGAGGACTTCTACAGGACTGGATGAATCAATCCGCTCAAGACAAGGATGTTCAACTGAGATTACGGGAGAGACCTTAGTGGCTGGGCATGGGACAAGGTCCAATTGTAAGAGGCTTGATTCAGTCATCCTAAGGAGAGGATCTACCATAGGGTGGGCAAACTTAAACAGTTCAGTGCAAAGATCTTCAATTGGTACTTGGGGAATGACTGTCATTAGAGGGTACGAACTGATAGCTCGGGCTAACACTATGAGTTCTTCTTGGGGGTATTTGACTAAAGGAACCTGATTCTCATAAATCTCTTGAATTTCTGAACTAGGTCCTACCACTTGGTTGCTCTCCAAGGTCTCCTCAGGTAAGGAACCAATAGTATCGATGTCACATTCTTCAAGTTCTTCCCCTTCATATTCATCAACTAGACTCAAGCTAGCATCATATACTTCCTCGATGTCATCTTCAATGGGTTTCGGGTCAGTGGTAATCGGGTCAACTGATTCTAGGCTTGTCATACCTAACCTTTCTTCCTCATTGGTAGGCTTGGGTTCTCCCTCATTAATGTCATCCTTAGGATTCTTACCACTTAGCTGTGCACAAGCCAGTCCTATGCATGGGCACTGACTAGATTTATGGCCTCTTTCTCCACAAAACCAACATTCTTGCGATATAGGAACCTGGGTCACACTGGGTTTCAAGCTAGTAGAGACCTTACTTGGGCATGGGTGTGGATATAAATGGTTTGATCTAGAAGACTTGGATTGCTAAGTGACTGGTCTAGAATATTGTAAGGACCTCTCATAGACACGATCCATACTATAGATATCATGGTTAGGCTTCCTAAGGTTATGCTCGGGATCACGGTATAAGGTCCTCCTAGGCTCCTGGCGTGGATGAGGTTGGGGTCTATTAAATTTTGGATCAGGGGTCCAATTTTGATGTCTACGTTTCTCAAGTACTTGGACTCGATCCCTAAGCTGGGTAAAATTCTCATGGACTTGTTCTTTACACTGGGTAACAGTAGCAGTCATATCCTGACTCAATTTGTTCATACTTTCAGTAAGAGCTCTAACCATGGCCTCTAAATCAGGTTGGGTTTGACCAGGTTGGTAGGGTACTCCATTCCGGGTATACATGATGATGCAAGCAAATACACAGAATGTGACTAGACTAAAGTGACTACTAGCTCACTAGATCTAGAGTCTAAACTAGATGCCCAATCAGAGTGGCAAGCTAGCCTGTAGTAACTCGGGACTCAGCCAGGCAGGTGTAAGGGGAGTGATAGGTCCCTAAATGCCAATCCTAGACACCAATCAGTGATTGGCCAGGTAGGCAGACCAGCACACAAGCCCTTCGGGATAGAATCCCTGAACCACCGTTCTAGACACTGAGTACAAAGCACACACAGAGTAACTAGACAAACTGACTCAACACTAGCCTTGACCCGACTTGTTGATGTCCCTAGCCCACTAGGGCAAATTAAGTCTAATAAATTTTAAAATTAGGCTTAGGATCGAATGAATGGGTGGTGGTTTGGGCTAAGGAGAGGTTATCAACTCCTCCTCTTATCTTAGATGCTCAATTGCCCTTAAGATGAATTAGAAGATGATCACTCAAAATAATTGAATTGCAGAAACACAAAAATAGAGTTGCTGTAATTTAACTCTCAAAAATTTCACGAAAACCAATAAATCACAGGAAAATTATATAAAATAGTTTTAATTATACTGGTTCCAGCAAAGTAAAAATCATATAATTTGGAATTACTTGTAATGAGAAACAATTCCTACAATAGGATAGTTACAGACTAAAAATAAAGTGCTTCCCCCGTTTACAATTCCTGCTACGAAGTTGTAACCCAACGGATCCCCTACACGCCCTAGGAACACCCCATGGAATGGGAAGAGGAGGCTTGCTCCTCGCTTCGTTTCTAGGACCGGACGTCCTGGGGAGTCTACTTCGAGCAGACAAAGTAAAAAAGAGAGACACTCAAAACATGCAAGCAAGTCAGAAACCATAGACAGGGCTCTGATACCAAAAATGATGCAGAACAAAAGAAGAGATGATGCGATGCGGAAGTAAATTGAGACTAATTCTTTTTTTATATATATTTTTTCAGAAGTCGGCTTTGACTCAAAGGAAAGCTAAACTAAATTGAAAGAAATTAGGTAATAATTGAAAGCACAATTTAAAAGAAATTGGGTTATCAGAGTAGTTCAGAAGTAACGGATCGCTGGGGGTTGAGAAACTCCCAGACCTAGGGTTTCGCTCTGAACTTTCAACAGGACAGAAGTAAAGAGAAGAGAAGGGTTACAGACCAGACAGTGATCTTCACAGAGTTTGGTGGAAGGACTCTCTTGAGTAGATTGTTGGATCCCCGAATTCAGATATCTTCGCAATGGATCCTCCAATATTGATCCTTTGGCAGAGTTGGCTTCTCCTGAACTCAAGATCTAGGAAAGAAGAAGAACAATTTATGGAATCAGATACTCAAGGAAGGATTTACCAGTTAGAAGAACTTGAAAGCTGATGTTGCTGAAATACGGATTCTCCTGAAGGCTGATCTGACTTCCTATGGGAATTGCTCTGAATCTGAAGTATCCGGACTGGACCTGGATGCTGGTGGTCGGCCTTGACTTGGAGAGAGTGGCCGTGAGAGGGAGGGTAGGCTAGGGTTTGGTGGATTGAAGAGGATGATGGGCGGCTAGGGTTTGGAAGTGAAGTGGCTAACCTAGGATTTGGGGTTGGAGATCTCACACCTCCTCAAGGTTCCTGGGGAACCCAGATTTACTCCCTCATGGAGCTCAACACCTGGATGCAAGTGCGGAAGAGAGAAACACAGAGTTTGCTCACACATAAATTGGATTCATTCATCAGATGTTCTAAAACTTACAAGAGGGGTTTATTTTATAGGTCTTTACAAGAGGTCAGGGTTTTACATCTTTCCATGTGGGACTAATAGGATGGATCTTCAAATTAGGCTTGTAGAATCAAATCCTTCTCATATGGCCGGCCAAGAGCTTCCATA
The DNA here is from genome assembly GCA_021397845.1 of Areca catechu. Taxonomy (NCBI): domain Eukaryota; kingdom Viridiplantae; phylum Streptophyta; class Magnoliopsida; order Arecales; family Arecaceae; genus Areca; species Areca catechu. The sequence goes on along the minus strand of CM038041.1, from coordinate 44,632,965 downwards.
AGTGTTGATTGGTGGCTCCAAATTGTAAGTAGGTGGCGCCTCTTAGCCTTACTTTTCAAGAAAAAATTTTTTCCTTCCATGGCTCAACTCTTTTGGACACCTCCTTTTCTTTCTCCCCAAGTCATGGCTCTTCCCAACTTTGCTTTGATCTTTTTAGGCATGGATTGGGCGCCCCCTTGAAGTGCTCCCCAAGAAATGCCTCTTTCCTCCTTTAGCTTGGCCTTTTAAGGTATATATGGGGTGCCTCCTTGATTTTGGCTTCAAGAAAAATTCTTCCTCCCTTGGGTGTGGGAACCAAGACACTGGGATGGAGATGTGGCACCTCTTGGACTCTGGAGTGTGGCTGGGAGTGTGGTGCCCACTTGCTTGGGCCTGGAACAAAAAATGTGGCACCCTGGACCTTGACTTGACTGAAAAAAAAGTGGCACCAACCTGAAGAAGACCTAGACCACTACTAGGACTTGTACTGAGTCAACATGACTCAACAAAATTTAAATTGCAGGGAAATACAGACTCAAGACTAAAATTGAGTTGACCAAGTCAACCCTTATTACAAAACCAGAAAACCCTAATTCTTCGGGCAAGGTCAATCAGAGATCCAGATGGAGCCCTGAAGTCTTCTTCTTAGTCTGGTGCCCGCACCAGAGAAGATGAGATACCTATAGATGACCTAGAATTAGCTGACCCAATAGATACCCAGGTAGAAGCCAACCTAGAGGTAGTTGACCCTAACCAAATCTAGCCTAAAGCATAGTGGAAGAATAATTAGATGAAGAGAACCTAGATATTGCTACTAGAACCTTGTCTGAGGAAACCATAGAGAGGAGCCAAATTATAGAGTCTAGTCCTAAAATACAAGAACTTGAAGAATTTATTAAGGACCTGATCTCTTTGAACCAGTACTCTCAGGATGAGCCTCCTCCTATAGTTCCCATTAAGGACCTCTTCCCTGAGATTAATAACCCATCCTTCCATTATGCAAATCCCATAGATATACCGCAACCCGTAAGGTTAGCCTCATTAGTCTAGGATTAGTCCCTGACGCCCCTTCCTTTATCCTACTTTATCCAACTAACCTTGAACCTTTTTCCCTACCCTACTAGACTAATTTTGAACCCACTTCCTATTTTCTTCCCTTTCCAGACACCTCCAGCATTTCTAGGACCATTAGATTGTATTTAGCTGAGATTAGCATACTACATGCATTCATCATGCATGCTAGGTTTGCATCTTACTTCTGGCATACTCTTTGGAATTTGCTAGGAGTTCATTGTAAATTTTCATGTGCATATCAAGCTAGGATCAAACCTAGAGAACCTATAATCTCTTAGGTTTAGATCCAAAGAGTTCAATAAAATTTCCTTCCATAGGAATGCAGAGTCGAGTATATTAGGTATTAGTATGAGTCCTTTTGAGATAGTCCATGGGTACAAGCCTAATCACCCCATTGATCTGATTCCTTTACCTATTCACGCACGAGTCTCAGAGTCTGCAGAGTCATTTGTACAGTATATTAGAGACTTGTACAAGGACATTAGCCAAAAGATAAATCTAAGCAATAAAACTTATAAAAAATTGGTTAATTCCTGAAAAAGGATTAAGGAATTTGATGCAGGGGATTTTGTCATGATTAGGCTTAAGCCTGAACGGTTCCCACTTAGGACCATTAAGAAGCTTCATGATCATGGAGCTGGACCTTTTAAAGTGCTAAAGAAGGTTGGATCAAATACCTATGTGTTAGACTTGCCTTTGGATATGGGCATTAGTTCTACCTTCAATATTACAAACCTGGTTAAGTACAGGGAACCGGCAACGATACCCAGTGAGGCTTTTGGACCAATCCCTCCTGTTGAGAGTCATCCTTACCCAGAGTGTCCACCAATTAATTGGCCTGAGAGAGGAGAACGGATCGAGCATATCCTAGATGATCAAGCCATTACGACCCGGGGCCACCGTTATCAACGCTTCCTGGTCCGATGGCAAGGCCAGCCAGAGTCGGATGATTCGTGGATTTCTTGAGAGGACTTGCAATGCCTCAACCCAGACCTTCTCGAGAGATATATGAGCCAGTCTGATCTTCACTCGATAGGGTCAAGTTCTTCCCACCCTAAGAGAATTGGTGCGGACACCAGAGGCACCAGAATAAGGCAGAGGCTTCTCAACCCTCTGTGGATCACTTAATGATATTTGAGTTCACTGTAATAAAGTTTAGTCCAGTTGAGTTGAGTCATGTATTAGTCAGCTCATGTTGAGCTAGTCCAGTCCAGTATTAGTCAGCTCATGTTGAGCTAATTTTAATTTTTTTGAGTCCTGTCCAAGTATACTGAAGGCTCAAGACCATATCATACAAGTGAAGACCAAGTCCGACCAGATTGAAGACATGAAAATTTAGCCCAAGTTCAACCTAGCTTGAAGACTTGAAGACCACTAGGAGGAGAAAATGAAAATAAGAAGAAACCTGAAGCCCTGGACCAGCCGGAAGTAAACTGGGCCAGCCCAGGCCTAGGAAGGAGATTAGGGCGCCATTCCTTATGGTGACCCTCCTCTTGGTCGGCCACTTAAGGTCACCCCCTTGGCCGACCAAGACAAGGAGAGGGAGAGCAAGTTTAGGGATTTTCTACCTATGTTGTCTTATATTCCTAGTTAGGGTTTGAAAGGGAGAAGGAGTCCTATGTAAAGTCTAAAGTACCCTTACTTAGGGCCCAAGGATAAGGGTCTATTTAAGGGACCCTAGTCTCTTATATGAAGATTACTTTTGATATATGAAAATACTTGAATTTCCTTCAACTTTTGTGTGATACCCTACTGTGTGCATAAAGGGGTTTTGTGAGTTCTTCCTCCTGGTGTTTGCAACTACATCCTGCCGCCAGCCAATCCTCCAGAGCCTTGGTCGCACACTCCAAATTTCCTTTTTCCTTTGCTATTTTCCTTTATTTTCTTGATCACCTCTAAGTTTTCTAACCCCTGACAGGTTGTTTGCAGGTCCCCGAGTTCCAACAAATCCAATGACTCCAGCCAAGCCTCAATCGGACCGCCGAGCATAAAGCCAGGTATCCGCGAGTCTTTGGCTCGGTTTTACAGGCCGCATCCATCGAGGAACGAGAGATCCCTTCACTGCGATCTTCATCGGGCACTTCAGACATTGTCAGGTACACCCCCTCTGCCACCAGTAATTTTATTATAGGAGAACTTGCCCTAACCGAGGCTTCTCAGTCTCGGCAATCCTTTTTTACTGCTTTTCTAGGTTCTAATCTACATGCTTGACTTCTAAGATTCATAGAGAATTCCTTATAACTTATTTTGATCAAATTTTTGGGATTTAATCTCTTAACCCCATATATAAAACAAAAAAATAATTGCATGCATATTAGTTTCGCATCAGCACTGTTGCAACCACCTCGCCAACGGATCTGCGCCACGTGCTGCCCATCGACAAAAAAGGAGTCCCAGCTGCTCGGAATTCTATGCCAGCATTAACTACTCATTGGATATGGCCACGTGGCATCCCCACACTGGTTGGCAAGGCCAACCCTCGAAGCATCGGTGACTGCGACCATCATTGCACTGAGGTTTCGCCTTTCCACGTCAGCACCACAGTTACTCCCTTCGCCCCGAGCATCGTGCACTAACGAGCCTCGAGAGTGGGAGGCAAATGATGTGGCAAGACCACTGACGTGGGTAGCTGACAGGCGCCACATTAAAGGAGACTTCCATGACGAACGCCAAGGCAACACCCCAGCGCAGACCACTTTGCCGACCTGAGCTGAGCCACTTCAAGGCAACGGGCCGGGCTCCATCCTCTGCCAGGTCGCACCCGCAAGCTCGGGATGCCTAGGCCGGAGCCATCCACCGCCCTCCAGAGTGAGACCCTCAGATGCTAGTGCCATGCGATCGAGGTCGAGCTCAACGCTCACCCATCGATGTGGAGTCTCTCCGAGCGCGCACCCTCTATACCGGGTCCATCCTCCGCCCTCCAGAGCGAGACCCTTAGAGGCTAGTGCCCTGTGGTCGAGGTCGAGCTCAACGCTCACCCACCGATGTGGAGCCTCTCCGAGCGCGCGCCCTCTGGATCGGGTCCGTCCTCCACCCTCCAGAGCGAGACCTTCGGAGGCTAGAGCCCTGCAGTTGAGGTCGAGCTCAGCGCTCACCCGTCGATGAGGAGCCTCTCCAAGCGCGCACCCTCTGGACCGGGTCCATCCTTAGCCCTCTAGAGCAAGACCCTCAGAGGCTAGTGCCCTGCGGTCGAGGTCGAGCTCAGCGCTCACCCGTCGATGTGGAGCCTCTCCGAGCGCCCGCCCTTTGGACTGGATCCATCCTCTGCCCTCTAGAGTGAGACCCTCGGAGGCTAGTGCCTTGCGGTCGAGGTCGAGCTCAGCGCTCACCCGCCGATGTGAAGCCTCTCCGAGCACGCGCCCTCTGGACCAGGTCCATCCTCCGCCCTCCAGAGCAAGACCCTCGGAGGCTAGTGCCCTGCGATCGAGGTCGAGATCAGCGCTCACCCGTCGATATGGAGCCTCTCCAAGTGTGCGCCCTCCAGACTGGGTCCGTCCTTCACCCTCCAGAGCGAGACCCTCGAAGGCTAGAGCCCTGCGATCGAGGTCGAGCTCAGTGCTCACCCGCCGATGTGGAGCCTCTCCGAGCGCACGCCCTCTGGACCGGGTCTGTCCTCCGTCCTCCAGAGCGAGACCCTCGGAGGCTAGTGCCCTGCGGTCGAGGTCGAGCTCAGCGCTCACTCGTCGATGTGGAGCCTCTCCGAGCGCACGCCCTCTGGACTGGGTCCGTCCTCCACCCTCTAGAGCAAGACCCTTGGAGGCTAGTTGGTGTGGACACCAGAAATCGAAAGAAACTTCACTCCAACAAGGTTAGCCTTATCCCAATTTGGATCGAAGATAATTAGGTTACCTTGTATTCTTTAGTTCAAAAATGTTTTATTTTCAAGAAACATTTCCTTTTCAAGAGTCCTTTAAATGATCAAGAGTGTTTATTGAGTCCTGTAATTACTTTTAAAAAAAAATTTCATTTCCTGTAAGTCCATTTCAAGTTTTAAAGTTTAGGTCAGTCAAGTCAGTTCAGTTGAGTTAAGTCTATTTCAAGTTAATCAAGTCTTAAAGCAATGAAAGCCAGCAACAAGACTCAAATTCTGGACCCCAGAATTTGACCACATGAAGAAGAGAAGACACATCAACCAAGCAAGAGAAAAGGACCATCAACTAGTACCACTTGGCGCCACATGTCATTCCTTATCCAAGTAGAAGACCATCTCATCATGCCACGTCATTAGGCACCACCTCACTAGCCACCTCATCACTCTTTGGCGCCAACAAGGAAGATTCAAGTTCAAGGAGCTTGGCCACACCCCTCCAAGTCCTCCACCAAATCCTCCAACCCCCCCCATCCCTCCAAACTCTCCACCAAATCCTCCAACCCCCCCTTGTAATCCTCCTCAATTTGGGGAGTTTTTAAATTTCAAAAGCTAGCTTTGTGAGGCTATTAAAGGCCTTGGACGCCCATTGTAAAGGGGGATTGATTTTTTGAGAATGAATGAAAAGTGAAGTTGAATTTTGGAAGTATAAGTTGTCTTGTGTTTTTTTTTTTATGTGAAAGTTTCCCATCCTTTTTTCCTCCACGCCAAAGCCCTTCTTTTCCCCTAGCAAAGCATCTTCCAAGCTCAAGTGAAGGCATTGGAGTCGGCCAGATCTACTCAAATTTCTGTTCTTAGTTCATAAATTCTCCCATCCCTTCTATATGTTCTTATCCTTCTTCCTTAACTTTGATCTTCATTGCAGGGTCCTTCGAAGTCTTTGAGTTGTGAACCGAGTTTACCTTGACAAAGAACCAACAAGCTGAAGCCCCAAGTCCAGGGTTCTGATCTCTGTTATCCAGGTTCTTCAGTTCTGAGCATTGGTAGTTTCAAGGTATGAATCAAAAGAAGGTTGGAAAGCTCATCAAGGTAAGTCCACAATCATTAGCTCCTATTGTCTAGATCTTCTTCCTTCTTAGTTTAGGATTGTGTCTAATCAAGTAAAAATCCCATTTCTTATAATCCTTAAGTCTTATTATGATGAGTACAATGCTAGTGTAATTAGGTTTCATTGCTCTACAAACCATATTCAAAACATTAATCATATGCTTGCCGCATCACTAGTACCCTACGGTCAAGGTCGAGCTCAGTGCTCACCCGCTAATATGAAGCCTCTCCGAGTGTGCGCCCTCTGGACCGGGTCCGTCCTCCGCCAAGGTGACTGCACGAGCTCGGAGCATCCATACCAAAGCAAGCCCTGCCATCCCAGGACACCAGCGAGCCGCTCGAGGAATATGGAGCGGTGTCTCCCATGCCGCCATGATTACCTGCCCGACCGTACTTCCAGGGGGATGGCCAACTAGAAAGCACGAACCCCTAGGGCTGCGACCCTCGAATCGAGGCTCTGGAAAGCTTCCCGGAATGGAGCGATAGGAGAGGATGTCAGAACAAATGGAAGCTTCCCCTATCACCTATCAGGAAAGGCATCCCGTCTATGACACGGAATCCTGCCGCACGCACCTGCCAACCCAGCGAGGATTCCGGGGCAAGCTCCAGATGACCAATTTTCAACTACAAAGAACATTTGATATCCCCAAAAAGGGGAGAGGTAACACCAACAACAACCAACACAAGTGCAAGCTCGACCAAGAGAGCGAAGCGCCACCACCAAAATCACAGCTGAGGGAAAACGAGGGAAATAAGGAGAAGCGGAGTAACAGGGAACCCCTCTGTCCTCACTTTCATTCTCCCCCTGCAACGTTCTCTCCTTCACTCACATCTTTCACTCCTCCTAGTACGGAGTCCATCAAGAGGGGCTCGACTAGGAGGATCTGTTTCCCTGGATCGTCACTGACTTGATCATCGGAGTGCCCCCACCGGAAACCCCGGCCCAAGTCACTAACCTCTATTTTGCAGGTCTAGGAGCAGAGGACCGACAGGCAACGAAGGGAGCGCACTCCGGCACCGGCAGCAGCTATGGGCCACGACGGTCTTGGTGGCAACAGCCCATATTTATCACATCAGTTAAATCCCTAAGTCTTAGCTAAGAAAAAATTAGTTACACATATTTGGATTGAAAATAAGATAAAGACAGGAAAAATACAAATCAAATAAAATCAAACAATCTTTAATTTCTTTCATGTGTCCGTGCAATCTTCGATTTCTTCTCTCGTCCAGCGTCCGCACGTTTTTCATAATAAACTGGAATCCCAGGGCAAGCGTCTTCACTTCCTTTCATGCATGTTCCTGTATCCGTCAGCTTTCCGAGCATCTTCTCTCGGATTGAGTGATGGCATTTATTTATAGTAGTGGAGTTATATGCATCGACGTAGAGGAGATTAGCGTTGATCTTCTTCGTATCTTCGTAACCCATAAAAAATCCTTACGGTACTCAGTCTTCGATCTCGTGACCAACACAACCTCCGCTCTCTCAAACCACTCAAAATGTAAACTCTTGGATGTTATCCATCATCGATCATTTGGTGTTGTCCATCCAGAGTCCACCTCTTCTATTCGGACATCCATCTCCTTTGAACATCCCGACACGGAGGTGGACGACAAGTGATGCCAAGCGGCCGATGGTGAGCTCGGACAGAGATCTAGGAGGAATAGCAACACTCGGTCTTCTCAGCATTGAGGAGGACATGGTGACTCATAGTGGGCAGAAAACCGGTGCATTGGAAGCTTGAACAGCCATGGAGACTTGGTGAATTGGATTTTTCTGGTGGCTTAAGGTGGTGTCCGGCGAAGAAGATGAAGCATGGAAGGAGGAGACCGGCGGTGAAGATGGAGTTCCTACTTTGGTTGCTTAAGATGACCTGTGGGGTGGTGAGGAAGATGAAATGGCCATGAGAGAAGAAGGCGATGGATTCTGGGATTTTCCGGCAAGATCCGACTTCTCTAGCCATGAGGAGTGTCCTGGCGATGAGAGAAGAAGATCGGCATCTTTCCCCGGCGAAATCGTGGCTTGAGGAGGCCTGTGGACCACGGATCTGTTCCGTGGACCAGCGGTAATGGAGGAAATGGATCGTCTGGGCATCTTATGGACCAATTAGCTTTAAATCATATGCTTTAAAAGTCATGCTAATTCATGACAACCTACTAATTCGTTCAAAAATCATTTCCCCGCTCAATTGAAGTCAAAATTGCATGCCATTCATGCCATCCAATTCCAAAAATCGTGCTCTACAACTTCATTGAAGGCCATTTCTTCCAATTATGACTCTAAGATTTTCAAAAAAAATCTGCGAGAAGTAAAAAGGACAAAATTAAACAAATCTAAAATTTAATCCTCAAACATAAACTTATACATTAATCATCACAATGAAGAAATAAATATATCAATTAGACTAAATATAATGAGAAATAAAATGTATAATTATGTTCCTATCAGTTGCCTATAAAAGAAGGCCATCCAAAATTGCTGCCATTAGAAATAGTTGAATCAGCAAAATATACATCCCAAAATCATCATAGCCTCCATATACAAACCTTAAACCAATTTCAAAATAGGTTAGAAAGCTTCTTTACCCTTCAACAGTCAAGCACCTGATAACAAAAAGATAACAAAACAGGTAGAGCATATTTTTCTTCGTGGTATGCAATTACCAAGTTATTTGAGCCTGAACCTTGGCTCCTATACTTGGACTAATATAATATATGACTTTGCATAATTAACTGCTTGACCAGAATGGTAACAATAAGCATCCATAACCATCACAAAGCACATAGCTTCTCTAACTTTTACACAAGTAACTAAAATACAATCATTTTCATAAAATACATGTAACATGTCCCAGCCTCCATGCAATCTATACATCCATAATAAATGCTTATGTACTGCACATTGCAGTAATTAAGAAGAAAACCTTAGAATATATATAGTATAAAAAGGTATAGTGAAAGTGGGCAACTCTGTTGCAATCCTTGAATAGCAAAAAATCATGAGGTAGCAAAGCCATTAATCAATAAAACAAATTGAGGATGAAAAATATAAGCCTTGACCTAATTAATAAATATTGAGTGGAATCTAAACTGAGAGAGAACCTGAAGTAAAAATTGCCAATGCACCATGTTATAACACAACAAACCCATAGTATATATATACAAAAAATAAGGAACAATTACATTTCTGGTCAACTATTTTAAGGCTCGTATGCATAAGACATCCGTTTAAGATTTTGCTCACATTATTACATTACTTATTTAAGGTATCTTGAATTTAACTATTATCATGAAATCATAAAAAAAGAATACTAGGATATTTTTCAAAATGAAAAAGGGGAACAATTCGTTGCTAAGGCTCCTAAGGGACAATAAGAAGTTGCACCAATTGATGCCACAAAACTCTTGATTAAAGCATAGATGTAGAATAATCAATAATGTGTCTTTCTCCTCTTTTATTTTCGCTTGGCTTTCTCTGCTGTGGCTACTAATCAGCATATTCTATTTGACTCTACTATCAAGCAAAGTTCCTTCCCTTTTTATTTTACCAAGATACCATAAAGCCTTAACCTAAATAAACTTCGAACCCTAAACCCTAATCACAAACCTTAGAGCCTAATCTCCAAACCCTAAAACACTAAACTGTAAACCCTAAACCCTATATCTCAAACCTAAACCCCTAAACCATAAATCTTAAACCTGAAGCCCCTCAGGCTAAACCATCAACCCGAAACCCTAAAATCTAAACCCTATACACTAAGTGCTAAACCCTAAACCCTAAATCCTAAGACCCTAAACCATGAAAAATAAAACTCTAGATCCTAAAGCTTAAGCACTAAATCCTAAACCCTAAAGTCATTAACCCTAATCCCTAAAACCCTAAACCCTAAACCCCTAAACCATAAAGCATTAAACCCTATACCCACAACCTAAATACAAAAACCCTAAATCCTAAAGTCTAAACCCTAAAATTCAAAACCCTAAATCCTAAATACTAAAACCCTAAAACCTAAACCTTAAAGCCAAAACCCAAGACCCTAAAGACCAAACCATGATTCCTAAACCCAAACCTTGAACACTAAACCCTAAACTCTTAACCCTAAACACTAAACCCTAATCCCTAAATCCTAAACCCTAAAATCCTAAACCCTAAATCCCAAACCCTAAACCCTAAAACCCCAATCAAAAACCCTAAGCCCAAAGTCCTAAACCACAAGCCCCAAACACTAAACCCTACATCTCAAACCCTAAACCCTAAAACCTAAAAACCTAAACCCTAAACTCCAAATCCTAAAACCCTAATCCCAAACCCTAAACCCTAATCTTCAAACCCTAAACTCTATTCTCCAATCCCTAAAACCATAAATCCTAAATCCTAAAACCCAAATCCTAAACCATAAACCCTGAACCCCAAACCCTCAACAATAAACCCAAAATCCAAAAATCCTAACCTCTAAGCCCTAAACCCAAATCTCTAAAAACTAAACTTTAAGCCGTAAAATCCTAAACACCAAATACTAAAACCCTAAGGGGTTAATACTGTAGCAAGGAGCAAGAGCATGGGGCTGGAGTTTCCTGATAACTTAAACTCCCCTCCTTTTTTTATCATATCATAAAAAAAAACTCTCTCGTGAACAAATATCAAGCTAAAATCAAAAAAAGGAGGTTTTTTTTGGTTATTTTGCCCTCCAAAAGAAGCCTTTAATGCCCAGCTAGTAGCGGGTTCATGGGAACTGGAGACTGACCAAAATCCAAAAAGGAAATATGTAATGGACCTACTTATTTTTTCAAAAATAAAACTTGAATCTGAAAATTATTAAGTTTAAAGTATATAGAAATCTGAAACAGGATAAAATGCTACACTAATACTATGAGAAGAGAGGGATTGGGTTCTAACCTTCAAATGACATGCTGGATGGCAACGATAGACGACAACGACACACGGAATGGCGATGACATGATGGTGAGGTATCGGAGGAGATAGATTAGGAGGGAGCTCGGGAGGGGGTTGAAACGGAGATGGAGGAGGGAGCTCGGGAGGAGGTCAAAACGGAGGACCGGTGGCAGAAATAATGAGATTAGGAGGGAGCTTGAGAGGAGGCCGAAACGGAGATAAAGGAGGAGGGAGCTCGGGATTGGAGGAGGCCTAAACGGAGGAGCAATGGCTTAGAGAATGAGATTAGGGTTCGAGTCGGCCAAGAAATGGAAGAAGCTACCGATGCTTTAAAGCATCGTTAATCTCTTTTTTTTGCCGATGCTTTTAAAAAGCATTGGCAGGAGGTGGAGCTTCCTGATGCACCACCCTAGCATTGGAAAAAATGGGTTAGGAGAACCCTATTTTACTATAGTGTATAAACTATGAAGGGATTAAAACCCAACGATAGTCCATCAAGGCTCTTGGCAAAAAGATTAAAAGAAAAAAGATCTTACAAAATTAAAAGCTCAAAAAGAAATCCAAAAGAAGGGGCTTCTAACATTGGTTTAGTTTCATCGCAATCCTAGAAAAATTACTTAGCTAGACATGATTTGGATACAATTTCTAAAGTTATTTGAAAACATAAAAAAAAAAATTTACACTACTTGTTAGAATTTAAATTATAAAATTTAAAAAGTGAGAAAATTAAACTAACTTAATTACAGAAATTAAAGGATTGCAGTGACTTAAAGTGCAGGAAATTAAACTAATCTAACTATAAAGAAAAAAATAATTGCATAAATTAAATTATAGAAAAAGAAAACAAATTTTATTGCTAAAAGTATCTAATACAAAAGAAATTTTAATTTCTAAGCCATTAATGTATAAAAAAAATTTTTGTTTAGAACCTATTAGAGATTATTTTTCTTACCATACTCTATTTCTGGTGTATTAAAAAGGTAGAAAATGTGGGTAGCCATTTTTTTAAAAAGATATACAGACCTTTTTATAGATATCAGAGAAGTAGGATTGTTAACATTCTTTTGACATGGAACTAAAAGAAAACCTAGAAATTTAAATTTTCATTGAATCTAGCCCATATTTCTTTTTCTTTTTTTTTTGGATGAAACGGTGTATTCATTATACCGAACGGAGATGAATACAACTTAAGGAGTAAGCAAGAGTAATATTTCCATGCTGTATAGGGGCTGTATGCCAATTAGTCCACAAAACAGAACCAGTATGCTGGGCAACATAGGAGGCTACCCAGTCAGTAGCTGAGTTGGCCTCCCTGAAAATGTGCCTGATAGTCAGGAAACAACAATCTTGCAACATGAGTCTAATATCCTTGACTATAGGATGAGCCGAATGCATGGAGGAAGTCTGCGAAATCCAAGATATGACGGTGGCAGAGTCTCCCTCAATGATGAGATGGTCAAGGTGGAGAACCTGCTGAGCATATCTAATGCCAGCCCAAACAGCGTAAAGCTCAAGTGCCGGAACGGAAGAGTCGAGAAAGGGGATACCTCCAGCCACAAGGAACCCCAGCAAAGAGTCCCTGATAATGAAACCTATTCCACCCATCCTACAGCGGAGACTCCCATTAAAGCTGACAGTGACGAAGGGCTGAAGAGGGGGTTCCTAGGTAATAAAAACCCTCTGGGTCGCTCGACGAGCAAGAGGGGAATCCCAAATCTTAGCCGGCATCACTATGGACCTACAAAACTCCGTCGCGGCAACCCTGGCCCTCTCAATCAGCATCGTCGGTGAAGACCTCATAGATGCAAAGATCTGGTCATTTCTAGAAATCCAGATATGATATGCCAGATAAGCAATCAAAGAAACCTAGGTAATAGGAGCCATCCGCAAGAAGAAGTAAAAGGCATTAAGGATGTGATCGGGCTGGGCCGATATGCCATTAAAGCTGGCCATAGCCCATATCCGTGTGGCACGGTCACAAAGGAAGATGGCATGAGTCTGCATCTCGGGCATATTCCCATAAAAGGGACAATCTGGAGTGATATGGATCTCCTTGGAGATAATAAACTCATGCGTGGGGAGGCGGTGCCAAGCGAGTTTCCAGATAAAGAGAGAAACCTTAGGATGCACCGGCAAGGCCCAGATCCAACGATAGCTCCTGGATAAATAATGGTCCAAAGCAGGCCTAGGGATGAGATCAGAGATGGGCACACGGGTTGACGTCATGTGACTCCATACTCTGATATCGAAGCATGGATAAACCGGAAGGGGAATGGACAACACTCTAAAGCCGAGGATGTCCCCAAATATGGCCAGAACCCTATCTGTGTCCCATGAGGCTAATCCCGGCCGTCGAAGATCAGCAATAGTAATCGATGGTGGCATTAGAACCGAGATAAAGGTGGGCCATCTAATCAACAGAATGTCTGAAATCCAGGGATCATTCATGAAGCTAATAGAGCAGCCATCTCCCATCACCCAGGAAAGCTGGAAAATGATGGTCGGGGCCCTGGCAAGCATCTCCTGCCAGACAACCGAAGCCTTTCTGGTGGTGCTAGAGCAGTCCCCGGGGTGCAAAGGAATATCGCCATATTTAGCCCTCATGAAAGAACACCACGTAGTATCCGGACATAAAAAAAATCTGGCTACATGTCAGGTCATAAAAGCCTCTCTCCTTGCAAGAAGAGAAGTGATACCCAAGCCCCCATCATGCATCAGTCAACAAACATTATCCCAGCACATAAGATGTATCCTCCTCCTATCGGAAGAGGAGTTCCAGAGAAAGGAACGAATCAACTGCTCAATCTTGGAAATAACCCTCCTGGGTATAAAAGCATTAAAGATCATAAAATTGGAAGAGAAGCAAGGACAGATCGAATAAGAGTGAGTCTGCTCATTGCAGAGAGCGATCTGGCCTGCCAACCCCCAATCCTGTCCATCACTGAAGCCAATAATGGGGCGCAATCTTGCATGGCAAGCCTGGTACCAGAGATGGGAATACCAAGATAATGTAGATTGCCCTAATGCTTCTGAATACTAAGCATATCAATAATCCTGCACCGGATAGTCAAAGTAGTTTTAGGGCTGAAGTAGATCCCGGACTTGTAGAAAATTACCCTCTGGCCCGAGGCATAACAGTAGCGCTCTACTATGCTCTTGAATCCCCTAGCATTAGCTAGGGAAGCTCGGCCAAGTAAAAGACAGTCATCCACGAATAAAAAATAGAAGATCGGGAAGGATCCTAGACCAATAATATATGGGAGGATCGGAGCCCAAATTTCTTGCCAAATAATACATTTTGAAACCTTTTACAACTTTTTTGCATTCAGCATCAAGGTGGTCCGTTTGATCTCATGAAGGAGGGCATCTAGGCCGTTTGATCACGTGAAAGCACGGATCGCGCTCTTTGGGAAGCTTCTCCCAGGCGGAATTAAACTTCACCTTTGGATCGTCACCGGCTTTTTTCCTAGCCGTGCGATAGCGCACAGCAATATAGTTTCTCCAAACGCCGTCACGTATACCGAGTTTTTCCTTCTGTAAGCCACGACATGCGTCCGGCACACCGTGTCTTTTGTGAACTTGTGAGCCACACCTCCCTGTTTTACGCTCTAGCGAGATTCCACGGCCTTTTCCACATGTCTGGGTCTCATTTGCAATGCATGCTGTTTCGACGTTCCAATATCCATGCGTTGATTAAAGCCACGCTCCCATGCCTTCATGCCACGCTCCGTCCAAATTCTCTTAAAACAAATCCCTCTTTTGATCATTAATGTGCCGGACATCACTCTATCACTCTCATGATTTTTATATGGCTTTGGCTTGTACGTGCTTGGACCCATCTGAATAGAAATTCCACTTCCACGTGGCAATTTCCTATGCTCTTCCATGTGCTTGGTCATAAGGGTCCCATGCTTCAGCGTACCAAAACCTTCAAGTGGCCCCACTTTAATACCATTCTTGCTGCATTTAAATCCCCTCCACTCCATGTATTTATACCCTTTTCTTTTAGTTTGACCCATTGACCCATCACAAGAATTTTTGCACCATTGAGTCTTCCAGTTGAATCCTTCTACATCTCAAAATTTATGCATTGACTTCTAGTTTTGATTCATTTATTAAATTTTTTACTTGACCAGCAAGTCCAAAAAAATAAAATAAAAAATATCAAATATATGAATAATAAAAATTTATTATTAAATTTTTAATACTTCTTATATCATATTAATATACTGATCATCATGCAATTTTACAACATGATCAATAGAAAGCTTTGCTGTGTAGGTGACATCAAATATTTTCTTACATGATATAAAATGTGCCATCTTAAAAAACCTATTGTTGATGCCTGGATTATCGTGGCCCGTAGCTTTGGCACGTCGGGTCCCTCTCGCCAGACGCTCTGCCCCCGGACTCATGAATCGGCTTCCTATGTCGGGCGGACCTGCAAAATATGGGAGACCTGGGCCAGGGGTTTTGGCGAAGACACTCCGACGATCAAGTCAGTAGGACGATCGAGGGGAACAAAAGACCTTTGAGGTAGAGAGCTTGGAAAACTCTCTGCTTCTAGAGGGTGATAAGAATGGAAGATAAATGGAAGATAATGTAGGACTCAAGAGAGCCTGTTGTCTCTTTTACCTCCCCTTACCTCTTCCTGCTGGTCTTATGTAGACGAGCGACGCTTGTTGTTTGGGGAGGCATGCTGGTCTTGGTATAGACCTGTGAAGCTTCTGTTGGCTTGAGAGGTTTAGATGGGTTGGTGAACCTACTTCTTCTTGATGGTTCAGGAAGTTTGTGAAGGTGCACAGTGCATTGGGTGGGGCACTCCTTCCTGATTGGTGTAAAAAGTGATTAGGGAGGCTTTAATGTAGCCCAATTGCAGGCAGCGCGCTACAGGACCCGGGATGGTGATTTTATGTGTTGGGGTTGCCATCCAGGTCTCTTCTGTACCTGCACTTTGAGAAGCGTACTTGGAATGGAGTCAGATGGACCATGGCACGCGGATCGAGATGATGCAGGCGGAGGCTCTTTGTGCACATGGTTCGAGGTGCACGGCACGAGGGTCTCATGCACGCGGACTGAGGTGCTGGGGCAGGTAGTCTCCTTATGCACGTGGATCAAGGTGCATCATCCTTTCGTGCGCATGGAACGGGGCACACGGAACCCACTGGAGTGGAGCACTAGGCATTCACGGAGCTGGTGATGGGGCTGGAGCCCGACTCCATGCGGGCAGAAGGCGCCACGTTGGAGGTGAGGTGCTGGGCTGGAGAGGAGGCCGAGAGGTCTCCATGTTGGATCGTGTTGGATTGGGCCAGCCTTGACGCTAGCAGAGCCGGACCAGGGTTGGAGCCGGACTCCATGCGGGTGGAGGAAGCTGCACCTGGTGCTGCCGGACTGGGCATGCGGGCATGTCGAACTAGGCATGCGGGCATGCCAAACTAGGCGCCACGCGTGCTGGGCATCTAGACCGTGTGCGGAGGTGGACTGGGTGCTGAACTGTGCCATGCGTCTACAGGCATGGCTAGACCGGACGGAGGCGCACCGGACGGAGGCGCACCGGACGGAGCCGGGCAGATCCGGGTGCGGTCGGGCCGAACTGGGAGCCACCAGAGCGAGTGGAGGCCTCTTGCGGGTGGACTGGGTGCTGGAGCGGGCGGAGTTCTCCCGCAGGCGGACTGGGTGCCGGATCAGGCGAAGGCCTCCATGGGCGGATCGGGTGCCGGAGTGTTGGAGCCGAGGTGGACTGGGCGCTGGAGCGGGCGGAGGCTTCCCGCGGGCGGACTGGGCACGAAGCAGAGCATGCGAAGCCGGAGCGGGAGACGCGGGGACCGGGCAGATCTAGAATCGACCGACACGAGCAGAGCCAAACGCGGCCGTGCCAAACTGGGAGCCACCAGGGCGAGGTTGCATCCGACTGAGTGCTGGAGCTGGGTTGGAGACGTGGAGCCAGAGTGGGAGATGCTACGGGCGGAAGGACTCCACGGGCAGAACGACTCCGCATGGGCGGAAGGACTTCGTGCTGGCGTGCCGAGCTGGATTGGAGCGTGCGGACGTGCCGAACTGGACTGGAGCCTGCGGGTGGAGCCATGGGCGGAGCACGCGGGCGGAAGGACTCCGCACGAGCGTGCCGAGCTGGACTGGCACGGGCTAAGGTGGCGAAGTGCATGGCCGAGGTGGGGCCAAGGTGGCGAAGTACATGGCCGAGGTGGAGCCAAGGTGCCGACCTGGCTGATCTTCTCATAGAACAAGCGGACCCACCATCTTCTTTGGATGGGAGACTTGGGGATAGCTAGGAAGTATCTGACCACGTCAGCCATGAAGGAGGATACTGTGTCAGGGCCGAATGGAATTTTTTTACTACTGTAACACCTATCAACAACTACTAGAATCAAATCATGATCTAGAATAGTTTTAGGAAGTCCTAAAATAAAGTCTATGCTCAAATCTTGTCATAGGGCATGAGGTATGTACAAAGATATATGCAACCCAGTATTCTTTTGTTTGCCTTTAGCGGCTTGACATCTATCACATTGGGCAATAGTATGTGTAACATCTCGCTTAGGACAACAAAAAAAAATGGTCCTCTATCAAAAAAATAGTCTTATCCTTGTCAAATTATCCTGCCAAGCCTCCATAATGCAATTCCCAAATCATGAACTCCCTTAATGAACCTTGGATAATGTACAAGTGTCTACCATTAAATAATAACCATTATGTATAACAAAATCAAGGTTGTCATGTTGTCCATTTAGAAAGTTTTTGTGAGTCTCACCAAAATCTGGACATGTTAGATACTCACTTTGACTCGATCAAATCCTATAACTTGTGCTCTCATGGCATGCAAAGTCATAACAATATGACTAAGGGCATTAGTAGCTCTATTCTCGATACTAGCAAGGTGTTTAAGAACATACATATATTCCTCAAGAAATGTGACCCACTTGGCATGTCATGGATTCAATTTTTTTTGTGACTTAAGGTAGCTAAGGGCTTGATGGTTCAAAAGTAAAATAAACTCCTTAGGTAACAAGTAATGTCGCCAATATTATAAGTTTTGCACAATTTCGTATAATTCCTTATCATACATGGAGTACTTCATTTTCGTCTCTTTTAACTTCTCACTAAAATAAGCAATCAGGTGACCTTCTTAACTTAAGACTCTATCTATTCCTACTCCAGACATGTCACAAGAAATCTTAAAGATCTTCTCAAAGTCGGGCAACCTTAAAACAAGTGGACTAGACATACGCTCTTTAATTTCATTAAATGTTTTATTCATAGTCTTGGTCCATTTGAATTCTCTTCCTTTCAGGCAATTTTTAATTGGAGCCATAATTATACTAAAACCTCTAATGAATCTCCAATAAAAAGCTGCTAACCTATGAAAACTTTTAACATCATGAATGTTTTAGGATTGGGGCCACTCTTGGATTGCTTTGACTTTATCAGCCAACATTCCATCCACAAACATCACAAAGCCTAAGAAAATAACTTTATGTTGTATGAAGTCACACTTCTTGATATTAATATAAAGTTTTACTCTCCTAAGAATGTCTCAAACCTGCCTAAAATGATTAAGATGTTCATTCTTGGTCTTGTATAAATCAGAATATCGTCAAAATAGACAATGAGGAACTTTTCTATGAATTGTTGAAGTGTTTGATTCATGATACACATAATGTGCTTAGAGAGTTTGTTAAATCAAATGGCATGACTAACCACGTATAAAATTTTCTTCATCTTAAAGGCTATTTTCCATTCATCTCCTGGCTTAAACCTTATCTAGTAATTTCTACTTCTAAGATCAATTTTTATAAAAATCATTAACATAACCATCATATTAAGTATATATCCAATCGAGAAATTATAAACCTTTACTTCATAGTAATCTTGTTAATGGCTCAACTATTGATACACATCCATTAAGTTCCATCTTTCTTGGAAGTAAAAAGTGCCAAAATTGCACACGAGCCATACTCTCTCTAATGAAATCCTTTCTAACCAAGTCATCTACCTAATGTTTCTATGCTCCTTAGAGTTCATTCAATAATGTGACAAGTTTGGCAATGACAATCCAGGTACTAAATCTATTGTATGTTGGATATCTCTTGATCATTGTCATAGTGGTGCACCAGGATCAGGCAGAGGCTTCTCAATCCTCTGTGATTATCTGACTAGAGTTCATTAGGTTTTTCAGTATTTGAGTCTTGTAATAAAGGCTTAGCCCATTTGAGTCCTATTTTTGGCCCTTGAGTCTTGTTTTGGGCCTTGTCATATGTGAGTCCCATATGCCATATGCCTCGGTAATAGAATCCCATATGCCTCGGTAATAGAATCTATCATGTATGCTATGACATGTACAAGATAGGATGTGGCCAACTCACTAGGGATAGCAAGTAGGTACCACTTTGATCCGGGTGAGAACCATTGAAAAGTTATAAAAAAACCCTTAAGTATTTAAGAAATACCGAAGACCAATGGCTCATATACGGAGATGTTGACTTAAAACTTGTAGAATATATAGATTCTAGTTTTTAATCAGACCATGATGATAGTAAAAGCATGTTGAATTTTGTATTTATCCTGATTGGTAAAGCAATTTATTAGAAAAGTTCTAAGCAGCATACTATAGTCGATTCTATTTGCAAGGTGGAGTATATTACAACATCTGATGCTGTAAAGAAAGCTATTTAATTACAGAAGTTTATCAGTGAACTTGGAGTGGCATCCTTTATTGATGATCTAGTCCTTCTATATTGTGACAGCACTGGAGCTATAGCTCAAACGAAAGAATCAAAGTCCCATCAAAGAACCAAGCATATTTTGTGTTGCTATTACCTTATATGTGAGATTGTGGATTAAGGTGATGTTGAGCTTCAGAAAATTAATTAAAAAGAGAACTTGATCGATCCATTTACAAAAGTCCATGGAATCAAAGAGTTTGATGATCACAAATGGAAGATGAGAATTAGATACTATTTTGATTAGCTTAAGTACAAGTGGGAGTTATTGGAAATTATATCCTAAAGCTAATTATCTAAGCTATAGACAATTATGTTCTTTGTATTTTGTATATTAATTATTAATTAATAAATATTATTTAGCATTTCTTTATAAGCTGTGCATTTTTCTTTTATGAACTCTTTTATGATTAAGTCCTCTAAACTAATTCTAATCGATAGAGAAGGATTTATCGTGTAGTTCTTAAACATATTCATGATGAAATGATATATTATTAAGAATAATAATGTTTATCAAGTATAGATTGTTGTGTCCCATATGAGTTGGTTATCCTCATAACTAAGGAGTGTGGAGATACTCATATGGCATAGAGGTGAAATATAGGAGTACATTTTACTGAACATGATCCAACTACGAGCACTCTTTTATCAAGAGTTGCTCGCAAAGGATATGGATATAAGTATCCTTCAAACTTGGGATTAATATGTTAACTTGCAAGCAACTCACTATGTGGTGGGGGCACCAGGTTCAGAAAGAAGCTTCAACTAATACCAAGTTCTTTATGGATTGAGACTAGGAACTCAAGTCTCGTATGAGTCATGTATGTTTATTGAGTCATGTTTTATTTTCTTTTGGGGTTTTAAAGTTCAATTAGAGTCAATTAGGCTTTATACTGAGTCAAGTTCAAGAGCTACTTGAAATTGGGCCATACCAGCTTTACTTGGAGCGCCACATCATCATGAACCACCTATGGCAACTCATCACCAAAGAATGCCACATCACCTTTTTGCCAAGTCATCTCCAAGGGGTGCCATGGAGAAGGATGCGCCATGTCACCATGCCATTTCACCTTGCCACATCATTGGATTTGGAAACCACCTCGCCATGCCAACTCACTTTGCCAAGTCATCACCAAGTGGTGCCACATCAAAACAACTTCAAAGTGGGGACCTCACCATGCCAACTCACCTTGCCAAGTAATCACCAAGAGGCGCAAACTTCAAGTGGGGACCAAGGATTCAAATCCTCCACATTCCATGTAACCCTCCACCAAATCCTCCACATTCCATGTAACCCTCCACCAAATCCTCCACATTTCATTTAACCCCCCCTAATATTTCTCCATGATATGGAAAATTTCAAATTGATTGAAAGGCCAATAAAAGCCTCTTATACACCCATGGTAAAGAGAGCTTTTTGGATAATGAAACAAGAAGGACTAGTTTTTCTATGAAGCAAGTATTTTGTAGTGTGGTTGTGTTTCAATCTTGGCGTGTGATCTTCTACCTCCCAAGCCAACGACTTCTCCAAGGATCCCATCTTCCTTTAACGACCACTTGTTTTCTTAATTCCTTCCTCCTACTTTGATTTGGTATTCCTTCAAATAGCCTAGTCCTAATTCCTTCATTGTGCAGGGTTCCTTCTACGATCCGGAGTTCAAGAAGGGGATCATTGCCATCAGATCAAGCATGGTGAAAACTTGTTTCGATGGAAGAGTCATCTTTTCATCCAGGGCTTGTTTATTTGATTGCTTCAACGAATCTACACCAACAAGGAGTGCTCATCATGGTAACAATTCCCTTCTAATATTCTTGAGTCTGGGTTATTGAAGACAGTTTTCCTAGGTTTAGATTCCATAATCATTAGCCCTAATCGTCTCTAGGATTTAAATAACTACATCGTGGCGTAAGTTCCAAATTTCCGTGCTCCTTCCATAGCTTTACCTTAATAATTTTGATCTGAAATTTAGTACCTGTTAATAGGCTTCATTGCTCTCATTTCTCAATTCATCATTTAGATTGCATTCTCATCATCGTGCCACATCATCTTGGTATCAGAGCATGGTTGCATTAGGGTAGAATAGTTTTCTTTAAATCCAAGCAAGATCTAAAATTCACGCCTCCTGAGCGGGTGTACTCTAGTACACTGTCACGATCCATGGGAATAATGAGCCCCTGGCCAGATGTGAGTTTTATAGATTGAAGTTTGGGTAAGCCATTGCACTTGTTTGATTAGGTTCAATTTTCTGAAAATTTGCATCTATTTACTGTAATCCGTCTGCAGCTCCAAAGGCAATTCACTAATTCTTTGTTGAAATATTTTTTTTCTTGTTCCTTTTTAAGTCAGTTATCACCATATTAAATTTCATCAACAAAAAAAAATTATAAAAAAAATGAAAATCTCTACAGTTCAATACTGTCATTAGGGTTCTGTTCTGTCCTTTTTATTTATCTTCATTTGAAGGATCTTCTTAGAGTAGTACATATTTTAGTTTTAAAATTCCTTTCATTTGCATTGAAACATATAAGTTAGAAATCCTCTGTGAATTTTTTAGAATTTTTGGACATTTTTTTCATCACGTTTTCCATACCACTTTCAAACTGCAACACACTTCTGCAGCACCTTTGCATTTCATTCATCTTATGAGAAATCAAATTAAGGGCATCAATTTGACATAGGGTCAGGGTTTCATCACCTGTCCCTAGCCCAAAAATCACCAACCAGCATATCGATCCCAGCCCGTTAATTAAAATTGAGTAGAACCTTAATTGCCCTAGTGGGTTAGGGACACCAACAAGTTTGGGGTTCAGGTTAGGGTCAAGTTAACTGTGTCAGCTAATTGGTGTGTGCTTACTGGCTTGGTGTCTAGGATTGGTGCATCAGGGCTTGTGATTTGGTCTGCCTACCTGGCCAATCTCAGATTGGTGTCCAAGGTTGGCAATCAGAGACCTTCACTCCCCTCCACCTACCTGGCTAAGTCCCATAAGTACTACTAGCTAGTTGGTTCACTTAATTAGACTTCTAATTTGTGCTCTAGGTCTAGGAAACCTTAGCTCGAACTTGAGTCTACTTGCATGCATGAAAACTAGATCAGGGGCCTCATATTCACTAGTCCAGACCCAGTCCAGTGTAGCCATGGACCCGAATCTTGAAACCATGCTGAAAGGCCTAAATGATCTAATGGCCCAATTGAACCAAATTCTGGCTAAACAATTTTCCTTAGACCAACCAACTCCTACTATCCCATTAGCTCATATGAATGATAGGAGTAAGAACCCTGAAGTACAAGTTGAGTTCATTAATACCCAAGACTTAGGGTATCCTCAAACTGAAGGGCTAGGGAAGGAAGAAGGCAAATCTGAACCTAGTAAATATGTGTATGAGACTAACATAAGTTTAATAGATGAATATAAAGAGGAAGACTGTGAAGAGAACAACTTTAGTACCTTACCTAAGGAAACCTTTGGTAAAGAAAAGATTATTGAGCCTAGTCCTGAAACATCAGAACAACCAAAATTTAGTGAGGACTTGGTTCCCATAAGACAATGCCCTCAGGAAGAACCCAATACTTTAGCTTCGACACAAGAACTCCTTCAGGTACCTGAGAAGAACCCAATCATTATTTTAGAAGACTTTCCTGATGACCTTCAACTACCAAGAAGCATCCCGCCTGTAGATCAAAATTCTAATCTTATGGTCATCATGAGTAACCAAGGTCTGTTTCAAGATTCTCCTAAATTATCCCAAGTCTCGGATTCCTATTTCCTGCCTTTTCCTGAGTCTTATCATAATTTTAAAGCCATTAAGTTTCATTTTGATGAGATTACTAGGATGCATGAGCTTTTAAGGCCTATTCCTTTTGCTACCTACTTTTGGAAAACCTTATGGCATTTGCTAGGAACCCATGGTAAATTCTCATGTGCATGCCAGACCAGGGTCAAACCTAGAGAGTCATTAATCTGTTAGGTTTAGGCCCTAGAGAGTCCAATAAAATTCCTCTCAATAAGGATGCCTAGTTCAGTCTGTATTTCGTAAGTGCTTGTGTATGTTTCTGAGTCTGCTGAGTCCTTTGCATAGCATGTTGAGGATTTGCATCATGAAATAAATTTGAGCAATGAATCCTATAAACATAGTACTAATTCAAGAAAGAAAATCAAGGAATTCTATGAGAGAGATCATGTTCCCATCCGGGACTTTCAAGAAACTACATACCCGTGGTGCAGGCCCCTTTAAAGTCCTAAAGAAGATTAGATCTAATGCTTACATATTAGAATTACCTTCAGACCTAGGTATCAACCCGACCTTCAATGTCTCAGACTTGATAGAATATAAGGAACCCATGATGATACCTAGTGAGCCTTTTGGGCCTGACCATATTTTTGAGAGTGAACCATTACCCGAGTATCCACAAACAACCATTCCTCAAAAAATGAGAGAAAACTGAACAAATCCTGGATAATAAGATTGTCACTACCAGAAACAAGGATTACTATCGATATTTGGTCCGTTGGCAAGGGAGACCAAAATCTGACGACTCCTGAATCGCTAGAGAGGACCTGCAATGACTGGACCCGGACTTATTTGAATAATATCAAAGCTAGGCTGGACCATACTCGATAGGGTCGAGTTCCTCCCACCCGGGGAGAATTGGTGGGGGCACCAGGTTCAGAAAGAAGCTTCAACTAATACCAAGTTCTTTATGGATTGAGACTAGGAACTCAAGTCTCGTATGAGTCCTGTATATTTATTGAGTCCTGTTTTATTTTCTTTTGGGGTTTTAAAGTTCAATTAGAGTCAATTAGGCTTTATACTGAGTCAAGTTCAAGAGCTACTTGAAATTGGGCCAGACCAGCTTTACTTGGAGCGCCACATCATCATGAACCACCTATGCCAACTCATCACCAAAGAATGCCACATCACCTTTTTGCCAAGTCATCTCCAAGGGGTGCCTGGAGAAGGATGCGCCATGTCACCATGCCATTTCACCTTGCCGCATCATTGGATTTGGAAACCACCTCCCCATGCCAACTCACTTTGCCAAGTCATCACCAAGTGGTGCCACATCAAAACAACTTCAAAGTGGGGACCTCACCATGCCAACTCACCTTACCAAGTAATCACCAAGAGGCGCCAACTTCAAGTGGGGACCAAGGATTCAAATCCTTCACATTCCATGTAACCCTCCACCAAATCCTCCACATTTCATGTAACCCCCCCTAATATGATGCAGAACGGAAGCTCTGATACCAAAAATGATGCAGAACAAAGAACAAAGAAGCGTATGCGGAAGTAAATTTAAGATTAATTCTTTTTTATTTTTGTTTTTTTAATATTTTCAAAAGTCGGCCTCGACTCAAAGTAAAGTAAACTAAGTTGATGGAAACTAGGTAAGGATTGAAAGCACAATTTAGAAGAAGCTAAGTTATCAGAGTAGTTCAGAAGTAACGGATCGCTGGGGGTTGAGAAACTCCCAGACCTAGGGTTTCGCTCTGAACTTTCAACAGGACAGAAATAAAGAGAAGAGATGGTTTACCAACCAGACAGTGATCTTCACAGAATTTGGGTGGAAGAACTCTCTCGAGCAGATTGTTGGATCCTCGGATTCGGCTATCTTCGTAATGGATCCTCCAATACTGGCCTCGTGGTTTAGTCGGCTTCTCCTGGACTCAAGATCTGGGAAGAAGAAAAACAAGAGATGGATTCAGAGACTCAGGGAAGGATTTACCAGTTCGAAGAACTTGAAGGCTGATGTCGCTGAGATCCGGATTCTCTTGAAGGCTGATTCGACTCCCTCTGGAAAGAGCTTTGGATCTGAAGTATCCGGACTGTAGCTGGATGCTGGTGGTCGGCCTGGACTTGGAGAGGGTGGCCGTGAGAAGTGGAATAGACTAGGGCTTGGTGGAAAGAGAAGGGTGATGGCGGCTAGGGTTTGGGAGTGGAGTGGCTAACCTAGGATTTGGGTTTTGGAGATCTCACACCTCCTCAAGGTTCCTGGGGAACCCGGATTTACTCCCTCACGGAGCTCAACACCGGATGCAAGTGTGGAAGAGAGAAAACACAAAGTTTGCTCAAAAAAAAATTGGGTTTCATTCATCTGATTCCTTTAAACTTACAAGAGGGGTTTAATTTATAGGGCTTTACAAGGGAGTAGGATTTTACATCTTCCCATGTGGGACTAAAGGAGGGGATCTACAAATCAGGATAATCCATACACATATGGTCGGCCAAGGTACCAAAAAAATTTGATTTGGGTTATAAAAGGCAGGTAGATGGCACCTCCTTGCTTGGGTCTTCAAGAGAGGATTTCTTTCCTTCCATGGATCAACTCTTTTGGACTCCTCCTTTTCTTCCTCCCTAAGTCAAGGCCCTTCCCATCTTTGTTTTGGACATTTTTGGCAGGTAGTGGGGGTGTCTCCTAGTATCTCTCCATGAATCAAGGATTTTCCCTTCATGGTTTGGCTCTTTTGGACACCTCCTAGTCTTGCTCCACAAGTTTAGGCTTCTTCCTTTCATGGCTTTGGCACTTTAGAAAACTTTTGGGTGCATCCTTGATTTTCTCCCCAAGACATGCTCTCTTCCCTTTTATAACTTGGATTTTTATGGAACATTGTGGGGCACCTCCTTGATCCTCTCTTCAAGAAAAATTCTTGCCATCCTGACTTGGGTTTATCTGGAAAGAAGTTGGCTCCTCCTTGGATTGAGGTATCTTGATGGATTTCTCCCCCAAGTGGTGCATGAAAGAAGGGACCTGCTTTCTTGTGGTGTGGGGACCAAGGCACACTAGATGGAGATGTGGCGCCTCCTGGACTCTGGCGTGTGGTTGGGAGTGTGGCGCCCACTTGCTTGGTCCTGGGAGAAAATGTGGCACCTTGGAGAAGACCTAGACCACTACTAGGACTTGTATTGAGTCAACATGACTCAACAAAATTTAAATTGTAGGGAAATATAGACTCAAATTAAAATTGAGTTGACCAAGTCAACCCTTATTACAAAACCAGAAAATCCTAATTCTTCGGGCAATGTCAATCAGAGATCCAGATGGAGCCCTGAAGTCTTCTTCTGAGTCTGGTGCCTGCACCAATTCTCCCGGGGTGGGAGGAACTCGACCCTATCGAGTATGGATCAAGCTGGCTCTGGTATCTCTCCAAGAGGTCTGGGTCCAATTCTTGTAATTCTTCTCGGGAGATCCAAGAGTTATCAGAATCTGGCCTTCCTTGCCAGCAGACCAGGTATCTTTGGTATCCTCGATTACGAGTAGAGATAACCTGATCATCCAGGATCTTTTCAATCTGCTCTTTCCTCACAGGCCAGTTTGTTGGTGGACACACAGGGTTGGGTTCACTCTCAAGAGCAAGATTAGGCTCAAAAAGGCTCACTGGGAATCACAGCTGGCTCTCTATACTCTACTAGGTCTGTAATGTTGAAAGTGGAGCTAATGCCTAGTTCTGAAGGCAACTCGAGCACATAGGCATTGGACCCTACTCTCTTCACCACTCTAAATGGTCTAGCTCCTCTAGCATGTAACTTTCTAACAGTTCCAGGAGGAAACCGTTCAGGCCTTAACCTAATCATTATATAGTCTCCCTCAACAAAAGTTTTGACTCGCCTTTGAGAATCAGCCAACTTCTTATAAGTTTCATTACTTAAATTTATTTTGGCATGAATTTCTTTATGCAAGTCCTTTACATGCTATGCAAGTGCATCAAGAGACTTGTGTGTGTGGACTAATAGTGAAATCAGATCAAGTGGTGTGTGAGGCTTGTATCCATGAACAATTTCAAAGGGACTCTAGCCTATAGACCTATTGATCGAAACATTATATGCAAATTTAGTCCTGGACAAAATACAAATCCCAATTCCTGGTGCTCTCAATCAAACCAAAATCAGAGCCAAAGCCTAGTAAAGGGTCAAGAAAAACTAAACTAGACTGACGACGCATTCCTAAAGAATGGACTTTATTCCAAAGGAACCCTAGGTCTAAACCTAACAAACTAAGGCTCTCTAGGTTTGACCTTGGGTCGGGGGAGGGCATACAGAGCATGAAAACTTATTATGGATGCCTAGTAGGTGCCATAAGGTCTTCCAGAAGTAGGTGGCAAACCTAATAGGTTCTAAGGAGTCTTGCAACCTAGAGATCTCAGTAAAGTGCAATCCCATAGCTCTAGAAACATGAGAAGATTCAGGGAAGGGTAGGAAATAAGAATCAGAGTTTTGAGGTGGCTTATTAGAAACAAAAAACAAACCTTGGTTATTCAGGATGACCTTAAAATGAGAACATTGTTCTATAGGTGCACTCATCCAAACCTCATGATTTGCTCTAGGAGAGTCTACAAGTGCAAGTTCTAGGGTATGCTGGGTGCTCCTAGAAGGTGGAAGGTTATCAGGAAGGTCTTTGAAATGTTTATCTAAAAAGTCCTCTAAGCTACTGTCTTTTTCTTGTTCTTGGACCTTCTCAATGGGCAATTCTTGTGAACCCCTTCCTTCTTCACACTTCTCTACCAGATTTGACTCAGGGGTGTCTTCTTTGGATTCCTCAATGAGTTCAGGGGTATTCTCACTTAAACTTTCATTGGGTATAATTTCTTCTTCCTGAACTTCCTCAAAAGGGTCTTCTCTTAGGGTTAGCTCCTGAATTCCTTGAGTGGCAGGAGTCCCCTCAATAACCCCATTAGGTAGGAGTTGGTTAATTGAATTATCGGGAGAGATATCCTCAAATTCTTCTTCTTCATATTCATCTATCAAACTTATGTCAGGCTCATATATTTCTTCCTCAATCTCACTGAAAGGTTCTAATCTATTCTCCTTTGATTCCTCTTTAAGTACGGCTCTGGTCGGGTCAACTAATTTTGGGATGACCATGCCTAACTCCTTCTCAGTGTTATCCTTCTGGTCAAGAAGTGACACAAGTGGGAATTGACAAACAAGAGTCTGGTTCACTACGGGTGTCGGATCAATCGGAACTTGACTCAAGTTGGTAGAGGTTGGCTTTAAGTCCAAAGTACTTGATTGGTTATATCTTAAAGACCACTCATAGTCTTGGGCTTCTTGGTAGGCTCGGTCTAACTTATTAGTCTTTTCAAGGCATAGCTTCCTATAAATGTCTGGGTGTAACCCAACCCTAAACCTCGTTGTGATCTGAGCTTCGGTCTCAATGGTATTGCATTTCATGTCATACCACTGAAAGTCCTCAATATATTTAGACACAGGCTTATTACCTTGTTGCAATTGGTACCATTGGTCTAAAAGTCTTTTCTCATAGGATCTACCTAGGTACCTATCTCTCAACTTACTTCTCATATCTCTCCAAGTATATATTTCCTCTTTTCTTTGATAACACTCATGCTCAATAGCATACCAATGCGACCTAGCATGTTTGGTGAACTTGGTTTTGGCCAACCTAACTTGTCCTAATTCCGATATGTTAGTGCACTCAAAATATCGATCCATTTGTTCTTCCCACTTAATATATGTCTCTTGTCTTCCATCAAAAGTGGGTGCATAAGGTTCGGTGTTCCTAACAGGTCCCTTTTCTGAGTCAACCAAGTATGGATATAGGCTCCTAGGGTTATGCTCAGGATCACGGTATAAGGTCCTCCTAGGCTCCTGGCATGGGTGAGGTTGGGGCCTATTAAATTTTGGATCAGGAGTCCAATTTTGATGTCTACGTTTCTCAAGTCCCTGGGCTCCGTCTCTAAACTGGGCAAAACCCTCATTCATATCCTGACTCAATTTGGTCATACTTTTGGTAAGAGTTCTAATCATGGCCTCTAAATCAGGTTGGGTTTGACCAGGTTGGTAGGGTACTTCGTTCCGGGTGGACATGATGATGCAAGCAAGCACACCAAATGAGACTCGACTGAAACGACTACGGGCTAACTAGACCTAGAGCCCAAACTAGATGCCCAATCAGAGTGGCAAGCTAGCCTGTAGTAACTCGGGACTCAGCCAGGCAGGTGTAAGGGGAGTGTTAGGTCCCTAATTGCCAATCCTAGACACCAATCAGAGATTGGCCAGGTAGGCGGACCAGCACACAAGCCCTTCGGGATGGAATCCCTGAACCACCGTTCTAGACACTGAGTACAAAGCACACACAGAGTAACTAGACAAACTGACTCAACACTAGCCTTGACCCGACTTGTTGATGTCCCTAGCCCACTAGGGAAAATTAAGTCTAATAAATTTTAAAATTAGGCTTAGGATCGAATGAATGGGTGGCGGTTTTGGGCTAAGGAGAAGTTATCAACTCCTCCCCTTATCTTAGATGCTCAATTGCCCTTAAGATGAATTAGGAGATGATCACTCAAAAAAATTGAATTACAGAAATACAGAAACAGAATTGCTATAATTTAACTCTCATAAATTTCACAAAAACCAATAAATCACAATAAAATTATTTAAAATATTTTCAATTATACTGGTTCCAGAAAAATAAAAATCATGTAATTCTGAGTTACTTGCACTAAGAAACAATTCCTGCAATAGGGTAGTTATGGACTAAAAATAGGGTGCTTCCCCCGTTTACAATTCCTGCTGCGAAGTTGTAACCCAACGGATCCCCTACACGCCCTAGGAACACCCCGTGGAATGGGAAGAGGAGGTTTGCACCTCACTTCGTTCCTAGGACCGGACGTCCTGGGGAGTCTACTTCGAGCAGACAAAGTAAAAAGGAGAGAGACTTAAAACAAGCAAGCAAAACAGAAACCCTAGACTGGGCTCTGATACCAAAAATGATGCAGAACGGAAGCTCTAATACCAAAAATGATGCAGAACAAAGAACAAAGAAGTGTATGCGGAAGTAAATTTAAGATTAATTCTTTTTTTTTTTGTTTTTTTAATATTTTCAAAAGTCGGCCTCGACTCAAAGTAAAGTAAACTAAGTTGATGGAAACTAGGTAAGGATTGAAAGCACAATTTAGAAGAAGCTAAGTTATCAGAGTAGTTCAGAAGTAACGGATCGCTGGGGGTTGAGAAACTCCCAGACCTAGGATTTCGCTCTGAACTTTTAACAGGACAGAAATAAAGAGAAGAGATGGTTTACCAACCAGACAGTGATCTTCACAGAATTTGGATGGAAGAACTCTCTCGAGCAGATTGTTGGATCCTCGGATTCGGCTATCTTCGTAATGGATCCTCCAATACTGGCCTCGTGGTTTGGTCGGCTTCTCCTGGACTCAAGATCTGGGAAGAAGAAAAATAAGAGATGGATTCAGAGACTCAGGGAAGGATTTACCAGTTCGAAGAACTTGAAGGCTGATGTCGCTGAGATCCGGATTCTCTTGAAGGCTGATTCGACTCCCTCTGGAAAGAGCTTTGGATCTGAAGTATCCGGACTGTAGCTGGATGCTGGTGGTCGGCCTGGACTTGGAGAGGGTGGCCGTGAGAAGTGGAATAGACTAGGGCTTGGTGGAAAGAGAAGGGTGATGGCGGCTAGGGTTTGGGAGTGGAGTGGCTAACCTAGGGTTTGGGTTTTGGAGATCTCACACCTCCTCAAGGTTCCTGGGGAACCCGGATTTACTCCCTCACGGAGCTCAACACCTGGATGCAAGTGCGAAAGAGAGAAAACACAAAGTTTGCTCAAAAAAAAATTGGGTTTCATTCATCTGATTCCTTTAAACTTACAAGAGGGGTTTAATTTATAGGGCTTTACAAGGGAGTAGGATTTTACATCTTCCCATGTGGGACTAAAGGAGGGGATCTACAAATCAGGATAATCCATACACATATGGTCGGCCAAGGTACCAAAAAAATTTGATTTGGGTTATAAAAGGCAGGTAGATGGCGCCTCCTTGCTTGGGTCTTCAAGAGAGGATTTCTTTCCTTCCATGGATCAACTCTTTTGGACTCCTCCTTTTCTTCCTCCCTAAGTCAAGGCCCTTTCCATCTTTGTTTTGGACATTTTTGGCAGGTAGTGGGGGTGTCTCCTAGTATCTCTCCATGAATCAAGGATTTTCCCTTCATGGTTTGGCTCTTTTGGACACCTCTAGTCTTGCTCCACAAGTTTAGGCTTCTTCCTTTCATGGCTTTGGCACTTTAGAAAACTTTTGGGTGCATCCTTGATTTTCTCCCCAAGACATGCTCTCTTCCCTTTTATAACTTGGGTTTTTATGGAACATTGTGGGGCACCTCCTTGATCCTCTCTTCAAGAAAAATTCTTGCCATCCTGACTTGGGTTTATCTGGAAAGAAGTTGGCTCCTCCTTGGATTGAGGTATCTTGATGGATTTCTCCCCCAAGTGGCGCATGAAAGAAGGGACCTGCTTTCTTGTGGTGTGGGGACCAAGGCACACTGGATGGAGATGTGGCACCTCCTGGACTCTGGCGTGTGGTTGGGAGTGTGGCGCCCACTTGCTTGGTCCTGGGAGAAAATGTGGCACCTTGGAGAAGACCTAGACCACTACTAGGACTTGTATTGAGTCAACATGACTCAACAAAATTTAAATTGTAGGGAAATATAGACTCAAACTAAAATTGAGTTGACCAAGTCAACCCTTATTACAAAACCAGAAAACCCTAATTCTTCGGGCAATGTCAATCAGAGATCCAGATGGAGCCCTGAAGTCTTCTTCTGAGTCTGGTGCCCACACCATAATATTTCTCCATGATATGGGAAATTTGAAATTGATTGAAAGGCTAATAAAAGCCTCTTGTACGCCCATGGTAAAGGGAGCTTTTTGGATAATGAAACAAGAAGGACTAGTTTTTCTATGAAGCAAGTGTTTTGTAGTGTGGTTGTGTTTCAATCTTGGCATGTGATCTTCTACCTCTCAAGCCAACGACTTCTCCAAGGATCCCATCTTCCCTCAACGACCACTTGTTTTCTTAATTCCTTCCTCCTACTTTGATTTGGTATTCCTTCAAATTAGCCTAGTCCTAATTTCTTCATTGCGTAGGGTTCCTTCTACGATTCGGAGTTTAAGAAGGGTGTCATTGCCATCAGATCAAGTATGGTGAGAACTTGTTTCGATGGAAGAGTCATCTTTTCATCCAGGGCTTGTTTATTTGATTTCTTCAACGAATCTACACCAACAAGGAGTGCTCATCATGGTAACAATTCCCTTCTAATATTCTTGAGTCTGGGTTATTGAAGACAGTTTTCCTAGGTTTAGATTCCATAATCATTAGCCCTAATCTTCTCTAGGATTTAAATAACTACATCGCGGCGTAAGTTCCAAATTTCCGTGCTCATTCCATAGCTTTACCTTAATACTTTTGATCTGAAATTTAGTACCTGTTAATAGGCTTCATTGCTCTCATTTCTCAATTCATCATTTAGATTGCATTCTCATCATCATGCCGCATCACTATTCTTTGGTACTGGACAACCTGTATTTCTAATATGATGATGAAAGATTTTTAGGTACAGTCAAGTATTTCTGAAGTCTGTGTGTAAGTTAAGATGGGATTGATCACTCCAATTATTGGACATAATGCTTTGTTGTATTTTAATTCTGCAAAACCTTAGCTAGGATAATCCTTTTAAGGAGTCATAGGGATGACTTATATGGTTACCATATGCTAAAGGTTCTTGAATATTCTTTATAACTATTCGACCTATCTGGATGTCAGGTATTATTGCCAGATGGTTATTTCAATTAGTACAACAATTTATTCCTATGCTACTAGTTCAATGTTCAAACCTATAGAATCACATATAATAGAAGTTCTTGCCTAATCTGTTGGCTGATCAATGATTATGAATCGTTCAAGGATATAATCATCAATATGATTGATGATTAACCTTAAACAAAAGTTATGATAAAATAATTACTAATAATTAGTAAATTATAGGAGGATCAATTAGTAATTAGATTACTGATTAGCTCAATTTGATTAAGTAATGAGGTTTAGATCAAGTCTATTTGAATTAGATTCAATTGGGTTTGACCCAATTAGGTTATAAGATAAGCTAATCACTAAGAATGTTTGATTCCTAATTGGATCAAGACTTAGGCTTAATTAATTTCTAATTGAATTAGGATTTAGTAAATGAGATTAGGTTCCTGATTTGATTAGGTTCATATGTCTCTTTAAGTCTAACTAAATGTGATTTGGTTTGAGTTCAAACTTCATGAATTAGAGTCCAATAGGATTGGATCTCATCCATGCACCCTAGCCCCATGCACCATGCACCCATGTGCCCTAACTACATACATCACTCAAACTCAGAATTTAAATTTTGAATTTGAATTTGAATTTTAATTCAATTTTGAATTCAAGTTGGAGTTGGATTTGATTTTGAATCAAAACAAACTCATGGTTATCCCCTCCTAACCTCTTGGATGCCTCTTCTTAAGGAGATGGCTGATGGGTGTGTGGGAATGAAGAAGAGAGTCTTCTAACCATGAAAACGAGTGTGGGGCATGGGGTTTCTAGTAGAAGAAATAGTTCTTAGGCATGGGAACTCTAGTTCTTTTTCTAGGATATTGGGAAGAGAGAAAAGAGAGTAGTCTTTTTTCTCTTCATGTTTCTCTACCATCTCATTTCCTCTTTGCTAACTTTCTTCATCTCTAGGAGTATCCTGGTGATCTGAAGGAGTTTCAATTAGCCATTAAGTGATCTCTGCAAGAAGCTAGCACTTCAAGGAGATCGATTAGTTTATGGCTTCGTGTGGACATCCTATAGAGGCCATACACCTTGTGTGGCTTAAAGAAACTCAAATCCATAGTAACCAGCTATGGAGATCTTCGACCCATGCTTGGGTATTGGATTTTGAACTCACAAATATCGTAGATATGATCTATGGTATTTATTTTATTTCATAAATATAATCTATGAATGTTATTTATTATTTTTATTTCTTTATATGTGCTATATATCACGTAATAGATCCTTCTGTAGGTTGTTTTAAATCAGATCTAATGCTTGGGTATTGGATTTTGAACTCACAAATATCGTATATATGATCTATGGTATTTGTTTTATTTCATAAATATAATCTATTCATGTTATTTATTATTTTTAATCTTTAATCCAATTCTTTCTGCGGCGTTAAAGCTTGAAAAAGTTTCAAAAAGAATGCATAAAAATGCATGCTTGTTTCCTTCAATTGGTATCAAAGCATAGGTTCATTTGATATGATATATGCATATTGGTGTAAAATTTTTCTATGATTTGATCTTTTTGGTTAGTACTCGGATTGAGTGCATCACCATGGCTATCCAGTCATAAGAGAAAGCAGGGTTTAAAGGTCCTTTATTCTCATTCAATGGGGTTCTCTTATGACATGTAAGGATGCCACTGTGATTTGACTCATGAAAAAGAATATGAAAAGGATTTGATTAAAATTATTTTAATTTTTATTATTTAGATATGATATCATAAATGAGTTTAGATTAGACCTAAAATAGAATTATGATATGTTATGTTATTATTTTTAGCATAAAATCAGATCTGAAACCTGCACTAATTGACCTTGGTGAGTCAGCTCATGATCCTGGTGAGTCGGCTTAATTTGTTGCTAAGCTGAGTTAGTAATGTAGACTGAGGACAACAGGTCTTTGTTCCCTTTGATGAGTTGACTCACTGATGAGCTACTTTACTGATGAGTCGACTCATATCCAGATGAATCTACTCATGCTTGTGAGTAGAAATTATTTGCATGAATTTTGTAAAATAGTTTTATGTTTGAAAGTGTTGCCGCCTAGATCGTCATGGCCCGTAGCTCTGACATGTCGAGTTTCCATTGGGCACTCGACTCCCCGCCTCGCGATCGGCCCGCTCGCTTGCTTCGGGGGTCCTACAAGTTTGAGGAAAGCCTTGTGCTGGGGATTCTGGTGAAGATACTCCGATATCAAGTCAGTGGGATGATCGAGGGGAATAGAAACCTCTATAGTGGAGAGCTTGGGAGACTCTCCACATCAAGAGGGTGATAAGAGAGAAGATAATGTCAAAAATAAAAGAGTCTTTGTGCTCTTTTTCTTGCTTACCTCTACTTACCTTTTCGTGCGAGTCTTATATAGGTGAGTGGCCTTTGTTGGCTTCCAGGTTCTCCCCTTCGAAGGAGGCTTTCCGTTGCCTGCTATCGCCTCTCTGTCGGGCCAGTTTCTGTGCCTGGGGCTTGAGCCATAATGGGATGTTGCCATTTTGAAGGAGGCTGCCTGCGTACTGCAAGGCCTAAGATCTAGGGCATAGGGCCCAGGCCCCTTGTTATGGAAGTCATGGTTTTCCAGTCATGCGGTTGTCGACGTGTCGGCACGTTGCAAATTGGGAACCTGGTGTCGTCCGGATTGTGTTGGTTGTGCTCACAGTGCATCGTAGGGAGCCTGTGCCCATGGCAGAGTATGCGCCACCTCTCGGAGGCTCTGCATGATCAAGTAGTCCTTCATCTTCATTTTGAATTCCAACCTCTCCTCCTCTTCGTGCCTTTGGCGAGAACCCATGCTTCTGCTGGTTGGAGGGTTCACTTCAGAGGGGTCGACTCAACCTCGACCAGGAGTTGACCTCAGACAGAGGGCCTGCCTAATGAGCCTTGCCTCGATTGGGAGTTGACATCGATAGGGTGGTCCATTCTAGAAGCATGAGCTCGACCCCGACCGGGGGCTATCCTTAACCGAGGTCTCACCTTGGAGGGATGGACTCGACATCGATTGGGAGCTGACCTCAAATGGGGGCCCATCCAATGAGCCCTACCTTGGCTGGGAGCTGACCTTGGTTAGGTGGTCCACCTCGATTCTTCATCATGTAGCCTTACCCAAGTGGCAGGTCTCTTTCCATCATGGCTGTCTGCAGGCTCCTCGTCAACAGATGTCGCCACATCAGCCCGTAGACTCCATGTCAGTGGATGTCATCATATCAGTTGCCCCCCACTCCCGAGCTCGGAGAATGAAGCATTCGCTCGGGGTGAAGGGAGTAATGGTTACGTTGGCATGGAGGGGGCATACCCCTTCTATTTTCGATGCTAGGTTCCAGTGTTCAGGCGGTCATGCTTCCATGCCATCCGGAAGTCGCCATGTCTTCTCTCCCCAAAGATGGTTATTAATGTCGCATCGGCTTCAAGGGAACTGCTTCGGGTTCGAAGCATCGCTTCGATACGTGGCATCTCTCGGTTGGCCTGGCGCGAGACATGGCACACGTCTTCTATGGGCACAAAGCAACAGGGCTCCAGGCTGTTAAATAGGATCCATCTTCTCAGTTCCTAGAGATTCTTTAGGTGGTGGAAAAATGAGACTTTCGCTCCAGAGCTGCTCTCCCCCGTCCTCTTGGGCGAGGTCCTGAAAAGCTAGACTCCCTTCCTTCTTTTTTCTTCATATTGTAGTGATGAAGTTTAGCTTCAAAGACCTTCGGGAGATGTTCAGGAAGAGGGCTGCTGTCAAGGCGCCCAAGGGGAAGCCTAGTGCGAAGGTATGGGAGGGCGACGATGACTCCTTTTGGGCCAAGGAGGTGGCCCATCTGGAAAGGAGGGTGTAGACCCTCCAGACTCAACTGGAGGAGGAGAAGGCTCGGGCCACGGTGGTGGTTGAGAGGGTAGCGATGGCTACTGTGCTAGTCGAGATAGCCAAGAAGGAGGTGGCAAAGGCCATCCCCAAGCTCCTGGCATCCAAGGCTTTTAAGGATGAGATCATCGAGGCTATCTTGGACTCCTTCCATCAAGGCTTCAAGGACTTCAAGTGCAAGGCCTTTCGCTTCTATGAGCTGAAGGGGTTTAACAACATCAAGCCTTCCATTCCATTTCCTGGGTAGGAGGATGAGCCTGTCTTCGATGAGGAGTCGGAGTCAGAGGAGGCTGAGGCGAAACCCAAGGCCTCCTCGAGCACCTCGCGGGAGGCGGGGGCTACCTATTGGTCTAGAAAGGAGCCGACAACTAGCTGATGTTTAGATCTTCCTTTCCTTTTTATATTTATAAGTTAAGGAGGGCCCTCGGTCTATTGGGGGCATCTCGCAAGGGATATACAAGAAGTTTTCGTATTAATGAAATCCCTTGGCTATCATTCTGCTTCTTTCTCTTTCTTTTCTTTCTCTTTTTTCTCTCTTTTTTTTATGTTGCCCGGCTATGGTCTAGGAAGAAGATGGTGGGGCTCGCTTGGAGTTCCCATCTGACATCCCCGAATTGTGAGCTGGGTGATGAAATTGCTTGTCTCTGAGTGCCGGGCATCATAAGCTTCCGAGATTGGAGTGCTGGGCTCTAAGAGTCTCCAGGCTTTGGTGCTGTAGCTCTGGGCTTGAGTGACGGGCTTCAAAGGTTCTCCAGCTTTGGTGCTGCAGCTCTGGGCTTGAGTGACGGGCTTCAAAGGTTCTCCAGCTTTGGTGCTGCGGCTTCGAGCTTGAGTGCCGGGCTTCGAAGGTTCTCCAACTTTGGTGCTGCGACTCTGGGCTTGAGTGCCAGGCTTCAGAGGTTCTCCAGCTTTTGTGATATGGCTTCGGGCTTGAGTGCTGGGCTTCGAAGGTTTTCCAGCTTTGGTGCTGTGGCTCCGGGCTAAAGTGCAGAGCACGGTGGCTCCTGACTTAGGTGCAGGGTGCTGTGGCTCCTGGCTTTAGTGCGGTGTGGCTCCCGATAGGGCTTTAGGAGTTTCCTGGTTTTAGTGCGAGGTGTTGAAAGTTCCTGGATTTTAGTATGGGGCTTCAAGAGTTTTCCGGTTTCAGTGTGGGGCACTGTGGCTCCCTGCTTTGGTGCGAGGCTTCAGGGATTTCTCGATTTTAGTGCGGGGCATCAGAGGTTCCCGACTTTAGTACAGGGCTTCAAGAGTTTCTTGGCTTTGGTGCGGGATGCTATGGCTCCCGAGTTTGGTGCGGGGTGCTGTGGCTCCCGGCTTTGGTGTGGGGCTTTGGAAGTCTCCTAGCTTGAAGTAGGGTAGATGAGTTCCTGCTTAAGTTAAAAACAAGATTGCACCAAAAAGGAACTTGAATTTATTGTAGAAGAGCCTTACGTTATTGGTGGTACATCTTCAAGTTGCTGGCATCCAGGTTCGCGTGAAGCGGATGCTGTCAAGCCCGACAAGGTAGTAGGCTCCTCCCGGTAAGGCTTTTATCACCTGGTAAGGACCCTCCTAATTTGGGGAGAGTTTTCCACACTCCCCTGGTTGGGATGCTTCTGCTCGCCTAAGCATGAGATCGCTTGGGCGGAACACCTTGGGCCATACGCGAGAGTTGTAATAGCACGCGACGCACTACCGGTAGGCCACCATTCAGAGTCAGGCTTTGTCCCTTGTCTCATCCAGCAAGTCCAGGTTGAGGAGGAGGTGTGCCAGATTTTCAACTTCGTCATATTGCCCTATCCAAAGTGTGGGCAGGCCGAGTTCCACCAGGATCACCGCTTCAGTCCTGAAGACTAAGTTGAAGGGCATCTCTCCAGTGGCCGTACGGGGAGTGGTGTGGTAGGCCCATAGCATGCTGGGCAACTCATCCACCCATCAGCCCTTGACATCATCTAGCCTCATACTGAGCCCTTGCAGGATGGTGCGGCTAGTCACTCCGACTTCCCCATTTGTTTGAGGGTGAGCCATCGAGGTAAAGCGGTAGCGGATACAAAGATCGGAGCAAAATTCTTTGAAGGCTCGGTTGTCAAACTGCTTCATATTGTCAGTGATGACTGTGTGCGGGAGGCCATATCTATAGATTATGAATTTTCAGAAGAAAGACTGGACCTTCATCTCTGTTATCCATGCCAGAGGTTCAGCCTCGGGTGATGTAGTCGATGGCCACAACCACGAACCTCCGTTGGCCGGACGCTGTAGGGAAGGAGCCTAGGATGTCCATTCCCCACTGGGTGAATGGCCACGGGGCTGATAGCTAGGAGATAGGGGCAGCGGGCTACCGCTGGATGCATGCGTGGCGCTGGCACTTGTCGCATTTCTTCATAAAGTCGGCTACATCTTCTCACATGGTTTTCTAGAAGTATCCCTGCTGGATCGTCTTGTGGGTTAAGGCCCTACTCTCCATATGGTTGCTACAAATGCCTTCGCATATCTCTTGGAGCACATAAGTAGTTTTTGAGGGCTTCAGGCACTTCAACAAGGGGTAGGAATAGGACTTTTGATATAGCTGCCCATCCAAAATCACATAATGCACGGCCTTCTTCTTTAAGAAGGCCGGCCTCCTTTTGGTCCTCTGGCAGGGTGCCAGTGGTAATGTATTTAATTTAGGGATCCATCCAACTGGTCTCATTGGAGACTTGCTGGACCTCGGCCACAGTTTCGCAGCTGGGGGCCTCGAGACATTCAACGAAAGCGTGCCCCAGCGAGGTCTCCGGTAGGGTGGCCAGCCTGGAAAGGATGTCGGCCGGGGCATTCTCTGCCCGCGGGATATGGGAGATGTCGAAGTGCTGGAGGGTCGATGCCTGAGAGTGCACCCGGTCTAGGTACTTTACCATCATAGGGT
Organism: Areca catechu; assembly: GCA_021397845.1. NCBI lineage: Eukaryota > Viridiplantae > Streptophyta > Magnoliopsida > Arecales > Arecaceae > Areca > Areca catechu. The sequence goes on along the minus strand of CM038041.1, from coordinate 44,593,055 downwards.
CCCATGCTTCATACTCACCGAAGACTTGGCCCGCCACTAGCTGTGAGTCTGTGAAGACCTTTAGCCTCTTGATGCCTAGTTCACGAGAAACCTTTAGCCCCATAAGGAGCGCTTTATACTCTGCCTGGTTATTGGTCGCCTTGAAGAGGAAACGTAGTGCACATTCCATGATGACTGCATCAGGGATGGCAAGGATGAGGCTAGCTCTGCTTCCTCCCATATTGGAGGCATCGTCCATGTGGAGTATCCATCTCTGCTCCATCGGGGTTGGATCCTGCCCGAGCTCGAACTGTTGGTCCACCTCTAGACTCCCCTCGACCCAGGTGCATTCCACCACAAAATCGGCCAAGACCTAGGCCTTCTGCACCTGTTGCGGGCGATAGGTGATGTTGAATTTGCTGAGCTTCAGCGCCCACTTGGCCAAGCACCCGGAAGTGTCGGGGCAGCTAAGGATAGCCCTCAGGGGCTGATTAGTAAGGACAATGATAGGGTGTGCTTGAAAGTAAGGCCTGAGGTGCTGTGCAGACATTATTAGTGCAAAAATAATTTTTTCGGATCGGATGTACCTGGTTTCAGCATCACGGAGTAGCTTGCTAGTGTAGTAGACTGGCCGTTGATAGCTGTCCTTGTTAGCATGGACCAGCACGAAGCTGATTACCTCAGGTGAGATGGCTAGGTATAGGAGGAGCTCTTCTCCGGGCTTTGGCCTGGATAGTAGTGGCAGTGAGGCGATGAGCTTCTTCAGTCCCTTGAACACTTCTTGGCACTCTTCTGTCCAAGTGAAGTCATTCATCTTTCGGAGGACCTTGAAGAATGGCTGGCAACGCTTGGTAGAGCGTGAGATGAAGTGGCTTAGAGCTACGATGCGCCCAGTCAAATGCTGGACTTCCTTCCTGGAGACGGGATGCCTCATGTCTGTGATCACCTGGATCTTCTTGGAGTTGGCTTCTATCCCTCTCTAGGTCACCATGAACCCCAAGAACTTTCTCGCCACCACATCGAAGGTGCACTTGGCGAGGTTCAGCTTCATTTGGTAGCGACGGAGGTTATCGAAAGCCTCCACCAAGTCAACAATATGGTCCTCCTCCAGGTCGCTCATGACAAGCATGTCATCTATGTATACTTGCATGTTGCGGCCGATCTAGTCCTTGAAAATCGTGTTGACCAAGTGCTGGTGGTGGCCCCTGCATTCTTAAGATCGAAGGGCATCATCTTATAACAATACATACCTCAATCAGTCATAAATGATGTGCACTCCTCATCCTCGGGATGCATGCGGATCTGACTATATCCAGAGAATGCATCCATGAAGCTAAGGTAATTGTGGCCAGAAGTCACATCCACCAGCTGGTCAATCTTGGAGAGGGGGAAGCTATCCTTTGGGCATGCCTTGTTGAGGTTGGTGTAGTCTACACAGATCCTCCACTTCCCAGAGGCTTTCTTGACCATCACCATGTTAGCAAGCCAGGCAGGATAACGTACCTCTCGGATGAAGCCCGCCATGAGTTTATCGCCCTCCTCGTTATGGCTTATGTCATTCAGGGGAGAAGCTCCTTTTCTTCTGCCAGACTGGATGATGATTATGGTCAACATTTAGCTTGTAAGTTATCACCTCCGGTGGGATACTAGGCATCTTGGCGACGGTCTAGGCAAAAACATCTGCATTAGACGAGTTCTTTCCTCCTGAGTCAACAAGGCTCTGTCCTGTATCGTCTTCAAGGGATCTTCCCTTAGTGAAAAAGATAACAGGGGCTTGACCGACCCGCTCTTTGGTTCTAGTACTGCCAGATTGGGCTGGTCTATGGCAGGGCTGGAATATGCTCCTTTTAGGCTTGGGGCGGTTTGCCAACAGTGCTGCATTGACTGTCGGGACCCTCTCATCTCCCCGGTCCCCCATGAGGTCGGCAACTGGATAAGGAGATGCTTTGTGGAAATGGTGGCATCAAGCAAATTGAGTCCCAGGCATCCCAGGATGGCATTGTAGGGTGAGGGGAGCTTTACAACAGTAAAGATCACCAGCACGGTGCTTTGCTAGGATGGTATCCTAGCGATTATTGAAAGCATAATTTCTTCCTCGACTCTAACTGAGTCTTCGGTGAAGCCTACCAGAGGCATGAACACTGGTCTTATTTGGTTAGTGGACAAATTCATCCTTGTGAAAGCATCATAAAAAAGGATGTCCGAGGAGCTCCCACTGTCTACCATGATTCTTTTTATAGGATGTTTGTGTTGCCTAGTGAAGATGCAACCCAAGAGGGTGGTGAATTGGGTTTTATAAAACTTTTTAAAGACTTCAATTGTGAACTAAAACAAGTATGTGCTAACTCAATTCAAGTGCTTGGATTTTGCCAAAGTATTTGTGTGCTTCAAAATAATATACAACGGAATTAATAAAGTAAATGCATTAGAGTAAATAAGCAATAAAAAAGCAAGCACAAATACAAGAATATATAGTAGTTCGGTGCACTCCAAGGCACCTACATCCACTCTCCAAGTTTTTCTTGGAAATTTCACTATAATCACCAATATTACAGTTGATTAGTTTTCCAGGCTCACTAATCAAACCTAAGTTAGTTTTGTACCTTGGCTCACCAACAACCTTTACAACTTGTTTTGTCTTCAGGCTTACAAGTTAAACCCTAGTTGGTTTTATACTTTTGGCTCACCAACAACCTTCCTTAGTTTTGCAGGCTAACCAAGAACCTAATTGGCTTTCCAAGGCTTATCAAAAATCTCTTTGGTTTTCCACGGCTCACCAAAAATCTCTTTGGTTTTCCAAGGCTCACCAAAAACCTTTATAAGCAATGTAAGAATAATATGAAAAGAGTACAATAAAAGTTTTTTAAAATAAAGCAAATATCTCTTTGAAGCTCTTTGAATGATGATGAAGATCTTGTCTTTAAGTTGTTGAAGCCTTTGATTGCAACTTGATGATATGAACTTTGGATGCTCTTTTTGAAACTTGGTAGCTTGAAGGCTTGAACCACTCAACTCTTGAATCCTTGAAGGATATTTAATGATCTCACCAAAAGATTGCTTCCTCATTTGACTTTTGATATTTATATAGCTATTTAACCCATAGATGACCGTTTATGACCGTTGGGAATAAAAAACTAGCTATTTGAAGCAAGTTGGAATCAATTCTGTACTTTTGAAAAACTAGCAGTTATAGTAAGGGTCAACACTTGACCTCCAGGTGTCGACACTTGGATCGACACTTAAATTTCAGGTGTCAACACTTGGATTTTCAGGTGTCAACACTTAGCATGCCAGTGCTGAAACTTGACCAAAATCAAACTTAACCTCTTCAAGTTCTTCCATATCAATTCCAAAGTCTATATACTTGATTTTCTATTAATTCAAGGACTTCTTCAACTAAAATATAAGCATTTCTTCATTCAACATGGATGAGTACTAAGATCTGATAAACATACTAAAACACACAATTAGTACTCATATATACTTAAACATTTTGTTAATTATCAAAATCAAGATCAGAGTCAACAATCTCCCCCTTTTGATAATGACTAAATCTTTAAGTATATGAATAGGGTAAGCTTAAAAAGATTAATAATATGATAAACATGTAAGCTCAAAATCTATAAGTATCAAGCCCCCCCTCAAAATATGACCTAAAATTTTTCAAAAAATGCAAAATTTTTAAATATTCTCCCCCTTGCTAGTTCTTCCCTTAAGGAGTAAAACAATTTGCTTTCTTCTCTCCCTTTTGCATTTTCTTTCATTTCTCATATGCTTTTTCATGTTTATCATATCTTTCCCTTTTCATACTTAACATTTTTCTTCTCCTTTTTGTCATCATGAAAAAGGATGAAAGGCAATACAAAATGATAATGAAGGTGGAAAGAATAGCAAGTAGATCATCAAAATTAATATATGAAATCAATTAATCATGATACCAATTAAATATGGTATTAATTAAATATGATACCATAAAAAAAATGATATGCACATGCAAAAAATAATTCAATATATATAAACTCTAATATATATATTATCCATTCACCTCACTTGTTCATGGATAAGGCCAAGTGGCACCCCAACACGTCATAAGAGATCCTAGTGAATAGGAAGAGATGATCTTTAAACCCTACTTAGCTCATATGACCGGATGGTCATGGCGACTAACCCAATCCGAAGCAGTTACTAGGAGCTCTTCTTCTTTAAGATTCTTAGTAAATCTTGATACCAATTGAATGTAACTCCCCTCAAATGATTAGATTTGAAAACAAGAAGAAGGAGTATCAGAGCAATATGATATCAAGAAAATATTCAAAGCATCATATATATATAATGACAACAAATGTTTGGATGCTCCCCCGAAATGTTATTCCTCCTTAAAAATATGCATTCATTTGAGGAATAAAACATGAAAGTACAAGCATCAAGATTTGAAATTTTCAAGATATTCATGATTTTCAAAATACAAAGGATTGAAAAAACTTTTAGTATGATTTACAATCTAATTGAAATGATTTGATATCCATACAAATGCTAGAAGTAATTTAATAGCAAGTCTAGCTACTAGAGCAAGGATTTATCGATATACATACCTTCTTCTTTAAATGTAACCCTTAACTATCAGTTCTATACTTGATTCAAATTATTTCTAACTTAAGCATAGATGCCAAAAATGAAAACACAAAGTTCACTTGAAATAATTTAAAACTATATTAATCAAAATCAAGTGAAAGTCTAATAATCACAAGTTTAATCATGAGAGCATGAAATCCATTAACATCAAAAAGTTCATGATCACAACAAATGACTATTAGTCTAAGCTTATTTCTAATTAATTAATTGAAACAATTTTCAAATCAATATTCATCTTTAAAAGTATTTTTCATGAAATAATTTAAGATACATTAATCAAAATCAAGTGAAGGTCTCACAATCATAAGTTTATTCAAGATAGTATGAAATTCATCAACATCAAAAAGTTCATAATCATAACCAATGACTATAAGTCTAAACTTGATTTTAATTAATTATTTAAAATAATTTTTCAAAATAATTGATGCAACATTTATAACAAATATTCAACTACATTTTCAATTATGGATGGAAATGTTTAGAATTTACCAATATATATAATCATTCCTTTACCATTTAGTCCAGAATATAGTAGGTCCACTTCTTTAAATTGTATTGTGCGCCCACTTTTCAAAAAATTTCTTTCTTCATGTTAGGCTGCAAGACATTCCTGCAAAACATACTAAGTAGACAATTTTGGTAGCCAAACTTTCTTGGATCCTTTAGGATTAGTAACTATGGTTCCTTTTGGAACCTAAATTTTTCTTAATCTACAAGGATATGCATTAAGTCTAGATTTATAAGACAAATTGGAAGAAGCAGGAATAAGGAAATTCTTCAAAAATTTTTGCTTCTTTTCTTCAATCAAAATATTTTTCTCATTCAAAAACTTATTATATAAATATTTCAAAACATCATTTTCTTTTTCTAAAATTTCTTTTTCTTTAGAAAGATTATTCTTATCAATTTCTAAAACATTAATCTTCACATTTAAATCATAATTTTCATTGGCAAAATTGGTGTTCTCAAGAGAAAAAGAGTCAACATGCCTTTTTAATTTCTTGTGCTCAACTTTTAGCAATTTGTATTCATATACAAGATCATTAAATGCATCATGTAATTCATCAAAGATAAAATCATAATCATTTTCAGAACATACATCTTCCTCATTTGCCATGAAGCAAAGATGGAAACTTCTTGTTCATCATCTGAATTGGAATCTTCACTATCATTCCAAGTTGCCATCATTGCCTTAAATTTCTTTTTAGCCTTGAGGGCTATTATCTTCTTCTTCTCTTGATCAGCAACCACTTTCTTTTGTCATAAATTTAACTCATGGGTCATGAGTGAACCAATAGGCTCCTCCAAAGATAAGGTATCAATATCTTTTGCTTCTTGGATCGCCGTTACCTTTGGATCCCATGATATTGGCAAAAATCTAAGAATTTTATTAACCAAATCAGCATTAGTATAGACTTTGCCAAGACTTTTCAATTCATTAATAATAGTCATAAATCTAGTAAACATATCAGATATAGATTCATAGTGCATCATTTTAAAGATTTTAAAAGAAAATACAAGCAAATTAATTTTAATATTCTTCATTTGAAGAGTACCCTCATGAGTAACCTCAAGTGTGTTGGTAGATCCGCGGGGTTGTCGTTAAAACACCGTGGCTATCAGTTTAAAATCCGACTTCTTAAAATATTTAAAAATGCGTAGCAAGAGAAGTCGGGTCGAATCCACAGAGAAGGCGGTGTTTAGGATTTGAAATCTTTTTGATCTTGTAAAAAAAAATATTTGAAGTCGAAAAGTATAAAAAAAAATAAAATTCCAGGAAAAGTAAACTTGGCACTAGGATCTATTATTTAGATCCTAGCATCTACGTGCAGACAAGACGAAAGACAGGAGTTAAAAAAATATTGCATTGATTGAAATTTAATGTCTAGATACAATGCAAAAAAATTAAATTAACAAAATAAGTAACAAAGATAAGAACAGATCGGCGCAGCCTCGTCGGGAAGATAGCTCCTTCCTTCGTACTCCGTGGAGCGAACTGGGCTTCCTCTGTGTCTTCTTCTTCGGACCCTGATCTCAGAGAGAGAAGGCTGGAAGATGGTGTAGGGACACGCTCTCCTTTGAGAAACCTCACTCCCAAAAGCCAACCCGTAACCCAAGCAATGCCCTTTACCCTGTACCTTGTCTTTTCTCCAGGATCCCTCTATCTTGCACAATGGGGTTCATTTTATAATTGACCGAAGAGGGGAGCTCGTTACACACTAGCGATGTGGGACAAAAAAAACGTGACTGCCATTGTTGCTCCATTGATTACGCCGCGGAGCTCGTGGAGAACGCCCAGCTTATGCCGTGACGACTGCTTGGCAACGCCCGTGGAGAAGCATGGCCATGCGCGTGGAGTGCTTGCCCGGCCGTGGACTGCGCTACTGTGGAGAACACCTGCGGACGGCGCGTGGAGGAGCTCGGCCTGCGCGTGGAGGAGCTCGGCAACGCGCTGCTGCCCATGAAGAATGTCCGTGGGCTACGCGTGGAGGAGGTGGCCGCCATGGAGGGCGTGCGTGGCTGCGCGTGGAGGAGCTGGCCGTGGGGAACGTGGGCTGCTGCGCGTGGAGGAGGTGGGTGGCTGCGCGTGGAGGAGGTGGCCGCCGTGCGTGGAGGAGGTGGCCGCCGTGGAGGGCATGCATGGCTGCGCGTGGAGGAGGTGGGTGGCTGCGTGTGGAGGAAGTGGCCATGGGGAACGTGGGCTGCCTCCTCTCTTTTGCCGTCAAAAAATACCGCCACCGACCGTCAAAGCATCGCCGGAGCTTCTCCTCCGGCCAGGGACACCGCCGGCGTGCTTCCCGGCGAATTTCGGCGCCTCTGAAGGGCCGTGGTCCACGGCCTATTCCGTGGACCGGCAGCCATGGCAGCCATGGCTGCCGGTGAACCAAATGCAAAATAAAGAAAACAAGGACGAGCTGCTCCAAAAATCGTGCAGCATCAAAATATGTGCAAAAATCTTAGAAAATTCATAACTTCTTCATTTCAAACCTGATTTAAGTACCGTTTGCGTCGTTGGATTCCATAAATCAAGCTCTACCTATTGGTGGGTTTCAATCTTATTAATTTTACCAATTCCATGATCATTAATTATAATTATTAAATGTTTTATTAATCATTTAAATGGGTGTGTGGTGCTTTGACTTGAAATCTATTTGTCATGAACATACTCTAATTTCACACTTTTCAAATATATTTTTAAAATGATTAGTTTTGCAAGAAAGTCCAAATTAATTATGAAATTAGGTTATTAAAAGAATGTTAGCACCAATAATTAACTAAAATACTTAAAATAATCGTGTAAATCCAAGATTTATCACACCCCCCAACTTAAATATTGCTAGTCCCTTAGCAATGCAAAAAGTATAACTATGTGACACAAAGATCATCCTTTGCAAAAATAGATCAAGGTTTGAAAGTAAAAAGATCTAGCAAGTATCACTAATTAAGTATTGAGTTTCAGAAATAAATTTTGCAGTCAATATAATTAGAAACTTTCTTAGAGTTCATCTAAAGATCTACAGCACTTGTGTTTGTGATGACTAACTTAACATTTTGGTACTAGTTTGCAAGAACAAATGTATCTTTGATTAACACTTACTTTGGTTAATTTTCAATACATCCCTAAATTAAGCTTATGAACTGAGTTAGCTTTCACACTACCTGATTTTTTTTTTTTTTTTTTTTTTTTTTTTTTGCTGAGCATCCTGGCATTCCCTTCACCGTTTGACGCGAACCTCCACACTTGACTTAGGTGCAGAGACCCGGTTACTAAGTTTAGGGCGATCCACATATACTCTATATTTTGTACTTTTATTTCAGGTAGGTAGCTCTTTCCTCAAAAAATTTTAAATTGGGATATATATCAATTACCAGTTTTCAGTGATAATTAAGTCCTCAATTGTCCTTACAACTAATACTTACTTTGTCTCGTCAGCGTGCATGTGCAATGGAAGTGCTAATAGCCTTTAGGTGATCTAAGTAGGTCCTAAAAGTCTGACACGCTAGTCTACTTCTTGACTCGCTAACAGTCATTAGCAACACTCTCTAACTCTTATTACTTTTCCTAGTCTATCGTGCTCCAGATTTATTTTTGACACATGAAAACTTTTTTTTTTTTAATTTATTTATTTATTATTTATTATTATTATTATTATTATTATTTTTTATTATTTATTTTTTTTATTATTTATTTTTTTATTGTTATTATTATTATTTTTTAAAAAAATTAAAAAATTAAAAAAAATATTTGTCCTGACCCCCCAACTTAAATACCATTGTCCCTAATGGTATGAAAAGAACTAAAAATGTAAAGGGATACCTGAGAAGAGGAGCTCGTGAACAATGTAGAGGCTGCAATTTTTTTTTTTTTTTTTTTTTTTTTTTTAAAGTACATGTTGGGTTGCCTCCCAACGAGCGCTAAGTTTAATGTCTTCAGCCAGACATAATGCAGCTCAGTTTAGTGTGGGTCAGTTAATGTTACTTGGTCAATGGTTCGATTTGTTGATATTCCTTCAACGTATGGTTTTAAACGTTGACCATTTACCTTAAAGAAGTTTCCTGACCTAGGATCATAAATTTTGACAGCACCATGGGGAAAACTTGGTTAACAATGTAAGGTCCATCCCATCTAGATCTCAATTTTCCAGGAAATAATCGAAGCCTTGAATTAAATAACCAGACTTGTTGATTTGGCTTAAAGATTTTTCTAGAAATAAATTGATCATGAAAGGCTTTCATTTTCTCTTTATAAATATGCAAGTTTTCATAAGCATCTCGCCTCAGTTCATCTAGTTCACTCAGTTGCAACATCCGGTTAGAACCAGCTTGCTTTAAATCAAAATTTAATTGCTTAATCGCCCAATATGCTCTATGTTCAAGTTCTACCGGAAGATGACATGCTTTTCCAAAGATCAGCCTATAGGGAGACATTCCAATGGGATTCTTGTAAGCTGTCCGATAGGCCCATAATGCATCATCTAATCGATCTGACCAGTTTCTACGATCGGGCCTAATAGTCTTTTGCAAAATGTTCTTGATCTCCCTATTGGATACTTCTACTTGGCCACTTGTTTGTGGGTGATAAGGTGTAGCTACTTTATGTGTGACCCCATATTTTTGCAAAAGCATTCGAAATTGGTAGTTTGTGAAATGGGCACCTCCGTCACTAATGATGGCATGAGGAAATCCGAACCTAGAGAAGATATTCTTTTGAACAAACTTTATGACTACCTTATGATCATTGGTTCGTGTAGCCATTGCCTCAATCCATTTAGAAACATAATCGACAGCCACCAAAATATATTCAAAACCATTAGAGGGTGGAAAGGGTCCCATAAAATCAATTCCCCAAACGTCAAAGATTTCAACTACCAAGATTGGATTTAAAGGCATCATGTCTTTTCTTGAAATATTTCCTAAGGCTTGACATTTAAGACATTCTTTGCCAAAAGTATAGGCATCCTTAAACAAAGTCGGCCAGTAAAATCCACTTTGCAAAACTTTAGCCACAGTTTTTCGACCAGAAAAATGTCCTCCGCAGGCAAGGGTGTGGCAAAAATTCAAAATACTCAGATGTTCAGATTCAGGAACACACCTACGGATGATTTGATCAGCACAGATTCGAAAGAGTTCAGGATCTTCCCAAAAGTAGTATTTAATTTGAGCAAAGAATCGATCCTTTTCATTCTTGGACCAGCCATCAGGGATTTGTCCAACCACTAAGTAGTTCACAATATCTGCAAACCAAGGGGCCTTTGCATGTGAAACTGCTAAGAGTTGTTCATCTGGAAAAGATTCTTCAATTGATGCAGGTTCACACTCTTCAACTAAAATCCTAGATAGATGGTCTGCTACAACATTCTCGGATCCTTTCTTGTCTCGAATTTCAATATCAAACTCTTGTAGCAGTAAGATCCATCTAATCAATCGTGGTTTAGCATCTTTCTTTGAGAGCAGGTATCTCAAAGCTGAGTGATCCGAATAAACCACAATCTTGGAACCTAAAAGATATGATCTAAACTTTTCCAGGGCAAACACCACGGCTAGCAACTCCTTTTCAGTAGTGGTATAATTTTTTTGGGCATCATTCAAAGTTCTACTAGCATAATAAATCACTATGGGACATTTGTTTACCTTTGGCCCAAGACAGCTCTATGGCAAAGTCTGAAGCATCACACATGATTTCAAAAGGTAGTGACCAATCTGGGGGTTGGATGGTTGGGGCTTGGGTCACAGCTTCCTTTAGAAACTCAAAAGCCTTAAGACAATCTTCATCAAAATTGAAAGGAATGTCCTTGGCGAGCAGATTACACAAAGGACGGGAAATTTTGGAAAAGTCTTTGATGAAGCGACGATAGAATCCTACATGGCCGAGAAAAGATCGAATTTGTTTGATAGAGATGGGTGGAGGAAGTTTAGAGATCAATTCAACCTTTGCTTTATCTACCTCGATCCCTCTCTTAGATACAATATGTCCTAAAACAATCCCTTCTCGAACCATGAAATGGCTCTTCTCCCAGCTCAGAACTAAATTAGCCTCAATACATCGTTTTAAAATTTTCTTCAAATTATTGAGGCAACTCTCAAAAGATTCTCCAAAGACTGAAAAATCATCCATAAAAATTTCCAAGAAATCTCCTACCATGTCCGAGAAAATTGATATCATGCACCTTTGAAAGGTTGCAGGTGCATTACACAAACCGAAAGGCATTCTACGGAAAGCAAAGGTTCCAAAGGGACATGTGAAGGTGGTCTTTTCCTGGTCTCCTGGATAGATAGCTACCTGGTTGTATCCTGAGTATCCATCTAAGAAGCAAAAGTATTGCTGGCCAGCTAATCTTTCTAGGATCTGATCAATAAATGGTAAGGGAAAGTGGTCTTTGCGGTAGCTGCATTAAGTTTTCTATAATCTATACAAACACGCCACCCAGTAGAAAGTCGTGTTGGCACTAAATCCCCATGGTCAGTACGGACAACCGTGAGTCCAGATTTCTTTGGAACGACTTGAGTAGGACTCACCCAATGGCTATCAGAAATAGGATAAATAATACCAGCATCTAACCATTTAATCACTTCCTTCTTGACCACTTCTTGCATGTTTGGGTTGAGCCGTCTTTGCATTTCTCTAGTAGGCTTGGCACTATCCTCAGTATAGATATGGTGCATACAAATTGATGGACTAATGCCTTTTAAATCAGCAATGGCCCAACCTATGGCCTCCCTATGTGTTTTCAGAACATCTATCAATTGGTTTTCCTGCTCAATGGTTAGGTCAGAAGCAATGATCACAGGCAGGGTTTTGTCAGGTCCTAAAAACACATACTTAAGTGATTCAGGCAAAGTTTTTAGTTCAAGTTGTGGTGGGGCCTGAATCGAAGGGTGCAAAGGCTCAGTTCCTAGGTCAGGTAAGGATTCAGTTTGCATTGACCAAGGTGGTGAAGGTTGAGGTGAATCAGGTAGGGCATTTACCTCTTGGACTTGGTTTCAGCAATAGGCTCATCATCTTCCATCAAATTGGAGGAAAATTCAGACTCAACAATCTCATCTACTAAACTAATCACAGAACAATTTTCCTCCTCTCGAGCAAACTTTGAGGCATTAAAAATATTGATTCTCACCTTTTGATCCCCAAAAGAAATGTCCATAGCTCCCGTTTTACAATTGATATTGGCATTGGCAGTGGCTAGGAATGGACGACCTAAGATTATGGGATTCTGATTTAGCTCTTGGGATGGTTCCATGTCTAGTATAAGGAAGTCTACTGGGAAATAACATTGGTTCACTCTAACTAAGACATCCTCAATCAAACCACGTGGTGTCTTGACAGATCTATCGGCTAGTTGAAGAATGACTGACGTGGGTTTTAGTTCACCTATCCCAAATTTTTCATAGACCGAGGTTGGAAGAAGGTTCACACTAGCTCCTAGGTCTAACAGGGCTCGGTCAAAGGTAATGCCTCCTATAACACAAGAAATCAAAGGAGCACCGGGGTCTTTCATTTTCTGAGGTAATTGATTCAACAAAACTGCACTTACATCCTCAGACAAAATGATTCTCTTTATGGTTCGTGGCTCACGCTTTTGGGTGCAGAGTTCTTTGAGAAATTTAGCGTAAGCTGGAACGTGCTGAATTGCATCGAGGAGGGGTAAATTAATATGAACTTGCTTGAATAATTCCATTAGCTCCTCGTTGCGTGCTCCTTGCTTTTTACGGGAAAAGCCAGCTTCTAGGGCTGAAGGGAACGGGACTCTAGGTTTATAAGTCTCAGGTAGTTCATCTGCTCTCTTCTTCCCTTTCTCATTTAAATCGGAACCAGTATTAGTACTAGTCCCGGGCTCAGGCTCTTCTACATGGTTAGTCTCATCTTCTAACTTCTCATTCTTGCTAGCATCAGTACTAGCCTCTCTCTCCTGGTTTTGATATGGGTCCCTAAAATCCTACCACTTCTAAGCTCAAAATTGCTTTAGCATTCTCAAATTGAGGGTTCTTAGGTGGAACATTAGGCTGAAGAATGAGTGGGTTGTTTCTAGGATTCGGTATTGGTTGACTCGGTAGTTGACCTGGTTCTCTCCTCATAGTAGATTCAGCTAACTGTCCTATTTGAACTTCTAACCTGGCGATAGATTGTTGTTGGGTCATGATTAATTGTTGAAGTTGATCAAACCTATCGTCGGCTAGATTGGTCTGTTGAGGAGGTTGATATGATGACTGATGATGATATGGTGGCTGATATGGTGGCTGAGCAGGCTGACTAGGCTGACCTCTATTATAGGCATAGTTTTGGTATGGGGGCCTATTTTGAAAGTTCCGTGCAGGAGGAGTTTGGGTCTGAACCTGAGTCTGTTGTGGTTTCCAAGAAAAATTAGGATGGTTTCTCCAACCCGGGTTATAAGTATTTGAAAATGGGTCATTACCCGGCTTGGAGCAACCTTGAGCAGCTTGGACTTGTTCTTGGATGAAAGGTGGTAACTGTGCAACCGTAGGACATTCATTCATGTGATGGGCTGGGCTAGCACAGATAGAACAAATCTCCTGATGATTAGAGGGTGATGGGTATTGTGATGGGTGTGATGGGTATTGTGCAGGAGATTGAGATTGTTGACTGAGGGCTAGGACTTGGTCCAACTTTTGAGAAAGGAGGTCGACTGTATCTAATCTTTGGGATATTAGGTTCAAGTCGACATTGGAATTTGAATGTGTAATTTCATAAATCCCTGCCCGCTTTTGGTGAGGAATCGATCTTTCATATGAAGTCAAAGAAGCATGGTTGATCGAATTTTCACTTAGGATTTCAAACAAGGTATAGGCCTCATCCTCACTTCTACTCATGAATGCACCTCCACAAGATGCATCCACCATCTGTCTATACTGGTCTCCTAATCCCTCATAAAAAGCTTGGACAATTTGCCACTTAGACAGACCATGATGTGGGCATTTTCTAAGGAGTTCCTTAAGTCTCTCCCATGATTCATGAATTTGTTCACCAGGAAGCTGAGCAAATCCAGTGATGGCTCGCCTCATGGTGTTGGTTCGACCTATAGGATAGAATTTCTTAAGGAACTCGTGCTGCATTTCAGCCCAAGTTCGAATTGGTTTCCCTAGTGTGCCAAGCCAGTACTTGGCCTTATCCTTAAGTGAGAAGGGGAACAAGGTTAGCCTAAGGGCATCATCAGTGAAATCTTGGATCTTCACCGTAGAACAGATTTCTAAAAACTCATCTAGATGCTTATAAGGATCTTCATTGGTATTCCCATAAAAGGAAGGGAGCATCTGGATTGTGGCAGACTTGATCTCATATTGTCTAGCAGGTATTTCAGGTAAATGGATACAAGTCGATGGGTTGTAGGTGGAAGGAATAAAGTATTCCTTCATCTGTCTAGGTGGTTCTTCTGGGTTTCCAGCCATTTGATTTTTTGGTGTACTATGGATCAGCCGTTCAATTTCAGGGTTGAAGTCAACTAGGTCTGGAAATAGAGATCTTCTACCGTGCATGAAACAGTGCAACCCAAAAAAAAAAAATTTATTTTATTTTATATATATATATGATTTTTTTGTTATTTTCAAACACTTATCAAACAGATTTTTATCCTAGGCTCCCTAATTCTAGACAGCTCCTAACTTCCAAGACCGCCTTGGAGCCCTCCAAGTCAAAGACCAATTAGCTAACTGGCCAGGTAAGGGTAAGGTCGGTGGAGTTTCCCTCTTTGCTTGCCTTAGACACCAATTGAAAATTGGCCAGGTAAGCGGATCCAACCACCTTCCTTCGGGACGTAATCCCTGAACCCCTTTCCTAGACACCAGTCAACCAACTAATCTTGACCCGGTCCAACTCTTCCGGGTGCCCTGTCCTATTGAGCTCGAGTTCCTTAGAGCTGACGTCTAGTTAATTTTATTTAGAAGGCTTAGGTATGCAAAATGAGGGGTGATGGTTTGTGGGCTAAGGAAGGGTATTGAACTCCCCACCTTATCTTGTTTATGGAAAAGTGCCCTTAAGATGATTATGAGATTTGAAATGCAATAGGATGTCCAAAATAAAAGTTATAAACACACAAAATTAAATTAAAGCTATATATATATTTTTTAATTTTGTGATTAAGTTTCTAATCCTAATAAATTATGAAATGTCTGGGCAATTTTTTTTTTTTTTTTGGATTTTGCAGAAAAGATAAATTTACCTAAATGAATCTGAAAAAAAAAAAAAATTTGTTTGAAATTTGAAATTTGAATTTTTTTTTTTTAAATTTGAAATTTGAAATTTTTTTTTAAAATTTGAAATTTGAATTTTTTTTTTTTTTTTTGGAGATAAGAAAATAAACTAAAAAGACAAATAATTAATATGTAAAAGAGGAAAGAAAGTTTACTGATTGGGAGACTTCCTTCCTCTTCTGCTTTTCTCCCTCTTTTTTTTTTTTTTAATCTGCAAGAAAAAGAAAAGTTAGCATGGTATAAAAAAATCAAAAAGATCAAAAACTATTATTTTAATGCCCTCCCCGGCAACGGCGCCAAAAACTTGGTAGATCCGCGGGGTTGTCGTTAAAACATCGTGGCTATCAGTTTAAAATCCGACTTCTTAAAATATTTAAAAATGCGTAGCAAGAGGAGTCGGGTCGAATCCACAGAGAAGGCGGTGTTTAGGATTTGAAATCTTTTTGATCTTGTAAAAAAAAATATTTGAAGTCGAAAAGTATAAAAAAAAATAAAATTCAAGGAAAAGTAAACTTGGCACTAGGATCTATTATTTAGATCCTAGCATCTACGTGCAGACAAGACGAAAGACAGGAGTTAAAAAAATATTGCATTGATTGAAATTTAATGTCTAGATACAATGCAAAAAAATTAAATTAACAAAATAAGTAACAAAGATAAGAACAGATCGGCGCAGCCTCGTCGGGAAGATAGCTCCTTCCTTCGTACTCCATGGAGCGAACTGGGCTTCCTCTGTGTCTTCTTCTTCGGACCCTGATCTCAGAGAGAGAAGGCTGGAAGATGGTGTAGGGACACGCTCTCCATTGAGAAACCTCACTCCCAAAAGCCAACCCGTAACCCAAGCAATGCCCTTTACCCTGTACCTTGTCTTTTCTCCGGGATCCCTCTATCTTGCACAATGGGGTTCATTTTATAATTGACCGGAGAGGGGAGCTCGTTACACACTAGCGATGTGGGACAAAAAAAAACGTGACTGCCATTGTTGCTCCATTGATTACGCCACGGAGCTCGTGGAGAACGCCCAGCTTATGCCGTGACGACCGCTTGGCAATGCCCGTGGAGAAGCATGGCCGTGCGCATGGAGCCATCGTGGAGAATGCCCGCGGACGTGCGCGTGGAGTGCTTGCCCGGCCGTGGACTGCGCTACTGTGGAGAACACCTGCGGACGGCGCGTGGAGGAGCTCGGCCTGCGCATGGAGGAGCTCGGCAACGCGCTGCTGCCCGTGAAGAATGCCCGTGGGCTGCGCGTGGAGGAGGTGGCCGCCATGGAGGGCGTGCGTGGCTGCGCGTGGAGGAGCTGGCCGTGGGGAACGTGGGCTGCTGCGCATGGAGGAGGTGGGTGGCTGCGCGTGGAGGAGGTGGCCGCCGTGCGTGGAGGAGGTGGCCGCCGTGGAGGGCATGCGTGGCTGCGCGTGGAGGAGGTGGGTGGCTGCGTGTGGAGGAGGTGGCCATGGGGAACGTGGGCTGCCTCCTCTCTTTTGCCGTCGAAAAACACCGCCACCGACCGTCAAAGCATCGCCGGAGCTTCTCCTCCGGCCAGGGACACCGCCGGCGTGCTTCCCGGCGAATTTCGGCGCCTCTGAAGGGCCGTGGTCCACGGCCTATTCCGTGGACCGGCAGCCATGGCAGCCATGGCTGCCGGTGAACCAAATGCAAAATAGAAACAAGGACGAGCTGCTCCAAAAATCGTGCAGCATCAAAATGTGTGCAAAAATCTTAGAAAATTCATAACTTCTTCATTTCAAACCTGATTTAAGTACCGTTTGCGTCGTTGGATTCCATAAATCAAGCTCTACCTATTGGTGGGTTTCAATCTTATTAATTTTACCAATTCCATGATCATTAATTATAATTATTAAATGTTTTATTAATCATTTAAATGGGTGTGTGGTGCTTTGACTTGAAATCTATTTGTCATGAACATACTCTAATTTCACACTTTTCAAATATATTTTTAAAATGATTAGTTTTGCAAGAAAGTCCAAATTAATTATGAAATTAGGTTATTAAAAGAATGTTAGCACCAATAATTAACTAAAATACTTAAAATAATCGTGTAAATCCAAGATTTATCATGTGTCCCATATTTTCTTCGTCGATGTGCATGTGTAGATCCTATTAAATTCATTAAAGTTCAATGCATTATATAGCAAGTTCATTGCTTTAGCATTAATTTCAGATTGCTTAATATCATATTTATTCCAATCCTCTTCGAGCTTTGGAATGGAAATGCCATCAACCAAATGGAAGGAATATAAGGACCATTAACAATAATTTTTCAAAGATAATAACTAATAGATTGAATATAGATGCGCATGCGAGTTTTCCAAAATATGTAATTTATGCCATTGAAAAATGGTGGTCTAATTCTAATACCTACAAGGGTTGCCATGATCTTTTAACTCAAAACTATTAGATTCTTTGCAATGCACCAAGTTTTGATACCAATGATTTTGAGTTTCGGGCTCTGATACCACTTATTGCCCAATGAAGATGCAACCCAAGAGGGGAGGTGAATTGGATTTTATAAAATTTTTTAAAGACTTCAATTATGAACTAAAATAAATATATACTAACTCAATTTAAGTGCTTGTATTTTGCCAAAGTGTTTGTGTGCTTCAAAATAATATGTAATGGAATTAATAAAGTAAATGCACAAGAGTAAATAAGCAATAAAAAAATAAGCACAAATACAAGAATATATAGTGGTTCAGTGCACTCCAAGGCACCTACATCCACTCCCAAAGTTCTCCTTGGAAATTTCACTATAATCACCAAGATTACAGTCGATTAATTTTTCGGGCTCACTAATCAAAACCCAAGTTGATTTTGTCACCTAGGCTCACCAACAATCTTTACAACTTATTTTGTCTTCGAGCTCACAAGTTAAATCCTAGTTGGTTTTATACCTTTGGCTCACCAACAACCTCCCTTGATTTTGCGGGCTAACCAAGAACCTAATTGATTTTCCGAGGCTCACCAAAAACCTCTTTGGTTTTCCAAGACTCACCAAAAACCTTAATAAGCAATGTAAGAATAATATGAAAAGAGTATAATAAAAGCTTTCTAAAATAAAGCAAATATCTTTTTGAAGCTCTTTGAATGTTGATGAAGATCTTGTCTTCAAGTTGTTGAAGCCTTTGATTGCAACTTGATGATGTGAACTTTGGATGCTCTCTTTGAAACTTGGAAGCTTGAAGGCTTGAACTACTCAACTCTTGAATCCTTGAAGGATATTCAATGATCTCATCAAAGGATTACTTCTCCATTTGACTTTTGATGTTTATATAGCTCTCCAACCCATAGATGACCATTTATGACTATTGGGGATGAAAAACTAGCCATTTGAAGCAAGTTGGAATCAATTATACACTTTTGAAAAACTAGTCGTTATAGCAAGTGTCGACACTTGACTTCCAGGTGTTGACACTTGGTTCCCAGGTGTCGACACTTGGGTCGACACTTGAATTTTAGGTATCAATACTTGAATTTCAATTATCAACACTTGGGTTTTCAGGTGTCAACACTTGATGTGCCAGTGCTAAAACTTTATCAAAATCAAACTTTAACCTTCTCAAGTTCTTTCATATCAATTCTAAAGTCCATATACTTGATTTTCCATTAATTTAAGGACTTTTTCAACAGAAATATAAGTATTTCTTCATTCAACATGGATGAGTCTAAGATCTGATAAACACACTAAAATATACAATTAGTACTTATATATACTTAAACATTTTGTTAATCATCAAAATCAAGATTAGAGTCAACAGTTTGGCTATCGTCATTTCAACGATGACATCATAATTATTTGGGTTGTCTACCCTAGCTGACCCCTCTCCCATACAGGGGAGTACATCATCACTCTCCTCTCTCCCCCTAGCCCTCTTTAGAGTTTTTCTTGCCCCTCAAGATATCATCCCGATCGATTTCTCGATGGGATGGTTATCGATGGTGAGGGGCCAAGGCCCTTCAGTCTGGGCTGCAAGGGGCACTCCCCTTTCCATGTACTAGCCAAGATAGCTGCGCTTGATCAGCTCTTCGATCTCCCTCTTCAAGTTATGGCATTCCTCTATATCATGGTCGTAGTCCTGGTGGAAACGGACGTAGTGGAACTTGTCCCACCTAGCATATGGCTTTAGTGGTGGGGGTCGGTGCAGGAAACGTTCGCCCTCAATCTCCATCAGGATCTTCGCTCTAGGAGTAAGGAGAAGAGTGAAACTCACTTCATCCACAAAGACAGCCTTGGGCCTTGGCTCCGATTGACCTGCATCATCCTCCAGATCGGGTGGTCGGAGGTCTCCTCGATGGCCTGCCTCTTTGGGGGCCTCCTGTCCAGCTCCCTCCTGGCACGATCTGCCTCCTCGACATGGATGTACTTTTATGCCCGAAGGAGGAACTCAGAGTACATCTTTGGGGGCTTCTTATCGAGGGAGTAGGTGACGGGAGGTTCGCAGCCCCCTCTTCAGGGCTAGCATGGTGACGGACTCGTCGAGGTTATAGATCTCCAGGATGACGGTCTTGAACTGGGACACATAGTACCGAAGGAGTTCCTGGTCTTGCTGTCGGATCGAGAAGAGGCTATCGACCTTGCGCGGTTCCTTCCTGTAAGCATTGTGTTAAAAATAACATTGAGAATTCGATTCCAAACTCAACCAGATTTGATAAACAAAACTCCTCAAGAACAACTTCATTCCCGATCAAGAACAAATTTCTTGATCAACAAAGCAATCACAGAAGCGTATCACCAGGTTGTGGATGACCAACTGCTAGCAATCTCCATTGAAGATTATGATAGGATTCAGGTCTGTGAAGATCAAGAATAAGAAGAATGAGAGAAGAGAATAGGAAGAAGAAAATAGAGGAATTTTCATGAGAGAAAGGGATTTCCACTTCCAAGAAGTTTGTTACACCACCAATCCTCTTACGAGAATACAATATATATCCCTTAGTCACACATGCCCGAGATCCCAAAAGCTCCCCCAGCTGGCACCGTTCAAAAATAGTTCACCCGTCATCCAAGCCGACTGAAATCCATTTAAGCCAACTCATCCAGACTACAAGTTTCTTGACTATGCATCCGAGCCAACTTGAATCCATCCATGCCAACTCATCCAGACTGCAGGTTTTCTGACTATGCATCTGAGCCGACTCAAATCCATCCGAGCCGACTTGTCCAGACTGTAGGTTTTCTGACTGTGCATCCGAGCCGACTCAAATCCATCCGAGCTAACTCGTTTAGTCCATAATCACCTATTCTAAGACGTGCCAACCAACAAAGTCAACTCTTATAATAGAAGAGCCGACTTAAAGACCAAAATCGAGCCTAAACACCTAGGACTCTGCCGGACTCAATCCTAGCCCTAGACACATCATGGAAAATCATGATAGATTAGATCAACACATGTACATTGACCCAAATAGCCATGAATGCACCACCTGAGACTCAATAATCTCCACCTTGGTGCTTCAAGGCTATATATGCCAAACTTCTCAAACCCATTAACCACATACAAGAGTAGAAGCTATTTCTTGGTAGAGCCTTCGTAAGTGCATATGCTTGGTTCTCCATTGTATGAACCTTCACCAGTGCCACTTCTCCCTCCTCCACCAGCTCCCTGACTCTGTGGTATCTCATATCTATATGCTTGGTCCTAGCATGATAGACTGGATTTTGCATCAAGTATATGGCACTCTGGCTATCACTGTGCAGGACCACCATACATTATTTCACCCCCATTTCAGACACTAGCCTTCTCAGCCATAGTACTTCCTTTACAGCTTCAATAATCCCTATATACTCAGCTTCTATTGTAGACAAAGCTGTAATAGGTTGAAGGGTTGATCTCCAAGAAATAGGTCCACCATACATGCAGAAGAGATAACCTGTTGTAGACCTCCTTGTATCAAGATCATCTGCATAGCTTGCATCAACAAATCCTTCCAAAGGACCTGAATCCTCACATGATTCTATGGAGTTCCATCCATGTCCTTCAGGCTGCTCACCAAATACCAGTCCATGTCTTTGAGTCCCTTGCAAATATCTCAAAATCCACTTCAATGCCTTCTAGTGGTCCTTCCCAGGATTAGCCATGTACCTGCTCACCTGGCTTACAGCATATGCTATGTCCAACCTACAACAAACCATAGCATACATCAAACTGCCCACTGCATTGGCATATGGAACTCTTTCCATGTACTCTTTCTCCTCCTTTGACTGGGGGCACTATTTTTTTGAGAAAGAAATATGCCTTGGTAATGGTGTTTCCACAGGTTTGGCCTTATCCATCCGAAACCTCTTGGGTACCCTTTTAATGTAACCACCTTGTGATAAATGGAGTATTCCTTTGCATCTATCTTTGTAAATCTCCATTCCAAGGATTTCTGAGCTGGTCCCAAGCCTTTCATCTCAAATTCCTGAGATAATGCTCTCTTCAGCCCTTTCACAACTATCATACTTCTGCTAGCTATCAACATATCATCCATATACAAAAGTAAATACAGAGCATCCATAGTATCCACATCCTTCATATAGAGACAATGATCATGTTCACATCTAAGAAATCCAAGGCTCAAGATAAATGTATCAAATCTGTGATACCACTGACGAGGTGATTGTTTCAATCCATACAATGACCTCTGAAGTAGACATACCTTGTTCCCCTGTCCAATCTTAATGAAGCCATCAGGTTGCTTCATATACATTTTCTCTTCTAGTCTTCCATGTAGAAAGGTTGTCTTCACATCCATCTGTTCCAATTCCAAATTATGTTTTGCCACCAAAGACAACAACACCCGAATTGAAGTATGGCATACCACAAGAGAAAACACTTATGTGTAGTCAACTCCTTCCCTCTGTGAGTATCCCTTTGCTACCAATCTTTCCTTGTATCTCACTCCACCTTGCTCTGAAGGTAATGATTTCTTAGTGAACACCCATTTGGAGCCAATAGCATGAGCATCTCTAGGTAGATCCACTAGCTACCATGTCTGATTCCTCCTAAGAGATTCCATCTCTTCCATCATGCCTTGCATCTATGACTCTTTATCAGGACTTTCCATGGCCTCTACAAAACATTCTGGATCCCCATTCATAGATATAAGAGCATATGCAATTGCTTCATCCATGCCATATCTTACCGGCTTCCGGATTGTGTGTTGAGGCTTATGCAATGCCACTTCTCTTGTATGGTCCTACAAGTCTACTGTTTGTGGCTCCTCCTGCACTTCCCTTTAAACAACTGATTCTTCTTGCCTCTCCTTCACTCCTGGAGAATCTTTCCTATCCAACTCCACCTCAACTAAAACTCCATTTCCAGCTAATGTTAAAGACATATCCTCCACCTATGACGGGCTCTCACTACTGTTCATCTTATTGACTGCATTTCCAGTTGCAGTCCCTGGTTTCACCAAGATGCTCCTCTCATCAAAAATAACATCCCTACTGACCACTACCTTTTGAGACTGTAGATCCTACAATAGGTAACCTTTGACTCCTTGTGGATACCCTATAATGATCATCTTCTTTGACTTATGATCCAGCTTGCTTCTTTCAGTTGCCTCCACATGTACATAAGCCGGGCAACCAAAAACTTTCAGGTGACCAAGCTCTACCTTTTTCCCACTCCAAGATTCTTCAGGAAGTCCACCATCCAACTTGAAGTGAGGGGACCTATTTATCAGAAAACATGCCAGAGTAATAGCATCACCCCAAAAAGTTTTCGGCAGTGATG
Source organism: Areca catechu (assembly GCA_021397845.1). Lineage (NCBI taxonomy): Eukaryota > Viridiplantae > Streptophyta > Magnoliopsida > Arecales > Arecaceae > Areca > Areca catechu. The sequence goes on along the minus strand of CM038041.1, from coordinate 44,570,007 downwards.
ACTGCAGTCTCAAACTCCTTGCCCTCTCCAATAGTATCCGGTTCATCCTTTCCGCGACGCCATTCTGCTGTGGGATCATCCTTATTGTGTAATGACATTTGATACCATGTTCCTCATAGTAACTCCTAAACTCTGTAATAAAGTACTCCCCACCATTTTTAGTCTGAAGGCACTTTACATGTCTTCCTGTCTCCTTCTCTACCTCAGCTCTCCTAGCTTTAAATCGAGCAAATACATCTAACTTTTTCCTCATCAGATACACCCACAGTTTCCTAGAGAAGTCATCAATAAAGGGAACAAAATACCTAGCTCCATCTCTGGACAAAACAGGTGCTGGTCCCCATACATCCGAGTGCACCAAATCCAGCACTCCCTCACTTGGCTTGTTACAAACAGCAAACTTCACTCGATGCTGTTTACCAAAGATACATGGCTCACACAGGTCATTTCCATCCTTTTTCAAAGCTGGGATGTTCCCTCTTCTGCTTAACTCCATGAGCCCTCGGTCACTCATATGACCCATTCGATAGTGCCATATTTTATATTTCAACTATTCCTCCTGTACCACTGCAAGCACCTCCACACTATCACTCACCACTGAGCCTTCCATCCTATATAGATTGTTGCTAAGTCTTCTTCCTCTCATTACCACCAAACCTCCCTTGGTAATCCTCAAACATCCACTACCAGATTGGCAACTAAAAGCATATCCTTGCTCTTCCAAGTAACCCAAAGAAATCAAATTCTTTTTCAATTCTGGTACATGTTTGACATTTGATAGAGTCCTTATCACTCCATCATACATCCTCATCCTAATAGTGCCTACTCCAGTTACCATACAAGGGTGACCATCACCAAGACTTACACTACCTCCATCTGACCTGTCATAGGTGTAAAACCAATCCCGATGTGATGTATAGTGGTATGAGCATGCAGAATCCAAAATCTAGGTATTCTTTTAATCCACTGATCCATCTGATACAACCAGTACTTCTTCTCCATTGCTTTCCAAAGCATTAGCACCACTAGTGTTGGCTCTCCCTTTTTCTATCTTCCAAAAAGGACAATTCTTCCTGATATGCCCAAGCTGACGACACTTATAGCATTTCAAACTTTTGTGGTTCCGAGACTGAGATCAGCCCTTGGATGTTCCCCTTGCTCTTTCCTTAGATCTTCTTTGCCTCTCATTCATGGCAAGAACCTCTGAATTAGGATTACCTTTGCAAATCTTTTTCCTTTTCTCATTGGATCTGAGCACACCAACAACCTCTTCATAGTTCAGGGTTTCCTTCCAATAAATCAAAGTTGTTATGAGACCATCATACGATCCAGGGAGTGAACACAACAACAACAACGCCCAATCTTCCTCATCTATCTTCACATCCAGACTCATTACCTCAGAACAAACATGATTGAACCTCTGAATGTGCGCAACAAGGTCTCCTCCTTCAAGCATTCTCAAGCTATACAGTTGCTTCTTTAGCCATAGCTTGTTCGTCATGTTCTTTTTCATGTATGTGTTCTCCAGTCTTCTCCAAAGACCTTTTGTAGTAGTCTCTGAACATACCTTAGGTAAAACCTGATCAGCCAAACACATCCTTATGGTGCTGAAAGCAATCTCTTCTAACTCTTCCCATTCTTCGATACTAATCTTTTTCGGTCTTTCTTTAACCAAGACCTCATAAATTCTCCATTGAACCAGCAAATTTTTAATCCTTTGCTGCCATAGGATGAAGTTTTCCTTGCCATCGTACTTCTCAAAATCTACTTTGAACCCACTTGATGCCATAACCACAATCAAGAATTCAAGAGATATGAAGAATCATACCTACAAGAAGCCTTACTTCCAACCATCTGATCTTGAGATCTTCCTTTCATGAACCTTGCTCTGATACCAAATGTTAAAAATAACATTGAGAATTCGATTCCAAACTCAACCAGATTTGACAAACTGAACTCCTCAAGAGCAGCCTCGTTCTCGATCAAGAACAAACATCCTGATCAACAAAGCAATCACGAAAGCGTATCACCAGGTTATGGATGACCATCTGCCAGAATCTCCATTGAAGATTATGGTAGGATTCAGGTCTGTGAAGATCAAGAATACCAAGAATAAGAGAAGAGAATAGGAAGAAGAAAATAGAAGAATTTTCATGGAAGAAAGGGATTTTCACTTCCAAGAAGTTCGTTACACCACCAATCCCCTTACGAGAATACAAAATGATGTGGAATAGAGCTCTGATACCACTAATGATGTAGGGGGATTGGGAGTAGGGCTAGAGATGCTAGTATGGATGCCTATGATGCAAAGGAATTTTTATAGTTGATGAGTTTTAGATGTTTTTCTTAGGGTTTTGATTCCCAATCATAAACAAAGACTAGAAATAAGAGAAGCTGAATAATAGAAGCCTACACTAACAATTCAAGTCCCTAAATAGTGAAAATGAGAATAGGATCCCAGGATTAAGAAATCCCGGTAGGACTAAGCTTGATACACAATACCTACTTAAGAGATAGGGGTAAACCTCACACGTCTGAAGCACTCAATGCAGAGATCGCTCAACTCGGTGGATGCGGCCTGGGTGCTTGAGCAATTGAACCCGCGGATGCACCGGCTTTCGGTCGGGTGGTCGCGATGGCAAAGCAGACTGTCTCCGGTGCCCAAGATACCAAGGAGGACCTGTAGGCAAGCAAAGTAGGGATTAGCGAAGTGGAGAGACATATTGAAAAGGAACTAAGATAGGGTTGAGAAGGGGCTTCGAACCCGGTGTCCGGCTGGATTCTGAAGTTGAAGAAGGAGATAACTTGGGGCCTTGCACCCCGCGATGTCCAGGAGGACAAAGGATTGTGGCCTCACACCACTCGACGTCCAGGAGGACGAAGGACTTGCGACACCCTGGGGCGATGGAAAGGTGGCCTCACACCACTCGATGTCCCTGGGGATGAAGGAAACTTCACTCAAACCTAGTCTAGGAGACAATGGTTGGAGGGGAAACAAGACTCAAGCTTTTTTTCATTCAATCATTCAATTCCCTTACAATGGAGAGATTGGATCCTTTAAATAGGCACCTAAGGCCCATTCAAATTTCAAATGAAAAAAATACAAACTTCTTGGATGGGCGCCCAAAAGCATTGACCTTCTCCTCTTTTTGGCCGACCAAAGGCAGCTTGGATTGGGCGTGGCATGATGCATGGCTTGGAGTGAGGTTCTTGGTGCCTTCAACTTCGAAAGAATCTTCTTGGTTTTGGAAGAAGGCATGAAGAGAGGCTTGGAGCAAGGCATGTGTTCTTCCTCCTTCCTTGGTTGGTGTTCTTTCTTTGGTACAAGGCTTGACAAGGGGAGTGTTAGGTGGAGGCGTCCAAGGCTCTTGTCTCTCCCTTCCAAAGAGGTTGAAGCAATTTGGGAAGAAGACTTGATTGGAGGGCTTGAAGCAAGGGATTTGAATTCCCCACTTCAACTCCCATTGACTTCCACCTTTGCCGACCACCCTGCATGGCAATGAGCTTGATAGGGGGAGGGGGAAAAGGCTAGAGCCAAGTGAAGTGGTCCTCCCCATTGGGCATCCTTGCATGCCAAGTATGCTGCCCACATGGCAAGATGTCATGGCGCCATGTAGGATGCACAGGTGGGCCCTGAGTTGACTTGGATTCCTTTTCGACTTGCTTCCAAGGAGACTAAATTTTAAGACCCACTCTTGCAATGGACCCATACTTCTAATAGACTCAGACTGTACTCGATTTGTGACTTGACTCAGTATAGGACTCAATTTGACCTAATTGGTCAAGGTACAGACTAAATTCAAAGCAAAAGATAATTATAAATTTGAGGCTTGAAGCCTTATTACAAGATACAAAGAAGTGGAACCCTAATATGAGATCCATAGAGGGTTGAGGAGCCTCTGTCAGATCCTGGTGCCCACACCAATTCTCCCGGGGTGGGAGGAACTCGACCTTGTCGAGTAAGAGTTAGTCTGGCTTTGGTACATCTCCAGGATGTCGGGGTCGATGCACTGCAAGTCCTCCTGGGTGATCCACGAGACATTGGATTCGGGTCGGCCTTGCCATCAGACTAAGTAACGTTGATAGCCTTTTCCTCGGGTAGTGATAGCTTGGTCATCCAGGACATGCTCGATCCACTCTCCTCGCTCAGGTATATTTGGAGGTGGACACTCAGGTTCAGGTTCACTCTCAAAAGAAAGGTCAGGCCCAAATGGCTCGCTAGGTATGTTTGCGGGTCCCTATACTCGATTAAGTCAGAGATATTGAATGTCGAGCTAATTCCATAATCCGGAGGTAATTCTAGCACATAGGCATTAGGGCCCATTCTCCTAATCACTTTAAAGGGACCAGCCCCATGAGCATGATGCTTCTTAACGGTTCTCGATGAAAACCATTCAGGCCTGAGCCTAATCATTACAAAATCCCCTATTTCAAACTCTTTGGCTCGCTTTCGGGAATCGGCCCAAATTATTTTAAAATTATATTTAATGCATAATCTTAATATGACGCAAAATGCAGACTCAACTTATGCATCCCTACTGAAAAAAAATTATTGGATGCTCTAGGGCCTAAACCTAATAGATTATGGAATCTCTAGGTTTGACCCTAGTCTGGTATGTACAAGAAAAATTATCAAGGATCCCTAACAAATGCCATAAAGTGTACCAAAAGTAAATGGCAAAAGGGAAGGGTTCTAAGGAGTCATGCAGCCTGGTAATTTCAACAAAATGCAACCCCATGGCTCTTAAAATGTGAGAAGGCTCTGGGAAGGGGAGAAAATAGGAGTCGGAGTCTTGGGGTAATCTCTGGGCATCATGAAATAGACCTTGGTTATTCAGGATAATCTTAAGATTTGGACATTATTCTACAGGTGCAAGTTCCAAGGCTAGATGGGTGTTCTTAGATGGTGGAAGGTCGTTAGGAAGGTCTTTGGGAATGTTATCTTGAAAGTCCTCAAAATTGATGTCTACCTCCTAGGGTAGTTCTATAGGGACAAGTTCCTGGACTTCCTCTAAGGGCAATACTTGTGAACCCTCACCACCCTCTACAATGTTCAATCCTGGCTCAATTACTCCTTCATAGTCTCTAATGGGTTCAGGATCTTTTTCTTTTGGTTCCTCGATAATTTCTACCTGGGGTTCATTTACATCACACTTCACCATTAGGTTTGACTCCGAGATGTCTTCATTGGCTTCCTCAATGATTTTAACCTTGGGTCCATCTTCTACTAAACTTGACTCATAGATGTTTTCTTTTAATTCTTTAATGGGCTCAGGAGTTTCTTTCCCTAGATTTTCAATGGGTTCAACCTTAAAGTCTTTAATGGGCTCAGGGGTTTTTGTATTCAAATTCTCAAAATGTTCATCCTTCTCTCCCTGAAATTCTTCCAACAACTGATTTTCAGGATCATAGACTTCCTCCTCAGGTTCAACAATGGGTTCGGGTTCAGTTTCAGTTGGTTCATCTATAAGTAGGGCAGGGGCAGTGTACTGACTAGCAAAATGCCCAGATTAATGACACCTATAGTAGTTACCTTGGGGATCGGGTCTCCTCTGGACTTCAATAGCCTTACCCTTGTCCTCTCTACTGTATTGGGGTCGATTCAGTCTGGGAAGACTAGGACTGGGTCGGGCTAGGCTTGGTCGACTGGGGTCAGATCGGTTCAGGCTTGGTCGACTTGGGTAAGCCTGGCTATAACCTTGGGTGGATCCAGGGATACGGCTCTGGTTCCTAAAGGGCTCAGGTCTTCTGTAGGTGAGAGCTCTCTGGAAATGCTCACGGAGACTAGCAGCTTCCTCTACGGGTCCTAGTCTGGCCTCTATTTGATCACATCTATTAGTCAACTAGTTGCTTAATTGAGTCATGGATTGAGTTATGGATTGAGTTAGGCCTCCAATGTCAGCTCGAAGTTGGTCCATGGCTTCGGTAGGGGGTGGAGAAGGTGGGTGAAAAGAGGTTCCTGATCTAGTGCACATGTAACACACACACAGAACGGTACTACGATTTGCTATACCTAGGAGATCGCACCAAATGTGAAGTCAAGAAGATGAACCTGGAAGTAGTAACTTGGCACATGGCCAGGTAAGTGTAAGGTGAGTGGAGGTTCCTCTTTGCTTGCCTAGACAACACCAGGTTGCCTAGACACCAGCTACTCAAGCACACACCAACAAGTGATCTAGCTTGGCTCGGCACTTGGGTTGACCTGACTTCATGGGTGTCCCTAGCTCACTAGAGCGGATTAAACATCTAATCAATTTCAGTTAATGGCTAGGGTTCGATATGTCGGGTGATGGTTTTTGGGCTAGGGACAGGTAATGAAATCCTGACCCTATGTTAATTTGATGCACTTAGGATGAGTTATGTAAAATGATGCACAAAAATGACTAATGAAATGACTTAAAATTTTCTTGTTTTTTGTGTCTTTCATATGTGTGAATGCTAAACAAAATGTAGGAATTGAAATATGCTCCTAAATGCAAGAAATAAGCTAGATGGATGAATGAAGCAAGAAATGAGATGCTTGCAGGAATTTCAGACCTAAGATTTTCTCAGGTAGTATTTCGGCTTGTAAAAATTCTACAAATTGAAATAAAATTTGAGAAAATAAAAAAAAATACTATGAATTAAATGTGATCTATCAAAATATAAATCACAAAATTTGGGTGTCCCTATAGAGAGAAACAATTCAATGTTCAGACCATATACAGGCTGACCAGAATGTAGAAAATGAAAGGAAAAGATGCACTAGTCCTAGCCTTGCTCTGATACCAAAAATGATTTGGAATAGAGCTCTGATACCACTAATGATGCAGGGGGATAGGGAGTAGGGCTAGAGATTCTAGTATGGATGCCTATGATGCAAAGGAATTTTTATAGTTGATGAGTTTTAGATGTTTTTCTTAGGGTTTTGAATCCCGATCACAAACAAAGACTAGAAATAAGAGAAGCTGAATAATAGAAGCCTACACTAGCAATTCAAGTCCCAAAATAGTAAAAATGAGAACAGGATCCCGGGATTAAGAAACCCCGGTAGGACTAAGCTCGATACACAATACCTACTTAGGAGATAGGGGCAAACCTCACACATCTGAAGTGCCCGATGCAGAGATCGCTCAACTCGACGGATACAGCCTGGGTGCCTGAGTAGTCAAACCCGTGGATGCATCGACATTCGGTCGGGTGGTCACGATGGCGTAGCAGATTGTCTCCGGTGCCCGAGATACCAAGGAGGACCTGTAGGCAAGCAAAGTAGGGATTAACGAAGTGGAGAGACATATTGAAATGGAACTAAGATAGGGTTGAGAAGGGGCTTCGAGCCCGATGTTTGGCTAGATTCCGAAGTCGAAGAAGGAGATAACTTGGGGCCTTGCACCCCGCGATGTCCCGGAGGACGAAGGATTGTGGCCTCACACCACTCGACGTCCAGGAGGACGAAGGACTTGCGACGCCCTGGGGCGATGGAAAGGTGGCCTCACACCACTCGATGTCCCTGGGGACGAAGAAAACTTCACTCAAACCTAGTCTAGGAGACAATGGTTGGAGGGGAAACAAGACTCAAGCTTTTTTTCATTCAATCATTCAATTCCCTTACAATGGAGGGATTGGGTCCTTTAAATAGGCACCCAAGGCCCATTTGAATTTCAAATGAAAAAAATACAAACTTCTTGGATGGGCGCCCAAAAGCATTGACCTTCTCCTCTCTTTGGCCGACCAAAGGTAGCTTAGATTGGGCGTGGCATGATGCATGGCTTGGAGTGAGGTTCTTGGCACCTTGAACTTGGAAAGAATCTTCTTGGTTTTGGAAGAAGGCATGAAGAGGGGCTTGGAGCAAGGCATGTGTTCTTCCTCCTTCCTTGGTTGGTGTTCTTTCTTTGGTACAAGGCTTGACAAAGGGAGTGTTAGGTGGAGGCGTCCAAGGCTCTTGTCTCTCCCTTCCAAAGAGGTTGAAGCAATTTGGGAAGAAGACTTGATTGGAGGGCTTGAAGCATGGGATTTGAATTCCCCACTTCAACTCCCATTGACTACCACCTTGGCCGACCACCCTTGCATGGCAATGAGCTTGATAAGGGGAGGGGGAAAAGGCTAGAGCCATGTGAAGTTGTCCTCCCCATTGGGCATCCTTGTATGCCAAGTGTGCTGCCCACATGATATGATGTCATGGCACCATGTAGGATGCACAGGTGGGCCCTGAGTTGACTTGGATTCTTTCCCGACTTGCTTCCAAGGAGACTAAATTTTAAGACCCACTCTTGCAATGGACCCATACTTCTAATAGACTCAGACTGGACTCGATTTATGACTTGACTCAGTACAAGACTCAATTTGACCTAATTGGTCAAGGTACAAACTCAATTCAAAGCAAAAACAATTACAAAATTTGAGTCTTGAAGCCTTATTACAAGACACAAAGAAGTGGAACATTAATCTGAGATCCACAGAGGGTTGAGGAGCCTTTGTCAGATCCTGGTACCCACACCACAATATATATATCCCTCGATCACACGTGCTTGAGATCCTAAAACTCTCCCAGTAGGCACCATTCAAAAATAGTTCACCCATCATCTGAGCCGACTCAAATTCATTCGAGCCAACTCGTCCAGACTATTGGTTTCTTGACTATGCATCCGAGCCGACTCGAATCCATCCGAGCCAACTCATCCAGACTGCAGGTTTTCTGACTGTGCATCCGAGCCGACTCGAATCCATTCGAGTCGACTCATCCAGACTGCAAGTTTTCTAACTATGCATCCGAGCCGACCCAAATCCATCCAAGCTGACCCATCCAGTCCATAATTACCTATTCTGAGATATGCCAACCAATAGAGTCTACCCTTACAATAGAAGAGCCGACTTAAAGATCCAGACTGACCAAAATTGAGCTTAAACACCTAGGACTCATACCGGACTCAACCCTAGCCCTAGACATATCATAGAAAACCATGATAGACCAGATCAACACATGTACATTAACCCAACTAGCCAAGAATGCACCACCTGAGACTCAACACATCGAAGTGCGCCATGAACTTCCTCTCTAGCTGAGAGGAGTCAATGCTCTTATGTTCGAGTATGGAGAACCAGACCCGAGTTACCTTTCATAAAGTGGCCAGGAAGGTGATGCAAAGGAGGACATCGATGGCCCCCTGGACCCTCATAAGAGACTTGTAACTTTCTAGGTGGTACAAGGGGTCGGTTGTCCCATTGTAGGGGTCAACCTGTGGCATACAGACCGGCTAGGGATCAGCTCTTCTTGAGCTTTCTTTGAGAAGGGTGGACGAGTATTGTAACCCGTGTGGTGCGGACACCAAAGGCACCATAATAAGGCAGAGGCTTCTCAACCCTCTGTGAATTGATCAATAATTTATGAGTCCATCTGTAATAAGGGCTTAGCCCATCTAAGTCCTTTTTTTAGTTATTGTTTGAGTCTTTTGAATTGTTATTTTAGTTCTGTACTAGTCAGCTTATGTTGAGCTAGTTCAGTCCAATGCTAGTCAGCTCATGTTGAGCTAATTTTATTTTTTTGAGTCATGTCCAAGCATACTGAAGACTCAAGACTATATCATACAAGTGAAGACCAAGTCCAACTAGATTGAAGACATGGAAGTATAGCACAAGTCCAACCCAGCTTGAAGATTTGAAGACCCCAGGAGGAAAATTCAGAAAACCCTGATTTCTTGCAGATGCCCTCCAGATGCCCAGATTCCCTTCCAGATGCCAAAGTATATTCATAGATAAGGGCATCCATGATTCTAGAGGTCCATCTGCATCCTAGCTCAAAGAAATCAAGCCCAGGTGCCAAGCCCAAGCCCCTAAGAAGCAAGATACCAGGGAATATTCCTTCTACCTGGCTACCAGGCCACCCCAGCTTCCAAAGGCCCAAACCCATGCACCCGAGCCCCTTTGGGCCGGCCTTTTGCTGCTCCTAGAAGCCCAACACGCCCCCCTAGGCATCCTTGGAGTCTTGACCAAGTCAAGAAATTTTTTAGGGATTTTTCTACCTAATATTTCCTTATTTTCTAGCTAGGGTTTGAGAGGGAAAAGGATTCTTATGTAAAGACTTATGTACCCTTACTTGGAGCCCAAGGTTAAGGGTCTATTTAAGGGACCCTAGCCTCTTGTATGAAAAAAAAAATTTTTGATGAATGAAAACCTTGAGTTCTTCTATTGAGTGGTGTGATACCCTGCTGTGTGCATAAAGGGGTTTGTGAGAGTTCTTCTTCCCGGTGTTTGCAATCATCTTCCTGCTGCCAACAAACCCTCCAGATCCCTGGACGCCCACTCCAAAAGAAGCCTTCCCTTGCTATTTTTCCTTTGTTTTCTTGTTTCTTTGTGAATTTTCTAACCCCTGACAGGTCGTTTGCAGGTCCCTGAGTTCCTACGAATCCAACGACTCCAGCCAAGCCTCAATCGGATCACCGAGCAGAAAGCCGGGTATCCGCGGGTCTTTGGCTTGGTTTTCCAGGCCGCATCCATCGAGGAACGAGAGACCCCTTCGCTGCGATCTTCACAGACATTATCAGGTACACCCCTCTACCTCCTGTAGTTTTATTGTAGGAGAACTTGCCCTAACCGAGGCTTCTCAGCCTCGGCGGTCCTTCTTTGCTACTTTTCTAGGTCCTAATATGCATGCTGATCTTCAAAAATTCATACAAAATTCCCTACAAATAATTTTGATCTAAAATTTGGGAATTAATCACCTAACTCAACATGTAAAACATAAAAAAAAAATGGCATGCATATTAGTCCCCCATCATTTGGTATCAGAGCTTAGATTAGTGCTTGTTTTCTGAAAATTTTTAGTCTGTATATACTCTATTATTTTAATTATTTCTTCCTGATAAAAACTCCAAAGATTCTGAAATTTATTTTTCGGGATTCATCATAATTCACATTAACTTTAAAAAATTTTTCAGATTTTATTATGACCTGTGAATTTTCTTCAAGCCGAAATACAGCATACAAATTCTCGGCTCTATTTTTCTTCAGCAAGACAAGTTTGGAAGTTTAAGGGTTTTGTTTAGCATCTTTTGCATATCTTTTAATTTTAGTATATTTCTTGCATATTAGGCCATGATTTGCAAGTTTTCTTCTATTTAAAAAATACCAAAAAAAAAAAATTTACATTTTCTCCAAAAATACCAAAAACATCTAAACCCTAATTTGTATCCTCATCTGCCTGCCATCATTGCATAATTTACTTTTAAGGGCACTCTTGCTATATTAGATGGGGGGAGGATTTGATCACCTCTCCTTAGCCCAAAACCACATCCCTTGCATTCGGTTCCAAGCCTTAACCTAAAATTAACTAGACTTAATTTGCCCTAGTGGGCTAGGGACACCAACTGGTCAGGTCCGTGCTAGTGTTAGATCACTATGTCAAGTTAACCTGTGTGTGCCTTGTGCTCAGTGTCTAGAACGGTGATTTAGGGATTCAATCCCGAAGGGCTTGTGTGCTGGTCTGCCTACCTGGCCAATCTCTGATTGGTGTCTAGGATTGGCAATCAGGGACCTAACACTCCCCTTACACCTGCCTGGCTGAGTACAGGGTTACTATAGGCTAGTTTGCCACCGTGATTGAGCATCTAGTTTGGACTCTAGGTCTAGTCAGCTGTAGTCGGTCTGATCGAGCTTGCATGAGCACTAGATCAGGAGTTTCATATCACCCACCTCCTTCACAAATATCTGAACCCATGAAAAATTTACAAGCCCAAATAAAAGCCCTAGCTGATCAAATGGCCCAGATGGCTACCCAGATAACTACACATATGACCCAGTTAACTCAGTCTCGTATTCAAACCAATGATAGAATTGACCATCTTGCCAATAGGTTTGATCAGTTAAAAGTCCGGGTAGGACCCCAGAAAAAAACCATGGGTCACAGTCTGAGCCAGATCCTAATTTCCCTCAACCTAGGAGGACCCCAAACCCTAATCCATACCATGAGGTCGAACCTAGGAGAGCCCCTCATCCTGACCCATACTATAACCCTCAGCCTAGGAGGACCCCAGACCCTGACCCATACCAAGAGGTCGAACCTTGGAGAGCCCATCGTCATGACCCCATCCCTAAGGTTAGTCCTAGAAGACCCAATCAGGATTTTATAGACCAGGAAGATAGATCCTATTTACCCTCTCCCTATAAGCCTAGTATACCCACAACCTATAGATCTTATGACTCCAAATCCTATGAACCTAGAACCTATGAATCCATAACCTATGAACCTAGATCCTATGACTCTAGATCCCATGATCATAGATCCTATGCACCCACACCCTATGAGCCTAGTAGACCCAACACCCAATATTCTGACCCATATAGGGAGTCCAACCCTAGGAGAACCCAATATTCTGACCCATATAGGGAGTCCAACCCTAGGAGAACCCAGTATTCTGACCCACATAGGGAGTCCAATCCTAGGAGGACCCAATATCCTGAACCATATAGAGAGCCCAACCTTAGGAGGACCCCATACCTTGATCCATCCTTAGAACCTGATCATAGAGCTGACCCAAAATCCTATGACCCCAGATCCTATAATCCCATGACCCATAGATCTGCACCCTTGTCCTATGAGCCTAGAGAACCCATAACCCCTAAGTATCAGCCTAGTACTAGTCATGCTTCCCCTAGTCAACTTGAACCCCATAGGATTAGTATCCCTAAATATGAACCCAATAGTGAGCCACTACCTCTTATACAACCTGAACCTACTAGGAGTAGTACCCATAATCAGAGACCAGAACCTAACCAATTTCCTGCTAGCCGACCTTCTCCAACCATTCCTGAGATTCGCAAGGCTTACATTAACGCGGAAGTGTATGAAGCTGATGTGAGCCTAGTGGATGAGTATGAGGGAGAAGAGGAGACACCTTTAGTAGACCTAGAATTAGCTGACCCAGTAGATACCCAGGTAGAAACCAACCCAGAGCTAGTTGACCTTGACCACATCCAACCTAAAGCTATAATTGAAGAACAAATAGAGGAAGAGAACCTAGGTACTGCTGCTAGAGCCTTACCTGAGGAAACCATAGAGGAGAGCCAAATTATAGAGTCTAGTCCAAAAATACAAGAACTAGAAGAATTTATTAAGGACATGATCTCTTTGAATCAATACCTTCAAGATGAGTCCCCTCCTATAGTTCCCATTAAGGACCTCTTTCCCGAAATTAGCGACCCATCCTTCCATTATGCAAACCCTGTAGATATAGCTCAACCTTGTAAGGTTAACCTCATTAGTATAGGATTAGTTCCTGACACCCCGCCTTTTATCCTACTTTATCCAACTAACCATGAACCTTTTCTTTACCTTACCAAACTAATTATGAACCCACTTCCTATTTTTTGCCCTTTCCTGACACCTCCAGCATTTCTAGGATCATTAAATTGCATTTAGCTGAGATTAGCATACTGCATGCATCCATCATGCATATTAGGTTTGCATCTTACTTCTGGCATACTCTTTGGAATTTGCAGGAGTTCACTGTAAATTTTCATGTGCATGTCAACCTAGGATCAAACCTAGAGAACCTATAATCTATTAGGTTTAGATCCAAAGAGTTCAATAAATTTCCTTCGATAGGAATGCATAGTCGAGTCTGTTAGGTGTCAGTATGAGTCCTTTGCATCATTTGTTAGGAGTTTACATGTGCCTAGCATGTTCACCACCCGCACTAATCTTAAAACAACTGGCTAATTCTCGAAGAAGGGTCAAAGAATTTGATGTAGTAGATTCTATCTTGGTTAGGCTTAGACCTAAAAGAAGCTTCATGCTCGCAGAGCCGGACCTTATAAAGTGATAGAGAAGGATTGGATCAAATGCCTAGGTGTTAGACTTGCCTTCAGATTTGGGCATTAGTTCTACCTTCAATATTACAGACCTGGTTGAGTATAGGGAACCGGCAGCGATACCTAGTAAGGCCTTTGGACCTATTCCTTTTCATTGTGAGTGACCCTAACCCAGAGTGTCCACTAACAAATTGGCCTGAGAGAGGAGAACGGATCGAGCATATCCTGGATGATCAAGCCATCACGACCCGGGGCCGTGACTATCAATGCTTCCTGGTTCGATGGCAAGGCCAGCCATAGTCGGACGATTCGTAGATTTCTCGAGAGGACTTGCAACGCCTCAACCTAGACCTTCTCGAGAGATATGTGAGACAGTCTGATCTTCACTCGATAGGGTCGAGTTCCTCCCACCCCGGGAGAATTGGTGCGGACACCAAAGGCACCAGAATAAGGCAGAGGCTTCTCAACGCTCTATGAATTGATCAATAATTTATGAGTCCATCTGTAATAAGGGCTTAGACCATCTAAGTCCTTTTTTTAGTTGTTGTTTGAGTCTTTTGAGTTGTTATTTCAGTTCTGTACTAGTCAGCTTATGTTGAGCTAGTTCAGTCCAATGCTAGTCAGTTCATGTTGAGCTTATTTTATTTTTTTGAGTCCTATCCAAGCATACTGAAGACTCAAGACTATATCATACAAGTGAAGACCAAGTCCAACTAGATTGAAGACATGGAAGTATAGCACAAGTCTAACCCAGCTTGAAGATTTGAAGACCCCAAGAGGAAAATTCAGAAAACCCTGATTTCTTGCAGATGCCCTCCAGATGCCCAGATTCTCTTCCAGATGCCAAAGTATATTCATAGATAAGGGCATCCATGATTCCAGAGGTCCATCTGCATCCTAGCCCAAAGAAATCAAGCCCAGGTGCCAAGCCCAAGCCCTTAAGAAGCAAGATACCAGGGAATATTCTTGCTACCTGGCTACTAGGCCACCCCAGCTTCCAGAGGCCCAAACCCATGCACCCGAGCCCCTTTGGGCCGGCCTTTTGCTGCTCCTAGAAGCCCAACACGCCCCCCTAGGTGTCCTTGGAGTCTTGACCAAGTCAAGAAAATTTTTAGGGATTTTTCTACCTAATATTTTCTTATTTTCTAGCTAGGGTTTGAGAGGGAAAAGGATTCTTATGTAAAAACTTATGTACCCTTACTTGGAGCCCAAGGTTAAGGGTCTATTTAAGGGACCCTAGCCTCTTGTATGAAAAAAAAAAATTTGATGAATGAAAACCTTGAGTTCTTTTATTGAGTGGTGTGATACCCTGCTGTGTGCATAAAGGGGTTTGTGAGAGTTTTTCTTCCCGGTGTTTGCAATCATCTTCCTGCTGCCAACAAACCCTCCAGATCCCTGGATGCCCACTCCAAAAGAAGCCTTCCCTTGTTGTTTTTCCTTTGTTTTCTTGTTCCTTTGTGAATTTTCTAACCCCTGACAGGTCATTTGCAGGTCCCTGAGTTCCTACGAATCCAACGACTCCAGCCAAGCCTCAATCGGATCACCGAGCAGAAAGCCGGGTATCCACGGGTCTTTGGCTCGGTTTTCCAGGCCGCATCCATCGAGGAACAAGAGACCCCTTCGCTGCGATCTTCACAGACATTGTCAGGTACATCCGTCTACCTCCAGTAGTTTTATTATAGGAGAACTTGCCCTAACCGAGGCTTCTCAGCCCCGGCGGTCCTTCTTTGCTACTTTTCTAGGTCCTAATATGCATGCTGATCTTCAAAAATTCATACAAAATTCCCTACAAATAATTTTGGTCTGAAATTCGGGAATTAATCACCTAACTCAACATGTAAAACATACAAAAAAATTGGCATGCATATTAGTCCCCCATCACCGTGGGTGAAAGAAAAAGGTGCAGGTGGTTTGACATGATCCTACGCTAGGCATGCAAACAGCTACGGGAGCATAATGGATTTTAAAACAATTTTTAAAAATTACGCAGCGGAAAACTGCTCCACCCAGAATCTAATCTATTCAAGTTGCATGTATAAATAATAGGCATGTAACAAGGCATATAATATTTGTAAAACATATTAACAAATAGATCTAATTATGCATGATTTAATTAAAATATTTCCATACCTTTATTCCACCTGGAATAGCCCTGGAATAAAACTGGAATAGGCTAGAATAAATGGGATAAACTTATTCCAGTTGTCTTCCTCGTTTAGATGTTGGGAAGCTCTGTTTTTGCTCTTCAAAACAGCAACCAAAAGGTGGCATCTGGACCTCCTTTTCCTCCCAAATCGGAGCAGCAGCAGGGGGATAAGATGTTCTTTGATCTTCAACCGAAATCTGCAAAGAAAAAAATACCAAAAAGGGTCTACCAAATCATCCAAAACTTGCTACAAAAAATTCTGCTGCAGGAAAAACAGCAAGCCGGTTCTTTGGATTTGGAGCAGCAGCAGCAAATCTGGTTCGACTCTCTTGCTCCCAGGAGTAAAGAGATACTCCCTCTAGAGGGGAGACACGCCTGGGGCTCTCGAATCCTCCCCCTTGCACGGTGCTAGCCGCTGGAAGGAACTTTGGTCACGATTGATGGCAGCAACTCTGGTTTGCTACAATCTTTTGATTTGAGCACTACAATCAACAAGGATCAAGGCTTGTTTCTCTCCCTAAATCTCTCCAAATCTCAGCCCCAACAGCACCCGATGGATTGAAGGATTAAGCGAAGAACTCTCATTATTTTTTAACCCAAAACAGCACTTAGAACATCAACTCCCAGCCAAAAACTCGTGAGTTATGAAGAACAGGGCCTACTGTATTTATAAACAGCAGAGGGAAAAGGGAGAGGCAGGGAGACGAAGAGGATCAAAGAGCAGGCTGCCATTCTCCAAATAAATTAGCAATAATAGAGAGCAATGGCAGTGGGTGGAAGGAGAGGAGGAGGCGTCGGTTCGGTCTCAGGGCGCTTGGAATTCTTCTAACGAAAGATCGTATAAAACGGTCATGCTGAAAGAAAACAAACACCGGTTCAAATCGGTCCATTCAATCCCATCGGTTCAAAAATTGGTTCTAGGATTTTCCAACCCAATCCTAAACGGTTCAAAACTGGTTCAAAGATAAAAATTGGTTCACAACCAATTGAAGACCGAAACGAGCTCCGAATCAGTTCAAAATAGATTCAATAAAATCCTGGTTCAGTCCTGGTCAGCCCGGAATAATTTTCGGTTGACAAAGATAAGGGCAAGATGGGCAGAAACAGAAGAAGGGAAAGAGTGCTCAAGAAATACCGTGACCATAAAACCGAAACGATTCTCAATCGTAATCGATATTCAGATCAGAGAGTAATCCTCTGTGGCGTGTGACCTCATAGGTTCGAACCTAAACGGTAGCACTGGAACAATTCTAGTACCAGCGCAGGAAACCATCTAGCAATTGGTCCTGACATCCGGATAGGTCGAAGATGCGAGAGCAATCTATCGAACCTCTGGCATATGGTTACCGTATAATTTATCCCTTTGACCTCTAATGCTCAGGATGACTGAGATTGGGCTGCCAACCCAGACAGAGTCAGTCCACTACGTGTCTCAACCTCGCAAGCCTAGTGACTCTTCACTAGGGCTACCCTGGCCGAGGATTTGCTAAATTGAGATACTGCGAGACATTCAATCCAAACTATTTGGACAGGTCAATTCCATCTTGGTCCATCACTGCTCCACAAGTACTTACCTGTACAAAGAAACCTTCCATTACCAGATTAAAAATCCGGGTAGTCCGGCACCAAAGTACAGGGAGTTGCTTGCAAGCTACTGTGATGACCTCAGGTCGGAGAGACACATATACCCATATCCAATCGTGAGTATCCCTTTGGCAGAAAGGGGCTGCACAGAGTCACATTCAATGAGATATCACATATCCCACTTGTAGATCACATCAGTGTCACCACACTCATTTGGTCAAGAGGACAACCAAACGATGTGAACTACAACAACCTATACTTGATATATTGCCGTCCAGTACAATATATCCTTTGGTTGTGAACAGGGTTTAAGGACCACTCGATACATCCTCTCTGTATCGAAGTCAGTGTAGTCCTAAGGACTTCATCACATGGAAAGAGTTCATTTCAAGGAAATAATATGTGATGAGATGCCAAAAATAACATTTTATTAATTCAAAGAAATAGTACAATACTGAGCTCAACCGCCTACAACCCAGGTGATTAGCTTTGGGACACTATTCCCAACAGTGGGCTCACTGGGGGGACCCTGAACTTCCACAAAATGGTGGGCCAGGTCCATCAGCTTGCACTCATGCTCCTCGAGGCATCTTTTTGCTCGACGGTGGATGGCCTCGTCAATCGACCCCTCGATGGAGGATGCCGGGGGTGAGGGAGGACCAGAGTGGAGGAACTCATGCCTAAGTTCCCAGCCATGCTGGTGCTGCTGGCGTGAGGGGGCACGTAGTGGTTCGAGGTAGGGGATCGGCTCCCCAGGTCGATCGGGTCATGTTGCAGCCACTTGCCGCCTGCTTGGTGAGCTTCCTGAGGGGGGATGCCACATACAGTGGCCCTTCCTGAGGGGGGTACTCTCCATGTCAAGAGGGTGATAAGAGAGAAGATAATGTTGAAAACGAAAGAGACTCTGTGCTCTTTTTATTGCTTACCTCTACTTACCTTTTCGTGCAGGTCTTATATAGGTGAGTGGCCTTTGTTGGCTTCCAGGTTCTCCCCTTCGAAGGAGGCTTTCGGTTGCCTACTATTGCCTCTCTGTCAGGCCAATTTCTATGCTTGGGGCTTGAGCCATAACGGGATGTTGCCATTTTGAAAGAGGCTGCCTAGGTACCACAACGCCTAGGGTCTAAGGAATAGGGCCTAGGTGCCTTGTTATGGAAGTCACAGTTTTCCAATCATGCGGTCACCGACGTGTCGGTATGCCACAAGGCTGGGAGCCTGGTGTCATCCGAATTATGCAGGTCGTGCACACGGCATGTCGCAGGGGGCTTGCGCCCATGGCAGGGCATGCACCACCACTCGGAGGCTCTACATGATCAAGTAGTCCTTCATCTTCATTTTGAATTCCAGCCTCTTTTCCTCTTTGCACCTTTGGTGAGAACCCACGCTCCTGCTAGTTGGAGGGTTCACTTTGAAGGGGTGGACTCGACCTCAATCGGGAGCTGACCTCAAATGGGGGGCCTGCCCAATGAGCCCTGCCTTGACTAGGAGCTAACATTGACAGGGTGGTCCATTCTGGAAGCATGAGCTCGACCCCGACCGGGGGCTATCCTCATCCAGGGGCTCAACTTGGAGGGATGGCTCAACCTCGACCAGGAGCTGACCTCAGACGAGGGGCCCGCCTAATGAGCCTTACCTTGTCCGGGAGCTGACCTCGACCGGGTGGTCTACCTTGGTTCTTCATCATGTAGCCTTGTCTAGGTGGCAGGTCTCTTGCCATCGTGGTTGTTCACAGGCTCCTCATCAGTGGATGTCGCCACATCAACCCGCAAACTCCATGTCGGCGGATGTTGCCATATCTGAAAGTGTTTCAAAATACTCAAGTTCATATACTTAATAGAAAATTAAGATATGAAGGTTAAAAGATCTAGATTTAAAAATAAAAGATCTAAAGCCATTTCATAAACCTTGTAGTTATAGGTTAGGTTAAATTAGATCAATTAATTGGGTTAGACCTAGGATAAGAATTAGATGAGTTATGGACCAAATTATGAAATTGTTTAAAATCTAATCAAAAAATTATTTAGATTAAAATTTCTTTAGATCAAACTCAATAGTTGTAGCTTAGTTAAGTCCATATCCTTTTTTTTCTAAATGGACCTGATCGTGGCTCAATGATTAATGCCCCTGACTCCAAAGGACTGATCCTGGATTGGTTAGAGTCATAAAGGTGCCTCAATGCCCTTGGCTTCAAATGATCGACTCCAGATCGGTCAGAGACCTGAGGCAATCAACATCCCTGAATCCAAAGGATCAACCCCATATTAGTTAAAGTTATAAAGGTGCCTCAACACCCCTGGCTCCAAATGGTTGACCCTGACTCGATTAGAGTCCTAAGGTTCAATGCCAATGACTCCCAAGGACAATACCCTAGATGGTCATAGTTTTAAAAGCATTTCAACACTTATAGTTCCAAATAACTGGTCCCTTGTCAGTTAAAACCCTAAAGATTGATGCTCATGACCCTGAGCTATTTTTGAATGATCAAGATCTAGACCTTTCAACAACCACCAGCCAAATGAAATCTTGAGGACCTTTGATCAGTTTATAAAGAGTCCAATCATTCGATGCCATGATGACATGCAATCAATTTGCTAGACTTCACTCAACTTCAAATTAAAGGGAAAACATCTGACTATCTTAGATGGCCAAAATCTTTTGGCCATAAGTAAAAGGTCCCATTGTATCATGACAAAAGTGCTTGAAGGCTACAAAAAGATGGTACCAGAAAACTAAACATGCACAAACAAGATAAAAGTCAACGGATCTCCCTCCTTAGATGCCAATCGATCCCTTCCATTATCTGAGCCTACAATCTCCACCTCACTAGATGACTGACCTTCTCCAATCCTTGAACCATCTGAGGTTCCACCTCGAGAGATGGCATCCCATGAGATGCATGTTGAGGAATAACAAAAACCCTGGAGAAGTTATTTGGGTTTGGATTGTTCATGTGAGTCTCTATGAAGAATGAGGTTGCATCTATCCTAGGAGGAGGTAGTGAGAGATATCAAGGCCCTAATATAGAACCCATACCAAACCTCTACAATTACAGTATCTAGCACCATATGCGAAAGCAAACACAATGATAGCCTCTCTATGAGATCCCAAGAATCTGCCACATAATAATGCTTTGTCGACTAGGACTGCCTACTTGATCAATGAGTAGCCCCCACCTGTAGCCCTGACTTAGTCTTAGGGTTGATGCTGCACTTGCACGCGCTGCATGATATGTTCTTGAGCGAGATGGCCTGCTTGATGGAGGAGTCACCACAAGCTATCCCGACTTGACTGTAGGGCTAGCCACTCATGATTGCCTACTTGGTAAAGGATGCAGGCTCATTTGGGATGGAAGGACCGATAGAGGGATGATGGCCAATGGCATCACCTCGGCCTCTGAGCTAGTTGCTATAACTTTACCCCTCAGTGATCACTTGAGATTGGAAATTTCCTCTCTAGCTTTGTGCAGCTCACTCTGAAGCTCAGATATGTGAGCAGCAAACCCCCATGTTGCTCCTCTGGATGCAAGCAATGATTCTAAGGTCGAGATCTCCCCTCAGGTATACTGAAGCTGGCTATGCACCCTAGCCACTCTAACCAAGTCACTTTAGAGATCTTCTCCAATAATCTTTTTGACTCTTCCTAGAACCTAGTCTTCTCAAAAGCATGTGCAATGATCTTCGATTGAAAATACTTGATCTCATCATTTGCCTTCTTGAGTGTCTCTTGCACCTTTAATAATCTTTTTTTTTTATCAGTGGCTTTCTTTCTTGTCGCTTTGGTTTTGGCCTACTGATCCCAAATGTATGCCCTGATTTCTACTACCTCATGAAGGTATTCGATAGACATAAGAACATTTGATGAAAGCTTGACACCTTGAACATGGCCATGATACTAAATAAACAAATGATATATAGTGTAGAAAAGAAGTTTCATTTCATTCCATTGAAATGTAAATATCCTTGCTTGGATGGAAAGAAAAAGAAGAAACTATAATGATCAAAAGGCAAAAGGCAAAGATTACAAAGTTAGTTCCCGACCTTCTCTTTGGGGTCGGTAGCATCAAGAGAGGGCTTAGGCCTAGTAGCAGGATCATCTAAGGTAAGCTCAGTAACAATAATAGGAACAATCAAAGTGGATTCAGTCATTGGGACAGGCTCTACTAAGGGGGCTTCAGTTGCAACTATAGAGGGTTCCCCCTCAGACTCCCTTCCCCATCCAGGAAAGTGAAGTTCAATCCTGGGTGATGGTCCATAACTTGAGTTCGGCATTCGAGCTTCCCTAGGTCATAGCCTTGCTCAAAGGCCTCTTGACCAAATGCCCAGCAATCAGCAAAAAATTCTTTCGACTTATGAAAGTCTGCCACTGCCTAGGACTTCTCAGCTGCAAAATCCTTGGAGGCCTTATACTTTTCTATGGCCCACCCAGCCTCCTTGTCCTCGGCCTAGGCTTCACCATCTCCAGCCCCTTGTTCTCCTTTTTTAAGGCCTAGTTGGCCTTTACCTTAGCCAGGTCAACCTCCACCCTAGAGAGTGCCTTTTTTAAGCACTCAGATGCATCCTTGGCCATCTCAACCCCCAACGTGCCTCCACGGTGGTGTATTTAAGCTTCTCGAGGGCCTTCCCCTATCCAGGGCTCAATTCAATGAATGGGCCACGAGGTGGAATAGCTATGATGAAGCTGGAGTCAAGAAAAGCAAAATCAAGAACAAAGAACAAATATTAAATAGGAAATACCTATTATACTGTCTATACTATCGATTTCTACAAGTCATGATAGCTCGGTGTCTGTAAACACTCCAGCTCCCCTGAGAATAAAGTTCTTTCAAAAATAGCCCAAGCGATCTCCCAGTCTCGGGGGATCACACCCTCCAAACCTCCCTCTAGAGGGAGCTCATGATTAGGTGAGTCCCCTAAGCCTTCCTCGATCAAAATGGAGGAAGATGACTATGAGTATCGATGCAGAAATTATGATCGACAAAGATGGGGTAGTAACAGCAACTTTTGAGGTGGCCTCGGTCACCTTAGGGGAGTCCGACTTGATTAGAACCTCCATTAGTTTGGGCTCTACAAAATTCACCCTCTTTGGTGTAGAAGGTGAGGCCTGGGTCTTCCTTTCCTCGCCCAAGGTCTTCCTTATCATTTCCACGTCCTCGAGCCTCATATTTATAATTAAATTGTCAATTAGAAAATGAAAGAGAATAAACAAGGCAAGAAGGGAAATTAAAAAAATCCTAAGCTCACCCTCGGGGAGCCGATTGAGTCCCGCGCTACAAACGATCTCCTCAGATAAAAGCCAATTTAGGCAAGGGACCTGATGTCCCTAAGGACTTTAAAATGTTCCTCTTCCTCAGTAGTCAACCTTCGGCCAAACCCAACTCGATAGACCCCAACTTGGTAGATCCCAATCATTCACAAAGGTGGATGACACAAATAGAAATCATTCCTTCCACCCTTTAATGGTAGAAGAATCATCCCTAATCAAAGGATCCATCCCTTTTTGAGCAGTAAGATACCACCAATCCTTGGCATAAGGATAACTTTGGACAGTAAACCTACAATAAACCTGATAGAGTTCAAAGTCAAAGAGCATTGGGAAATCCCATAAAACCTATGAAATTCAAGGATAAATGGAAAAATGGGAAATCTAAGCCCTGCATTAAATGCCTTCTCATAGATCCCAAGTCTACTAGGAGGAGAATTATCTACCCAACAATCGAGGCTGGGCAACTCTAACTCAAAGTCTTTTGGGAGATAGTATACTATGCAAATCAGAGACAAATCCTCCTAGTCCATTATGGAGTGACACCCCTCAAGACCAGAGATCTTTGGCTTGATGCACACTTTACACGGAGCTTTGGGGTCCTTCGACTTCTCCTTCCTAGGGCTCACCATCTGAGGGGACATCGCCAGCACTAATCCTGGAGCAGCAATGATCCTAGAGTAGCACGGATCTCAATGCATATCCAGAATAAGTTATTTTTAGGATTGAGTTTAAGTTTTTAGGATTTATCTTTATTTTGAAATTTGTTAGTTCGCTAGGATTGAGATATGGATAGTTCTTATCTTATCCTTATCTTGTATTTGAATTTGAATCGTCCTTATCTTTTTATCTTGTATTCAAATTCAAATGAGGGTTTGGAAGGTCTATAAATACCACCCTCAGTCCTTTATAGAAAATAGAGTTTAGTGAATAAAGATGAGTTTTTAGAAAAGAGTGATTCTTTTCTTTTGCTCCGTAAGGAGAGGGTGTGAGGCCCAATCCCAGAACATGATGATAGGTCATATCTAGTTATCACCTTCCTTGATTCCATCTTCTTTACCCCCCATGTCCTTTGAGATTCACCCTAATGCCTCCAAGTATCGAGGTGGGTGAAATGCCCTAGAGGTGAGAGGTCTCTTCATTAGTGTGAGTTCCAAAGTCCATGAGTTCCAAACCTTAAGTCTTTCATCCCCATTGTTCCTTCACCATCCCTAGAAAAAAATCCAAAAAAAAAAAATAGTACCCAAATCTAGGTGACTTCTAGGCTCGCCCACGATCCTATCCCCATCTGTCCCACATCAAATTAGTATCAGAGCCAAATTATTATGGTATGGTTCATATCACTCTAAATCCCTCACCATCGATCCAATTTTTTTTCCATCCTATCATCTTCCCAGATCCAAAAAAAAAAAAAAAAAGAGCTCCTAGTTCATCAAGTCACCATCAATTTTCTTCTTCCCTCTTCCGATCCCATCGCTGAGCATCTGCTGGCGCCCCGCCTTCCCTGCCATGACTCCTCCCAAAACTCCACTGGACTATTCTCTGCTGCCATCATATTGCACCACCGATGCCGATCGGAACTCCCTATGCATATATCTCCATGCGATGCCTCCCATTCAAAAGATCGCCATCGAGATCCTCCACCATGACCAGTGACACGATCCGACCGGGATCACCACGATAAGTGCCATCTTTGCCCAAGACTGAGAGCACCACCACCTCCATCCTCGTGAAAATCCCTAATCGGCCTCTACTGTCGTGGCGCCTACAACCACAGGGCCATCTCCCTGAATCTACCCGATAGAGCTAATCACCCCACTGCCCGTTGACGCTGCCGTACCTCAACACTGCGGCCGAGTCCACTGAGTCTATCGTCATCCTTCTGACCGGAGAAATCCATCGCCCGGTCAATCTTCCCGACCAACAGCCCCACTGGACGATCCACCTCCCTGAAGCCTCTCCCCTCTGCCCAATCTCCCTGTTATTGTGACACTCGACTTCTGCCACCCCCTGACGGACTCCGGCCAAGCCATCGATGATGCTGGACTTCTCCAGATCCATTCCCGACTCCATCTCCATCAGAACCAAGGAAAAATCGCCGCACCCTCCTATGTCATCATCCCCTCCGAGCACGGCCGAAGCTCTCCACAGTGCTGTTGTCTTCCTCCCCAGCACCGTCACCGGTGAAGCCTACTGGAAATCCCCTTCAAAGGCCTCCCCTGTTCTCTTTGCTTCAGCCCATGGAGAAGATGAAGCCACACGAACATGAATGTAATGTCTACGTTCGAAGTCGACCTCTCCCTCTACATGCTTCTCAAAGCTCCACGAACTCTAGAGTTGTACAATTTCAGAGCTACATAGATTTCAAAGCTAACAAATCTCAAAGCAGAGTCTTTGGATGGGTTAATCAAAGCTCCCCACTGATCTTGACTCGATGGAGTTGAGTTTTCCCCACCTTAAAGGAATGATGGGGACATCATCAGCACTAATCCCGAAGCAGCACTTATCTTGGAGCAGCATGGATCTCAATGCATATCCAGAGTAAGTTATTTTTTGGTTCGAGTTTCAGTTTTTAGGATTTATCTTTATTTTGAAATTTGTTAATTGGTTAGGATTGAGATATGGATAGGCCTTGTCTTATCCTTATCTTGTATTTGAATTTGAACCATCCTTATCTTTTTATCTTGTATTCAAATTCAAATGAGGATTGGAAAGGTCTATAAATACCACCCTCAGTCCTTTGTAGAAAATGGAGTTTAGTGAATCAAGATGAGTTTTTAGAAAAGAGTGATTTTTTTCTTTCGCTCCATAAGGAGAGGGTGTGAGGCCCAATCCCAGGACATGATAATAGGTCATATCTAGTTATCCCCTTCCTTGATTCCATATTCTTTACTCCCCATGTCCTTTGAGATTCACCCTAACACCTCCAAGTATCGAGGTAGGTGGAATGCCCTAGAGGTGAGAGGTCTCTTCATTAGTGTGAGTCCCAATCCCCTTCCTTGATTCCATCTTCTTTATCCCCCATGTCCTTTGAGATTCACCCTAACACCTCCAAGTATCGAGGTGGGTGGAATGCCCTAGAGGTGAGAGGTCTCTTCGTTAGTGTGAGTCCCAAAGTCCATGAGTTCCAAACCTTAAGTCTTCCATCCCCATTGTTCCTTCATCATCTCTAGAAAAAAATCCAAAAAAAAAGTAGTACCCTAATTTAGGTGACTTCTAGGCTCGCCCATGATCCTATCCTCATCTGTCCCGCATCACCATCTATCCCAAATCTAATAAAAAGGAACAAGTAAAGCAAGAGGGAAGAAAAGCTAACATGAAAACAAAGTAGAGCAAGAGATAGAGTACGATGGACTCTTTGAGGGGACCGTGAGGAGAAGAGGCAAACAGAAGAGAAAGGAGACCTAGTAGCCGGAGCGGGGAACAACAAAAAATCACTTTGGGGAAAGAAGAAGTTATATGAAGCAAAGATACAAGAAAAGCTAGAGTGGCAAGTGCAACTGTCTTTTCAAATGGGGGAGTACGACCCTAAATCATCTTGAGCCATCCTGCAATCATCACGTGGCAGGCCTTGTTGATAACTTGTAGCCATTCATAACCTAGAGTAAATGTTGTGTGCTCATCGGGGAGCTACAGATCAGGGCCCATCATTGCCCTTATCCATCTGGATGCATCTCGAAGGCTATGTACCCCTATGTTTGGAAAAGGACCCTCATATCCCTGACCCTTTCTCCTCTCTGAATAATTTAGTTATCTGATCAAGGCTCGAATTAGAAAGTAAAGGGTAATATGTGATGCGAGATGACTCTAAGACTGCTAAACATGTATGAAAAATAGTAAAATAATTTTTTTTAATGATTTTTATAATTTTATTTGCAAGCTAGATTCTCAAAATAAAGTAAGAACTAGCTAAAAGTCTAGCAATGCAAAGAATCATCGGGTCACAGGCGAACTCATGCAAACTAATGAAATAACCAGGACCCGAGAGTTGAGAAACTCCCAGTTTAGGATAGCTTTTCTTCATTAAATCAGATAATAAGACAAGGAAAGGATTCTTACCAGATAGAGATTAAAATTCAGTAGCAGAAGAGATCACTCACAACTCTGATCGGAGCCTGGAAGAAGAAGCCTTGTTTTCCTCAAATCTGATGGCAAATCTGGGCGGTCCATGCAGCAAAGAAGGCCTCCTCAGGGGAGGGAAAGCACCTCGGGGATCCTACAAGTGTCAGGGTTAATCAAAACAGCAATTAAAAATAAGAAAAGGAACTATGGATTGAAAGGAATCAAAATTAGGGTTAAAAGATGGCTATTTGAAGCTTATTGAAGATCTCCTTGGTTGGTGGCCTAGGGAACTCCTCCTTGGACATGTGAAGGCTTGGATGGTAGTGAGTTAGGGTGTGGAAGGAAGCTAGGGCAGCAAGGAATTCATCGAAATACAAGAACACAAACCAAAGAACCAAAATAAAACACCAACACAAGGTAGTAACTCAAATTTCAGCAAATTGTATTCATAAGAAAGAGATACTTACAAGAGGGGGAAGGGGTGAGGTATTTATAGATTTGCCATGCCCTCACTAACCATGATTATACTTGGGTTACAAATCCTCTTCCAAATTGGAATACAAGTCCTTTCCTAGCTAGGTTAGAATTACAAAGTTTAAAAGGATTAGAAATGCTAACTAGGTTAGGAAAAGGCTTGGTCTTCTCCCACTTTTCTTTAACTTGGACCTAGTCAAACCTCTTTGGACGTGGTCAACACCTCAAGGATGCCTAGGGGGCATGTTGGGCCTCTAGGAGCAGCAAGGGGCCAGCCCAAAGGGGCTTGGGTGCATGGGTTTGGGCCTTTGGAAGCTGGGGTGGCCTGGTAGCCTGGTAGCAGAAATATTCCCTGGAATCTTGCTTCTTAAGGGCTTGGGCTTGATTTCCTTGGGCTTGGATGCAGGTGGACCTCTGAAATCATGGGTGCCCTATTCTGAGAATATGCTCTGACATCTGGAAGGGAATCTGGGCATCTGGAGGGCATCTGGAAGGAATTAGGATTTCCGGAAGCATCTTGGATCCTTGGTTGTCACACAAAATCCAACGGGTTGATGTAATAACCTCTAACTCTTGGATGTGGCCTAGTAGAACTCCAAAATATGGTAACCTCCTCTCTTGTACAAAAATTGAGCTCATATTTGACTCATAACAGATATATAGGACTCAAAATAATGACTAGGTTGAGGGTTGAGACAAATCAACTAACCTCAACTTATTACAGGACTCAATTCTAGTTGATTATAAAATTTGACACATGGCTAGGTAAACCAAATAGGGCCCAATAATCTGTGTCTGATCCTGGTGCCCCCACCATTCTGTTAGTAGAAAATATGCTCAGGCCAGGGATATGGGACCTATAGTAGTAGTAGCAACCCATCAGCCAAGCAACAAGGTCATCTACCGAAGGCATAGAGCCCAAGAGTTGGTTAAACCTGATGGCTCAATGGCATGTGTCAATTGACCATGCATCAAATTGACATAGGCAGCAGGGGCTGAGCCCACTATGGGTTTGTCAACCGTGCATCAAATTAAGCCCCCATGAAGAAGGCAAAGCTTCAATGATGATGGGCAACCCTAATGCTGATGCACCAACCGCTTATCAAATAAGACTAGCTACTGACTCCAATGTCCTCAAGCAAGGTGATGATGCTATCCCTAGTGAGCCTCACCATTCTGCTAACCCCTTATCAGGAGGAATAATTTTTTGACTAATCAACCAAGCCCCATGCCTCCAGGTCATCCGATTCAAGCCAAGCTCGATTGCATGCCCATAAAGTGCTCAGTCACTTCATTTGATCAGCCACTCATTAGGGGTAGGCTCCTATTCTACCTGACCAGGCCTAGTCAAGGTCCAAGTCTCCAAACATGCATATCTGAATGGACCTTGGCAGTAGCTAACAACAAGCATCTACTGATGACTTATCGAGCTCTTAGCGCACAGTAGTCCTTCCTCTCATCCATAAAGGATGCCCTGGCTAACCAAATCATGTTGGATGTCATATGTTAGAAAATGTTACCCAGAGAGCAACCCAAGAGGGGGGGGTGAATTGGGTCTCTAACAAATTTAAAGCTAAGCTTGATAAAATAAGTAGCAAACTTCACAAGACAAGATATGCAATTCAATTCAATAAGGTACTAAGATGCAATGCTCTAAAGTAATAGTGCAGCAGAAATTAAAAGCAATAAGCAATAATGTAAAGACCAAGGAGGGAGAGAACAAGCAATCACAAACATTGTTAATGGTTCGGTGCCAACCATGCACCTACATCCACTCCCCAAGATCTCCTTGGGAATTCACTATAATCAAACGATTACAATCGATTAGTTTTCCGGGCTCACTAATCAAAACCCAACTTGTTTTACAAGGCTCACAAGTCACAACCTCACTTAGTTTTCTAGGCTAACCAAGAACCTAATTGGTTTTCACAAGGCTAACCAAAAACCTCCCTTGGTTTTCCGGGCTAACCAAGAATCTTAGTGGTTTTGCGGGCTAACCACCAACCTAAGTGGTTTTCAAGGCTTACCAATAACCTTACTTGGTTTTCCAATAGGCTAACCAATAACCTTTACAAGATATAAAGTTTTAGAAACAAAGAACCAATATAAGCTTTCAATAGAAAAGTAAATAAAATAATGTAGCTCGATGCAGTGCTGCTTTGCTCTTGATGAAGCCTTTTGAATGCCCAAGTATGAATGATTTTCAATGCTCTTGATGGTTTTGAATGCTTAGAAGGCTTCCTTTTGGCTTGAGAGTGGTTGAACCTTGAATGAATAGGAGTTAAGGCTCTTCTCTCTTCTTTTCTTTCAAAAACTCTTTTTGGATATTCAATACATTACTTCTTGATTTGATTTGGAGCCTATTTATACCTTCCCAAGGCCTCAAAACCGAGATATAGCCATTACACTAAAAAAACTAGCCGTTAAGACCATTTGGGATGAGTTCTGTGTTTGAAAAAACTAGCCGTTACTATTGCCAGAACTCCATGTGTCGACACTTCCTCAGTTGAGTCGACACATGTTCTTCTTGAGTCGACACATAGTTCAAAATGCTCCATTCAGAATCTCTGGAAATCTTAGTTGAGTCGACACATTCTTAGTTGAGTCGATATCTTGAGTTGATACATTGCATCAATGAGTCAACACTTCAACTGTTGCTTCAACTTCTGCAAGTTCTGTGGCTTGAAAGTCTCAGGCGATGTATTGATCCATGTGTTGATACTTTGAGTCAACACATAAGCTTCATGTGTCGACACTTGATCTATACCATTTGTGAAAGGATTATGCTCTAAAGGCCAATCGAAATGTTGTAGTTCGATGGGATTTTCTTTTGTATCCCAAACCAGTGTATTGACATTATCAATCAATAAAGGCATTTTATTTTCATCATACGCTGTGTCTTATTAATTTTATTAAGATATGATGAACTCCATAGATTAGGTCTATGGTTCTAGGGTTATGATGAGATCATACCAGTGAGACCTAAAGCCTTAAAACCCTAATCTAGAATATTCCTGGTCGATGGGATATTGAGTAGGGGATCAATGTTTCTGGTAAGACCAGCACATCCTATGTATGCTTGGTGATGAGGGTGACTGATCTCACAGTCACTTGTGTTTGACACTAATACTAAGATATGGGTGCTCATTAGAGAATGAGTTCACTTAATGGATCCATCTTGAGAACATCTAATGGAACCTTATCTGTTTGTCAATAGATAGTTCTCATAGTGGGAGTAGTGCATGTGGTCCTTTGACCTGAGACTGTCATGGTACCTTGTATGCATGAATCCATACTTTGGTTCACACTCAATCATGACACTGAGTCATGCATGGGGTGATACTGGGTATGGTGGATTGTATATGGAGATTGTGAGTAGGTCAAAAAGGAATCGATCAACCCTAGTAAGAGGGAAGCGCATCCAGATAATTTTAATCAAATGAAGATTCGAGAAATCTTTAATCAAAGTATAAACATTAGAAATAGTTTCTAATGGTTCATTAATGAATCATCATTATCAGATTAAGCAAGGAATGAATATGAAATTGGATTTGACAAGTATCCATATCCATAGTCATATTCAGGGTGCAAGTAGATCGAAGGAATGAATTGCTCGGTAACTCACCACTAAAGGATATTTTGGTAAATCTACCAAAATTTCTCATCTTTCAGGTAGGCATGACACGTTGCTAGATATCAATCTTGTCTTGTAGGTATTCATGAATCAATTAATTTGGTTTAATGAGTCAATTCGATGTGTGATTCGAATTGGATAATTACGTGAGCCAATTTGACCTAATTAGGTCAATCGGGTTCGATCGGATCGAATCGGCTCAAACCTAAACCTACTGCTAGCTAGATGTGGAATCCAATTGATCACACACAATAGAGACTTGGCCAAGGAAGTCATTCATGATTTAATTAGGGTCATAGGATCCTAATTGGTTAGCCGGATTACATACTAGCATATGTAGGCTAACCAAATTCCTAACCCAATTGGATTGGGACCGGTTGCTTGCTAATTGGGCTAACCTAATTATGAAAAACCTAAATTAGGTTGAGTCCTAAGTGAGACTAGCCTAATCAGAACTAAATCTGATTTTAATTTAGATTTAAGGGCATTTTAGGTGCCATACATGAAGAGTCCTAATGGCATGGGACTCTTGGTACCTAAATGATACCTTAACTTCAAAAGGGCACAGAATGAACTATAGATCTCTGATTTGAATATAATTTATATGGCCAAAAAGAAAATTTTATGCTCTTTCCAATGACACCCATATTTTATATATTTTACTGGTCAACATTCTTTGAAGTTTATGTGGAAGAAGGATGGTGCGCGCGGTACATGAAGAGTCGCAACTCTTCATGTGGCGCGCGATTTTGATAGAGAGTCCTTCTGCTATCAGGACTCTTCATAATCACCGATGTTTGGAGATTGAAGAGGCACCTCTTGGCTTCCTAAGGACCGATAATTGACATGTGGCAAGTGAGAATTCATCCAGATAAAAGAAGGGATGTGAATAAGGCCTTCGGTGCATGAATGGGCTTATTAGATATGATTTTTCAAGCCAGATAACTTCTCTTCGGTCTTAAAAAATCATATCTGATAAGTTGATAGGATGACATATCACACGCCCCTCTTGTATCTATAAATAGGGGGTGGTGAAATGAGTCTGATATAAGAATTCCACCGAAGTATTATTCTAAGTGTCTCTCTCTCCCTCCTTTCTTTAAGACAAGACTTGTCTTGTTAAGACAAGGCCTTTTATAATAGGACAAGGCTTTGTTTTAGGACATAAGACTAAGAAGCCCTAGAGGAGGGTTGTCCTAAAACCAAGAGTAGTTTAGGAGAGTGTCTTTAGTGCCCTACAGTAGGACAGGGTGCCCTACAGTGGTCAATAGACCAAAGGCTGCCGAAAGAGTTCCACTTCTCCAAGCAACTTGAAGAAGGAGTTCTTCCTTGGTCCGAGTTTCATGTGGATCACCGTTGGAGGGTGAACGTTTGGGCACCTGGTGGAGAAGAAGGCTGAATCGGGATTTTCTTCATCGAATTGGATACTAGCGGTTCAGGTTGGTGCCTAAACTCTAGTTTATATTATATATGCATGTTTGTATATTTTAATTCCTAGTAAGGAGGTCTTGGGTTAAGGATTTGGTAGTGGTTTCATAATAAATTTTTGAAATCCACGCTTCCGTCCTAGTCACCAAAACCCTAATAGTGGTATCAGAGCCACCTTATTAGGGCTAAATCATATAAAATTTGAAGTTGTCCAATTTTGTAGGACTCTTGAGGTTGCCCATTTTGGTAGGACTCTACAAAATTTGAAGTAACCCAATTTTGTAGGACTCTTGAGGTTGCCCATTTTTGTAGGACACTACAAAATTTGAAGTTTCCCAATTTTGTAGGACTCTTAAGATTGCCCATTTTTGTAGGACTCTACAAAATTTGAAGTTGCCCAATTTTGTAGGACTCTAAAAAGTTTAAAGTTACATATGGTTGATATGTTTATGCATATATGTATGTCACTGTTTAGGGTTTTCATTTAAACCTTAACCGATATAGAGATATGTTTAGCTTTCTAGTTATCATACTGAAATAAGGTTGCCCTGGCATAATGGTGGATCCATTATGTGGTAGATGGTTGTCCTAGTATGATGGCACACTTGGCATATTATAAAATGATATATGATGCATGGTTGATGAATGGTAATATTAGAATGTGCTTCTATTTGAATTGCCCTCTATTAAAATTATATTAAGTTGTAGTGTTATATACCAAAAGCAAAATAATCAAGATGATTAGTTGATCATTCGGTGTCTAGGAAAAGTGGTTCATGATCGGTAAAGAGGACGTGGTTTTTAATTGGTTCCGTTGACTGACCTGGCCAATTTTTATTGGTGTCTAGGAAATCAACGGGGGGACTCCCACTACTCTCCCACTTACCTGGGCGATAAGATTAACTTAATTCTTGATTGATATGCTTAGTATAATATTCACTACATTAGGCCTCCCTTCATGCTAGGTCATTATTATGTTATGATCCGTATTAGGTTTGTTGTGTACACACAAGGCCTATTATGGTAACTAACATAATTTTGGCCTGGTGCATTTTATGCTTATGGCATGATTTAATATAATACTTTGTTGTGAACACACAAGGGTATTATTATTACAATCATGACTATAAAGGAATGAAGGGTCTTTCTTAACTAAAAATATTATAGTTTGTTGTGCACACACAAGGCTATTAATATTTTAGAGGCCAGGTTTTGTTGAGAATTGTATGAGATACAATTGAAAAGAGTTTTCCTATCTTTGAACTTATAAAATATTTGTTGTGTACACATAAGGTCTTTTATAAGGAATTATGATCTCAACCCCACTAAGAAAACCAATTAGGGTTTCTCAATCATCATATAGAGGGTTATGATGCTTAATAAAATAGTGGAAGACATAATTAAGTTAAAGTCCTAATTTAATTATATTTTGTCAACATTGGTTGTTTGCTTATGTTATGTTCTTTGTTAATGTAAATTAAATAGCCTCTTCACACTCACTCCGTAGTATACTTGATTCCAATAAATTGACTGGACCGAACTATGTTGATTGGTTGAGAAATCTAAAGATAGTACTCAGCCAGGAAAAACTTTCTTATATTCTTGATACCCCTACCTTGGAACCTTTAGGGGAAGATGCCTCTCAAGAGGAAAAGACCACATACAAGATGTGGCAAAATGACTCACTGTCAAATGTATCATGCTTGCCTCTATGACCAATGAGTTGCAGAGGTAACATGATAGCATGGACACTAACTCCATACTGCTCAATCTAAAAGAGCTATATAGAGAACATAGTCGAACTGCTAGATATGAGATATCGAAACAGTTGTTCCATATGAGAATGATAGAAGGTACATCTGTACAAGACCACGTACTGATGGTTATTGACCTGATCACTCGATTAGGTAAATTGGGATTTTGTTATGGATGGGGAGTTGAATAAGGATTTGATCCTGCAGTCACTCCCAGAGTCATTTTCATAGTTTGTTCTTAATTATCATATGAACAAACTTAACACTTCCTTGCCTGAGATGTTAAACATGTTAAAAATAGTAGAGAGCCATTTAAAGAAAAATACGGCTCCACTTCTTCTTGTGGATGGGATCAACAAGAAGAAGTCAGGCAGAAAGGGTTCCAAGAGGAGATCGAACCCAAAAAGGGGTATCAAGAAGAAGAAAGGAAAGAAGGTCTCCAGACAGATGACCTGCTTTCACTGTGGCAAGCCGGGTCATTGGAAGAGGAACTGCAAGGCTTACCTTGCATGTGTGAAGCATAGTGCATCAGATGCACCAAAAGGTATGAAAGAAGTTCATACTATTTTGTCATTGGATTCTTCCATTTCAAATACTTGGGTATTGGATACCGCCTGTGGTCATAATATCTGTAAATCATTGCAGGGGCTGCAGAGGCTTTGAGTATTGAAGGAAGGAGAATTCGAGCTCTACGGTGCTGGAGGAGAGTCCATCCAAGCTGAGGCCGTAGGGACTTATATCTTGAAGTTACCTTCGGGAAAGATTTTAGAGCTGAGAGATTGTTACTATATGCCTAAGGTTATTAGAAATATCATATCTATACCCTTGTTACTTAGACAAGGTTATACTATGAATGTAATGAGCAATGGTTGCTCAATCAGCTTTTCTAATAAAATTATATGTTGTGGCATATTTTGCAATGATCTTTTAACTCTATCCACTAATGACAATATACTTCATGTAAGTAAGAACGAAAGAGAGATGATGAAACAATACTTTACTCTAGCACTGTC
Organism: Areca catechu; assembly: GCA_021397845.1. Taxonomy (NCBI): domain Eukaryota; kingdom Viridiplantae; phylum Streptophyta; class Magnoliopsida; order Arecales; family Arecaceae; genus Areca; species Areca catechu. The sequence goes on along the minus strand of CM038041.1, from coordinate 44,534,871 downwards.
GGCTTGGACATATTAGTGAGACTAGGATTAGCAAGTTATACAAGGAAAATTTTCTTAATCCTTATGATTATGAATCATTAGGAACTTGTGAATCATGTCTCATGGATAAAATGGCCAAGACTCCATTTAGTGGACATAGAGAAAGGACAACTGAGTTATTAGGACTCATACATACAGATATATGTGGGCCTATGACAACTCAGGCCAAGGATGGATACTCTTATTTCATCATGTTTACTGATGATTTTTCAAGGTACGGATTTGTATATCTTATGAAACATAAGTCCGAAGCCTTTGATAAATTTTTAGAGTATCAAAGTATGGTAGAGAAACAAACAGGGAAAAGTATTAAAATCCTTCAATCAGATCAGAAGGTAAATACTTATCCACTGAGTTTCTCGATCACCTTAAAGAAAAGGGGATTATCTCTGAATGGACCCCTCCTTACACACCACAATTAAATGGTGTTGCTGAAAGGAGGAACCGTAACTTATTAGATATGGTACGGTCCATGATGTGCTTCACAGAGTTACCTGTTTCCTTCTAGGGATATGCCTTGGAAATCGTGGCTAATATCTTAAATAGAGTACTATCTAAATCTGTCTCTAGCACTCCATATGAGATATGGAGGGGTAAGAAACCCAATCTTAAGTATCTTAAGATATGGGGATGTCCAGCCTATGTCAAAAGAATTTTGGACATAAGCTGGATGCTAGAGCAGATAAGTGTCTATCTGTAGGATATCCTAAAGATAGTATAGGATATCTGTTCTACCTCCCTACTGAACAAAAAGTTTTTGTCAGTAGGCAAGCCACTTTTCTGGAGAAAGAGTTCATCCTACAAAAGGGCAGTGGGAGAAATATTGAACTTGAAGAAGTTCAACAAATAGATACATCTCAACCAAATGATAACATAGTTAGTATAGAACCAGAACACGCCACTCCTATCCGTAGGTCTGATAGGGTGCGTCATGCACTTGAGAGGTATGGGTTCATTATTGAAAATAATGAAGCCCGGATCATTGAAAATGATGAGTCTCTAACCTATACGGATGCTGTCATGAGTAGGGAGTCAGACAGATGGCTGGAAGCCATGAGATCCGAAATGGACTCCATGTATGTCAACCAAGTGTGGACTTTGGTTGATGCACCAGAGGGTGTTAACCCTATTGGATGCAAATGGGTCTATAAGAAAAAGATTGGGGCAGATGGCCAAGTCGAAACTTATAAAGCCAGGCTAGTGGCTAAGGGTTTCAGATAAAAACAGGGAATAGATTATGATGAAACATTTTCTCCTGTTGCCATGCTCAAATCTATTCGGATCATGCTTGCTATAGCAGCATATTATGATTATGAAATTTGACAGATGGATGTGAAAATCACATTCCTTAATGGTTTCCTTGAGGAAGAGGTCTATATGTCACAGCCAGAAGGTTTTGTCTTGGCGACTATACCTAATCAGGTATGTAGGCTGAAGAAATCCATTTATGGATTAAAGCAAGCATCCAGGAGTTGGAACATCCGATTTGATAAGACAGTCAAAGAGTTTGACTTTATCAAAAATGAGGATGAACCTTGTGTGTACAAGAAGACTAGTGGGAGTGCCATAGTTTTCTTGGTTCTGTATGTGGATGACATACTCCTCATTGGGAATGATATCCGAATGTTACAATCAGTTAATGTATGGTTATCTAAATAGTTTTCCATGAAAGACTTGGGAGAAGCATCCTATATACTAGGTATCAAGATCTATAGAGATAGATCTAGGAGGATGCTAGGCTTATCCCAGTCTAGGTACATTGACCAAGTGCTAAAGAGATTTAGCATAGAGGGAAGTAAAAGAGGTTACCTGCCCAATGGTCATGGCATACATCTTTCTAAAAAGATGTCTCCTAAGACACCTTAAGAAAGAAATAGAAGGAGTTCTATACCTTATGCTTCGGCTATAGGATCTATAATGTATGCTATGTTATGTACCAGGCCTGATGTGGCATATGCCTTAGGTATAGCTAGCAAATTTCAGGCTGATCCAGGAGAGGATACTGGAAGGCTGTGAAAAATATTCTTAAGTACTTGAGAAGGACTAAGGATATTTTTTTGATATACGGAGGATCTGATCTTAAACTGGAAGCTTATTCAGATTCTAGTTTTCAATCGGATCTAGATGATAGAAAATCAATTTCAGGGTATGTTTTTATCCTAAATGAAGGAGCTGTAAGCTGGAAGAGTTCTAAATAGCAGACTGTACCTGACACACAACTGAGGCAGAATACATTGCTGTTAGTGAAGTTGCCAAGGAAGCTGTTTGGATGAAGAAGTTCATCTCAGAGTTGAGCAATGTTCCGAAGATTGAAGGTCCAGTACCACTTTACTGTGATAATACTGGAGCCGTCACTCAAGCTAAAGAACCTAGAGCTTATCACAAATCAAAGCACATTCTAAGATGCTTCCATCTCGTTCGAGAGATTGTTGAAAGACAAGAAGTCTGCATTAAAATAGTAGAAACGAAGAAGAACAACATAGCAGACCCGTTCACTAAGGCTCTACCACAGCGGGAGTTTAATCGCCACCTCGATTGTATGGGGTTAAAATTTAAAGGCGATTGGCTTTAGTACAAGTGGGAGATTGAAAGGATTATGCCCTAAAGGCCAATCGAAATGTTGTATTTCGATGAGATTTTCTTTTATATCCCAAACCAGTGTATTGACTTATCAATTAATAAAGGCATTTTATTTTTATCATACGCTGTGTCTTATTAATTTTATTAAGATTGATGAACTCCATAGATTAGGGCTATGGTTCTAGGGTTATGATGAGATCATACCAGTGAGACCTAAAGCCTTAAAACCCTAATCTAGAATATTCCTGGTCGATGGGATATTGAGTAGGGGATCAATGTTTCTGGTAAGACCAGCACATCCTATGTATGCTTGGTGAAGAGGGTGACTGATCTCATAGTCACTTGTGTTTGACACTAATACTAGGATGTGGGTGCTCATTAGAGAATGAGTTCACTGAATGGATCCAGCTTGAGAACATCTAATGGAACCTTATCTGTTTGTCAATAGATAGTTCTCATAGTGGGAGTAGTGCATGTGGTCCTTTGACCTGAGACTGTCATGGTACCTTGTATGCATGAATCCATACTTTGGTTCACACTCAATCATGACACTGAGTCATGCATAGGGTGATACTGGGTATGGTGGATTGCATATGGAGGTTGTGAGTAGGTCAAAAAGGAATCGATCAACCCTAGTAAGAGGGAAGCGCATCCAGATGATTTCAATCAAATGAAGATTCGAAAAGTCTTTGATCAAAGTATGAATATTAGAAATAGTTTCTAATGGTTCATTAATGAATCATCATTATCAGATTGAGCAAGGAATGAATATGAAATTGGATTTGACAAGTATCCATATCCATAGTCATATTTAGGGTGCAAGTATATCGAATGACTGAATTGCCCAGTAACTCACCACTAAAGGGTATTTTGGTAAATCAACCAAAATACCAAATACCTTGTCTTGCAGGTCTTCATGAACTAACTGATTTGGTTTCATGAGTCAATTCATGTGTGATTCGAATTGGATAATTAGGTGAGCCAATTTGGGTTCGATCAGATCGAATCGGCTCAAACCTAAACCTATTGCTGGCTAGATGTGGAACCCAATGGGTCACACACAATAGAGACTTGGCCAAGGAAGTCATCCATGATTTAATTAGGGTCAATGATCCTAATTGGTTAGCCGGATTACATACTAGCATATGTAGGCTAACCAAATAGCTAACCCAATTGGATTGGGTCCGGTTGCTTGCTAATTGGGCTAACCTAATTATGGGAAACCTAAATTAGGTTGAGTCCTAAGTGAGGCTAACCTAATCAGAGCTAAATCTGATTTTAATTTAGATTTAAGGGCATTTTAGGCACCATACATGAAGAGTCCCAATGGCATGGGACTCTTGGTACCTAAATGATACCTTAAATTCAAAAGGGCACTGATTGAGCTATAGATCTCTGATTTGAATATAATTTATATGGTCAAAAAGAAAATTTTATGCTCTTTCCAATGACACCCATATTTTCTATATTTTGACTGGTCAACATTCTTTGAAATTTGTGTGGAAGAAGGATGGCGCGCGCGGTGCATGAAGAGTCGCAACTCTTTATGTGGCGCGCGGTTCTGATGGAGAGTCCTTCTACTATCAGAACTCTTCATAATCTCTGATGTTTGGAGATTGAAGAGACACCTCTTGGCTTCCTAGGGACAGGTAATTGACATGTGGCAAGTGAGAATTCGTTCAGATAAAAGAAGGGATGTGAATAAGGCCTTCGGTGCATGAATGATTTTATTAGATATGAGTTTTCAAGCCAGATACTTCTCTTCGGTCTTGAAAAATCATATCTGATAAGTTGAGGGAGGGCATATCACACACCCCTCTTGTATCTAAATAGGGGGTGGTGAAATGAGTCTGATATAAGAATTCCATCGAAGTATTATTCTGAGTGTCTCTCTCTCCCTCCTTTCTTTAAGACAAGACTTGTCTTGTTAAGACAAGGTCTTTTCTAATAGAACAAGGCTTTGTTTTAGGACATAAGCCTAAGGGATCCTAGAGGAGGTTGTTCTAAAAACAAGAGTGGTTTAAGAGAGTGTCTTTAGTGCCCTACAGTAGGACAGGATGTCCTACGGTGGTCAATAAACCAAGGCTGCCGAAAGAGTTCCACTTCTCCAAGCAACTTGAAGAAGGAGTTCTTCCTTGGTCCGAGTTTTGTGTGGATCACCGTTGGGGCAAACGTTTGGGATCCTGGTGGAGAAGAAGGCTGAATCAGGATTTTCTTCATCGGATTGGATACTAGCAGTTCAGGTTGGTGCCAAACTCTAGTTTATATTATATATGCATGTTTGTATATTTTAATTCCTAGTAAGGAGGTCTTGGGTTAAGGGTTTGGTAGTGGTTTCATAATTAATTTTTGAAATCCATGCTTCTGCCCAGATCACCAAAACCCTAATAATTTGAAACTTTAGTGCGTACCAGTCTAAGTCGACACTCTAACATCATGTGTTGACATATCATATCATGTGTCGACACCTTGAGTTGACACATCCTTAAAAAAATCACAGAAACTGCTGGTTCATTCAACCATCTCATAATGTGTCCAAGTCTTGCATTGTGCAATTTCCATTCAAACTTGGTTCTTCAATATAATTGGACTTCTTCAAATTTTGTAAGCATCCTTTCAATGAAAACACACTTAAAGCAAATTATTAGTCCTCAAATTATACTTAACTATTTTGCTTATCATCAAAATCATTTAGTGGAGTCAACAATCTCTCCCTTTTTGATGATAACAAAACCCTTAAGTATAAATTACTTCGAAGGTAAGGCTTTAAGATAATTGTTTAAGGTGCACAATATTGAAAGCATCAAATATATCAATCATTACTTGCAATAAAGATATAATCATTTAGACCACAAGTAAGAGAATTAGAGCTTGTTGCAAGATTAGAAAGTATCAGAACTTTGATGTACATTTAAATTCATAGAGTGCATGTATCATGATACTTTACAAAGAAATTTCAGTAATCAACAAAGCTCCCCCTGAATTAATGATTCATGACAACATTTGTAAAAAATCTTTTCAAAATATTGAAAGAGGGGTTTCAAGAATTAAACTCACTTTGAATTTGAGCAAAAAGTAAAGGTCCCCCTTACTTAAGGAACTTTGTAAGTGATTTTCAGGTTTTTCAAAAATCCTTAAAGTTAAAAGTCATTCCCCCTTTAGTTTTGAGAGTAAAAAACACATTTATACTTAAATCTCACTAAATTAGTCCCCCTTTTTGTTATCATTAAAAAGGTAGGAAAATACATACAAGATATATCATAGAGTTTATAAATTCGTTTTTGAAACTACTCACTCTTTTTCTTTAAGAAATACATTCAATAAAGAGTGAAGATATAGAATTATAAGAGCAATTCAAGATATAATTTTCAATCTCATTAAGCATAAAGATAAGAGGAATCAAAAAAAATTTATATATGTCAGGAACTTGTACATCAAGTACACAACAAAGGTAAAAGTACATATAAGCATAAATGTAAACTATCTAGAAGTATAAAACTATCTAGAAGTACATCAATATCCTAATCCTCATCCATCGAGTCATCAGAAGATGAACCGATCTCGATCAGTCCAATATCAAAAGAAGATCGAGCTCGCGGCTATAATGATCGAAGATCTCGAAGTCTGGTCCTGGTCGGCTGAGGAGGGGTACGGCATCCACGTCCTCTGTGATGAATATAGATCCAACCTCTGATTGAAGCAGTAAAAGTAGGAGCTACGTCCTCCGTAGGAACTGAACTGATCAGATCAATCAACTCAACAACAGCTGGAGCAGGAGTGCGATCAAAAGTAGGACTAGAATCAAGATACTAAAAGCCAGGTGTGTAGAACCCAAGCTCTCGAGTGACTGACGATTTATGAAGGGTAGGAGTATCAAAAGTAGATGTAACAGCTGATGATACGAGCATATCAAGAACAACAGTATCAGCTGTAGAAAGTATCGGTGTATCTACAATAGATGTATCAAGTGTGGGTGTCTGAATGATAGGTGTATGAATGTCAGGAGAATCAACAGTAGGTAAATCAATAATAGGTATATCAATAACAGGACTAAGAATAGGAATAGGAATTAGAACTAGAGTGTGATCAACCGATCTGGAAGGAGAGGAGGGATCAAGAATCGGAATAGGTGAGAAGGATGGGTCAATGACAGGGCTCGTAGGCATGTCATCCGTCACCTCCGTAACTGATCTGACGTAGGATCAGCAATGTCAAAATGGTCCGAGTTAGTCTCCACGTCTCCATCCATATCTCCAACAATAGTATCTCCATCTCCATCTCCAACTCTAGTCTCAACACCAGCATCGATATCAGTAAAATCATCCACTGGTGTTGGAGCAGGTACATCAACAGAAGCAGGAATAGTGTCTGCAGCAAGAGCACTCATAGAAGATCTGGATAGTGCTGAGAGAATAGCCGAAATGCCATCACTAAGACCAATGTGGCTCTCTCTCGTCTCAGCAATAAACACATCAAGACACTGCCTCATGATAAATACATCGATCTCTATGCATCTGACTCTGTCCTCTAGAGTATTTAAAACACCAGGAGTCTCCGTCTGTGCTGGCTGTGGCTGGGCAGATGTAGAAGGATCAGACTGAGCTGGCTGTGCTGCCATCTCAGGCTGAGTCTCACTAGGTCCAGCCTCACGTGAAAGAATCCGCTCCTCCTCTACTGTACCTCATCAATGTCAGCTGCATCCTCGGCCTGTCCTGATATCCTTCGTGTCCACTGGCCTCGGACTAAGTGATAACCCATGCGATGCAATGACTTGATGTCATATACATCGGTATGGATCAAAGTGCGATGAGGCTCATCCTGAAAACTAACTCCATACTCCCTGAAAAGTACTGTCAACCCCATGCCATAAGGCAAGCAGAGCCACTGACTAGACGATGCCTCGGTAATATGATGAACCATCAGAACAGGAAGACAAATCGACATTCATTGAATCAGTGAGACCATCACTAGTAACTCCTACTCAGTGATATAGTCAAATCGACCGGTCTTCGGTAGAAGAATCCGGGCAACTTATGATGTAGTGTCTCATCTCTGTGGATAGTCTCGATGCTGGAATAGTGGCTCCCTCTGGTAAGATGTCAGACTCAAAAATGCACTACAGACCACTAACTCGGTCCATCAAGCTATCAATAACTAATCCAGTCATGGGTATATCCCATACTCTTCTTAAAATCTCTAAAGTGATGGGGATATCCCGTCCTCTGACCTGAGCAATCCAGCCATCAGACCCTCGGGCAAGTGAATCATAAAACTCTCTCATCAGCCTTGGGTAGTATCTCTCCCTGAGCGAACAGAAAGTAACCAATCCAACATGTCTAATCAATCTCCAATCCTGAAATGCTCTGGTCTAAGAAAGTAAAGTCCACTCACATCCTCCAACCACTGTCTTGGAGCTCATCCGGCTAGAAGGTGCAAACAACGGTCGTGCAGGCAGATTCAGAGCTTTAGACTCGTGTCGTGCCTTTGTTCTTCGCTCTTCTTCATGCTATGACTGACACAGTCGGCGAATGACTTGTTTGTGAGAATCAAAGATTTGGCAAAGTTTTTGGTGGAAGAAAGAGAGTTTCTAGGGTTTAGGAGCTAAAACCTAGGAAGATTTCCAACAAAAACAGCTACCAAAATCTCAAATCCAAGAAATTGGTGGGTAAAAGCAAGGAAATGAGAGGATGAACATGATGGATACCTGGAATCGATGTGTCGGCTTGGAGGAGAAAAAAATTTGGGGAAAAAATGGTTCGGAAATCCCTTAAATCTCAGTTTTCCGTCGGTCATGTGTCGGCTCACGCATGTATCAACACATTTTGGTGTCGACTCATGATGTGTCGACACATCCACTTAAAAACTGAAAAATAAGGAATTTCTCTGAATGATCAAAATCAATTCAAATAACATATTTTTGAGTCAAATTAATAATGTTTAATCATGATTTATCATTAATAGGGTTGAATAGATCTAATTTGAATCAAATTGGGGGAAGGATTTAATCAAACGGATTGATGACCCCGAGCTCTCTTCTAATCATACAGAATAGATCTTCCAGAAGAGGTTCATTCAAAATATCAGCTAATTGAAATTCAGTACAAATAAATTCAAGCAAAATATCATTATTTTTTACATGATCTCTAATAAAATGATGCCTAATTTCAATGTGCTTACTCCTAGAGTGTTGAACAGGATTTTTAGTCAAGCAAATAGCACTGGTATTATCACACTTAATAGGAGTTCTAGTCAACTTGATTCCAAAGTCTTCAAGTTATTGCTTAATCTATAAGATTTGAGCACAACAACTCCCTGCTGCAATATACTCAGCCTCAGCTATAGATAGTGCAACCGAAGTTTGTTTCTTGCTAAACCATGATATTAAGTTAACCCCAAGAAATTGACAAGTTCTACTAGTACTCTTTCTATCTAATCTACAACCAGCAAAGTCTGCATCAGAATATCCAATCAATTCAGCAGAAGAATTTTTAGCATACCACAAACCAATACTAATAGTACCAGACAGATATCTAATAATGCGCTTAACAGCCATAAGATGTGATTCTTTAGGTTCAAATTGATATCTAGCACACATGCAAATATTGAACATAATATCTGGTCTACTAGCAGTCAGATACAGTAAAGAGCCTATCATGCCTCTGTATAATTTCTGATCTACAGATTTACTATGCTCATCTTTATCAAGTTTACATGAGGGGATCATAGGCATACCTATTGGTTTAGTAGTCTCCATCCCAAACTTTTTGATAATTTCTCTTGTGTACTTAGCTTGGTTGATGAAGATACCATCTGAAGTTTGTTTGATCTGAAGTCCGAGAAAGAAATTTAGCTCTCCCATCATGCTCATCTCGAACTCACCCTGCATTAACTTAGAAAACTCTTGACAAAGAATTTCATTAGTAGCATCGAAAATGATGTCATCAACATATATTTATACTACTAATAAATCATTATCTTTCCTTTTCAAAAATAGAGTTTTGTCAACATTTCCTCTAGAAAATTCATTTTCAATAAGAAATTTGCTTAGTCTTTCATACCAAGCTCTAGGTGCTTGCTTTAATCCATAAAGTGCTTTATGTAATTTGAAAACATGATCATGATGTGCATGATTTTCAAATCCAGGTGGTGTTCAACACAAACCTTTTCATTTATAAACTATTTAAAAAAGCATTTTTAACATCTATTTGAAATAATTTGAAGTTCATAAAATAGGCAAAAGCTAAAAGCAGTCTAATTGCTTCAAGTCTAGCCACAGGAGCAAAAGTTTCATCAAAATCAATCCCTTCTTCCCTGATTGTAGCCTTTAACAACTAGCCTAGTTTTATTTCTAATAACAACATCATTTCATTTAATTTATTCTTAAATACCCATTTAGTGCCAATGATTGAAATATTAGATGGTCTTTCTACAAGTATCCAAACATTATCTCTATCAAATTGGATTAATTCTTCTTGCATAGCATTGATCCAATTAGAGTCTTTTTTAGCTTCTTCAAAATATTTAGGTTCTACTTGAGATACAAAAACAATATAATCACATTCATTTCTAATAGAAGCTCGAGTTCTTACCTCTTTTGATGGATCACCTAAGATTAATTTCTTAGGGTGTCCATGAGCATACCTCCACTCCTTGGTAGATCTTGATGCATTGGAGTGTCATTTTTTCTTTCATCCTTGTCTTGTTCTTCTTCATTTGGTTGAGCTTGATCATTCAATGTCAGCTTCTGAAGTTTGTCAGCACCTGCACATTTATCAGATGTATCCTCTTTTCTCGAGGACTTGTTAGAACATTCTTCAAATATAACATGTACTGACTCTTCTACAACCAAAGTCCGTTTGTTGAATACTCGGTATGCCCTACTTGATGTAGAGTATCCTAAGAAGATACCTTCATCAGACTTGGCATCAAACTTTCATAGATGATCTTTTCCATTGTTCAAAACAAAATTTACAACCAAAAACTTGAAAATATTTCAAAGTTGGTTTCTTTGGTTCCAAGCACATATGGAGTTTTCTTTAAAATAGGACATATCAAAACTCGATTCAGAACATAACAGGCTGTATTTATAGCTTCAGCCCAAAAATACCTTGGCAAATCATTTTCACAAAGCATAGTGCGTACCATTTCTTCTAAAGTATGATTTTTTCTTTCTACTACCCCATTCTGCTGAGGTATCCTAGGTACAGAAAAGTTGTGTTCTATGCCTTTTTCATTGCAAAAGTTTTCAAAATCTTGATTTTCAAATTCAGTTCCATGATCACTATGAATATAAATGACTAAAACACCTTTTTTGTTTGAAACTTTTCTATAAAACTTTACGAATACAGAAAATGATTTGTCTTTTTGTGCTAAAAAAAACCCAAGTAAATCTCGAAAAATCATCCACAATGACTAATCCATATCTCTTGCCTTCTAGACTTGATATTCTAGTTAGTCCAAAGAGATCCATATGACGTAGTTCAAGTAGCCTACTAGTAGTTACAAATCCTTTTGGTTTGAAAGAAGTTTTGACTTGTTTTCCAAATTGACATGCTTGGCAAATTCTATCTTTTTCAACACAAATTTTAGGTAAATCTCTAACCAAATTCTTTTTACTAAGTTTTGAAATGAGATACATACTAGCATGCCCTAACCTTCTATGCCAAAACCAACTAGTCTCTTCCTTGGTAGAATTCATTGCAACAAGGCATTCACCATTAGATAAAGATAGATCATCAAGATCTACTAAATAAATATTTCCATGCCTTTTTCAATGAATTGTACTCCATTTGCATCTGGACTAATAATCATGCAATATGATGATTTGAAAACTACTTGAAAACCTTAATCGTAAAACTGACTAATGCTCAAAAGATTATGCTTTAAAACCATCTACTAACAGTACATTACTAATACTATTGGAAGGAGTTATGTGAACCTTACCAATACCAATGATTTTTTGTTTACCATTATCACCAAAGGTCACACTTCCTCCATTCAAAGCTTCAAGAGAAGTGAATTGCTTCACATCTCCAGTCATGTGTCTTGAATAACCACTATCAATATACCAAACTCGTTTATTTTCCTTGGTTGCAAGACACACCTGCAATATGATCAAGCTTTGACTTAGGTACCCAAGCAAACTTGGATCCTTTCGGGTTAGCATTCAAAATGGTTCCTTTTGGAACCCACACTTTACCAAAATACATGATTTTTCTAAAATTACATTTATATGATTTATGACCTAATTTTCTATAAGTAAAACAAGTAATACTGGATGATGCAGGCACAAAAAAGTTTTTGAAATACTTTTGTTGCTTTTGTGATTTATATCCTAAACCTGCCTTATTAAAAACAGCTTTTTGATTATTTAATAGTAAATTCAACTTTTCTGAACTATAAGTAAATTGTCAACAAAGGTTTTAATTTTTCAAGTTCATTTTTGTGTTTAGCATTTTCAAGTTCTAAATCCTTGTTTTTCTTTAAAAGCTCATTGTTAGAAACAATTTGTTTAGGCCTTTTTAAAACTTCATTTTCCATAACTAAAGCATTATTTTTCTTTTTCAAAACATCTAGTTTAGTTTTCAAAGAAGTAACATCATTAAGTAAAGAATTATTTTCTAAGGAGAAACTGTTTGCATGTTTTTTCAATTTTTTATTTTCAGATAAAACTAACTTGTAATCATGCATCAATTCTTCGAAAGCATTTCTAAGTTCATCGAAGGTAAAATCAATTTTTGAGTCAGAACATACCTCTTCATTGTCTTGATGTGCCATGAAGCATAGATTTGCAATTTTTGTCTACTCTTCTTCTGAACTGGAGTCTTCGCTATCACTCCACGTGGCCATCATTGCTTTCTTCCTTAGTTTCTTCCTTGATTTCTTGAGAAGAGGACAATCAAATTTGTAATGTCCCGGCTTCTTGCACTCGAAGCATATCGACACTTCCTTCTCCTTTTCTTTTCTCTCTCTTTTTCTTTTTCCTTTCCCTTTTCCTTGGATTTGAATTTCTTCTTCTTGTAGGGAAACTTCCTCCTCTTCATGAATCTTTTAAACTTACGAACAAGGAGGGCTTCTTCACCTTCTTCTTCTTCTTCATCTTTCGGCTCATCGATCAAGTATTCTTCTTAAATATTAGACTTGAAAGCAATCCCCTTCTTCTTCTTGTCCATGTCTATTGATTTTTGTTTTAGATTGAGCTCATAAGTCATGAGCGATCCCACTAGTTGCTCAAGTGGAAGCTTGTCTACATCCTTTGCTTCTTGAATTGCGGTCACCTTTGGATCCCACGATGTTGGTAGTGACCTAAGAATTTTATTCACAAGATCAGCATTAGATATGACTTTACCAAGACTTCTCATAGCATTTACAATATTTTTAAAACATGTATACATATCAGTGATATATTCATTTGGTTCCATTCAGAACATCTCATATGTGTTTACTAACATATTGACTTTAGTGTTTTTCACTTGATCGGTACCCTCATGGGTAACTTCAAGTGTGTCCCATATTTCTTTGGCGGACATGCATGTAGATATCCTATTAAACTCACTAGGATCTAATGCACAATATAAGAGATTCATTACCTTAGCATTGATCTCGGATGTTTTAATATCATTTTCATCCCAATCCTCTTCAAGTTTTGGGATGGAAACATAATTAACCACCATCGAAGGAATATAAGGACCCTTGTCAACTACTTTTCATAAATTATAATCTATAGAATGCATATAAATTCTCATCCTAGTTTTTCAATAAGTATAATTTGTTCCATTAAAAATGAAGGTCTATTGAGGCTTGTCCCTCAACTACACTAGTACCAAATGGGGCTACCATAGATCTTTACTTAAGGCGGTAAAGCCTATACACTGAGAACAGGGCTTTGATACCACTTGTTACCCAAAGAGCAATCCAAGAGGGGGGTGAATTGGGTCTCTAAGAAATTTAAAGCTAAGCTTGATAAAACAAGTAGCAAACTTCACAAGACAAGATATGCAATCATTCAACAAGGTACTAAGATGCAATGCTCTAAAGTAATAGTGTAGCGAAAATTAAAAGCAATAAGCAAGAATGTAAAGAGCAAAGAGGGAGAGAACAAGCAATCACAAACACAACAAGCTATAGTGGTTCAGTGCCAACCATGCACCTACATCCACTCCCCAAGATCTCCTTGGAAATTCACTATAATCAAACGATTACAACCGATTAGTTTTTCAGGCTCACTAATTAAAATCCAACTTGTTTTACAAAGCTCACAAGTCACAACCTCACTTGGTTTTCCAGGCTAACCAAGAACCTAATTAGTTTTCACAAGGCTAACCAAAAACCTCCCTTGGTTTTCCGGGTTAACCAAGAACCATAGTGGTTTTGCGGGCTAACCACCAACCTAAGTAGTTTTCAAGGCTTACCAATAACCTCACTTGATTTTTCAATAGGCTAACCAATAACCTTTACAAGATATAAAGTTTTAGAAACAAAGAACCAATATAAGCTTTCAATAGAAAAGCAAATAAAATAATGTAGCTCGATGTAGTGCTGCTTTGCTCTTGATGAAGCCTTTGAATGCCCAAGTATGAATGATCTTCAATGCTCTTGGATTTGAATGCTTGGAAGGCTTCCTTTAGGCTTGAGAGTGGTTGAACCTTGAATGAATAGGAGTTAAGGCTTTTCTCTCTTCTTTTCTTTTAAAACTCTTTATGGATATTCAATACATTACTTCTTGATTTGATTTGGAGCCTATTTATACCTTCCCAAGGCCTCAAAACAGAGATATAGCCGTTACACTAAAAAAACTAGCCATTAAGACCATTTGAGACAAGTTCTGCGTTTGAAAAAACTAGCCGTTACTGTTGCTAGAACTCCATATGTCGACATTTTCTCAGTTGAGTTGACACATAAGGTCGACATGTTCTTCTTCTTGAGTCGACACATAGTTTAAAATGCTCCATTCAGAATCTCTGGAAATCTCAGTTGAGTCGACACATTCTTAGTTGAGTCGACACCTTGAGTCAACACATTGCATCCATGAGTCGACATTTCAACTGTTGCTTCAACTTCTACAAGTTCTGTGGCTTGAAAGTCTCAGGCGATGTATTGATCCATGTGTTGACACTTTGAGTCGACACATAAGCTCCATGTGTCGACACTTGATCTATGCCATTTGAAACAATGGTGCATACCGCCCTGAGTTGACACTCTAACGTCGTGTGTCAACACATCATGTCATGTGTCGACACCTTGAGTCGACACATCCTTGAAAAAATCATAGAAATTGCTAGTTCATTCAACCATCTCATAATGTGTCCAAGTCTTGCATTGTGCAATCATTCCATTCAACTTGGTTCTTCAACATAATTGGGCTTCTTCAAATTTTATGAGCATCCTTTCAATGAAAACACACTTAAAGCAAATCATTAGTCCTCAAATTATACTTAACTATTTTGCTTATCATCAAAATTAATTAGTGGAGTCAACAGAAAATATATCCTTAAATCAACCATTTGAGTAGTAGATAGTTGAGCTCATTGTAATTTATATAGAATCATTAATAAATAAAAATATTTTTAGTAGTTCATCACTTTTGTACATCTTCCTTTGAACTCTTTTATGATGAAGTCCTTAGAACTATTTTTTTCGTTAAAGGAGAATTTATTATTAGTTCTTAAACCTAATCATGACTAAATGATGTGTTGTTACCTAAAATGATAAAGTTTATCAAGTATAGGTCATTGTGTGTCATATGAGTTGGTTATCCTCATAACCAAGGAGTGTGGAGAGACTGTATGGCATATAGGTGAGTGTATGTATACATTTCTCTGAATGTAGCCAATTCTATTAAGTATACTATTATCAAGTATATCTTGTAGAGGGATATGGATATAAATTCCCTCCAACCTGAGATCACTATGGTGACTTGCAAGCAACTCATTGTACTTTAGTGCCAACTATCTATATTTTTAATACAATGATGGATGGTTTATAGATGCAGTTAAGTACTTATAAGTCAGTGTGTGAGTCAAGAAGAGATTGACCATATTAAGATATTGGAAATAATGCTCTACTATATTTCAATTTAGCAAAATCTTAGCCAGGATAATTCTTGTGAAGAGTTACAAAATTTATTAGGTTGAGATATTTTGAATGTACTATTTAAGAGTTGACAATTGACTATAAAGTCATCCTAAGCATTGAGTCTGAGGGATAAATTATATGGTAACCATTTGTTTAGATTATGGAATGTTGTTTTTGCAATCATTTGACTTATCTGGACATCGAGTACCATTACTAGATGATTGATAATTACATTATATATATATAAGCATTAATTTATGAATTAAGTTATCTTTATTTATTTGAAATTGATACTTCTATATATCTTTTGCAAGATAGAGGATTGCCAATGCAAAAAACTTGACTATGGATTTAAATGAAAGGGATTTTAAAGCAAATCAGATTTAAAATAAACCTGGAATTGAGATTTTAAATAATATTGGGCTAGCATGAATTTTAATGCAACCGGTCCATGGTGGGCCGATCGTTTAGTTTACAGAATGCCCGAATGGTCCATAGCTGCCATTAACTATGGTCCATGGCTGGGGCATCGTGGACCAAAAGACATTTTGGTCGATCATCGGCCAAGATGGTGGCTGTCAATCATCCCAATGGGTTCAAGGATGGTTGCATCGACAGTGGCACTGGAGAAGGAAGAAAGGAAGATCGATCAGCCAGTAATGGGAATCAGTAGTGCTGATGATGGAAAGAGAGCCATAAAGGCGAGGCACGGTCCAAGGAGCACATGAATGAAGGATTATGTCAATGGTTCCATCGGTAGTGGCACTGGCAAAGAAGAAAGATGATGACAATCTGATTACAATGCTCGATCCATGGTCATAGGGGAACTCCTGAGTAGAAACTTTTAGTGATGAAAACATCGATGCCGATGGTAAGGGCTCTAGCAAGGTCTCCATGTGGGCAGCTTTGAGGAGGTTTCCTGAGCGCATGATCGAGCGATGACAGCATCCTATCAGTGATCGACTTCTTTGAGGAGCTATCGATTGCTAAAGGAAGAAGATAGGCTATTCTGAAATAGGTTCCTGCTTACAAAGAACAAGATCCAATGGCAGAGAACTCGCAGGTAAATGTTGAAGAGGATTTGAGACCGAATTTGGATGAGATTTGGATACTATTCATGGGAAAGTCCTTCTTTCTCTATATTTCTTAATTCACACCCATCCAACCACAGATTTGTTGTAAAATTAAATCATATCCACCATGTATCCCTTTTCTTTAATCCCATACCAAAAAATCATGAAAATTTCTTCCCTGTTAACACCTATAAAATTAATTAATAATTAATTATAAAATAAATATAATTTATTAGTACAAGATCACTCATTACCTTCGAGATATTCTTTTTAATTGCTTCGATCTTAAAAATAGTTTACTTTTTATTTATTTTTATTTTTATCACCATAATAAATATTCTCTTCTTCTTTGAAAGTTATAACTTAGTCCTAAGATCCCTGAGGATACGATCCCGACTCATCCTAACTATAGAATTTGAGTTGGGTGAATTATTTTTAATCATCCATGACAACGATCGATAATCATATCGATTAGTTCAGGAATTTCTTTATATGCTATCAATTTAGTGTTCAAACCTATGGGATCATACATAATAGAATTTTTTGATTGATCATAATGGTTGATTGAAGATTAAGAATCTTTAAGGATATAATTATTAATATGATTGATAATTAACCTTATATATATATTATAAAAAATAATTAATTAATTATTAAGTAATTATAGAAGGATTAATTAGTAATTAGATTCTAATTGGCTCAATTTGATTGAGCAAAGAAATTTAGATCAAGTCTAATTAAATTACATTCAATAAGTACTCACCTGACTAGGTATTCGATGACCTAATCGCTAAGAAGTTTTATTTTGATTTGATTCAGACTTGAACTCGATTAATTTCTGATTTGATTAGAATTTAATTAAGCTAATTGGAATCTAATTAGATTAGACTTAGGTGTTTAATTGAGTTAAATAAAATTTGATTTGATAGAAACTCATTTGTATGGAATTAGAATTAAAATCCTACCTAGCACCACCTTGTCTCTCTCCCTAAAAATTCTCCATGCTAATTCAGTTTTATCATGATGAATTCCCTCACCAATCTCATTTCGTCACCCTCCCTTGATAGATTAGGATGAGGATTAGTTGGATTTAAGTTTGAATGAATTTTTAATTCATTTTGATAGAGTTTGAATGGGATTCAAATTCGTAAGCTTTATCCTTATCAATCCTTACCTAATCTCCTTATATCCTCATCTTTTCTCCATGCCATATTTTTATCTATTTTTTTAAAGGTGGGTGTAGATTTGAGAAGGAATTACCATGTTTTTTGTGAATGGTACTCATAAAAAAAAAACCTAAAAAAAGAGTTTGCATGAAAGAATATTAGGCATGGGTCTTCATCTTAGCGCTAGGGTTTTAGAAAAAAGGAAAAGAATATAGAAAGGCATCTCTATTGTTTCTTCCTTCCACCTCTTAATCCTTTAAGACCTCCTTCTCCTCCTCTTCTTGAAGGGTCCAAAAAATTTGAAGGAGTTATATCAGCCATATAGTGGCATTCACATTGAGCTAATATTCCAGAGAGGCTGATCACTTCAGGACTTCGTATGGACAATCTATAAAGGCTAGACAAGTTGTGTGGCTACAAGGTAACCTGAAGAACTCTTTACCATATTCATCAGTAGTGGATATCAGTGACCCACACTCACGTATGAGATCTGATCTCATAGGTAATGTAGATTTAATCTACAACATGCATTAATGAGATCGATGCATAATTATTTAAATTCAGCATTTACTACATACATATGTCATGTCTAGATCCATGGTAGGGTTTTTTAGATTTAATATAAATGCTTGTTTTCATGATTAAAAATATTTTTAATTTGATTTACTTCTGCTAGAGTTAAAAAAATAAAATATATGCATGAAACCCTAAACCAATTTTTAATAATGGTATCAGAGCCAGGTTGCATGACATGATTTACAATATAGTTTCTTGCATATTTAATATATTTTAAATCTAGTAACTACTCGAGATTAGGTTAATTATCATAGCTATCTGGTCATAGAAGAAAGTAAAGTTTAAAGAACCTCTCTTTTCATTCCATGGATCTCTTATGGCATATAGGGATGCCACTGTGATTTCATCCCATGAATAAGTAAGGTGAAAAGATTTTTTATTAAAATTATTTTGATAATTAAATATAATTTTTAATGATTAAATCTTGATTGATTTACTGTTTAAGATCTAAAATTAAGTTTTTATGATTTATTTTTATGTTAAGAATATAAATCATAACATAATTTTAGCATTACAACTATATTGTATAGTGTAGATCTAAAAGTATTTAATTTGTATGAGATGCATTAAATTGTTTAGATCTAAATTTAGAATGATTAAACTTGATTAATTTCTAAAATTAAGATGTCAATGATTATATCTAGAATTATAAATTAAAGATCTAATGTTGATTCATAAATCTTAGGCTAAGGGTTAGATTGAATCGGGTCAATTAATAAAGTTAGACCTAGAGTTAGAATTTTAAATAATATGAACCTAGTAAAGAAATTGATTTAACCAACCAAAAATTGATTAGAATTAGGTCAAGTATTTTCTAGATCATTCTATAGCGATAGCTTGATCAAGTTCATATTTTGTCAAATGGACTTGATTTTGGCTCAGTGGTTAGACTTGTATCGTTGGCTAGTCAAATCGAATTTGATGATCGATTGGTATCTAAGATAAGTTTGGTATTTGATCATGGTTATTAATTTGAGCTATCACTTACCTAGCCAACTCATTGGTGTCTAAGGAAAGAGGTTAATGATGGAACCATCCCATCGATCTTACTTACCTGGCAATGTAGCCAATCAAGTCTTGATCAGATAGCTTATTGATTTAAGTAAACCCATGCTAGTACGGTTAATCAGCTTGATTGATCAAGGTGCCCTTGGATTAATTTATTTCAATCCTCATCACATACTTGGTCAAGTCAATGGAAAGCTTGTTGGCTAATTGATTCACGTCTTCTTCTCTCTTCTTAGCCATTTAATAAAATTTCCTAAATTATTAAATCCCTATAATGATAAAGTTATGGAAATAACCAAGTCATAGCCTCCCATTAAGTTGGGTGATAATGGGTTTAATAGTTTGGATGATCATTGCAGCATAAATGCCTGTGCTCATCTATTATTGAAATTATCATTCATAATATGATAATTCAGTTGTGACTTTCATAACATTGGTTAGATGGGCTGGCCAAAGTCGAGCTTGGCCATTTATTAGTTAGAAATACTGAGTCTTATTATGTTAATCGTTGGCCTAACTAGGACATTCAATGGAGGCCCAAAGGCTTGTTGAAGAGATGCCTGGGGCAAAATTAATACTAAAAATTATTTAAAAACATAATCGGTTAAGAACCTATCTTTAGATACACATAGATGGGCTGGCCAAAGTCGGACTCATGTGCAGTCTATTAGATTCTAGTATCCACTAAGGAATCAGTGCAATTTCTTGAATAAGAGGTAGAGACTACCAATTTGTACAAAATAGTAGAAGAACCTTTAAAATAAAATCAAGTCTTTAGGATTAAATGATTCATACACTAATAGGTATTGTTCTCTTTTCTTTTCAGTTAAAATGGTTGCTTCCTTGTCACTCCAATCATTATCACACAATCAAAAATTGATGGGATCTAATTTTGATAGTTAGTATTGAAAGCTAAAGATCATCCTAGAGCACAAGAAGATCTTGTACTACTAACAGATCCGATACTTGAGGAGCTTGCTCAGAATGCCCATGGTCTATTCTAAGACACTTATTAGAAATGGCTCAATAATCGAACCATGGTCTATTGCATTATGTGGGCATCCATGAATGATGAGTTCAACACAAATTCAAGGATGCTCAGCCAGAGGATATGTATCAAGTGTTGAAAGAATCCTTCTATACTCATAACAATGTTGAAAGGTATAAAACAACTTATACCATTTTTAATGCTAGGATGAGGGAAGGGTCATTGGTCACTGATCATGTATTGTACATAATTGAACTGATCGAGTGCCTAAGCAAACTTGGGTTTCTCCTGCATGGTAGCTGGGAAAGGATGCTATTCTAAATTTCTTATCAAAGTCCTACCTCGACTTCCTTAGTCATTATAAAATGACTAAGCCTATAGTCAACTACAATGATCTACTGGAGTTGCTATAGACTTATAAGAAGTTTCATCGGTTCTACAAGGGGCTAGTGAATATAGTGGGAGGTTCTACTTCGATAAGATGTCCTTTCTTTAAGAAAAAAAGAAAATAAGAAAAAGGTACAATATGCTACAGCGACTCAGCCAAGTCAAACCAAAAAGTTTAAAGCTGACTAGAGTTAGGTAAAGTACTTCTACTATAAGAAGCAAGGTCACTGGTGTAAGGAAATATGATGTAGGCAATAGTGATGCAACTTTTAAATCTTTTTTAACCTTGCATTGCAGCAAAAGACTAGATTAATCATATTAATCAACATATAATATAAGAATATTTCTAATATAGGCTTATAAAATAGAATCATGTATGAATATTAACATGCAAATGAAAGAAAACACAATCACACAAAGTCGTGCATCACATAGAACCACTCTATGTTTGATGCACTTGCTAAAGCATACTTTTTTAGCAAACTCACCAAGAATCTTACCTTTAATCAGACACGACACTCACCAAGTTGAGAAATGGCTCACCAAGGAAGACAATCGCTATGGAAGCCACACACGTGTCCGGCCTCTATAGGTAATCTACACCAGAGTTCTTCCTTGACCTTCTTCCTTTGAAGTGCTAGCTTCGCGGAATGAAATGGCACATGGACTCTTCTTCTTCTTCACCAGGACACTCCAGGAAATGAAGAAGTTCTATGGAGGATTTAGGAAGTGCACTTAAGAACCGTTCCTAAGACA
Organism: Areca catechu; assembly: GCA_021397845.1. Lineage (NCBI taxonomy): Eukaryota > Viridiplantae > Streptophyta > Magnoliopsida > Arecales > Arecaceae > Areca > Areca catechu. The sequence continues at coordinate 44,513,224 of CM038041.1, read as the reverse complement.
CTCTTCCCAAGCCTAGAAGACCAGGTAGCACAAACCCAAATCCAAACCTTTTTTTTCACATAAAGGTTTCAAACTCTTCTAGCCTTTTCTCCCTTTTTTTAAAGGTTTTTTCAGCAAACAACTTTCAAAAATCTCTCTTTAACATGTCCTCATTCAACCTCCAAATATAGAGGTAAGTGGGGAGAGAAGAAAAGGGGAGAGTTATAAAACAAAGGGGGTTACATAAGTTATGGAATTACATTATTATGGGGGTTACATGACATTCAAGGCCATGAGAGTTACATCCTTTTAAATTCAAACTAAATTCTGAATTTAAATGCCGAATCAAAATTTGAATTCATAATTCAAACTTAAATATGAAATGGGATACAATGATTTAGCCTAATCACATTGGACCTAACCTGAGCCCAAACCGAATCACATTCAATTTGACCCAAACTTAATTTCTCAATCAAATTGAGTTAATTAAGCAATCACATTGCCTAAGCCTCCATATAATTACTAATATTTAGTAATTAAAATCTTTGTCACAATATTGTAACATGATGTGTCAACACTTGACAAATCATCAAATCCTATAACTGAGTTGACTCATGAGTTGACTCCGAAATGTAGATGGACAATCAAATTATCCAAAGAGTTCAAAAAAAAATGATTCCTAATCGTTCAATAGCCATTAGGTCAATCAGAAACCCCTATGGTGTGTGATCCCTAAGTTTGAATACCAAGTTGGTAGTATTGGAATACTTCCAATACCAGCCAAAGTCACCATCTAGCAATGACACCTAGCATCCAGATAGGTCGAAGGTTGCAGAGCAACTATCAAGAACCAATGGATACGATAATCATATAATACATTTCTTTAACCTTCAATGCTCTGGATGACTTAGGGTTTTAACTGCCAACCCTCGAATAGTCCATCACAATATGCCTCAAACTTAAAGTCCCTGTAACTACTTACAAGGACTACCCTGGCCAAGGTTTTACTCAATTGAGACATAATGAGTCATTCACTTTAAACTCTTTTGGAGGAGTTAATCCAATCTTGATCCAACCACTGCTCACAAGTACTTGACTGTACCCAGCAACTTTTTATCATCAGATTAGAAATCCAGATAGTCCGGTACCTAAACATGGTGCGTTGCTTCAAGCTACCATGGTGTTCTCAAGTCAAAGGAATGGTTATATCCATATCCTAATGCGAATTACTCTTTGGCAGAAAGAGTGTTTTATAGATGGGTCACTTCTAGTGAAGTATCATACACAACACCTACATGCCATACTAGTATCTCTACACTCCTTGGTTAAGAGGACAACCACGACTATGACATACAACCTACACTTGATACACTATCATCCTGTAATAATGATCATTTGGTCACGAACCAGTTTTAAAACTAGATGATATATCCTCTCTGTATCACATCAAAGTAGTCCTAAGGACTTCATCATACAAGAGTTCATTGTAGGAAGATGTAAAATATGATGAATAGCCAGAATAAATATTTTATTCAATATAATTCATATACAATTACAACAATAGCTCAACCGTCTATAAACTAGATGATTGGCTTTGGGTTACATCTCCCAACATCTCCCTGTTGCCCAGAAATGGAGCCCAAGAGGGGGTGAATTGGAACTTCAAAAAATTTAAATAATTATGTGCTGGTCTTGAAGTGGTTGTGAAACAAGGTGATTTAGCTCTAAAAGATATGCAGCGGATAATAGCAAATTAAATGCAAGAAATAAAGAGCAAGCAATAGAGTGAGCAAACACACACAAACACAAAGTTTTATAGTGGTTCGGTGCAATCCAAGAACCTACATCCACTCCCAAGCCTCCCTTGGGAATTTCACTATAATCTCTTCAAAATTACAGCTAACTTGTTTTCCAAGGCTCACAAGTCAAAAACTATGTTGGTTTTGTCATCTAGGCTCACCAACAACCTTTACAACTTATTTTGTCTTCGGGCTCACAAGTCAAACCCTAGTTGATTTTGTCACTTTGGCTCACCAACAACTTTAACAACCTAGTTTCAAAAACCTTGAAAGCTAGGTCAACAAAGAATAAAGTCAAAGATACAAGAATAAAAGCATAATCAAACTCTTTTATATAGTGGAATATGGAAGCTTTGAGACTCTTGATGATTACTTGACTTGACTTCTCTTTGGAATCACTTCAAAGATACTTTTGGAATGCTGAAATGAAAGTCTTGTAGCTTTTTCAGTAGAATCTTCTCTTCTTCTCTCCTTTTGGCTTTGGAAGTGAAGTTCTTAGGAAATGTTTGTCTCTTGTGTGTTCAATACTTCATGAATGAGTTTGGTGAAGCTTAAATACTTTAAAAACTTTCAAAAAAATTTTAAGACCATTGGAGGAGCAAAACTAGATGTTGGGAGCTCGTAAGGATCAAATCTATCTCTCAAAAAATATAATCGTTATTACTGTCAGAATTTGTGAGTCAACATTTGACTTCTGTGAGTCGACACTTGAGTCTTCATGAGTCGATACATGGGTTACATGAGTCGACACTAGGTATAAACACTTGAAAAACTAGGGTTTTATCCTTTTTCTGTTCTCAGGCTATGAGTCAACACTTGAACCATGTGAGTCAATACTTGAATCTCCTGAGTCAACACTTGCATTTCCTGAGTCAACACTTGACACAAAAACCTCCAAAAGGCATAGTTCTATATCTTCAAAAATCTCAAGCCATGAGTCGACACTTCATTTTGTAAGTCGATACTTGACTTCTATAAGTCGACACTTGATTCCTGTGAGTCAGCACTTGGCATGCCAAAAGAAATTTATACGTGCCAGTTTCTGAAGTGTCGACACTTAGTGTGCCATGAGTCGACACTTGACTCTACAACTTGACAGAAAAACATGTGCCAACCTTCAAAATTCAAAATACTCTTCAATAAAACTTCAATACACTTTTTTGTAAAGCTCCGATTAATCTATTTTGAGGTCTTTTTTAATGAGAAGACTTCTTAAATCATAAAAATTGCTCAGCTTCCAATGAGTGCCATGATACTTTTATATTAAGAATTTAAGGTGCCTGTATCCTGAAACTCATAACTACAATTGAAACATTAGTATAAAATATGTACTCAACATTTTGTTAGTCATTAAAATCAAGGGCTAAAGCCAACAATCTCTCCCTTTTTGATGATAACAAAACCTTAAGTATATAAGCATTTAAATTCAATTAAAGATACTGAACACTTATTCAGGAGAGCATACACTTAAATTCAACATATCAAGATTTATACAACACAGCTTCATGGAGGAGAAGTGCCAAACAAAGTTGAAAAAGTATTTTCTCTCCCCTATATAGATACATTTTTGATATATTTCAAAACTTATAGAAAATGCTTATATATGTATCTTACTTTCCCTTTTTGTCAACATTAAATATTAAAAGGAGTAAACTCCCCCTGAATTAATGCAAACAAGCTTGTTTAAAGGCTATGATCCAATAATATAAATAAATATTAGTTGGTATCAGAGCCAATAGACAAAAAGAAGAGTAATCATGAGACAAACACAAGCTATATATATCAATAAGAATTTCAGTACAATATTGCTTGCATAGCATATAACTAATACATGACTAAGACTGATACATAGTAAAGATAAACAACATGGTAAACATACCCTGATACATGGTAATCTAAAAGTATAAACATAAACAGCATGATAAATATCTGTGAGGCTACTCCTCATTAGATGGAAGCTTAAAATAAATGGGAGCACTAATCCTAGTCCTAGAAACAATGGATCTAGGGGTCTTAAGGATGCTATGACTCCTAGTCCTAGCGGAAGGACCAAAATGGGATACAACCCGGGATGATCTAGTAGATGGAGGAGGTAGAATCTCGGCAGGTGTCAGAAACACAAATGTAGTGGCAAGCTGATCATCTCTAGGAGGAACAGTAGAAACAACTAGAGTGTGAGCCTCTCTGCTGACGATCTCGCAGTCTCCTGCTCTATCATCACTACCATCGCTATCATCACCAAGGATATCTGTATCATCACCACCACAACAATCACCATCACTGCCATCACCTCCATGTCCATCATCACCATCATGAGTGTCATCATGTCTATCTGGGTGGTCGTCATCATCGGCTAGTGGAGGAGGAGGTGGATCTGCGGGTGCACTCGGATAAAATAGGGATCTCAAGAGATCATGAATCTCTATAAAGCTCACCTCCATAGACTGTATGATCCCTAAGAGCTGAGTATCAGTATGAGCTCTTAATGTCTCAATCTCAAACCGGAGATGAGTAGTCCTGACTCCCAGTCCAATCATCTTGCTCCTAACCTTAGTAAACTGATCTCTCACATGCTCCTCAAAAGATAACTCAGTAGATGCACGAGGAGCGGTAGTAGGAGAAGAGACGGGTGCTGTGTCACAGGCTCAGATCCAAAAGCTGCAACAGGTGCTGTGTCACAGGCTCAGATCCAAAAGCTGCAACAGGTGCAGATCTAGGAGGTGTTAACTGCTCAGTAGGCTCAGAAAGTCCAATCTCGACGGATATAATCTTTTCCTCCTCGTCTGGCTCCCGACCAGACTCCCGATGCACCCATCTCCCAGCCAACCTCCGGTATCCCATACGATGTAGGGAATGCTCGTTGTACACATCGGTGTGTAGAATATCTTTGGAGGCCTCCTCCTCCAAAGAAACATGATAAGCTCTGAAGAGACGAGTCAGTCCCATCTTATATGAAAGACACAATCGATGTTGGGTCGTAGCCTCTCTCATCTAGCTTATCATCAAGGCAGGGAGGTCTACGGCCATCCTCTATGTCAGACAAACCATCATCATCAGCTCTCTCTCAATAATAAATCAAAGTGACCTATCTTTCAGCAGAAGAATCCTCGCTATGAAGTGGTGAAGGAGCCACATCTCTATAGATAGCTGATTCGCGGTGATTGTGGTCACACCATGAACATCATCTCACTCTAGAAATAAAATGCAATGCCTCTCCCTTTCCTCAACACAGTTAGCAACAATCCCACAATGAAAAATATCCCAGACTTTGCTCATTATCTCTTCCAAAACAGGAATCACAATGCCTCAAACTGTAGCACTCCATATCAGTCTGCTACAGGCTAAACTCCCATAGAACTCTCGGATAAGATGTGGATAATATTTCTCCTTCATGGTACAGAAGGAGATCAATCCACCAGCCTCTAGAATCTGACCCAGACCAAAATCCTCGGGGTTGAAGAATCCTAAGTCATCTCATCGACCAGTAGTAATAATCTTCCTGATACTGTTTGTTGAGGGGAATGAGGGGTGCCACTCTCAAACTGCTATCCTCTATCATCTGGAGCCTTGGTCCTTCTTTCAGTTGCTCCCTGACTCAATCTCTTCCTAGAGACTACTTGCTTGCGGGGAGCCATGTTCACCAAATAGAGGAAAGAAAAAAGGAGAGGGAAGGGTGAACTAGGAACTGTCAAAAGAGGAAGGAAATGACCAAGAAGGGAAAGAGGAAACCGACGGGAAGAAAAAAATGAGGGCAAGCAAGAATCGGTCAAGAGGAGGGAAAAGGAGGGAGAAAAGTGGAAGAAAGAAGGCAAAGGCTTGTCCGATCCACAGCAATCAAAGGAAAAACTGATTGAGAAGATGAGAAGAGGGATTCAGTTGAAACAAAGAGAAACACAATGAAATCCATGAAGAATTGGACCAATCAAGGAAAAAAACTGGATGAAAATAGTGAATGAACGGTCCAAAAAGAGAAAGACGAAGAAATTACCAGAATTTCGAGGGACACGAGAGGAAAATCACTATTCCACGATCAAAGGAGAGCTGAGGACCACTAGGGCATGGGAGAAAAAAGGAACAAGTAGCATGGATTGAACATTTGATGCTTAGAAAAATCGGGTTTCCGCCCATGAGTCAATACTTCAGATTTTGTCAAGTGTCGACACTTGGCCAAGAAAACCCAAAAAAATTCAAAAAATTTAAAAAAAATAAGGAATTTCTGGTGAAGGGTTTAGGACAAGGAAAATATGATTTTGAGCACTAAGAAATTCAATAAGAACAAGATTTGAAAGAGTTTACAAAAAGGGATTTATGATACCAAGTTATCTTCTAATCATGCAAATCTTTCTTCACTTAAGGGTTTGGTAAAAATATCAGCTAATTAATATCAGTACAAACAAATTCAAGCATCACATTAGAGTTTTGCACATGATCTCTTATGAAGTGATGTATTATTTTAATATGTTTACTTCTTGAATGTTGCATAGAATTCTTAGTTAAATTGATTGCACTAATATTATCACATCTTATAGGTGTCTTAATTAATTTGATGCTAAAATTCTCAAGTTATAATTTGATTTATAGGATTTAAGCACAACAACTTCCAGCTGCTATATATTCGGCTTCTGCCGTAGATAGAGCAACTGAATTCTATTTCTTGCTACTTTATGAAATCAAATTAACTCCAAGAAACGACAAGTTCCACTAATACTTTTTTTATCAAGTTTATACCTAGCAAAGTCAGCATCAGAATAAGAAATCAATTCAAATGATGAATCTCTAGAGTACCAAAGTCCAATATCTACAGTTCCAGATAGGTATCTAAGTATGCATTTAATAGCTAAAAGATGAGACTCTTTAGGGACAGACTGATATTTGTACACATACAAACACTGAACATTATATCTGGCCTACTAGTAGTTAGATATAGTAATGAACCAATCATTCCTTTATATAGCTTTTGGTCTATAGATTTACCTAATTCATCTTTGTCAAGCTTACAAGAGGAGCTCATAGGCGTACCTGATGGCTTGGTGCTCTCCATCCCAAACTTCTTTATATTTTTTTTGTATACTTAGCTTGGTTGATAAAGATCTCTCTTTTGTTTGTTTGATCTGGAGTCCGAGGAAGAAGTTAAGCTTCCCATCATGCTCATCTCAAACTCTCCCTATATTAACTTTGCAAACTCTTGACAAAGACATTCGTTAGTAGCACCGAATATGATATCATCCACATAAACTTGTACTACTAGATCATCATTCTTCTTTTTCAGAAATAATGTAGTGTCTATATTTCTCTAAAGAAATCATTTTTAAGCAAGAAGGAACTCAATCTATCATACCAAGCTCTTGGAGCTTGTTTCAAACCATACAAGGTTTATGAAATTTAAAAACATGATTTGGAAATTCATGATTTTCAAATTGGGGGGTTGTTTAACATAAACTTCTTTTTCAATAAATCTATTCAAAAGGCACTTTTAACATCCATTTGAAATAGTTTAAAATCCATAAAACATGCAAATGCCAATAATAGCCTAATTGCCTCAAGTCTAGCAACAGGAGCAAAGGTTTCATCAAATCAATCCCTTCCTGATTGTATCCTTTGGCAACTAGCCTAGCTTTATTCCTGGTAACAATTCCATTTTCATCGAGCTTATTTCTGAAACCTATTTTGTACCATTATTGAAACATTAGTAGGTCTTTCAACTAAGTCCAAACATTATTTCTTTTAAATTCATTTAGTTCATCTTGCATAGAATTTATCTAATTACAATCATTTTTAGCTTCTTCAATAGATTTAGGTTCTGCTTAAAAAATAAAAGCTAAATAATCATATACATTTCTTAATGAGGAATGAGTGCTTACCCTTTTAATGGATCACCAATTATAAGTTCTTTGGGGTGTCCATGAGCATGCCTCCATCTTTAGATAATGGATTTGGTGTTGATGATGCTTCAACTCCTTGTACTTGTTCTCTTTCATTATTTTAATTATCATCTGGCTCCTTGGAGGGCTCTTCATTGTTGTTCACTTCTTCAGTTCTTTGGATACCTGTTTCATCATCAAGAACATCTTCTTTTCTAGAAGATTTTTTATCAATCTCATCAAACACAACATGGATGGATTCTTCAACAAGAAGTGTCCTTCTGTTAAAGACTCTATATGCCTTGCTAAATGTAGAGTAACCTAAAAAGATACCCTCATTTGACTTGGCATCAAATGTGCTTAGATTATCCTTGCCATTGTTTAAAATGAAACAACAGCATCCAAAAATATGAAAATACTTAATTGAAGGTGTCCTACCTTTTCAAAGCTCATAAGGTATTTTTTTTAAAATAGGCCGGATTAAAACATGATTTAAAACATAGCAAGTAGTGTTTATGGCTTTCACCTAAAAATATCTAGGCAAATCATTTTTGCATAGCATAGTGCATGCCATTTTCTTAAGAGTTATATTCTATCTTTCTACCACCCTATTTTGTTGAGGTATCCTAAGTGCAGAGAAATTATGATGAATGCCATTTTCACTGCAAAACATTTCAAAATCATGATTTTTAAATTCTATACCATGATCACTCCTTAAAGAAATAATTGAAATACCTTTTTCATTTGAGACTCTTTTATGAAATTTAATGAATGCAAAAAAATTTCATCTTTATGAGCTAAAAAATATGACCCATGTAAAACATGAGAAATCATGTATAATAACTAGACCATACTTCTTGCCTCCCAAACTAGATATTTTGGTTGGTCCAAAGAGGTCTATATGAAGTAATTCTAGAGGTTTAGATGTAGAGACTACTCTTTAGATTTAAAAGAAGATTTAGTTATTTTTCAAGTTGGCAAGCACTATAAATCTTATCCTTTTCAAAACTAAGTTTTGGCAAGTCTTTTTTAAATCCTTTTTGCAAAGTTTTGAAAGCAAATGCATATTAGCATGTCCTAGTCTACGATGCCAAAGCCAACTAGGTTCATTGATCTTGGCTTTCATTACCACTAGGTATTGACCATTTGAATAGGAAGATCATCAAGATCAACCATATAAATATTTCCATGCCTATGACCAATAAACTTGATGCCATTGTCATCAAGACTAGAAATAATACACATGGATGATTTGTAAATAATTTTAAAATCTTTATCATAAAACTGGCTAATACTAAGTAAATTATGCTTTAAACCATCAACATAAAGAACATTATCTATATAAGTAGAGGGGGTGATATGGACTTTACCAATGCCAACAATCTTGCCCTTTTCATTATCACCGAAGGTTACATTCCACCATTTTGATATTCAAGTAAAAGAACTGCTCTACATCTCCAGTCATGTGCCTTGGGCAATCGCTGTCGAGGTACCATAATCTTCTTTTGTTGGTTGTAAGGCACACCTACATAATAATCAGGTGGAGACTTTAGGTACCCAAGTCATCTTGGATCCTTTAGGGTTAGTTGTGATGGTTCCTTTTGAAACCCAAACTTTTCTAACTTTATTCAATTTTGTTTTATTACACAAATATGATTTATGTCCCAAATTGCCACAAGAATAACAAGTAATCGAAGATGAAGCAGGCATAAAGAAATTCTTGAATTTTTTTTTTTGTTTATTAGGTTTAAAACATAATCCTGCTTTATTGAAAATAGCTCTTTGATTATTAAAAGAATATTCAGTTTTTTAGAACTATAAGTGAACTTTTCAACAAATGATTTTAATTTTTCAAGCTCACCCTTGTACTTCTTTTTTTTCTTGCAAAAGTTCTTAGTTTTGTTTGGCAAAATTTTTAGTTGTTGCAAATGAATTTTTTTTTTAAATCTTCCATTTCTTTTTTCAAAAGATAATTTTATCAGTTAGCTTCTTGTTTCTTGAAGCAAACAATTATTTTCAATCAAAGACCTATCATTTGTTTTAACCAATTCTAAATTTTCTTCTTTAGTTCTTTGTGTTTCATTTTAAATTTTTGAAATTCAACTACTAATTCATCAAAAACTTCATACAATTCTTTAAAGGTAAACTCATTTTCAGATTCAGGCATTACCTCATCATTGTTTGCCATTAATCAGAAATTCCCAACCTCTTGCTGCTCTTCATATGAGCTTGAGTCCTCGCTCTTGCTCCAGGTGGCCATCATGGCTTTCTTTCTTAATTTCCTTCTACTCTTCTTAAGTAAGGGGTAGTCCAACTTGAAGTGACTGGGTTTCTTGCACTCAAAGCAAGTAGGTGCTTCCTTTCTTTCTCTTTTTCTTTCTCTTTACTAGGCTCTCCCTTTTAAGGCTTCTTCTTGAAGTTGTATTTCTTCTTTCTCATAAACCTCCTAAACTTCCTTGCAATGAGAGCCATTTCATCTTCATCATCTTCCTCATCGGAATCATCACTTGATTCTTCTTTGGTAGTGGACTTGAAGGCAATCACTTTCTTCTTCTTGTCATAGTCCATTGTCTTTTGTTTCAAGGAGAGCTCATAAGTCATCAATGAGTCCAAAAGCTGCTCGAGTGGAAGAGTATTTACATCTTTGGCTTCTTCTATAGCGATGACTTTAGCATCCCAAGAAGCTGGAAGTGACCTGAGAAGTTTATTAACAAGTTCACCATTAGAAATAACTTTATCCAAGCTTTTCATGCCATTCACAATATTAGTGAATCTAGTATACTTTCACTAATAGATTCAGATGGTTTCATTTTTAATATTTCATATGTATGAATGAGCATGTTAACTTTGGTAGTTTTCACTTAATGAGTACCCTCATGGGTAACTTCAAGTGTGTCCCATATTTCCTTTGCGAAGAGACATTTTGAGATTCTATTGAATTCGCATGGATCTAAAGTGCAAAATAATAAATTCATAGCCTTTGCATTAAGCTCTATTTGCTTAATATCATTCTCATCCCAATCATCTTCTATTTTAGGAGTGGGAATGCCATTAATCAAGATAGTAGGCTGATGAGGACCTTTAACAATAGTTCTCCACATGTTATAGTCAATGGCTTGAATGTAAATGTGCATGTGTGTCTTCTAGTATGTGTAATTTGTGCCATTAAATAATGGGAGACAGTTAGAGGCTTGTCCTTCCATAACACCCATACCAATTGGGGCTACCATGATCTTTTACTCAAGATCGTTGGACTACAAGTAGAGTACTGAGGCTCTGATACCACTTGTTGCCCAGAAATGGAGCCCAAGAGGGGGGTGAATTGGGACTTTCAAAAAATTTAAAATATTATGTGCTGATCTTGAAGTGTTTGTGAAATAGGATAATTTAGCTCTAAAAGATATACAGTGGATAACAGCAAATTAAATGAAAGGAATAAAGAGCAAGCAAAATAGTGAGCAAACACACATAAACACAGTTTTATAATGGTTCGATGCAATCTAAGCACCTACATCCACTCACCAAGCCTTCCTTGGGAATTTCACTATAATCTCTTCAAGATTACAACTGACTTATTTTCCAAGGCTCACAAGTCAAAACCTATGTTGGTTTTGTCACTTAGGCTCACCAACAACCTTTACAACTTGTTTTGTCTTCGGACTTACAAGTCAACCCTAGTTGGTTTTGTCACTTTGGCTCACCAACAACCTTAACAACCTAGTTTCAAAAACCTTAAAAGCTAGGTCAACAAAGAATAAAGTCAAAGATACAAGAATAAAAGCACAATCAAACTCTCTTATAGAGTGGAATATGGAAGCTTTGAGGCTCTTGATGATTGCTTGACTTGACTTCTCTTAGGAATCACTTCAAAGACACTTTTGCAATGCTAAAATAAAAGTCTTGTAAGCTTTTTCAGTGGAATCTTCTCTTTTTCTCTCTTTTTAGCTTTGGAAATGAAGTTCTTAGGAAATGTTTGTTTCTTGTGTGTTCAATGCTTCATGAATGAGTTTGGTGAAGCTTAAGTACTTTAAAAACTTTTTAAAAAAATTTTAAGACCATTGGAGGAGCAAAATAGTCGTTGGAAGCTTGTAGGGATCAAATCTACCTCTCAAAAAATATAGCCATTATTGCTGTCAGAACTCGTGAGTCAATACTTGACTTCTATGAGTCGATACTTGAGTCTTCATGAGTCGACACTTAGGTTACATGAGTCGACTGTAGGTATAAACACTTGAAAAACCAGGGTTTTATCCTTTTTCTGTTCTCAAGCTATGAGTCGACACTTGAACCATGTGAGTCGACACATGAATCTCCTGAGTCGACACTTGCATTTCCTGAGTCGATACTTGCATTTCCTGAGTCGACACTTGACACAAAATCTTCAAAAGGCATAGTTCTGTATCTTCAAAAATCTCAGGCCATGAGTCGACACTTCATTTTATGAGTCGACACTTGACTTCTATGAGTCGACACTTGATTCTTGTGAGTCGACACTTAGCATGCCAAAGAAATTTTTGCATGCCAGTTTCTAAAGTGTCGACACTTAGTGTCCATGAGTACACTTAACTCAGCAACTTGACAAAAACATGTGCCAACCTTTAAAATTCAAAATGCTCTTCAATAAAACTTCAATACATTTTTTGTAAAGCTTTGATTGATCTATTTTGAGACCTTTTTTAGATGAGAAGACTTAAATCATAAAAATTGCTCAACTTCCAATGAGTGCCATGATACTTTTATATTAAGAATTTGAGGTGCCTATATCCTGAAACTTATAACTATAATTGAAACATTAGTATAAAATATGTACTCAACGTTTTGTTAGTCATCAAAATCAAGGGCTAAAAGAACACTCCCACTTGGACCAAAGCCAATTAGAATAGAATCGTATTTCTATCTTCCATTTATAATCGTTGAACTCTTGAACTCCAATAGCTTTTGTGAAGAGGTCAGCCAGATTCTCTTTTCCATCGGTCTTCATAAGTTTGATGTCACATCATTTTACGATCTCTCTACAGGATGGTAGCGATGCAGAATGTGCTTGGTATGCTGATGGAACTTTGGATCTTTGGCTTGAGTAATGGCTCCAGTGCTGTCACAGTACACTGGAACAAGACCATCCAGGGAAGGTGCCACTCCCAGCTCATCTAGGAATTTTATAACCACACAGCCTCCTTTGTCGCATCTGATGCTGCAATGTACTCTACTTTGCATACTGAGTCCGCCACTATATGTTGCTAAAACTTTTCCAACAAATGGCTCCTCCATTCAGGGTAAACATAAATCCGGATACACTCTTGCTGTCAACTGAAAACTGGAATCAGTATATCCCATAAGTTTTAAGTCAGGTTCTCCATAAATTAGCCATTGATCTTTAATATTTCATAAGTACTGAAGAATAGTGTTTACACCTTCCAATGTGCCTCACCTGGGTCAGACTGGTATCTACTCACTATCCCTAGTGAGTATGCTATGTCTAGTCTAGTACATGTCATGGCATACATGATAGAACTCACTTCCATAGCATATGGAATCTTATTCACATATTCTCTCTCCTCAGAAGTTATCACATAATCCTTTTTAGAAAGAGTAATTCCATAACCTATCGAAAGATAGCTATCTTAGAATTTTCCATACTGAATCGTTTCAGCACAATATCTATGTACATAGATTGAGACAATCCCAAAAGCTTCCTAAATCTATCTCTATAGATTTTCATACCAAGTATATAGGAAGCTTCACCCAAGTCCTTCGTAGAAAACTGAGATGACAACCAGACCTTTATTCCTTGTAATGCAGGAATGTCATTCCCGATTAAGAGAATGTCATCACATACAGAATAAGAATACAACTACAAAACCATTAGCCCATTTATATATGCAGGGTTCTTCTCCATTCCTAATGAAGCTATACGTCTTTATACATTTATCAAAATGCATGTTCCAATACTGAGATGCCTGCTTCAGTTCATAAATGGACCTCTGCAGCTTGCACACCTTAGACTCATCTGTAGATGTGAACCCTTCAGGTTGCATCATATACACCTCCTCTTCCAGCTCATCATTTAGGAAAGCTGTTCAGACATCCATTCGCCAGATTTCATAGTTTAGATATGCTGCCAGAGCAAGCATAATCCGAATAGACTTTAGCATTGCCACAGAGAAAAATATCTCATCATAGTCTATACCATAACGTTGACGATATCCCTGGCAACCAGATGGGCTTTATAGGTCTCCACCTGCCCGTCTGTGCCTCTCTTCCTCTTGAAAATCTATTTGCACCTAATGAGTTTTATCCCTTCAAGTGGATCAACCAATGCCCACACATTGTTGATTTTCATGGACTCCATTTCAGATTTCATGGCCTCAAGCCATTTCTCATAGTCAGACCTCAACATTGCATCCATATAGGTGATCGGATCCTCGTTGTTCTTATCAAGCTTAACAGGATCACCGTCTTGGACCAGAAAACCATAGTATCAATTCGACTAATATGGTACTCTACCGGATCTCCTTAATGGTTGCATAATAGGCTCAGATCTTATCAAATCTGGTTCTATAGCAGTCCTTGAATGTGTTGTTTCCTCTACCTATTGAACTTTCCCAAGTTCAACCTCAGCAGCTTAAGTGCCTTCATTAAGGTACTCCCTTTCCAAAAAGGTAGCCCTAAGACTGACGAACACTCTATGTTCCTTAGATAGATAGAAGAAATACCCTTTATATCCCTTTGGATACCCAACAAAGAGGCACCCGTCAGAACTAGTTCCAAGTTTATCCGTCTGCAATTGTTTGACATAAGCTGGACACCCCCAAACCCGAAGATGTGAAGGTGTTGGCTTATGCCCAGTCCATATCTCATATAGAGTTTTATCAACAAATTTACTAGGAACCCTATTCAAAAGATAGCATGCTGACTCAAGAGCATATCCCCAGAAGGATATAGGTAAAGTGGCTAAGTCCATCATGGATCGGACCATATCTAATAGAGTCCGATTCCTCCTTTTAGATACTCCATTTAACTGAGGTGTCAGTGGAGGAGTCCATTGAGAAAGAAGCCCATTCTCCTCAAAATAAGTAAGAAACTTACCAAAAGATATTCACTAGCTTGATCTGATTGAAGGGTTTTCATAAACTTCCTAGTTTGTTTTTCTACTTCATTACGATATCATTTGAGCATTTCAAACGACTCAAATTTATGTCTCATTAAGAAGACATAACCATATCTAGATAGGTCATCTATAAATGTAATGAAATAATTATACCCATCCCTGGCACTGATATTCATTGGTCCATATACATCAGTATGTACCAGACAAAGAATATATTGGCTCGCTTACCTTTTCTAGTAAAAGGTGACTTGGTCATTTTACCAAGAAAACAGATTCACAAGTTAGTAGTGATTCACAATCACTAATATTCAGAAGACCTTCTCCAACTAACTTGTTTATCCTATTTTGTTAATATGACCTAACCTACAGTGCCAGAAATAAGTATCACTGACATTATCTATCCTAGGATATTTGCAAGAAGTAGTCATTATGTAATAGGTCATGATAGTAAGTATATGCCATTACTAAACGTCCATCCATAAGTTTCACACCATTCACAATGATAGAAAAAACATCATTCTTTATTGAAAATTCATAATTTTTATTGGCCAACTGGCCTACAAAAATGACATTCATAAGAAAAGATGGACAGTAATGATAGTCATTCAAATAACATTACAAGACTCGATAACTAGCTTGATAATTCCCATCGCTAGGATTGGAACTCGACTTCCATTTTCTACGTTCAGGAGTTTCTCACCATCCATAAATCTCCTACTAACTTGAAACCCCTACAAAGAATACAAATATGAATAGGACTTTCAGTATCCAATATCCAATTAGTAGTATTATATATAGAGAAATTATAAGGTGTTATCATATAATTACCTTATGCAGCAATAGCTTGCTGCTTGCTCTTCTTCGGCCTATTTGGGTCAAGAGTGGCAAGGTAAGCAGGATAGTTCCTCCTCCAATGACCCTGCTTCTTACAATAGAAGCACTCTGCCTTACCTTGATTAGCCTTCATTCTCATCTGACTAGGCCCAGCACTTTGCACCTTCTTGGATTTATTCTTTTTCTTTTTCCCTTTTCCAAAGGGATGACATCCTGCCGCACTGCCTCCCACTAGGTTCACCAACCCTTTATTGAGCTGATGAACTTTCTCGTAGGTCTGCAGTAAACCCAATAAATCATGGTAGTTTACTACAGGCCTATTCAATCTATAGTGATCAAAAAAGTCCAAGTAGGAGGGAGGCAAGGAATTCAAAATCGTATCTTTTCTTAGCTACTCATGCTAGAAAAAATCCGACCTTGCCCAAACGCTCAATCAACTTGATCATGTATAGTACATGATCAGTGACTGATGCTTCATCATGCATCCAAGTGCTGAAAATGATAGTGAAAATCCTGTATCGCTCAACATCATCAAGTATGCCAAAAGACTCTTTTGAAGGATCTCCTTCACTTTTGAAGGATCTCCTCTGGTTGGGCTTCCTCGAACCTACGACCGAACTCATCGTTCATCACTGCCAACATGATACATCACACTGTAGCATGATCAGAGAGCCACTTCTGATAAGCATCCTTGACTGCAGTACGAGCATTGGCAGTAGGTTCCTCAGGTGCAAGATCCGATACACATATAAGATCCTTTCATCGATACCAGTTATCAAAGTTGGGACCCACAAGTTTGTCATTATCAAGCAATGACCAGAGCAACAGACTAGTAGACATAATTTGAAAGAAAAAAATATATTAGTGTATATGAATTATTAACATTCTAAAGTCATGGACTTTAGTCTAAAGGTTTCTCTCACTATTTTGTATAGATTGGTAGCCTCTACACTCCAATATGAAGAATAACACTTACTTCTTAGTAAGTACTAGAATCCAGTAGATTACACATGAGCCCGACTTTGGCCGGCCAACCCATATACATCTAAATGTAGGTTCATAACCAATTACTTCTTGAAGTAATTTCTAGTAAATAATTTTGCCCAAGGTTCCAATCAAATGGATGGGCTTCAATTGAAGGTCATGTTGGGTTACCTAGGCCGGGCACAATGGAAGACTAGGTTTCAAAAATTTCATATTCGAAACCTTGATCAGTCGGAACCCTAAACCCTAGGACCACTTGATCATGACAACTAATAAATCTAATCTTTAGGGTATAGAAAAATACCTGGAATGCTATATTCCTTTATTTCCACTAGGAATAAAAGTGCATGCCTCTAGAGGTGATTCATATAGGAATCGGACCAAGAAAGCACTCCTATGAAGGTTGCTTGTTTGCTTGGTACTCTTCGGCAGCCTTTCGGACTTTCCTCCTTTGCTGGATCCCCTACCCTCCTATAGGGCTCTCAGAGAGCACTCTGAATCCACTCTCGGTTTTCTATTACTCCTATTTTTTTCCTAGGCTCTTGTTTTAATTAGACTAGCCTTGTCTAGAAAGAACAAGCTATGTCTTAAAGAGACAAACTTGTCTTAAGGGAGAGGGAGAGAAAATTAGAGATAGTATTCTGATGGGAGTCTCATCTGCCTTGGCATCAATTATCGATGCCATTATATAGAGTGGAATGGGGTGCCTGATATGTCTATCCACCTACCATTTGATAAGACTCTTCAAATAAAAGGAGTCTTATAAGGATAGAAAAACATACCTAGATAAAACCTTTCATGCACCAAGAGACAAGTCTTTGTCTCTTTAGTTTCTAGCAGTTTTCCTCCTTCTACCACTTGGCTTTGACTGGTTATGGAAAGGCCAAATGGTGTGATTTTAGATGTGAGGCGTAGAAACACAAGAGCCTTCAAACAGAAGGACTCTTGGTCTCAAATTAGCACCAAAATGAAGAGATGCAACTCTTCATTTTGCGCCAATCTCTTCCACACCAAATTCTACCCTTTGATCAATTAATGCCCTTCCAAATGGATGTGGAGATAAGGATGAAGTCCTTTGAACTTTATCTAGCCTTGGTAACTGACAAGCAGAAGGACTCTTGGTCCTTCTATGCACATGCATTTTGGCACACACTCATTTTGGCGCCAAGAGTCCAATCCAAGTCGGACTCTTCAAAATGACCAAGATAAATGCCAAATAAATCTAGATAACTACTGAATTAGGCTACCCCACTTAGGACATAACCCAATTTAAATACCACTTAAATTGGTTAGCCTAATTAGCAAACAATCTGACCAATCCATATGGATTAGGAGTTGGGCTAGCCAACATATGCTAGTATGTCAATTAGCTAGCCAATTAAGATCCCATGACCCTAATAATATATAATTAACTTTCTTGGCAATTCTCTAATATGTGTGACCCTTTAGATTCTACATCTAGCTAGCAATAGGTCTAGATCCAAGCCAATTCGATCTAATCAAACCCGATTGACCTAATTAGGTCAAATTAAGCTGACCTAAGTTGTCAATTCGAACCAACTTTCGAATTGATTCATGAATCCATTTGAATTGATTCATGAAACCTACAAGACATGATTGATGTCTAGTAATATATCATGCCTACCCGTAAGATGAGAAATTTGGTAGAAATTATCAAAATACCCTTGGTAGAAAGTTACCGTGTAATTCAATCCTTCGATCTCCCTTTATCCTGATTAAGTGATGGGTATGGATAAATGTCAAACCCTAGCACTTAATCCTTTCAAATCTTAATTCGATAATAAAAACTCAACTGATGAAAGATTAGAAACCCTATCTAATCTCATCATGCTTTGATCAAAGGCTTCATGAGTCATCATTTGAAGAGATCATATGGGATAACTTCTTCTCTTACTAGGAGTGTCGATTCCTTGTTGATCTACTCATTACCTTCATACACAATCCACCATATCCAGAAACATCCCATACATGACTTAATTATCATGAATGAGTATGCACCAAAATATGGGTTCAAGTGCACAAGATATTATGGTAGTCCCAGGTCTAAGGATCACATACACAACTCCCACTAAGAGAATATTCTTTTGACAAGTAAGACTTCTATTTTATGTTCTCTTGTCAGATCAATTCAGTGGACTCATAAGCTAATGAGCACCCACATCCTTATATTAGTGTATCTACACAAGTGGTTATGAGACCAACCACTCTCTCCATCGAGCATATATAGGATGAGCTAGTCTTTCTGGATTTATCGATTATTGAATCAATTATCCAATGACTAGAAACATTTTAGATTAGGGTTTATAGAAACTTAGGTTTCACCATTATGATCTCCATCATAATCCTAATTTCATTATCCTAACCTATGGGGTTCATCATAATCTTGATAAGATGTAGCAATATGATGAATCAAATATCTTTTATTAATAAATAATATCATGCATAAGCTGGAAGATGCCCATACAATGATTGGCTTTTAGGGCACCATTCTTTTAATCTCCCACTTGCATTAAAGCCAACAACCTTTGTATTTTACACCCATACAATCTAAGTGGCGATCAAACTGCTGCTTTAATAGTGCGTTAGTGAATGGGTCTGCTATGTTGTTCTTTGTATCTACTCGTTCGATGACAACATCTTATCTTTGAATGAGGTGGAAGCATCTTAGGATGTGCTTGGGCTTATGATGAGACCTTAGTTCCTTATCTTGCATAACAACTCCAGTGTTATCACAATAAAGTGGTACTGGTAGTTGTATAGCAGGAACCATACCCAATTCCATGATGAATTTCTTCATCTACACATCTTCCTTTGCGGTTTCACTTGCAACTATGTACCTGCCTCAGTGACTGAGTCAACTACAGTTGGCTACTTTGTACTCTTTCAACTCACTGCACCATATAGGGGTTGGGAATTGTGTCCCAAAACCAATCGCCTATGTTGTAGGCAGTTGAATTGAGTATTGTACTCTTTGTATGAATTAATAAATATTATTTTGGCAGCTCATCACATTCTTACTTTTTTTTATAATGAACTCTTTTTCATGTGATGAAATCCTTAGGACTACATTGACTTCGATATAGAGAGGATATATCGAGTGGTCCTTAAACCAGGTTCACGATCAAAGGATACATTGTACTGGATGGTAATGTATCGAGTGTAGGTCATTGTGGTTCACATCATTTGGTTGTCCTCTTGACCAAAGGAGTGTGGTGACACTGATATGATCTGCAAGTGGGATATATGACATCTCATTGAACGTGACTCCGTGTAGCCCCTTTTTTGCCAAAGGGATACTCATGATTGGATATGGGTATATGTGTCCCTCTAACCTGAGGTCATCATGGAAGCTTGCAAGCAACTCCCTGTGCTTTGGTGCCAGACTATCTAGATTTCTAATTCGATGATGGAAGGTTTCTGGGTACAGGCAAGTACTTGTGGAGTAGCGGTGGACCAAGATGGAATTGACATGTCCAAATAGTTAGGATTGAATGTCTCATAGTGTCTCAATTTAGCAAATCCTCGATCGGGGTAGTCCTAGTGAGGATTCACTGGACTTGCAAGGTTAAGACATGTTGTGGATTGACTCAGCTAGGGTTGGCAGTCTAACCCTAGGTTATCCTGAGCATTGGAGGTCAAAGGGATGAATTATACAGTAACCGTATGCCAGAGGTTCGATTGATTGCTCTCGCATCTTTGACCTATCCGAACGCCGGGACCCATTGCTAGATGATATCTTGTGGTGGTACTAGAATTGTTCTAGTGCTACTGCCTAGGTCAAACCTATGAGGTCACATGCCATAGAGGATCTCTCCCTGATCCAAGTACCGATTTATGATTAGAAATCATTTCAGTAATGGTTTGATTGAGCACATTTGGACTGACCTGGTTTTGGATCGATTAGAATTTGTTCGGGTCCACCGGGAATTGTTTCTGGGTGACCGGGACTTGACCAAGCCTATTATCAATTGGATTTTGATCTAATTGGATATTGAATTGGTTTAGAACTGGTTTGGGATTTTTTAAACTGTTGTGAACCAGTTTTGAACCAATCCACACGATAATTTTTGGCTTGGCGAACAGGGGATTCAAAGCATCATTTCATCTCCCATTTCCATTCATTTTGGCTGGGTTTTAAATCACCATTTTATTTCCCTTTATTATTTTGTTGTGAATGAATTTGATTCATTCAAAAACTGGCTGCCCCTTAGTTTCCCAGGATGTTTCTTAGCTTCCCAAATCTCGTTTTCATTGTTCACGTTATATAATTCTGGGCAGTGGAAAAGAAACAGGCTGAAATGAAGAAACGTTGGAGAGTCTTCTTCCTTGAGAGCTTCTTCCAATTTCCTTTCAACCGAAGTTCTTTGGGGCTGGGTTTTGTTGAGAGATTGGGAGTGAAACTGCCCTGTTGTAAGTGGTGCTCAAAATTGTGTGGAAGGAAGTTCTGTTTGGAGAAAAAAAAAAATTCAGAACTTGGAGTTATGTTTTTTTTCCTTCTTTCCCTCACTGATTCAAGGTCTTCCAGCGACTATCATCGTGCGAGAAGCCGGATCAGAGGAAGCCCAGGCATGTCCCCCCTCTAGAGGGTGTTCCCTTGAGCGCCTAAGAGCGGAATCAACCTCCAAAGCTGCTATTTTGGATTGCTCTATTTTGGTTGCAGGTTCTGAATTTTTCTGGGTGTAAAAGACTTCGGTAACGTTGGTAGAAAGATCCATTACCACTCTTAAAGCAAAGTCTACCAAATATCTCCCTTGCTGTTGTTGCAGAGGGTGAGAGCAAGAGATTCCTGTTGCAGCTCTTCCTCCTGGACAGGGTTCAGTGGGACGCTGGAGGGCTCCTCGACTAGTCGACCTGCAGAAAGTCCCTAGGCGCTGGAGGGGCTCCGGCTGGGGACATTACAATGCTTAATTTAAAGGAGGAATCAGAACATAATGGAAAGAGCTTAGGGAAAGGAGTTCGTGATGGGGAAGAAGAACGTTACCCTTTACGTGGAGGTCCCCGGTTGCCTTTTATAGGCATGGAGTGCCGCTAAATTCTGTTGGGGAATAAGCTAGGAAAGCTCGAATATGCCTCCAGAATCGGCGTGGTGACGAGATCGTGGGTTGGCGGCGTGGCAGGAGCATCAGAGTGATGGCCTGGTAGCAAGGGTCGTGGCAGTGGAGTCCGTTACAATCGAGTGTCAGAACTTGTTAGGGAGGAAGGCTCTTGGAAACTCCAGGCGACCCCTCCAACTGTAGATCGGCCTCAGCCTCAAAGAAGCTGACCGTGGCGCCCATTAGGGCCTCAAAGAAGTCGATGCACGGGCGGGGAGGCGTCCGCCGACCCTCGAAGCTCCCAGGGTTGGCCCTTCAGGAAAGGGGCTCGTGGGGTCCTCTCCATGAACCGAGGGTCAGACCCCGCACGAGGATCAGCTGACTGGATGCTCGGGACGGTCCAACCCGGGACTAGCTGAATGGGCACAATAGTTGCCCCTTGCTCCTGGGCCTTGAGGGGTCACATGACTTCAAAGGGCAGGAGCATGATTGCGTGCACCTGCGGTGGATTCTGGGTCGAGGCGTCGGGTCGCTTCGAATCCCCCCTCGAACAGCTCCTTGGACAGCTGTCAGTCGCTCGTTGGAGCGCAGGTGGGGTAGTTAAAGCAAGTCAGGCGCCATGATGAAGGCCAGGCTATCCTGCATTGATCCGGGGTGGAGTGGAGCATCGCCCCATCTGGTGACATCTGGGCGGTCAGCGTTCCCCTCAGGCTGGTCCTGCACTGCTGATCCGGCGCTCACGCGGGTCAGATCCGCGCGACGGGGTGCCCCGGGCACTTCGAATCCTGAGATGCGGGCGATTATGGCTTCTGATGGGATAGCTGGGATGCGCCCGAGGTGGGCAATAGCCACTCCTCCTTCCTTCTCTCCCCTCTCTCGAAGGCCTATAAAAGGAGGAGGAAGCAAAGCGAGGAGATTTTTCCTGCTGCGCCCGTGCTTCGCGAGATAGAGTCTCCTCCTTCTTCTACAAAACCCGGCTTCTAGGAGTCCAGTCCCAGGTTAGTCCTAGTCCTCCTTCTTCCTCTCTTAGCCCCAATGGTGTCTGGTAGTAGGGGTCTGACCCATAGGCCTAGGGACCCAGGGCCAAGTGAGATACCCTCAACCATGACCCGGGAACGGCTCAAAAATCTCAGGGCGGTGTATGGCATTCCCTCCACCTTGCACCTTACACTCCTGGGCCAAGAGGGGAGGGCGAACAACCCTTTAGGACCAGGGACCCTCCCAATGTATGAGTCTCACATCAAGGTCGGCCTTAGGTTTTCCCTACACCCTCTGTTCGTAGAGATCTTTAACTTTTACAGGGTAACCCCGGTGTAGCTGACCCCGAACAGCATTCGGGCGATATGCTGCTTCATTGTGTTATGCCGTAGGGCTAGGTCCAACCCCAGTATGTCCCTCTTCGGTAACTTCTTCTACTTGAAGGGGGACTTTAGGAGTCAGGAATGGGCTTTGTTTGTTCCCCGCCAGGGCCGTAAGATCTTAAAGTGCCTCCCATCAGCCGTCCACGGGTGGAAGGCCCGGTTCTTCTTCATCAACAGTCTCGAACCATGGGGGTTTGAGCCATTGTGGAGAGAGCCACGGGTGAGAGTCCATGAAGGGAGGTCGATTTCGGCGATCGACCAGGGTACATTCGATGAGATCAGTAGAGCCAGCCCGGTGGTGGCGTTCGAGCTGCTGGGGGAGGGAACCCTTCACCAGGTGGGGATCAGACCCCAAGGAGTCCTAGGCAAGGGCTAACCTCCTCTCTTATAGATCCTTTATCTCTTTCTCTTTCCCCTTACTAACTCCGAGTTTCTTATGACAGGAGGAAGGATGCAGAGGATCGAAAAGTCCAAAGTCATCCGATGGGCGGTGCGGAAACGGGCCATCCGGAATCGGCCCCCACACCGGCCGTCGAACGATAGAAAAAGAGATGGGAGGAGGAGCGACCCATCCCGTCGTCGAGGTCAAGTCGGATGGAGATGGCATCCCCCTCACCAAGCGCATGGCAATGAGGGCGGTGAGAGTGCCGGCTCCACAAGAGGGCCAGTCATCCGACTGGAGCAGGGGCAGCCGAGGGCATCCAGCACAGCCGCAGCACCAACCCCATGCCTGTTAGTCCAAAGGAGGTGTTCTCCTCGACTGACAAGGGTAAGAGGTCGTCCATGGAGGGGGTAGCCGACAACGAAGACGAGTAGTCGGATGAAGAAATCTGTCAGGAAGTGTTCCAGCACTGGCGCACACTTGACCACCCTAGGAGGGCACGGAGCCTACCGAGGGGGGCCATGATCGATGCCGACTGGGAGGTGTCGATCCAGAGAAATCTGATCGATGTAACCGTGGAGTCTTACCGCGACTTCATGAGGATAAGGACTCTAACTTGTCTCTTTACTCCTTTGTCTTTCTTTCTTTGAGCATGATACTAACCCGGTCGTACGTTGCAGCTCCTCCACGACATCTCCCTGAAGGATGATGGCATCTGTCGAGTGGTGCATGCTGCCAAGACCTCCGCGAAGAGGGTCCAGGAGCTGGAGGCAGCCTAGGAGGCCGTAATGGCATCTCTAAAATCTTTCGAAGAAAAACTGGTGGCAACCCAAGCAGAGACAGAGTCGGTGAAGGCGGCTCTGAAAGAGGCCGAGAGCCGGCTGGTCGACCATGAGGCCAGGTGAAGAAGAGGAAGGCGAAGGCTGACTCCTTCGCCCGCCGGCTGGGAGAGGAAAAGAAGCGGTCTGCCATTTCCTGGAAATGCTGGACCGCTGAGGTGATCGTCTCAATGCGGTTTACCAGCATCTGAAATTACTGCAACCCTAAGGGATAGTGGGCTCAGCGGTGGCAGCGGCATTGCTTTCCGCGCGGGGTGTGTTGGGCCCCTGATGAGAATGCCCTCCCCTCGTGGAAATACTCCGGGTTCTTCCTCTTGCCATGGCTAGGACTTTTCCATTAATCTTTCCTTTTAGAACAAGGGGCGCAACGAAGGTTCAGGCCCCTTCCTCTAGCGCCAATTTGTTTCCGCTCTTCCTCCTGGACCAGGTTTGGTGGATACGCCGGAGGGCTCCTCGACCAGTCGACCTACAGAAAGTTCCTAGGCCGGAGGGGCTCTGGCAGGGGACACTTCGATGCTTAAGTTAGAGGAGGAATAAGAACAGAATGGAAAGAGCTTAGAAAAAGGAGTTCGCAGTGGGGAAGAAGAACATTACCCTTTACACGGAGGTCCCCCGGTTGCCTTTTATAGGCATGGAGTGCCGCCAAATTCTGTTGGGGAATAAGCTAGGAAAGCTTGAATATGCCCCAGAATCGGCGTGGTGGCGAGGTCGTGGGTTGGCGGCATGGCAGGAGCGTCAGAGTGATGGCCTGGCAGGAAGGGTCATGGCCATGCAGTGGAGTCCATTACAACCGAGTGTCAGAACTTGTCAGGGAGGAAGGCTCCTGGAAACTCCAGGCGACCCCTCCAACCGTGGATCGGCCTCAACCTCAAAGAAGCCGATCATGGCACCCATCAGGGCCTCAAAGAAGCCGACGCACGGGCGGGGAGGCATCCGCCGACCCTCGAAGCTCCCAGGGTCGGCCCTTCGAGAAAGGGGTCTACGAGGTCCTCTCCAACAACCGAGGAGTCGAACCCCGTGCAAGGATCAGCCAACCGGACACTCGGGACCGGTCTGACCCGGGACTAGCGAATGGGCATAACAATTCCTATTTTGTTTGGGTTTGCTACTATTGGAACAAAGGAAGAAAACAACGTTCCAAAGGTTGCTAGAAGAAGAAGACTGGAATAAGTTTATTCCAGTTATCCCAGCTATTCCAGCATTATCCCTGGTTTATTCCAAGCAGGAATAAGGTAAAAATTCTGTTTTTATTTTCATGCATGTGTACATCTAGCTTTACCAAATTTGTTTATAAATATTACATGCCCTGTTTCATGCCTTGTTATATCTGTACATGCATCTTGAAATTGTTAGATCCTGTGCATAGCAGGTTTTTTCCCTGTTATTTTAAAAATATTTTAAAATACATACCTACTCTCTGTACTGTTGCATGCTTAGTATAGGCATTTGCAACACCGTGTTCTTTCAGTGGTATCAGAGCCAGGTTCAGGAGTAATATTTCTTGATTGCATGTGTTGTAGATTAAAATATTTAATCTATTGATAATGTATCTGTAACTTAATCATAGGTATGATTAGAGAGTACTTTTAGGGACTTAGTTGAGACTTTCACCATGACCATGTGTCTTTGGCATGATGCGGTCTTCTTGTTGGCCTTTTCAGAAGGATCCTTTAAGGAAATCAAAAGAATTAAAATTATTTTAATTCAGATACATTTTTGGCATGACTTATAAATTATTTTTTTGGCTATGGAATATTTATAAAAGCATTAAACTAGATATGATGCATGAATTGATATGTAAAAGGAGTTTTACATGTTTTAATTAAAATTGTTTTAATTAAAATATTGGCTTATATTCAAATAATTTTAAATTGTATGATTAATTAAATGACAATTTATCTTAGGGTTATGAAACCTAATGTCATTTAAATAAGCCAATTGGGTTAATTGGGTTAGCTATCTAATTGGGTCCATAATATGGGTTAGACCTATGTTTAGTTGAACTAGATAATAAGAAAACTAATCAAAAGTTGATTAAGGTCCTTTTAGATCTATCTAATAGTTAGATGGGTTAGTCCATTCATCTAAAATGAATCTAATTAGTGGCTCCGTGGAAGTCCGAGTCTTTAGGCTAGTTTGATCGAGTCTGGTAAATTGATTGGTGTCGAGGTAGGTTTGGCATTGTGATCATGGTTGCATGAGGCTACCTCTTCCTGGCCAACTTTGTTGGTGTCTAGGAAAGATGGTTAATGGCGGATACTCACCCATGATCTCACCTACCTGGCCAGTCGAGTCGACTAGAACTGATTAGAAAAGCTCATTGACTCGAGTTAACCCATGTCACCCGGTTGATCAGTATGAATGATTGGTACGTGCCCATGGATCAATTGTTGAATTGATTCAACCCTCCTGAAAATTGATTCATTCAATGGGAGGATGATCCATGTTCTTGTCTTTTCTTCTGTCATAACCTAAAATCCTCTAAAATTATTAGGTCCTGAAAAAGACTAAGTCAAAGAGTTGATGGTGTCTTAGCCTCTCATTAAGTGAGTTAGTAATGTGTCCTTTAACTTGGTGTTCATCGACAGTTCCATAGAATGGGTGTGCATTCAATTACTGGAATTGCTCTCTCATTGATGATGGTTCAGTGCAACCTTCTTAACGGTGATTAGGTGAGCGGCCATAGTCGGGCTTGGTCATTCGTTGGCTGGAAGTATTGGATTTATCATGTTAATGGTTGGACCTAACTGGAGACCCGCAATAAAGGCCCCTAGGCCGATTAGGGTGCTCTCTAGGGCAAAATAAATTACTAGAAGTTCACTTAAGGAGCAATTGGTTGTGAACCTACCTTTAGGCGCGAATGTGAGGCCTGGCCATAGTCGGCTCCTACGTGGCTTATTGGATTTCAGTACCCACTAGGAAATAGTGATTTCACAGATTGGAGTTAGAGGCTCCCAATCTAAAAAATTAGTAGGAGAGACCTTTAACTAAAGTCCAAGTCGTTGGTTAATTGATTAATTCATACTCTAATATGGTCTTGTTTTTCCTTTCAGATGTCTTCAAATCTTTCGCTTCGATCACTTCCCGATAACAAGAAATTGAAGGGTCACAACTTCGATAGCTGGTATCGAAAGTTGAGAATTGTCCTGGAGCATGAATGGATCCTTTATGTGATAATGGATCCGGCACCTGAAATCCCCTGCCAATGCTCGAAGTTTGGTCAGGGACACTTATCAGAAGTGGGTTTCTGATCAGACTACTGTCCGATGTATATGCTAGCGACAATGAACGACGAGTTCAGTCGCAAGTTTGAGGAGGCCCACCAGAAGAGATTCTTCAAAGTTGAAGGAATCTTTCAGCACATCGATGTAGAGCGATACAATGTCTTGTGCCATCTACAATGCCAAGATGCCGAATGGTGGTTCTGTCACTGATCATGTATTGTACATGATTGAGCTAATAGAAAAGTTGGGCAAGCTCGAATGTCCCTTGCATGAGCAGCTCGGCAAGGATGCAATCTTGAATTCTCTGCCCTCCTCCTATCTTGACTTTCTTGACCATTATAGAATGAACAAGCCTGCAGTTATTACCATGGTTTGATGGGATTACTGTAGACTTTCGAGAAAGACCACCAACTGAACAAGAGGATGGTGAATTTAGTGGGGGTTCTAGAGGTCGTCATCCCTTAAGAAAGGGAAGAACAAAAAGAAGGGAAAGAAGTGTTGAATAATCCTGTTCTTAGTCAGTCCAGGAAAGTGAAAGCTGACCAGTCTTTTGCAGAGTGCTTCTACTGCAAGAAGCGGGGACACTGGAAGAGGAACTGTCATCTTTACCAAGCATTCCTAGATCCGAACAAGCCAAGGAAGGGAAAGCAACAGATTGCTGGACAAGGTATTTATATGATAAGACCTTGTAATTTCTCTATTTGTGATACTGCTAACTGGGTATTGGATACCGTAGTCCTATTCATATTTGTAATTCGTTACAGGGACTGCAAGTTAGCAAGAGATTCGAGGATGGAAATAGTTCCTGAGCATTGGGAATGGAAATCGTGTTCCAGTATTGGCGATCGGAATTCTGAGTCTTGTCTTTGAGTCCTGAACTGTCGAGTTAGTCAACTATAATTTTTGTCCTAGTTTTATTATGTGCATAATCTCTGTAGGCCTTTTGGCCAATTGTGGTTTGAACTATCAATAAAAGGAGATTTTTGCCAAGTATTTGAATAACTCTATGATAATGAAAGCTAAGTTAAATAATGGCATTTATGTACTGTCACGGCTTGTTAGTGTAAATACACATCTAGCAAACGCCCAAGGTTAGAAAATGTCAGTGATCGGTATCTTTGGTACTGTAGGCTAGGTCATGTTAACCATAATAGGATAAACAAATTGCGAGGAGAAGGCCTCCTCAAGGTCAGTGATTCTGAATCACTGCCCACTTGTGAATCCTATTTACTTGATAAAATGACCAAGTCACCTTTCACTAGAAAAGGTGAACGAGCTACAGAACTTCTGAGTCTCATACATACTGATGTATGCAGACCCATGATAATTAGTGCCAGAGGTGGATACAGATATTTCATTACATTTACAGACGACCTTTTGATGTTTGGTTATGTCTTTTTGATGAGACATAAATCTAAGTCGTTTGAAATGCTCAAACGATACCGTAATGAAGTAGAGAAACAAACTGGACAAAGTATTAAAACTCTTCGATCTGATCTAGGCGATGAATACCTATCTGGTAAGTTTTTGACATACCTTGAGAAGAATGGGATTCTCTCTCAGTGGACTCCTCTAGGAACACCATAGTTGAATGGTGTGTCCGAAAGGAGGAATCGAACCTTGTTGGACATGGTTCGATCCATGATAGGCTTTGCAACTCTGCCGCTATCGTTTTGGGGATATGCACTTGAGACAGCTTGTCACTTGTTAAATAATGTTCCAAGTAAGTTTGTTGTCTCCACTCCATATGAGATGTGGACTGGACGTAAGCCCTCAATCTCACACCTTCGGGTCTGGGGTTATCCAGCTTATGTAAAGCGTTTAGACTCAGATAAACTTGGTCCTAGGTCTGACTGATGCTTGTTTATTGGTTACCTTAAGGAAACCAAAGAATATTTCTTCTACTTGGAGGATGAACAGAAAGTGTTTGTCGCTCTTAGGGCTATCTTTTTGAAAAAGGAGTTCCTTAGAGAAGGGACTGTAGCCTCTAAGATTGAACTTGGTGAAGTTCAACCAGTAGAAGAACCTGCACGTTCTAAGGACATCATAGAACTGGATGAGATTGGATCACACCCAGAACCCATTATTAGGAGATTCGGTAGAGTACCGCATCAGCCGGACATATACTATGGTTTCTTGGTCCGGGACGGCGATCCTATTGAACTCGACGAGAACAATGAGGATCCGATCACCTATATGGATGCACTTCATAGATCTGACTCTGAGGCATGGCTTGGAGCCATGCGATCCAAAATGGAGTCCATGGAGATCAACAATGTATGGACATTGGTTGATCCGCCTGAAGGGATAAAACCCATCGGGTGCAAGTGGATCTTCAAGAGGAAAGGGGCACAGATGAGAAGGTGCAGACCTATAAAGCCCATCTGGTTGCCAAGGGATATCGTCAGCGATATGGTATTGATTATGATGAGACTTTCTCCCCTGTGGCAATGCTCAAGTCCATTCGGATCATGCTTGCTTTAGCAGCATATTTTGATTATGAGATCTGGCAGATGGATGTCCAAACCACTTTCCTAAATAGGGAACTGGAAGGGGAGGTGTATATGATACAACTTGAAGGGTTCATGACGCGCCACGATGATGAGAATGCAATCTAAATGATGGATTGAGAAATGAGAGCAATGAAGCCTATTAACAGGTACTAAATTTCATATCAAAAGTACTAAGGTAAAGCTATGGAAGGAGCACTGAAATTTGGAACTTACGCCGCGATGTAGTTATTTAAATCCTAGAGAAGATTAGGGCTAATGAATATTGAATTTAAACCTTAGCAACGATCTTCAATAACTCAGACTTAAGAGATTAGGAGGTGTTATTTACCCAAGATGATCACTCCCTAGTAGATCCATTGAAGCTCTTAGACAACTAGCCCTGAAGTGGAAGATTGGCATTCCAAAGAAACTAGTTTCATTCAACATTGATCTTTAGCAAGAGAACCCTTTCTTGAACTCCGAATCGTAGAAGGATCCTGCACGATGAACGGGTTAGACTAGGACCAATTTGAAAGATATCAAAACAGAGAAACCAAACAGGCAAAGGAACTTCGATGGAGGCATGGTGATGCAGAACAAAAAAGATGATGCGATGCGGAAGTAAATTAAAATTAATGTATATATTTTTTTTATTTATTTATTTTCAGAAGTCGGCTTCGACTCAAAGTAAAGTAAAACTAAGTTATGGAAACTAAGTAAGGATTGAAAGCACAATTTAGAAGAAGCTAAGTTATCAGAGTAGTTCAGAAGTAACGGATCGCTGGGGGTTAAGAAACTCCCAGACCTAGGGTTTCGCTCTGAACTTTCAACAGGATAGAAATAAAGAAGAGATGGTTTACCAACCAGACAGTGATCTCACAGAATTTGGGCGGAAGAACTCTCTCGAGCAGATTGTTGGATCCTCGGATTCGGCTATCTTTGCAATGGATCCTCCAATACTGGTCTTGTGGTTGGGTCGGCTTCTCCTGGACTCAAGATTTGGGAAGAAGAAAAAACAAGTGATGGATTCAGAGACTCAGGGAAGGATTTACCAGTTCGAAGAACTTGAAGGCTGATGTCGCTGAGATCCGATTCTCTTGAAGGCTGATTCGACTCCCTCTGGAAAGAGCTTTGGATCTGAAGTACCCGGACTGTAGTTGAATGCTGGTGGTCGGCCTGGACTTGGAGAGAATGGTCATGAGAGGTGGGATATGCTAGGGCTTGGTGGAAAGAGAAGGGTGATGGGCGGCTAGGGTTTGGGAGTGAAGTGGCTAACCTAGGGTTGGGGTTTTGGAGATCTCACACCTCCTCAAGGTTCCTGGGGAACCTAGATTTACTCCCTCATGGAGCTCAACACCTGGATGCAAGTGTGGAAGAGAGAAAACACAGAGTTTGCTCACAAAAAAAGTTGGTTTCATTCATCTGATTCCTTAGAACTTACAAAGGGGTTTTAATTTTTAGGACATTACAAGAGAGTAGGGTTTTACATCTTCCTATGTGGGACTAAAGGAGGGGATCTTCAAATTAGGATTGTAGGATCAATCCCTACTCATATGGCCGGCCAAATAATTCCAAAGATGATTGAGGCTTCAAAAAAGGAAAGTGGGTGGCGTCTCCTTGTCTTGACCTCCAAGAAAATTATTTTTTTCCTTCTATGCTTGGCCTTATCTGGAAGTGTTTGGGCGCCTCTCAACCTTGCCCTCCAAGAGAAAATTTGTTTCCTTTTATATCTATCTTTAGTTGGAATGACTAGGGTGCCTCCTAACCTTGCTCTTCAAGAGAAATCTCCTTCCTTCCATGGCTCAACCCTTTTTGGATACCTCCTTTTCTTTCTCCCCAAGTTATGGCTCTTTCTAACTTTGTTTTGAGTATTTTTGGCAGGTAATGGGCGCCTCCTTGAAGTTCTCTCTAAGAGAATTTCTTCCCTTTCATAGTTTGGTTCTTTTGGAAAGTCTTGGGCCCCCCCTTGATTGTGGACCCCTGGTGGATTTCTCCTTAATTGGCGCATGAGAGAAGGGAGCTGCTATCTGTGGTGTGGGGACCAAAGCCTGCTAGATGGAGATGTGGCACCCCCTGGACTCAGGCGTATGGCTGAGAGTGTGGCTGGGAGTGTGGCACCCACTTGCTTGGCCTTGGGAGAAAATGTAACACCTCAGGTTGAAGCCCTAGTCCACTACTGAGTCAACATGACTCAACAAAATAAAAATGCAGGTAATATAGACTCAAGCTAAAATTGAGTTGATCAAGTCAACCCTTATTACAAGCCAAAAAACCCTAATTCTTCGGGCAAGGTTCATCAGAGATCCAGATGGAGCTCTGAAGTCTTCTTTGAGTCTGGTGCCCGCACCACATGGATCCCTAGAGGTGGATGTTGGCGTTGGACACTTGAAAGCTTGAGAAGAGAAAATCAAACACACCCAAAGAAAACAAGAGGATACTACCAAAAAAAACACCTTCTTCAACTACTACTTCACTTAAATTTCATTTTCATCCAAAAAGCTGCCTTTACCATGGGCGTACAAGAGGCTTTTAATGGCCTTTCAATCAATTTGAAATTCCCCATATCATGAGAAATATTAGGGGGGTTACATGAAATGTGGAGGATTTGGTGGAGGGTTACATGGAATGTGGAGGATTTGGTGGAGCTGGTTGCATGATTTGTGGATGGAGTTGGCCGACCTCCTTTGAATTTGAAAACACTCCTTGGTCGACCACTTGTAGCTTTCATGTAATTTAAAATTTGAATGATGCCACGTGGCAGGTGAGGTGGCAATGATGTGGCGTGGCAAGGTGGCATGGTGACATGGCGCATCCTTCTCCATAGCACCCCTTGGAGATGACATGGCAAAGGTGATGTGATGTCCTCTGGTGATGAGTTGGCACCGGTGGTCCATGATGATGTGGCATTCCAAGTAAAGCTGGTCTGGCCCAATTTCAAGTAGCTCTTGAACTTGACTCAGTACAAAGCCTAATTGACTCTAATTGAACTCTTGATTGAATTCTAATTGAACTTTAAAATCCCAAAAGAAAATAAAACAGGACTCAATAAACATACAAGACTCATACGAGACTTGAGTTCCTAGTCTCAATCCATAAAGAACTTAGTATTAGTTGAAGCTTCTTCTTTCTGAGCCTAGTGCCCCCACCAATTCTTCCCGGGTGGGAGGAACTCGACCCTGTCGAGTATGGTTCAGCCTGGCTTTGATATTGTTCAAATAAGTCCGGGTCCAGTCATTGCAGGTCCTCTCTAGTGATTCAGGAGTCATCAGATTTTGGTCTCCCTTGCCAACGGACCAAATATCGATAGTAATCCTTGTTTCTGGTAGTGACCATCTTATTATCCAGGATTTGTTCAGTTTTCTCTCATTTTGAGGAATGGTTGTTTGTGGATACTCGGTAATGGTTCACTCTCAAAAATATGGTCAGGCTCAAAAGGCTCACTAGGTCATCATGGGTTCCTTATATTCTATCAAGTCTGAGACATTGAAGGTCGGATTGATACCTAGGTCTGAAGGTAATTCCAATATGTAAGCATTAGATCTAATCTTCTTTAGGACTTTAAAGGGGCCTGCACCACGGGTATGTGTTTCTTGAAAGTCCCGGATGGGAACATGATCTCTCTCATAGAATTCCTTGACTTTTTTTCTTGAATTAGTCCTATGTTTATAGGATTCATTGCTCAAATTTATTTCATGATGCAAATCCTCAACATGCTATGCATAGGACTCAGCAGACTCAGAAACTTACACAAGCACTTACGAAATGCAGACTGAACTAAGCATCCTTATTGAGAGGAATTTTATTGAACTCTCTAGGGCCTAAACCTAACAGATTAATGACTCTCTAGGTTTGACCCTGGTCTAGTATGCACATGAGAATTTACCATGGGTTCCTAGCAAATGCCATAAGGTTTTCCAAAAGTAGGTAGCAAAAGGAATAGGCTTTAAAGGCTCATGCAACCTAGTAATCTCATCAAAATGAAACTTTATGGCTCTAAAATTAGGATAAGACTTAAGGAAAGGCAGGAAATAGGAATCCGAGTCTTGGGGTAATTTAGGAGAATCTTGAACAGACCTTGGTTACTCATGATGACCTTAAGATTTGAATATTGATCTACGGGCAGGATGCTTCTAGGTAGTTGAAGGTCATCGGCAAAGTCTTCTAAAATAATGATTGGGTTCTTCTCAGGTAACTGAAGGAGTTCTTGTGTCGAAGCTAAAGTATTGGGTTCTTCCTGAGGGCATTGTCTTACGGGAACCAAGTCCTCACTAAATTTTGGTTGTTCTGATGTTTCAGGACTAGGCTCAATAATCTTTTCTTTACCAAAGGTTTCCTCAGGTAAGGTACTAAAGTTGTTCTCTTCACAGTCTTCGCCTTCATATTCATCTATTAAACTTATGTTAGTCTCATACACATATTTACTAGGTTCAGACTTGGCTTCTTCCTTCCCTAGCCCTTCAGTTTGAGGATATCCTAAGTCTTGAGTATTCATGAACTCAACTTGTACTTCAGGGTTCTTACTCCTATCATTCATATGAGCTAATGGGATAGTAGGAGTTGGTTGGTCTAAGGAAAATTGTTTAGCCAGCATTGGTTCAATTGGCCATTAGATCATTTAGGCCTTTCAGCATGGTTTCAAGATTCGGGTCCATGGCTACACTGGACTGGGTCTGGACTGGTGAATATGAGGCTCCTGATCTAGTTTTCATGCATGCAAGTAGACTCAAGCTCGAGCTAAGGTTTCCTAGACCTAGAGCAAAAGAGGTCTAATTAAGTGAACCAACTAGCTAGTAGTACTTATGGGACTTAGCCAGGTAGGTGGTGGGGAGTGAAGGTCCCTGATTGCCAACCTTAGACATCAATCTGAGATTGGCCAGGTAGGCAGACCAAATCACAAGCCCTGATGCACCAATCCTAGACACCAAGCCAGTAAGCACACACCAATTAGCTGACACAATTAACTTGACCCTAACCTAAACCCAACTTGTTGGTGTCCCTAACCCACTAGGGCAATTAACGTTCTACTCAATTTTAATTAACAGCTGGGATCGATATGCTGGTTGGTGATTTTTGGGCAAGGGACAGGTGATGAAACCCTGACCCTATGTCAAATTGATGCCCTTAATTTGATTTCTCATGAGATGAATGAAATGCAAAGGTGCTGCAGAAGTGTGTTGCAGTTTGAAAGTGGTGTGGAAAACATGATGAAA
Organism: Areca catechu; assembly: GCA_021397845.1. Classification (NCBI taxonomy): domain Eukaryota; kingdom Viridiplantae; phylum Streptophyta; class Magnoliopsida; order Arecales; family Arecaceae; genus Areca; species Areca catechu. Next base: position 44,478,097 of record CM038041.1, on the reverse strand, counting down.
AAAATGTCCAAAAATTTTGAAAATTCACAGAGGATTCCTAACTTATAGTTTCAATGCATATGAAGAAATTTTAAAACTAAAATCTATACTACTCTAAGCAAATCCTACAAATGAAGATAAATAAAAAGGACATAACTGAACCCTAATGACAGTGTCAAACTGCAAAAATTCTCATTTTTTTATAATTTTTTTATGATGATGAAATTTAATATGGTGATAACTACTTAAAATGGAACAAGAAAAAAATATTTCAACAAAAAATTAGTGACTTGCCTTTGGAGCTGCAGATGGATTACAGCAAATAGATGCAAATTTTTAGAAAAATAGAACCTAATCAAACAAGTGCAATGGCTTACCCAAACTTCAATCTAAAAAATTCATGTCCGGCCAGGGACTCATTATTCCCATGGGTCGTGATAGTGTACTGGAGTACACCCGCCCAGGAGGCGTGAGTTTTAGATCTTGCTTGGATTTAAAGAAAACTATTCTACCCTAATGCAACCAGGCTCTGATACCAATTTGACGCGGCACGATGATGAGAATGCAATCTAAATGATGGATTGAGAAATGAGAGCAATGAAGCCTATCAACAGGTACTAAATTTCAGATCAAAAGTACTAAGGTAAAGCTATGAAGGGCACTGAAATTTGGAACTTACGCCGCGATGTAGTTATTTAAATCCTAGAGAAGATTAGGGCTAATGAATATTGAATTTAAACCTTAGCAACGATCTTCAATAACTCATACTTAAGAGATTAGGAGGTGTTATTTATCCAAGATGATCACTCCCTGGTTGATCCATTGAAGCTCTTAGATGAACTAGCCCTGAAGTGGAAGATTGGCATTCCAAAGAAACTAGTTTCATTCAACATTGATCTTTGGCAAGAGAACCCTTTCTTGAACTCCGAATCGTAGAAGGATCCTGCACAATGAATGGGTTAGAATGGGACCAATTTGAAAGATATCAAAATAAAGAAACCAAACAGGCAAGGGAACTTCGATGGAGGCATGGATCCCTAGAGGTGGATGTTGGCGTTGGACACTTGAAAGCTTGAGAAGAGAAAATCAAACACACCCAAAGAAAACAAGAGGATACTACCAAAAAAACACCTTCTTCAACTACTACTTCACTTAAATTTCATTTCATCCAAAAAGCTCCTTTCTACCATGGGTGTACAAGAGGCTTTTAATGGCCTTTCAATCAATTTGAAATTCCCCATATCATAGAGAATATTAGGGGGGTTACATGAAATGTGGAGGATTTGGTGGAGGGTTACATGGAATGTGGAGGATTTGGTGGAGCTGGTTGCATGATTTTGTGGATGGAGTTGGCCGACCTCCTTTGAATTTGAAAACACTCCTTGGTCGACCACTTGTAGCGTTAATGTAATTTAAAATTTGAATGATGCCATGTGGCAGGTGAGGCGTGGCAAGGTGGCATGGTGACATGGCGCATCCTTCTCCATGGCGCCCCTTGGAGATGACATGGCAAAGGTGGTGACGTCCTCTGGTGATGAGTTGGCACCGGTGGTCCATGATGATGTGGCATTCCAAGTAAAGCTGGTCTGGCCTAATTTCAAGTAGCTCTTGAACTTGACTCAGTACAAAGCCTAATTGACTCTAATTGAACTCTTGATTGAGTTCTAATTGAACTTTAAAACCCCAAAAGAAAATAAAACAGGACTCAATAAACATACAGGACTCATACGAGACTTGAGTTCCTAGTCTCAATCCATAAAGAACTTGGTATTAGTTGAAGCTTCTTCTTTCTGAGCCTGGTGCCCCCACCAGTTCACATCCTCAGATGAGTCAAAAGTATACAAGCTGCAAAGGTCCATTTATGGACTCAAGCAAGCATCTCGAAGTTGGAACTTACGATTTGATAGGTGTATCAAATCGTATGGTGATGCAGAACGAAAGCTCTGATACCAAAAATGATGCAGAACAAAAAATGATGATGCGATGCGGAAGTAAATTAAAATAATATATTTATTTATTTATTTATTTTTATGTATATTTTTAGAAGTCGGCTTTGACTCAAAGGAAAGTTAAACTAAATTGAAAGAAACTATGTAATAATTGAAAGCATAATTTAAAGAAACTTGGTTATCAGAGTAGTTTAGAAGTAAAAGATCGCTGGGGGTTGAGAAACTCCCAGACCTAGGGTTTCGCTCTGAACTTATAATAGGACAGAAGTAAAGAGAAGAGAAGGGTTACCGACCAGGCAGTGATCTTCACAGAGTTTAGTGGAAGGACTCTCTTGAGCAGATTGTTGGATCCCCGGATTCAGATATCTTCGCAATGGATCCTCCAATACTGATCCTTTGGTAGAGTTGGCTTCTCCTGAACTCAAGATCTGGGAAAGAAGAAGAAGAATTTATGGAACCAGATACTCAAGGAAGGATTTACCAGATAGAAGAACTTGAAAGCTGATATTGCTGAAATCCGGATTCTCCTGGAGGCTGATCTGATTTTTTCTGGGAATTGCTCTGAATCTGAAGTATCCAGACTGGACCTGGATGCTGGTGGTCGGCCTTGACTTGGAGAGAGTGGCCGTGAGAGATGGGGTAGGCTAGGGTTTGGTGGAAAGAAGAGGATGATGGGCGGCTAGGGTTTGGAAGTGAAGTGGCTAACCTAAGGTTTTGGGGTTGGAGATCTCACACCTCCTCAAGGTTCCTGGCAAACCCGGATTTACTCCCTCACGGAGCTCAACACCTGGATGCAAGTGCGGAAGAGAGAAACACAAAGTTTGCTCACACATAAATTGATTCATTCATCAGATATTTTTAAAACTTACAAGAGGGGTTTAATTTATAGGACTTTACAAGAGAGCAGGGTTTTACATCTTCCCATGTGGGACTAATAGGATGGATCTTCAAATTAGGTTTGTAGAATCAATTCCCACACATATGGCCGGCCAAGAGGTTCCTAAAGTGTTGATTGGTGGCTCCAAAAGGTAAGTAGGTGGCGCCTCCTAGCCTTGCTCTTCAAGAGAAAATTTCTTTCCTTCCATGGCTCAACTCTTTTGGACACCTCCTTTTCTTTCTCCCTAAGTCATGGTTCTTCCCATCTTTGCTTTGGGCTTTTTAGGCATGGATTGGGTGCCCCCTTGAAGTGCTCCCCAAGAAGTGCTTCTTTCTTTACATAGCTTGGCTCTTATGGAAATGTTTTGGCTGCCCCCTTGAATTGTGGATCCCAGATTATTTTCTCCTTAAGTGGCGCATGAGAGAAGGGACCTGCTATCTTGTGGTGTGGGGACCAAAGCATACTGGATGGAGATGTGGCACCCCCTGGACTCAGGCGTGTGGCTGGGAGTGTGGCTGGGAGTGTGGCGCCCACTTGCTTGGTCTTGGGAGAAAATGTGACACCCTGGAGAAGACCTAGACCACTACTAGGACTTGAACTGAGTCAACATGACTCAACAAAATTTAAATTGCAGGGAAATACAGACTCAACTAAAATTGAGTTGACCATGTCAACCCTTATTACAAAATCAGAAAACCCTAATTCTTCGGGCAAGGTCAATCAGATATCCAGATGGAGCCCTGAAGTCTTCTTCTGAGTCTAGTGCCTGCACCAATTCTCCCGGGGTGGGAGGAACTCGACCCTGTCGAGTATGGATCAAGTTGGCTCTGGTATCTCTCCAAGAGGTCTGGGTCTAATTCTTGTAATTCTTCTCGGGAGATCCAAGAGTCATCAGAATCTGGCCTTCCTTGCTAGCGGACCAGGTATCTTTGGTATCCTCGATTACGAGTAGAGATAACCTGATCATCCAGGATCTTTTCAATCTGCTCTTTCCTCACAGGCCAGTTTGTTGGTGGACACACAGGGTTGGGTTCATTCTCAAGAGCAGGATTAGGCTCAAAAGGCTCACTGGGAATCACAGCTGGCTCTCTATACTCTACTAGGTCTGTAATATTGAAAGTGGAGCTAATGCCTAGTTCTGGAGGCAACTCGAGCACATAGGCATTGGATCCTACTCTCTTCACCACTCTAATGGTCCAGCTCCTCTAGCATGTAACTTTCTAACGGTTCCAGGAGGAAACCGTTCAGGCCTTAACCTAATCATTACATAGTCTCCCTCAACAAAAGTTTTGACTCGCCTTTGAGAATCAGCCAACTTCTTATAAGTTTCATTACTTAAATTTATTTTGGCATGAATTTCTTTATGCAAGTCCTTTACATGCTATGCAAGTGCATCAAGTGACTTCTGTGTGTGGGTTAATAGTGAAATCAGATCAAGTGGTGTGTGAGGCTTGTATCCATGAACAATTTCAAAGGGACTCTAGCCTATAGACCTATTGATCGAAATATTGAATGCAATTTCAGCCCTGGACAAAATACAAATCCCAATTCCTGGTGCTCTCAATCAAACCAAAATCTGAGCCAAAGCCTAGTAAAGGGTCAAGAAAAACTAAACTAGACTGACGATGCATTCCTAAAGAATGGACTTTATTCCAAAGGAACCCTAGGTCTAAACCTAACAAACTACGGCTCTCTAGGTTTGACCTTGGGTCGGAGGATGGCATGCAGAGCATGAAAACTTATCATGGGTGCCTAGTAGGTTCCATAAGGTCTTCCAGAAGTAGGTGGCAAACCTAATAGGTTCTGACATGTGGTTCACTCTAAAGACTTCGACAAAGTATACTTGGATGGTGTAAGAAGCATTGGAAGTCCTAGAGAAGGGAGGAGATATGAGGTGGAGTCTCGAATTACCTGTTGACTAAAAGTGATGACCTGAAGGTTTGAATGGTGATCTATGAGTGTCAACTGGTCATCCTTACGAAAGAAAAGTTTGCTACTCCCAGAAATGGATCAAGAGATGGTTCGGGAAGTAACCTAGGACATGTGATTGCAATAGTTAAGGTTTGTTCTCTAAGCAAATAATGATCCACTTTCTCAAGAACTGGATTAGAGAATGATTCATGGAAGGGTCTATGGATGATGAACTCAAGACTTGAAATTTGACCTATGGGTGAGGAAAGGTATACTCTATAGGAGGGTAGGTCAGTCATGCGAAGGAAGGGGTCTGGGGCCATAAGGAGGACTTCTACAGGACTGGGTGAATCAATCCGCTCAAGAAAAGGATGTCCAACTGAGATTACGAGAGAGACCTTAGTGGCTGAGCATGGGACAAGGTCCAATTGTAAGAGGCTTGATTCAGTCATCCTAAGAGAGGATCTACCATAGGATGGGCAAACTTAAACAGTTTAGTGCAAAGATCTTCAATTGGTACTTGGAAAATGACTGTCATTAGAGGATACAAACTGATAGCTCGGGCTAACACTATGAGTTCCTCCTGGGGTATTTGACTAAAGGAACCTGGTTCTCACAAATTTCTTGAATTTATGAACTAGGTCCTACCACTTGGTTGCTCTCCAAGGTCTCCTCAGGTAAGGAACCAATAGTATCGATGTCACATTCTTCAAGTTCTTCCCCCTCATATTCATCAACTAGACTCAAGCCAGCATCATATACTTCCTGATGCCATCTTCAATGGGTTTGGGTCAGTGGTAATCGGGTCAACTGATTCTGGGCTTGTCATACCTAACCTTTCTTCCTCACTGGTAGGCTTGGGTTCTCCCTCATTAATGTCATCCTTAGGATTCTTACCACTTAGCTATGCACAAGCCAGTCCTATGCAAGGGCACTGACTAGATTTATGGCCTCTTTCTCCACAAAACCAACATTCTTGCGATATAGGAGCCTAGGTCACACTGGGTTTCAAGCTAGTAGAGACCTTTCTTGGGCATGGGTGTGGATCTAAATGGTTTGATTTAGAAGACTTGGGTTGTTGAGTGACTGGTCTAGAATATTGTAAGGACCTCTCATAGACACGATCCACACTATAGATATCATGGTTAGGCTGCCTAAGGTTATGCTCGGGATCACGGTATAAGGTCCTCCTAGGCTCCTGGCATGGATGAGGTTGGGGCCTATTAAATTTTGGATCAGGTGTCCATTTTGATGTCTACGTTTCTCAACTACTTGGACTCGATCCCTAAGCTGGGTAAAATTCTCATTCATATCCTAACTCAATTTGTTCATACTTTCAGTAAGAGCTCTAACCATGGCCTCTAAATCAGGTTGGGTTTGACCAGGTTGGTAGGTACTCCATTCCGGGTAGACATGATGATGCAAGCAAACACACTAAATGAGACTCGACTGAAACGACTACGGTCTAACTAGACCTAGAGCCCAAACTAGATGCCCAATCAGAGTGGCAAGCTAGCCTGTAGTAACTCGGGACTCAGCCAGGCAGGTGTAAGGGGAGTGTTAGGTCCCTAAATGCCAATCCTAGACACCAATCAGAGATTGGCCAGGTAGGCAGACCAGCACACAAGCCCTTCGGGATAAAATCCCTGAACCACCGTTCTAGACACTGAGTACAAAGCACACACAGAGTAACTAGACAAACTGACTCAACATTAGCCTAGACTCGACTTGTTGGAGTCCCTAGCCACTAGGGCAAATTAAGTCTAATAAATTTTAAAATTAGGCTTAGGATCGAATGAATGGGTGGTGGTTTTGGGCTAAGGAGAGGTTATCAACTCCTCCCCTTATCTTAGATGCTCAATTGTCCGTAAGATGAATTAGGAGATGATCACTCAAAAAATTGAAATGCAGAAACACAGAAATAGAGTTGCTGTAATTTAACTCTCAAAATTTTATGGAAACCAATAAATTTCAGTAAATTTTTTAAAATAGTTTCAATTATCTTGGCTCCAGAAAAACAAAATCACACAATTTGGAGTTACCTTCAATGAGAAACAATTCCTGCAACAGGGTAGTTACAGACTGAAAACAAAATGCTTCCCCCATTTATAATTCCTGCTACGAAGTTGTAACCCAGCAGATCCCCAACACGCCCTAGGAACACCCCGTGGAATGGGAAGAGGAGGCTTGCACCTCGCTTCATTCCTAGGACCGGACATCCTAGGGAGTCTACTTCGAGCAGACAAAGTAAAAAGGAGAGACACTCAAAACATGCAAGCAAATCAGAAACCCTAGACAGGGCTCTGATACCAAAATGATGCAGAACGAAAGTTCTGATACCAAAAATGATGCAGAACAAAAAAAGATGATGTGATGCGGAAGTAAATTAAAATTAATGTATTTATTATTTTTTTTTTTTTTACGTATATTTTCAGAAGTCGGCTTTGACTCAAAGAAAGTTAAACTAAATTGAAAGAAACTATGTAATAATTGAAAGCACAATTTAAAGAAACTAGGTTATCAGAGTAGTTCAGAAGTAAAGGATCGCTGGGGGTTAAGAAACTCCAGACCCTAGGGTTTCGCTCTGAACTTTCAACATGACAGAAGTAAAGAGAAGAGAAGGGTTACCGACCAGGCAGTGATCTTCACAGAGTTTAGTGGAAGGACTCTCTTGAGCAGATTGTTGGATCCCCGGATTCAGATATCTTCGCAATGGATCCTCCAATACTGATCCTTTGGCAGAGTTGGCTTCTCCTGAACTCAAGATCTGGGAAAGAAGAAGAACAATTTATGGAACCAGATACTCAAGGAAGGATTTACCAGATAGAAGAACTTGAAAGCTGATGTTGCTGAAATCCGGATTCTCCTGGAGGCTGATCTGACTTCCTCTGGGATTGCTCTGAATCTGAAGTATCCAGACTGAACCTGGATGCTGGTGGTCGGCCTTGACTTGGAGAGAGTGGCCGTGAGAGATGGGGTAGGCTAGGGTTTGGTGGAAAGAAGAGGATGATGGGTGGCTAGGGTTTGGAAGTGAAGTGGCTAACCTAGGGTTTTGGGGTTGGAGATCTCACACCTCCTCAAGGTTCTTGGGGAACCCAGATTTACTCCCTCACGGAGCTCAACACCTGGATGCAAGTGCGGAAGAGAGAAACACAAAGTTTGCTCACACATAAATTGGATTCATTCATCAGATATTTTTAAAACTTACAAGAGGGGTTTAATTTATAGGACTTTACAAGCAGGGTTTTACATCTTCCCATGTGGGACTAATAGGATGGATCTTCAAATTAGGTTTGTAGAATCAATTCCCACACATATGCCGGCCAAGAGGTTCCTAAAGTGTTGATTGGTGGCTCCAAAAGGTAAGTAGGTGGTGCCTCCTAGCCTTGCTCTTCAAGAGAAAATTTTTTTCCTTCCATGGCTCAACTCTTTTGGACACCTCCTTTTCTTTCTCCCTAAGTCATGGTTCTTCCCATCTTTGCTTTGGGCTTTTTAGGCATAGATTGGGTGCCCCCTTGAAGTGCTCCCCAAGAAGTGCTTCTTTCTTTACATAGCTTGGCTCTTATGGAAATATTTTGGCTGCCCCCTTGAATTGTGGATCCCAGATTATTTTCTCCTTAAGTGGCGCATGAGAGAAGGGACCTGCTATCTTGTGGTGTGGGGACCAAAGCATACTATGGAGAGATGGCGCCCCCTGGACTCAGGCGTGTGGCTGGAAGTGTGGCTGGGAGTGTGGCGCCCACTTGCTTGGTCTTGGGAGAAAATGTGACACCCTGGAGAAGACCTAGACCACTACTAGGACTTGAACTGAGTCAACATGACTCAACAAAATTTAAATTGCAGGGAAATACAGACTCAACTAAAATTGAGTTGACCATGTCAACCCTTATTACAAAACCAGAAAACGCTAATTCTTCGGGCAAGGTCAATCAGAGATCCAGATGGAGCCCTGAAGTCTTCTTCTAAGTCTGGTGCCCGCACCATATGGCTTCGTTAGAAATGGAGAAAAACCTTGCATCTATAAGTGGGTTAATGGTTCTGTGATTATATTCCTAGTACTGTATGCTGACGACATTCTCTTAATCGGGAATGACATCGCAGCATTACAAGGAATAATGGTCTGGTTATCATCTCAGTTCTCCATGAAGGACTTGGGTGAAGCTTCTTGCATACTGGGTATGAAGATCTATAGAGATAGATCTAAGAGGCTTCTGGGATTGTCCCAGTCTACGTACATTGATACCATGCCAAAACGGTTCAGCATAGAAAATTTCAAGAAATGCTATCTTCCGATAGGTTCTGGAATTACTCTTTCCAGGAAGGATTGTACGACAACTCCTGAGGAAGAGAGTGCATGAGTAGAGTTCCTTATGCTTCTGCAGTAGGCTCTATCATGTATGCTATGATATGTACTGGACCAGACGTGGCATACTCACTAGGAGTAGTGAGCAGATACTAGTCTAGGTGAGGCGCATTGGAAGGTGGTTAAGTCCATCCTGAAGTATTTAAGAAATACTAAAGACCAATAGCTGATTTATGGAGAATCTAACTTGAAACTTATGGGGTATACTGACTCCAGTTTCCAGTCAGATAGAGATGATAGCAAGAGTGTGTCGGGATTTGTATTTACCCTGAATGGAGGAGTGATTTGCTGGAAAAGTTCCAAGAAGGTGACAGTTGCAGACTCGGTATACAAGACAAAATACCTTGCAGCATCAGATGCAGCGAAGGAAGCCGTGTGGTTGCGGAAGTTCCTTGAAGAGCTAGGGATGGCATCTTCCCTAGATGATCCTGTTCCAGTGTATTGTGACAGCACTGGAGCCATTGCTCAAGCTAAGGAGTCGAAAGCTCATTACTGCACCAAGCATATTCTGTGTCGCTACCACCTTATACAGAGATCGTAGAACAAGGCGACATCAATCTTATGAAGATCAATGGAAAGAAAAATATGGCCGACATTTTTTCTAAAGCCCTCAGAATAAAGAGTATGACTTTTGTAAAAGGGAAATGGGTATTAGATACTATTCTGGTTAGCTTTAGTACAAGTGGGAGTTGTTGGGAATTGTGTTTCAAAGCCAATCGTCTAGGTTGTAGGTGGTTGAATTGAGTATTGTACTCTTTGTATGAATTAATAAATATTATTTTGGCAGCTCATCACATTCTTACTTTTTCCTGTAATGAACTATTTTTCATGTGATGAAGTCCTTAGGACTACATTAACTTTGATATAGAGAGGATATATCGAGTGGTCCTTAAACCAGGTTCACGACCAAAGGATACATTATACTGGATGGCAATGTATCAAGTGTAGGTCATTGTGGTTCACATCGTTTGGTTGTTCTCTTGACTAAAGGAGTATGGTGACACTGATGTGATCTGCAAGTGAGATATATGACATCTCATTGAACGTGACTCCGTGTAGCCCCTTCTCTACCAAAGGGATACTCACGATTGGATATAGTTATATATGTCCCTCTGACCTGAGGTCATCATGGTAGCTTGCAAGCAACTCCTTGTGCTTTGGTGCCGGACTACCCGGATTTCTAATCCGGTGATGGAAGGTTTCTGGGTACAAGTAAGTACTTATGGAGCAGTGGTGGACCAAGATGGAATTGACCTGTCCAAATAGTTTGGATTGAATGTCTCGTAGTGCCTTAATTTAGCAAATCCTCGACCGGGGTAGTCCTAGTGAGGAGTCACTGGACTTGCGAGGTTGAGACATGTTGTGGATTGACTCAGCTAGAGTTGGCAGTCTAACCCTAGGTCATCCTGAGCATTGGAGGTCAAAGGGATGAATTATATGGTAATCGTATGCCAGAGGTTCGATTGATTGCTCTCGCATCTTTGACCTATCCGGATGCCGGGATCCATTGCTAGATGGTATCTTGTGCTGGTACTGGAATTGTTCCAGTGCTATCGCTTAGGTTCGAACCTATGAGGTCACATGCCAAAAAGATATCTCCCTGATCCAAGTACCGATTCATGATTAGGAATCATTTCGGTAACGGTTTGATTGAGCACATTTGGACTGACTCGATTTGGGTTGATCAGAATTTGTTCGGGTCCACCTAGAATTATTTCTGGATGATCGGGACTTGATCAAGCCTATTATCAATTGGATTTTGATCTAATTGGATATTGAATCGGTTTAGAACCGGTTTGGGATTTTTTAAACCGTTGTGAACCGGTTTTGAACCAATCCACACGGTAATTTTTGGCTTGGCGGACAAGGGATTCAAAGCGTCGTTTCATCTTCCATTTCCATTCGTTTTGGTTGGGTTTTAAATCACCATTTAATGGCCCTTTATTATTTTGTTGTGAATGAATTTGATTCATTCAAAAATCGGCTGCCCCTTAGTTTTCCCTGGACGTTTCTTAGCTTCCCAAATCTCGTTTTCATTGTTCACGTTATATAATTCTGGGCGGTGGAAAAGAAACAGGCTGAAATGAAAAAACATTGGAGAGTCTTCTTCCTTGAGAGCTTCTTCCAATTTCCTTTCAACCGGAGTTCTTTGGGGCTGGGTTTTGTTGAGAGATTGGGAGTGAAACTGGTATGATTCCCTGTTGTAAGTGGTGCTCAAAATTGTGTGGAAGGAAGTTCTGTTTTGGAGAAAACCAAATTTCAGAACTTGAAGTTCTGTTTTTTTTTTTCCTTCCTTCCCTCACCGATTCAAGGTCCTCCGGCGACTAGCATCGTGCGAGAAGCCGGATCAGAGGAAGCCCAGGCGTGTCCCCCCTCTAGAGGGTGTTCCCTTGAGCGCCTAAGAGCGGAATCAACCTCCAAAGCTGCTATTTTGGATTGCTCTGTTTTGGTTGCAGGTTATGAATTTTTCTGGGTGTAAAAGACTTCGGCAACGTTGGTAGAAGGATCCATTACCACTCCTTTAAAGCAAAGTCTACCAAGTATCTCCCTTGCTGTTGTTGAAGAGGGTGAGAGCAAGAGATTCCTATTTTTGTTTGGCTTTGCTGCTGTTGGAACAAAGGAAGAAAACAATGCTCCAAAGGCTGCTGGAAGAAAAATACTGGAATAAGTTTATTCCATTATCCCAGCTATTCCAGTATATCCCTGGTTTATTCCAAGCATGAATAAGGTAAAAATTCTATTTTTATTTTTCATGTATGTGTAGATCTAGCTTTACCAAATTTGTTTATAAATATTACATGCCCTGTTTCATGCCTTGTTATGCCTGTACATGCATCTTGAAATTGTTAGATCTTATGCGTAGCAGGTTTTTCCACTGTTATTTTAAAAATATTTTAAAATATATATATGCTCCCTGTACTGTTGCATTATTAGTGTAGGCACTTGCAACATCGTGTTTCTTTCAATAGGGTGAAGACATACCTTAATATGGATTTGCTATCATCCGGATCTGATTGAAAACTAGAATATGTATATCCTTTTACTTTCAACTCTAATCCACCATATATTAGAAAATATTTTTAGTCCTTCTCAGATATTTAAGAATGTTTTTCACAGATTTCCAATGATCCATCCCTGGATCAGCCTAGAACATGTTTACTATGCCCAAGGCATAAGCAACATCAAGCCTAGTACATAACATGGCATATATAATTGATCCTATAGCCGAAGCATAAGGGATCAAACTCATCTCCCTCTCTTCTGGTGTCTTAGGAGACATCTTCTTGGAGAGGTGTATGCCTTGACTCATGGGCAAGTAACCTTTCTTACTTCCCTCCATGTTGAATCTCTTCAATACTAAGTTAATATACCTGGATTGGGATAAGCCAAGCATCCTCTTAGATCTATCTCTACATATTTTATACCCAGTATATAGGATCCTCTCCCAAATCCTTCATGAAAAACTACTTTGATAGCCAAACTTGATCGATTACAATATTGGGATATCATTCCCAATGATGAGTATGTCATCGACATACAAAACCAAGAAAACAAGGGCATTCCCACTTGTCTTTTTGTACACATGGTTCATCCACATTCTTGATGAAACCAAAATCTTTGATTATTTCATCAAAGCGGATGTTCCAAGTCCTTGATACTTGCTTCAATCCATAAATAGATTTTTTAAGCCTGCATACTTGGTTTGGTCTCTCACTTAAGGCAAACCCCTCTGGTTGTGATATATAGACTTCTTCCTTAAGATATCCATTAAGAAAAGCAATCTTTACATCCATCTGCCAGATTTCATAATCAAATATGTAGCTATGGCAAACAATATCCGAATGGACTTGAGCATGGCTACCGGTGAAAAAGTTTCATCATAGTCAATACCATGTCTTTATCTGAAACCTTTTACCACCAGCCTAGCCTTGTAGGTCTCTATTTGACCTTCTGCTCCAATCTTCTTCTTGAAGACACATTTACATCCAATTGGTTTACTCCCTCAGGTGGATCTACTAATGTCCAAACCCGATTAGAGTACATGGAGTCCATCTCAGATTTCATAGCTTCCAGTCATTTGTCAGAGTTTCCACTCATGACAGCTTCCGTATAGGTCACAGGATCATCATCCTGTATGATACTAGCTTCATTATCATTTCCAATAACAAAACCATATCTGAGAGGTGCACTTTGCACTCTCTCTGACCTATGGAGAGGAGGTGTGTGTTGTAGTTGTTCCTAAACTTTAGGAACATCTAGTTGAGGAATTGCTTCAGGTGTAGGTTTAACTTCTTCAAGTTCAAATTCCTCTCACTACCCTTTTCTTGGATAAACTCTCCTTTCTAAGAATGTGACATGCCTACTGACAAAGACCTTTTGCTCAGTAGGATGGTCAAAAAGGTAACCCATACTATCCTTAGGATATCCCACAAACCTGCACTTCTTAGCCCTAGCACCTAGCTTATGTCCAAAAACACTCCAGACATGGCAATCCCAAATCTTAAAAAACTTAAGACATGGCCTTCTCCCTTTTCATAATTCATATGGAGTGCTTTTAACTACCTTTGATGGCACCCTATTCAATATGTAGGTAGCAATATCTAGGGCATAACCCCAGAAGGATACTAGAAGATCTATGAAGCATATCATAGACCGTACCATGTCCAATAAGGTTCAGTTCCTCCTTTCTGCTACACCATTTGGCTATGGTGTGTATGGAAAAGTCCATTCAGAGAGTATGCCTTTGTCTTTAAGATGATTGAGAAATTCGCTAACAAGTATTCTCCTCATTTATTAGATCGAAAGATTTTAATACTAGCCTAGTTTGTTTCTCAACCATACTTTGATACTCTTTGAATTTTTCAAAGGCTTCGGACTTGTGTTCATAAGATACACATATCTGAACCTTAATAAGTCATCAAGAAAATTGATGAAATAAGAGTATCCTCCTTTGGCCTGGGTTGTCATAGGACCACACACATCTGTGTGTACTAGACCTAACAACTCAATTACCCTTTCTCAATGTTTTGTGAATGGAGATTTGGTCATCTTACCCATGAGACAGGTCTCACAAGTTCCTAATGACTCAAGATCAAAAGGTTTAAAGAAATTTCTTTATATAACTTGTTTATCATGGACTCACATATATGACCCAAATGGCGGTGCCAAAGATAAATGACATTCACATTATCTCTCTTTTTCCAAGCTTCCAGGTCTTTATAACCCTTGCAATGACTGCAAATATGAGACCCACATGCGGTAGCCAATACCTATGTATCAGAAGCTGAAGAACTCAATGACAAGTTTGTTTGTATCATGTACAAACCTTTTGATGCTCCGCCAGCATCATGCTTCACACTTGCAAGATATAACTTGTAATTCTTCTTCCAATGCCCTTACTTCCCATAATGATAGTAGGTCCCATCAGCAGAGGGCTTCCTTGCCTTTTTCCTTTTCTGGAAGCTACTCTTAAGGTTCCTTTTTTTCTTTGAACCCTTCTTCATTGCCTGCTTCTTCTGTCCATTAACCAGAAGAAGCTGAGCCTTATCACCTTTAAAGTGGCTCTCTGCTGTCTTGAGCATATTCAGCAGTTTAGGCAATGACATATTCAGTTTGTTCATGCGATAATTCATGATGAACTATGAGAAGCAATCTGGGAGTGACTGTAGAATCATGTCATGATCTAGCTCTCCATCCATCACAAATCCCAATTGACCAAATCGAGTGATCAGGTCAATCATCTTGAGGACATATGCCTAAATAGAAGAGCCCTCACTCATCCGTGCTTGGAACAACTACTTTGATGTCTCATATCGAGCAATCCAATTATGCTCTCCATAAAGCTCTTTAAGATTGAGCAATATGGACTGAGGTTTTATTTTCTCATGTTGCCTCTGCAATTCATTACTCATAGAGGCCAACATGATGCACTTCACAGTCATGCTATCATTTTGCCATATTTTATATATGGCTCTTTCCTCCTCAATAGCATCCTCTCCTACCGGATCTAGGTCAGGAAAATCGAGAATATAGGCAATCTTTTTCTAAGCTAATACAATCCTCAGGTTCTTCAACCAATCCATATAATTTGGATCGGACAACTTGTTGGCATCCAAGATGTCTCGTAGTAAAAGAGTAAAAGCCATAATGTGAAATCTACAGTAAGTAAAGAATAACTATAAGCAGACCACTCATGATGATATTCATAATTAGACAAGGACTTTTTCATCTAATTGTGTCTCCCACTATTTTTTTTAAATACCATAACCCTCAACTATGGTAAGCGAGAAACCCTATCAAGGGCTTCCTTAATGGGGTTGAGATCCTAATTCCTCATGAATGCCTTGTGTTAATCACAACAAATACTCATGAGTTCAAGAATAGAAAAATCCCATTCCAATTGAAACCCAAGCAACTCTCAACATAACACTTGCCTCTAAGAAGGTCCATATCAAGTCGAAGAAGTCATTCGACCAGTAGCATATCGACTCAAGACCCTGGATGGGAAGACTCTGTCCCGGCCATGGAATGTACAAAACCTTCGTAAATATTATCAATAAACGAGTTCCTAAATTTCCTGTGTGAAATTTCTCAACCCTACTCAACTCAGAATGGCTAGTTGCATCGACTGAACGACAATAGCCTAAGTGGCCCGATCCGAGAAATCGGTCAACTGTGCAAAGGAGATTCTAATCCGCTCAGCTTATCAGTATGCCTGACGAGCGCAACAGATGGCCTAGCCAGGCCACCAAGGAGATCAAAGGTGTAGGGATGGTTTTCGTAACCTACACTACGGTAAACCCGAAGACGCACTAGGGTGGGCCTGAACAGCCTACCTTGATCACGACAGAAGTGCACAGGGATGGTGTAAATACCCTACCCTATGATAAATCCAAAAACGTGCCTAAAAGGACCACTATCATCCTTTCTGTCGATAACAAACATTTCAAAGACGGTCCAACCGACCTCACATCTTCCCTATAGATCGCTAATGGTCCAAGGAATCTACACTTTAGACAAAATGTGATACACCATATCACAGGAAACATATGGGAAGAGGTAAGAGAAAGATATTTCATTTTATTTTTTGATTTTTATAAAAAAAAATAAGAAGAAGAAACTCTCATAAAGAGAGAACAAAAAAAAGAGACTCTCAAAGAGAGACAAAAAAAAAGAAAGTAGTAGCAGAGAGGTTGCAGGAAATTTTTCAATAATCTCCCGCTGGATTTTTCCCGTACCGGCGAGGGGAGCTCTGAAGGGATGACGAAGGGGCCCCGGGGTTTCCATCCGAACCAGAATCTGACCCCTCATCGGAGTCGGAATCAAATTCATGCCTGGAAAGGGAATGGAGGGCTTGATATTATCCAGGCCCTTCAAGTCATAAAACTTGAAGGCCTTCCCCATGCATTCCCGGAACCCCTGAGGGTAGGAGTCCAGAGTCGCTTCGGTGACCTCCTCCTGGAAGGCAGCGGATGCCTTGAAGTCTGAGATGGTGTTCACCACCTCCTTCTTGGTCTCCTCCACCTCCGTGACTGCCGCTGTGACTTGGGCCCTGGTCTCCCTCAGTTGGGCCTCCAACAGGCGGACCTTCTCCAGACGGTCCATGAGAGGCTCATCGTCATCCCCCGGCTCGAAGAATTCCGGACTCCTCTTCCTCTTTGGGTCGATAGCCCTCCTCTTTGCAGCCCGACGAAGCTCGGAAGTACTGAACCTCATTTTCAATTGGAAGGAGTCTACAAGAGTAGTCGCCCTTGGCAGCAGAAGGCAAGGTCCTATTTATAGAGACCCTGCACCCATGACCGACTGTTGGGAGGTGTGCTCCACATCTTTTTCTAGCCGCATCAGAGAGCCACGTGTTCGAGCGACGTTTCGAGAACTAGAAGGCCACTCGGGGGTCATTCCCAGGACAACAACTGCCGGCGCTTCGAATCCAGAGAAATCCCCATCGTGCGATGGCAATATTAATGGCTCCTTTTTAGAAAAAGGAGACCTGGCGGCACACAAGGCATAAGAAATCATGACTGTACGAGTATTGATATGCTGCATGGACAACGAGAATCGCGATCAAACTTCCCTAATCATCGAATGACAGGGAATTGACGCCTGTCTACCCCAACGGATAGATTTAGTTCCAAAAGGAAGGCGACAATAGCCTAATCAATCATAGACGGTCGTCGACAACGGAGTTCTAACCTATTTCGGAGTTTGTCTTCATTAATTATCAATTAAACGGCCTTCGGCCACGACCATTTGGCCAAGCAGAAGAAGGGCAAGTGAAACTTGTTCAGGCTACGTCTAAAAACATAATACAGCATATGCAGGAGGAGAAAGCTGCTTTAAAATTTGGAGAAGTTATCATACAAAAGCCATTGACAGTACAAATAAGAAAAAGAAGAAAATGCTTCTAAAGCTACTCAGATTATTCAATATCAACTGGAGGAGACCCAACATCACATGATTGAAACAACTTATCAACCTGTGCAGAAAGGATCTCGTCAATTTGGGCCGGGACTGGAGAACCTTCGGCTTGGACTCCCCCAGCCTGAACCTCCTCCTGAACCGAGATCGGAGTTGGGGTCGCCCCCAGATCTTCGACTGATGCAGAGGCCTCTTCTCCCGGGCATGGCACCTCCTCGGCCTCCACTCCCTCCTCCTCTTCTTCTTCAGCTATGTTGAAGGGAGGGATGCTAGAAAGATCAAGGTGGGGGAAGGCCTCCTTTACCTGGAAAGTCCATCATTAAAGCCATGCTGGTAGCCGTACAAGGATGCTTCATTCGTTTCCTCTTGGAATTGTAAAGACCTCCTGAAGTCTGCTATAGCATCATCCACCCACTTTCTCAAGGACACGGACTCTCTCTTGGCTACTTCGGACACCAGAATTGCCTCTTCGGCCCTCCTGGCAGCCTCCTCCGCTGCCTTGGTCAAACTCTCTATCTTCTCCTGATTCTCCCTGGCAGCTTGCTCCAAGGAGTCAATTTGTTTCCTGCTTTTCCTCCACCCTGCCCCTTGCTCCGCTATTGTTAGATGGGCATTCTTAATTCGCCCTTCAGGTCATGAACCTCGTCGTTCACCCGGACAAGGCGATCCTCCATAGACTGTCTCAACTCTTCGGCTACTTCCTTTGCAGCCCTGGCAGTATGAGTTCCTCCTTGAGGCCATGGATGACGCTGTCAACATTTCCCAGGCCCTCCTCCATAAAGGTAAGGTTGTAGACCAATTGCATCAAAAACATGGGGTCATGGTTGAATAATTCTCAAACAAAGGAGACGGCAAGGACCATACCGGTTGCAGGGCGGAAAAGGCAGAATCGGACACCCTAGGAAGGTTTCGATTTCGAAGAACTGCCAAGTCATGAGGCAGCAGCATGCTCTTCAGCGCCTGCCTAGCTACGGTAGGGACCAGCAGTCCCCCAGTAGGTGAAAGCTCCAAAGAGTTCGCCGAACAGCTTCCAGCTGGAAAAGCCCCGTGAACGAACTCTCCCTTAACTTGCCGCACTTTTCCCTATCAACTGCACGGGGGCAAAACGGTGGCACATCCATCGCCTGAGGCGGACTCCCCGTTGTGCGAATCGGGAAAGTAGCCGCCGATGGAGTTTCAATGGACAAGGTCTCGACGGGGCCCCTTCCACGGTGCCACATCTTCCCCTGAGGTTCCCCGGGAAGACGAAGTGCTCCGGTCCCCCTCAGGACCGTCCCTTCGAGCCTTCTTATGAACCACCAACCTAGTGAGAGGGGCTTGTGCTATCCTCTTCTCAGAGGTCTGATGGAGCCAGCTCACAGCAGGCTTCATTCCGTCACCTACAAGCATAAGAGTTTATTTCAGTCGACTGAGCTACAACAAAACCAGGGGGAAGGGGTGCAAAAATTTTCGTCACTATACCTAATGTGGGAAATTTGCTAATTCCTGCAAGATGGAGATTTCTCTCCTCCAACAACTCCCGGATAGGGGCGACTTCCAAATTAACCAAGAGATCGTAATCCGACTGATCAGCCACCAAGACCTTCTTCCCATCATTGGCGGTTAAATGAGGCTTCTTCCAAACAGTGTCGAAGCCCCATGGATCAAAGGACATACAAACACAAAAATGGGTTTCCACCCATGGATGGCACTAGGCATGTCCTTGATGACCTTGCGGCCTGGTCGAGGGCCAATCACCCACCATCCGTTGCTATGGAAATCCCTCTTGAGTACGAAAAGGGCCATGAATAAATTGATCCTAGGTTCTATGTTTGCAATGCTGCATAAGACCAAGAACCGGCAGATGTTCTGGATGCTGTTCGGGGTCAAGTACGCCGGCACCACTTGGTACAGGCAAAAGATTTTGATGAAGAAAGGATGAAAGAAAAATCGAAGGCCAGCCTTTAGATGATTTTCGTACACGGCTAGGCACCCGGGGAGAGGTTTGTTCACCCGTTCCTCGGGTGCGGGAAGGACAAAAAGGAACCCCTCAGGGGAGCGATAGCGTTCTCGAAGAAGGGCCATCTTCCCCTGAGAAACCGAACTAGAGATCAACTCTTGATCTACTACGTCGCCGGCCCCCGAGGGCCCAACTTGTTCCCCCTGACTTTCTATGGTCTCTTCCATGATAAAAGAATGTAACAAAAAGGCAGAAGGAGGATTCTACTTGCGAAATAGACCAGTAGTCCATAACAAGGAAAGCTGAGTGAAGGATGAGACGAGGTTGAAGAAGCTTCTTTAGCCGGACCTTCTCCCTTTTCTAAGAGGAAAACAGGGGTCTCTGAAGCCCTACCAGGTTGATTTGACCAAAGGTTATCTAGGGAGGTAACCCACCTTCAACTAACTACCAGGATGAGGCACATCCATCATCCAATGGATGAGGGAAAGCCGCCACAACCATCCAAATCTCAACCAAAAGATTGACTGAACCATCGTGCAACGAGAAAAAGAGAGACAGTCCCAGGGCCGCCCACTCTTTCCTTCTCCCCCAACCAGGGAGTAACAGCTATCCACCCTTGATTCCCAGATCAACCAGCAGTCATGATGGGCAGTCCAATCAGAGATCCCATAATCATCCACTACACTATCTCCTGGGAGGAAAATGACAAAGCATTAGTATTCTCACTTCTCGAGGCAAACCTTCGCTTTGAAAACTGAGAGTAGGGGGACAACTGTTAGGATATCCCAGTCCAGGTATGAACCAAACACCAGTTCGACTGGCCGAAGACCTTTTTTCTGAACCACTGACTCGGACCAGGAAAGGTTAGGCCAACTACAGGCAACCCAAGGCTTCTCACCGATCTACAACATCCTAAGGCCAGATCTTCGAATGATGTCTCGGCCCTAACCGAAGACCAGGCCTCTTGTCGACTTCTGAAGATATGCTCTTTGGTTCCTACCGAAGATACGATCTCCGGCTCTGGGTAGACACCAAGTCTTCGACCCATGCAAAGGATGGAATCTCCAACTGAGAAACTCCCTAAACAAGGGAAATCTAAAGATAGGACCACAATCTGGCCCAGATAGGCAATAGTAACCAACTGTTACTATCGATAATCTCCATGCCACAATCATGGCGAGCAACTCCAGCTGCCACACCTCCAGTCTGGCCGGAACTGCTAAATGATAACCTACGATCGCCAATCGTGGGGAGAAATTAACTCCCCACAATCACCAGAAAAAGAGCGGGGCTGCAGGCCGGACGTCTCCTTTTAAATAGTGGTAAAAAGATTGCTGAGGGAGGTACGCACACATACATACACCCACGCATATTCTAAAAGCCTTTCCCTCTCGTTCTCAAGATTCTTCCCATTCTATTGCTGGGATCTACCTCTGATTTAGGCATCGGAGTGTCCCCCACCGGAACAACTACGGCAAGGGACCTGTTTTGCAGGTGAACCAGGGAGCAATCATGTGGTGCAGCAGCTCCGACCGGCCGATATAGGGACTCCATGCCAACATTTTCCTCCTCAGCCCATGCCTCGTCGTCTTCCACCGGCCCACCGTTCGTTGCCCTCCGCCACGCACCACTGCTTGCCACCACTCACCATCGCCCGGTGACCACCCATGGGAGAAGTGGAGTCCTAATCGAAGTGGGAGTCCAACAGGCTCGAGGATTCGGAGAACCAGGGAATCAAGGATTCGAGAGTCCCTTTCGGACTCTGTTTGCCAGAAAGAAAAGATCAGCTGCTTGATGGGTTAGAAGAGCAGCTGCTTGATGAACCCATCAAGCAACCAATCGGATGGCCGAGAATTCTTTATATGATATCTACCCGATCTGGAGCTTGATTGAGCCCAAACTTGATTGGGATGAAGCTCTAGACATCCTCTATTTAAAAGACCCCTCGAATATAGAAGAAAGCATTTTAGAGAGAAGAGTATGGTACAGAATAGGAGGTTCAGTTTTGGGTTGCAGGTTAGTCTCTAAGAGTGATGTTTCTTGGAGGAGAAGCTGTGCCAAATATGCCATCTTCAAGCCTACGTCGATCTCTGGATCAAGATCCAAGGAGGAAGAAGAAGAGAAAGCCCAGTTCGCTCAATGGAGTATGACGGAAGGAGGGGATGTGATATCAACCGACTTCCTGACGAAGGTGTGCCAATGGACTTCAGAGTCTTTGTTCCTATTTTTAGTAGTTTAATTGTTATTTTTAATTTCTTGTAGTTAGATTTTTCTTTCAATGCAATATCTATTTTTATTTAATTTAAATTTTTGTTATTTATTTCCTCACATGTAGATGCTAAGATCCGACAAGCGGATTGAACGTACTTGAGCTTTCTTTTTCTTTCGTACTTTTACTTTTTATTTCTCAACTTCAAACTATTTTATTTTATTTTTTAAAATCAAAGATTTTAAATCATATTAAGCACTACCTTCTCCGTAGATTCTACCCAACTCACTCTTTCTACGTAGTCTTAATTTTTTAAAAGTTGGTTAATTAAAATGATAGCCACGGTGTCTTAAATATAACATCGTGGTCTATCAGTCATATTTCTTATTTTGTATGTGGATGACATTCTCTTAATTGGGAATGATATTCCTACATTGCAGAAGATAAAAGTGTGGCTATCATCTTAATCTCCATAAAGGACTTAGGAAAAGCATCCTACATCCTTGGGATGAAGATCTATAGGATTAGATCTAAAAGGTTGCTAGGGTTAACCTAGTCCATGTACATTGAAACTGTATTAAAGCAATTTAGCATGGTGAATTCCAAGAAAGGCTATCTTCCGATAGGCCATAGAATTACTCTATCTATAAAGGATTGCCTGACAATTCCTCAAGAAAGAGAGTATGAGTAGGATTCCATATGCTTCAGCAATGGGATCTATTGCCGCCAAGATCGTCGTGGCCCGTAGCTGCTATTGGCATTGGAGTGCACTTCCTTTGCTGTCTGGCCATCCAGTGGTCCAGGACTTGCAAAACAGGGATTAATGACCCAGGCCAGGGTTTTCCGGCTGGGGCACTCCAACGGTCAAGTCAGTGATGATCCAAGAGAACAGATCCTACTAGTCGAGCCCTTCTTGATGGACTCCATGCTAGGAGGAGTGAATGGTGTGAGAGTGGGATGCAAGTGTATCGGAGAAAGAGCGGCCTAGCTAGAAGGATTCTCTGTATGGCCATTTTGCCTGCCCTTGCCTGGACTTGCTTGTGGTGTCATGCTCTCTATTTGAGCTTGCACTTGTATTTGAATTGTATTGCATGTTACCTCTTTTTTTCTTCCTTCCTTCGAGCTTTGTAGTCTAGGTTACCGTTGGGCGCCCATCTTGGGATCTCCGCTAGGCTATCAGGTGCGTACGGCAATGCCCTGAGATGCATTTCCCGATTCATGATAAGGAAAGATGTCATGTGTTCTGACATTCCTTCTGGTCGCCTCATTCTGGGAAACCCGGCAGTACCTCGATCGGTGGGCTGCCACCCCGGGATTCGAATCTCTTGGTTGACTTCCTCTTTCGAGTGGTTCAGGTGGTTGGTGAGGAGGTAGCACCATGATCAGTGGGCCTCTCCCCTTTCTGGAATAATTGACGGTCGCAGGTGGTCATTGCGGCCTAGTGGGTGTCCCAGTGTAATTCTTGGGTGGCTCGCTGGCATCCTGGGATGGCGGTGCTGTCCCTTGGTTCGCTGGTGTTGATGCCTGAGCTGGGGACTGAGCTGGGAAGGCAGGGCTCGACTCTGACCTAAGCATCCAGAGCTCATGGGCTCGCCTCGGTGAAGGAGGGCAGAGCGCGGGCCCAATCCAAAGGGCTCGACCTCGAAGAGGCTCCATGTGACGGAAGAGGGCTGAGCTCGACTCCGACCACGGGGCTCGATCTCCGAGGGGCTAACTCTGGAGGGTAGAGTGCGGGCCCAATCTAGAGGGCTCGACCTTAAAGAGGCTCCACGTGGTGGAGGAGGGCTGGGCTCAACTCTGACCATGGGGCTCGATCTTCGAGGGGCTCTCTCTGGAGGGTAGAGTGCGGGCTCGGTCTAGAGGGCTCGACCTCGAAGAGGCTCCACGTGGCGGAGGAGGACTGAACTCGACTCCGACCATGGGGCTTGATCTTCGAGGGGCTCACTCTAGAGGGCACTGCTCGGCTCTGGCCTAGGCATCCTGGGCTCACGGGCTCGACCTGGAGGAGGATGGAGCTCGGCTTAGATAGGCGGTCCCATTGTCCCCGGGGAGCTCAGCCCGGTGGAGGAGTCTGAGCTGGAAATCCGACGCAGCGCCTGGGGTGGCGATTTTCTATGAGTGGCATCTGACAGCTACTCCATGTCAGTGGTCTTGCCACATCAGGATCTATTATTTACTTCATAATATGTACGGCACTAGATGTGGCATACTCACTAGGGTAATGAGTAGATACCAATCTGATTTAGGTGAGAACAATTGGAAGGTTGTAAAGACTATCCTTAAGAATTTGAGAAATATTAAGGACTAGTAGCTCATTTACTAAGATTCTAATTTGAAACTAGTGGGTTATATCATTTCAAGTTTTCAGTCAGATAGGGATGATAGCAAGAGTGTATCGGGATATGTCTTTATCCTGAACAAAGGAGTAATCTACTGGAAAAGTTTCAAGTAGCATATTGTTATCGATTTAATTTGCAAGGTAGAGTACATTATGGTATCTGATGCTGTAAAGAAAACTATTTGGTTGCAAAAATTCATCAGTGAGCTTGAAGTGGCACACTTTATTGATGCTCCAATTCTTCTGCATTATGATAGCACCAAAGCCATAGCTCAATAAAGGAACTGAAGCCATATTAGCGGACCTAGCATATTCTACATCACTATCACCTTGTCCACGAGATTATGGATTGAGATGATGTTGACCTTCAGAAGATTGATGGAAAGGAGAACTTGGCCCACCTATTTACTAAAGCCCTCAGAATTAAAGAGTTCGATGATCACAAGTGGAAGATAGGTTTTAATACTATTTTGATTGGCTCTAGTCCAAGTGGGAGTTGTTAGGAAATATCATAAAGCTAATCATCTGAGTAGTAGATGGTTGAGCTTATTGTAATTTGTATATGAATTATTAATAAACAAAGTTGTTTTTGGCAGTTTATTTTTTGTGCATCTTCCTTTTGAATTCTTTTATGAGATAAAGTTCTTATAACTACTTCTATTCGATAAAGAAAATTTGTCATATAATTCTTAAATCTATTCATGACCAAATGATACGTTGCTATCTAAGATGACAATATTTATCGAGTATAGGTCGTTATGTGCCATATAGATTGGGTATCTGTATAACCAAGGAGTGTGGAGATATGGTATGGCATGTAGGTAAGTGTAGGTGTACATTTTACTGAATGTGGCCAATTCTATTGAGTACACTACTGTTAAGTGTATCTCATAGAAGGATATAGGTATAAGTATTCCTCCAACTTGAGATCACTACGATGACTTGCAAGTAACTTATTATACTTGGTACTAGACTACCTATATTTTAATATAGTAATGAAAGATTTTTGGATGGAATCAAGTACTTGTAAAGTCAGTATGTGAGTCAAGAAGGATTGACCACTTTAAGGTGTTGGAGATAATGCTTTTGTGTTTCAATTTAACAAAAACTTGACAAGTATTATCTTTATGAGAATTCATAGGATTTATTAGGTTGAGACATTTTTGGATGCATTATTTAAGAGTTGGTAATTGACTCTGAGTCATCTTGAGTATTGGATCAAAGGAATGAATCATACGATAACCATATACCTAAGTTCTTAATGTTGCTTTCAAAATCGTTTGACCTATCTAAATGTTAGGTACCATTACTAGATGGTCATATCGATTAGTTCAGGAATTTATTATTGTGCTACTAGCCTAGCATTTGAACCTATGGAATCATACATAATAGAAGTTTTTGATTGATTATGATAACTGATTAATGATTAAGAACTGTTCAATGATATAATTATCAATATGATTGATAATTAAATATTATAAAAAATATTAATTAGTATTAATTAATTATAAAATGATTAATTAGTTATTAAATTTTTAATTATCAATTAGATTGCTAATTAGCTTAATTTGATTAAGCAAAGAAGTTTAGGTCAAGTTAATTGAATTGGATTCAATTAGCTCCCACCCGATTAAGCTATTAGATGACCTAATTGCTAAGAAATTTTAATTCTAGTTTGATTCAGACTTGGGCTTGATTAATTTCTAATTTGATTAGAATTTAATTAAGTTAATTGGAACCTAATTGGATTAGGATTGGGTATTTATTGAGTTAAACTAAATTTGATTTGATAGAAACTTAGTTTGTATTGAATTAGAATTAAAATCCCACCTAGCACCACTTATCTCTCTCCGTAAAAATTCTCCATGCTAATTTAGTTTTGCCATGATGAATTCCCTTGCCAATCTCATTTTGTCACCCTCCCTTGGATAGATTAGGATAAGGATTAGTTGATTTAAGTTTGAATGAATTTTGAATTCATTTTGATAGAGTTTGAATGGGATTCAAATTCCTAAGCTTTATCCTCATCTATCATAACCTAATCTCCACATATCCTCATCTTTTTCTCCATCCATATTTTTTTATCTATTTTTTTATGGGTGGGTGATGCAGAACAAATAAAGGGACGCGATGCGGAAGTAAATTAAGATTAACTAATTTTTTTGTTGTTTTTATAGGTTTGTAGAAGTTGGCTTCAAATCAAAGAAAAGTTAACCTAACATTGAAAGATACTAATATGATAATTGAAAGCACAATTTTAAGGAAACTAAATTATCAGAGTAGTTTAGAAGCAACGGATCGCTGGGGGTTGAGAAACTCCCAGACCTAGGGTTTCACTCCGAGCTTTCAACAAAATAGAAATAAAGAGAAGAAGGTTTTTCTAACCAGACAATGATCTTCACAGATTTTGGTGGAAGAACTCTCCCGAGCAGATTGTTGGATCCTCGGAGTCGGATATCTTCGTAATGGATCCTCCAATACTGGTCCTTTGGCGGGTTTGGCTTCTCCTGAACTCAAGATCTAGAAGAGAAGAAAAACAATTGATGGAATCAGAGAGTCAAGGAAAGATTTACCAGGTTGATGAACTTGAAGATCGAAATTGCTGAAACTGGATTCTCCTGGATGCTGATGTGATTTTCCTTGGAACTTGCTCTGGATCTGAAGTAGCCGGACTGGATCTGGATGAAGGTGGACGGCCTGGACTTGTAGAGAGAGAGAGGCCGTGGGAGATGGATGGATCTAGGTTTGATGGATTGAAAATAATGAAGGGTGGCTAGGGTTTTGGGATTTCAAGTGGCTAACCTAGGGTTTTGGATAAAGATGGAGATCTCTCACCTCCTCAAGGCTCCAATGGAACCCGGATTACCCCCTCACGGAGCTCAACACTTAGAATAGTGCGGAAGAGAGAAACCTAGGTCACTCAACACAAGAGAATAGCAAAAAAATATTTTTCTTCATTGATCTCTTAAAGTTACAAAGAGGGGTCTATTATATAGACCTAAATTTTCTCCTAGCTTGTACAAATTCCCATGTGGGACTAAACTCTTCCAACCCTAGATTAGGTAGAAAACCTCTCCCTTGGCTGACCAAGAGTCCTAAAAAATTGGACGGCCATAAAGGAATTATTTTGGAACTTTTATGGCACCTCCTTTGGAGTTGGATTTGGATTTGGAGTCCTCTTCTTCTTATGGTATTTCTTCTTTTCTTCCACTCCAAGTTAAGCTCTTTGATTTTGATTTGAACTTCAATTAGGAGTAGGTTGGATGTCCTTCTTTGATTTCTTCTCCAAGAGAGTTTTCTTCCTTCTTTGCTTAGGTAAATTAGGCAGGTGGTGCGCCTCCTTTAATTTAGCCTCCAATTTATTTTTTTCTTCTTTGGATGTGGGGACCATGACACTGGGATGCCTCTATGGCGCCTCCTGGACTCTGGCGTGTGCTCGGAGTGTGGCTGGGCGTGTGGCTTGGAGTGTGGCCTCCACTTGCTTGAACCTTGAGTTGATTGGAAGAGAAATGTGGCACCATTTTGGACCAAATTGAAACCACATTGGGACTTGCACCGAGTCAACATGACTCAACAAAATTTAAATGGTGACTCAAGAAATAAATAAAATAAATAAACTGGTTGACCAGGTCAACCTTTATTACAAACCCTAATTTCTCGGGCAATGTCAATCAGAGATCCAAATGGAGCTCTGAAGTCTTCTTCTGAGTCTGGTGCCCGCACCAATTCTCCCAGGGTGGGAGGAACTCGACCCTGTCGAGTAAGGCTCAAGTTGGCTCTGGTATCTCTCCAAGAGGTCTGGGTCCAATTCTTGTAATTCTTCTCGGGAGATCCAAGAGTCATCAGAATCTGGCCTTCCTTGCCAGCGGACCAGGTACCTTTGGTATCCTCGATTACGAGTAGAGATAACCTGATCATCCAGGATCTTTTCAATCTGCTCTTTCCTCACAGGCCAGTTTGTTGGTGACACACAGGGTCGGGATCACTCTCATGATAGGGTTAGGCTCAAAGGCTCACTAGGAATCACAGCTGGCTCCCTGTACTCTACTAAGTCTGTAATGTTGAAAGTAGAGCTAATGCCTAGTTCTGGAGGCAACTCGAGCACATAGGCATTGGATCCTACTCTCTTTACCACTCTAAATGGTCCAGCTCCCCTAGCATGTAACTTTCTAACGGTTCCAGGAGGAAACCGTTCAGGCCTTAACCTAATCATCACATAGTCTCCCTCAACAAAAGATTTGACTCGCCTTTGAGTATCAGCCAACTTCTTATAAGTTTCATTACTTAATTTTTTTGGCATGAATTTCTTTATGCAAGTCTTTATATGCTGTGCAAAATTCTCAGCAGATTCGGAGACTCGAGTGTGGACAGGTAAAGGGACTAGGTCAAGAGGTGTGTGAGGTTTGTACCCATGTACAATTTCAAATGGACTCTTACCCGTAGACCTATTGACCGAGTCGTTGTACGCAAATTCTGCCCTTGGTAGGTATAAATCCCAATTTCTGGTATTTTCACCAACAAGACATCTCAGCAGATTTCCTAGGCTACGGTTCACTACTTCAGTTTGGCCATCAGTTTGGGGATGATAGGCAGTTGAAAACTTAAGTTTTGTCCCTAACTTATGCCAAAGGGTCTTCCAAAAGTAACTGGTGAACCGACATCCCTATCTGAAACGATTGTCTTAGGTAGGCCATGGAGTCTAACTATCTCATTGAAGAAAAGTGTGGCTACCTTAGACGCATCAAAGTTTGGGAACAAGGCAAGAAGTGGGCCATTTTAGAGAATCGGTCGACTACGACACAGATAGAATCATGTCTCCTCTGGGTCTTAGGTAAACCTAACACAAAATCCATACTCACATCTTGCCAAGGACGATCTGGGACAGGGAGTGGGGTATAAAGGCCAGTGTTTTGTTTTCGCTGTTTGGCAACAGCGCAGGTTCGACATCTAGCTACAATATTAGCTACATCCCTTTTTAAGCTAGGCCAGAAAAAGTGGTCTTCAATAGCTAGAATGGTCTTGTCTTTTCCAAAATGGCCAGCTAAACCTCCAGCATGGATTTCCCAAATCAAAAATTCCCTAAGAGAAGTTCTAGGGATGCAAAGCCTATTTTTGAAGAACAAAAAACCATCTACAAGGTATAATCCTGGTGATTACTAGATGGTCCTTGAACTAGATCCTGATACACAGTTGTGAAATCCGGACAAGACTCATATTCCTCTTTGATTTGCTCAAACCCTATGACCTCAGTTCTAACAGAAGTTAATAACAGAGATCGGCGACTAAGGGCATCAGCTACCTTATTCTCAACTCCAGCCTTATGTTTCAGGACAAAAGTATAGGACTGGATATATTCTACCCACTTAGCATGCCTAGGGTTAAGCTTCTTTTGGGAGTTCAGAAATCTAAGAGCCTCATGGTCCGAAAATAGTACAATTCCTGCGGTAGCAAATAATGTCTCCAGTAACGCAAAGCTTGCACCACCGCATAAAATTCCTTATCATAGGTAGAATACCTAAGCTTAGCATCATTAAGTTTTTCACTAAAGAATGCTATGGGATGATTTTTTGGCTTAGGACTCCACCTATTCCAACACCTGAAGCATCACAGGCAACCTCAAATACTTTAGAAAAATCGGGTAATCTCAGAATGGGTGCCTGGTCATTTTATCCTTAAGATCTAGGAAGGCTTTATGGGCTGACTTAGTCCAATGAAATTCTCCCTTCCTAATACAATCAGTGATTGGAGCAGCTAAAGTACTAAACCCCTTGATGAATGGCCTATAGAAGGTAGCCAAGCCATGGAAACTTCTAACTTCATGCACATTGGTTGGCTCTGGCCAGTCTACTATGGACTTAATCTTCTCAGGATCGGCCGCCACGCCGTCAGGGGTTACTACAAAACCAAGAAAGATAACTCTACTAGTCATGAATTCACACTTCTTAAGATTACCGTAGAGTCTCTCATTCCTCAAAACTTGGCAGACTGCTCTAAGGTGGTCTAGGTGATCTGTTGGGGTCTTACTATAGATCAGGATGTCATCAAAATAGACCACCACAAATTTCCTATGAAAGCTCTAAGTACCTGGGTCATAATTCTCATGAAAGTACTAGGGGCATTGGACAACCCAAAAGGCATAACAACCCATTCATAAAGACCATCCTTAGTTTTGAAAGCAGTTTTCCATTCATCCCCGGTCTAATCCTAACCTGATGATAGCCGCTTTTGAGATCAATCTTAGAAAAACCATTGCACCAGCCATCATATCAAGCATGTCATCTAGTCTAGGGATGGGAAACCTATACTTGATTGTAATTTTATTGATGGCACGACTGTCAACACACATCCTCCACGTGCCATCTTTCTTTGGGGTCAGTAAGGCTGGGACTGCACAAGGGCTAAGACTTTCTCTAATAAACCCCTTCCTCAATAATTCTCCAACCTGCTTTTGCAGTTCTTCATGCTCAGATGGATTCATCCTGTAATGGGGCAAGTTGGGCAAAGTTGCTCCTGGATTAGATCTATGGCATGCTGGATATCCCTAAGAGGTGGAAGGTGGTCTGGCAAATCCTCGGGAAAGACATCCTCAAATTCTTTTAACACAGGTTTAACTTCTTGAGGAGGCTCTGAGGTTCCGAAGTTCTAAGCTCCTTAGCAGTCAACATCCAGATGGGTGAACCACTATGAATTTCTTGTTCTAGATCCTTAGCACTGATTAGGTTCACTCCAGTTTTCATCTCCTTAACCTTACCGGCTCCTTTAGTTACCTTGTCCTTAGGGGGAACGGAATGGATCGTAATCTTCTTCCCATTGAAACTAAAGACACAGGTATTGGATTTTCCTAAGAGGGTGGCATCATGATCATACAACCAAGGTCTTCCGAGAATTATACTGCTCACCCCCATGGGTAAGACATCGCACCAAATCTTTTCATGATAAGATTGCATTTGGATTTGGACTTGACATCTAGACTGGATGGGTATGGAGGTAGAATCTACCCAAGAAACCTTATAGGGGTTGGGATAGGGAACTGGGATTAAGCCTAACATCTTGACAGTGCTAGTAGAGATGGCATTTACACAGCTCCCACTATCTATGATGATCTTACATACCTTATCCCCTAATTTAAGAAAAGTCTGTAGGATGTTAGTCCTACGCCAATCCTCTTGAACTAGATTCTGGGATAGGATGCATCTTACAACTCCTAATTGGTCAGATTCATTGGGTTCCTCCTCTCCTTCATACTCCTCAACCAAATTCATTCCGGCCTCATAAACTTCTTCTTCAAATTCCTCACTGGGCTCGGAATTATCATTCTCTCCCTCTTCTATGTAAAGGGATCTACGTGGGCACTGGCTAGCAACATGACCTACCTTATGACACTTGAAACAGGCTATGGCAGTACACTGACTGGAAATGTGACCTGGTTTCTGACACTTAAAACAGGTGATATTTGAACTAGGGGTTCTCTGGGTGTCAGGTGCCTTACCTTTGTCCATGGGCCTAGGGGTAGAAATACCCTGAAAAGGTTTACTAGGGATAACTTGGCTAGGTCCATTCCTTGGGATTGGGGAACTACCCTAGAAGGTATAGGTCCTCTCTGAAATTTCTCAGTGTTCAGTGCAATCTGGTAGGCTTGGTCTAGATCAGTAACCTCTCTCAGAAATAGTTCTCTCTTGATATCTTCCCTCAGTCCAGCCCTAAATCTAGACAAAGTGACTTCGTGGGCTTCACTCACATCACATCTCATTAGGTATTCATCAAAGTAGCTATGTAGTCTGAGACAGATCGGTTTCCTTGTTTCAGGTTTTGCCATTGGTCTAACAGGTTTTGCTGGTATGAAATGGGTAGGTATTTATCTCTCAGTTTTTCTTTCATACCCTGCCAAGTGGTTATGGGCTCAACATTCCGTCTCCTAGTGGTTAGCTCAATGTTCCCCCAGTATAACCTAGCTTGACGCACTAATTTCATCTTGGCAAACTTGTATTTCCTCTCCTCAGACATAGCATACCACTCAAAGTATTGGTCCATCTCACCCTCCCAATCAGAATACACCTTAGGGTTCAGACTACCATCAAAAGTGGGTGCATCTAATTTGATGTTCCTGATGAACCTATCATCTCTATCTTCAGGCTCTGGGTCAGGCCTCCTATGATTAGGTTCAGGATCTCTATATAAAGGCCTTCTAGGCTCCTGATGTGGGTGAGGTTGAGGCACATTAAAATCGGGGTCAGGAGTCCAATTCCGATGTCTAGGTTCTTCAAGTACTTGGACTCGGTCCCTAAGTTGGGTAAGATCCTCATGAATTTGTGCGCTAAACTGGGCCACAGTGTTTGTCATATCCTGATTCATTTTAGCCATACTTTCAGTAAGAGTTCTGATCATGGCCTCTAAATCAGGTTGGGTTTGACCAGGTTGATATGGCACTCCGTTTCTGGTAGACATGATGATTCAAGCAAGCACACAAAATGAGACTAGACTAAATCGACTACTGATCACTAGACCTAGAGTCCAAACTAGATGCCCAATCAGAGTGGCAAGCTAGCCTGTAGTAACTCAGGACTCAGCCAGGCAGGTGTAAGGGAGTGTTAGGTCCCTGATCGCCAATCCTAGACACCAATCAGTGATTGGCCAGGTAGGCGGACCAGCACACAAGCCCTTCGGGACGTAGTCCCTGAACCACCGTTCTAGACACTGAGTGCTAAGCACACACAGAATAACTTAGCAAACTGACTCAACACTAGCCTAGACCCGACCAATTGTGTCCCTAGCCCACTAGGGCAAATTAGGTCTAACTGATTTTAAATTAGGTCTAGGTTCGAATGATTGGATGGTGGTTTGGGCTAAGGAGAGGTAATCAACTCCTCCCCTTATCTTAGATGCTCAATTGCCCTTAAGTAAATTATGAGATGATCACTCCAA
The DNA here is from genome assembly GCA_021397845.1 of Areca catechu. Lineage (NCBI taxonomy): Eukaryota > Viridiplantae > Streptophyta > Magnoliopsida > Arecales > Arecaceae > Areca > Areca catechu. Next base: position 44,445,192 of record CM038041.1, on the reverse strand, counting down.
AAAGAATTGAATTGCAGAACACAAAAAACAGAGTTGCTGTATTTTAATTCTCAGAGTTTTACCGAAACAATAAATCGCAGAAAACTTATGGAAAATAGGTTCAATTATACTGGTTTCAACGAAGCAAAAATCATGCAATTCAAAGTTTTATACATGGAGAAATAATTCAGACAACAGGGCAATTACGGGCTGCCTAGATGTCTTCGTTTATCCTGCCCGTTATAATCCCTGCTACGTTATACCCAATGGATCCCCTACACGCCCTAGGAACACCCCGTGGAATGGGAGGAGGAGGCTTGCGCCTCGCTTAGTTCCTAGGACCGGACGTCCTGGGAGTCTACTTCGAGCAGACAAAATAAAAGAGAAAAACGATCAAAACATGCAAGCAAGCAAATCAGAAACCTAGACTGGGCTCTGATACCAAAAATGAAGCAGAACAATAAAGGGACGCGATGCGGAAGTAAATTAAGATTAACTAATTTTTTTGTTGTTTTTATAGGTTTGTAGAAGTTGGCTTCAAATCAAAGAAAAGTTAACCTAACATTGAAAGATACTAATATGATAATTGAAAGCACAATTTTAAGGAAACTAAATTATCAGAGTAGTTTAGAAGCAACGGATCGCTGGGGGTTGAGAAACTCCCAGACCTAGGGTTTCACTCCGAGCTTTCAACAAAATAGAAATAAAGAGAAGGGAAGGTTTATCTAACCAGACAATGATCTTCACAGATTTTGGTGGAAGAACTCTCCCGAGCAGATTGTTGGATCCTCGGAGTCGGATATCTTCGTAATGGATCCTCCAATACTGGTCCTTTGGCGGGTTGGCTTCTCCTGAACTCAATCTAGAAGAGAAGAAAAACAATTGATGGAATCAGAGAGTCAAGGAAAAGATTTACCAGGTTGATGAACTTGAAGATCGAAATTGCTGAAAACTGGATTCTCCTGGATGCTGATGTGATTTTCCTTGGAACTTGCTCTGGATCTGAAGTAGCCGGACTGGATCTGGATGAAGGTGGACGGCCTGGACTTGTAGAGAGAGAGAGGCCGTGGGAGATGGATGGATCTAGGGTTTGATGGATTGAAAATAATGAAGGGTGGCTAGGGTTTTGGATTTCAAGTGGCTAACCTAGGTTTTGGATAAAGATGGAGATCTCTCACCTCCTCAAGGCTCCAATGGAACCCGGATTACCCCCTCACGGAGCTCAACACTTAGAATAGTGCGGAAGAAGAGAAACCTAGGTCACTCAACACAAGAGAATAGCTAAAAATAATTTTCTTCATTGATCTCTTAAAGTTACAAAGAGGGTCTATTATATAGACCTAAAATTTTCTCCTAGCTTGTACAAATTCCCATGTGGGACTAACTCTTCCAACCCCTAGATTAGGTAGAAAATCCTCTCCCTTGACCGACCAAGAGTCCAAAAAAAATTGGGACGGCCATAAAGGAATTGTTTTGGAACTTTTATGGCACCTCCTTTGGAGTTGGATTTGGATTTGGAGTCCTCTTCTTCTTATGGTATTTCTTCTTTTCTTCCACTCCAAGTTAAGCTCTTTGATTTTGATTTGAACTTCAATTAGGAGTAGGTTGGATGTCCTTCTTTGATTTCTTCTCCAAGAGAAGTTTTCTTCCTTCTTTGCTTAGGTAAATTAGGCAGGTGTGGGCGCCTCCTTTAATTTAGCCTCCAATTTATTTTTTCTTCTTTGGATGTGGGACCATGACACTGGGATGCCTCTATGGCACCTCCTGGACTCTGGCGTGTGCTCGGAGTGTGGCTGGGCGTGTGGCTTGGAGTGTGGCCTCCACTTGCTTGAACCTTGAGTTGATTGGAAGAGAAATGTGGCACCATTTTGGACCAAATTGAAACCACATTGGGACTTGCACCGAGTCAACATGACTCAACAAAATTTAAATGGTGACTCAAGAAATAATAAAATAAATAAACTGGTTGACCAGGTCAACCTTTATTACAAACCCTAATTTCTCGGGCAATGTCAATCAGAGATCCAAATGGAGCTCTGAAGTCTTCTTCTGAGTCTGGTGCCCGCACCAGTGGGCACATATTTATAAGGAATTACAATGGTTTTTGTGAAGGTACTCATCAAAAAAAATCTAAAAAAAGAGTTGGCATGAAAAGATATTGGTGTGGGTCTTCATTCTGGTGCTAGGGTTTTAGAAAACAGGAAAAAATATAGAGAGCAGTCTGTATTAATTTTCTTCCATCTCTTAATCCTCTTAGATCTCCTTCTCCTCCTATTCTCAAAGGATTCGAGAATTTTGAAGAGTTAAATTAGCCATCCATAGCCTTCACACAGAGCTAGCACTCTAGAGAGGCTGATCACTTCAAGGCTTCGTATTGATGATCTATAGAGGCGAACATATACTATGCGACTGTGAATCGACCTAAAGAACTCTTTACTATGTTCATCAATAGGAGATTAGTAACCTATGCTCAGGTATAAGATCTGAACTCATAGGTAGTGTAGATTTGATCTACAGCGTGCATTGACCAGATCGATGCATGCTGATTTAATTTTAGCATTTACTACATATATATATCATGTCTAGATCCATAGTAGGGTTTTTAGATTTTTTTTGATTTAAATACTTTTTTTCATGATTAAAAACACTTTTAATCTAATTTTCTTCTACTAGAATAAAAATGAAATACATGCATGAAACCCTATCCTGATTTCCAACATCTCTACATCTCCATCCGACCCAGCCTCAGTACAAGTCAACCCCTATGGCATGGCAGCCTTGGACCTATTAGATGCACTCCTTAGATGGAATTGTTTGAGCAAGTTTCCAGTCGACCAGGCCTTAGGCATCTTGAGAACACTTAAGTAGATGAATCCTTAGGCGATGCATCCATTCATAATCTCCAAGGCACAACCTTCCAATGCCCATTACTACATCCTCCACCACATGGCTGGACTCTCCATCACATCTTAAAATTCTCAATCATTCCCATACCCAAGTAATTAAGGGAGGCATGCTTAAACTTGCATAGTGATCCATGCCACCATTAATGAAGTATAGCATGCATTAAGCAAACGAAAAGGATACATTTAAAGGGCCAAGATGTCCCTTGCCAACAAACAAGCCCCAAGCAACACATAAAGGATTCTATCACCTTTCACCAGATCCACTAGGATCTTTATTATCCCAAAAATGCCCTTAAATCACTATCTATAAAAGTGGTTCCATGAAAGACCCCAAGGTACGTAAGCTCTCCCACCTACACTCTTCATACTATTGGCCAAGATACTAACTTGAGTATTGGAGTACCTTCACCAAGGCCACCTTCAGTGAGACTTTTTTGCAGGTACAGCTTCTCGAAGATCGACCTGTACCACCACTCCACCTAGCTTCAGCATCCCCAGCATTCGACTAATTTTAGTAGCAACATAATACAATTTATTTTATACAAGCTTATAAACAACCTAATTAGCTCTCCAAGACTAGCCAATCTAAACCTTAAACGCAAACTCAAGTTTCAAATCCCACTAAAACTTGTAACAACACAAACAAGTAAAAAATAAAGCAACTGGATAAACTTCTGAAGGGGCACGGGATAGGATTAGTGATTTGATTCATGTTTGTAGAGCAATGAAACCTAATTACACTAGCATTGTACTCATCATAATAAGTCTTAAGGATTACATGAAAAGGGACTATTACATGATTAGACCACCTCAAACTAAGAAGGAAGAAGATCTAGACAATAGGAGCTAATGATTGAGGACTTGCCTTGTTGTGCTTTCCAACCTTCTAATGATTTCAAACCTTGAAACTACCGATGCTCTGGACTGGAGAACTCGGATAACAGAGATCAGAACGCTGGGCTTGGGCTTCAGCTTGTTGGTTCATTGTCAAGGGGAACCTTGTTCACAACTCAAAGACTTCGAAGGACCCTGCAATGAAGATCAAAAGTTAAGGAAGAAGAAAGCAGGCATATGGAAGGGATGGAATAATTTATGAGCAAGGAAGGAAGTCTGAGATGGTTTGGCCGCTCCATGTATCCTTCTTGAACTTGGCGTTGGATGGCTTGGAGAAGAAAGTAGATTCGAGTGGGGGGAAGGGGGCTTAGGAACAATCACTAAAAGAAATAATATAAGACTACAACTTCAACTTCAACTTCATTTTTCATTCATCTTATCAAAATCAATCCCTTTACAATGGGCGTCCAAGGCTTTTAATAGCCTCACAAAGCTAGCTTTTAAAATTTAAAAACTCCCCAAATCGAGGAGGATTACAAGGGGGTTGGAGGATTTGGTGGAGAGTTTGGAGGGATGTGGGGGGGTTGGAGGATTTGTGGAGGACTTGGAGGGATGTGGCCAACCTCCTTGAATTTGAATCTTCCTTGTTGGCGCCCAAAGGGTGATGAGGTGGCTGGTGAAGTGGCACCTGATGATGTGGCATGGTGAGGTGGTCTTCTACTGGATAAGAATGACATGTGGCGCCCAGTGGTCCTAGTTGATGGTCCTTTTCTCTTGCTTGGTTGATGTGTCTTCTCTTCTTCATGTGGTCAAATTCTGGGGTCTAGAATTTGAGTCTTGTTGCTGGCTTTCATGACTTTAAGACTTGATTAGACTTAACTCAACTGAATTAGACTTAACTCAACTGAATTGACTTGACTGACCTAGACTTTAAACTTGAAATGGACTTACAGGAAATGAAATTTTAAAAGTAATTACAGGACTCAATAAACACTCTTGATTTGAAACTCAAAAATTACAGGACTCTTGAAAAGGAATGACTCTTGAAAATAAATATTTTTGAACTAAAGGATACAAGGTAACCTAATTATCTTCGATCCAAATTGGGATAAGCTAACCTTGTTGGAGTGAAGTTTCTTTCGGCTTCTGGTGTCCACACCAATTCTCCTGGGGTGGGCAGAACTCGACCCAGTCGAGTATGGTTCAGTTTGCCCTGGTAATGCTCGAACAAGTCTGGGTTATTCTTTGCAGGTCCTCTCGAGTAATCCAAGAGTTGTCGGACTCAGGTCGACCTTGCCATTGAACCAGGTATCGCTGATAGTCCTTATTCCTGGTAGTAATGATCTTGTCATCCAGGATTCTCTCAATCCTCTCTCTCTGCTCAGGTAAGGTTGGTGGTGGACACTCGGAAATATGTTCACTCTCAATGAAAGTTTCTGGCTCAAAAGGCTCACTAGGTATTAGTAGTGGTTCTTTGTATTCTACTAGGTCTGAAACATTGAAGGTTGTACTAATACCCATATCAGGTGGAAGTTCCAAAACATATGCATTAGGCCCTATTTTCTTTAAGATCTTAAAAGGTCCCGCTCCGCGGGCATGCAGCTTCTTTATGGTTCCAGAGGGAACCGTTCAGGGTTGAGCCTAATCATCGCATAATCTCCTTCACAGAATTCTTTAGCCCTCTTATGTGAATCAGCTAAATGTTTGTAAGTCTCATTGCTCAGTTTGATCTTATTACTGATTTCTTTATGCAAATTTATAACATGATATGCGAAAGATTAGCATACTCAGAAATTTACACAAGTACTTACAAAATGCAGACTAAACTAGGCATCCTTATTGAGAGGAATTTTATTGGACTTTCTAGGATCTAAACCTAACAGATTAATGACTCTCTAGGTTTGACCCTGGTCTGGTATGCACATGAGATTTATCATGGGTTCCTAGCAAATGCCATAAGGTTTCCAAAAGTAGGTAGCAAAAGGAATAGGCTTTAAAAGCTCATGCATCCTAGTAATCTCATTAAAATGAAACTTAATGGCTCTAAAATTATGATAAGACTCAGGAAAAGACAGGAAATAGGAATCCGAGACTTGGATAATTTAGGGGAATCTTGAAATAGACCTTGGTTACTCATGATGACCTTAATATTAGAATTTTGATCTACAGGCAGGATGCTTCTAGGTAGTTGAAGGTCATCAGGAAAGTCTTCTAGAATAATGATTGGGTTCTTCTCAGGTACCTGAAGGAGTTCTTGTGTCAAAGCTAAAGTATTGGGTTCTTCCTGAGGGCATCGTCTTACGGGAACCAAGTCCTCACTAAATTTTGGTTGTTCTGATGTTTCAGGACTAGGCTCAATAATCTTTTCTTTACCAAAGGTTTCCTCAGGTAAGGTACTAAAGTTGTTCTCTTCATAGTCTTCCCCTTCATATTCATCTATTAAACTTATGTTAGTCTCATACATATATTTACTAGGTTCAGATTTGCCTTCTTCCTTCCCTAGCCCTTCAGTTTGAGGATACCCTAAGTCTTGAGTATTCATGAACTCAACTTGTACTTCAGGTTCTTACTCCTATCATTCATATGAGCTAATGGATAGTAGGAGTTGGTTGGTCTAAGGAAAATTGTTTAGCCAGCATTTGGTTCAATTGGGCATTAGATCATTAGGCCTCTTAGCGTGGTTTCAAGATTCGGTCCATGGCTACACTGGACTGGGTCTAGACTGGTGAATATGAGGCTCCTGATCTAGTTTTCATGCATGCAAGTAGACTCAAGCTCGAGCTAAGGTTTTCTAGACCTAGAGCACAAATAGAAGTCTAATTAAGTGAACCAACTAGCTAGTAGTACTTATGGGACTTAGCCAGTAGGTGGAGGGGAGTGTAGGTCCCTGATTGCCAACCTTAGACACCAATCTGAGATTGGCCAGGTAGGCGGACCAAATCACAAGCCTGATGCACCAATCCTAGACACCAGCCAGTAAGCACACACCAATTAGCTGACACAGTTAACTTGACCCTAACCTGACCCCAACTTGTTGGTGTCCCTAACCCACTAGGGCAATTAACGTTCTACTCAATTTTAATTAACGGGCTGGGATCGATATGCTGGTTGGTGATTTTTGGGCTAGGGACAGGTGATGAAACCTTGACCCTATGTCAAATTGATGCCTTAATTTGATTTCTCATGAGATGAATGAAATGCAAGGTGCTGCAGAAGTGTGTTGCAATTTGAAAGTGGTGTGGAAACGTGATGAAAAAAATATCCAAAAATTTGAAAATTCACAAAGGATTCCTAACTTATATGTTTCAATGTAGATGAAAGGAACTTTAAAACTAAATCTAACTAATCTAAGCAGATCCTACAAATGAAGATAAATAAAAAGGACAGAACATAACCCTAATGACAGTGTCGAACTGCAGAAATTTTTTTTTTTTTATAATTCTTTTCTGATGATGAAATTTAATATGATGATACTGACTTAAAAAGGAACAAGAAAAAATATTTTCAATAAAAATAGTGACTTGCCTTTGAAGTTGCAGGTGAATTACAGTCAGCCTACAGAAAATACAGCAAGCAGAAAAACAGAACGTGACCAATGCAAATTCACAAATGAAATCTAAAAAGTCCTTTGGCTTTCTTTTTCACGGGTCAATCATAATGGCACCCCGACACGCTTAGGAGATCCCCGTGGAATGGGAAGAGAGGGTGTTAAACCCTACTTTCTCCTAAACCGGACGGCCTGGTAACGCCCCCGATCCAAGTACTTCAAGGACTTAATGCTATGCAATCAGGAACTTATTCTACCATGCTCTGATACCAATTGAAGGGCACGGGATAGGATTAGTGATTTGATTCGTGTTTGTAGAGCAATGAAACCTAATTACACTAGCATTGTACTCATCATAATAAGTCTTAAGGATTACATAAAAGGGACTATTACATGATTAGACACAATCCTAAAACTAAGAAGGAAGAAGATCTAGACAATAGGGCTAATGATTGAGGACTTGCCTTGTTGTGCTTTCAACCTCTAATGATTTCAAACTTGAAACTACCGATGCTCTGGACTGGAGAACTCGGATAACAGAGATCAGAACGCTGGGCTTGGGCTTCAGCTTGTTGGTTCATTGTCAAGGGGAACCTTGTTCACAACTCAAAGACTTCGAAGGACCCTGCAATGAAGATCAAAAGTTAAGAAGAAGAAAGCAGGCATATGAAGGGATGGAATAATTTATGAGCAAGGAAGGAAGTCTGAGATGGTTTGCCGGCTCCAATGTATCCTTCTTGAACTTGGCGTTGGATGGCTTGGAGAAGAAAGTAGATTCGAGTGGGGGAAGGGGGCTTAGGAACAATCACTAAAAGAAATAATATAAGACTACAACTTCAACTTCAACTTCATTTTTCATTCTCTTATCAAAATCAATCCTTTTACAATGGCGTCCAAGGCTTTTAATAGCCTCACAAAGCTAGCTTTTAAAATTTAAAACTCCCCAAATCGAGGAGATTACAAGGGGGGTTGGAGGATTTGGTGGAGAGTTTGGAGGGATGTGGGGGGGGGGGTGGAGGATTTGGTGGAGGACTTGGAGGGATGTGGCCAACCTCCTTGAATTTGAATCTTCCTTGTTGGCGCCCAAAGGGTGATGAGGTGGCTGGTGAAGTGGCACCTGATGATGTGGCTTGTGAGTGGTCTTCTACTTCTACTTGGATAAGAATGACATGTGGCGCCCAGTGTCCCTAGTTGATGGTCCTTTTCTCTTGCTTGGTTGATGTGTCTTCTCTTCTTCATGTGGTCAAATTCTGGGGTCTAGAATTTGAGTCTTGTTGCTGGCTTTCATGACTTTAAGACTTGATTAGACTTAACTCAACTGAATTAGACTTAACTCAACTGAATTGACTTGACTGACCTAGACTTTAAACTTGAAATGGACTTACAGGAAATGAAATTTTAAAAGTAATTACAGGACTCAATAAACACTCTTGATTTGAAACTCAAATTAATTACAGGACTCTTGAAAAGGAAATGACTCTTGAAAATAAATATTTTTTGAACTAAAGGATACAAGGTAACCTAATTATCTTCGATCCAAATTGGGATAAGGCTAACCTTGTTGGAGTGAAGTTTCTTTCGGCTCTGTGTCCACACCAACTTCTAAAAGAGATGAAAATTGCTGGTGAAGCTCGACTTGTACCTACTTGAAAGCTTCAATGGTTAATCTTCAATACTCTCTAAATTGCTCACTAATTATTTCAAAGAGTAGGCAGGAAGAAGCTAAGAATCTCTTAAGTTTTTCAAGTGATAGCTCTCATACTTTTCTAAATATTCTTTTTAAACTCAAGTATTTTCAATGAACGTTATGAATGCTAACTTTAATCCTTGCTTTTATACTTCTCCCAGTATCTTTTCATTGGTTTAAAATAATTTCTAACCATTAGAAGTCAAAAAATAGCCATTATAATCATGAAAATTAAATTTGAAAGTCTGCAGAACTAGCCATTACAAGGCTATAAGAAAGCCATGAGTCGACTCGCCTGGTCCACGAGTTGGCTCACTTGCTGAAATTTAAAATTCTAGCTTTCTATCTACTAAGAGAGTCAACTTTTCTATTCTACAATTGGCTCTTCTGTCTATATTGGAAAACTGACTTTCTTATGCCACTATAAGAGTTGGCTCTTCTGTTCTACGAGTCAGCTCTTCAAATGACTTGAAAAATTTTAGCATATTGTTTTTTTGGGACAGTTGGCTCTTGCTTTGTAGGTGTCAGCTCTTCTACCTAACATAAAAAAAGACCTTTTGTCCAACTGAGAGAGTCGGCTTGTCTATGTACCAAACTTATATGCCCCTTCTTGAATGTACCAGAGTCGGCTCTTGCTTTTATGAGTCGACTCTTGCTTTTATGAGTCGACTCTTTAGTTCAAATTCCAATTCTAATTTCTATTTCACTTAGAATTAAGTAATATCTAAACAACTTTCAATCAATGAACTCTCTAACCATATAAAGGATCTCTCAAAGCATTCAAGGATTTTCAATGATACATAGAGGCTCACCAAACATTCAATTACTTCCAATATACATATAGTTTACCATGATCCATGAGTTATCTTTTGAAATTAAATTTTCTCTATAGAAACATTCCTAAATTATTAGAAAAATATTAGTATACTTTTCATACTCCAATGTTTTGTAATCATCAAAATCATTCCCGAGGTCAACAAGTTGGATGTCTTTTCCTCTTCTTCATTGAAGCTTAATTCTTTACTGTTGCTTCAGTGACAATCATTGCTTTCTTTTTGCTTCTTTTAAAAGACTAAACTTGGATAATCAATTTAAGTACCTTGGCTTCTTGCATTCATAGCAAAGTGGTTGATCCTTTTTTCTTTTCTTTTGCTCTTTTTCTTTGCAAGGTTCTACAATGGTCAAGTTCTCCTCTTGAATCTTACCTTTTTCTTCCTCCATAAATTTCTAAATTTTTTGATGATCAAGGCCATATATGTTCTTTCTCTTCCTCTTTTTCTTTGCTAGGTTCTTCCGTGGTCAAGTTCCTACTTTTGAATCTTGCCTTTTTTTTCTCCATAATCTTCTAAATTTCTTGTTGATCAGGGCCATATCTTCATCCCCTAATTCATCTTTAGAAGATGGACCTTCATCCTCATTATTTGCCACTTATTTAAGGCTATTGTTTTCGTCTTTCTACCTTCCTCTTTATTGTACTGCTTCATGGATAGTTCATGTGTCATTAATGATCAAAGCAGCTCCTCTAGTGGCAAGTTGTTCAAGTCCTTGGCTTCTTAGATAGCAGTGACTTAGATTCCCATGATCTAGGTAAAGACCTAAGAATTTTCTTATTAAATGACTATTATGGTAAGATCTATCAAGACTTTTTGTTCCATTATTAAGAATTGTGTGAACATTTAGTGATAATTTCAATAGATTCCATTTTGAACAACTTATAATATATACAAACATATTTATCTTAGATTCCTTGACTTAGTTTGTGCCTTCATGAGTCACCTCAAGTCTATCCCAAATTTCTTTATAGTTATAAGTAAAAATATGATTGAACTCATTGCTATCCAAGGCATAATACAAGACATTCATTACTTTGACATTCATTGCGATAGTGGATGCTGAATTCTCTGAGCTCCATTACCCACTTGGCAACCCTCCTAAAGGTTCTAGCTTTTGTAGGACTGATCTCCAGGGTTGGTCTTTCAAGATGGTGATGGAGTGCACCCGAAAGTAAGGTCAGAGCCATCTGCTGAGATCAGGAAAGCATAGGACCTTATAATTCTCAAGAAGAGTATTTCTATGCCTTTCAACAACTTGCTGGTGTAGTACACTAGCTTCTGTTTACCCTCACCTTCCCTAACAAGGACTAAACTTACTACAACCAGAAATATGGCCAATATAGGTACTACATTCCCTCTATGGCTTGGTCAAGAGAGAAGCAGTGGCTAGGTATGTGTGAAGTTCTTCGAAAGTGGTATGGCATCTTCTATCTAGTAGAAGTTCTTAATCTATCTCAGGGCTTTGATGAAAGGTAAGCACTTGTCACCTGATCTGACAATGAACCTGCTCAGTACGACTATCTAGCACTTAGGTATTGCACTTCTTTCCAGGTCTTTGATGGAACATCTTTAGGATCGCCTAAAGCTTTTGGGGTTGGCTTTGATCCCATGAATTCTAAGAACTTTCAAAGGATACATTGAAGGTGCACTTGGCTAGGTTGAGCCTTATGTAGTATTTTTTCAAGATTTGGAATGCTTCCTCAAGGTCCACCATGTGATACTCCACCTTCCATCTTTTTTCCAGTATGTCATCAACGTATACTTAGACATTACAATCATCTGGTTCTTAAAGACCTTGTTGATGAGATATTAGCATGTGGCTCTTATGTTCTTCAGGCCAAAGGCATCAATTTGTAATAGTAAAGCCCTTGGTCTATGATAAAGAATTTTTTTTTCTCATCCTCCGAGACCATTTAAATTTGATTGTAGTCAGAGAAAACATCCATGAAACTAAACAACTTATTCTCCGATATAGAGTCAACTAGCTAATCTAACTAAGGCATAGCGAAACTATCCTTCAGGGAAGCTTTATTTAAATCATAATTCAATATACACCAGCCATTTGCCACTTGCCTTCTTGATGAACACCACATTCATCAGGCATTTAGGATAGTTGACTTCCCAAACAAATTTAGCTATGCATAGGTTGTTGATCACCTGCTTAATAGCTTGCTGTTGCTTAGGAGCGAGCTTTGCTTCTTCTGCTTCACTAGATTGTGCAAAGGATCGATGTGCAATTGGTGTATCATGACCTCTGGATCTATACCGGGCATGTCAGAAGCTATCCATGCAAAGGCATCTACTTTGGATCTTAAAAAGGTGAGGAGTCAGTTATGCGAGGCCTCTTTTAGTTAAGACTTGATCTGGATCTTTTAGGTATGGTCATTCTTAAGTTGAGGCTATCAACGAGCAGTGCCTCCCAGGGCCTCTTTCTTTAAGGATTGCTACATAACATTACCAAGCCAAGGCCTGATCACATGGACTTCACCCATACCTTGGATGGTTGGGAACTTCATGAGTAGATGGTAGGTTGAGATAATAGCATGGAGGGTGTTACCGCTTGGATCATCGTGGCCTACAACTCTGGCGTGTCACCACCCTCGGGTGCCTCCTCCTCCCATCGGGAGCGCTCTCCCCCCTCTAGGGCATCGGCTTTTTCGGCCCGCTTGGCCTGCAAAACAAAGGAGACCTAGACCGGCAATTTTGATGAGGACACTCTGACGATCAAGTCAGTGGGATGATCAAGGGGAACAGAACCCCTGTGGTAGAGAGCTTGGGGACTCCCTCATCCCAAGGGTGACATGATAGAAATGTTAGTATGGAAAAAGAGAAAGACCAAATGGAAGCAGGGAGCAAGGTTCTCCAATTGGCCTCGTGGTTGCCGGGCTTGCGGTTTGCTTGCTTGCTTCTTCTCTCCCTCCGCTCCTCTTGCTTGGTCTCCACTTACCATCCTTACCTTTCTTTCCTTCGGACCATTGGACCTTCAACCTTCGGACCTCCTCGGTCTTCTCTCCTTCGGGCCTTCTGATCCTCTTTCGGGCCTTCTGATCCTCTTTTGGCCTTCTGATCCTCGTTCAGGCCTTTCGATCATCCTTCGGGCCTTCTGATCCATTTCGGGCCTTCTATCCTCCTTCGGGCCTTCTAATCTTCTTTCTCTCCATTGGGTGTTGTTTTTGCTTATGAGGGGGTGGGCACTTAGCCGCTGAGCCCCCTACCATGGTGGATATTTCTTTTCTTGGGGGGGCCGTTCTGGTATTGCAGGGCCTATGGCTTTGAAAGATTCTTTTTCTAGAAGAACTCTGAGTTTTGCCCGCATGGATCAGCATCCTTTCGGTCGTACAATGGTGGACATGGCGATGTATTACTGGGCCTTGGGTCTGACGAGACTGGCCTTGTCTAGAGCATGGGGCGGCGTGTCACAGAACTGGCATTGGTGGCAAGGCATGTGCCACTTCTCGAGGACTACAGGTGGACAGGGACCTCCATGCCACAGTTTGAATGCTTGCTAACCTTTCCCTCCTCCACTACTTTGTAGGAATTCTGGCCTTTGCATGGCTTGGAAGGACCTCCTGAAGGGGCCAGCCTTTGGCAGCATGAGCTTGACCCTGGCCGGGAGCTGACCTCAGATGGAGGGCTCACCCGTGAGCTCGACCCTAGTTAGGAGTTGCCCTCGGATAGGGGCTCACTTTATGAACTCTGCCTCGACCGGAGAGCCAACTCTATGAGCTCTACCTCGACCGAGAGCTGGCATTAGACGGGGGGCTCGCTCTTTGAGCTCGATCCTACCTAGGAACTGACCTCGATAGAGGACTCGCTTGCAAGCTCGACCCTGGTTGGGAGCTAATGTCGGCATTCCACCTGGGATCGCACCTAGGTGGCAGCCCCCACCCGTGCGGCTGCTGGTTGGCAGCTGTGTAGACTCCATGTCATTGGATGTTGCCACATCAGATGCCCCACTTTCAAGCCTGGAGAATGAAGCATTGCTCGGGCGATGGGAGTAACGGTTACGCTGATATGGAGGGATGCTCCTTCTACATCTTCAATGCTTTGACTAGGCATGCCCCGAAGATCATGCCTACATATTAATGGGGTGCTGCACTCAGTTTTCCAATGGAGAGATCATTAATGCCCAGGCTAGATCAAGGCATTTATTCTGTGAACCAAAATGTCAGGGGTTACCTGGAGTTGACACGTGGTGATCTCTGGTTGGCTACGCGCTTTTATTAAAAGGCCTTCGGACATAGGTGGCTAGGTTTCCACAAAGCCTCCTTCCTCCTTCTTTAGCCCCCTTCTTATTCTAGGGTTGGCTTTCATGTTCTCCTTCTTCAATCCCTCTCCTTCGGCTTGTGCCGAAGGAGAGCTCCTGGTAGATTTCAAGATCTCTGCCAGAGGCCCGGAGAGCCAGTGGAGGGTCTTCCAGAGTAACTAGCCAGCATCAAGGCATGGGCATCTGGTTTGGAGAAAAAATTGTCGAGCTCGAAACTTTCCCCATGGATGTGGAGGGGGAGATCTTCCGGTCATGCAGTTAGGGCAAAGAAAGAGGCTTCCTTAAAGTGGAGCAGCTAGAGCCATCTCCTGGTTTACAAGATCGGAGATCTTATAGGAGGACGTGGTGGCCCAAGTTGCGGTCACTATGAAGAGGCCATGGCTGTTGTGGTGCTGACAGGATATCCTGATGCGGAGCTACTGCAGCTGCCCTTGGAATCATGGGATCGATGAATCCCAAGGAGGACAGTGCGGTAGAGGCGGAGTCGATGCCGGGCTCTAGAGATCTGGCAGGCTCCTGAGGAAGGGTGCAGTGTGCTCGGGCAGAAGCGGAGATGGGGCCTTGGCTCGACTTCCTTTCATCTTGTATTTTAGAATTTTAGAGGTCTCCTGGCATGTCGGGAGCCTCCATAGAGTGTAAGAGACTTGATTAATGAAAGCCTCTCTTCCTTCATGACTGTAACTTCTTCTTCTTTTCCTTCATGACTGCAACTTCTTCTTTTCCTTCATGACTGCAGCTTCTTCTTCTTCTTTTCATCACAACTGCAGCTTCTTCTTTTCCTCCCCCCCTTTATTTTTTGAGCCTGAATCCTTCTCGGCTTCGTAGACTATTGGGGGCCTCTTTCGAGGTAGGGGTGTTCCAACGAGGGTGATTTTTCTCTTCTTTTGTCAAATGCACTATCTCCTCTCCCTTTGCTTGCTGTTTTTCCATTCTTTGACATGGATCACCGCTGAAGGGTCTCCTTAGCTTACCAAGCCATGTGTCGAGTGATCGATAATGGGACTTCAGGGATTTCTCACCAAAATCCCTGGCCATAAGCAAAGCAACCAGATGCAGGGCTTCCAGATTATCCTGGCTCGTTCGCCATGTTGTGAGTCAAGGGCAGATGGTGGGTCTTCTGGAGTTTCCTGGCAAGCAACTCTGGACTATGAGTAAGGCAATGGATGCGGGGCTTCTTGAGTTTCCCAGCTTATAGGTGCCAAACTGTGAGTTTTCGCGAGAATGGTAGGGTTCTAGGAGTTCCCAATTGTATCTCAGGACTATGAGCAAGGTGACTGAGCACGGGTCCATTGGAAGGACCCAGCTTGGTGATTTCCTAGCTATGGGCCTCTTGTAGATGGTGGGTTGCCCTGTCGCCACCTCTAGATGGTGAGTTGGGCTAAAGGCACCGAGCTTCTTAATTCACCATGTTTATGAGTCACACAGTAGGCAGCATCTTGGTACCGCCTTTGGGCTGTGAGCACGGTTATGGGAGGCGGCTTGATGGAGGAACCAGCTTGCTGCTGAAGGGTGTCGAGCTGTGAGTCACGTGGTAAGTGGTGGGTTGCACGCCACCACCACTCCCGGGCTGTGAGCTCAATGGTGAGGAGCGCGGGCCTGGTGGAGCGGGCCTAGCTCATTGGTGAGGGGTCGCCATGTTTTGAGTCTCACGGTGGACAACACCTTGGTGCCACCTCCAGGCTGTGAGCACGGCTATGAGAGGTGGGCTTGATGGAGGGCCTGGCTTGCTGGTGATGGGTGTCGAGTTGTGAATCATGCAGTAACTGGCAGTTTGCCTCACCTCCACCTTCGAGCTATGAGCTCAGCGATGACGGCGGGACTGATGGAGCGGTCCTGGCTCATTGATAAGGGGTTGCCATGTTGTGAGTCTCACGGTAGACAGCACCTTAGTGTCGCTTTTGGGCTGTGAGCATAATTATGGGAGGTGGGCCTGATGGAGGGCCCAGCTTGCTGGTGAAGTGCCGAGCTGTGAGTCATGCGGTAAGTGGCAGGATGCCTTGTTGCCACCTCTGGGCTGTGAGCTCCACAGTGAGAGCACAGGCCTGGTGGAGTGGGCCCGGCTCGTTGATGAGGGTCACCATGCTATGAGTCTCGTGGTAGATAACACCTTGGTGCCGCCTCCGAGCTATGAGCATGGCGTGGAAGGCAGGCTTGATGGAGGGCTTGCATTGTTGATGGATCGTGTTGAGCGAGTGGTTAATGGAGGTGCCGAGCTATGAGTCACACAGTAAGTGGCAGGTTGCCCCGCCACCACCTCCGGGCTGTGAGCTTAGCGATGAAGAGCACGGGCCTGGTGGAGCGGGCTTGGCTCATTGATGAGGAGTCGCCATGCTATGAGTCTCGCGATAGACAGCACCTTGGTACTGCCTCTGGGCTGTGAGCATGGTTGTGGAAGGTGGGCCTGATGGAGGGCCCGTATTATTGATGGAGGGGTTGAGCTATGAGGCACGCGATAAGTGGCGGTTTGCCCTGTCGCCACCTCTGGGCTATGAGCTCAGAGATGACGAGCTCGGGCCTGCTGAAGCAAGCCCAGCTCGTTGATGAGGGGTCACCATGCTGTGAGTCTCGCGGTAGACACACCTTGGTACTGCCTCCGGGCTATGAGTATGGTTATGGAAGGCGGGCCTGATGGAGGGCCCAACCGAGTGGTTGATGGAGGTGCCAAGCTGTGAGTCACACGGTAAGTGGTGGGTTCCCCCCGTCGCCACCTCTGGGCTTTGAGCTCATGATGAAGAGCACGGGTCTGGAGGAGCGGGCTCGGCTTGTTGATGAGGGTCGCCATGCTATGAGTCTCACAGTAGACAGCACCTTGGTGCCACCTCCGGGCTGTGAGCATGGCTATGGAAGATGGGCCTGATGGAGGGCCCGTGTTATTAATGGAGGGCCCGACCAAGTGGTTGATGGAGGTGCTGAGCTGTGAGTCCTGCAGTAAGTGGCGGGTTGCCCCACCATGACCTCCGGGCTATGAGCTCAGCGATGAAGAGCGCGGGCCTAGTGGAGTGGGTTCGGCTCATTGATGAGGAGTCGCCATGCTGTGAGTCTCACGGTAGGCAACACCTTGGTGCCACCTCCGAGCATTGAGCATGGCTATGGAAGGCGACCTGATGGAGGCCTACGTTATTGATGGAGGAGTCGAGTTGTGAGTCACGCAATAAGTGACGGGTTGCCCCGTCGCCACCTCTGGGCTGTGAGCTCAGCGATGAGAAGCACGGGCATGGTGAGCGGGCCCGGCTCTTGGTAGGGGTCGCCATGCTATGAGTCTCGCAGTAGACAATACCTTGGTGCTACCCTCCGGCTGTGAGCATGACTATGGAAGGTGGGCCTGATAGAGGGCCCAGCTTGCTGGTGAAGGGTGCTGGCTGTGAGTCAGTGGTGTGCGGTTGCCCCACCACCACCTTTGTGTTGTGAGCTTAGCGATGAGAAGCACGGGCCTGGTGGAGCGGGCCTGGCTTATTGATGAGGGGTCTCCATGCTATGAGTCTCACGGTAGAACACACCTTGGTATCACTTCCGGGTGTGAGCATGCTGTGGAAGGCGGGCCCGATGGAGGGCCCGCGTTGCTCCTGCCAGACTTTGAGTTGGATAGGGATCCTTGTTAGGCTTTGCATGAGATACGGAAGCCCCCATGCGTGGGGAATGCCTGGGTTTCCCTCTTTTTCTTTGGGCGGGCTCCAAGAGGGAGCTTTGGCATTCCCCGCTTACCCCCCAAGGGGGCGGCCACTATCATTCCATCGATTGGAGAGCTTAGATCTTCAACCTTGGCTAGGATCCTTTCAGTTCCTGAGTCGTCTACCACGACTCGCCCCCTACCTGGTGTGCCATATGTTGGCACTTGAATCATTGTGGCCTGTAGCTCCGGCACGTCGCCATCGCATCAAGTGCCTCCTCCTTCGCTGGAGTACTCTCCCCCTTCGGGGGTGTTGCTCTTTGACTTGCTCAACTTGCAAAATAGAGAGACTCGAGCTAGGGATTCCCATTGAAGACACTATGATGATCAAGTCAGTGGGACGATCGAGGAATACAGAATCCCTGTGTCAGAGAGCTTGGGGGACTCCCTTGTCCTAGTTGGTGACATGATTGAAATGTTAGTATGGAAAAAGAAAAGATTAAATGGAGAGCGGGGAGCGAGGAGGTTCTCCGGTCGTCTCGCGATCGTCGGGCTTGCGATTGCTTGCTTGCTTGCTTCTCTCCCCTCGCTCCTCTTGCTTGGTCTTTGCTTACCTTCTTTACCTTTCTTTCCTTCAGACCTTTGGACCTTCAGACCTTCGGACCTCCTCGGGCCTTCTATCTCCTTCGGGCCTTCTAATCCTCCTTCAGGCCTTCTGATCTTCTTTCGGCCTTCTGTCTCCTTCAGGCCTTCTAATCTTCTTTCTCTCCATTGGGGGTGTGTTTTTGCTTATGGGGGGCGGGTGCTAGGCCGCTGAGCCCCCTGCCATGGTAGGATCTTTCCTTTCTTGGAGGGGCCATTCTGGCATTGCAGGGCCTGGCGCTTGACAAGATCTTCTTCTAGGGAAACTCTAAGTTTTACACCGCATGGATCAACGTATTTTTGATCGTAGATGGTGGATGTGGCAGCATATTACTGGGCCTTAGGTTAGACGAGGCTAGCCTTGTCCAAAGCATGGGTGCTGTTTCGCAGAACTGGCATTGGTGGCAAGGTGTGCGCCATTTCTCGGGGATTACAGGTGGACAGGGACCCCCATGCCACAGTTTGAATTCTTGCTGACCTTTCCCTCCTCTGCTGTTGGCAGGAATTATGGCCTTTGCATGCTTGGAAGGACCTCCTGAAGGGACCCGCCTTTGACAGCATGAGCTCGACCCTAGTCGGGAGCTGACCTCAGATGGAAGGCTCACCTGTGAGCTCGACCCCGACTGGGAGCTGACCTTGGATAGGGGGCTCGCTTCATGAACTCTACCTCAGCTGAGAAGCTAATCTATGAGCTTTGCCTTGGCCGGGAGCTAGCATCAAATGGGGGGCTCGCTCCTCGAGCTCGACCCTGGCTGGGAATTGACCTCGACAAAGGGCTCGCTCACAAGCTCGACCCCAGCTGGGAGCTGACCTTGGCATTCCATCAGGGGTCGCACCCAGGTGGCAGCCCCCACCCGCTCGGTGCTAGCTGGCGACTGTGTAGACTCACATCAGTGGATGTTGCCACATCAAGGGCATTCAAGCTTGGCCTTCCAAGATAGCATTGTAGACTAAAGGAACACTAGGAAGTTTAGCATGACAGTTGCTTGCCTCGGGACTTGACCTGTGATTATAGGTAATGTAATTGTACCTTCCACAAGGATGACATCTTTTGAGAACTCTATCAAGGAGAAACTCATCTTCTATTGACGATCCCTTGAAAGGTTATTCTGCTAAAAATATTATAAAATAAAATATCTGTAGAGCTTCTATTATCAATCAAAATGCATCATATATCATAGTTGGCAATAGCAAGGGCAACTACAATGGCATCATCATGAAGGGTTTGGATGCCTTTTTTGTCAAAGTCTGATGCAAAACAAATAAGATGATACGATGCGGAAGTAAATTAAGACTATTTTTTCTTTTTTTTTTGTGTTTTGTTAGAAGTTGGCTTGACTAAAAAACAAGGCTAACTAATATTGAAAGAAAATATGCACTGAAAGAAAGCACAATTCAAAAGAGTAGATTATCAGAGTAATAAAGAAGTAGGATCGCTGGGGATTGAGAAACCCCCAGACCTAGGGTTTACTCCTCTTTCAAGAAACAGACGAAGAGAGAAGAGAAGGTTTTATACCTGACTGTGATATCTCTCTTTGCTTCAATTGAAGGACACTCTCGAGCAGATTGTAGGATCCTTGGAGATGGGGTATCTTCGCAATGGATCCTCGGATTGTAGTCCTATGGCAAGGTTGGCCTTCTTCTCGTACTCTGGATCTGGAAAAGATGAAGAACAAGATAAGGATGTAAGAAACTCAAGGAAGAGACCTTTACCTGGGATAGCTCTGGACTGCTCGAACTTTGAAGATGAGGGAAGAGTATGGGTGGCGGTGGAAGATGGAGTGGATTTAGGGTTTGGCTGGTAGGGCAGCGGCTTGCAGATGAAAAGGACCTAGGGCTTGATATAGTGGGCGGTGGGTTGGAGAAGGAGATGGTGGCCTTGAATGAAGTGGGAATAGAGTTTAGGAATTTGGGTGTTGGCGGCTAGGATGATGAAAGGAAATTAGGGTTGGCGGCTAGGGATGAAAGCAGGGCAGGGTTTTGGTAACTTTGGAGATCTCTCACCTCCTCAAGGCTCCAATGGAACCCGGATTTACTCCCTCACGGAGCTCAACACTCAAATAAGTGTGGAAGAAGAGAACACAAGGTTGCTCAACACAAGAAAAGATTTCATTTACTCATTCTAATCAAAAGATTACATAAGGGTCCAATATATAGACCTTGCAAGAGAAACAAAATTACACTACTTCCCATGTGGGACTAAACATTCATCCTAAGCATGAAAAACTTTTCCTTGATCGACTAGGCTTCTTTCCTTGGAGTGGGCGGCCTCAAATGCAAGGTGATGGCTTCATATGGCAGGTATGTGGGGCACCTCCTAGTTCTTTTCCTTAAGTCATGGGTTTTCCTTCCATGACTTGCTCTTTCTTGGAAGAAAATACTCATCTCCTAGTCTTTCTCCCCAAGACTAGGCTCCTTCCATTCATAGCCAAGTACTTTAGGCAGGTGTGGGCGCCTACCTTGAAGTCCTCTCCAAGAAAAATCCCCTGCTCCTTTAGCTTGGTTACTTTTGGCAGCTTGTGGGCGCCATCCTTGACTTCTCCTAAGAAAATTTTCTTGCTCTCTTGGGCGTGGGGACCAGGGACACTGGGATGAAATGTGGCGCCAACTGGTCCTGGGAGTGTGGCTGGGAGTGTGGCGTCCACTTGCATTTGGCCTTGGAAGAAAAAATGACGCCCTAGGGAATGGCGCCAACCAGGACTTGACTTGGACTTAGACTGAGTCAACATGACTCAACAAAATGAAATGCAGACTCAAAAAATAAAATAATCTGGTTGACCAGGTCAACCCTTATTACAAACCCTAATCTTCGAGCAAGGTCATTCAGAGATCCAGATGGAACCCTGAAGTCTTCTTCTGATTCTGGTGCCCGCACCAATTCTCCCGGGGTGGGAGGAACTCGACCCTGTCGAGTAAGGCTCAAGTTGGCTCTGGTATCTCTCCAAGAGATCTGGATCTAGCTCTTGTAATTCATCTTGGGAGATCCAAGAGTCATCAAAATCTGGCCTTCCTTGCCAGCAGACTAGGTATCTTTGGTATCCTCGATTACGAGTAGAGATAACCTGATCGTCCAGGATCTTTTCAATCTATTCTTTCCTCACTGGCCAGTTTGTTAGTGGACACACAGGGTTGGGTTCGATTATGTTTATGATGCATGCCAATTAAAAAAACAAGTTATGGATAGTTTTAAATCCAAAAATAATGTTTCTACCACTAGACCATTAGAAGTACTTCACATAGATATATTCAGACCCACTAGAACAACATGCCTAAGTGGTATGAAGTACAGTCTTGTGATTGTCGATGATTTTTCAAGATACACTTGGTTTTATTTATTGCACATAAAGATGAAACTTTTAAAGTATTTAAAAGTTTTACAAAGAGTTTCTAACTTGAAAAATCTTTCTGTTATTTCTAGTCATAGTGATCATGGTATGGAATTCAAAAATTAATATTTTGATCACTTTTGCACAAAGTACGGTATTGACCACAATTTCTCCGCTCCTAGAACACCACCGCGAAATGGTATTGTAGAGAGAAAGAATAGGACCTTAGAAGAAATGGCCTGAACGATGCTTTGTGAAGGGAATCTTCCAAGATACTTTTGGGCAGAAGCTGTAAATATCGCTTGCCATATTTTAAACAGAGTTTTAGTCAGACCTATATAAGAAAATCTCCCTATGAATTATGAAACAATAGAAAGCCAAACATTGATTATTTTCATGTTTTTGGTTGCAAATATTATGTGCTTAATAATGGTAAGGATAGCCTTGGTAAGTTTGATGCTAAATCTGATGAGGCTATTTTTCTTGGTTATTCAACTAATAGTAAAGCATATCGAGTATTCAATAAGAGAACTTTAACTGTTGAAGAGTCAATTCATGTTATTTTCAATGAGACTGACATTGCATCTTCTTGAAAATAAGATTGTGTTGATGATGCAGGTACACTTGAAAATAGATTGAAGGACATGACTATCAAAGACAAGCAATCAGATGAACAACAAGAAGAGTTGGTAAGTAAGAATCATGAAGAACTACCTAAAGAATGGAGATATGTACAATCACATCCCAAAGAACTCATTATAGGAGATCCATCACAAGGTGTTAGGACTAGAGCTTCACATAGAGATGCACATGATTTAATTACTTTTGTATCTCATGTAGAACCACATACCATAGAAGAAGCTGAAACCGACCCTAATTGGATGTTAGCTATGCATGATGAGTTAAACCAATTTAGGAAAAATAATATTTGGACACTTGTAGAGAGACTATTATACTACCCTTTATAGGTACTAGATGGGTCTACAAAAACAAGCTAGATGAACAAGATAATGTTATTAGAAATAAGGTTAGACTGGTAGCTCAAGGTTACAACTAAGAAGAAGAAATAGATTTTGATGAGACCTATGCATCAGTAGCTAGACTAGAGGCTATTAGATTACTTCTGGCATATGCATGTTTTATGAACTTTAAATTATTTCAGATGGATGTAAAGAGCGCTTTTTTAAATGATTTGTTATTCGAAAAAGTTTTTGTAGAACAACCGTCTAGTTTAGATCACTCTTTTCCAAATCATATTTTCAAGTTAAATAAAGCTTTATATAGTCTTAAACAGGCACCTAGAGCCTGGTATGATAGAATAAGTAAGTTTTTACTTGAAAATGATTTTGTAAGAGATAGTATAGATACTACCCTATTTATCCAAAAAAAATAATAATATTTTAGTTGTTTAAATTTATGTTGACTCTTCTTCTTCTTCTAGTGAAGATGAGTCTAGCCCTACCTTTTGAGTTTAGATTCTTTTATTGCATGTGATACTATTTTGTAGTGCATTAACACTTTTGTAATGTATCAAATCTTGTACTGATACTCTTATATATATATATATATGTTTTGGAAATCTTATGTTATAATTGATGAGTGATATGAATGTTTATAATTAAATGTGGATAAATGATTTGATTTTTGTCAAAGGAAGAAGTGATTTTATCTCAAATATATTCCTGGTGATTTTATCATTATTCTATTTTTTTGATGACTAAAAGGGGGAGAAGTGCATGAAATCAAGAAAATTGAGAAGAATTGCAATTGTTACTTGAAAAACATGAAAAAGGGGAGCAATTATTGAAAATTATTTTGAACGTAAAGTATTGAAGTAGTATTGAAAAGTTTGTTTGATACATTATGATTTTGATACATTATGATTGGTATGGTATGTTAACCTTATTGATCTGATACATGCTCTTAATTGTTGATACTTTGCTTTGATACTAGTTCATTTCAACTCTGATACTACAGTATGAGACTTCATATGTTCTGATACATACTATTTTGAATGTACATTGATACATGTGAATATCAGTACGTAGTATGTTACTGTGTATGCAATTATAAAGTATTTTTTAAAGCTTGTCATGCCCAGTGTTTTGTTATCATCAAAAAGGGGAAGATTGTTGACCCTTGGAATGATTTTGATAATTATAAAACATTGGATCATGTATTTATGACTAACTCTTTCAATTATTCAAGAAGTTTTTGTAGGAAGATTTATCAATGAGTCACTTTATTTTCTACTTAGCTGGAAGTTATCCCAGTACAGTTATATTAATTAATGAAGTATATTGAATTGAAGACCTCAAAGTTGTAAATCCCTAATTTTTATTCTTGTAATCTTGTAAAAAGGGATATAAATTAGTAAAAATGAGTTTGATTAAGTAAGATATCTTTTGTAACCTATTTTGAAGTTTCGCAAGACTTGTATTGGTTGGAAATTCAATTGGCTGAATTTTGAAGAAGTTCTGCTCAAGTCAACTCATGGATCAAGAGACGACTCCTATTCTTGCATGACACGAAGAGTTTTAGAGTTTTAGAAATCCGAGCCGACTCGAAGATATTGAATCGACTCAACCAAAAGTTCCAAATCTCAAGTTTCAGAAACTCAGAGCCTCGAGCCGACTCGATCTAGAAGAACCGACTCATCCCAAAAGAGTCGACTCATCCAGAGTTTGTGTTTATCTTGACTGAGACTGTTGCCCAGTAAGCAACCCAAGAGAGGGGCTAAATTGGGTCTCTAAAAATTAAAATTACTTTACTTGATACAATGCAATGCAATCCAATTCAATAATTAAATAAGCAAGGTACAATGAATTCAATTGTAATGCTCTAAATAAAAGTGCAGCGAAAATAAAGAGCAATAAATAAAAGCAAGAAGAGAGATCAATCAACCACAAAGACCAAGAGATATAGTGGTTCGGCGCTATCCAATGCACCTACATCCACTCCCCAAGATCCCCTTGGGAATTCACTATAATCATACCCGATTATAGTTGATTAGTTTTGCGGGCTCACTAATCAAAAACCTAATTTGCTTTGACAAGAACAACAAGTCAAAACCTCACTTGGTTTTACGGGCTAACCAAGAACCTAAATAATTTTATGGGCTAACCACCAACCTCCCTTGGTTTTCCGGGCTAACAAAAACCTAAGTGGTTTTGCGGGCTAACCACCAACCTAATTGGTTTTCAAAGGCTCACCAATAACCTCTCTTGGTTTTATAATAGGCTAACCAAGAACCTTTACAACAAATAAATATTTAAAGTAAAGTAACAAAGTAAGCTTTCTAAAACAAAGCGGGTATCTCTTTGAAGCTCGATGTAGAGATGCTTTGAACTTGTTGAAGCCTCTTGAATACTCAAGAATGGATGATCTTCATTGTTCTTGAAGGCTCTTGAATGCTTGGAGGCTTGCTTGTGCTTGAGAGTGGTTGAATCTTCAATGAGTAGGAGTTAAAGCTCTCTTTTCTTCTCTCTTATCAAAACTCTTCAATGGTCTTCAATAATATTCAATAGTTCCCTTTTGATTTGATTTGGAGCATATAAATACTTTTCCAAGACCTTAAATCCAGTTTCTAGCCGTTAGACTTGAAAAACTAGCCATTGGAGGGCAAAATGGTTCTCTGAAAATCTTAGATGTGTCGACACTTTCAGTTGAGTCGACACTTTGAGTCAACACCTTGCTTCAATGTGTCGACACTTATATAGTCCTTTAATTTCAGCAAGTTCTGTGGCTTGAAAATCTCAGGCGATGTGTTGATCCATGTATCGACACTTTGAGTCAACACTTCAGGTCCATGTGTTGACATTTCAACCATGCCATCTGAAACATTCTTACGTACTAGCCTGAGTCGACACTTCACTTCCATGTATCGACACTTGGTGTCATGTGTCGACACTTTGAGTCGACACCTCAGTGAAAACTTCACAAAAATCTCTGAACTTGAGTTGAAACACATTTATACTTAACTCAATATCCAATCAAGCAAATATTGAGTTTCCAAGTCCTCTTTGAGCATTCCTTTTCATCCAAACATGGTTTCTTCAAACAAACAAGCTTCTTCAAAATTATGAGTACCTTTTTCAATAAAAATATACTTCAAAGAAATCATTAATACTCAACTTATACTTAACCATTTTGCTTATTATCAAAATCAATAATGGAGTCAACAATCTTCCCCTTTTTGATGATGACAAAACCCTTAAGTATAAATTGCTTAAAAAGCTTTTGAAAGAATTCATCAAAGTGCATAGAACTAGATGCCTTAAGTGTATCAATATAATTTGCAATATTGATATAATATTTCAGAACAAAAATAGTGTCAAGATTAATAGTGTCAGAGCTTGTTATGATGTTTGAGAGTATCAGAGTTTTGGGATACATTTAAGACAAAGATACATGTATCATGATATTCTACAAGAGAATTTCAGCAATGAACAAAGCTCCCCTTGAATTGATGATCCATAAAATAGTTTGTAAATATCTTTTCAAACATTTAAAGAGGGGTTTTAAGATGAAATTCCCTTTAAAAGGATTTTCAATGAAAACAAAGTATAGCTCCCCCTTTCTTAAGGAATTTTGTAAACATTTTTCAATTCAAGCTTTCAAAAATTTGTTTACCCCTTGCACATTACAAATATAAATCACCAAAAATATATTGCATTTACACTTATATCACTATACGACTCCCCCTTTTTTTTATCATTAAAAATGTAGGAGGACAAATAGGCTGAATATTCAAGATATTGCATTTAATTGTCACTAAACTACTCGCTCAAAAATATATTGCATTGAATTTAAAATCCATTCATTCATTCAAGATTACAAACATTGAGTACAACATGATATTTCATTTCTAGTCAAAGTTTATACAATCAAAATATAAAACATACATAGATGCATAAAATAAGCTATCTAAAAATACATAAGTGTCCTAATCCTCATCCATATCATCAGTATCATCAGAAGACGAATCGATCTCAATCAATCCTGTATCAATAGAAGATCGAGCTCACGGCCACATGGATATGAGATCTCTGAGTCGGGTCCTGGTCGACCATGGAGGGGTACGACAACCACATTCTCTGCGACGAGCATATGTCCGACCTCTAGCTGGAGCAGTAGAGGTAGAAGCAATGTCCTCTGCATGAATGGAACTGATCAGGTCGACAGTACAACGACTGCCAGAAGTGGCGTGCGATCAAAAGAAGGACCTGAGTCAAGATACTGAAAGCCAGGTGTGTAAAAACCAAGCTCTCGGATAAATGAGGATGTGTGAATAGTGGGAGTATCAATAATCAGTGTGTCAAAGATAGGAGTATCAGCTAATGATATGATAGGTGTATCAAGAATAGAAGTATTAGCTGAAGAATGAACTGGTAGGTCTGTAATCGGTATATCAATGAGAGGGGTGTCAATAATAGGTGTATCAACAATAGGTGAATCAACAATAGGTGTATGTATAACAGAAGTATCGATAACTGGAGAAAGAATAGGAATAGGAATGTGATCATCCGATCTGGAAGGAGAGGATGGGACTGGAGTCTGGGTAGGTGAACTAGAAGGGTCATGAACAGGACTCCAGGGCAAGTCTGCTGTCACCTCCACTACTGGCTCTGAAGTAAGATCTAGAAAATCAAATCTGTCGGAGTCAGTCTCCTCATCATCTCCATCATCATCACCAACAATATCTCCAATAATATCATCACCATCAACATCATCAACAGGTGCAGGAGCAGGTGGTGCAATATCAGCAACCGGAGTACTCACTGAAGGTCTGGATAGTACAGTCAATATATCTGAGATACCATCACTCAGTCCACTATGGATCTCTCTAGTCTCAGTAATGAAGCAGTCAAAATGCTATCTCATGATAAAAATGTCGATCTCAATATGTCTGACCCTATCCAATAAGCTATCAGAAACATCTGGAGTCTCCATCTGAGCTGGCTGAGGCTGTGCTGAAGTAGTAGGATCAGACTGAGATGCAACCGCTGGCTATGCTGCAGTCTCAGGCTGACTCTCGCTGGGTCCTACCTCGTCGGAGAGGATGCACTCCTCCTCTACAGCATCGTCGTCATCAGCTCTGTCCTCAACCTGACCAAATATCCTGCGAGTCCACTAGCCTTGGAACAGATGATAGCCCATCCGGTGTAATGACCTGATGTCATACACATCAGTATGAAGTAGCATGCGGTAGGGCTCATCCTCAAAGCTGATGCCATACTCTCTGAATAAAACAGTCAATCCCATACCATAGGGCAGGCAGAGTTGCTGGCTAGTCGACACCTCCGTCATCTGGTGAACCATAAGCACTGGAAGGCAGACGGGCATGCGCTGAACTAAAGAGACCATCACTAGCAACTCCCGCTTAGTGATGTAATCGAAGCATCCGGTCTTCGGCAGAAGTATCCGGGCGACAATATGATGTAACAGTCTCATCTTTGCAGATAGTCGGGATGCGGGTATGGTGGCTCCCTCAGGCAATATATCAGACTCAAAGATGGACTGAAGTCCACTCACTCTGTCCATCAAACTGTCCACCACTGATCCAGTCATCGGTATATCCCATACTTTGCTCGGAACCTCTGATGAAACTAGGATATCCTGGCCTCTCACCTGTGCTAACCATCCATCAGATCCACGGGCGAGTGATCCATAAAACTCTAGCATAAGCCCGGGATAATACCTCTCGCTGAGTGAGCAAAATGAAGTCAAACCAGCCTGTCGAATCCACTCTCCGATCCTAAAATGCTGCTGGTCGATGAAAGTAAAGTCCACTTGTTGTCCCCCAACGACAGTCTTCGAGCTCATCTTGTTAAAAGGTATAAAAAGTGGTCATGCAGGCGGATCAAGAGCTCTAGCCTCATGTTTGGCCTTCGTCCTTCATTCTTCTTCATGATTTGACTAACGAGGTCAATGGACTACTTGTTTTCAGGGTCCCATTACTTGGATTAAAGAATTGGGCAAGGTTTGGGTAGAAACCTAGGGTTTCTAAGGCTTGGAATCCAAATATGAGAAGAAATCCAACAAAATCCGAGCTACCAGGTGTCCAAATCAAAGAAACGATGAGATTAAGTCACGAAACAGAGAGTAGGAACAGTGAGGAGTACCTTAGATCAGGTGTTGGCTCGAATGAGAGAAAAAAAATGGAGAGAAAACCATTCGAAAAACCCTTTATTCTCGGTCTGCTACCGTTCAAGTATCGACTGACGAATGTGTCGACACATTCAGGTGTCGACACATCAATGTGTCGACACATCGACTTAAAAATTGAAAATTAAGAGATTTCAAGAATTGATCAGAATTACTAGAAATATGATAAATTTAAAGAAAAATTAAGAATGATTGAGTAAGATTAATCATGATTATGGTTGAATTGATCTAATTTGAGTCAAATATAGGAAAAGGAAATTTAATCAAAAGGATTAATGATCCCGAGCTCTCTTCTAATCATACAAAATTGATCTTCCAAAAGAGGTTTAGTCAAAATATCAACTAATTTAAATTCAGTACTAATAAATTCAAGCATAATATTATTGTTTTCAACATGATCTCTAATAAAGTGATGTCTAATTTCAATGTGTTTACTCCTAGAATGTTGAACATGATTTTTAGTCAAGCAAATAGTACTGGTATTATCACATTTAATAGGTGTACTAGCCAACTTGATTCTAAAATCTTCAAGTTGTTGCTTAATCTACAAGATTTGAGCATAACAACATCCTACTACAATATACTTAGCCTCAGTTGTGGATAGTGCAACTGAAGCTTGTTTCTTTCTAAACCATGAAATTAAGTTAACTCCAAGAAATTGGCAAGTACCACTAGTACTCTTTTTGTCCAATTTATAATCAGCAAAATTAGCATCAGAATATCCAATCAATTCAGTAGATGAATTTCTAGAATACTATAAACCAATTTTAATAATACCAGATAGATATCTAATAATGCGTTTAACAGCCAAAAGATGTGATTCTTTAGGTTCAGACTGATATCTAGTACACATGCATACACTGAACATTATATATGGTCTACTAGCAATCAGATACAGTAAAGAGCCAATCATACCTCTATATAACTTTTGATCTACTGATTTACCATGCTCATCTTTATCAAGTCTACAAGAGGGGCTCATAGGCGTACCTATTGCTTTAGTAGTCTCCATCCCAAACTTCTTGATAATTTCTCTTGTATACTTAGCTTGGTTGTTGAAGATACTGTCTATAGTTTGCCTGATCTAGAGTCCGAAAAAGAAATTGAGTTCTTCCATCATGCTCATCTCGAACTCACCCTGCATTAGCTTAGCAAACTCTTGACAAAGAAGTTCATTAGTAGCACCGAAAATGATATCATCAACATATATTTGTACTACTAATAAATCATTATCTTTCTTTTTCAAAAATAGTGTTTTATCAACATTGTCTCTAGAAAATTCATTTTCAATCAAAAATTTGCTGAGTCTTTCATACCAAGCTCGAGGTGCTTGCTTTAATCCATAAAGTGCTTTGTGTAATTTAAAAATATGATCAGGATGTGCATGATTTTCAAATCCAGGTGGTTGTTCAATAAAAACTTTTTTAGTTATAAAACCATTTAAAAAAGCACTCTTAACATCCTTTTGAAATAGTTTAAAATTCATAAAACAAGCAAATGCTAATAGTAGTCTAATTACTTCAAGTCTAGCAACATGAGCAAAAGTTTCATCAAAATCAATCCATTCCTCCTGGTTGTAGCCTTTAGCAACTAGTCTAGCTTTTATCCCTAACAACAATTCCATTTTCATCTAATTTATTTCTAAATACCCATTTTGTGCCAATAATAACAATATTAGATGGTATTTCTATTAATGTCCAAACATTATTTCTATCCAACTGAATTAGTTCATCTTGCATGGCATTAATCCAGTTAGGGTCTTTTTTAGCTTCATAATATTTAGGTTCTACTTCAGATACAAAAGCTATATAATCACATTCATTTCTAATTGAGGCTCAAGTTCTTACCCGTTTAGATGGATCACCTAGGATTAATTCCTTAGGATATCCATGAGCATACCTCCACTCCTTAGGTAGATCTTGATGTTTTGGAGTGTCATCACATTTCTCATTTTTTTCTTGATCTTCTTTACTTTGCTGAGGTTAGTTATTCGGTGTCAACTTTTGAAGCTTGTCAGCACCTGCACATTCATCAAACGTATCCTCTTTTCTAGAGGATTTGTTAGTAGATTCTTCAAAAACAATATGTACTGACTCTTCTACAACCAAGGTTCTTTTATTGAAAACTCTGTATGCCCTGCTTGATGTGGAGTATCCTAAAAAGTTACCTTCATCAGACTTGGCATCAAACTTTTCAAGATTATCTTTTTCATTATTTAAAATAAAACATTTGCAACCAAAAATTCAAAAATATTTTAAAGTTGGTTTTCTTTGGTTCCAAAGTTCATAAGGAGTTTTCTTCAAAATAGGGCGGATTAAAACTCGATTTAAAATATAACATGCAGTATTAACAGCTTCAGCCCAAAAATATCTCGGTAATTTGTTTTCACAAAGCATAGTGCATGCCATTTCTTCAAAAATATGATTTTTTCTTTCTACTATCCCATTCTGCTGAGGTGTCCTAGGTACAGAAAAATTGTATTCTATTTCTTTTTCATTACAAAAGTTTTTGGAATCTTTATTTTCAAATTTAGTTTCATGATCACTACGAATGCAAATAACTGAAACACCTTTTTCGTTTGAAACTTTTTGATAAAACTTTATGAATGTAGAAAATGATTCATCTTTATGAGCTAAAAAGAAAACCCATGTAAACCTCAAAAAATCATCCACTATGACTAATCCATATCTCTTGCCTCCTAGACTTGATGTTCTAGTTTGTCCAAAGAGATCCATATGAAGTAGTTCTTGTGGCCTACTTGTAGTTACAAAATCTTTTGGTTTGAAAGAAGTTTAACTTGTTTACCAAATTGACAAGCTTGGCAAATTCTATCTTTTTCAAAACAAAGTTTAGGTAAATCTCTAACTAAATTCTTTTTGCAAAGTTTTGAAAGTAGATACATACTAGCATGCCCTAATCTTCTATGCCAAAGCCAACTAGTCTCGTCTTTAGTAGAATTCATTACAACAAGGCATTTGATGGGGGACTAATATGCATGCAATTTTTTTTGTATGTTTTACATGTTGAGTTGGGTGATTAATTCCCGAATTTCAGATCAAAATTATTTGTAGGGAATTTTGTATGAATTTTTGAAGATCAGCATGCAGATTAGGACCTAGAAAAGTAGCAAAGAAGGACCGCCGGGGCTGAGAAGCCTCGGTTAGGGCAAGTTCTCCTACAATAAAACTACTGGAGGTAGAGGGGTGTACCTGACAACGTCTGTGAAGATCGCAGCGAAGGGGTCTCTCGTTCCTCGATGGATGCGGCCTGGAAAATCGAGCCAAAGACCCGCGGATACCCGGCTTTCTGCTCGGTGATCCGATTGAGGCTTCGCTGGAGTCGTTGGATTCGTAGGAACTCGGGGACCTGTAAATGACCTGTCAGGGGTTAGAAAACTCACAAAGGAACAAGAAAACAAAAGAAAAACAGCAAAGGAAGGCTTCTTTTGGAGTGGGCGTCCAGGGATCTGAGAGGCTTGTTGGCAGCAGGAAGATGATTGCAGCACTGGGAAGAAAAACTCTCACAAACCCCTTTATGCACACAGCAGGGTATCACACAACTCAATAGAAGAACTCAAGGTTTTTATTCATCAAAAAATTCTCCTTCATACAAGAGGCTAGGGTCCCTTAAATAGACCCTTAATCTTGGGCTCCAAGTAAGGGCACATTAGTCTTTACATGAGAATCCTTTTCCCTCTCAAACCCTAGCTAGAAAATAAAAAAATATTAGGTAGAAAAATTCCTAAAAATTTTCTTGACTTGGTCAAGACTCCAAGGATGCCTAGGGGGGCATGTTGGGCTTCTAGGAGCAGCAAAAGGCCGGCCCAAAGGGGCTCGGGTGCATGGGTTTGGGCCTCTGGAAGCTGTGGTGGCCTGGTAGCCAGGTAGCAGGAATATTCCATGGTATCTTGCTTCTTAGGGGCTTGGGCTTGGCACCTGGGCTTGATTTCTTTGGGCTAGGATGCAGATGGACCTCTAAAATCATGGATGCCTTGGTATATGAATATATTTTGGCATCTGGAAGGGAATCTGGGCATCTGGAGGGCATCTGCAAGAAATCAGGGTTTTCTGAATTTTCCTCCTGGGGTCTTCAAATCTTCAAGCTGGGTTGGACTTGGGCTATACTTCCATGTCTTCAATCTAGTTGGACTTGGTCTTTACTTGTATGATATAGTCTTGAGTCTTCAGTATGCTTGGATAGGCCTCAAAAAAATAAAATTAGCTCAACATGAGCTGACTAGCATTGGACTGAACTAGCTCAACATGAGCTGATTAGTACAGAACTGAAATAACAACTAAAAATACTCAAATAACAACTAAAATGGACTCAGATGAGCTAAGCCCTTATTACAGATGGACTCATAAATTATTGATCAATTTACAGAGGGTTGAAAAAGCCTCTGTCTTATTCTGGTGCCTCAGGTGTCCCCACCAATTCTCCCGAGGTGGGAGGAACTCGACCTTGTCGAGTGAAGGTCAGACTGGCTCACATATCTCTCGAGAAGGTCTGGGTTGAGGCGTTGCAAGTCCTCTCAAGAAATCTACGAATCGTCCGACTCTGGCCGGCCTTGCCATCAGACCAGGAAGCGTTGATAGTCATGGCCCTAGGTCGTGATGTCTTGATTGTCCAGGATACGCTCGATCCGTTCTCCTCTCTCAGGCCAAATTTATTTGTGGACACTCTAGGTTAGGGTCACTCACAATGAAAAGGAATAGGTCCAAAGGTCTCACTAGGTAGCGCTGCCAGTTCCCTATACTCAACCAGGTCTGTAATATTGAAGGTAGAACTAATGCCCAGGCAAGTCTAACACCTAGGCATTTGATCCAACCTTCTCTATCACTTTAAAAGGTCCGACTCTGCAAGCATGAAGCTTCTTTTAGGCCTAAGCCTAACTAAGATAGAATCCACTACATCAAATTCTTTGATCCATCTTCGGGAATTAGCCAGTTTGTTTAACATTAGTGCGGGTGGTGAACATGTTAGGCACATGCAGACTCCTAACAAATGATGCAAAGGACTCATACTGACACCTAACAGACTCGACTATGCATTCCTATCGAAGAAAATTTTATTGAACTCTTTGGATCTAAACCTAATAGATTATAGGTTCTCTAGGTTTGATCCTAGCTTGACATGCACATGAAAATTTACAGTGAACTCCTAGCAAATTCCAAAGAGTATGCCAGAAGTAAGATGCAAACCTAACATGCATGATGAATGCATGCAGTATGCTAATCTCAGCTAAATGCAATCTAATGATCCTAGAAATGCTGGAGGTGTCAGGAAAGGACAGAAAATAGGAAGTGGATTCAGAAGTAGTTTGGTAGGGTAAGGAAAAAGGTTCAAGGTTAGTTGGATAAAGTTCGATAAAAGAAGGCATGTCAGGGACTAATCCTAGACTAATGAGGCTAACCTTACGAGGTTGCGGTAAATCTATGGGGTTTTCATAATGGAATGATGGGTTACTAATCTCAGGGAAGAGGTCCCTAATGGGAACTATAGGAGGAGGCTCATCCTGAGGATACTGATTCAAAGAGATCAGGTCCTTAATAAATTCTTCTGGTTCTTGTATTTTAGGACTAGACTCTATATTTTGGCTCTCCTCTTCGGTTTCCTTAGGTAAGGCTCTAGTAGCAGTACCTAGGTTATCTTCCTCTATTTGTTCTTCCACTATAGCTTTAGGTTGGATGTGGTCAAGGTCAACTATCTCTAGGTTGGCTTCTACCTGGGTATCTATTGGGTCAACTAATTCTAGGTTATCTAAAGGTGTCTCATCTTCTCCCTCATGCTCATCCACTAGGCTCACATCAGCTTCATACACTTCCGCATTAATGTAAGCCTTGCAAATCTCAGGAATGGTTGGAGAAGGTCGGCTAGCAGGAAATTGGTTAGGTTCTGGTATCTGATTATGGGTACTACTCCTAGTGGGTTCAGGTTGTATAAGAGGTAGTGGCTCACTATTGGGTTCATATTTAGGGATACTAATCCTATGGGGTTCAAGTTGACTAGGGGAAGCATGACTAGTACTAGGCTGATACTTAGGGGTTATGGGTTCTCTAGGCTCATAGGACAAGGGTGCAGATCTATGGGTCATGGGATTATAGGATCTGGGGTCATAGGATTTTGGGTCAGCTCTATGATCAGGTTCTAAGGATGGATCATGGTATGGGGTCCTCCTAAGGTTGGGCTCCCTATATGGGTCAGGATATTGGGTTCTCCTAGGGTTGGACTCCCTATATGGGTCAGAATATTGGGTGTTGGGTCTACTAGGCTTATAGGGTGTGGGTGCATAGGATTTATGATCATGGGATCTAGAGTCATAGGATCTAGGTTCATAGGTTCTGGATTCATAGGTTCTAGGTTCATAGGATTTGAAGTCATAAGATCTATAGGTTATGGGTATACTAGGCTTAGAGGATGTGGGTAAATAGGATCTATCTTCCTGGTCTACAAAATCCTGATTGGGGCTTCTAGGACTAACCTTAGGGATTGGGTCAGGATGATGGGCTCTCCTAGGTTCAGCCTCAAGGTATGGATCAGGGTTTGGGGTCCTCCTAGGTTGAGGGGAATCAGGATCTGGCTCAGACTGTGACCCATGGTTTTTTTCTGGGGTCCCTACCCGGACTTTTAACTGATCAAACCTATTGGCAAGATGGTCAATTCTATCATTGGTTTGAATACGTGACTAAGTTAACTGGGTCATCTTGGTAGTTATCTGGGTAGCCATCTGGGCCATTTGATCAGCTAGGGCTTTTATTTGAGATTGTAAATTTTCCATGGGTTCAGACATTTGTGAAGGAGGTGGGTGATATGAAACTCCTGATCTAGTGCTCATGCAAGACTCGATCAGACCAACTATAGCTGACTAGACCTAGAGTCCAAACTAGATGCTCAATCAGGGTGGCAAACTAGCCTATAGTAACCCTGTACTCAGCCAGGCAGGTGTAAGGGGAGTGTTAGGTCCCTGATTGCCAATCCTAGATACTAATCAAAGATTGGCCAGGTAGGCGGACCAGCACACAAGCCCTCCGGGATTGAATCCCTAAACCACCATTCTAGACACCAAGCACAAGGAACACACAGGTTAGTCTTGACACAGTGATCTAACACTTAGCCCGGACCCGACCAGTTGGTGTCCCTAGCCCACTAGGGCAAATTAGGTCTAATCGATTTTAAGTTAGGCTTGGGACCGAATGCAAGGAAGGTGGTTTTGGGCTAAGGAAAGGTAATAACCTCCTTCCCTTATCTGGTATAAAGAGAGTGCCCTTAAAGTAAATTATGTAATGATGGCAAGCAGATGAGGATGCAAATTAGGGTTTAGATGTTTTTGGTATTTTTGGAGAATATGTAATTTTATTTTTTTTGGTATTTTTTTAAATAGAAGAAAACTTGCAAATCATGGTCTAATATGTAAGAAATATACTAAAATTAAAAGATATGCAAAAGATGCTAAATAAAATCCTAAAACTTATAAACTTGTCTTGCTGAAAAAAAAATAGGGCCGAGAATTTGCATGCTGTATTTCGGCTTGCAGAAAATTCACAGGCCATAATAAAATCTGAGAAAATTCTTAAAATTCTTTTTAATTATTCTGAATCTAGAAAAATAAATTTTAGAATTTTTAGAGTTTTCATCAGAGAGAAATAATTAAAAACACAGAGCATATATGGACAAAAAATTGCAAAAAACAAGCCCTAATCTAAGCTCTGATACCAAATGATGGGGGACTAATATGCATGCAATTTTTTTTTGTATGTTTTACATGTTGAGTTAGGTGATTAATCCCCTAATTTCAGATCAAAATTATTTTTAGGGAACTTTGTATGAATTTTTGAAGATCAGCATGCAGATTAGGACCTAGAAAAGTAGCAAAGAAGGACCGCCGGGGCTGAGAAGCCTCGGTTAGGGCAAGTTCTCCTACAATAAAACTACTGGAGGTAGAGGGGTGTACCTGACAATGTCTGTGAAGATCGCAGCGAAGGGGTCTCTCGTTCCTCGATGGATGCGGCCTGGAAAACCGATCCAAAGACCCGCGGATACCCGGCTTTCTGCTCGGTGATCCGATTGAGGCTTGGCTGGAGTCGTTGGATTCGTAGGAACTCGGGGACCTGTAAATGACCTGTCAGGGGTTAGAAAACTCACAAAAGAACAAGAAAACAAAGGAAAAACAGCAAGGGAAGGCTTCTTTTGGAGTGGGCGTCCAGGGATTTGAGAGGCTTGTTGGCAGCAGGAAGATGATTGCAGCACTGGGAAGAAAAACTCTCACAAACCCCTTTATGCACACAGCAGGGTATCACACAACTCAATAGAAGAACTCAAGGTTTTTATTCATCAAAAAATTCTCCTTCATACAAGAGGCTAGGGTCCCTTAAATAGACCCTTAATCTTGGGCTCCAAGTAAGGGCACATTAGTCTTTACATGAGAATCCTTTTCCCTCTCAAACCCTAGCTAGAAAATAAGGAAATATTATGTAAAAAAATTCCTAAAGATTTTCTTGACTTGGTCAAGACTCCAAGGACGCCTAGGGGGGCGTGTTGGGCTTCTAGGAGCAGCAAAAGGCTGGCCCAAAGGGGCTCGGGTGCATGGGTTTGGGCCTCTAGAAGCTGGGGTGGCCTGGTAGCCAGGTAGTAGGAATATTCCATGGTATCTTGCTTCTTAGGGGCTTGGGCTTGGCACCTGGGCTTGATTTCTTTGGGCTAGGATACAGATGGACCTCTAAAATCATGGATGCCTTGGTATATGAATATATTTTGGCATCTGGAAGGGAATCTGGGCATCTGGAGGGCATCTGCAAGAAATCAGGGTTTTCTGAATTTTCCTCCTGGGGTCTTCAAATCTTCAAGCTGGGTTGGACTTGGACTATACTTCCATGTCTTCAATCTAGTTGGACTTGGTCTTTACTTGTATGATATAGTCTTGAGTCTTCAGTATGCTTGGACAGGACTCAAAAAAATAAAATTAGCTCAACATGAGCTGACTAGCATTGAACTGAACTAGCTCAACATGAGCTGACTAGTACAGAACTGAAATAACAACTAAAAATACTCAAATAACAACTAAAATGGACTCAGATGAGCTAAGCCCTTATTACAGATGGACTCATAAATTATTGATCAATTTACAGAGGGTTGAAAAAGCCTCTGTCTTATTCTGGTGCCTCAGGTGTCCCCACCAGCATTCTTCATTAGGTAAAGATAGATCATCTAAATCTATCAAATAAACATTACCATGCATTTTTTCAATAAATTATACTCCATTTATATCCGGACTAGTAATCATGTAATATGATGATTTAAAAATTACTTGAAAACCTTTATCACAAAACTGACTAATGCTTAAAAGATTGTGTTTCAAATCATCAACTAGAAGTACATTACTAATACTACTAAAAGGAGTTATGTGAAACTTATCAATACCAATGATTTTCCTTTACCATTATCATCAAAGGTTACACTCCCTCCATTCAAAGCTTCAAGAG
Organism: Areca catechu; assembly: GCA_021397845.1. Classification (NCBI taxonomy): domain Eukaryota; kingdom Viridiplantae; phylum Streptophyta; class Magnoliopsida; order Arecales; family Arecaceae; genus Areca; species Areca catechu. The sequence goes on along the minus strand of CM038041.1, from coordinate 44,406,918 downwards.
AAGTGAATTGCTTCACATCTCCAGTCATGTGCCTTGAGCAACCACTATCAAGATACCAAAGTCTTTTGTTCTCCTTGGTTGCAAAACACACCTGCAATAAAATCAAGCTTTGTTTTTAGGTACCTAAGCCAACTTGGGTCCTTTAGGGTTAGCATTCAAAATGGTTCCTTTTAGAACCCACACTTTACCAAAAGAGTTGATTTTTCTTAAATTGCATTGAAATGATTTATGACCTGACTTTTTGCAAGAGAAACAAGTGATGCTTGATGATGTAGGTATAAAAAAGTTTTTGAAATACTTTTATTATTTTTGTGGTCTAAAATCTAAACCTGCTTTATTGAAAACTGCTATTTGACTATTCAAAAGTAGGTTTAATTTTTCTGAACTATATGCAAATTTTTCAACAAAAGGTTTTATCTTTTCAAGTTCATTTTTGTACTTAGTATTTTCAAGTTCTAAATCTTTATTTTTCTTCAAAAGATCATTGTTAGAAATGACATTCTTAGGCCTTTTCAAAACTTCATTCTTCATTGACAAAGCATTGTTTTTCTTTTCAAAAATATCCAATTTAGATTTCAAGTCATTAACTTCATTTAGCAAAGAATTGTTTTCAAGAGAAAAACTATTTGCATGCTTTTTCAACTTTTTATTTTCACTTAAAATTAGTTTATAATCATGCATGAGTTCATCAAAGGCATTTCTAAGTTCATCAAATGTAAAATCAATCTCGGTATCGAAATTTACCTCATCATTGTCTTGATGTGCCATTAAACAGAGATTTGCAACTTCGATATGCTCTTCTTTTGAACTAGAGTCTTCATTATCGCTCCAGGTGGCCATCATTGCCTTCTTTCTTAATTTCTTCCTAAACTTCTTAAGGAGAGGACAATCAAACTTGTAGTGTCCCGGCTTCTTGTACTCGAAGCATGTAGGTATTTCCTTCTCCTTTTCCTTTTCTTTTCCTTCTCTTTCTCTTTTCCTTTTTCCTTTGATTGATATTTCCTTTTATAAGAAAATTTTCTCCCCTTTATGAATCTTTTAAATTTTCGTGCAAGGAGGGCTTCTTCACCTTCATCTTCAGACTCATCTATTGAGGATTTTTCATGTATGTTTGATTTGAAAGCGATCCCCTTCTTCTTCTTGTCCATGTCCATTGATCTTTGTTTTAGATTAAGCTCATAAGTCATGAGCGATCCAACCAGCTACTATAAAGATAATTTGTCAATGTCCTTGGCTTCTTGGATTGCGATCACCTTCGGATCCCACGATGTTGGAAGTGACCTGAGAATTTTATTCATAAGATCAGCGTTAGACATTACCTTTCCAAGACTTCTCATTCTATTTAAAATATTAGTGAATCTTGTATACATATCAGTGATAGATTCATTAGGTTTTATTCGAAACATCTCATAAGTGTGCACTAACATATTTACTTTAGTATTTTTCACTTGATCGGTACCCTCATGGATAACTTCAAATATGTCCCATATTTTTTTAGCAGAAGTGCATGTAGATATCCTATTAAATTCACTAGGATCTAATGCATAGTAGAGGAGATTCATTGCCTTGGCATTGATCTCGGATTGCTTAATGTCATTTTCATCCCAATCCTCTTTGAGCTTTGGGATGGAAAAACCATTAACCACTATTGAAGGAATATGAGGACCCTTATCTACCACTCTCCATAAATTATAATCAATAGAATGCATAAAATTCTTATCCTAGTTTTTCAATATATATAATTTGATCCATTGAAAAATGGAGGTCTATTTGAGGCTTGACCCTCAACTATGCTAGTACCAATTGGGGCTACCATAGATCTTTACTCAAGGCGGTAAAGCCTATATACTGAGAACAGGGCTCTGATACCACTTGTTGCCCAGTAAGCAACCCAAGAGGGGGGATGAATTGGGTCTCTAAAAATTAAAATTACTATACTTGATACAATGCAATGCAATCCAATTCAATAATTAAATAAGCAAAGTACTATGAATTCAATTGTAATGCTCTAAAATAAAAGTGCAGCGGAAATAAAGAGCAATAAGTAAAAAGCAAGAAGAGAGATCAATCAACCATAAAGACCAAGAGATATAATGGTTCGGTGCTATCCAATGCACATACATCCACTCCCCAAGATCCCCTTGGAAATTCACTATAATCACACCCGATTACAGTTGACTAGTTTTGCGGGCTCACTAATCAAAAACCCAACTTGTTTTCACAAGGCCAACAAGTCAAAACCTTACGTGGTTTTACGGGTTAACCAAGAACCTAAATGGTTTAATGGGCTAACCACCAACCTCCCTTGATTTTCTGGGCTAACCAAGAACCTAAGTGGTTTTGCGGGCTAACCACCAACCTAATTGGTTTTTAAAGGCTAACCAATAACCTCTCTTGGTTTTACAATAGGCTAACCAAGAACCCTTACAACAAATAAAGATTTAAAGTAAAGTAACAAAGTAAGCTTTCTAAAACAAAGTGGGTATCTCTTTGAAGCTCGATGCATAGATGCTTTGAACTTGTTGAAGCCTCTTGAATGCTCAATAATGGGTAATCTTCAATGCTCTTAAAGGCTCTTGAATGCTTGGAGGCTTGCTTGTGCTTAAGAGTGGTTAAATCTTCAATGAGTAGGAGTTAAAGCTCTCTTTTCTTCTCTCTTATCAAAACTCTTTAATGGTCTTCAATAATATTCAATAGTTCCCTTTTGATTTGATTTGGAGTATATAAATACTTTCCCAAGGCCTCAAATCCAGTTTTTAGCTATTAGACTTGAAAAACTAGTGTTGGAGGGCAAAATGGGCGAGTTCTGTATTTGAAAAACTAGCTGTTACTGTTGCCAGAGCTCCATGTGTCGACACTTCAGGCTGTGAGTCGACACTTCCTATCGACACTTGAACTTCTTGAGTCGACACCCAATTCAAATATCTCCAATATGGTTCTCTGGAAATCTCAGATGTGTCGACACTTACTCAGTTGAGTCGATACTTTGAGTGACACCTTCCATGTATCGACACTTCTGCAGTCCTTCAATTTCAGCAAGTTCTGTGGCTTAAAAATCTCAGGTGATGTGTTGATCCATGTGTCGACACTTTGAGTCAACACTTCAGGTCCATGTGTTGACACTTCAACCGTGCCATCTGAAACATTCTTGCATACTAGCTTGAGTCGATACTTCACTTCCATGTGTCGATACTTGGTGTCATGTGTCGACACTTTGAGTCGACACTCAATGAAAACTTCACAGAAATCTTTGAACTTGAGCTGAAACATATTTCTACTTAACTCAAATATCTAATCAAGCAAATATTGAGTTTCCAAGTCCTCTTTGGGCAATCCTTTTCATCCAAACTTGGTTTCTTCAAACAAACAAGCTTCTTCAAAATTGTGAGCACCTTTTTCAACAAAAACACACTTCAAAGAAATCATTAGTACTCAACTTATACTTAACCATTCTGCTTATCATCAAAATCAATAATGGAGTCAACAGAGACTTCGAGCCGACTCGATCTAGAAGAGTCGACTCATACAGAGTTTGATTTTCTATTATCTGAGACTTCAAGCCGACTCAACCATCTCGAGCCGACTCGAGTGTCGAGTTCAGGCCTGTAATGGCTAGTTACATAATTAACTCTTTGAATTCCAAGAAGGCTCTAATGGCTCTATTCATTTTTCTAGGCCCTACAATGGCTAGATTTGCTTGAAAATTATAAAAGAGGAGTATTTATGATGGATTAGATGATGATTATTGATTATTCATTAAAAATAAAAGAGCATTCAAGTGAATTTCAAGTCTTTCACCAACCAACTTCTAGTGAGCATTCAAGAAATGATTCAAAGCTTCTCCAACTCATCTTCATTCATTGAATCCAACTTTTGAGGAAGTCAAGAAGTAGCTTTAAGAGTATTCAAGAGTATCTAAAGCGAGGCTTCAATTTGAGCTTCATCGGCAGTTTGTTGTAAAGTTGCTAGTTTCTTTTGATCTATATTGTTTCCTCTCCAAGAATAGCAAGGGGCTGTGTCTTATGAGTGTTGAAAGGTTTTTAGGTGAGCCTATTAAAACCTAAGTTGGATTTCTTTGGTGAGCCCGGTATTAAAAACCAAAGGGATTTGGATTCTTGGTAAGCCCGGTGTAAAACCAAGTATGGGTTTCTTTGGTGAGCCTGGTATAAAAACCAACAGGTGGAGGGATTGTGATCCCGGTAAAACAATCTGACTGTATTCTAGAAACAATATAGTAAAAATTCCAAGTGGTGCTTGGATAGTGGACGTAGGAGTGGGTTGCTCCGAACCACTCTAATTTTCTTGTGTTTGTGATTGTGTTTGTGATTGTGTTTGCTTGACTCCGTTGTGATTTTAATTTTGTTGCTTCCATTGCATACTCTATCACATCACCAACACTAAAAGAATTTTAAAGTGCACATACTTGAAAGTTTTTATTATCCCAATTCACCCCCCTCTTGGGAAGCCACCTGGGCAACATGATAGCTTCTTTAACAATGCCAGCTATTATTGTCTGTTACTACTTTTGGGAGGTGCCTCAGCATTCTTCATGGTTTCATTCATATAGAAAGGAGAATCTTATACAATTGATGAAAAATATATTTATGGCATTAATCTGTGAAAACTTTGGTGATGTTGATAGTGAAGTAACTAAGACATTGCTAAGTACTAATAAAAATGCATAAATTAAGCACTTACTCTTGTTTAATCTGTTACAAGCCAATTTGAGTGCATTCCGAGATGAACCATTATAGTGAATAAATAGATAAATAAAACCTATTAATATATGAAATAAATGGTACAGTAAATATCTAATATATAATTACAAAAAATAAGTACTGCAATTCAATCCAAATAAGGATTGAGAAGTATGGCCCTCAAACTTCAACTTATTAAAAAGGAAAAACTTGTATGCATAGACTAAAGACACGGGATAGAACAAAGTAACTACAATGAAGTGAACAGTCATATTATTTTATAGCTATACCAAAATTAGGTTGCTAGTCAATTGTTTTGATTTTCAATTAATAATAACAGGTTACATAAATAATGCATCCACCATCATATAGCAAACTAAAATAAGATAGAACTAAAAACCCATAATGAAAACATGGTCTACCAGGGAACTGTACCTGCCTCAGGAACTGAATTGGGCATATTTAAATTGTTCTCATGATTGTTATGGCCTATGGTTGCTGGGTGCTGATTCAATTGTTCCTCATCAAGGTAGTGAAAGATGTCATCTGATGGAAGATACATGTCTATACAATTAGAAAGCAAAGATAAATGTCAATAGCCACTAGCGTGTGGCACAGTTGGTTGTGAGACTTATCTCACAACCAGTTGGCAGGGGTTCGAGTTCAGGTTTGGACATATTTCGACTAGAAAGTTTGGGGATAAAATAAAAAATAAAAAAATAGTCCCAGAGTAAAATCAAAAAAAGAGAAAAATTAATAAAATAACCCTAGAGCCCCTGTTGGCTGGTGGTAGTGAAAAAGTTAGAGATATATATAATAAATCTCGTTCACTCGACTGGCACCAGTGGTAGTCAGGTTGACGTACTCACCTTCGGATGGGGAACGGCTACGGAAAAATTAATATGCACCGTGCATCGAACATTCCTGTACGGCGAAGAAATCCCATGATTTTTTTCTTTAAAACCTCTCCCCCATCACCGAGTCTCTCTTCTCTGGTGGTCGATCATTTCTGGATCATCGCCGGTAAGTCCTCTTCTCTCTAAGCTCTTGATTTATATGTTTAATCAGTTGTATGGGGTGGACTTTTCTCGTTTCTCTTCCGATTGCTATCCATAGCAGAAAGGCCATGGATACGCTAGCCAAACCCGTCCCTGCTCCGTCTGGTAAGTTTCTGGTGGACCGCCACCCCCCTTCGATCTCCATCCTTAGGATACTAGAGATCCACTTGGTCGAGCCAAGAATGGGAGTCAGGGAAGAAGAAGAGGACCGGGAAAGGAGGAAAGAAAGAAAAAAAAAGATTTACCTAGGATTTGAGTCACCGGGTGTTGGGAATTGTGTCCCAAAGCCAATCGCCTGGGTTGTAGGCGGTTGTGCTGAGTATTGTATTCATTTTATGAATTAATAAAATATTATTTTTGGCAGCTCATCACATATTGAATTTCCCTAAAAATGAACTCTTTCCCAGTGATGAAGTCCATAGGGCTACACTGACTTCGATACAGAGAGGATGTATCGACTAGTCCTTAAACCCTGTTCACAACCAAAGGATATATTATACTGGACGGCAATATATCAAGTATAGGTTGTTGCAGTTCACATCATTTGGTTGTCCTCTTGACCAAATGAGTGTGGTGACACTGATGTGATCTGCAAGTCGGATATATGATATCTCATTGAACGTGACTCCATGAAACCCCTTTTTGCCAAAGGGATACTCACGATTGGATATGGGTATATGTGTCCCTATGACCTGAGGTCATCACGGTTGCTTGCAAGCAACTCCCTGTGTTTTGGTACCGGACTACCCGGATTTTTAATCCGGTGACGGAAGGTTTCTGGGTACAGGCAAGTACTTGTGGAGCAGTGATGGACCAAGATGGAATTGACCTGTCCGAATAGTTTGGATTGAATGTCTCGCTGTATCTCAATTTAGCAAATCCTCGACCGGGGTAGCCCTAGTGAAGAATCACTGGGCTTGCAAGATTGAGACACGTTGTCGACTGACTCAGTCTGGGTTGGCAGCCCAATATCAGTCGTCCTGAGCATTAGAGGTCAAAGAGATGAATTATACAGTAACCATATGCTAGAGGTTCGATAGTATGCTCCCGCATCTTCGACCTATCCGGACACCGGGACCCATTGCTAGATGGTATCTTGTGCTGGTACTGGAATAGTTCCAGTGCTACCGCCTAGGTTCGAACCCATGAGGTCACATGCCATAGAGGATTTTTCCTGATCCAGGTACCAGTATTTGATTAGGAATCTTATTGGTGACGGTTTGATTGAGCACATTGGAAATCCTGGGTTTGGGTCTATCAGATTTTGTTCTGATTTATCAAGATTTTTTTCTGGTTAACCAGGACTAGACCAAGCCTTCTAATAATTAGATTTTGATCTAATTATATGGATGAACCTATTTTGAACCACTGGTTTTTTTATTTAAACCGTTTTCATTAGTTTTTGACCCTTTGAACTGGTTTACACGATGATATGCTGTTTTGGGCGAACAAAGCTTTTGGGCATCCTTTCTTCTCCCTTTTGATTTCGTTTTGGCTGAATTTTAAACTCCTTTGATTACCTCATTGAAATGAATTGAATTCGTTTTTAATCGCTGCTGCTGTTTGATATTCTCGCAAGACCTCTCACCTCCCAAAATCACCGGTTAGATGGGTTCATCACTCCATATATTCATTTCTGCTGGGCGTTGTTCTTGGAAGAGAGCTGAAAACCATTTATGGGGAGGGTTTAGGAAATTGATTGGAAGGAAAAATCAATTCCATTTGTCCCTGTTTCTTGTGCTCATTGGAAGAAGAAGTTCATGCTCTGTTTGGAGAAACTTTGCAGCAAATCAACAAAGCTTCTTCCCACCGTTTGAAGGTGTTTTCTGGCGACTAGCATCGCCTAAGAACAGGATCTGTGGAGTCCCTCGCGTGTTCCCCCTCTGGAGAGTGCTCATTTGAGCATTTTAGAGCCGGATCAACGCCCCTTTTGCTGTTTTTCTTGTGTCCTATTTTTGAATTGCAGGCTTTAACTTCTGTGGTTTTTGGAGAAGATCAAGTGTGTTTCAATGTTGAGATTCCACCCCTATCCCTTATCCATTTGAAGCAAGAGAAGTCCTTGCTGTTGGTGATAGAGAGGAGACCCAACATTGGTCATTTGGATTGGCCATCATTGTTGTTGAAGCAAAGGATAACAGGGCATTCCAACGTTTGAAGAGGAAGACAACAGGAATAAAATTATTCCTGTTATCCCACTTATTCCAGTACTATACCAGATTTATTCCATGCAGGAATAAGGTATGGGTTTTGATTTTAAAATTCATGCATTCGTAGATCTAAGCTTTTAAAATATTTTATAAATATTACATGCCCATATTATTACATGTTTTAGTCTGCACATGCTTCCGGATCATGTTAGATCCTGCGTGGAGCAAGTTTTTCCGCTGTACATTTTAAAATTGTTTTTAAAATACTTACCTGCTCCCTGCTGTTGCAAGCTTAGAGTAGGCACCTGCAAGAGCCCTTTTTAACTTTCATCGGGGTGGTCTCCCTGCTGTCGGAGCTACCGCTAGTGGCTCACCCGAGGGTCTCCCCATCATCGTGGGCAAGGAAGAAGAGAGAAAGGGAAAGGAAGAAGTCTTGATTCGGTGGAGAAGAAGAGGGAAGAAAAAGATAAGGGAAAGAAAAAAAAGGGAAAAGAAAAAGAAAAAAAATGAGGAAAAGGAAGAGAGAGAAGAAGGAGAGTGAAGGAAGAGAGAGAAAGAGGGGAGAGGAAGAAGAGAGAGAAAGATGAGAGAGAGAAAAGGAGAGAGACAGAGGAGAGAGAGGAGAGAGGAGAAAAAAATAAAAAAATATGAATAAATAAATAAATTTTGTAAATTTAGTTTGGGTATTAACTCGATTTTCATTAACTGGATCCAAATAGATATCTAGATCAAGCCTAGCCCTAGATTAGATCAAAAAATATTTTACCTTATTTTTTATTTAGATTCAGGATTAATTATTTAATTTATTTTATCTGAGCCTTTATCAGTATGGGAGTATCGAGGATCTAGAGTTGAGTCACGTATTCCGGATGGAATCGATTTCAGGTAAGTTATCTTGACCTCTAGTATTACATGCTAAATATGTTATGATTGTTGTGCAATATTAAATGTGTGTGGTATGGTTTGATGTATATTGGATTGCATTCATAGTCATGTATGTTGGTGTTGTTGCTTTCTAGTCCGACTATGATCACACAAGGACCTAGTTTCCTTCCGGACCTCCAATGGGGTGATCACTGGTACATGATCGATATACGGTATGTGTAATCAGGAGCTGTTGCCTTTTTATTTTTAGCTATGCATGGCAGTTGCTGGCACGTGCTAAGGATGCATGTTTTCTCGTATGATATCAGAGTTAGTTTCCTTCCAGGCCTCTAGTGGGGCGATCACTGGTACATGACCGATATGTGGTATGTGTAGTCAGGACTCTATTCTCTTTCGAGGCTAGCTACGGGTCGATCGTGGCCATAGTTAGAGGGACTAGAAAAGTAAAGTAAATGGTTGGCCATCCATAGTCGTGTCATTTGTATGTGAATGTGCATATAATGTAATGTTGCATTTTAATTTATTATGAGCTGGTTATTCTGTGATGTTTAACTTATGTATGTTTGCTAATGGTTGTTGACATATTTATACATATATTAGAGGTGTTGATAACTTACTGAGCCTGTATAGCTTACCCCCTGTTTTCCTATATTTTTATTACAGATTCGGAAGATCCATCAGATTTTGGGACCAATCAATGAGGAACTAGGGTTTAGGAGTTAATTCCTTATTTTATGATTTATCCTAAATTTTAGTTTGATTGTATTTACTTGTTACCTTTATGTAAAATTCTAGGAATAATAAATAATTGGTGAAATTTATTCTTTGCCACTGTTTGGATATTGGATTGAAAGATAGGCCTAGCATGATCTCTAAGATGATACCTAGGGTTGTGTGGCCAGTCGCATAGCCAATCCTAGTACTGGATTCGGGGTGTGATAGAGTGGTATCAGAGCAAAGGTTTAAGATCAAGATGATTTAGTTAGTGAGAGAGGGGTAGAATTAGGATTTTGATTAAATATTTTGGAATAGTTATCGATACTAAGAGTTTATTTAAGTTCCTTTGGTAGGTGTATATTATAGTTCCAAAGATTTTGCTATGTATAGAAGGATTGCATGAATAAAATGTTGGATTAATCTACCCTAGCTTAAATTTTGGAAGAATATCATCGAGGCTATATAATGGATTTGAAGTTTGGATTTCTAATCCCTAGATATTGTGCATAAAATCTGGAATATGATTAGTGCAAAAGAAGAACATGATTTTTGTCATGAGATTGATCTTAGATGAGTGTAAAAGGTTAAAAAATAAATTATATTATTTGATCATGATAAGTAAGCATAGTATGGATATTGAAGAGCGCGATAAGATATGTCTTTATCTCTGATAAATGGAATTGATAAAGCTTCAGAAGTAGTGGATTGGAAGTATAATATGTTATGATATACTGAATATCTATATTCAATTATTAATTAAATGATATAGATGAAGATTATGATAGCTTGCAAGTTTTGTTAATTTCTGGGTTATGAATTTTGGGACTATTGCAAGGAGATGTTTAGGATGAAGGTTATGAAAAAGTTTAATGATATTAAGAAGTAGAGTTTTTTTCGATGAATATTTATGTGGATTATTATTAAAAACATGTAATGAAAAATTATGCTTGGTGTTGCCTATCTCACCGCGGTGGCCTGTAGCTCGTGAGCTGGCACCGGTTCTCGGACTCTCTCACCTCGAGGTCTCCAAGCTTCCAGACCTGCAAAATAAAGTCGGAGACCCGGGCCGGGGATTCCGGCGGGGTTATTCCGACGGTCAAGTAAGAGAGCAGTAAGATGGAACATGACCTCCAAGATGGGTTCCCGGAGGATTCCCGTGCTTAGAGGAGATGTAAATGAAAGGTGTGGGGAAGAGGGGAGTTGAAGCCCGGCTTCCTGCACTGGGTTCACCGAGCTCATGCCAGAGGACTTCCTGGGATCCCCCGGATCATTCTCTCAATGTTCTACCCCTTTTACTACTTACCTCTCTGTCCATTTTTACCATCCCTTTTATACTGTCGGACTGCCTTCAGCCCACATCTCCTTCTGGGGGCTCCCCGAGATCTCTGGATCTTCTTCCCCCCCTTCTCCTTCGAGTCTAGGAGTTAAGTGGCCAGCATGCCTCATCCATCGTGTGCCACAAAAGGGGGAAGACTGGTGAGACCTCGGGCCGAGTGCGGGAGCTTTACTTTTGGGGCGTTGACGATGGGCTTCTAGCCATTTCAGGCCCTTGCATGCAAGGATTCCATTCCTCGATTGCGAGGCCCATTTAACTGATGTAAACAAGGTTTTGCATGTTACTACAGGCCGTACTGGCACCCCCTACGGGGTGCAGCGCGCGTCGGCTCTAGTGGCGACCTCATGACCCGTGTCTCTGCCTCCCCAAGGCCTTGTAGAGTAAGGCTGACTTCGATCGAGGTGGTCCCATCAGGGGCGCCACCTGGCGGAGGAGCAAGGGCTGCCAGCTTCGACTGAGGTGGAACCCTCCTAGGTGGACACCTTGCGGAGTGGCAGAGAGAGGCTCGACTTCGACCGAGGTGGACCCATCATGGGGTGCCATCTGGCGAAGGAGCAGGAGCTGCCAGCTTGGCTGAGGTGGACCCCTCCTGGGTGGACACCTGGTGGAGTGGCAGAGAGAGGCTCGACTTCGGCCGAGGTGGACCCATCATGGGGTGCCACCTGGCGAAGGAGCAGAAGCTGCCAGCTTGGCCAAGATGCACCCCTCCTGGGTGGACACCTAGCGGAGTGGCAGAGAGAGGCTCGACTTCGGCCGAGGTAGACCCGTCATGGGGTGCCACCTGGCGAAGGAGCAGGAGCTGCTAGCTTGGCTGAGGTGGACCCCTCCTGGGTGGACACCTGGCGGAGTGGCAGAGAGAGGCTCAACTTCGACCGAGGTGGACCCGTCATGGGGTGCCACCTGGCGAAGGAGCAGGAGCTGCCATCTTGGCTAAGATGGACCCCTCCTGGGTGGACACCTTGTGGAGTGGCAGAGAGAGGCTCGACTTCGATCGAGGTGGACCCATCATGGGGTGGCACCTGGCGAAGGAGTAGGAGGGCCTGGCTCAACCTCGACAGAGGTGGACCCGTCTCGGGGTGCCACCTGGCGAGGGAGCAGGAGGCCGCCAGCTTCGACCGAGGTGGAGCCCTCCTGGGTGGACACCTGGCGGAGCGGCAGAGAGGGGCTCGACTTCGACCGAGGTGGACCCGTCTTGGGGTGCCACCTAGTGAAGGAGCAAGAGGGCGTGGCTCGACCTCGGCTGTGGTGGACCCGTCTTGGGGTCCCACCTGGCGAGGGAGCAAAAGGCCGCCAGCTTCGGCCGAGGTGGACCCCTCCTGGGTGGACACCTGGTGGAGCAGCGGAGAGGGGCTCGACTTCGGCCAAGGTGGACCCATCTTGGGGTGCCACCTGGCGAAGGAGAAGGAGGGCCTGGCTCGACCTCGACAAAGGTGGACCCGTCTTGGGGTGCCACCTGGTGAGGGAGCAGAAGGCCGCAAGCTTCGGTCGAGGTGGACCCCTCCTGGGTGGACACCTGGCGGAGTGGCAGAGAGGGGCTCGACTTCGGCCGAGGTGGACCTGTTTTGGGGTGCCACCTGGTGAAGGAGCAGGAGGGCCTGGCTCAACCTTGGCTGAGGTGGACCCGTCTTGGTGTTCCTCCTGGCGAGGGAGCAGAAGGCCGCCAGCTTTGGCCGAGATGGAACCCTCCTGGGTGGACACCTGGCAGAGCGGCGGAGAGGGGCTCGACTTTGGCCGAGGTGGACTCATCTTGGGGTGCCACCTGGCGAAGGAGCAGGAGGGCCTGGCTCCACCTCGACTGAGGTGGACCCATCTTGGGATGCCACCTGGCGAGGGAGCAAAGGCTGCCAGCTTCGGCTGAGGTGGACCCCTCCTAGGTGGACACCTGGCGGAGTGGCAGAGAGGTGCTCGACTTTGGTCGAGGTGAAACCATCTTGGGGTGCCACCTGGCGAAGGAGCAAGAGGGCCTGGCTCGACCTCGGCAGAGATGGACCCATCTTGGGGTGCCACCTGGCGAGGGAGCAAAGGCCGCCAGCTTCGACCGAGGTGGACCCCTCCTAGGTGGACACCTGGCGGATTGGCAGAGAGGTGCTCGACTTTGGCCGAGGTGGAACCGTCTTGGGGTGCCACCTGGCGAAGGAGCAAGAGGGCCTGGCTCGACCTCGACAGAGGTGGACCCGTCTTGGGGTTCCACCTGGCGAGGGAGCAGAAGGCTGCCAGCTTCGACCGAGGTGGACCCCTCCTGGGTGGACACTTGGCAGAGCGGCGGAGAGGGGCTTGACTTCAACCAAGGTGGACCCGTCTTGGGGTGCCACCTAGCGAAGGAGCAGGAGTTTTGAAAGAAATATCCACGTGGCATCTGCGGCTTCCATCTGGATCTGACACACGATCCACGTCAGCGATATAACCATATCATTTGCCCCCCATCCCCAGGTCCCATCGAAGCGTCGTGGCTTGGGACTTGGGGATTTAATGCGGGGATGACATGGGAAGGACTAAAATCCTGCACCATAATTGCCATGATTCCTGCTGCCACTTTTGTTACGCCTGAGATCCTATGAGAGGCTGCCACGTGCGCACGTCTGACTGGCCATTAATATGCCATTTCGAAAATGAGGCAGTTTCCATCAGACCGAAGCGTCGATGTCGGGCGTGCCTCCACGTAGCGATCATCTGATGGTCCAGTATGGAAAGAGGCGTACGGCCGCTGTGATTGAGTTTGAAAAAGGAGGGGGACTTTCCGGAAACAAAGTCTCTCGGCTTTCTCACACTTCGTCGATAGTTGCAGCGATCTCCCTTCACCTTCCAAGGGCTACCCATCTTTTGGTACAAATCATTTCGGTGAGTGCCTGCGACCCCTTCTCTTCTTCTTCCACCTTCTAGCCCCTGGGTCATCTCGAATCTCCTCTTCTTCTTGCTTCTTCTTCTCTAATGGCACATCGTCGTCATGTCTCTTCAAACCCGGAGTCCGGTCCTTCCCGGTCGAGGACTCCATCGTCCTCTTCCTTAGAGGGGGAAGAGATCCCTGTCGAGGTTCGGAGGCAACTTCGGCCGGGAACTTTGACCATAGGTGTCCCTAGGAGTCCTAGGTCTCCCATGTAATCCCTGCACTTCACATTTCTTCTCTTCCTCCTCCAGCGACGGAGGTTTCCTCTTCTGGCCCCTCCGGTTACGTTTTAACGATGACCGAAGATGACCTTTCTTGGATCCGAGATACCTATGGGGTCCCGGGTTCAATCCGTCTTTCCCTCCCGGGACCCAGGGACTGAGTGACCTCGAGTGGTCCTGGGAGGGTCGCCTTCTACGAGGACTTCCTTGTTGGGGGTCTTCGTTTCCCCCTTCATCCTTTCTTCTTGTCTTTCCTTAGTCATTATTGCCTTGTCCCGGCTCAGTTGGCTCCTAATGCCATCCGGATCATCTTCTCCTTCATTGTCTTCTGCCACTTCCACTGGTTTGTTGCCCGGTTCTCCCTTTTCAGGGCTCTCTTCACCCTGAAATGTCACTCTGCCGATGATGGCTGGTGGTACATCTTGCCCCGGCCTAGGTGCCTTAGGTTCGACCTCCCCTCGTCAATCAAGGGTTGGAAGAACCGCTTCTTCTTTGCCTCAGTCGAGGATGTTGACTGGGCATGGAGTGAGCCGGACCGGTCCCCAAACCGGAACTCCCAGGTTGAGCCGAAGGATCAGGATGACTACACACTGCTGTTGGGTGACGTGGTCCCAATTCTCGAGGTTCTGCTCTCAGAGCAGAACTTATTCGAGGCAGGGATCAGTCCCATCCAGGAGCCGGGTGAGACCCGGATCTTCCTCCTTCGCCTTTATTTTTTACTTTGTACTTCTTTTCTTTAAACTGGCCTGATTGTTCTCTTCTTCCAGGTATGAAGTTCTCGATTGAGAGCCTGATGGAGGGCGCCTTGAAGAGGGATGCTACCGAGGTGATCGAGGAGGCCCCGGTGAAGCGGGCTTGCATTGAGACGAGCCATGGGCCCATGCCCACTCCTACTGCCACCGGACCCGGGGTGGCGGGTTTGGTTTCCAGGCCCGATGTCCCTGTCATCGAGCTCGATAAGGCCAGGGAAGAGAGGAGGTCGGATCCTCCTCGGGCAGCGCCTGCCCCAGCTGTTGCATCGATCGTCTCCATTGTGGCCACCAGGGCGGCGGTGGCCCCGCTAACAGCTGCACCACCCGGCGAAGGGGCGGCGGCCCCACCTGCTGCTAATGCCCATGTCCCCCCTCCAAGTCTTGTCGCTAACTCTCCCGTCATCTACGACCAAGGGCTCGTGGAAAGGATGATGGAATTCGCCAGCACCTCCCGGGACCGCCGTCTGAGGGGCAGCCGGGACTGCGCTGATGCACTGCTAGGGATCCTCCCCCAGCTCTTCACGGTGAGTCCCGAGTTCTCCTTCTTTAAAGTTCCAGTTGGATCTTACTAACCTCTTTCTTTTTCTTTTTTCTTTTTATGCAGATCAGGATGAACGTTCTCCTACTGAGGAACTTCCTGTCGGGCTATGCCAAGAAGGATGCCGAGAAGGAGAGGAGACTTAGCAAACTGGCAACCGACGTGAAGTACCCAATGGAGAAGGGGGTCAAACTGCGGGGGAAGAACCAGGCCCTCCAAGCTGACCTGGGTCACGCCGAGGGGCGCATGAAGGAGCTCGAGACCTCTCTGTCTGAGGAGAGGATCTCGAACTAGCACCGCATGGAGAAAGATGCGGTGGAGAAGTCCTGCCTCAGGGCCTAGTCCCAGTCGTTGGAGTGCCGGGTGGAAGAGGTCCTGAAGGACCTGAGCGCATCCAAGGAGCAGACCGCCTGAGTCAGCGGGCTGCTGGAGGCATCGAAGAAGGAGGCACAGGAGGCCCTGTCAAGGTTCCGAGCCTCTAATGACTTCAAGGCAGAGGTTCACAAGGCGGCTATGGACTCCTTCCTGAAGGGCTTCCAGGTCTGCCGGGAGAAGGTAATTTCCTTCTTTCCCGAGCTCGATCTCAGTGGGGTCGTGCTGGGCTGCCGGAGGGAGAAGCCCACCGATGCAGCTCCTGTTGCAGCCGGTCCTGAGGTGGTGGCTCTCGAGCAGCCTCTAGTCAACGACGCCGGTGGAGAGGGTGCCGCGCAGCCCCAGGAGGATGCAGCGGTGGCGAAGCAGCCCTGAAGCTTCACACCTTTTCTTTGTTTCTGTTGTTATGTATTCATTTTTCTTTTTTGGGGGTCTTTCGGCCTGTCGGGCCCCCCCATTTTTGTAAGGAATTTTCTACTAGAAATGAAAATTATCTTTTTCATTAACTTGTTCTTTCTTTTCTTATTTCTTTTCTTCTCCTTTTTTTTTGTGCATCCTCCGGACTGAACTCCGGTGCTAGCTACTGGGACTAGGTCCCGTAGTGCGTTTCGAGCTGAACTCCGAGATTGCATGGGCGAACTGGGTTCTGCACCACCTTCCAGACTGAAGTCTGGGACTTCGCTTTGGAACTAGGTTCCTTGCAAACTTCCAGACTGAACCCCGGGGCCGCGGGCTGAAATTGAGCCCTGCATGGCTTACCGAGCTGTTCTCCGGGATTTCGTAGGATTGGGACCTAAGTCTCTGGGACCTCTTCCGGACTGAACTCCAGGGCCACATTTTGGAATTTAATTCCGTGCAACACCCCAGACTGAACTCCGGGATTTTTATGGGAGGGACCTCGCACCTTCGCGGATCTTCCGCCGCATCCATGCTTGCCGAACATAGAGCCGGATGGCTTTTGTCCTACGAGACGAGAGTAGGAATTTGGTGAAAAAGATTTTATTATTGAAGTTTGAGAGGTCTTACACTATTGGTAGTACATCCTCAAGTTTGAGGCATTCCAGGTCCGGGGGAACCGGGATCCACCTAGCTCCTCCAGGTAGTACGCCCCGTAGGGGAGTGCCTCCGCCACCCTATAGGGGCCCTCCCAATTTGGGGAGAGCTTTCCGCACTCCCGAGGTTGGGAAGCTTCAGCGCGGCGTAGCACTAAGTCTCCCTGGCGAAAGGACTTCGGTCACACTCTAGAGTTGTAATATCTGGCCACTCGTTGCTGGTAAGCTGCCATCCCAACTCAGGCCCTGTCCCTTGTTTCTTCAAGGAGGTCCAGGTTCAACAGCATCCTGGCTGGGTTCTCCGCCTCGCCATACTGCTCCATGCGCAGGGTTGGTAGGTTGAGTTCGATTGGAATAACCGCTTCCACCTTGAAGACCAGGTTGAACGGGGTCTCGTCCGTAGCCATCCTTGGGGTAGTGTGATACACCCAAAGGATGCTCGGGAGCTCTTCTGCCCACCTCCCCTTGGCCTGGTCTAGTCTTGTCCGAAGGCCCTGCAAGATGGTCCAGTTTGTCACCTCGGCCTCTCCATTTGTCTGAGGATGCGCCACCGAGGTGAAGCGATGGTGGATGCCGAGGTCGTTACAAAACTCCTCGAACTCTTGACAATTGAACTGATGTCCGTTGCCAGTGATGATGGTATGGGGTAGGCCAAAGCGGCAGATAATCGACTTCCACAGGAACTTGGTGACATTTGCCTCTGTGATCCGGGCCAAGGGCTCGGCCTCGACCCACTTCGTGAAGTAGTCGATAGCCACGATAAGGAACTTTCGTTGCCCGGACGCCGGAGGAAAATGTCCTAGGAGATCCATGCCCCATTGAGCGAACGGCCGTGGGGTGGAGAGTTGAGAGAGTGGAGCAACAGGCTGTCGTTGCACCACGGCATGACACTGACATCGATCGCATCTTTTTATGAAGTCAGCCGTGTCTTCTTTCATTGTTTCCCAGAAATAACCTTGACGGAGGGCCTTGTACGCCAGTGTCCTGCCCCCCACATGGTTCCCACAGATGCCTTCATGGATCTCTTGAAGCACGAGTGCGGTTTTCGTGGGTCTCAGATACTTGAGGAGCGGGTAAGAGTAGGATCTCCGATACAGTAGCCCATCCATCAAGATGAACCGTGCGGCCTTTCTCTTGATGAGGCCAGCCACCACGCGGTCCTCTGGCAAGGTGCCTTTGGTGATGTACTCGATGTACTTATCCATCCAGCTGGGCTCTTGGTTGACCTGCTGGACCTCCATGGGTGTCTCGTAGCTCGGGGCCTTGAGATGCTCGATGTAGGCGTGGCCCAGTGATGAGTCCAACAGGGTTGCCAGGTGGGAGAGGTCGTCTGCACGGGCATTTTCCCCATGAGGGATATGCGAGATGCTGAAGCGCTGAAATCCCGCCGTGCTCGTTCGCACGAGCTCCAGGTACTTCGCCATTTGCGGGTCCCGCGCCTCGTACTCCCCCGAGACATACCCGGCCACCAGTTGCGAGTCGGTGAAGACCTTGAGATGGCCACACCCAGCTCGTGGGACACTCTTAGCCCCACGAGCAGTGCTTCGTACTCTGCCTGGTTATTGGTGGCGACGAACTGGAAGCGGAGCGCACACTCGACGATGACCCCCTCATCGTTAGCAAGGATGAGTCCAGCTCTGCTCCCACCAGAGTTCGATGCTTTGTCCATGTGAAGGATCCAGACATCCTCCTCTGGTCCTAGTTTTGGTTGTCAGTCTTGGGGGCTTTCTTCCGGCCCCTCGCCCAGGCCTGCACACACGACAAAAAAATCAGTGAGTACATGTGCCTTCATGGCCGACCTAGGCCTGTAGGTGATGTCGAACTCACTGAGCTTGAGCGCCCACTTCGCCAGGTGCCCAGACGTGTCAGGTTGGCTGAGCACCGCCTTCAGTGGCTGATCCGTCAGGACTGCAATGGGGTGCACTTGAAAATAAGGCCTGAGATGCTGAGCAGACATGATTAGCACAAAAATCAGTTTTTCAGACCGGGAATACCAGAGCTCCACATCGTGGAGGAGTTTGCTCATGTAATACACCGGCCTTTGCATCCCCTTGTCGTCCATCCAAACCAGGACCGAATTGACGGCCTCCGGGGTGACCACCAGGTACAGGAGGAGCTCCTCTCCTTCCTCGGGCTTGGAAAGCAGCGGTGGAGATGCCAGTGTCCTCTTCAGCTCATCGAATGCCTCTTGGCACTCCTTCGTCCAGGCAAAGTCGTTCATCTTCCTCAGCGCCTTGAAAAAGGGCTAGTAGCAGTCAGCGGACCTTGAGATAAATCAACTTAGGGCGGCTATCCGACCGGTGAGTCGCTGCACTTGCTTCTTGGAGGTGGGTTGCTCCATGTCTAGGATAGCCTGGACCTTCTCCGGGTTGGCTTCTATTCCTCTCTGGGTCACCATGAACCCCAGCAACTTCCCTGCAGATATGCCGAAAGCGCACTTCGCCGGGTTCAATTTCATCTGATGAAGCCAGAGATTGCTGAAGGTTTCCGCCAGGTCATCGACATGGTCTGAAGTGGGCTTGCTCACCACCAGCATGTCATCCACGTACACTTGCATGTTGCGGCAAATTTGGTCTTTGAAGACCTTATTGACCAGCCGTTGGTACGTGGCCCCAGTGTTCTTGAGGCCGAACGGCATCATCTTATAACAGTAGGTTCCGCGGTCGATGACGAAAGCAGTGTGCTCCTCGTCCTCTGGGTGAATTCGGATATGGTTGTACCCAGAGAAGGCATCCATGAAAGAGAGGAGGCGATGTCCTGAAGTAGTGTCCACGAGCTGATCGATCTTTGGAAGAGGGAAACTGTCCTTCGGGTAAGCTCGGTTGATGTCGGTGTAGTCCACACAGATCCTCCATTTGCCGTTGCTCTTCTTCACCATGACCACGTTCGCCAGCCAACTGGGATACTGTACCTCTCATACGAAGCCGGCGACGAGAACCTTCTCTACTTCCTCGTTGATAGCCTTCTGCCTCTTTGCAGCAAAACTCTTCTTCTAGCAGACAGGGCGGCACCTTGGATCAATGTTCAACCAGTGGGTGATGACCTTCGAGGGGATACCTGGCATGTCAGCAGTGGACCAGGCGAACACATCAGCGTTCACCCAGAGGAAGTCCAGCAAACGAGCCCGCTCTTCTTCCGGGAGGTGGGCTCCTATCTGCACTGTCTTTTGAGGGTCGAGCCAAGGGGGTACGTCAACAAGCGCTCCACGGGCCCTCCCGTGGGGTCTTGCTCTCTTAGGTCGAGATCGTCGACGTCAAAACAGAGCTCGGCACTCTGGGCCCCCGGGACCGTCTGCAAACAATGCGGGATGGGTTGGGCCGTCCCCCTCATCACTCCTATCCCAGAGGTAGTGGGGAACTGTACCAGCAACCTCTTACTAGAAATGACAGCGTCCAGTTGGTTGAGCCATGGACGGCCGAGGATGGCATTATAAGGTGATGGGAGCTTGACGACGGTAAACGTCATCATGACCGTGCTCTGCCAAGGTGGGGATCCGGCAGTAACAGAGAGAGTGATCTCTCCCTCGACCCCTATAGAATCTTCGGTGAAACCCACAAGAGGGGTGTGCACCGGCTTTAATAGATCATGAGACAAATTCATTCGAGAGAAAGCATCATAAAAAAGTACGTCAGTAGAGCTCCCACTATCTACCATAATGCGGTGTACAAGATGCTTCGCGATGGTCATCTCGACCACCACTGCATCATTATTTACATTTTCATTTTCATTCTCCTTTTCAAAGGGGAGTACATTCTCTAGGTCTCCTGCCTCCCGGGCCCTATTCGTCGCACGCCCTATCCCCCATGAGATCATGCCCACCGGCTTCTCCGTTAGGCGGTTGTTGATTGCAGGGATGGGGGGAAGGGCTACGAGTGGCTAACCCTCCATCGGGGCGTCGTTCCTCATGAACTTCCTGAGGTAGCCCCTTTTGATCAGCTCCTTAATCTCCCACTTTAGATTACGGCACTCCTCCATGTCGTGGCCGTGCTCACGGTGAAATTGACAATACTTCATCTTGTCACGGATGTTCTTTGGGTTCTGAGGAGGAGGTCGGTGGAGGTAGTGCTCATCCTCAATCTCCATGAGGATCTTCATTCTAGGAGCGAGGAGAAGGGTGAAGGACCACTCTGGGGCAGCACCATTCTTCGACTTCGGGCCCTGACGGAAGTCAGCAGGTGGTCCAGGCCTTCGGGTCCCTGGGGCATCCCTTGGGGCAAGCTTCTTCGAGGGCTTCCCATCCAGCTCTCGCCAGGTATGGTCAGCCTCCTCCGCCTGGAAGTAATTGTGGATGCAGAGGAGGAGCTCGGAATACATCTTGGGGGGCTTCTTGTCCAAGGAATACGTCAGACGGGAGGTCTTGAGCCCGCGCTTCAATGCCAGCATGGCAACGGGCTCGTCCAGGCTATAGATCTCCAGGGCGGCGGTCTTAAAGTGGGTGACATAATCCTGCAGCAGCTCCTGGTCTTACTGGCAGATAGAGAAGAGGCTATCCACCTCCCTTGGCACCTTCCGTCAGGCATCGAAGTGTGCCACAAACTTTCCTTCCAACTGATGGAAGGAGCTGATGGATTCCAGCTCGAGGCGGGTGAACCAAACTCGAGCAGTCTTTCGGAGAGTGGCTAGGAAGGCAATACACAGAAGAGTGTCCGTCACCCCCTGGACCCTCATGAGAGCCTTATAGCTCTCCAGGTGGTCCAAGGGGTCGATGGTCCCATCGTAGGGATCCACCTGAGGCATACGGAACTGATTCAAGATCGGTTCCTCTTGGGTTTCTCGGGAGAAGGGTGGCTGGGCGTTGTAGCCCGCTGGATCGGTTGGGGAGCTCTGCATGTCAGCAAAGTGGTGGGAGAACTCCGCCAGCTTGTGCTCGTGCTCCTCCAAGCACCTCTCGGCCTGGTGCCTGATGGCCTCGTCGGTGGAATCTTCCACCGAGGCCGCTGGAGAATGGGATGCCAATTGATCTCGGCGGGGGGCCTTGCCCCAATGGCGTTTGCTGCGCCACACTACTTCGGCATCGTTGGCCGGGGATCGACTCTCATGATCCACCGAACCGTAGTGGTTCCCCTTTGCGGGAGTCTGGTGGCTCCCGCGGGGGTTGGAAACTGCCTGCGATTGGGAGGGCCTGCCTTGGATGGAGCGCAGGCTTTCACGGGGGCTCGTGGCTCGAGTCGTAAGGGTCCCTGGCTGGGGCTGAGTGGCCAGGGAGCGCTACTGGTGCTGCAGTTGCCGCACAGCAGTAGTCAGAGTTTGCAACAGCTGGATGACAGCCATGAAAGGAACGTTCACCGAGGACAGCTGAGG
Source organism: Areca catechu (assembly GCA_021397845.1). Lineage (NCBI taxonomy): Eukaryota > Viridiplantae > Streptophyta > Magnoliopsida > Arecales > Arecaceae > Areca > Areca catechu. Next base: position 44,384,958 of record CM038041.1, on the reverse strand, counting down.
AGGAGGAGGAGCAGGAAGTTCCCTCTCTGGGCTGCGCAGCCCTTGGGGAGAAGGAACCTCTCCTGCTCAGCTGGTGGAGGCTTCGCATCCACGTGTCACCACCATGGTCGGAGCACGCTCTCACCCATGGAGAGCTTGCTTGTACAGGGGTTACTGTCCTGCCCCCCTACCTGGTGCACCAATCTGTTGCCGATCTTACTACGGTGGCCTGTAGCTCGTGAGCTGGCACCGGTTCTCGGACTCTCTCACCTTGAAATCTCCAAGCTTCCGGACCTGCAAAACAAAGTTAGAGACCCGGGCCGGGGATTCTGGCGGGGGTACTCCAACGGTCAAGTAAGAGAGCGGTAAGATGGAACAGGACCTCCAAGATGGGTTCCCGGAGGATTCCCATGCTTAGAGGAGATATAAATGAAAGAAGTGTGGGGAAGAGGGGAGTTGAAGCCCGGCTTCCTGCACTGGGTTCACCAAGCTCACGCCTGAGGACTTCCTGGGGTCCCCTGGATCGTTCTCTAGATATTCTCCCCCTTTTTTAACATACCTCTCCGTCTATTTTTACCGTCCCTTTTATACTACCGGACCGCCTTCAGCCCACGTCTCCTTCTGGGAGCTCCCCGAGATCTCTGGGTCTTCTTCCTCCCCTTCTCCTTCGAGTCTGAGAGTTAAGTGGCCGGCATGCCTCATCCGTCGTGTGCCACGAAAGGGAAATACTTGTGAGACCTCAGGCCGAGCACGGGAGCTCTCCTTTCGGAGCGTTGATGATGGGCTTCTAGCCATTTCAGGCCCCTGCCTGCACGGATTCCATTCCTCGGTTGTCGGGCCCTGTTTAACTGATGTAAACGAGGTTTCACGTGTCACTGCAGGCCATACTAGCACCCCCTACGGGGTGCGGCGCGCGTTGGCTCTAGTGGTGACCTCGCAACCCATGTCTCTACCTCCCCGAGGCCTTACAGAGTAGGGCTGACTTCGACCAAGGTAATCCCATCAGGGGGTGCCACCTAGCGGAGGAGCAGGGGCTGCCAGCTTCGGCCGAGGTGGACCCCTCCTAGGTGGACACCTGGAGGAGTGGCAGAGATAGGCTCGACTTTGGCTGAGGTGGACCCGTCATGGAGTGCCACCTGGTGAAGGAGCATGAGCTGCCAGCTTAGCCAAGGTGGACCCCTCCTGGGTGGACACCTGGCGGAGTGGCAGAGAGAGGCTCGACTTTGGCCGAGGTGGACCCGTCATGGGGTGCCACCTGGCGAAGGAGCAGGAGCTGCCAGCTTGGCCGAGATGGACCCCTCTTGGGTGGACACCTGGTGGAGTGGTAGAGAGAGGCTCGACTTCGACCGAGGTGGACCCGTCATAGGATGCCACCTGGCAAAGGAGCAGGAGCTGCCAGCTTGGCCGAGGTGAACCCCTCCTGGGTGGACACCTGGTGGAGTGGCAGAGAGAGCCTCAACTTCGGCCGAGGTGGACCCGTCATGGGGTGCCACCTGGTGAAGGAGCAGGAGCTGCCAGCTTGGTCGAGATGGACCCCTCCTGGGTGGACACCTGGTGGAGTGGCTAAGAGAGGCTCCCCTATGATCAAGGTGGACCCATCATGGGGTGCGACCTGGCGAAGGAGCAGGAGGGCCTGGCTCGACCTCGATAGAGGTTGACCCATCTAGGGGTGCCACCTGGCGAGGGAGCAGGAGGTCGCCAGCTTCAGCCAAGGTGGACCCCTCCTGGGTGGACACCTGGCAGAGCGGCAGAGAGGGGCTCGACTTCAGTTGGGGTGGACCCATCTTGGGGTGCCACCTGGTGAAGGAGCAGGAGGGCCTGGCTTGACCTCGGCTGAGGTGGACCCATCTTGGGGTTCCACCTGGCGAGGGAGCAGAAGGCCGCCAGCTTCAGCCGAGGTGGACCCCTCCTGGGTGGACACCTGGCAGAGCGGCGGAGAGGGGCTCGACTTCAGTCGAGGTGGACCCATCTTAGGGTAACACCTAGCGAAAGAGCAAGAGGGCCTGGCTCGACCTCGATAAAGGTGGACCCGTCTTGGGGTGCCACCTGGCGAAGGAGCAGAATGCCGCCAGCTTCAGCCGAGGTGGACCCCTCCTAGGTGGACACCTAGCAGAGCGGCAGAGAGGGGCTCGACTTCGATCGAGGTGGACCCGTCTTGGGGTGCCACCTGGCGAAGGAGCAGGAGGGCCTGGCTCAACCTCAGCTGAGGTGGACCCGTCTTGGGGTTCCACCTAGCGAGGGAGCAGAAGGCCGCCAGCTTCGGCCGAGGTGGACCCCTCATGGGTGGACACCTAGCGGAGCGATAGAGAGAGGTTCGACTTCGACCGAGGTGGACTCGTCTTGGGGTGCCACTTGGCGAAGGAGCAGGAGGGCCTGGCTCGACCTCGGCTGAGGTGGACCCGTCTTGGGGTGCCACCAGGCGAGGGAGCAAAGGCCGCCAGCTTCGGCCGAGGTGGGCCCCTCCTGGGTGCACATCTGGCGGAGTGGCAGAGAGGTGCTCGACTTCGATCGAGGTGGAACTGTCTTGGGGTGCCACCTAGCGAAGGAGCAAGAGGGCTTGGCTAGACCTCGGCAGAGGTGGACCCGTGTTGGGGTGGTACATGGCGAGGGAGCAAAGGCCGCCAGTTTCGACCGAGGGGGACCCGTCCTAATGCGGGACTAATATGCATGCAATTCTTTTTGTATGTTTTATATATGGGGTTAGGTGATTAATTCCCGATTTTCAGATCAAAATTAGTTATAGAAAATTTTGTATGAATTTTTGAAGCCACGCATGCAGATTAGGACCTAGAAAAGTACTAAAGAATGATCGCCGGGGCTGAGAAGCCTCGGTTACGGCAAGTTCTCCAACAATATAATTACTGGAGATAGAGGGGGTATACCTGACAATGTCTAAAGCACCCGGTGAAGATCACAGCAAAGGGATCTCTCGTTCCTCAATGGATGCAGCCTGGAAAATCGAGCCAATGACCCGCAGATACCCGGCTTTCTGCTCGGTGGTCCGATTGAGGCATGGCTGGAGTCGTTGGATTTGTAGGAACTCGGGGACCTACAAATGACCTGTCAGGGGTTAGAAAACTCAGAGAAAATCAAGAAAACAAAGGAAAATAGTAAAGGGAAGAATGTTTTGGAGGGTCTGGAAGGATGGTTGGCTGCAGGACGATGGTTGCAAACACTGGGAAGAAGAACTCTCAAACCCCTTTATGCACACAGCAGGGTAATCACACAAAGCAATTGAAGAACTCAAGGTTTATTTCATATATCAAAATCTCTCTTCATACAAGAGGCTAGGGTCCTTTAAATAGACCCTTAACCTTGGGCTCCAAGTAAGGGCACATAAGTCTTTACATAAGAATCCTTTTCCCTCTCAAACCCTAGCTAGAAAATAAGGAAATATTAGGTAGAAAAATCCTTAAAAATTCTCTTGACTTGGCCAACACTCCAAGGACACCTAGGGGGGCATGTTTGGCTTCTAGGAGCAGCAAGAGGCCGGCCCAAAGGGGCTTGGGCGCATGGGTTTGGGCCTCTGGAAGCTGGGGTGGCCTGGTAGCCAGGTAGCAGGAATATTCCCTGGTATCTTGCTTCTTAGGGGCTTGGGCTTGGCGCCTGGGCTTGATTTCTTTGGGCTAGTAAGCAGATGGACCTCTAAAATAATGGATGCCTTGGTATATGAATATATTTTGGCATCTGGAAGGGAATCTGGGCATCTGGAGAGCATCTGCAAGGAATCAGGGTTTTCTGAATTTTTCTCCTGGGGTCTTCAAATCTTCAAGCTGGGTTGGACTTGGGCTATACTTCCATGTCTTCAATCTGGTTGGACTTGGTCTTCACTTGTATGATGTGGTCTTGAGTCTTCAATATGGTTGAATAGGACTCAAAAAATAAAAAATTAGCTCGACATGAGCTGACTAACACTTGACTGAAGTAGCTCAACATGAGCTGACTAGTACAGAACTGAAACTCAAAATACTCAAATAACAACTAAAATGGACTCAGATAGGCTAAGCCCTTATTACAGATGGACTCATAAATTATTGATCAATTCATAGAGGGTTGAAAAGCCTCTATCTTATTCTGGTGCCTTTGGTGTCCCCACCAATTCTCCCGGGGTGGGAGGAACTCGACCCTGTCGAGTGAAGATCAAGCTGGCTCACATATCTCTCGAGGAGGTCTAGTTGAGGTACTGCAAGTCCTCTCGAGAAATCCACGAATTGTCCGACTCTGGCCGGCCTTGCCATCGGACCAGGAAGCGTTGAGAACCGCGGCCCCGGGTCATAATGGCTTGATCATCCAGGATACGCTCGATCCGTTCTCCTCTCTCAGGCCAAATTTATTAGTGGACACTCTGGGTTAGGGTCACTCACAATAAAAAGGAATAGGTTCAAAGGCCTCACTAGGTATCGCTGCCGGTTCCCTGTACTCAACCAGGTCTGTAATATTGAAGGTAGAACTAATGCCCAAATTCGAAGGCAAGTCTAACACCTAGGCATTTGATCCAACCTTCTCTATCACTTTAAAAGGTCCGGCTCTGCGAGCATGAAGCTTCTTTTAGGCCTAAGCCTAACCAAGATAGAATCCACTACATCAAATTCTTTGACCCTTCTTCGGGAATTAGCTAGTTGTTTTAAGATTAGTGCGGGTGGTGAACATTCTAGGCACATGCAGACTCCTATCAAGATGATGCAAAGGACTCAAACCTATACCTAACAGACTTGACTATGCATTCCTATAGAAGAAAATTTTATTGAACTCTTTGGATCTAAACCTAACAGATTATAGATTTCCTAGGTTTGATCCTAACTTGACATGCACATAAAAATTTACAGTGAACTCCTAGCAAATTCCAAAGAGTATGCCAGAAATAAGATGCAAACCTAACATGCGTGATGAATGCATGCAGTATGCTAATCTCAGTTAAATGCAATCTAATAATCCTAGAAATGCTGGAGGTGTCAGGAAAGGGTAGAAAATAGGAAGTGGGTTCAGAATTAGTTTGGTAGGGTATGGAAAAAGGTTCAAGGTTAGTTGGGTAAAGTTCGATATAAGAAGGCATGTCAGGGACTAATCCTAGACTAATGAGGCTAACCTTACGAGGTTGCGATATATCTATGGGGTTTGCATAATGGAAGGATGGGTTACTAATCTCAGGGAAGAGGTCCTTAATGGGAACTATAGGAGGAGGCTCATCCTTAGGGTACTAATTCAAAGAGATCAAGTCCTTAACAAATTCTTTTGGTTCTTGTATTTTAGGACTAGACTCTATAATTTGGCTCTCCTCTATGGTTTCCTCAGGTAAGGCTCTAGTAGCAGTACCTAGGTTCTCTTCCTTTATTTGTTCTTCCACTATAGCTTTAGGTTGGATGTGGTCAAGGTCAACTACCTCTAGGTTGGCTTCTACCTGGGTATCTATTGGGTCAGCTAATTCAAGGTCATCTAAAGGTGTCTCCTCTTCTCCCTCATACTCATCCACTAGGCTCGCATCAGCTTCATACACTTTCACGATAATGTAAGCCTTGTCAATCTCAGGAATGGTTGGAGAAGGTCAGCTAGGAAAAATTGGCTAGGTCCTAGTTTCTGATTATGGACACTAATCCTAGTAGGTTCAGGTTGCCTAAGGGGTAGTGGCTCACTATTGGGCTCATATTTAGGGGTACTAATCCTATGGGGTTCAAGTTGACTAGGGGAAGCATGACTAGTACTAGATTGATATCTAGGGGTTATGGGCTCCCTAGGCTCATAGGACAAGGGTGCAGATCTATGGGTCAGGGGATTATAGGATCTGGGGTCATAGGATTTTGGGTCTGCTCTATGGTCAGGTTCTAAGGATGGAGTCCTCCTAAGGTTGGGCTCCCTATATGGGTCAGAATATTGGGTGTTGGGTCTACCAGGCTTATAGGGTATGGGTGCGTAGGATCTATGATCATGGGATCTAGAGTCATAGGATCTAGGTTCACAGGTTCTGGTTTCATAGGTTCTTAGTTCGTAGGATTTGGAGTCATAAGATCTATAGGTTGTGGGTATACTAGGCTTAGAGGATGTGGGTAAATAAAATCTATCTTCCTGGTCTACAAAATCTTGATTGGGTCTTCTAGGACTATCCTTAGGGATTGGGTCATGACAATGGGCTCTCCTAAGTTCAGCCTCAAGGTATGGATCAGGGTTTGGGGTCTTCCTAGGCTCAGGATTATAGTATGGGTCAGGCTAAGGGGCTCTCCTAGGTTCAACCTCTCGGTATGGATCAGGGTTTGGGGTCCTCCTAGGTTGAGGATTGTAGTACGGGTCAGGATGAGGGGCTCTCCTAGGTTCGACCTCATGGTATAGATCAGGGTTTGGGGTCCTCCTAGGTTGAGGGGACTTAGGATCTGGCTCAGACTATGACCAATGGGTTCTTTCTATGGTCCCTACATGGCATTCTAACTGGCCAAACCTATTGGCAAGATGGTCAATTCTATTGTTGGTTTGGGTACTAGACTGAGTTAACTGGGTAGTCAACTGGGCCATGGATTGGGTTAGATGCTCAGTGAGTGCTTTTATTTGGGCTTGCAAATTTTCCATGGGTTCAAACATTTGTGAAGGAGGTGGGTGATATGAAACCCCTGATCTAGTGCTCATGCAAGACTCGATCAGACCGACTACAGCTGACTAGACCTAGAGTCCAAACTAGATGCTCAATCAGGGTGGCAAACTAGCTTATAGTAACCCTGTACTCAGCCAGGCAGGTGTAGGGGAGTGTTAGGTCCATGATTGCCAATCCTAGACACCAATCAGAGATTGGCCAGGTAGGCAGACCAGCACACAAGCCTTTTGGGATTGAATCCCTAAACCACCATTCTAGACACTGAGCACAAGGCACACACAGGTTAGCTTAACACAATAATCTGACACTTAGCCCGGACCTAACCAGTTGGTGTCCCTAGCCCCCTAGGGCAAATTAAGTCTAGTTAATTTTAGGTTAAGTCTTGGGACCGAATGCAAGGGATGTGCTTTTGGGCTAAGGAGAGGTGATCAAATCCTCCCGCCATCTAATATAGCAAGAGTGCCCTTAAAAGTAAATTATGCAATGATAGCAGGCAGATGAGGATGCAAATTAGGGTTTAGGTATTTTTGGTATTTTTAGAGAATATGTAATTTTTTTTTTGATATTTTCTTAAATAGAAGAAAACTTTCAAATTATGGCCTAATATGCAGGAAATATACTAAAATTAAAAGATATGCAAAAAATGCTAAATAAAACCCTAAAACTTCCAAACTTGTCTTGCTCAAGAAAAACAGAGCCAAAAATTTACAGGTAGTATTTCGGCTTGCAGAACATTCACATGCCATAATAAAATATACAAAAATTAAGAAAATTATTGTGAGTTATGTTGAATCTAGAAACATAAATTTTAGAATTTTTGAAGTTTTTATCATGAAGAAATAATTTAAATAACAGAGCATATATGTACTGAAAAATTACAGAAAACAAGCCCTAATCTAAGCTCTGATACCAGATGATGCGGGACTAATATGCATGCAGTTCTTTTTGTATGTTTTATATATGGGGTTAGGTGATTAATTCCCAGTTTTCAGATCAAAATTAGTTGTAGAAAATTTTGTATGAGTTTTTGAAGCCACGCATGTAGATTAGGACCTAGAAAAGTACGAAAGAAGGATCGCCGGGGCTGAGAAGCCTCGGTTAGGGCAAGTTCTCCTACAATATAATTACTGGAGGTAGAGGGGGTGTACCTGACAACGTCTGAAGCACCCGGTGAAGATCGCATCGAAGGGATCTCTCGTTTCTCAATGGATGCGGCCTGGAAAACCGAGCCAATGACCCGCGGATACCCGGCTTTCTGCTCGGTGGTCCGATTGAGGCATGGCTGGAGTCGTTGGATTCGTAGGAACTCGGGGACCTGCAAATAACCTGTCAGGGGTTAGAAAACTCAGAGAAAATCAAGAAAACAAAGGAAAATAGCAAAGGGAAGAATGTTTTGGAGGGACTGGAAGGATGGTTGGCGGTAGGAAGATGGTTGCAAACACCAGGAAGAACTCTCAAACCCCTTTATGCACACAGCAGGGTAATCACACAAAGCAATTGAAGAACTCAAGGTTTATTTCATATATCAAAATCTCTCTTCATACAAGAGGCTAGGTCCTTTAAATAGACCCTTACCCTTGGACTCCAAGTAAGGGCATATAAGTCTTTACATAAGAATCATTTTCCCTCTCAAACCCTAGCTAGAAAATAAGGAAACATTAGGTAGAAACATCCCTAAAAATTCTCTTGACTTGGCCAACACTCCAAGAACACCTAGGGGGCATGTTGGGCTTCTAGGAGTAGCAAGAGGCCGGCCCAAAGGGGCTCGGGCGCATGGGTTTGGGCCTCTGGAAGATGGGGTGGCCTGGTAGCCAGGTAGCAGGAATATTCCCTGGTATCTTGCTTCTTAGGGGCTTGGGCTTGGCGCCTGGGCTTGATTTCTTTGGGCTAGTATGCAGATGGACCTCTAAAATCATGGATTCCTTGGTATATGAATATATTTTGGCATCTGGAAGGGAATCTGGGCATCTAGAGGGCATATGCAAGGAATCAGGGTTTTCTGAATTTTCCTCCTAGGGTCTTCAAATCATCAAGCTAGGTTGGACTTGGGCTATACTTCCATGTCTTCAATCTGGTTGGACTTGGTCTTCACTTGTATGATGTGGTCTTGAGTCTTCAATATGGTTGAATAGGACTCAAAAAAATAAAATTAGCTCAACATGAGCTAACTAACACTGGACTGAACTAGCTCAACATGAGCTGACTAGTACAGAACTGAAACTCAAAATACTCAAATAACAACTAAAATAGACTCAGATAGGCTAAGCCCTTATTACAGATGGACTCATAAATTATTGATCAATTCATAGAGGGTTGAAAAGTCTCTATCTTATTCTGGTGCCTTTGGTGTCCCCACCACCTCCTGGGTGGACACCTAGTGGAGTGGCAGAGAGGTGCTCGACTTCGGCCGAGGTGGAACCGTCTTGGGGTGCCACCTGGCAAAGGAGCAAGAGGGCCTCGCTCGACCTCGACAGAGGTGGACCCGTCTTGGGGTTCCACCTAGCTAGGGAGCAGATGCCGCCAACTTCGACCGAGGTGGACCCCTCCTGGGTGGACACCTGGAGGAGTGGCGGAGAAGGGCTTGACTTCGACCGAGGTGGACCCGTCTTGGGGTGCCACCTGGTGAAGGAGCAGGAGTTTTGAAAGAAAAATCCACATGGCACCTGCGGCTTCCATCTGGATCTGACACCCGATCCACGTCAGCGATGTAACCATATCACTTGGAATAATGTATAGATTTATAATATTATGTGGACATGGTATGCATATCTTGGTAGAATCTTTGATATTTTATGTTGGCAGTTTTGGATTAGATTTATGATCTTTCATATATTTGTTGGGGATTATTGGATTTGTTAAGATCTATGAGAAATTTTAAATTACCTTGCTACTAATGTTACATTAAGCAAATAAATGGGTATTGGAAGATATTAAAGGATTTGAAAATTTATATCAAAGTGTGCAGTGGAAGTGTGGTGGATTAAAGATATTATGATTAATTTAAAACATATTATGATGAATAATGGAAGTTCTTATTAATAAAGAGAAAAGGATTAGTAAATTTGGATAGAATAGTACTTGTAAATTTTGGATCACGCATCTTTGAGTTTTGGAAGACTTCAATTTTTTTTTTAATTTCGAGGCCAAAATTTCTTTTGTCGGAGGGGAGAATGTTAAGACCCATGTTTTGGGCCTTGTGGGCTAAAGTCGACTACCCTTGCCGACTTTAGACCGAACTTTAAGAAAAAAATTGCGAAAACAGGGGATCGAGCCCATGTTTTATCTGGCCAAATGCCTTGCCAGAGATGTCTGAATGGGGGGCCGTAGGAGGGTTGGACTCAACCCAGTGGAAAGTTGTGGAGGGGAGGAGGATCGATCGGCTGAGGTTCTTCCCTGTACGATGAAGAAATCCCATGGTTTTTCTCTTTAAAACCTCTCTCACATCATCAAGTTTTTCATCGATTTCCTCCTCTTCTCCGGTGGCTGATCGTTCCTGGATCATCGTCGGTGAGTCCTCTTCTCCCTAAGTTCTTGATTTATATGTTTAATCAGTTGTATGGGATGGACTTTTCTCATTTCTCTTTCGATTGCTACCCATGGCCAGAACGGCCATAGATACGCCGACCAAACCCATCCCTGCTCTATCCAGGAAGTTTCTGGTAGATCGCCACCCCCTTCGGTCTCCATCCCTAGGATACCAGAGATCCACTCAGCCGAGCCAAGAATGGGAGTCGGGGAAGAAGAAGAGGACTGGGGAAGGAGGAAAGAAAGAAAAAAAAGGATTTACTTGGGATTTGAGTCACTGGGGTGGTCTCCCTATTGCCGGAGCTACCGTCGGTGGCTCACCCGAGGGTCTCCCCATCATCGTGGACGAGGAAGAAGAGAGAAGGGGAAAGGAAGAAGTCTCAGTTCGGTGGAGAAGAAGAGGGAAGAAAAAGATAAGGGAAGAGAAAAAAAAAAAAATGAGGGAAAAGGAAAAGGAAAAAAATGAGAAGGAAGAGAGAGAAGAAAGAGAGAGAAAGAGAGGAGATGAAGAGGAGAGAGAAAGATGAGAGAGAGAAAAGGAGAGAGAGGTGAGAAGAAAAATAAATAAATAAATAAATAAATTTGTAAAATTAGTTTGGGTATTAACTTAATTTTCATTAACTGGATCCAAATAGATATCTAGATCAAGCCTAGTCCTAGACCAGATCGAAAAATATTTTACCTTATTTTTTATTTAGATTCAGGATTAATTATTTAATTTATTTTATCAGAGCCTTTATTAGTATAGGAGTATCGAGGATCTAGAGTTGAGTCACGTGTTCCGGATGAATCGGTTTCAGGTAAGTTATCTTGACTTCTAGTATTACATGCTAAATATGTTATGATTGTTGTGTAATATTAAATGTGTGTGGTATGGTTTGATCTGCATTGGATTGCATTCATTGTCATGTATATTGGTGTTGTCGCCCTCTAGTCCGACTATAATCACACGAGGACCTAGTCTCATTCCGGACCTCCAGTGGGGCGATCACTGGCACATGACCAATGTACGGTATGTGTAATCAAGAGCTAGTTGCCTTTTTGTTTTTAGCCATATATGGCAGTTGCTGGCACATGCTGAGGATGCATGTTTTCTCGTATGATATCAGAGTTAGTTACCTTCTGGACCTCCAGTGGGGCGATCACTGGTACATGACCAATGTGCGGTATATATAGTCAGGACTCTATTCTCTTTCGGGGCTAGCCATGAGTCGATCGTGGCCATAGTCAGAGGGACTGGGAGAGTAAAGTAAATGGTTGGCCATCCATAGTCGTGTCGTTTGTATGTGAATGTGCATAATGTGATGTTGCATTTTAGTTTACTGTGAGTTGGTTATTTTGTGATATTTGACTTGTGTATGTTTGCTAATGGTTGTTGACATATTTATACATATATTAGAAGTGTTAATAACTTACTGAGCCTGTATAGCTCACCCCCTGTTTTTTATATTTTTGTCACAGATCCGGAAGATCAATCAGGCTTTAGGACCAATCAGTGAGGAACTGGAGTTTAGGTGTTAATTCCTTATTTTATGATTTACCCTAAATTTTAATTTGATTTTATTTACCTGTTAACCTTTATGTAAAATTCTAGGAATAATAAATAATTGGTGAAATTTATTCTTTACCACTATTTGGATATTGAATTGAAAGATAGGCCTGGCATGATCTCTAGGATTGTACGGCCCTCGCGTAGCTGATCCTAGTACTGGATTCGGGGCATGATAGAAGGATCACTGGAATTCATTGCCGATTGCCCACCGGAGGCCCGATCTTCCAAGATTTCTTAAGATAGAAAAATAGAAGAAATGGAAATATTCTTGATAGATAGCATTATTAGAGTAGAAATGTTATCGAATCTTTTAGACTATTAAAATTTAGTACAGTAAAATATATATTTATATATATATTCGTATAATTTTTAAATTTTTTTAAAAATTATTTTTATTATGCATACGGTTAAATAAGATTTGTATAATAAATTAATTATAAATACAATAAAATAGAGTCAAGAAGTCTGGCTTGGAAGACGAATAAATCCACTATTCTAAAGAAGATTTGATCTCCTTCTCGTGTAAAGACTGATGGGCCACACATTTTTCTCGAAAGTACAACATGGAAGCTAAAACTTTAATACTTGCTGATGGCACGATCTCGAACGGACGTCAATCAACTCATCTTCAATCTAAAAATTTTAAAATAAGAAAATGTAAAAAATTGGAACGAAAGAATATAAAGATGGAGAACTTAGAATTTATTTTTTAGATACTATGTAGAGTTGAGATAGAGGCCTATTTATAGGCTCAAAACTTCAGAGAAAATCTTCAAAATACCCTCCAACTAGTCGTTATGACCGGTACAAAATTAAATTCAAAACTAATTAAAAATTAACCGTTATAGTATTAAATAAATAATAAATAAAATAATTATTAAATTATTAAATTTTGGAATGAATAAAAAAATTTAAAAATTTAAAAAAAAAATAAAAATTATTTTATTTTATTTTTAATGTGCAGTAACGTCAACAGAAATGACTTCGTGGCTAATGGAATTGAGGAAGAAGGCGAACAGATGGAGTGGATCGTGCGAACGGACGGAACAGCATACCAGATTGAGATTGACGCTGTATAGAGGCGTCTATTCTCTTCTTTAGATGAAGCAGTAGAGCACAGGAGCAGGGAGAGCAAGCTTTTCCTTCCATGCCTCCGGCCTCTACCTTTCCAATTTTTTTAACACTTCTGGTTTTTTTTTTTTTTTTATGCTTCCATCATCCACCAGAAGCTGCCGGTCCCCTCTCCCCTCTTCCACTGCTCTACATCATGCTGCTTCCACCTTTCATCATTTTCTTCCACGCTTCCATCTATCACAACCTGAAGCCTCAACTTATCCATTTGTTGCCTCCGCTCTCTTCCTTCCATCTAAAATATCCAGCCATCCTCTCTTAATTTCTACTCCCTTAAAATTTCTAGACCAAGTCCTCTACCAACCTTAGCCTCTACTTTAACAACAAACAAGGAGAAAGATGAAGGCCCTGAGATGAACAGCTTTGTAGCTGGACATTGTAATTCAGGATAGAATTTGTTATACCTGACCGACTCACCATCGAACTGGGCCGTCAATCTTGCAGGGGTCTGACCGAGCCACGTTTCCGAAGTTTGACGGGCGGTCTTCTTCGGAAGCCCGCCGGGCGGTCTTCTTCGGAAGCCCGCCGGGCGGTCTTCTTCGGAAGCCCGCCTGAACCATTTTCGCTGAACTCCCCTTCAGATGTCCGATCACCGCTCTCCTCCGGAGGTCCGGCGGCTCTCTCCTTCGGGGTCCGGCAGCCACTCTCTTCCAGAGGTCCGACAGCCCCCTCCTCCTTCAGAAATCTGACCCATTGAAGCTGAGATCCGAATGACCCACTTCTGCTGGAGTCCGACCATGGCTCTCTCCTTCAAAGGACCGGCCAACCCTCCCAATCGGCATCCGACCGATTCTCTTCAGAAGCCCGAAGAACTCCAGAAGCCTCTTTCTATTGCAACAGAATCCTGCCACGTCAGCACCACTACTCTGCTACTCCCACGATGTTGTTCTATTCGGGTGCCACGTGGCCACTCTCCGGATTCTCCAAGGGGCAAATCGGTATTTCTCGGCCTCTTCCCTAATGGATTTTTGATGCAGAACAAAAGAGATGATGTGATGCGGAAGTAAATTAAGACTAATTCTCTTTTTTTTTTTTTTTTTTATATTTTTAGAAGTCGGCTTTGACTCAAAGGAAAGTTAAACTAAAATGAAAGAAACTATGTAATAATTGAAAGTACAATTTAAAAGAAACTAGGTTATCAGAGTAGTTCAGAAGTAAAGGATCACTGGGGGTTGAGAAACTCCCAGACCAAGGGTTTCACTCTGAACTTTCAACAGGACAGAAGTAAAGAGAAGAGAATGGTTACAGACCAGGCAGTGATCTTCACAGAGTTAGTGGAAGGACTCTCTTGAGTAGATTGTTGGATCCCCGGATTCAGATATCTTCGCAATGGATCCTCCAATACTGGCCCTTTGGCAGAGTTGGCTTCTCCTGAACTCAAGATCTGGGAAAGAAGAAGAACAATTTATGGAACCAGATACTCAAGGAAGGATTTACCAGATTGAAGAACTTGAAAGCTGATGTTGCTGAAATCCGGATTCCCGTGGAGGCTGATCTGACTTCCTCTGGGAATTGCTCTGAATCTGAAGTATCCAGACTGGACCTGGATGCTGGTGGTCGGCCTTGACTTGGAGAGAGTGGCCGTGAGAGATGGGGTAGGCTAGGGTTTGGTGGAAAGAAGAGGATGAAGGGCGGCTAGGGTTTGGAAGTGAAGTGGCTAACCTAGGGTTTTGGGGTTGGAGATCTCACACCTCCTCAAGGTTCCTGGGGAACCCGGATTTACTCCCTCACGGAGCTCAACACCTGGATGCAAGTGCGGAAGAGAGAAACACAAAGTTTGCTCACACATAAATTGGATTCATTCATTAGATATCTTTAAAACTTACAAGAGGGGTTTAATTTATAGGACTTTACAAGAGAGTAGGGTTTTACATCTTCCCATGTGGGACTAATAGGATGGATCTTCAAATTAGGTTGGTAGAATCAATTCCCACACATATGGCCGGCCAAGAGGTTCCAAAAATGTTGATTGGTGGCTCCAAAAGGTAAGTAGGTGGCGCCTCCTAGCCTTATTCTTCAAGAGAAAATTTCTTTCCTTCCATAACTCAACTCTTTTGGACACCTCCTTTTCTTTCTTCCTAAGTCATGGTTCTTCCCATCTTTGCTTTGGGCTTTTTAGGCATGGATTGGGCGCCCCCTTGAAGTGCTCCCCAAGAAGAGCTTCTTTCTTTACATAGCTTGGCTCTTATGGAATGTTTTGGCCGCCCCTTGAATTGTGGATCTCAGATTATTTTCTCCTTAAGTGGCGCATGAGAGAAGGGACCTGCTATCTTGTGGTGTGGGGACCAGAGCATACTGGATGGAGATGTGGCACCCCCTGGACTCAGGCGTGTGGCTGGGAGTGTGGCTGGGAGTGCGCCCACTTGCTTGGCCTTGGGAGAAAATGTGACACCGTGGAGAAGACCTAGACCACTACTAGGACTTGAACTGAGTCAACATGACTCAACAAAATTTAAATTGCAGGGAAATACAGACTCAACTAAAATTGAGTTGACCATGTCAACACTTATTACAAAACTAGAAAACCCTAATTCTTCGAGCAATGTCAATCAGAGATCCAGATGGAGCCCTGAAGTCTTCTTCTGAGTCTGGTGCCCACACCAATTCTCCCGGGGTGGGAGGAACTCAACCCTGTCGAGTATGGATCAAGTTGGCTCTGGTATCTCTCCAAGAGGTCTGGGTCCAATTCTTGTAATTCTTCTCGGGAGATCCAAGAGTCATCAAAATCTGGCCTTCCTTGCCAACGGACCAGGTATCTTTGGTATCCTCGATTATGAGTAGAGATAACCTGATCATCCAGGATCTTTTCAATCTGCTCTTTCCTCACAGGCCAGTTTGTTAGTGGACACACAGGGTTGGGTTCACTCTCAAGAGCAGGATTAGGCTCAAAAGGCTCACTGGGAATCACAGCTGGCTCTCTATACTCTACTAGGTCTGTAATGTTAAAAGTGGAGCTAATGCCAAGTTCTGGAGGCAACTCGAGCACATAGGCATTGGATCCTACTCTCTTTACTACTCTAAATGGTCCAGCTCCTCTAGCATGTAACTTTCTAACGGTTCCAGGAGGAAACCGTTCAGGCCTTAACCTAATTATTACATAGTCTCCCTCATCAAAAGTTTTGACTCGCCTTTCAGAATCAGCCAACTTCTTATAAGTTTCATTACTTAAATTTATTTTGGCATGAATTTCTTTATGCAAGTCTTTTATATACTGTGCAAAAACTTCGGCAGACTCGTAGACTCATGTGTGGACTGGTAAAGGAGCTAGGTCAAGAGGTGTGTGAGGTTTGTAACCATGCACAATTTCAAATGGACTCTTACTTGTAGACCTATTGACCGAGTCATTGTATGCAAATTCAGCTCTAGGTAAGTACAAATCCCAGTTCTAAATGTTTTCACCAACAAGACACCTTAACAGATTGCCTAAACTATGGTTCACTACTTCGGTTTGGCCATCAGTTTGGGGATGATAGGCAGTTGAAAACTTAAGTTTTGTCCCTAACTTATGCCAAAGGGTTTTTCAGAAATAGCTGGTGAACCGGACATCCCTATCTGAAACAATGGTCTTATGTAGGCCATGGAGTCGAACTATCTCATTAAAGAACAGGGTGGCTACCTTAGACGCATCAAATGTTTGGGAACAAGGCAAGAAATGGGCCATCTTGGAAAATCGGTCGACTACAACACAGATAGAGTCATGCCTCCTTTGGGTCTTAGGCAAATCTAACACAAAGTCCATGCTCACATCTTGCCAAGGACGATCTGGGACAGGGAGTGGGGTATAAAGGCTGGTGTTCTGTTTTCGCTGTTTGGCAACAGTGCAGGTTCGACACCTAGCCACAATGTGTGCTACATCTCTTTTTAAGCTAGGCCAGAAAAAGTGGTCTTCAATAGCCAGGGTGGTCTTGTCTTTTCCGAAATGGCCAGCTAGACCTCCAGCATGAATTTCCAAAATCAAAAATTCCCTAAGAGAAGTTCTAGGGATGCAAAGCCTATTCTTAAAGAACAGAAAGCCATCTAAAAGGATATAATCCTTATGATCACTAGATGGTCCTTGAGTTAGATCCTGGTACACAGTCTTAAAATCCGGATACGACTCATATTCCTCTTTGATCTGCTCAAACCCTATGACTTCAGCCCTAACAGAATTCAATAACAAAGATCGACGACTAAGGGCATCAGCTACCTTATTTTCAGTCCCAGCCTTATGTTTCAAAACAAAAGTATAGGACTGGATATACTCTACCCACTTAGCATGCCTAGGGTTAAGCTTCTTCTGGGAATTCAAGAATCTAAGAGCCTCATGGTCCGAAAACAGCACAAATTCTTGCGGTAGCAAATAATGTCTCCAGTAACGCAAAGCTTGCACTACCGCATAAAATTCCTTATCATAGGTAGAATACCTAAGCTTAGCATCATTAAGTTTTTCACTAAAGAATGCTACGGGGTGGTTCTCTTGGCTTAGGACTCCACCTATGCCTACTCCTGAAGCATCACAGGCAACCTCAAATACTTTAGAAAAGTCTGGTAACCTCAAAATGGGTGCCTGGGTCATCCTATCCTTAAGATCTAGGAAGGCTTTATGGGCTGCTTTAGTCCACTGAAATTCTCCCTTCCTAATACAGTCTGTGATAGGAGCAACTACAGTACTAAACCCCTTGATGAATCGCCTATAGAAGGTAGCCAAGCCGTGGAAACTTCTGACTTCATGCACACTGGTCGGCTCTGGCCATTCTACTATGGACCTAATCTTTTCTGGATCGGCAGCCACGCCGTCAGGGGTTACTACAAAACCAAGAAAGATAATTCTACTGGTCATGAATTCACACTTTTTGAGATTACCGTAGAGACTATCATTCCTCAAAACTTGGCAGACTTGTCTAAGGTGGCCTAGGTGATCTGCAGGGGTCTTACTATAGATCAGGATGTTATCAAAATAGACCACTACAAACTTCCCTATGAAAGCTCTAAGCACCTAGGTCATAATCCTCATGAAAGTATTAGGGGCATTGGACAACCCAAAAGGCATAACAACCCATTCATAGAGACCATCCTTAGTTTTGAAAGCGGTTTTCCACTCATCCCCTGGTCTAATCCTAACCTGATGATAGCCGCTCTTGAGATCAATTTTAGAAAAAACCATTGCACTGGCCATCATATCTAGCATGTCATCTAGTCTAGGGATGGGGAACCTATACTTGATTGTGATTTTGTTGATGGCATGACTATCAACACACATCCTCCACGTGCCATCCTTCTTTGGGGTCAGAAGTGCAGGGACTGCACAAGGGCTAAGACTCTCTCTAATGAACCCCTTCCTCAACAATTCTCCAACCTGCTTTTGTAGTTCCTTATGCTCAGATGGATTCATCCTATAATGGGGCAAGTTAGGTAAAGTAGCTCCTGGGATTAAATCTATGGAATGCTGGATATCCCTAAGAGGTGGAAGGTGGTCCGACAGATCCTTTGGAAAAACATCCTCAAATTCTTCTAACAAAGGTTTAACTTCCTCAGGAGGCTCTGAGGGTGTAGGAGTCCTAAGTTCCTTAGCAGTCAACATCCAAATATGTGAACCACTATGAATTTCTTGTTCTAGATCCTTAGCACTAATTAGGTTCACTCCAGTCTTCATCTCTCTGACCTTATTGGGTCCTTTAGCTACCTTGTCCTTAGGAGGGACTGAATGGATTGTGATTTTCTTTCCACTAAAACTAAAGACACAGGTGTTGGATTTTCCTAAGAGGGTGGCATCATGATCATATAACCATGGTCTTCCAAGAATTATTCTGCTCACCCCCATGGGCAAGACATCACACCAAATCTTCTCTTGATAGGATTGCATTTGGATTTGGACCTGACATCTAGACTAGATGGGTATAGAGGTAGAGTCTACCCAAGAAACCTTATAGGGGTTGGGGTGGGGGACTGGGGTTAAGCCTAACATTTTGACAGTGCTAGTAGAAATGGCATTCACACAGCTCCCACTATCTATGATGATCTTACATACCTTATCCCCTAGTTTAAGGAAAGTCTGTAGGATGTTAGTCCTATGCCAATCTTCCTGAACTCTAGTCTGGGACAGGATGCATCTCACAACCCCTAATTGGTCAGACTCTGTGGATTCCTCCTCTCCTTCATACTCATCGACCAAATTCATTCCGGCCTCATAAACTTCTTCTTCAAACTCTTCATTGGGCCCAGAATTCTCTTCTTCTCCCTCTTCTATGTAAAGGGATCTACGAGGGCACTGGCTAGAAACATGACCTACCCTATGGCACTTAAAACAAGCTATGGCTGTGCACTGGTTGGAGATATGACCGAGCTTCTGGCACTTAAAACAGATGATACTAGGGGTTCTCTGGGTGTCAGGTGCCTTACCTTTGTCCATGGGCCTAGGGGTGGGAATACCCTGATTAGGCTTGCTAGGGATAACTTGGCTAGGTACATTTCTTGGGATTGGGGCACTAACCCTAGAAGGCATAGGTCCTCTTTGAAACTTCTCAGTGTTCAGTGCAATCTGATAGGCTTGGTCTAGGTCAGTAACCTCTCTCAGAAACAACTCCCTCTTTATGTCTTCCCTAAGTCCAGCCCTAAACCTAGACAAAGTGACCTCATGGGCTTCACTCACATCACATCTCATCAGGTATTCATCAAAGGTGGTTATGTAGTCTGATACAGATCGGTTCCCTTATTTCAAAGTCTGCCATTGATCTAACAGATTCTGCTGGTATGAAATGGGTAGGTACTTATCTCTAAGCTTCTCTTTCATACCCTGCCAAGTGGTTATGGGCTCTACATTTCGTCTTCTAGTGGTTAGCTCAATGTTCCCCCAGTATAACCTAGCTTGACGTACTAACTTTATCTTGGCAAACTTGAACTTCCTTTCCTCAGACATGGCATACCACTCAAAGTACTGGTCCATCTAATCCTCCCAATCAGAATATACCTTAGGGTTTAAGTTACCATCAAAAGTGGGTGCATCTAATTTGATGTTTCGAATGAACCTATCATCTCTATCTTCAGGTTTTGGGTCAGGCCTCCTATGATTAGGTTTAGGATCTCTGTATAAAGGTCTTCTAGGCTCTTGGTGTGGGTGAGGTTGAGGCACATTAAAATCTGGGTCAGGAGTCCAATTCTGATGCCTAGGTTCCTCAAGTACTTGGACTCGATCCCCAAGCTGGGCAAAATTCTCATGGACCTGTTCTTTAAACTGGGCAATAGTAGCAGTCACATCCTGACTCAATTTGTTCATACTCTCAGTAAGAGCTCTAACCATGGCCTGTAAATCAGGTTGGGTTTGACCAGGTTGGTAGGGTACTCCATTCCGGGTAGACATGATGATGCAAGCAAACACACCAAATGAGACTCAACTGAAACAACTACAGGCTAACTAGACCTAGAGCCCAAACTAGATGCCCAATCAGAGTGGCAAGCTAGCCTGTAGTAACTCGGGACTCAGCCAGGCAGGTGTAAGGGGAGTGTTAGGTCCCTAAATGCCAATCCTAGACACCAATCAGTGATTGGCCAGGTAGGCGGACCAGCACACAAGCCCTTCGGGATAGAATTCCTGAACCACCGTTCTAGACACTGAGTACAAAGCACACACAGAGTAACTAGACAAACTGACTCAACACTAGCCTTG
This sequence comes from Areca catechu, assembly GCA_021397845.1. Lineage (NCBI taxonomy): Eukaryota > Viridiplantae > Streptophyta > Magnoliopsida > Arecales > Arecaceae > Areca > Areca catechu. The sequence goes on along the minus strand of CM038041.1, from coordinate 44,364,552 downwards.
ACCCGACTTGTTGATGTCCCTAGCCCACTAGGACAAATTAAGTCTAATAAATTTTAAAATTAGGCTTAGGATCGGATGAATGGGTGGTGGTTTTGGGCTAAGGAGAGGTTGTCGACTCCTCCCCTTATCTTAGATGCTCAATTGCCCTTAAGATGAATTAGAAGATGATCACTCAAAATAATTGAATTGCAGAAACACAGAAACAGAGTTACTGTAATTTAACTCTCAGAAATTTCACGGAAACCAATAAATCATAGGAAAATTATGTAAAATAGTTTAAATTATACTGGTTCCAGAAAAAAAAATCATGCAATTTGGAGTTATCTGCAATGAGAAACAATTCCTGAAACAGGGCAGTTACAGACTGAAAACAGAGTGCTTCCCCCGTTTACAATTCCTGCTACGAAGTTGTAACCTAGTGGATCCCCTACACGCCCAAGGAACATCCCGTGGAATGGGAAGAGGAGGTTTGCACCTCGCTTCGTTCCTAGGACCGGACATCCTGGGGAGTCTACTTCGAGCAGACAAAGTAAAAGAGAGATACTCAACACATGCAAGCAAGTCAGAAACCCTAGATAGGGCTCTGATACCAAAAATGATGCAGAACAAAAGAGATGATGCGATGCGGAAGTAAATTAAGACTAATTCTCTTTTTTCTTTTCTTTTTTATATATTTTCAGAAGTCAGCTTTGACTCAAAGGAAAGTTAAACTAAAATGAAAGAAACTATGTAATAATTGAAAGTACAATTTAAAAGAAACTAGGTTATCAGAGTAGTTCAGAAGTAAAGGATCGCTGGGGGTTGAGAAACTCCCAGACCAAGGGTTTCACTCTGAACTTTCAACAGGATAGAAGTAAAGAGAAGAGAAGGGTTGCAGACCAGGCAGTGATCTTCACAGAGTTAGTGGAAGGACTCTCTTGAGCAGATTGTTGGATCCCCGGATTCAGATATCTTCGCAATGGATCCTCCAATACTGGTCCTTTGGCAGAGTTGGCTTCTCCTGAACTCAAGATCTGGGAAAGAAGAAGAACAATTTATGGAACCAGATACTCAGGAAGGATTTACCAGATTGAAGAACTTGAAAGCTGATGTTGCTGAAATCCGGATTCTCCTGGAGGCTGATCTGACTTTCTCTGAGAATTGCTCTGAATCTGAAGTATCCGGACTGGACCTGGATGCTGGTGGTCGGCCTTGACTTGGAGAGAGTGGCTGTGAGAGATGGGGTAGGCTAGGGTTTGGTGGAAAGAAGAGGATGAAGGGCGGCTAGGGTTTGGAAGTGAAGTGGCTAACCTAGGGTTTTGGGGTTAGAGATCTCACACCTCTTCAAGGTTCCTGGGGAACCTGGATTTACTCCCTCACGGAGCTCAACACCTGGATGCAAGTGCGGAAGAGAGAAACACAAAGTTTGCTCACACATAAATTTGATTCATTCATTAGATATCTTTAAAACTTACAAGAGGGGTTTAATTTATAGGACTTTACAAGAGAGCAGGGTTTTACATCTTCCCATGTGGGACTTATAGGATGGATCTTCAAATTAGGTTGGTAGAATCAATTCCCACACATATGGCCCGCCAAGAGGTTCCAAAAATGTTGATTGGTGGCTCCAAAAGGTAAGTAGGTGGCGCCTCCTAGCCTTGTTCTTCAAGAGAAAATTTCTTTCCTTCCATGGCTCAACTCTTTTGGACACCTCCTTTCTTTCTCCCTAAGTCATGGTTCTTCCCATCTTTGCTTTGGGCTTTTTAGGCATGGATTGGGCGCCCCCTTGAAGTGCTCCCCAAGAAGAGCTTCTTTCTTTACATACCTTGGCTCTTATGGAATGTTTTGGCCGCCCCCTTAAATTATGGATCCCAGATTATTTTCTCCTTAAGTGGCGCATGAGAGAAGGGACCTGCTATCTTGTGGTGTGGGGACCAGAGCATACTGGATGGAGATGTGGCACCCCTTGGACTCAGGCGTGTGGCTGGGAGTGTGGCTGGGAGTGTGGCTCCCACTTGCTTGGCCTTGGAAGAAAATGTGACACCCTGGAGAAGACCTAGACCACTACTAGGACTTGAACTGAGTCAACATGACTCAACAAAATTAAAATTGCAGGGAAATACAGACTCAACTAAAATTGAGTTGACCATGTCAACCCTTATTACAAAACCAGAAAACCCTAATTCTTCGGGCAAGGTCAATCAGAGATCCAGATGGAGCCCTGAAGTCTTCATCTGAGTCTGGTGCCTGTACCAATTTTGGACTGTTTCGCGCATATATAAGGTACCTAGGTGACCATGTTTTGAGCTAAGTACACTCTTCCCTCTCCATATGCCGCCTCTCTGATTTCTCCATTCTGTTCCCTTAAGCTCCTGCTAACTTAAGCATCGGAGTGTCTCCCACTGGAACACCACCGGCCCTTGGGGACATGTTGCAGGTCGACCGGGAGAAAAGCGTGAAAGGATTATGCCCTATAAGCCAATATTTGTATCTCCCAGACCATTGAAAATTGACAAGTTAATAAAGGCAATAATTTTTCATCATTCGCTGTGTCATTATATGATGAACCCCATAGATTAGGGCTATGGTTGTAGGGCTATGATGAGATCATACCAGTGAGATCTAAGGCCTTAAAACCCTAATCTAGAATATTCCTAGTCATAGGAACCCTGAGTTGGGGATCAGGGTTTCCGGTTAGACTGGCACATCCTATGTATGCTGAAAAGGGTGACTGCTCTCACAGTCACTTGTGTGAGACACTAATACAAGGATGTGGGTGCTCATTAGCGAATGAGTTCACTGAATAGATCCAGTTTGAGAACATCTAATGGAGCCTTAGCTGCATGTCAATAAATGTTTCTCATAGTGGGAGTTGTACAAGTAGTCCTATGACCTGAGACTGCCATAATACCTTATGTACATGAACCCATGCTTTGGTTCAATCTCAATCATGACACTGGGTCATGCACGAGGTTGATGCTGGGTATGGTGAATTGTATATGAAGGTAATGAGTAGGTCAACAAGGAATTGATCACTCCTAGTAGGAGGAGATTGCATCCAGCCAAATTAGGTCAGATGATGATTCAGGAAATCTTTGATCAAAGTACAGATATTAGAAATGATTTCTAATATCGAATTAATTGAATCATTAGTGTATGACTGAGCTGGGAATGAGTATAAGCTGGTTTTGACATGTTTCCATATCCATAGTTATATTCGGGATGCAAGATGATTGAAGGATCGAATTGTACGGGAACTTTCCACTGAAGGGTAGTTTTGGAATTTTACCAGAATTTTCATATCTTCTGGGTAGACATGACACGTTGCTAGACGTCAATCTTGTCTTGTGGGTTGATCAAATTAAATATTTTAATTGGATCACTAATTAGGAGGAGTCCTAATTGGCTAACTCGAGTTAGCTCGATTTGACCTAAATCGATTAGAATGAGTTCTGATCAAATTAGGTCAACTTGCACTCGGACCCACTACTGGCTAGGTATGGAACCCAATGGGTCACACACTTAGGACAGATAATCAAGGATTTAATTTGAAATTAAATCTCGTTTGCAGATGAACACACTAGCATGTGTTGCAAACCATGGCTTCTACTTGAATCGGATTCGAGTTAGGGTTCCGATTTGGTCTTTTTTAGATCCAAATTCATTCCGGTTTGAATCTAATTGAAGATTCAAAACATTGGGCTAACAGTAGGCTAGCAATTGGGCTAACCTAAGAGGCTAAACCCCTTTCCCACATCGCCTAAGCCCCTCCCCCTCTCTTCCCACGCGCGCGCGCAAGGAGAAGAGTCCACGCGCGCGTGGACTCTCTCCAAGTGGCGTCTTTGCGTGAAAAAAAAAGAAAAGGGATCGGCATTTTTTGGCTGAAAGGGCATGGAAGAGAGTCCACCTAGGCGTGGACTCTTCAAAAAAAGGGGATTACCGTGAAATAAAGAAAGAAAACACCAAAGGGGCGCGACTCCTCTCTTCTGCGCGCGCCCTTCTGTGTTTTCTCGCGACTCTTTCTTGCGTCTTCCCATCCCAAAGGCCGTGAGATTAAATCAAGGGCCGTGAGATGAAGGGAAAGGACATGAGAAGGGAGAGAGGGGCGTGAGAAGGTGATTCCAGATGGATAGGCACCTCTCTGTCGCCTATTTAAGAAGAAGGCTTCACCGTAAAATATTATTCCAAGTTTTTCTACAGCGAAGCCTTGCCTCTTTTTCTTCTTCTCCCTCTCCAGAAGATTGTTTCCCCCTCCTCTCTTTCCTCTTTGATTCCTTTACAGAGCCTTGGCTCTGTCGAATCTCAGAACAGAAGGAGAGTCAGAGAGAAACTCTCCGACGGTAAAGGAAGAAGGCGCCTCTCCTTTCTTTCTTACATTAAGACAATCTTGTCTTAATTTTCTTCTCCCTCCAAGACAAACCTTGTCTCATTTTAGGACAAGGGCTTATTCTTAAGACAAGAGTGTCTTAAGGGGCCAAAGTTGCTAAAAGACAAGGAGAAGGGTAAGAGAGAAGGTTTAGTCCCAGTTTGGCTAGAGGAGTCCTAGCCAATAGCCCATATATCAAGTTCTTGGGGTAGAACTTGATTGGAAGGAACCCAATTAAGGAGTCAGTGTCTTGATCATCTGCCCGTGTGGATCACCATCGGAGGGCGGACAAGTGGACGCCTGGTGTGTCAAGAGGCTACTCAATTTGGAGTTCATTTCTCCATCAGACTGGTAATAGCGATCTGAGGTTAGTATTTAAACAATGTTTAAATTTGGACATGCATGTAGTCATAGTTTTAATTGCTAATAAGGTGATTTGGGATTAGGGTTCGGACCTGGTTTCATAAATTTTGAAATCCACGCTTCCGCACTGGTTCCCGAACCCAACAGTGGTATCAGAGCCTCCTTATTAGGATTAAAACTTATGCAGTTCAATTCATGATGTAGTATCATGTTAAAGTTTTTATATTGATGCACAATGCATGTCTTTGATTGAACATGAGTCTGATGATTGCCACCAGTTAGGGTTTTCCACTGAAACCCTAATTGTCTTAGAGATATGATTAGCTCTGGAGCCATCATACTGAAATAAGGTTGCCCTGGCATAATGGTGTATCCATTATGTGGTAAATGGTTGTCCTAGTATGATGGCACACATTTCACATATTTGCTTAGTTTAAAGCATGTATTAATATATGTGATAGCTTTTAATTGAATGTGCTGGCATTGCATGAATCCCTCTTAAAATTATATTAAGTGGTAGTATAGTTAACCGATAAGCATTATTAGTCATGATGGATAATTAGTCATTTCGGTGTCTAGAAAGGTGGTTCTGGGAAGGTAAAGGGAATCGTGGTTTTTAATTGGTTCCGTTGACTGACTTGGCCAATTTTAAATTGGTGTCTAGGAAAGCAACGGGGGGACCCCCACATCTCTTCCACTAGCCTGGCCGATCTGATTGATTTAATTCTTGACTAACATGCTTGGTGTTAAAATACTATTATTGGCCTTCCTTCATGATAGGTCATTATTGTGTTACGATCTATACTAGGTTTGTTGTGTACACACAAGACCTAATATGGTGACTAACACAATTTTTGGCCTAATACAATTATTTGTTTATGGCATGATTTAAAGTAATATTTTGTTGTGTACACACAAGGGTATTACTATTAAAGTCATGACTATATGGCTATGAAGGGTCTTACTTAACTAAAATATTATAGTTTGTTGTGTATACACAAGGCTATTAATATTTTAGAGGCCGAGATAAGTTGAGAATTGTACGGGTTACAATTGGAAAGAGTTTTCCTACCTATGAACTTATATAAGATTTGTTGTGTACACACAAGGTCTTTTATAAGGGATTGGGATCTCAACCCCACTAAGAAAGACTAATTAGGGTTTTCTCGATCATCGTATAGAGGGTTATGATGCTCGATAAAATAGTGGGAGACATAATTAAATTAAAGTCCTAATTTAATTATGTGTTGTCATTTCATGGTTGTTTGCTTATGTATTGTTCTTTGTTTAAATGTAGATAAATGGCCTCTTCACTCTCACTCCGTAGTATTTTAGATGCCAACAAATTGACTGGGCCTAATTATGTTGATTGGCTGAGAAATTTAAAAATAGTACTCAGTCAAGAAAGAATTTCCTATATTCTTGATACCCCAATTTTGGAACCACCAAAGGAAGATGCCTCGCAAGAGGAGAAGACCACATATAATATGTGGCAAAATGACTCACTTACTGTCAAGTGCGTTATGCTTGCCTCTATGACTAATGAGTTGCAGAGGCAGCATGATAGCATGGATACTAACTCCATACTGCTCAATTTAAAAGAACTTTATGGAGAACACAGTAGAACTGCTAGATATGAAATATCTAAGCAGTTGTTCCGTGCAAGGATGACAGAAGGTACATCAGTACAAGACCATGTATTAAAGGTAATTGATCTAATCACTCGATTAGGTCAATTAGGTTTTGTAATGGATGGGGAGTTGAATCAAGACTTGATCTTGCAATCACTCCCAGAGTCATTTTCACAGTTTGTTCTTAATTACCATATGAACAAACTTAATTCTTCCTTGCCTGAGCTGTTGAATATGTTGAAGACAGCAGAGAGCCATGTAAAGAAAAATAAGGCTCCAGTTCTTCTTGTGGATAAGAAGAAGACAGGCAAAAGGGGTTCCAGTAAGAGGATGAATCCCAAAGGGGGCATTAAGAAGAAGAAAGGAAAGAAGGCCTCCGGACAGATGACCTGCTTTCATTGTGGCAAGCCGGGTCATTGGAAAAGGAACTGCAAGGTTTACCTTGCAAGTGTGAAGCCTGGTGCATCAGAGGCACCAAAAGGTATGAAAGAAGTTCATACTATTTTGTCATTGGATTCTTCCATTTCAAATACTTGGATGTTGGATACCGCCTGTGGTCATAACATCTGCAAATCATTGCAGGGACTTCAGGGGCTTAAAGTATTGAAGGAAGGTAACTTTGAGCTCTACGGTGCTGGAGGGGACCCCATCCAAGCAGAAGCTGTAGGGACTTATATTTTGAAGTTACCTTCAGGGAAGATCTTGGAGCTAAGGAATTGTTACTATATGCCAAAAATCATTAGAAATATCATATCTGTACCCTTGTTACTTAAACAAGGATATACTATGAATGTAATGAGCAGTGGCTGCTCAATTTCTTTATCTAATGAAATTATATGTTATGGCATATTCTGCAATGGTCTATTAACTCTTTCCACTAATGACAATATTTTTCATGTTTCTAACAAACGGAAAAGAGATGATGTAAACAATACCTTACTTTGGCATTGTCGACTTGGACATATTAGTGAGACTAGGATTAACAAGTTATACAAAGAAAATTTCTTTGATCCTTATGACTATGAGTCATTAGGAACTTGTGAATCATGTCTCATGGGTAAGATGACCAAGACTCCATTTAGTGGACATGGAGAAAGGACAAAAGAGTTATTGGGACTCATACACACAGATGTATGTGGGCCTATGACAACTCAAGCCTATGGTGGATACTCATACTTCATCACATTTACTGATGATTTTTCAAGGTATGGATTTGTGTATCTAATGAAACATAAGTCCGATGCTTTTGAAAAATTTTTAGAGTATCAAAGTATGGTAGAGAAACAGACAGGAAAAAGTATAAAGATCCTCCAATCAGATAGAGGAGGTGAGTACTTATCCACTGAGTTTCTTGATCACCTTAAAGATAAGGGGATCATCTCTGAATGGACTCCTCCTTACACACCACAATTAAATGGTGTTGCTGAAAGGAGGAATCGTACTTTATTGGATATGGTACGGTCCATGATGAGCTTCACGGAGTTACCTTTTTCTTTCTGGGGATATGCTTTGGAAACAACAACTTATATCTTGAATAGAGTACCATCTAAAACTGTCTCTAGCACTCCATATGAATTATGGAGAGGTAAGAAGCCCAATCTTAAGTATATTAAGATATGGGGATGTCCAGCCTATGTAAAAAGAAATTTTGGACATAAACTAGATGCTAGAGCAGACAAATGTCTATTTATGGGATATCCTAGAGATAGTATAGGATATCTGTTCTACCACCCTACTGAACAAAAGGTTTTGGTCAGTAGGCATGCCACTTTTATGGAAAAGGAATTCATCCTACAAAAGGGCACTGGTAGAAATATCGAACTTAATGAGATTCAACAAATAGACACTTCTCAGTCAAGTAACAACATAGTTAATATAGAACCTGAACACACTCCTATCCGTAGGTCTGATAGGGTGCGACAGGCACCTGAGAGGTATGGGTTCATAATTGAAAATAATGAAGCCCAAATCATTCAAAATGATGAGCCTCTAACCTATACGGAAGCAGTCATGAGTAGAGACTCAGACAGATGGCTGGAAGCCATGAGATCCGAGATGGACTCCATGTATGTCAACCAAGTATGGTCTTTGGTTGATGCACCAGAGGGTATTAACCCTATTGGGTGTAAATGGGTCTATAAAAGAAGATTGGGGCAGATGGCCAAGTTGAAACTTATAAAGCCAGATTGGTGGCTAAGGGTTTCAGACAAAAACAGGGAATAGATTATGATGAAACATTTTCCCCTGTTGCCATGCTCAAATCTATTCGGATTATGCTTGCTATAGCAGCATATCATGATTATGAGATCTGGCAAATGGATGTAAAAACTGCAAAAGGAAGAGGTTTATATGTCACTTTTGTCTTGGAGACTAAACCTAATCAGGTACAAGAAGGATTAAAGCTAGGAGTTGGGATTTGATAAAACAGTCAAAGAATTTGATTTTTTCATGAGGATTTGTGTGTACAAGAAGACTAGTGGGAGTGCCATAGTTTTCTTAGTTCTATATGTTGATGATATACTTCTTATTGGGAATGATATCCCAATGTTACAATCAGTCAAAGTGTGGTTATCGAAACAGTTTTCCATGAAAGACTTGGGAGAAGCATCCTATATACTGGGTATAAAGATCTATAGAGAAAGATCAAGAAGGATGCTAGGCTTGTCCCAGTCTAGGTACATTGACCAGGTGCTAAAGAGATTTAGCATGGAGGAAAGTAAAAGAGGTTACTTACCTATTGGTCATGGCATACGTCTTTCTAAGAGGATCCCTAAGACACCTGAAGAAAGAAATAGAATGAATTCTATACCTTATGCTTCGGCTATAGGGTCGATTATGTATGCTATGTTATGTACCAGGCCTGATGTGGCATATGCCTTGGGTGTAGCCAGTAGATTTCAGGCTGATCCAGGAGAGGATCACTGGAAGGCTGTGAAAAATATTCTTAAGTACCTGAGAAGGACTAAGGATATTTTTCTTATATACGGAGGATCTGATCTTAAACTAGAAGCCTATTCAGACTCTAGTTTTCAATCAGACCCAGATGATAGTAAATCCATTTCAGGGTATGTCTTTACCTTGAATGGTGGAGCAGTAAGTTGGAAGAGCACTAAACAGCAGACTGTAGCTGACTCAACTACCGAGGCAGAGTACATAGCTGTCAGTGAAGCCGCCAAGGAAGCTGTCTGGATGAAGAAATTCATCACAGAGTTGGGAGTAGTTCCTGAGATTGAGAACCCGGTGCCACTCTATTGTGATAACACTGGAGCAGTTGCTCAAGCTAAGGAACCGAGAGCCCATCACAAGTCCAAGCACATTCTAAGACGCTTCCATCTTGTCCGAGAAATAATCGAGAGACAAGAAGTCTGCATCAATAGAGTGGATACAAAGAACAACATAGCAGACCCGTTCACTAAGGCTCTACCACAGCGGGAGTTTGATCGCCACCTCGATAGTATGGGGTTAAAGAATAAGAGCGATTGGCTTTAGTGCAAGTGGGAGATTGAAAGGATTATGCCCTATAAGCCAATTTGTATCTCCCAGACCATTGAAAATTGACAAGTTAATAAAGGCAATAATTTTTCATCATTCGCTGTGTCATTATATGATGAACCCCATAGATTAGGGCTATGGTTGTAGGGCTATGATGAGATCATACCAGTGAGATCTAAGGCCTTAAAACCCTAATCTAGAATATTCCTAGTCATAGGAACCCTGAGTTGGGGATCAGGGTTTTCGGTTAGACTGGCACATCCTATGTATGCTGAAAAGGGTGACTGCTCTCACAGTCACTTGTGTGGGACACTAATACAAGGATGTGGGTGCTCATAGCGAATGAGTTCACTGAATAGATCCAGTTTGAGAACATCTAATGGAGCCTTAGCTGCATGTCAATAATGTTTCTCATAGTGGGAGTTGTACAAGTAGTCCTATGACCTGAGATTGCCATAATACCTTATGTACATGAACCCATGCTTTGGTTCAATCTCAATCATGACACTGGGTCATGCACGAGGTTGATGCTGGGTATGGTGAATTGTATATGAAGGTAATGAGTAGGTCAACAAGGAATTGATCACTCCTAGTAGGAGGAGATTGCATCCAGCCAAATTAGGTCAGATGATGATTTAGGAAATCTTTGATCAAAGTACACTTATTAGAAATGATTTCTAATATCGAATTAATTGAATCATTAGTGTATGACTGAGCTGGGAATGAGTATAAGCTGGTTTTGACATGTTTCCATATCCATAGTTATATTCGGGATGCAAGATGATTGAAGGATCGAATTGTACGAGAACTTTTCACTGAAGGGTAGTTTTGGAATTTCACCAGAATTTCCATATCTTCTGGGTAGACATGACACGTTGCTAGACGTCAATCTTGTCTTGTGGGTTGATCAAATTAAATGTTTAATTGGATCACTAATTAGGAGGAGTCCTAATTGACTAACTCGAGTTAGCTCGATTTGACCTAAATCGATTAGAATGAGTTCTGATCAAATTAGGTCAACTTGCACTCGGACCCACTGCTGGCTAGGTATGGAACCCAATGGGTCACACACTTAGGACAGATAATCAAGGATTTAACTTGGAATTAAATCTCGTTTGCAGATGAACACACTAGCATGTGTTGCAAACCATGGCTTCTACTTGAATCGGATTCGAGTTAGGGTTCCGATTTGGTCTTTTTTAGATCCAAATTCATTCCGGTTTGAATCTAATTGAAGATTCAAAACATTGGGCTAACAGTAGGCTAGCAATTGGGCTAACCTAAGAGGCTAAACCCCTTTCCCAAATTGCCTAAGCCCCTCCCCCTCTCTTCCCACGCGCGCGCGCAAGGAGAAGAGTCCACGCGCGCGTGGACTCTCTCCAAGTGGCATCTTTGCGTGAAAAAATAGAAAAGGGATCGGCATTTTTTGGCTGAAAGGGCGTGGAAGAGAGTCCACCTAGGCGTGGACTCTTCAAAAAAAGGGGATTACCGTGAAATAAGAAAGAAAAACACCGAAGGGGCGCGACTCCTCTCTTCTGCGCGCGCCCTTCTGTGTTTTCTCGCGACTCTTTCTTGCGTCTTCCCATCCCAAAGGCCGTGAGATTAATCAAGGGCCGTGAGATGAAGGGAAAGGACGTGAGAAGGGAGAGAGGGGCGTGAGAAGGTGATTCCAGATGGATAGGCACCTCTCTGTCGCCTATTTAAGAAGAAGGCTTCACCGTAAAATATTATTCCAAGTTTTTACTACAGCGAAGCCTTGCCTCTTTTTCTTCTTCTCCCTCTCCAGAAGATTGTTTCCCCCTCCTCTCTTTCCTCTTTGATTCCTTTACAGAGCCTTGGCTCTGTCGAATCCCAGAACAGAAGGAGAGTCAGAGAGAAACTCTCCGACGGTAAAGGAAGAAGGCACCTCTCCTTTCTTTCTTACATTAAGACAATCTTGTCTTAATTTTCTTCTCCCTCCAAGACAAGCCTTGTCTCATTTTAGGACAAGGGATTATTCTTAAGACAAGAGTGTCTTAAGGGGCCAAAGTTGCTAAAAGACAAGGAGAAGGGTAAGAGAGAAGGTTTAGTCCTAGTTTGGCTAGAGGAGTCCTAGCCAATAGCCCATATATCAAGTTCTTGGGGTAGAACTTGATTGGAAGGAACCCAATTAAGGAGTCAGTGTCTTGATCATCTGCCCGTGTGGATCACCATCGGAGGGCGGACAAGTGGACGCCTGGTGTGTCAAGAGGCTACTCAATTTGGAGTTCATTTCTCCATCAGACTGGTAATAGCGATCTGAGGTTAGTATTTAAACAATGTTTAAATTTGGACATGCATGTAGTCATAGTTTTAATTGCTAATAAGGTGATTTGGGATTAGGGTTCGGACCTGGTTTCATAAATTTTGAAATCCACGCTTCCGCACTGGTTCCCGAACCCAACAGTGGTATCAGAGCCTCCTTATTAGGATTAAAACTTATGCAGTTCAATTCATGATGTAGTATCATGTTAAAGTTTTTATATTGATGCACAATGCATGTCTTTGATTGAACATGAGTCTGATGATTGCCACCAGTTAGGGTTTTCCACTGAAACCCTAATTATCTTAGAGATATGATTAGCCCTGGAGCCATCATACTGAAATAAGGTTGCCCTGGCATAATGGTGTATCCATTATGTGGTAAATGGTTGTCCTAGTATGATGGCACACATTTCACATATTTGCTTAGTTTAAAGCATGTATTAATATATGTGATAGCTTTTAATTGAATGTGCTGGCATTGCATGAATCCCTCTTAAAATTATATTAAGTGGTAGTATAGTTAACCGATAAGCATTATTAGTCATGATGGATAATTAGTCATTTCGATGTCTAGAAAGGTGGTTCTGGGAAGGTAAAGGGAATCGTGGTTTTTAATTGGTTCCATTGACTGACTTGGCCAATTTTAAATTGGTGTCTAGGAAGCAACGGGGGGACCCCCACATCTCTTCCACTAGCCTGGCCGATCTGATTGATTTAATTCTTGACTAACATGCTTGGTGTTAAAATACTATTATTGGCCTTCCTTCATGATAGGTCATTATTGTGTTACGATCTATACTAGGTTTGTTGTGTACACACAAGACCTAATATGGTGACTAACACAATTTTTGGCCTAATACAATTATTTGTTTATGGCATGATTTAAAGTAATATTTTGTTGTGTACACACAAGGTATTACTATTAAAGTCATGACTATATGGCTATGAAGGGTCTTACTTAACTAAAATATTATAGTTTGTTGTGTATACACAAGGCTATTAATATTTTTGAGGCCGAGATAAGTTGAGAATTGTACGGGTTACAATTGGAAAGAGTTTTCCTACCTATGAACTTATATAAGATTTGTTGTGTACACACAAGGTCTTTTATAAGGGATTGGGATCTCAACCCCACTAAGAAAGACTAATTAGGGTTTTCTCGATCATCGTATAGAGGGTTATGATGCTCGATAAAATAGTGGGAGACATAATTAAATTAAAGTCCTAATTTAATTATGTGTTGTCATTTCATGGTTGTTTGCTTATGTATTGTTCTTTGTTTAAATGTAGATAATGGCCTCTTCACTCTCACTCCGTAGTATTTTAGATGCCAACAAATTGACTGGGCCTAATTATGTTGATTGGCTGAGAAATTTAAAATAGTACTCAGTCAAGAAAGAATTTCCTATATTCTTGATACCCCAATTTTGGAACCACCAAGGGAAGATGCCTCGCAAGAGGAGAAGACCACATATAATATGTGGCAAAATGACTCACTTACTGTCAAGTGCGTTATGCTTGCCTCTATGACTAATGAGTTGCAGAGGCAGCATGATAGCATGGATACTAACTCCATACTGCTCAATTTAAAAGACTTTATGGAGAACACAGTAGAACTGCTAGATATGAAATATCTAAGCAGTTGAAATATCTAAGCAGATGCCCAGATTCCCTTCCAGATGCCAAAGTATATTCATAGATAATGGCATCCATGATTCCAGAGGTCCATCTACATCCTAGCCCAAAGAAATCAAGCCCAGGTGCCAAGCCCAAGCCCCTAAGAAGCAGATACCAGGGAATATTCCTGCTACCTCGATACCAGGCCATCCCAGCTTCCAGAGGCCCAAACCCATGCACCCGAGCCCCTTTGGGATGGCCTTTTGCTGCTCCTAGAAGCCCAACGCCCCCCTAGGCATCCTTGGAGTCTTGACCAAGTCAAGAAAATTTTTAGGAATTTTTCTACCTAATATTTCCTTATTTTCTAGCTAGGGTTTGAGAGGGAAAAGGATTCTTATGTAAAGACTTATGTACCCTTACTTGGAGCCCAAGGTTAAGGGTCTATTTAAGGGACCCTAGCCTCTTGTATGAGGAGAATTTTTGATGAATGAAAACCTTGAGTTCTTCTATTGAGTGGTGTGATACCCTGCTGTGTGCATAAAGGGGTTTGTGAGAGTTCTTCTTCCCGGTGTTTGCAATCATCTTCCTGCTGCCACAAACCCTCCAGATCCCTGGACGCCCACTCCAAAAGAAGCCTTCCCTTGCTATTTTTACTTTGTTTTTTTTGTTCCTTTGTGAGCTTTCTAACCCCTGACAGGTTGTTTGTAGGTCCCTGAGTTCCTACGAATCCAACGACTCCAGCCAAGCCTCAATCGGATCACCGAGCAGAAAGCCGGGTATCCGCGGGTCTTTGGCTCGGTTTTCCAGGACGCATCCATCGAGGAACGAGAGACCCCTTCGCTGCGATCTTTACAGACATTGTCAGGTACACCCCTCTACCTCCAGTAGTTTTATTGTAGGAGAACTTGCCCTAACCGAGGCTTCTCAGCCCCGGCGGTCCTTCTTTGCTACTTTTTTAGGTCCTAATCTGCATGCTGATCTTCAAAAAATTCATACAAAATTCCCTACAATAATTTTGATCTGAAATTTGGGAATTAATCACCTAACTCAACATGTAAAACATACAAAACAATTGCATGCATATTAGTTCCCCATCATTTGGTATCAGAGCTTAGATTAGGGCTTGTTTTCTGCAATTTTTCAGTCCGTATATACTCTGTTATTTTAATTATCTCTCCCTTTTAAAAACTCCAAAATTCTTAAATTTATTTTCCTGGATTTATCATAATTCACAGTAATTTTAAAAGTTTTTCCAGATTTTATTATGGCCTGTGAATTTTCTGCAAGCCGAAATAGGGCCTGTAAATATTCGGCTCTATTTTTTTTAGCAAGACAAGTTTGGAAGTTTTAGGGTTTTGTTTAGGAGTTTTTGCATATTTCTTAATTTTAGTATATTTCCAGTATATTAGGCCATGATTTGCAAGTTTTCTTCTATTTAAAAAATACAAAAAAAAAATATACATATTTTCCAAAAAAAATACCAAAAAAATATCTAAACCCTAATTTGCATCCTCATCTGCCTGCCATCATTGCATAATTTACTTTTAAGGGCACTCTTGCTATATCAGATGGGGGAGGATTTGATCACCTCTCCTTAGCCCAAAACCACATCCCTTGCATTCAGTCCCAAGCCTTAACCTAAAATTAATTAGACTTAATTTGCCCTAGTGGGCTAGGGACACCAACTAGTCGGGTCCGGGCTAGTGTTAGATCACTGTGTCAAGTTAACCTGTGTGTGCCTTGTGCTCAGTGTCTAGAACGGTGGTTTAGGGATTCAATCCCGAAGGGCTTGTGTGCTGGTCCGCCTACCTGGCCAATCTCTGATTGGTGTCTAGGATTGGCAATCAGGGACCTAACACTCTCCTTACACCTGCCTGGCTAAGTACAGGGTTACTATAGGCTAGTTTGCCACCCTGATTGAGCATCTAGTTTGGACTCTAGGTCTAGTCAGCTATAGTCGGTCTGATCGAGTCTTGCATGAGCACTAGATTAGGGTTTCATATCACCCACCTCCTTCACAAATGTCTGAACCCATGGAAAATTACAAGCCCAAATAAAACCCTAGCTGATCAAATGGCCCATATGACTACCCAGTTAACTCAGTCTGCTACCCAAACCAACAATAGAATTGACCATCTTGCCAATAAGTTTGACCAGTTAGGAGGCCGTGTAGGGACCATAGCAAGAACCCATGGGTCACGATCTGAGCCAGATCTTGAGTCCCCTCAACCTAGGAGAACCCCAAACCCTGATCTATACCATGAGGTCGAACCTAGGAGAGCCCCTTATCCTGACCCGTACTACAATCCTCAACCTAGGAGGACCCCAAACCCTGATCCATACCGAGAGGTTGAACCTAGGAGAGCCCCTCAGCCTGACCCATACTATAATCCTAAACCTAGGAGGACCCCAAACCCTGAACCATATCGTGAGGTTGAACCTAGGAGAGCCACTCAGCCTGACCCATACTATGATACTGAACCTAGATCTTATGACTCTAGATCCTATTTACCCACATCCTATAAGCCTAGTATATGCACAACCTATAGATCTTATGACTTCAAATCCTCTGACTCTAAAATCTACGAACCCATATCCCATTAGTCCAGTAGACCCAAGACCCATAGAGCTGAACCCAAATCCTATGACCCCAGATCTTATGATCCCGTGACCCATAGATCTGCTCCCTTATCCTATGAGTCTAGGGAGCCCATAATCCCTAGATATCAATCTAGTACTAGTCAGGTTTTCCATAGTCAACTTGAACCCCATAGGATTAGCACCCCTAAATATAAGCCCAGTAGTGAGCCACTACCCCTTAGACAACCTGAACCTACTAGGATTAGTGTCCATAATCAGAAACCAGGACCTAGCCAATTTTTCCCTAGCCGACCTTCTCCAACCATTCCTGAGATTGACAAGGCTTACATTAACGCGAAGTGTATGAAGCTGATGCGAGCCTAGTGGATGAGTATGAAGGAGAAGAGGAGACACCTTTAGATGACCTAGAATTAGCTGACCTAATAGATACCCAGGTAGAAGCCACCTAGAGGTAGTTGACCTTACCACATCCAACCTAAGCTATAGTGGAAGAACAAATAGAGGAAGAGAACCTAGGTACTGCTACTAGAGCCTTACCTAAGGAAACCGAAGAGGAGAGCCAAATTATAGAGTCTAGTCCTAAAATACAAGAACCAGAAGAATTTATTAAGGACCTGATCTCTTGAATCAGTAC
Source organism: Areca catechu (assembly GCA_021397845.1). NCBI lineage: Eukaryota > Viridiplantae > Streptophyta > Magnoliopsida > Arecales > Arecaceae > Areca > Areca catechu. The sequence goes on along the minus strand of CM038041.1, from coordinate 44,347,586 downwards.
CCTCAGGATGAGCCTCCTCCTATAGTTCCCATTAGGGACCTCTTCCCTGAGATTAGTAACCATCATTCCATTATGCAAACCCCATAGATATACCGCAACCTCGTAAGGTTAGCCTCATTAGTCTAGGATTAGTCCCTGACATGCCTTCTTATATCGAACTTTATCCAACTAACCTTGACCCTTTTTTCCTACCCTACCAAACTAATTCTGAACCCACTTCCTATTTTCTGCCCTTTCCTGACACCTCCAGCATTTCTAGGATTATTAGATTGCATTTAACAGAGATTAGCATACTGCATGCATTCATTACGCATGTTAGGTTTGCATTATACTTCTGGCATACCCTCTGGCATTTGCTTGGAGTCCATTGTAAATACTCTTGTGCACACCACACTAGGGTCAGACCTAGAGAGTCTATAGTCTCTTAGGTTTAGGCCCATAAAAGTCTAATAAATTTCCTTTGATAGGAATGCAAAGTCGAGTATATTAGGTGTTAGTTTGAGTCCTTTGCATCATCTTGTTAGGAGTCTGCATGTGCCTAACATGTTCACCACCCGCACTAATGTTAAACAAACTGGCTAATTCCCGAAGATGGATCAAAGAATTTGATGTAGTGGATTCTATCTTGGTAGGCTTAGGCCTAAAAGAAGCTTCATGCTCGCAGAGCCGGACCTTTTAAAGTGATAGAGAAGGTTGGATCAAATGCCTAGGTATTAGAATTGCCTTCGGATTTGGGCATTAGTTCTACCTTCAATATTACAGACCTGGTTGAGTATAGAGAACCGGCAGCGATACCTAGTGAGGCCTTTGGACCTATTCCTTTTCATTGTGAGTGACCCTAACCTAGAGTGTCCACAAACAAATTTGGCCTGAGAGAGGAGAACGGATCGAGCGTATCCTGGACGATCAAGCCATCACGACCCAGGGCCATGTCTATCAACGCTTCCTGGTCCGATGGCAAGGCCGGCCAGAGTCGGATGATTCGTGGATTTCTCGAGAGGACTTGCAACGCCTCAACCCAGACCTTCTCGAGAGATATGTGAGCCAGTCTGACCTTCACTCGACAGGGTCGAGTTCCTCCCACCCCGGGAGAATTGGTGGGGACACCTGAGGCACCAGAATAAGACAGAGGCTTTTTCAACCCTCTGTAAATTGATCAATAATTTATGAGTCCATCTGTAATAAGGCTTAGCTCATCTGAGTCCATTTTAGTTGTTATTTGAGTATTTTAGTTGTTATTTCAGTTCTGTACTAGTCAGCTCATGTTGAGCTAGTTCAGTCCAATGCTAGTCAGCTCATGTTGAGCTAATTTTATTTTTTTGAGTCCTGTCCAAGCATACTGAAGACTCAAGACTATATCATACAAGTGAAGACCAAGTCCAACTAGATTGAAGACATGGAAGTATAGCACAAGTCCAACCCAGCTTGAAGATTTGAAGACCCCATGAGGAAAATTCAGAAAACCCTGATTTCTTGCATATGCCCTCCAGATGCCCAGATTCTCTTCCAGATGCCAAAGTATATTCATAGATAAGGGCATCCATGATTCCAGAGTCCATCTGCATCCTAGCCCAAAGAAATCAAGCCCAGGTTCCAAGCCCAAGCCCCTAAGAAGCAAGATACCAGGGAATATTCCTGCTACCTGGCTACCATGCCACCCCAGCTTCCAGAGGCCCAAACCCATGCACCCGAGCCCCTTTGGGCCGGCCTTTTGCTGCTCCTAGAAGCCCAACACGCCCCCTAGCGTCCTTGGAGTCCTTGACCAAGTCAAGAAAATTTTTAGGGATTTTTCTACCTAATATTTCCTTATTTTCTAGCTAGGGTTTGAGAGGGAAAAGATTCTTATGTAAAGACTTATGTACCCTTACTTGGAGCCCAAGGTTAAGGGTCTATTTAAGGGACCCTAGCCTCTTGTATGAGGAGAATTTTTTGATGAATGAAACCTTGAGTTCTTCTATTGAGTGGTGTGATACCCTGCTATGTGCATAAAGGGGTTTTTGAGAGTTCTTCTTCCCGGTGTTTGCAATCATCTTCCTGCTGCCAACAACCCTCCAATCCCTGGACGCCCACTCCAAAGAAGCCTTCCCTTGCTGTTTTTACTTTGTTTTCTTGTTCCTTTGTGAGCTTTCTAACCCCTGACAGGTCGTTTGTAGGTCCCTGAGTTCCTACGAATCCAACGCTCCAGCCAGCCTCAATCGGATCACCGAGCAGAAAGCCGGGTATCCGGGGTCTTTGGCTCGGTTTTCCAGGCCGCATCCATCGAGGAACGAGAGACCCCTTCGCTGCGATCTTCACAGACGTTGTCAGGTACACCCCTCTACCTCCAGTAGTTTTATTGTAGGAGAACTTGCCCTAACCGAGGCTTCTCAGTCCCGGCGGTCCTTCTTTGCTACTTTTCTAGGTCCTAATCTGCATGCTGATCTTCAAAATTCATACAAAATTCCCTACAAATAATTTTGATCTGAAATTTGGGAATTAATCACCTAACTCAACATGTAAAACATACAAAAAAAATTACATGCATATTAGTTCCTCATCAGAGGAGCACATTGCTGAAATAGTTCATCGGTAGAAAGTTGAAGGGGGGCAGGTGTACGACTCCCGCTCGCCTTTCTCCGATGAGATTTTGGCAAAGATGATTCCCGATGCCCTCCACTGCATCGCCTTCCCTGCCACCCTCAAGAAGACCACCCAGATGTGGTTCTTCACCATCCGGCCAGGTACGATCTACTCTTTCCCTCAACTTGAAAACCTTTTTCTTTTCCATTTCAGGACCTACAGTCGGACTTCGAGGAACACCGACTTCCTCTTCCTCATACTACAAAAGGAGGGGGAGACCCTCCGGGATTACATGGCCCGTTTCAACTCAGCGACCATGGAGATCCCGGACCTAAATGAAGATGTAGCTTTGTTGGCCTTCAAGAGAGGGCTCCGCTCGTCCAGGCTCACATTCTTCCTGAACAAGAAGTTCTCGACAAGCTACCCCGAGCTGCTGGCCAGGGCACAAAATATGCCCTAGCAGAAGAACAAGCGGCGAGCCGATGCCAAGCTGAAGGGAGGTCGGCCCCCAAGAAGTGGAGCGACAAGGCTCCCGAAGTCCGACCTCCAAGCGATGGCAACCAGTCCGCCCAACGCCGAAGTCCGAAGCTGAAGGACTTCCCCAGGAGGTTCGAATCCTATGCACCCCTCTCCCTTCCGAGGGAGAATATCCTCCTGGAGATTGAGAATGAGACCTTCCTATAAAGGCCTCATCCGATGAGGGGCCCCTCTACTTCCAGAAACAAAGACAAATATTGCCGGTTCCATAGGGACCACGGGCACAATACCGAGAGTGCCTCCAGCTGAAGGACGCCATTGAAGACCTCATCCGGAGGGGATACCTGCATAAATACGTCCGACCCCACCAAGATTGGGCTGAAGCCTCAACTGCCAGAGACCCTCCAGAGGAGGCAGAGCTCCCTAACCAGTGCTCGACTGGCGGGGATGTCGATATGCTGCATCGACGGTCCGATTGGAGGTATGAAGAGGACCTGGACATAGTCAAGAGGTTAAGGGACTCCAATGCAATCACCTTCTCCGACGAAGACCTCCTGGAGTCCCATGTTTCTGAAAATGATCCTGTAGTCATGTCGATAGTAATTGCCAACTATAATGTAAAAATGATTCTTATAGATAATGGAAGCCCGACGGAGGTATTATTGTATGATGCTTTTGTAAGAATGAACCTGTCCCGGTCAAGCCTGCGAGAATCCTCCATATCGCTGATGGGCTTCAGGGGAAACTCCATCGGGTTGAAGGGGAAATAACCCTACCAGTGACGATCAGGACGGAGCCCTTTCAAAAGACTCGCCCCATTAACTTCGTGGTCGTACGTACGACCTCGGCTTACAACACCATCCTAGGCCGACCGGCCCTCAACAAGTTTCAGGCTATCGTAACACTTACCATATGTTGGCAAAGTTTCCAACCAGGTGCGGGGTCGGAGCTATGAGGGAAGATCGTAGAATGGCCAGACAGTGCCTGACTATTATGGACCAACAGTCCCATGGCCGTCTTAATCTAGAGCAGCATGACCCAAGAGCCGAAGTCGACGGTCACGATCAACCGGAGGAAAGAATTCTATTTGTTCCCCTTCGGGAGGATGACCCAACCAAAGTCCTCCAAATTGGAAGTTCCCTCAGTGAAGATGTTAAGTTGGAGCTGATCAACTTCCTGAGGAGTAACACCGACACCTTTTCTTGGTTGGTGTTGGACATGCTGGGCATTCCGTCGGATGTCATCACTCACTAGCTCAAGGTGGATCCGACCTACAGGCCCGTCCGGTAGAAAAAAAGGAGTTTCGCTGCCGAAAGGCAGAAGGCTATTGATGAAGAAGTGAAGAAGCTCTTCGATGCTGGCTTCAACAGGGAAGCCCACTACCTTGAATGGCTAGCAAATATGGTGATGGTGAAGAAGGCAAATGGGAAGTGGAGGATCTGTGTGGACTACACCGACCTCAACAAAGCTTGTCTGAAGAACAGTTTTTCCTTGCCTAAGATTGATCAGCTAGTGGATGCTATGGCTGGCCATTAGCTTCTGAGTTTCATGGATGCCTTCTCCGGCTACAACCAAATCAGGATGCACCCGGAGGATGAGGAGAAGACCACCTTAATCACCGACAAAGGCTTATACTGTTACAAGATGATGTCCTTTGGACTGAAGAACGTCGGTGCTACCTTCCAAAGATTGATCAATCGGGGCTTCGAGGGGCAACTCGGAAGAAACATGGAGGCGTATGTGAATGATATGATAGTCAAGAGCTTCCACAAGGCTGACCACATCAAAGACTTGCAGGAGTCCTTTGATGAATTGAGATGCCATCGGATGAAGCTGAACCCTGCCAAATGCATCTTTGGGGTGACTTCAGGAAAGTTCCTCGGCTTCCTGGTCACCTAGAGAGGGATTGAAGCTAACCCTGACAAGATCATAGCTGTTATCGAGATGGGACATCCGACCAACTAGAAGCAAGTGCAAGAGTTAACCGGCCGGATAGCTTTTCTCAGTCGTTTCATCTCCCGGTTAGCTGAGAAGCCCCTTCCATTTTTCAAGACATTGCACCGGTCAGATCATTTCAGTTGGACCAATGAGTGTCGGTCGGCTTTTGAAGCCTTGAAAGAGTACTTGAAGAACCCTCCGTTGTTGGCCAAACCGACGGAGGGGCAGCCTTTGTATCTCTACCTGTCGGCATCGGACAAGGCGGTCAGCTCCGTACTCGTGCAAGTGGGAGAAGATGGTCAGCAGAAACCCGTTTACTATATTAGTAAAGTTCTCCATGATGCCGAGACAAGGTACCCCAAAATGCAGAAACTGGTCTATTCTTTGGTCATAGCTACCAAATGACTCTGACCCTACTTCCAGGCACATCCGATCATCGTGCTGAATGACCAACCCCTCAAGGCAATCCTCTGGAGTCCGGACACATCTGGTCAGCTCGCTAAGTGGGCCATCAAACTTAGCGAGTTCGACTTCTCTTTCCAATCCCGATCGGCTTTGAAGGAACAGGTTATTACTGATTTCTTGCCGAGTGCACCTGGAACTAGGGATCATCCTCTCAGATGGTCGAGGTACCTGAAGCCAACACTATCTACGAAGCTGAGCCTGCTTGGATGCTTCATGTGGATGGGGCATCCAACCTCGCTGGCTGTGGGGCCGGCCTGATCCTAACCGACCCCGATGGGGAAGGCTTAGAGTATGCTCTCCACTTTTCATTTCAGGTCTCAAATAATCAAGCAGAGTACGAAGCCCTTCTTACAGGCTTCTTGGATGGATCTGATCCTCACATTCCAACCTTGCTGGCTTCTCCTCACTGACTGACGTCTACCAAGTTGAAAAGAAGCTTCTTGGATGAATCTGATCCTCACATTCCTTGTCGGGGGGACACTACTCGAAGACCCGGCTGATGCCAAGCAGATACGCTGGATGGCTTCGAAGTACGTCATCCTTGACGGCATCCTCTACAAGTGATAATTCTCGCAACCGCTGCTGAAGTGCTTGGGACCGTCTGATGCAGACTATGCCCTTAGAGAAGTCCATGAAGGCATCTACGATGACCATCTTGGAGGGAGATCCCTAGCCTACAAGATAATCTAACAGGGATACTATTGGCCTACAATCTAGAAGGACGCGTCGAACTTCTTTCGAAGATGCGACGCGTGTCAAAGGTACTCCAATATTCAAAGAAGGCCAGCCAGCCAACCGACTCCACTCACTGTGCCTTGGCCATTCGCACAGTGGGGAATGGACATCATGGGACCCTTCCCTCTGGCATCCGGCTAGCGCAAATTCCTTATTATGGCCATTGATTACTTCACCAAATGGGTGGAGGCCAAACCACTGGCACAAATCTTAAAGGCCAAGGTGGAGAATTTTGTCCGGAACTGCATCATCTTCTAATTTGGCATCCCATGGACAATCATCATCGACAATGGAAGGTAGTTCGACAATCCCAAATTTTGAGACTTCTGCGAGCAATATCACATCTCTCATCGGCTCACGTCGGTCGATCATCCCCAATCCAACGGAGAGGCCGAAGTTACTAATCAAACGATCCTGCATGGTGCGGGCACCAGACTCAGAAGAAGACTTCAGAGCTCCATCTGGATCTCTGATTAACCTTGCCCGAAGAATTAGGATTTTTTGGGTTTTAATAAAAGTTGACTAGATCAACTTAATTTAGCTTGAGTCTACATTACCTGCATTTTATTTTGTTGAGTCATGTTGACTCAGTAGTGGACTAGGGTTTCAACCTGGGATGTTACACTTTCTTCCAAGACCAGGCAAGTGGACACCACACTCCCCAGCCACACTCCCAGTCCAGGGGGTGCCATATCTATATCCAGCAGCTTTTGGTCCCCACTCCACAGATGGCAACTTCCTTCTCTCATGCGCCAGATAAAGAGAAGTCCACCAAGAGACCACAAATCAAGGGGGCGGCCAAGAATTTCCCAAGAAATCCAAAGCAAAGAAGGGAAGAAATTTTCTTGGAAGAGAATTCCAAGGGGGCGCCCACTACCTGCCAAAATCATTCAAAACAAAGATGGGAAGGACCTTGACTTAGGGAGGAAGAAAAGGAGGAGTCCAAAAGAGTTGATCCAGGGAAGGAAGAAAATTTTTCTTGAAGATCCAAGCAAGGTGGCGCCATCTACCTGCCTTTTTTAACCCAAATCTAATTTTTTTGGTATTTTTGCTGACCATATGTAAAGGATTTGCCCTAATTTGGAGGTCCCCTCCTTTAGTCCCACATGGGAAGATGTGAAACCCTCCTCCCTTGTAATGCCTTATAAATTAAACCCCTCTTGTAAGATGAAATTAATCAGATGAATGAAAGAATTTTTTTCTTGAGCAAACTTGTGTTTTCTCTTTTCCGCACTTGCTTCCAGGTGTTGAGCTCCGTGAGGGAGTAAATCCGGGTTCCCCTGGAACCTTGAGGAGGTGAGAGATCTCCAAAACCCCAAACCCTAGGTTAGCCACTCCACTCCCAAACCCTAGCCGCCACCACCCTTCTCTTTCCACCAAGCCCTAGGCTATTTCCCTTCTCACGGCCACCATCTCCAAGTCCAGGCCGACCACCAGCATCCGACTTCAGTTCAGATACTGCAGATCTACAACAACTCCAAGAGGAAGTCAGATCGGCCTCCGGGAGAATCCTGATTTCAGCAGCTTCAGCCTTCAAGTTCTTCAACCTGGTAAAATCTTTTCTTGAGTTTCTGAATTCCATCTTTTGTTTCTCTCCTTCCCAGATCTTGAGTCCAGGAGAAGCCGACCAAACCATGAGACCAGTATTGGAGGATCCATTGCGAAGATAGCCAACTCCGAGGATCCCACAATCTGCTCGAGAGAGTTCTTCCACCAAAATCCTGAGAAGATCACTGTCTGGTTAGTAAACCATCTCTCCTCTCTATTTCTGTTCTATTGAAAGTTCAGAGCGAAACCCTAGGTCTGGGAGTTTCTCAACCCCCAGTGATCCGTTACTTCTGAACTACTCTGATAGTTTAGTTTCTTCTAAACTGTTCTTTCAATCCTTACCTAGTTTCCTTTCGATATAGTTTAGCTTTACTTTGAGTCGAAGCCAATTTCTAAAAATATAAAAAAAAAAAGAATTAATCTTAATTTTACTTCCGCATACGCTTCTTTGTTCTTTGTTCTGCATCATTTTAGGTATCAGAGCCCTGTCTAGGGTTTCTGTTTGATTGCCTGTTTGAGTCTCTCTCTTTTTACTTTGTCTGCTCGAAGTAGACTCCCCAGGACGTCCGGTCCTAGGAACGAAGCGAGGTGCAAACCTCCTCTTCCCATTCCACGGGGTGTTCCTAGGGCGTGTAGGGGATCCGTTGGGTTACAACTTCGTAGCAGAAATTGTAAACGGGGAAGTGCTCTATTTTCAGCCCGTAATTGCCCTGTTGCAGGAATTATTTCTCACTGCAAGTAACTCCAAATTCAGTGATTTTTGTTTTTCTGAAACCAGTATAATTGAAACTAATTTGCATAATTGTCTCATAATTTATTGGTTTCTGTACGATTTCTGAGAATTAAATTACTGCAACTCTATTTTTTGTGTTCTGCAATCCATTTATTTTTGAGTGTTCATCTCTTAAATCATCTTAAGGGCATTTGAGCATCTAAGATAAGGGGAGGAGTTGATAACCTCTCCTTAGCCCAAAACCACCACCCCTTCATTCGAACCTAATCATTTAACCTAAAATTGATTAGACCTAATTTGCCCTAGTGGGCTAAGGACATCAACAAGTCGGGTCAAGGCTAGTGTTGAGTCAGTTTGTCTGGTTACTCTATGTGTGCTTTGTACTCAGTGTCTAGAACGGTGGTTCAGGGATTCCATCCCGAAGGGCTTGTGTGCTGGTCCGCCTACCTGGCCAATCTCCGATTGGTGTCTAGGATTGGCATTCAGGGACCTAACACTCCCCTTACACCTGCCTGGCTGAGTCCTGAGTTCCTACAGGCTAGCTTGCCACTCTGATTGGGCATCTAGTTTGGGCTCTAGGTCTAGTTAGCCCGTAGTCGATCAGTTGAGTCTCATTTTGTGTGTTTGCTTGCATCATGTCTACCCGGAATGGAGTTCCCTACCAACCTGGTCAAGCCCAACCTGATTTAGAGGCCATGGTTAGAGCTCTTACTGAGAGTATGAACAAATTAAGTCAGGATATGAATGAGAATTTTGCCCAGCATAGGGATCGAGTCCAAGTACTTGAGGAACCTAGGCATCGGAACTGGACTCCTGACCCAGATTTTAATGTGCCTCAACCTCACCCACACCAAGAGCCTAGAAGACCTTTATACCGAGATCCTGAACCTAATCATAGGAGGCCTGACCTAGAACCTGAGGATAGAGATGATAGGTTCATTCGGAACATCAAGTTAGATGCACCCACTTTTGATGGTAGCCTAAATCCTAAGGTGTATTCTGATTGGGAGGGTGAGATGGACCAGTACTTTGAGTGGTATGCCATGTCTGAGGAAAGGAAATTCAAGTTTGCCAAGATGAAATTAATATGTCAAGCTAGGTTATACTGGGGGAACATTGAGCTGACCACTAGAAGACGAAATGTAGAGCCCATAACCACTTGGCAGGGTATGAAAGAGAAACTTAGAGACAAGTACCTACCCATTTCATACCAGCAAAATCTGTTGGACCAATGGCAGACTTTGAAACAAGGGAACCGATCTGTTTCAGACAACATAACCACCTTTGATGAATACCTGATGAGATGTGATGTGAGTGAAGCCCATGAGGTTACTTTGTCTAGATTTAGGGCTGGACTTAGGGAAGATATTAAGAGAGAGTTGTTTCTGAGAGAGGTTACTGACCTAGACCAAGCCTATCAGATTGCACTGAACACCGAGAAGTTTCAGAGAGGACCCATGCCTTCTAGGATTAGTGCCCCAATCCCAAGAAATGGACCTAGCCAGGTTACCCCTAGCAAGCCTAATCAGGGTATTCCCACCCCTAGGCCCATGGACAAAGGTAAGGCACCTGACACCCAGAGAACCCCTGGTATCGTTTGTTTTAAGTGTCAGAAACCCGGTCATATCTCCACCCAGTGCACAGCCATAGCTTGTTTTAAGTGTCATAAGGTAGGTCATGTCTCTAGCCAGTGCCCTCGTAGATCTCTATACATAGAAGAGGGAGGAGAAGAGAATTCCGAGCCTAATGAGGAGTTTGAAGAAGAAGTTTATGAGGCCGGAATGAATTTGGTTGATGAGTATGAAGGAGAGGAAGAATCCACTGAATCTGACCACTTAGGGGTTGTGAGATGCATCCTATCCCAGGCCAAAGTTCAGGAAGATTGGCGTAGGACTAACATCCTACAGACTTTCCTTAAACTAGGGGATAAGGTTTGTAAAATCATCATAGATAGTGGGAGCTGTGTGAATGCCATTTCTACTAGCACTGTCAAAATGTTAGGCTTAACCCCAGTCCCCCACCCCAGCCCCTATAAGGTTTCTTGGGTAGACTCTACCTCTATACCCATCCAATCTAGATGTCAGGTCCAAATCCAAATGCAATCCTATCAAGAGAAGATTTGGTGTGATGTCTTGCCCATGGGGGTGAGCAGTATAATTCTTGGAAGACCTTGGTTGTATGATCATGATGCCACCCTCTTAGGAAAATCCAACACCTGTGTCTTTAGTTTCAATGGGAAGAAAATCACAATCCATTCAGTCCCACCTAAGGACAAGGTAGCTAAAGGAACTAGTAAGGTCAGAGAAATGAAGACTGGAGTGAACCTAATTAGTGCCAAGGATCTAGAACAAGAAATTCATAGTGGTTCACCCATTTGGATGTTGACTGCTAAGGAACTTAGGACTCCTACACCCTCAGAGCCTCCTCAGGAAGTTAAGCCTTTATTAGAAGAATTTGAGGATGTTTTTCCCGAGGATCTGCCAGACCACCTTCCACCTCTTAGGGATATTCAGCATTCCATAGATTTAGTCCCAGGAGCTACTTTACCCAACTTGCCCCATTATAGGATGAATCCATCGGAGCATAAAGAACTGCAAAAGCAGGTTGGCGAATTGTTGAGGAAGGGGTTCATTAGAGAGAGTCTTAGCCCTTGTGTAGTCCCTGCACTTCTAACCCCGAAGAATGATGGCACGTGGAGGATGTGTGTTGACAGTCGTGCCATCAATAAGATCACAATCAAGTATAGGTTCCCCATCCCTAGACTAGATGACATGCTTGATATGATGGCCGGTGCTATGATTTTTTCTAAAATTGATCTCAAGAGCGGCTATCATCAGGTTAGGATTAGACCAGGGGATGAGTGGAAAACAGCCTTCAAAACTAAGGATGGTCTCTATGAATGGGTTGTTATGCCTTTTGGGTTGTCCAATGCCCCTAGTACTTTCATGAGGATTATGACCCAGGTACTTAGAGCTTTCATAGGAAAGTTTGTAGTGGTCTATTTTGATGATATCCTGATCTATAGTAAGACCCCTGCAGATCACCTAGGCCACCTTAGATAAGTCTGTCAAGTTTTGAGGAATGATAGTCTCTACGGTAATCTCAAGAAGTGTGAATTTATGACAAGTAGGATTATCTTCCTTGGATTTGTTGTAACCCCTGACGGCGTGGCTGCCGACCCTGAAAAGATTAGGTCCATAGTAGAATGGCCAGAGCCGACCAGTGTGCATGAAGTCAGAAGTTTCCATGGCTTGGCTACCTTCTATAGGCATTCATCAAGGGGTTTAGTACCGTAGTTGCTCCTATCACAGACTGCATCAGGAAGGGAGAGTTTCAGTGGACCAAAGCAGCCTATAAAGCCTTCCTAGATCTTAAGGATAGGATGACCCAGGCACCCATTTTGAGACTACCGGACTTTTCAAAGGTATTTGAGGTTGCCTGTGATGCTTCAGGAGTAGGTATAGGTGGAGTCCTAAGCCAAGAGAACCATCCCGTAGCATTCTTTAGTGAAAAACTTAATGATGCTAAGCTTAGGTATTCTACCTATGATAAGAAATTTTACGCGGTAGTGCAAGCTTTGCGTTACTGGAGACATTATTTACTACCGCAAGAATTTGTGCTGTTTTCGGACCATGAGGCTCTTAGATTCTTGAATTCTCAGAAGAAGCTTAACCCTAGGCATGCCAAGTGGGTAGAGTATATCCAATCCTATACTTTTGTTCTGAAGCATAAGGCTGGATCTGAAAATAAGGTAGCTGATGCCCTTAATCGTCGATCTTTGTTGTTGAATTCTGTTAGGGCTGAAGTCATAGGGTTTGAGCAAATCAAAGAAGAATATGAGTCGTGTCCGGATTTCAAGACTGTATACCAGGATCTAACTCAAGGACCATCTAGTGAACATAAGGATTATTCCCTTATAGATGGCTTTCTGTTCTTTAAGAATAGGCTTTGCATCCCTAGAACCTCTCTTAGGGAATTCTTGATTTGGGAAACTCATGCTGGAGGTTTAGCTGGCCATTTCGGAAAAGATAAGACCACCCTGGCTGTTGAAGACCATTTTTTCTGGCCTAGCTTAAAAAGAGATGTAGCACACATTGTGGCTAGGTGTCGGACCTGCGCTGTTGCCAAACAGCGAAAACAGAACACCGGCCTTTATACCCCACTCCCTGTCCCAGATCGTCCTTGGCAAGATGTGAGCATGGACTTTGTGTTAGGTTTGCCTAAGACCCAGAGGAGGCATGACTCTATCTGTGTTGTAGTAGACCGATTTTCCAAGATGGCCCATTTCTTGCCTTGTTCCCAAACTTTGATGCGTCTAAGGTAGCCACCCTGTTCTTTAATGAGATAGTTCGACTCCATGGCCTACCCAAGACCATTGTTTCAGATAGGGATGTTCGGTTCACCAGCTATTTCTGGAAAATCCTTTGGCATAAGTTAGGGACGAAACTTAAGTTTTCAACTGCCTATCACCCCCAGACTGACGGCTAAACCAAAGTAGTGAACCGTAGTTTAGGCAATCTGCTAAGGTGTCTTGTTGGTGAAAACATTAGGAACTGGGATTTGTACTTACCTAGAGCTGAATTTGCATATAATGACTCGGTCAATAGGTCTACGGGTAAGAGTCCATTTGAAATTGTGCATGGTTACAAACCCCACACACCTCTTGACCTAGCTCCTTTACCAGTCCACACACGGGTCTCCGAGTCTGCCGAAGTTTTTGCACAGCATATAAAAGACTTGCATAAAGAAATTCAAGCCAAAATAAATTTAAGTAATGAAACTTATAAGAAATTGGCTGATTCTCAAAGGCGAGTCAAAACTTTTGACGAAGGAGACTATGTAATGATTAGGTTAAGGCATGAACGGTTTCCTCCTGGAACCGTTAGAAAGTTACATGCTAGGGGAGCTGGACCATTTAGAGTGGTAAAGAGAGTAGGATCCAATGCCTATGTGCTCGAGTTGCCTCCAGAACTAGGCATTAGCTCCACTTTCAACATTATAGACCTAGTAGAGTATAGGGAGCCAGCTGTGATTCCCAGTGAGGCTTTTGAACCTAATCCTGCTCTTGAGAGTGAACCTGACCTGTGTGTCCACCAACAAATTGGCCTGTGAGGAAAGAGCAGATTGAAAAGATCCTGGATGATCAGGTTATCTCTACTCGTAATCGAGGATACCAAAGATACCTGGTCCGCTGGCTAGGAAGGCCAGATTCTGATGACTCTTGGATCTCCCAAGAAGAGTTACAAGAGATGGACCCAGACCTCTTGGAGAGATACCAGAGCCAACTTGATCCATACTCGACAGGGTCGAGTTCCTCCCACCCTGGGAGAATTGGTGCGGGCACCAAACTCAGAAGAAGACTTCAGAGCTCCATCTGGATCTCTGATTAACCTTGCCCGAAGAATTAGGGTTTTTTGGGTTTTAATAAAAGTTGACTAGATCAACTTAATTTAGCTTGAGTCTACATTACCTGCATTTTATTTTGTTGAGTCATGTTGACTCAGTAGTGGACTAGGGTTTCAACCTGGGATGTTACACTTTCTTCCAAGACCAGGCAAGTGGACACCACACTCCCCAGCCACACTCCAGTCCAGGGGGCGCCATATCTACATCCAGCAGCTTTTGGTCCCCACTCCACAGATGGCAACTTCCTTCTCTCATGCGCCAGATAAAGAGAAGTCCACCAAGAGACCACAAATCAAGGGGGCGGCCAAGAATTTCCCAAGAAATCCAAAGCAAAGAAGGGAAGAAATTTTCTTGGAAGAGAATTCCAAGGGAGCGCCCACTACCTACCAAAATCATTCAAAACAAAGATGGGAAGGACCTTGACTTAGGGAGGAAGAAAAGGAGGAGTCCAAAAGAGTTGATCCAGGGAAGGAAGAAATTTTTTCTTGAAGATCCAAGCAAGGTGGCACCATCTACTTGCCTTTTTAACCCAAATCTAATTTTTTTGGTATTTTTGCTGACCATATGTAAAGGATTTGCCCTAATTTGGAGATCCCCTCCTTTAGTCCCACATGGGAAGATGTGAAACCCTCCTCCCTTGTAATGCCTTATAAATTAAACCCCTCTTGTAAGATGAAATTAATCAGATGAATGAAAGAATTTTTTCTTGAGCAAACTTGTGTTTTCTCTTTTCCGCACTTACTTCCAGGTGTTGAGCTCCATGAGGGAGTAAATTCGGGTTCCCATGGAACCTTGAGGAGGTGAGAGATCTCCAAAACCCCAAACCCTAGGTTAGCCACTCCACTCCCAAACCCTAGCCGCCACCACCCTTCTCTTTCCACCAAGCCCTAGGCTATTTCCCTTCTCACGGCCACCATCTCCAAGTCCAGGCCGACCACCAGCATCCGACTTCAGTTCAGATACTGCAGATCTACAACAACTCCAAGAGGAAGTCAGATCGGCCTCCAGGAGAATCCTGATTTCAGCAGCTTCAGCCTTCAAGTTCTTCAACCTGGTAAAATCTTTTCTTGAGTTTCTGAATTCCATCTTTGTTTCTCTCTTCCCAGATCTTGAGTCCAGGAGAAGCCGACCAAACCACGAGACCAGTATTGGAGGATCCATTACGAAGATAGCCGACTCCGAGGATCCCACAATCTGCTCGAGAGAGTTCTTCCACCAAAATCCTGAGAAGATCACTGTCTGGTTAGTAAACCATCTCTCCTCTCTATTTCTGTTCTGTTGAAAGTTCAGAGCGAAACCCTAGGTCTGGGAGTTTCTCAACCCCCAGCGATCCGTTACTTCTGAACTACTCTGATAGTTTAGTTTCTTCTAAACTGTGCTTTCAATCCTTACCTAGTTTCCTTTCGATATAGTTTAGCTTTACTTTGAGTCGAAGCCAATTTCTGAAAATATAAAAAAAAAAAAGAGAATTAATCTTAATTTTACTTCCGCATACGCTTCTTTGTTCTTTGTTCTGCATCACTGCATAGACTGAAGACTCGATTGAATGAAGCGAGAGGACTTTGGGCAGAGGAACTCCATTCAGTGCTTTGGGCTTATCTGCCAGAACAGTGATGGGGAGACTCTATTCAACCTGACCTATGGAAGTGAAGCAGTCATCCCCGTGGAAATCTCTTTACAATCCCTAAGGATTGATCACTTCGTCAAGCCTACCAACTCAGAGCAATGAGGGGCTGACCAAGATTTACTTGAAGAAACCAGGCTTCGAACAAGCTTAAAGATGGCGACCTACCGTCAGAAGATGGCAAAATATTATAACTCACAGGTCAAGGCATGAACTTTCCAGGTCGGAGTTCTGGTCTTGCAGAGGGCTGAGATTTCAAGACCGATCGAGCAAGGAAAACTCTTCCCAAATTGGAAAGGCCCTTATCGAGTCGTTGAAGTAATTCGACCCGGAACCTACTGACTCGAACATTTGGATGGATAGCAAGTGGCTCGTCCATGGAATATAGACAACCTCCACAAATATTTTCAATAAAGTCTACAACTTCTTCTATGAAGCAACTCCGAAAGTCTGACTCTGGTCGGCAAAGGCTCTATGGCAGCCCAATTCCGAAAGACCGACTTCGATCGGCAGAGGCTCTAGGGCAGCCCACTTCTGTAAGTTCGACTCCGATCGGCAGAGGCTCTAGGGCAGCCCACTTCCGAAAGTCCGACCCCGGTCGGCAGAGGCTCTAGGGCAGCCCACTTTCGAAAGTCCAACTCCCGTCGGCAAAGGCTTTAGGGCAGCCCACTTCTGAAAGTCTGACTTCGGTCGGCAGAGGCTCTAGGACAGCCCACTTCCGAAAGTCCAACCCCGGTCGGCAGAGATTCTAGGGCAGCCCACTTCCGAAAGTCCGACTCCGATTAGCAGAGATTCTAGGGCAGCCCACTTCTGAAAGTTCGACTCTGATCGGCAGAGGCTCTAAGATAGCCCACTTCCAAAAGTCTGACCCCGGTCGGCAGAGGCTCTAAGGCAGCCCACTTCCAAAAGCCCGACTCCGGTCGGCAGAGGCTCTAGGGCAGCCCACTTCCAAAAGTTTGACTCTGGTCAATGACATCCTCTAAGCTGGACGAGCCGACAAGCTGACACTTGGGAAAAAATCCCAAAGTATCTTTGTTCGGCCCGAGCTACTGTCCGGCAGCTACCTTAGCAATCCTCGAGTCCAGAGAGCCGACGAACCAACACTAGAGAAAAAATCCCTCAAGTGCCTTGGTTCGGATCGAGCTACCGTCCGAAAGCAACTTTTGACTTCAGACGAGCCGACAAACTGGGCTGTTATCCAACATCCTACCTCAGAAGGTCCAACTGTGCCATCAGATAAGCCGAAGGATCTGCACTTGGAAATATTTCTAAGCTATTAGTCTAACACTAGGCTACTATTCGGTGACTACTCCTTATAGTTTTACCAAGCTGACTCGCGATACTTGGAAATATTTTTAAAAGAAAAAAGCTACGATCGATCCGACCGACCATGTGCACATTCAGATATAGACAATGAAGATGTGATAAAAGGATTCTATTATATATGAGGATCATTACAGAAAGAAGAGGTCAGACCTTTACAACTGATCTAGGTTTAACTTGATGAAGTTACATCGATTACTATTACTATTGCTTCGGCTTCTAGTTCGATCCCTTCTAGCTCGGCTGGAGTACTCGCTTGGACATTCACCACATCTACTTCGGCTTTGGCTTGGACATCCAATCCAAGCTCCTCCATTCCAGCTTCAGCATAAGGCTTGGCCCCTCCGTCGGACGGGACCGCCTCTTTTCGGATCCTCCCTCTTCTGCCCACTCCGGCAACCGCAGAGAGGAGAGGTCGAGCTCCGAGAAGGCTGCGCTGACCTTCTCCAAGCAGTCTTCGTATCCGTAGTCAAAACTGTATGAACCAGCCTCGTTCATCTCAGCTTTGAAGCCTTTAGATTTCTTATACTCTTTTATGGCTGGTTCGGTCGCCGTCTTCATGACCTCTTGGGACTTCTTCAGCAACCCCTTGTATCTCTCAGCTTCGGCCTGGTGGCCCATGGAGTGCCTCTCGGACTCACAGGCATGCGGTCCCTTCGATTACCCGGCGGGCCAGGGACTTTACGCTCCGCCTCTTGCTATTCAGCTTGGTAGTCATGGCGTCCCGCTGAGATAGCAAGTCTGCGAGCTGATTCTTCTGAGCCTCTACCACAGCCCGAAGGGCAGAGTGCTCTTCTTCAATCACACAAAGAACGGATAACTCCACCCTGACGGCTGTCAGTATAACTTCTGCAGTGTCTCTTACCGCTTCGACTAACTCAACTTTTTTGGCTGAGTGCTTCTTCAGATCCAGCAGTGCACCCAAACCGTCGTCCATCAGCAGCATATCCTGAAGAAGCTGCAAGTAATAACACAATTAGTCTCGTGAACCAAAGCAAAAAGATCGGATGCAGACAACTTACCCCCATCATATGGTGAAAAGAGCTACTCGCGGCCTCGTTCACCGACCACTGACCTGACCTGGTCCAATCGATGCCCTCGATGGCCCTCATAAGCATGCTCTAGACCTGCTTGGTATCATTTATGGCGTGCTCTGTCTGACATGCATCGTCGTCGACATCAACTGCTTCCCTCTCCTCGGTCGTCTTCTCTCTGGCACCTCCCTCCCCTTCGGCTGCCGGGGGAGTCTCCTCCGTCAGCTCGATGAGCGGAGAGATCGGAGCTGTTCCCTCGGAGGACTTTTGTGGTCGGTCTGTTAGGTTCGGTGACCAGTGCGGAAGTGTGGATTTCAAAAACTTTATGAAATCAGGTCCGAACCCTAATCCCAAAATCTCCTTATTAGCAATTAAAACTTATGACTACATGCATGTCCAAATTTAAACATAGTTTAGATACTAACCTCAGATCGCTATATCCAATCTGATGTAGAAATAAACTCCAAATGGAGTAACCTTTTGAACACACCAGGCGTCCACTTGTCCGCCCTCCGATGGTGATCCACACGAGCAGATGATCAAGACAGTGACTCCTCAATTGGGTTCCTTCCAATCAAGTTCTACCCCAAGAACTTGATATATGGGCTATTGGCTAGGACACCTTTAGCCAAACAGGGACTAAAACTTTCTCTCTTACCCTTCTCCCAGTTTTTGGCAGTTCTGGCCTCTTAAGACACTCTTGTCTTAAGAATAAGCCCTTGTCCTAAAATGAGACAAGGCTTGTCTTGGAGGGAGAAGAAAATTAAGACAAAGTTGTCTTAATGTAAGAAAGAAGGAAAAAGGGGGCGCCTTCTTCCTTTACCGTCGGAGAGTTTCTCTCTCTGACTCTCCTTCTGTTCTGAGATTCGACAGAGCCTAGGCTCTGTAAAGGAATCAAAGAAGAAAGAGAGGAGGGGGAAACAGTCTTCTGGAGAGGGAGAAGGAAAGAGAAGCAAGGCTTCGCCGTAGAAAATCTGGAATGAATTTTTACGGTGAAGCCTTCTTCTTAAATAGGCGACAGAGAGGCGCCTTCTCCTTCTGAAAAATCCTCTCACGCCCCTCTCTCCCTTCTCACGTCTTCTCTCTTAATCTCACGGCCCTTGGGATTAATCTCACGGCCTTTGGGATTAATCTCACGGCCTTTGGGATGGACAGACGCGAAGAGGGATCGAGAAAAACTCAGAAGGGCGCGCGCAGAGAAAAGAGTCGCGCCCCTTCGGAGTTTTTTCTCTTTCTTTTCACCGTAATTCCCATTTTGAAGAGTCCACGCCTAGGTGGACTCTGATCCACGCCTCATCAGCCAAAAGACGCCGTTCCCTTCTTTCTTTTCACGCAAAATGCGATTTGGAGAGAGTCCACGCGCGTGTGGACTCTTCTCCTTGCACGCGCGCGTGGGAAGAGAGGGGGAGGGGTTTTAGGCGATGTGGGAAAGGGGTTTAGCCTCTTAGGTTAGCCCAATTGCTAGCCTATTGTTAGCCCAACGTTTTAAATCTTCAATTAGATTCAAACCGGAATGAATTTGGATCTAAAAAAGACCAAATCGGAACCCTAACTCGAATCCGATTCAAGTAGAAGTCATGGTTTGCAACACATGCTAGTGTGTTTATCTGCAAACGAGATTTAATTCCAAATTAAATCCTTGATTATCTGTCCTAAGTGTGTGACCCATTGGGTTCCATACTTAGCCAGCAGTGGGTCCGAGTGCAAGTTGACCTAATCTGATCAGAACTCATTCTAATCGATTTAGGTCAAATCGAGCTAACTCGAGTCAGTCAATTAGGACTCCTCCTAATTAGTGATCCAATTAAACCATTTAATTTGATCAACCCACAAGACAAGATTGACGTCTAGCAACGTGTCATGTCTACCCGGAAGATATGGAAATTCTGGTGTAATTCCAAAACTACCCTTCAGTGGAAAGTTCCCGTACAATTCGATCCTTCAATCATCTTGCATCCCGAATATAACTATGGATATGGAATCATGTCAAATCCAGTTTATACTCATTCCCAGCTCAGTCATACACTAATGATTCAATTAATTTGATATTAGAAATCATTTCTAATATCTGTACTTTGATCAAAGATTTCCTGAATCATCATCTGACCTAATTTGGCTGGATGCAATCTCCTCCTACTAGGAGTGATCAATTCCTTGTTGACCTACTCATTACCTTCATATACAATTCACCATACCCAGCATCAACCTCGTACATGACCCAGTGTCATGATTGAGATTGAACCAAAGCATGGGTTCATGTACATAAGGTATTATGGCAGTCTCAGGTCATAGGACTACTTGTACAACTCCCACTATGTGAAACATCTATTGACATGCAGCTAAGGCTCCATTAGATGTTCTCAAACTGGATCTATTCAGTGGACTCATTCACTAATGAGCACCCACATCCTTGTATTAGTGTCCTACACAAATGACTGTGAGAGCAGTCACCCTTTTCAGCATGCATAGGATGTGCCAGTCTTACCGGAAAACCTGATCCCCAACTCAGGGTTCCTATGACTAGGAATATTCTAGATTAGGGTTTTAAGGCCTTAGATCTCACTGGTATGATCTCATCATAGCCCTTCAACCATAGCCCTAATCTATGGGGTTCATCATATAATGACACAGCGAATGATAAAAAATTATTGCCTTTATTAATTTGTCAATTTACAATGGTCTGGGAGATACAGATATTGGCTTATAGGGCATAATCCTTTCAATCTCCCACTTGCACTAAAGCCAATCGCTCTTATTCTTTAACCCCATACAATCAAGGTGGCGATCAAACTCCCGCTGTGGTAGAGCCTTAGTGAACGGGTCTGCTATGTTGTTCTTTGTATCTACTCTATTGATGCAGACTTCTTGTCTTTCGATTATCTCTCGGACAAGATGGAAGCGTCTCAGAATGTGCTTGGACTTGTGATGGGCTCTCGGTTCCTTAGCTTGAGCAACTGCTCCAGTGTTATCACAATAGAGTGGCACCGGGTTCTCAATCTCAGGAACTACTCCCAACTCTGTGATGAATTTCTTCATCCAGACAGCTTCCTTGGCGGCTTCACTGACAGCTATGTACTCTGCCTCGGTAGTTGAGTCAGCTACAGTCTGCTGTTTAGTGCTCTTCCAACTTACTGCTCCACCATTCAAGGTAAAGACATACCCTGAAATGGATTTACTATCATCTGGGTCTGATTGAAAACTAGAGTCTGAATAGGCTTCTAGTTTAAGATCAGATCCTCCGTATATAAGAAAAATATCCTTAGTCCTTCTCAGGTACTTAAGAATATTTTTCACAGCCTTCCAGTGATCCTCTCCTGGATCAGCCTGAAATCTACTGGCTACACCCAAGGCATATGCCACATCAGGCCTAGTACATAACATAGCATACATAATCGACCCTATAGCCGAAGCATAAGGTATAGAACTCATTCTATTTCTTTCTTCAGGTGTCTTAGGAGACATCCTCTTAGAAAGACGTATGCCATGACCAATAGGTAAGTAACCTCTTTTACTTTCCTCCATGCTAAATCTCTTTAGCACCTGGTCAATGTACCTAGACTGGGACAAGCCAAGCATCCTTCTTGATCTATCTCTATAGATTTTTATACCCAGTATATAGGATGCTTCTCCCAAGTCTTTCATGGAAAACTGTTTCGATAACCACACTTTGACTGATTGTAACATTGGGATATCATTCCCAATAATAAGTATATCATCAACATATAGAACTAAGAAAACTATGGCACTCCCACTAGTCTTCTTGTACACACAAGGTTCATCCTCATTTTTGAAAAAATCAAATTCTTTGACTGTTTTATCAAATCGGATGTTCCAACTCCTGGATGCTTGCTTTAATCCATAAATGGATTTCTTTAGCCTACATACCTGATTAGGTTTAGTCTCCAAGACAAAACCTTCTGGTTGTGACATATAAACCTCTTCCTCAAGGAAACCATTGAGGAATGCAGTTTTTACATCCATTTGCCAGATCTCATAATCATGATATGCTGCTATAGCAAGCATAATCCGAATGGATTTGAGCATGGCAACAGGGGAAAATGTTTCATCATAATCTATTCCCTGTTTTTGTCTGAAACCCTTAGCCACCAATCTGGCTTTATAAGTTTCAACTTGGCCATCTGCCCCAATCTTCCTTTTATAGACCCATTTACACCCAATAGGGTTAATACCCTCTGGTGCATCAACCAAAGACCATACTTGGTTGACATACATGGAGTCCATCTCGGATCTCATGGCTTCCAGCCATTTGTCTGAGTCTCTACTCATGACTGCTTCCGTATAGGTTAGAGGCTCAACATTTTGAATGATTTGGGCTTCATTATTTTCAATTATGAACCCATACCTCTCAGGTGCCTGTCGCACCCTATCAGACCTACGGATAGGAGTGTGTTCAGGTTCTATATTAACTATGTTGTTACTTGACTGAGAAGTGTCTATTTGTTGAATCTCATTAAGTTCGATATTTCTACCAGTGCCCTTTTGTAGGATAAATTCCTTTTCCATAAAAGTGGCATGCCTACTGACCAAAACCTTTTGTTCAGTAGGGTGGTAGAACACATATCCTATACTATCTCTAGGATATCCGATAAATAGACATTTGTCTGCTCTAGCATCTAGTTTATGTCCAAAATTCCTTTTTACATAGGCTGGACATCCCCATATCTTAATATACTTAAGATTGGGTTTCTTACTTCTCCATAATTCATATGGAGTGCTAGAGACAGTTTTAGATGGTACTCTATTCAAGATATGAGTTGCTGTTTCCAAAGCATATCCCCAGAAAGAAAAAGGTAACTCCGTGAAGCACATCATGGACCGTACCATATCCAATAAAGTACGATTCCTCCTTTCAGCAACACCATTTAATTGTGGTGTGTAAGGAGGAGTCCATTCAGAGATGATCCCCTTATCTTTAAGGTGATCAAGAAACTCAGTGGATAAGTATTCACCTCCTCTATCTGATCGGAGGATCTTTATACTTTTTCCTGTTTGTTTCTCTACCATACTTTGATACTCTAAGAATTTTTCAAAAGCATCGGACTTATGTTTCATTAGATACACAAATCCATACCTTGAAAAATCATCAGTAAATGTGATGAAGTATGAGTATCCACCATAGGCTTGAGTTGTCATAGGCCCACATACATCTGTGTGTATGAGTCCTAATAACTCTTTTGTCCTTTCTCCATGTCCACTAAATGGAGTCTTGGTCATCTTACCCATGAGACATGATTCACAAGTTCCTAATGACTCATAGTCATAAGGATCAAAGAAATTTTCTTTGTACAACTTGTTAATCCTAGTCTCACTAATATGTCCAAGTCGACAATGCCAAAGTAAGGTATTGTTAACATCATCTCTTTTCCGTTTGTTAGAAACATGAAAAACATTGTCATTAGTGGAAAGAGTTAAGAGACCATTGCAGAATATGCCATAACATATAATTTCATTAGATAAAGAAATTGAGCAGCCACTGCTCATTACATTCATAGTATATCCTTGTTTAAGTAACAAGGGTACAGATATGATATTTCTAATGATTTTTGGCATATAGTAACAATTCCTTAGCTCCAAGATCTTCCCTGAAGGTAACTTCAAAACATAAGTCCCTACAGCTTCTGCTTGGATGGGGTCCCCTCCAGCACCGTAGAGCTCAAAGTTGCCTTCCTTCAATACTTTAAGCCCCTGAAGTCCCTGCAATGATTTGCAGATGTTATGACCACAGGCGGTATCCAACACCCAAGTATTTGAAATGGAAGAATCCAATGACAAAATAGTATGAACTTCTTTCATACCTTTTGGTGCCTCTGATGCACCAGGCTTCAAACTTGCAAGGTAAACCTTGCAGTTTCTTTTCCAATGACCCGGCTTGCCACAATGAAAGCAGGTCATCTGTCCGGAGGCCTTCTTTCCTTTCTTCTTCTTAATGCCCCCTTTGGGATTCATCCTCTTATTGGAACCCCTTTTGCCTGTCTTCTTCTTATCCACAAGAAGAACTGGAGCCTTATTTTTCTTTACATGGCTCTCTGCTGTTTTCAACATATTCAACAGCTCAGGCAAGGAAGAATTAAGTTTGTTCATATGGTAATTAAGAACAAACTGTGAAAATGACTCTGGGAGTGATTGCAAGATCAAGTCTTGATTCAACTCCCCATCCATTACAAAACCTAATTGACCTAATCGAGTGATTAGATCAATTATCTTTAATACATGGTCTTGTACTGATGTACCTTCTGTCATCCTTGCACGGAACAACTGCTTAGATATTTCATATCTAGCAGTTCTACTGTGTTCTCCATAAAGCTCTTTTAAATTTAGCAGTATGGAGTTAGTATCCATGCTATCATGCTGCCTCTGTAACTCGTTAGTCATAGAGGCAAGCATAACACATTTGACAGTAAGTGAGTCATTTTGCCACATATTATATGTGGTCTTCTCCTCTTGCGAGGCATCTTCCCTTGGTGGTTCCAAAATCGGGGTATCAAGAATATAGGAAATTCTTTCTTGACTGAGTACTATTTTCAAATTTCTCAGCCAATCAACATAATTCGGCCCAGTCAATTTGTTGGCATCTAAAATACTACGGAGTGAGAGTGAAGAGGCCATTTATCTACATTTAAACAAAGAACGAAAACATAAGCAAACAACCATGAAATGACAACACATAATTAAATTAGGACTTTAATTTAATTATGTCTCCCACTATTTTATCGAGCATCATAACCCTCCATACGATGATCGAGAAAACCTTAATTGATCTTTCTTAGTGGGGTTGAGATCCCAATCCCTCATAAAAGACCTTGTGTGTACACAACAAATCTTATATAAGTTCATAGGTAGGAAAACTCTTTCCAATTGTAACCTGTACAATTCTCAACTTATCTCGGCCTCTAAAATATTAATAGCCTTGTGTATACACAACAAACTATAATATTTTAGTTAAGTAAGACCCTTCATAGCCATATAGTCATGACTTTAATAGTAATACCTTTGTGTGTTCACAACAAAATATTACTTTAAATCATGCCATAAACAAATAATTGTATTAGGCCAAAAATTGTGTTAGTCACCATATTAGGTCTTGTGTGTACACAACAAACCTAGTATAGATCATAACACAATGATGACCTATCATGAAGGAAGGCCAATAATAGTATTTTAACACCAAGCATGTTAGTCAAGAATTAAATCAATCAGATCGGCCAGGCTAGTGGAAGAGATGTGGGGGTCCCCCCGTTGCTTTCCTAGACACCAATTTAAAATTGGCCAGGTCAGTCAACGGAACCAATTAAAAACCACGATTCCCTTTACCTTCCCAGAACCACCTTTCTAGACACCGAAATGACTAATTATCCATCATGACTAATAATGCTTATCGGTTAACTATACTACCACTTAATATAATTTTAAGAGGGGTTCATGCAATGCCAGCACATTCAATTAAAAGCTATCACATATATTAATACATGCTTTAAACTAAGCAAATATGTGAAATGTGTGCCATCATACTAGGACAACCATTTACCACATAATGGATACACCATTATGCCAGGGCAACCTTATTTCAGTATGATGGCTCCAGGGCTACTCATATCTCTAAGACAATTAGGGTTTCAGTGGAAAACCCTAACTGGTGGCAATCATCAAACTCATGTTCAATCAAAGACATGCACTGTGCATCAATATTAAAACTTTAACATGATACTACATCATGAATTGTACTTCATAAGTTTTAATCCTAATAAGGATGGCTCTGATACCACTGTTAGGTTCGGTGACCAGTGCGGAAGTGTGGATTTCAAAAACTTTATGAAATCAGGTCCGAATCCTAATCCCAAAATCTCCTTATTAGCAATTAAAACTTATGACTACATGCATGTCCAAATTTAAACATAGTTTAGATACTAACCTCAGATCGCTATATCCAATCTGATGTAGAAATAAACTCCAAATGGAGTAACCTTTTGAACACACCAGGCGTCCACTTGTCCGCCCTCCGATGGTGATCCACACGAGCAGATGATCAAGACAGTGACTCCTCAATTGGGTTCCTTCCAATCAAGTTCTACCCCAAGAACTTGATATATGGGCTATTGGCTAGGACACCTTTAGCCAAACAGGGACTAAAACTTTCTCTCTTACCCTTCTCCCAGTTTTTGGCAGTTCTGGCCTCTTAAGACACTCTTGTCTTAAGAATAAGCCCTTGTCCTAAAATGAGACAAGGCTTGTCTTGGAGGGAGAAGAAAATTAAGACAAAGTTGTCTTAATGTAAGAAAGAAGGAAAAAGGGGGCGCCTTCTTCCTTTACCGTCGGAGAGTTTCTCTCTCTGACTCTCCTTCTGTTCTGAGATTCGACAGAGCCTAGGCTCTGTAAAGGAATCAAAGAAGAAAGAGAGGAGGGGGAAACAGTCTTCTGGAGAGGGAGAAGGAAAGAGAAGCAAGGCTTCGCCGTAGAAAATCTGGAATGAATTTTTACGGTGAAGCCTTCTTCTTAAATAGGCGACAGAGAGGCGCCTTCTCCTTCTGAAAAATCCTCTCACGCCCCTCTCTCCCTTCTCACGTCTTCTCTCTTAATCTCACGGCCCTTGGGATTAATCTCACGGCCTTTGGGATTAATCTCACGGCCTTTGGGATGGACAGACGCGAAGAGGGATCGAGAAAAACTCAGAAGGGCGCGCGCAGAGAAAAGAGTCGCGCCCCTTCGGAGTTTTTTCTCTTTCTTTTCACCGTAATTCCCATTTTGAAGAGTCCACGCCTAGGTGGACTCTGATCCACGCCTCATCAGCCAAAAGACGCCGTTCCCTTCTTTCTTTTCACGCAAAAACGTGATTTGGAGAGAGTCCACGCGCGTGTGGACTCTTCTCCTTGCGCGCGCGCGTGGGAAGAGAGGGGGAGGGGTTTTAGGCGATGTGGGAAAGGGGTTTAGCCTCTTAGGTTAGCCCAATTGCTAGCCTATTGTTAGCCCAACGTTTTAAATCTTCAATTAGATTCAAACCGGAATGAATTTGGATCTAAAAAAGACCAAATCGGAACCCTAACTCGAATCCGATTCAAGTAGAAGTCATGGTTTGCAACACATGCTAGTGTGTTTATCTGCAAACGAGATTTAATTCCAAATTAAATCCTTGATTATCTGTCCTAAGTGTGTGACCCATTGGGTTCCATACTTAGCCAGCAGTGGGTCCGAGTGCAAGTTGACCTAATCTGATCAGAACTCATTCTAATCGATTTAGGTCAAATCGAGCTAACTCGAGTCAGTCAATTAGGACTCCTCCTAATTAGTGATCCAATTAAACCATTTAATTTGATCAACCCACAAGACAAGATTGACGTCTAGCAACGTGTCATGTCTACCCGGAAGATATGGAAATTCTGGTGTAATTCCAAAACTACCCTTCAGTGGAAAGTTCCCGTACAATTCGATCCTTCAATCATCTTGCATCCCGAATATAACTATGGATATGGAATCATGTCAAATCCAGTTTATACTCATTCCCAGCTCAGTCATACACTAATGATTCAATTAATTTGATATTAGAAATCATTTCTAATATCTGTACTTTGATCAAAGATTTCCTGAATCATCATCTGACCTAATTTGGCTGGATGCAATCTCCTCCTACTAGGAGTGATCAATTCCTTGTTGACCTACTCATTACCTTCATATACAATTCACCATACCCAGCATCAACCTCGTACATGACCCAGTGTCATGATTGAGATTGAACCAAAGCATGGGTTCATGTACATAAGGTATTATGGCAGTCTCAGGTCATAGGACTACTTGTACAACTCCCACTATGTGAAACATCTATTGACATGCAGCTAAGGCTCCATTAGATGTTCTCAAACTGGATCTATTCAGTGGACTCATTCACTAATGAGCACCCACATCCTTGTATTAGTGTCCTACACAAATGACTGTGAGAGCAGTCACCCTTTTCAGCATGCATAGGATGTGCCAGTCTTACCGGAAAACCTGATCCCCACTCAGGGTTCCTATGACTAGGAATATTCTAGATTAGGGTTTTAAGGCCTTAGATCTCACTGGTATGATCTCATCATAGCCCTTCAACCATAGCCCTAATCTATGGGGTTCATCATATAATGACACAGCGAATGATAAAAATTATTGCCTTTATTAATTTGTCAATTTACAATGGTCTGGGAGATACAGATATTGGCTTATAGGGCATAATCCTTTCACGGTCTTCTTCTGCATGATGGGAATTCTCCCAGGGTGCCGGGAATCATGCTGCATGCGGAAGTGAATTTCAAAACAAAATTCTAAGCATGAAACCCTAATATGGCTAGAAAACCCTAATTCCAAGGAACCCCTTATGCAATACCAATCAACGAAACATAAATGAAGTCAGAATACATACCTGGATCGCTGAAATCCAATCTTTTCCTTGAGGCTCACAAGTGCAAGCCCTCCAACGGTGATCCACACGAGAATGGTACCAAGGAAAAATCCCTACCGAGGTTGCTTGCTTCAACAGAACTCTTTTTTTAGCCTTTTGACCTTTAACCACTGTAGGACACCCTAACCTACTGTAGGGCTTTCTGGACACAGTCCTAAACCACTCTTGGTTTTAGGACAACCCTCCTCTAGGACCCCTTAGGCTTATGTTCTAAAACTAAGCCTTGTCCTAGTAGAAAAGACCTTGTCTTAACAAGACAAGTCTTGTCCTAAATTAAGAAGGAGGGAGTAGAAGAACACTCAGACTGACAGACTCTCAGGAAAATGGGATTCCTGTTTTCTGATGACCGAAAAATTATATCTCTCATTTCACCATACCCCCTTTATATAATATTTCAAGGGGCGTGAAAACTATCCCGGCATCTCTTATCAGATATGTTATTTCATATCTGATAAAACTCTTCGGATTGAATAGTCTTATCTGTGTTCTTTCCCTTTCCAGATTAAATCCCCATGTGTTCCATGTGGCATTTACCGATTAAGAAGAATGGAAGGAGGCATCATTTTAGATTTAAAAACTGTGGGAAGAGCAGAGTCCTGAGAGCAGAAGGACTCTGCCTCAGAACTGTGCGCAGATGAAGAGACGCGACTCTTCATCTATGCGCGCTACTCTATTTCCCATTTCATGCCACCCACTTATTCCCTTTGACCGGTCATTTAAATCCAAAGGGCATGGGGATAAGATGAGAAGGTGCCCCTTGATGAAACACTGGAGTGTTTCATCTGCAGAAGGACTTTTGTCCTTCTGTGCGCACCTTCATTTCCCGCGCGCGCCAAGAGGTGCCAAGAGTCCTTTTATGATCAACTTTATCTACACCCCATGCAACCTTTGACTAGTCAAAGCATATGCAATATGGGTGTCAAAAGAAAGAGCATTAAGTCTTCTTTCCATCTATATAAATATATTTTAGATCAGAGGATTATAGACTCTTTTAGGCCTTTTTGAATGCCAAGGTATCATTTTGGCATCTAGAGTCCCAACTCAAATGGACTCTTCAATAAAACGTCCAAAAGTCCAAAATAAAATCAGATCAAGCTCTAATTTGGCTATCCCCACTTAGGACTCAATCTAATTTAGGTTTTCCTTAATTAGGTTAGCCCAATTAGCAAGCAACCAGACCCAATCCAATTGGGTTAGGAATTGGGTTAGCCTACATATGCTAGTATGCAATCTGGCTAACCAATTAGGATCCCATGACCCTAGATAAACCATGAGTGACTTCCTTGGCCTACTCTCTATTGTGTGTGACCCATTGGGTTCCACATCTAGCCAGCAGTAGGTTTAGGTTTGAGCCGATTCGATCCGATCAAACCCGATTGACCTAATTAGGTCAAATCGGCTCACCTAATTATCCAATTCGAATCACACATCGAATTGACTCATGAAACCAATCCAATTAGTTGATGAAAACCCATAAGATAAGATTGACATCTAGCAACGTGTCATGCCTACCCGGAAGATGAGGAATTTGATAAAAATTATCAAAATATCCTTCAGTAGTAAGTTACCGTGCAATTCAATCTTTTGATCTCCCATGATCCCAATTAAGTGATGGGTATGGATAAATGTCAAACCCTAACACTTAATCATATCGAATCTTAGCTCAATCATGAGGACTCAGCTGATGACTGATTAGAAGCCACTTCTAATCTCATCCCACTTTGCAAAGATTTCTTGAGTCACTCATCGAAGAGATTACATGGGATAACATATCCTCTTACCAGGATTGATCAATTCCTTGTTGGTCCACTCACATCCTTCGTACTTTGATCAATTCCTTGTTGGTCCACTCACATCCTTCGTACACCTTCCACCATACCCAGAACACCCCGTACATGTCGCAATGCCATGAATGAGTATGAACCAAAGTATGGCTTAGTGTGCACAAGGAACCATGGTGACCTCAGGTCTGAAGATCACATGCGCAACTTCTACTCTGGGATCTATCATTTGACAAGGAATAAGACTTCCATAAGATAGTCCCGGTGTGGATCAGTTTAGTGTACTCATAACCTTATAAGCACCCTTATCCTTGTATTAGTATCTCTACACAAGTGGCTGTGAGACCAACCATCCTCATCAACTGAGCATACATAGGATAAGCTAGTCTTACCGGATTTATCGATCCCCAAATTGATGGTCTAATGACTAGGAATATTCTAGATTAGGGTTTTTAAGAATTATGTCTCACTGTTATTTTATCATAATCCTAATTCTATTGCCCTACTCTATGGGGTTCATCATAGTCAAAAATATGACATGGTAGTATATGATGAATCAAATGCCTTTATTATAAATAATGATGTCATGCATGAGTTGGAAGTTTACAAAAAAGGCCCAAACAATGATTGGCTCTTAGGGCATTTTTCTATCACCACGTGGGTAACTGAATGCCCGATCAAAGATGAACGCTCCGCCAGCTTCACTATTTGCCTCTCCGACAGTGGCACGTTTCATCTCCAGACTCAATGGAGACGATGGTGATGGCCTGTTCTTCTGCCCGCTTCTTCGTCAGCCTTTCGAATGTCGACTCCTCCGTCTACTGTCTCTTAGGTTTGTGAGTCACCAGTTCTATAGTCTTAACGGCCCTCCTCTGGGCCGCCAGTGATGAGACGATCGATCGATCTGGCTTCATCTTACTGCCTACCAAAAGGTAAAGATGAGTTTAGCAAAAAAAAAAAGCCGACACAAAGAAAGAAAGATTTCAATGCAGGTTTCTATCTTACCCAGCTGTCGGTGTTGACTGATCTTAGCCCGATGAAGACTATCCTCATGGAGCAAAGGATGCATGAAAACCAGGTCGTCGTCACTCAATTTATGGAAGTCGGCCTCGTCGGCCCTCAATATCTTCCTCCTGTCAATGGCCTTCGGCCTCGGTCCCCTCCATGCTGGCTCAAAACCCCAGGGCTCTAAACTATCCACGAAGAAGAACCGGGACTTCCATCCATGGATAGCCGATGAAAGTCCCCCTAATATCTTCCGACCAGGACGGGGACTGAACATCCACGACTCCTGGCTTCGGAAGTCCTATTTCAGAAAGAAAAAGGTGGAGAACAAGGATGGCCTTGGCTCGATTCCGGCCTCCTGACAAAGGACCAAAAAGCCATAGATGACCCGAATGCTATTCGGGGTCAGCTACGAGGGAGTATACTATAAGAATTGAAGATTTGGATGAAAAGCTATGAAGGGGGAATTGAAGGCCAGCATTGAGATGGTCTTCGTACAAAGGGAGGGCTCCTAAGTTCAAAGGATTGTTCACCCTCCCCTCCTTACTGGGAATGGTAAGGTGCAATGTGGTCGGTATGCCGTAAATGACCCTAAGGCTCTCTACCCTATCTCTGGTCATGGTCGTGGGGATGTCATAGGGACCTGGTTCCCTATTCCCATAAGCGGAACTCTGACGAGCAGAAGCCATTCTAATGGAGGCTATGAAAGGAGAAGAGGATGGAGGCGGAACTAACCTGCTGGGCAAAATCCCTAAGGAAGGCAAGAGTAGCGGAAGAAGAAAGCTCTCACTCTAAACCCAGGCACAGAGAAAAACCCCCTCTAGGCATCACCTCCTCCTTTTATAGGCACTGAGGGGTCGCTTCCCGATGCCTCTCGAGCACCGTGATCCAACGGCAGACGACAAGACCTCCGGATTTAATGGGAAGCCGAAGGGGCATGCCGAATCTCTTCTAATCACGATCCGTGTAACCGCTTGGGCAATGGTGGATGGGTCACTCCGGGTATCATGCCAGTCACTCAGATCCAACCACATCGCCCACGTCGCGTCAAGGGCTCAATGGGCTTGCATTTCAGGCTAGCAGCCATCATTGCACCATATCGGCATTAACTGCTCCCCCTGCCACCGCCAATGCGGCACTGACACCTGTCCAGGGGCAAGGTTTCGGAGCGGAAGATGGCTGGTCGCAGCATGCCAGATCAGATTTGCAATCATCTCAAAGTACTGGTGCATTAAATGCCAAGTAATGCTTTCGCCCTTCGAAGCTGCAGGACCGCTTGAAGGCCAAGAGCAAGGGGGGCAACTGTTATACACGACCGGCTCACCATCAAACTGGGCCATCAATGTTGCAGGGGTCCGACCGAGCCACGCTTCCGAAGTCCAATGGGCAGTCTTCTTCGGAAGCCTGCCCGAACCATTTTCGCTAAGCTCCCCTTCAGATGTCTAACGACCGCTCTCCTCCGGAGGTCCGGTGGCTCTCTCCTTCAGGGGTCTGGCAGCCACTCTCTTCCAGAGGTCCGATGGTCCCCTCCTCCTTCAGAAGTCCGACCCACTGAAGCTGAGGTCCGAATGACTCACTTCTGCTGGAGTTCGGCCACGGTTCTCTCCTTCAGAGGACCGGCCAACCCTCCTAGTCGGCATTCGACCGATTCTCTTCAGAGGCCCAGAGAACTCCAGAAGTCTCTTTCTATTGCAACAAAATCCTGCCACGTCAGCACCACTACTCCGCTACTCCCATGATGTTGCTCTATCCGGGCGCCACGTGGCCACTCTCCGGATTCTCCTAGGGACAGATCGATCATTCTCGACCTCTTCAATAATGGATTTTGGACTGTTCCATGCCTATATAAGGTACTTGAGGGATCCTGTTTTGAGCTAAGTACACTCTTCCCTCTCCATAAGCCGCCTCTCTGATTCCTCTATTTTGTTGTCCTCAAGCTCCTGCTAACTTAAGCATCGAAGTATCCCCTGCCGGAACACCACCGGCCCTTGGGGACTTTGTTGCAGGTCGACCGGGAGAAGAGCCCTCTAGCATAGCCAACCAGACCCAGTCCAGGAGAAGTTGCAGCAACATAATTATATTTTTATTCTTTTTATATTATCATGTATTTTTTTTACAAGATGAAAAATATATATTTTTTCATTTCAATATTTAATTTCTATGTTATTTGTACTTTTCTAAAAACTACTTTGAAACAATCTGGATACCAATGGAATAGGCTATGATCCACAAGTATAACTTTTACTCAAAAGAGAGAGTGTTTCAAGGTGTCATCTTTTATTTTTAAAATTTTGTTAGATGTATACATAATTTATACACTGAGAAGGAACATACTATGATTTAAGGATACAAGTCGTGCTCTTCAAGAATAGGTTATTATAAAACTCTAATCACAAATATAATTACATAAAAAGAATACTAAAAAAAGTAAAGATATCTTTTCTGCAAACTTATTTTGGCTTGATTATCTTTAGTATAGATAGTTTTGCTAAATCTTATATTTCCATTAGTATTTCCTTTCAAATATATTTTCTAATATTCTTCCTCAATTTTTGTACTAAATAATCTCAAGGTCCCTGAGAATTCGACCCTTACTCCCATTACTCTATATAGTAGTTGTGAAAATAAAGTAATTATTTTTGGTATGCAACAGCATGCACCAAAGGGCACAGCATTTGTGATGGAGTTTGCATAGGGAGATGTTAGAGTATGCAGCAATAGCAGGATCATATAGATGGATCACGTGGAGTGTGCCAAGGCTTATAAGCACCAAGCCTTGGAAGGCTAGGAGAGGAGTCATGGAAATGGCTCCAAAATTCTAAGATCGGTCTGGATCATAGGGCCAAGACCAATTTCAGGCACTAAGGTAGAAATTGTTAAGGCAGATATGGTGCTCCCAAGCCTTGAGAGGCTAGGAGAGGAGTCAAAGAGATGGCTTCAAGATTCTAGGATCAGTTTGGATCATAGGATTAAGACAGGTTTAGTCCTAGGATGAAGGTTCGGCCCTTCACAAGCTCAAGATCAAAGATCAAAGATTTTGGATCTTGAGGAGGCTAATTCAATATTAGATTAGATTTGGATCCAAGTGGGTATAAGAGTGGGTTAACTTATGGATGTACATGGGCTTAAGTGAGTTCTCTCCTAATTAGATTAGTCTTGGAAGAATTAGAGTTGGATTTATGTTTATGTATCTTGTCCTGATGTGATATGGTATGATACATCTGCTGATGTAGAGTACGCAGATGGCCACACTACTGAAGGACTTGCCACTTGGGCACAGCGGCTAGGTAAAGATCCAAGACGAGCCCTCTTGCCAAGGTCAGCTCCTAGCCGGGCCGAGCTCATGAGGTGAGCCCTCCAGCTGAGGTCAGCTCTCGGTAGGGGTCGAGCTCGTGCCTCCAAGACGAGCCCTCTTGCCAAGGTCAACTCCCAGCCGGGCCGAGCTCATGAGGCGAGCCCTCCGATTGAGGTCAGCTCCCGGTAGGGGTCGAGCCCGTGCCTCCAAGATGAGACCTCCTACCAAGGTCAGCTCTTAGCTGGGCCAAGCTCACAAGATGAGCCCTCCAGCTGAGGTCAACTCCCGGTAAGAGTCGAGCTTGTGCCTCCAAGATGAGCCCTCCTATCGAGGTCAACTCCCAGCTGAGGCCGAGCTCACAAGGCTAGCCCTCTAGCTGAGGTCAGCTCTCGGTAGGGGTTGAGCCCATTCTTCCAAGAGCCAGGTCTCTAAAGTAGGGCCTCACCTCCCACCCAGTGGGAGCCAAGGTTCCCGCCAGTGGTATAAGAAGGGGGGACCAGCAGAAGATTCAAAATCATGGAAGAACCTGATTGTTCCCAACCCCCGGAGGGTGGGGCATGCCCTACCATGAATGTAGGCCCTACGACACACCCTGTGCATGGCCTACATGATGCAAGCTCCACCAAGCTTCTGTCCTATAGCGTGCTGCCATGTCGAAGATCGCACGATTGGAAGACCACGACCTCTACAACAAAAAGCCTGCCCCTTTCCAAGAAGGGTATTCCACTAAGGCATTAGGCCCTGTGACACTCCGATGGTCCCCCCTGAAATGGAAACACTCAAGGTAAAAGGCTCTCCCCTGAAGAACTAGCCCGACAAGGAGGCGATAGAGAATAACAGAAAGCTCCAAACCTTGTTTGGGTCACCCCATCTATATAAGATCAATCAGAGAGGTAAGTAAACAAGATAAGCCACAGACACGCTCTCGTGTTTTTCTATTATCTTCCTTCAAAGAATTCATCTTATTCTCTTTCATCCTCTTGACACGGAGAGTCCCCTAAGCTCTCTGCCACAGAGGTCCTATTCTCCTCGATCATCCCACTGAATTGATCATCAGAGTGTCCCCATCGGAATCCCCGTCACGGGTCTCTTCTATTTTGTAGGGCCTCCGGACGAGGGAGCTAGCTAAGAAGAGAAAGAGCGAGCACCCAGTGGGAGCATGATGCATCAAAGCTACGAGCCACGATGATCTTGGTGGAAACAGATTGGCATGCTGGGAAGGAGGGGTGAGCATCAAAAACTAACTGGTTAGATACCAGGTCCCCCCATAATGAGAAAGACGTTTGTGGAAACCCATGGCCCGATAGTGACCACACGAGCACGTGAAGCCTCCATCGACCGGGCGGGGGATCCCTCTCACCGTGGTGATTAGTTCCTGAAGAAGGAGCTCCCCGCTCTACCACTGCTACTCGTGGTGGACCCCCAAATTGCCGCACTGGCCTAGCAGGTCCACGCCCTAGCTGTGGCAGTGCATCGGCTCCACAGAAGCACCAGTCCCTAGAGACTTAGCAGCAACCAAGGACTCCGGCAACCCATGTAGACGATCCCCGTACTAGCCTCTGATCTTTCTAGGAGGGGTCACTACATGTAGTGCCCCACCCCCAGGAGGCCCATCAAGCAAATGGAAAGTGGCCGCAGCATGATCCGATCAACAGGGAGGGCCACTCCCCAGTCTCGGACCACTGCACACCCTCGCACCGACGTGGCCAGGAACTCAGGTGAGAGTTCCTCCACTTTGGCCCTCCCTCACCCCCGACGTTCTCCATCGAGGGGTCAACAGATGAGGCCATCCATCGTCGAGCAGAGAAGCACCTCGAAGAGCATGAGCACAAACTGGTGGATTTGGCCTACCGATTCATAGAAGTTCAGGGCTCTCCCAACGAGCTCGCAGGTTACGATACCCGTCCTCCCTTCTCCTAAATAATCCAAGAGAAATCGATCCCCAGCTAATTTCGTATACCACAGGTCGACCCTTACAACGGGATGACCGACCCCCTAGACCACTTGGAAAGCTACAAGGCCCTCATGAGGGTCCAGGGGGCCACCAATGCTCTCCTCTACATCACCTTCCCAGCCACCCTGCGAAAGGCCGCTCGAGTCTAGTTCTCCACGCTCGAGTCCGAGAGCATTGATTCCTTTCCCCAGCTAGAGAAGAAGTTTGTGGCAAACTTTGATGTGTACAAGAAGGTGTCATGCGAGGCTGACAGCCTCTTCTCGATCCGATAGAATGATCAAGAGCTTCTCTAGGACTATGTATCCTGGTTTAAGACTGCCATGATGTGGAATAAAGCTCTGATACCAATAATGATGCAGGGGAGAGTAGGGCTAGAGATGCTAGTATGAATGCTTATGATGCAAAGGGATTTTTATAGTTGATGAGTTTTAAATATTTTTATAGGTTTTTGATTCTCGATCACAAACAAAGACTAGAAATAGGAGAAGCTGAATAAAAGAAGCCTACACTAGCAATTCAAGTCCCTAAATAGTGAAAAGAGAACAGGATCCCGAGATTAAGAAACCCTGATAGGACTAAGCTCCATACACAATACTGTTGCCCAAAAATGGAGCCCAAGAGGGGGGGTGAATTGGGTCCTTTTGAAAAATTAAAACAATAATGTGAAGGTCTAGTGGTGTTTGTGAATAATAATAAATTCAATGCAAGAGATTGAATGCAGTGAAAAATAATAAGTGAGTAGCAATAACCAAAGAACAAGAGAGAAAGAGGGCAATCACACACAAACACAAGGTTTATAGTGGTTCGGTGCAAACCTAGCACCTACATCCACTCCCCAAGCCACCCTTGGGAATTTCACTATAATCCAAACAAGATTACATCTGATTTGTTTTTCACAAGGCTCACAAGTTAAAACCTAAGTTGGTTTTGTCACCTAGGCTTTCCAACAAACCTTAACACTTGTTTTGTCTTCGGGCTCACAAGTTAACCCCAGTTGGTTTTATCCCTTTGGCTCACCAACAAACCACAACAACCTTCTTTCAAGACACCCTTGAAAGCAAGGTCAAATAACAAGATAAAAATAGATATAAAATTTTAAAACTAAAACAAACTATCTTCAAGAGTAGAATGAAATCTTTGAAGCTCAAGTTGATGCTTTGTCTTGACTCTTCCTTGGAATATCCTTCAAAATGCCTCTTTTGGAATGATGTAAGGATGAGCTCATAGGCTTTTTCAGGGAATCAAACTATAAAAGGCTTTTGATGTGAAGTACTTGAGAGAATATGGGCTTTTTGGCTTTTGAATGGACTTCAATATACTTCAATACCTTTAGAATGAGGTTGGTGGAGGTTAAATACACCAAGAAATTTTCAAAAAATGGTTTGTGACCGTTGGAGCCTCGGATCTAGCAATTGGGAGCTTGAAAAGCAAGTTCCGCAAGTCAGAAAAATAGATCCGTTAGAGCTGTCAGGCTTCAAGTGTCGACACTTGACTGTCAGGTGTCGATACTTGGCTGTCAGGTATCGACACTTGATCTCTAGGTGTCGACACTTGAACTTTCAAGTGTCGACACTTAATGCACAGGTATCGACACTTGACACAAAAATTCTCAAATGACAAAGTTCTGTATTTTCAAAATTCTCAGGCCTTGAGTCGACACTTGGAAACCTAAGTGTCGACACTTGGTGTCGACACTTAAGTTCTGGGTGTCGACACTTGGCATGCCAAGGATTTTTGTTCGTGCCAAATGCTGAAGTGTCGACACTTGGCTTCCCAGGTGTCGACACTTGAGACTGAAAAGCTCATATTCAAGTGTAAATTACCCCAAAAACATAAATATAAATTTTGAAACTTAAATGAATCGTAAACACATAATAATTAAACATGTAGATACCCTTTTTTCATGAAAAGGATGTCCAGATTTATGAAAAATGCTCCGTGCAACGATACATAAGTTTTTGAAATTTTGAGGTGCTTTCTCCCTGAAAACTCATTACTTAAAATACACATTAGTATACAAGATGCACTCAATATTTTGTTATTCATCAAAATCACTAGGTGGAGCCAACAATCTCCCCCTTTTTGATGATGACAAAACCTTGAGTAAAATAGCATTAAGTTTTAAATTTTAACTGTTATAATTCATGAATATGAATGTAAGTCCATATGAGGCATAATCTTCATAGTTAGGAAGAATCAATCTCCCCCTCAATTAGATATTTCTAATTAGAACAAGTAATATGTTATTTCAGGATAACAAATTAGATCAGATTTGAAGGTTCTCATAAACAAGGTGGAACCACAATAATTTATGCATTTATAATCTATACTATTACTTGATTTGAGGGTTTACACAAATAATTTTATGCATTTATACAATCAATACTATTACTCCCCCTTTTTGTCAATCATTAGAAAAGGGGAATAACCTCCCCCTCACAATGAGCATGGAGACAAAAAGATGGTAGAGTATTAAATATGACAGGTATCAGAGCCAAAAAGATCCAAAGAGAGAATCAGAGCTGAAGAAAGTAAATTTAACCAATCAATCACAAATAATAAGTACTAAACTGAAATATATAATTGATAAGAGAAGTTTTTAGTACAAAATTTGCTGAGTCATCAGCAAGAACTAAAACATACAGAAAGTATCAGAAACATACAAATATGAACTATAAAAGATATAGAACAGAAGAGACAAAAGACATAAAAGACATCTGTGAGGCTAATCCTCATTAGATGGAATCTCAAGACTAAAAGGAGCACTGATCCTAGATCTAGAGGCTAAGGCCCTAAGAGGTACTAATGCTCGACGACTCCTAGTGCGGCCAGAAGGACCAAAAGCGGGTACAACCCTAGATGATCTGGTGGAAGGGGGAGAGAAGATCAGCTGGTGTAACAAAGTCCGGTGTGGAATCAACCAAGTCAGTAGGAGCAGCTGGGGTAGTGGGAGGATCATGACTGACCACCTCAAAACCATCTGCACTGCCATCACTGTCACTACCACTGCCCACGATCTCCGTAGCTCTGTCCTCATCCATATCTGCCTGATCACCACCATCAACTGTATCAGCATGATCGCTCTGGTGATCATCACCATCATCATCATCATCCAAAGATACAACTGCAGGGGTTGCTAGAGGTATAAGGGATCTCAATAAATCCTCAATACGAGTGAAGCCCTCCTCCATAGTCCTACGAATCTCAGCATGCTCCGAGGTAGTATGTGCTCGAAGAGTCTCAACCTCACTGCGTAGCTGAGTCAACTCACCCCTGATCTCAGTAAACTGCTCTTTGGCATGCTGGTCAAAGGGTAATCCAGTAGTAGGTGGCGGAGGAGCTGAAGTACCAGGAGTCGAATGCTCTACCTGTGTCGATGGAATATCAATGGGAGGAAAACCTGCTGGCTCAGATGGTCCTGCCTCTGCCTCTCAAAGCTCGTCCTCCTCATCTGGCTCCTGGCCATACTCTCTATGCTCCCATCGACCTGCGACTAGTCTATACCCCATACAGTGCAAAGACCTCTCAACAGTAGTATCTCCTTAGGGATCTCCCCCTCCAGTGATACTCCACATGCTCTAAATAACCTGGTCAGTGCCATGCCGTAGGGTAAACAATGATGACGCTGAGTCGCGGCATCATGCATCTGTACTAACATCAAAGATGGAAGGTCGATCTGCCTCCTCTCTGTCAGACTCGTCATCACCATCAGCTCTCTCTCATTAATGAAGTCGAACCTCCCAGTCTTCGGTAGAAGTATACGTGCCATGATGTGGTGCAACAGGCGCATCTCCAGAGATAACTGGTTCGCGGTGACTATAGATACACCACAAACATCCTCTCGCTCGAGGATACACCTAAATGCAGCCTCCCTGTCATCCACCGTAAAAACACTGACTCCCCTATGGGGGATCTCCCAAACTCTGCTCAGTAGCTCTGCAAAAGGTGAAATCTGAGCACCTCTCACGATCGTAGTCCATAGAAGTCGTTGACAGTCCATCGCACCGTAGAACTTCCTCACTAGATGAGGGTAGTACCTCTCCTGTATAGTACAGAAGGGTACTAAACCTGCGTCAGTGAGCACCTGTCGCAAGAGAAAGTGGTGCCTATCAAAACACTCCAGGTCGACTCTCCTCCCAGAGGCTACTAACTTCCCTGCCATCCTCTCTGCAAGGGGGAACTCGGTGTAGCAGAACTACTAGCCTGTGCAGAATCAAATCTGGCCTTCGATCTCCTCTCTACACCTCGACTAGATCTCTCCCTAACTGCAAGTATCTTCCTAGGACCCATTACAGCAAG
This sequence comes from Areca catechu, assembly GCA_021397845.1. Lineage (NCBI taxonomy): Eukaryota > Viridiplantae > Streptophyta > Magnoliopsida > Arecales > Arecaceae > Areca > Areca catechu. The sequence continues at coordinate 44,306,966 of CM038041.1, read as the reverse complement.
CTGACCAAGAGAGTTTAAAGAAGATAAGCTAGGGTCGATTCACTCAGACTAGGAGCAAAGGGACTGGTTAAAAATAATTTTATAAGATAGTTTTGAAACAAACTTAGAGTTATAAAATACCAAGATAATTTTGAAAAACCAGAAACATTTTGAAGGTGATGATTTTATAAGCTAGATAAAGTTTTTGGCTGGAAATTTTATAAGAGTATATTTTGTAATACCAAATTACCAATATACCTAGGTTTTGGGCTTAGAACATTTAGGGTTCTACCAAAATAAAAATAATGTGGCAAAAACATTATGATAAATTACTGGAAATATGTATTAAATACTAGTTTTTAGGTGAATACCCAAATTTTTGGCTAAAAACCAATCAAACAGTGATTTTACCCAAATTTGGATGAAATGTGTGTGGAGAACGACATAAATCATGAGAAAACCATGAAAAATACAATGTAAATCACTATTCCTTCAAACGGAGTTTTGGAAAACCATTAAAACTCGGGAAAAACCGGTCATAATCCAAATAAAATTGGCAAATCCTTAATTTAGGCCAAAACGGTTTAACGGTGAGGAAAAAGAAAATTTGAGAAATAAAGTGGAATAAAGAGAAATTGGAAGAGGGAATACCTGATTTGTGTGGGGTTAAATGGGAAGAAGAGAGATTTGGATAGAGGGGGACCACTGTTGATTGAAATCGATGGGGGAAAATAAAAACAAAAACCCTCGGTCGGTCTTTTAAAAATAGATTTTGTTTCGCAAGTGTCGACACTTAGTATTTGTCAAGTGTCGACACTTGGTCAGGTGTCGACACTTGACAATATCCAAGTGTCGACACTTGGCCAAGAAAAATTTTTTAAAAAAAAAAAATTGAAAAAATTTTCAAAAGATCTAAGAAAATATTTAACAACTTTTGGGGCTCAAAGCAAGTGATTTTTTTTGAGTGAAACGTCTTAGGCATTATTAAAACAATGAGAGTTCTAGGAGAATGGATCAATAACACCTAACTCTCTTCTAATCAGACAGAACATATCTGACGTGGCACGATGATGAGAATGCAATCTAAATGATGGATTGAGAAATGAGAGCAATGAAGCCTATTAACAGGTACTAAATTTCAGATCAAAAGTACTAAAGTAAAGCTATGGAATGAGCACTGAAATTTGGAACTTACGCCGTGATGTAGTTATTTAAATCCTAGAGAAGATTAGGGCTAATGAATATTGAATTTAAACCTTAGCAACGATCTTCAATAACTCAGACTTAAGAGATTAGGAGGTGTTATTTACCCAAGATGATCACTCCCTGGTAGATCCATTGAAGCTCTTAGACGAACTAGCCCTGAAGTGGAAGATTGGCATTCCAAAGAAACTAGTTTCATTCAACATTGATCTTTGGCAAGAGAACCCTTTCTTGAACTCTGAATCGTTGAAGGATCCTGCACAATGAACGGGTAAGACTGTGACCAATTTGAAAGATATCAAAACAAAGAAACCAAACAGGCAAGGGAACTTCGATGGAGGCATGGATCCCTAGAGGTGGATGTTGGCATTGGACACTTGAAAGCTTGAGAAGAGAAAATCAAACACACCCAAAGAAAACAAGAGGATACTACCAAAAAAATACCTTCTTCAACTACTACTTCACTTAAATTTCATTTCATCCAAAAAAAGCTCCCCTATGTGTAAGGATCGATTTGGACAGTTGCTAGCATAGTGACCTACCTTCTGACATTTGAAACATGCATTCGGATTTCTTAGGACTTCAGGTGATTTCCCTTTATCATCTCTTCAGGTCACAGGTGCATTAGGATTGGGTCATTTGAATCTAGACTGACTGGGTCCTATCTGCTGATTAGGTACACTAATCCTAGGGGCGTCGGGTCTACGATAAACTGGACTCCTATGAAATCTCTCAGCATCTCTAGCTATCTGATAGTCCAGTTCTAGATCATGGACTTCCCTCATGAATAATTCCTTCTGGATTTCTTCCCTCAGTCTGGCTCTAAATCTAGACAGGGTTACCGACTCAGATTCATCAACATTGCACCTCATTACAAACTCATCAAATTTGGCACTGTACTCTGTGACACTCATATTTCCTTGAGTAAGTCTTTGCCATTGATCTAGGAGTCTTTGGTGGTAGGACATAGGAAGGTATTTTTCCCTAAGCCTAAGTTTCATCGCTCTCCAGGTTACTATAGGCACATCACCTCTTTGCCTAGCTAATCGCTCAACATTTTCCCAATAGAGCCTAGCTTGTCTTACCAACTTTAGTTTCGCAAACTTACATTTTCGTTCCTCAGTCATGTCATACCAGTCAAAGTACTGGTCCATCTCTCCTTCCCAATCGATGTAAATTTTAGGATCTAAGATTCTATCAAATGTAGGTGCTTCCAACCTAACATTTTTTATGGCTCGATCATCTTGGTCTAACTGAATTGGAGTGGGTCTCCTGACATTTGGTTCATAAGTGGGCTCAAGATAGAGTCTCCTTGGATTGGGTTCATGGGCTTGCTCATGATTGGGCCCCCTAGGATTTGGTTCACAGAAATGGTCTTGCTGAGGCCTCCTAGGGTTGAGCTTATGGAAATGGTTTTGGCATGGGACCCTTCTAGGGTTGACCAGTGTTTCAAACTCGGGTTCAAGATCAGGTTCGGGTTCATTCTGGACTTCATGGTTTCCTCCAGGAGTTCTACATTCTAATTGATCCTAGTCATGATGTGGGCTAACTGATCATTCATGCTCTGGTTGGTCTGGGCCACGTTCTGGTTGGTTTGGGCCAATTGCTCAGTCAAATTTTTGTTTAGTTGGGCCACTTGATCATTCAAGGATTTAATCAGATTTCCAAGATTTTGGTCCATGGCTACACTTGACTGGGCTTGGGCTGGTGAATATGATGTCCCTGCTCTAGTTGTCATGCATGCAAGTGGACTCGAACTCGGGCTAAGGTTTTCTAGACCTGTTAGCTCAAATAAATTGAGTTGGCTAGGTACAATCAAACCAACAACTACTCTTTTCCACTGGCTAGTCAGGAGGTGGGTCTGTGGGAGGTTTCCCCAGCTCTCACTGGGACCTAATTAAAAACCACAAGAACCGCTTAGGCTTAACCACTTAACCTCGATCCTTGACACCAGCTTCAAATAATAGGTGAAGAATAAGTTGCACAAGCTTGTCCCAATTGACTTGAACTAGACCTAGAGTCCCAAACTAGTCGCCTAATCAAGGTGGCAAACTAGATTGCAGTAACTCTACACTTGTCCTGGTGTCAGAACAAGGGGAGTGTGAGATCCCTTCTTTGGCCTACCTAGGCCCAGTGGAATTGGCCCGGTAGACGGATCAGCACCCATGCCCTTAGTTCCAATCCTAGTCACCAAGTAATATGGCACACACAAGACTAGTTGACACAATGACTTGACACTAACCAGGACTCGACCAATTGATGTCCCTAACCCACTAGTGCAAATAAGGTTATACTCAATTTTAATTAGGGGATTGGGTTCGATGTACAATGAGGGTTGTTGTTCTTGGGCTAAGGACAGGTGATCAATCCTGCCCCCATGTCATATTGGTGCCCTTAATTGAGTTAAGATGAATGCACACAACCATGCTGAAAATTAACTCTACTGAAATTTTAGACAGAACAGTACTAAATCATAGCTCAAAAATTCTACAGTTAACTAAAAATTTTAGAAAAATTATGTAAACTTAAATCAATTATAACGGATCTAACAAAATAAGAATCACTAAATTCTGAGTTCTATGCTAAGAAAAACAATTCATTTATCAAACCATATATGCACAGATTCAGAAAATTCCAGCAAGTAAGACAATTGAGAAATTAATCTATGCTAACAATGGTAATGACCAAGATAGGACAACCTTACACTATAAGGATTCCCCCTTATAGTAGGACAACCTGATTTTACCTTGGTATTTAATATGCAATTATGCAAACACTTAACAAGCTATGCAAGATATTAAAACTCTATGTGCAGAATTCCAGCAAACAATGAATTAAGACAAGCTAGGCTCTATTGGGGAAATGTTGAGCGATTAGCTAGGCAAAGAGATGATGTGCCTATAGTAACCTGGAGAGCGATGAAACTTAGGCTTAGGAAAAAATACCTTCCTATGTCCTACCACCAAAGACTCCTAGATCAATGGCAAAGACTTACTCAAGGAAATATGAGTGTCGCAGAGTACAGTGCCAAATTTGATGAGTTTGTAATGAGGTGCAATGTTGATGAATCTGAGTCGGTAACCCTGTCTAGATTTAGAGCCAGACTGAGGGAAGAAATCTAGAGGAATTATTCATGAGGGAAGTCCATGATCTAGAACTGGCCTATCAGATAGCTAGAGATGCTGAGAGATTTCATAGGAGTCCAGTTTATCGTAGACCCGACGCCCCTAGGATTAGTGTACCTAATCAGCAGATAGGACCCAGTCAGTCTAGATTCAACCGACCCAATCCTAATGCACCTGTGACCCGAAGAGATGATAAAGGGAAATCACCTGAAGTCCTAAGAAATCCGAATGCATGTTTCAAATGTCAGAAGGTAGGTCACTATGCTAGCAACTGTCCAAATCGATCGATCCATGCCTCCATCGAAGTTCCCTTACCTGTTTAGTTTCTTTGTTTTAATATCTTTCAAATTGGTCCCAATCTAACCCATTCATTGTGCAGGATCCTTCTACGATTCGGAGTTCAAGAAAGGGTTCTCTTGCCAAAGATCAATGTTGAATGAAACTAGTTTCTTTGGAATGCCAATCTTCCACTTCAGGGCTAGTTCGTCTAAGAGCTTCAATGGATCTACCAGGGAGTGATCATCTTGGGTAAATAACACCTCCTAATCTCTTAAGTCTGAGTTATTAAAGATCGTTGCTAAGGTTTAAATTCAATATTCATTTGCCCTAATCTTCTCTAGGATTTAAATAACTACATCGCGGCGTAAGTTCCAAATTTCAGTGCTCCTTCCATAGCTTTACCTTAGTATTTTTGATCTGAAATTTAGTACCTGTTAATAGGCTTCATTGCTCTCATTTCTCAATCCATCATTTAGATTGCATTCTCATCATCGTGCCGCGTCAATATCCTTACTCAAAGGTTTGGTAAACACATCTGCTAACTGATCATCAGTACATACAAAATCAAGAATAACATTAGAGTTTTGTACATGGTTTCTTATGAAGTGATGTCTTATTTCAATGTGTTTATTTCTTGAATGTTGCACAGGATTCTTAGTTAGATTGATTGCACTAGTATTGTCACATCTTATGGGTGTCTTAGTTAGTTTAATGCCAAAATCTTCGAGTTGTTGTTTGATCCAAAGGATTTGAGCATAACAGCTTCCAACTGCTATATATTCGGCTTCTGCCATTGATAAAGTAACTGAATTTTGTTTCTTGCTACTCTAAGAGATCAAATTTACTCCAAGAAACTGATAAGTTTCACTTGTACTTTTACGATCAAGTTTATACCCAGCAAAGTCAGCATCAGAATAAGCAATCAATTCAAATGAAGAATCTCTAGAGTACCATAAACCAATTTCAATTGAGCCAGATAGATATCTAAGTATGCGTTTAATAGCCAAAAGATGAGACTCTTTAGGATTAGACTGATATCTAGCACACATACAGACGCTAAACATGATATCTGGCCTACTGGCAGTAAGATATAGCAATGAATCGATCATGCCACGATATAATTTTTGGTCAATAGATTTACCTGATTCATCCTTGTCAAGTCTACAAGTAGAGCTCATAGGGATACCTAAAGGCTTAGTATTCTCCATCCCAAACTTCTTGAGTATTACTTTTGTGTACTTTGCTTGTTTAATGAAGATCCCCTCTTTGGTTTGCTTTATTTGGAGTCCGAGGAAGAAATTTAGTTCTCCCATCATGCTCATCTCGAACCCACCCTGCATTAACTTTGCAAAATCATGACAAAGAGATTTATTAGTAGCACCAAATATTATATCATCTACATAGATTTGTACTACTAAGAGATCATCAATCTTTTTCTTTAAAAACAAAGTTTTGTCTACATTACCTCTAGCAAAATCATTTTTGAGCAAGAAAGAGCTTAAACGATCATACCAAGCTCTAGGAGCTTGTTTCAATCCATACAAAGCTTTATGAAGTTTGTAAACATGATTTGAAAATTCAGAATTTTCAAAACCAGGAAGTTGTTGAACGTAAACCTCCTCTTCAATTAGACCATTTAAAAATACACTTTTAACATCCATTTGAAATAATTTAAAATTCATAAAGCAAGCAAAAGTCAACAATAGCCTAATTGCCTCAAGTCTAGCCACAGGAGCAAAGGTTTCATCAAAATCTATCCCTTCCTCCTGATTGTATCCTTTGGCAACTAGTCTAGCCTTATTTCTAGTAACTACACCATTTTCATCAAGTTTATTTCGAAAAACCCACTTTGTACCAATAATTGAAATGTTTGAAGGCCTATCTACTAATGTCCAAACATTGTTCCTTTTGAATTGGTTAAGTTCATCTTGCATAGCATTTATCCAATTACTATCACATTCAGCTTCCTCAATAGTTTTAGGTTCAATTTGAGAAACAAAAGCTAAGTAATCACAGATATTTCTAAGGGATGATCGAGTACTTACACCTTTAGATGGATCATCGATAATTAATTCTTTTGGGTGTCCATGAGCATACCTCCATTCTTTTGGTAATGGATCAACTGTTGATGTGTTTTCATCACCTTGTGCTTGATCTCCTTCATCATTCTATTCCTTGGTAAGCCCTTCATTGTTGTTTACACTTTCAGTTTTCTTGCTACCTGTTTCATCAGAGAGTACATCTTCTTTTCTTGAAGATTTTTGGTTAGATTCATCAAATACCACATGTATAGATTCTTCAACAACAAGTGTTCTTCTGTTGAAGACCCTGTATGCCTTACTAGATGTGGAGTAGCCTAGAAAGACTCCCTCATCTGATTTGGCATCAAATTTACTTAAATTATCCTTACCATTGTTTAAGATGAAACAACAATATCCAAAAATGCGAAAATAACGAATTGAGGGTTTTCTACCCTTCCAAAGCTTATAAGGTGTTTTCTTTAGAATCGGTCAAATTAAAACTTGATTTAAAACATAGCATGCAGTATTTATGGCTTCCGTCCAAAAATATCTAGGTAAGTCATTTTCACAAAGCATGGTGTGTGCCATTTCTTCAAGAGTTCTATTTTTTCTTTCTACTTCCCCATTTTGTTGAGGTGTCCTAGGTGTAGAAAAATTGTGATGAATGTCATTTTCAATACAAAATTTATCAAAATCAGCATTTTCAAATTCGGTTCCATGATCACTTCTCAAAGATACGACTGAAACACCTTTTTCATTCGAAACTCGTTTATGAAATCTAATGAATTCAGAAAAAGTCTCATCTTTATGTGCTAAAAACATGACCCATATAAATCGTGAGAAATCATCTACAAAAACTAGACCGTACTTCTTACCTCCCAAACTAGATATTCTAGTTGGCCCAAAGAGGTCCATGTGAAGCAACTCCAATGGTCTAGATGTAGAGATTACTGCTTTTGGTTTGAAAGAGGATTTGGTTTGTTTTCCAAGTTGACATGCACTGCAAATCTTATCTTTTTCAAAATTGAGTTTAGGCAAATCCTTTATCAAGTTCTTTTTGTTAAGTTTTGAAACTAAATGCATGCTTGCATGTCCTAGTCTGTGATGCCAAAGCCAACTAGTTTCATCGATCTTGGCTTCCATTGCCACTAGGCATTGACCATTTTTAATAGGGAGATCAACAAGATCAACCATATAAATATTGCCATGCCTATGACCAATGAACTTGATGCCATTGTCATCTAAACTAGAAACAATGCACAAAGAAGATTCAAAAACAACTTTAAAATTCTTGTCACAAAACTGGCTAATACTAAGCAAGTTATGTTTCAAACCATCAACATATAAGACATTATCAATATAAGAAGAAGGGGTGATATGGACTTTACCAATACCGATAATTTTGCCCTTTCCATTACACCAAAAGTTACATTGCCACCATTTTGATATTCGAGCAATGAGAACTGCTCCACATCTCCTGTCATATATCTTGAGCAACCGCTATCAAGGTACCACATTCTTTTCTTATTGGTTGCAAGGCATACATGCAATAAAGATCAAGTGAAGACTTTAGGTACCCAAGCCATCTTGGATCCTTTTAGGTTAGTGGCATTTATTCCTTTTGGAACCCAAACTTTTTAATGTTACTCAATCTACTTTTATTGCACATATAAGATTTATACCCTTTAGTACCACATGTATAGCAAGTAATAGATGAAGATGCAGGCACGAAGAAATTTTTAAAAAGTTTTTGTTTCTTAAGAGTTCTGAATCCTAAACCTGCTTTATCAAAAACTGCTCTTTGGTTGTTCAAAAGCAAATTCAATTTTTCAGAACTATAAGTAAATCTTTCTACAAAAGGTTTTAATTTTTCAATTTCTTCTTTATATCTTTTATTTTCATCCAAAATTTCTTTGCTTTGTTTTGAAAAATTTTCATTTGAAAGTGAAGAACTTTTTTTTTCAAGACTTCTTTTTCTTTTTCAAGTGCTACAATCTTATCATTTAATTTTCTATTTTGAAGAAGTAGGCATTCATTTTCACCTGAAAGTTTATCATTTATTTTGGCTAAATCCAAATTTTGCTTCTTTAAATCTTTATGTTTTGATTTTAGTTTTTGAAATTCTATGACTAATTCGTCAAAAGCTTCATGAAGCTCATCAAATGTAAATTCATTTTCTGTTTCAGAACATACCTCATCATGATCAGCCATCAGACAGAAGTTTGCCACCTCCTGCTGTTCTTCCTCAGAACTGGAGTCCTCACTATCACTCCAGGTTGCCATCATGGCTTTCTTTCTCAACTTTCTTCTGCTTTTCTTGAGCAAGGGGCAATATACCTTGAAATGGCCGGGTTTCTTGCATTCAAAACAAGTGGGCTGCTCCTTCTCCTTCTCTCTGTCCTTCTCTTTACTTGGCTTACCTTTTAGAGGTTTCTTCTTGAAGTTGAACCTTTTCTTCCTCATAAACCTTCTGAACTTTCTCGCCATTAGAGCCGTCTCATCTTCTTCGGAGTCATCGCTTGATTCTTCTCTCACAATAGATTTGAAGGCGATTACTTTCTTCTTTTTATCGACTTCCACATTCTTTTGTTTGAGGGAGAGCTCATAGGTCATCAGTGAGCCCAACAGTTATTCAAGTGGAAGAGTGTTGACATCCTTGGCTTCTTCAATAGCTATTATTTTTGCATCCCAAGAAGCCGGTAGTGACCTAAGAAGTTTGTTCACAAGTTTACCGTTAGAAACAATTTTTCCTAGGCTTTTCATGCCATTCACAATATTTGTGAACCTAGTATACATCTCACTAATAGACTCAGTATGTTCCATTTTAAACATTTTATACGTATGAATAAGCATGTTAACCTTGGTAGTTTTCACTTGGTGTGTACCCTCATGGGTAACCTCAAGTGTATCCCAAATCTCCTTGGTGGAGAGACAATTAGATATTCTATTAAATTCACTTGGGTCAAGAGAGCAAAATAATAGATTCATAGCCTTAGCATTGAGCTTGATTTGCTTAATGTCATTCTCATCCCAATCATCTTCCATCTTTAGAGTGAGAATGCCATTAACCAATATTGTAGGCTGATGAGGACCTTTTACAATTATCCTCCACAAATTATAGTCAAGAGCTTGAATAAAATGCGCATGTGTGTTTTCCAGTATGTATAATTTGTGCCATTGAAAAGTGAGGGACGATTTGCAGCTTGACCTTCAACTATACCCATTCCTATTAGGGCTGCCATGATCTTTTACTCAAGATCCTTGGACCTACAAGAGAGTACCGGTGCGCTGATACCACTTGTTGCCCAGAAATGGAGCCCAAGAGGGGGGGTGAATTGGATCTTTTTGAAAAATTAAAATAATAATGTGAAGGTCTAGTGGTGTTTGTGAATAAAAATAAATTCAATGCAAGAGATTGAATACAGCGAAAAACAATAAGTGAGTAGCAATAACCAAAGAACAAGAGAGAAAGAGGGCAATCACACACAAACACAAGGTTTATAGTGGTTCGGTGCAAACCTAGCACCTACATCCACTTCCCAAGCCACCCTTGGGAATTTCACTATAATCCAAACAAGATTACAGCTAACTTGTTTTTCACAAGGCTCACAAGTCAAAACCTAAGTTGGTTTTGTCACCTAGGCTTACCAACAAACCTTAACACTTGTTTTGTCTTCGGGCTCACAAGTTAATCCTAGATGGTTTTATCCCTTTGGCTCACCAACAAACCACAACAACCTTCTTTCAAGACACCCTTGAAAGCAAGGTCAAATCACAAGATAAAAATAGATATACAATTTTAAAACTAAAACAAACTCTCTTCAAGAGTAGAATGGAATCTTTGAAGCTCAAGTTGATGCTTTGTCTTGACTCTTCCTTGGAATATCCTTCAAAATGCCTCTTTTGGAATGATGTAAGGATGAGCTTGTAGGCTTTTTCAGGGAATCAAACTATAAAAGGCTTTTGATGTGAAGTACTTGAGAGAATATGGGCTTTTTGGCTTTTGACTGGACTTTAATATACTTCAATACCTTTAGAATGAGGTTGGTGGAGGTTAAATACACCAAGAAACTTTCAAAAAATGGTTTGTGACCGTTGGAGCCTCGGATCTAGCAATTGGGAGCTTGAAAAGCAAGTTCCGCAAGTCAGAAAAATAGATCCGTTAGAGCTGTCAGGCTTCAAGTGTCGACACTTGACTGTCAGGTGTCGACACTTGATCTCTAGGTGTCGACACTTGAACTTTCAAGTATCGACACTTGATGCACAGGTGTCGACACTTGACACAAAAATCCTCAAATGACAAAGTTCTGTATTTTCAAAATTCTCAGGCCTTGAGTTGACACTTGGAAACCTAAGTGTCGACACTTGGTGTCGACACTTGAGTTCTGGGTGTCGACACTTGGCATGCCAAGGATTTTTGTTCATGCCAAATACTGAAGTGTCGATACTTGGCTTCCCAGGTGTCGACACTTGAGACTGAAAAGCTCAGATTCAAGTGTAAATTACCCCAAAAACATAAATATAAATTTTAAAACTTAAATGAATCATAAACACATAATAATTAAACATGTAGATGCCCTTTTTTCATGAAGAAGATATCCAGATTTGCGAAAAATGCTCCGTGCCATGATACATAAGTTTTTGAAATTTTGAGGTGCTTTCTCGCTGAAAACTCATAACTTGAAATACACATTAGCATACAATATGCACTCAATGTTTTGTTATTCATCAAAATCACTGGGTGGAGCCAACAAATACCTACTTAGGAGATAGGGGCAAACCTCACACGTCCGATGTGCCAGGTGCAGAGATCACTCGACTCGGTGGATGTGGCCTAGATGCCCGAGCAGTCGAACCCGCGGATGCACCAGTTTTCGATCGGGTGGTCGTGATGGCAAAGCAGACCGTCTTCGATGTCCGTGATACCAAGGAGGATGTGTAGGCAAGCAAAGTAGGGATTAGAGAAGTGGAGAGAAGTAATGAAATAGAACTAAGGTAGGGTTAAGAAGGGGCTGTGAGCCCGATGTCCGGCTGGATTTCGATGTCGAAGAAGGAGATAACTTGGGGCCTCGCACCCCACGATGTCCCGGAGGACGAAGGAATGTGGCCTCACACCACTCGACATCCTGGAGGACGAAGGACTTGCGATGCCCTGGGATGAAGGAAAGGTGGCCTCACACCACTCGACGTCCCTGGGGACGAAGGAAGCTTCACTCAAACCTAGTCTAGGAGACAATGGTTGGAGGAGAAACAAAACTCAAGCTCTTTTCATTTCATCATCAATTCCCTTCCAATGGAGGGGGTTGGGTCCTTTAAATAGGCACCCAAGGCCCATTTGAATTCAAAACATTTCAAACCAAATTACAACCTAAAAGATGGCGCCCACATGGATGGGGAGAGCTCTTCATGGCCGACCAAAATGAAGGAGGGATTGGCGTGGCATGTGGGAGGGCTTGGAGAGGGGAATTGGCCTCTTGACTTCCTTCTTTGCATGTTCATTTTGGGAAGGAAACATGGAGCAAGGCTTGCTTGAAGGGATGTGCTTCCTTTGATCCTTTAACGCCCTCTTGAAGTGGCTCATGGCCAGCCAAGGTGGAGGGAGCTTTGTGCATTGCAAGGTTGAAGGCTTGGAATGGGGAGTGTGTCCCTTGACCTTCCACTCTTGCATGAATACTTTGGGAAGAATACTTGGGAGATGGCTTGCTTTGTGGCTTGGTCTCTTCATGAAATCTTCAATGCCCCATTGATGATGGATCATGGCATGATGTGGAAGAGGGAAGAGGGGGATGATGTCTCCTCCTTCCAAGGTCGCCCAAATGAAAATGGTATGGAGGGGGTGTGTGGAATGCATGAGGGGCGCCTCCTTGCTTCCTTCCTTGGATGCCCAAGTGGCAACTGATGTGGTGCCACATAGGTGGCTGAGGTGGCACCTAGGTTGGCATCTTTCCAGGTGTAAGGGGTGGGTTGGCCCACAAGGAACTTAACTTGGTCTTGAAAGCCAGGTTGACTTCACTTGGGCTTGGGCCCAATCCAAACTCGAACTCGAACCAGAAAATAAATACAGGACCCATGACCTAAACCTGACCCAAATTGGTCAAGGTACAAGACTAAAACAAACTTAGACTAGGTACATGACTCAAAATTATAAATTACTTTGGCTTATAGCCTTATTACATGACTCAAAGAAGTGAAACCCTAATCTGAGATCCACAGAGGGTTGAGGAGCCTCTATCGGATCCTGGTGCCCACACCAGTTCTCCCAGGGTGGGAGGAACTCGACCCTGTCGAGTAAGGGTTAGTCTGGCTTTGGTACCTCTCCAAGATATCAAGGTCGATGCGCTACAAGTCCTTTCGGGTGATCCACGAGTCATCAGATTCGGGTCGGCCTTGCCATCGGACCAAGTAACGTTGATAGCCTTTGCCCCGAGTAGTGATAGCTTGGTCATCCAGGACACGCTCGATCCGCTCTCCTCGCTCAGCTATATTTGGGGGTGGACACTCAGGTTTAGGTTCACTCTTAAAAGAAAGGTCAGGCCCCAAATGGCTCTCTAGGTATGTTTGCTGGTTCCCTATACTTGACTAAGTCAGAGATATTGAATGTTGAGCTAATTCCATAATCCGAAGGTAATTCTAGCACATAGGCATTAGGGCCCATTCTCCTAATCACTTTAAAGGGACCAGCCCCATGAGCATGAAGCTTCTTAACGGTTTCCAGTGGAAACCATTCAGGCCTGAGCCTAATTATTACAAAATCCCCTATTTCAAACTCTTTGGCTCGCTTTCGGGAATCAACCAAATTATTTTTTTAAAAAAATTATTTAATGCATAATCCTAACATGATGCAAAATGCAGACTCAACTATGCATTCCTATTAAAAAAAGCATTTTATTGGACTCCTAGGGTCTAAACCTAACAGACTTTTGACTCTTTAGGTTTGACCCTGGTCTGGTATGCACAAGAAAAATTATTAAGGATCCCTAGCAAATGCCATAAAGTATACCAGAAGTAGAGGGCAAAAGGGATGGGTTCTAAGGAGTCACGCATTCTGGTAATCTCAATAAAAAGTAACCTCCTGGCTCTAGAGATATGAGAAGGCTCAGGGAAAGGTAGGGAATAGAAATTGGAGTCTTGGGGCAATCTAGGAGAAATATGAGACAGACCTTGGTTAATCATGATGATTTTAAAATTAGGACATTGTTCTATAGGTGCAAGTTCCAAGGCTAGATGGGTGTCCCTAGATGGTGGAAGGTCATTAGGAAGGTCTTTGGGAATGTTATCTTGAAAGTCCTCGCACTAATGTCTATCTCCTGGGGCGGCTCCGTAGGGACTTGTTCATGGACCTCCTCTAATGGCAATACTATAGAACCTTTACCTTCCTCCACAATGTTCGATCCTGGCTTAATTACTCCTTCAAATTCTCTAGTGGGTTCAGGATCTTTTTCTTTTGGTTCTTCAATGGTTTCTACCTGGGGTTCATCTACATCACACTTCACCATTAGGCTTGACTCCGAGATGTCTTCTTTGGCTTTCTCAATGATTTTAACCTTGGGCCCATCTTCTACTAAACTTGACTCATAGATATTTTCTTTCAATTCTTTAATGGGCTCAGGAGTTTCTTTCCCTAGATTTTCAATGGGTTCAACCTTAAAGTCTTCAATGGGCTCAGGGGTTTTTGTATTCAAATTCTCAGAATGTTCATCCTTCTCTCCTTGAAACTCTTTAAAGGGTCCTTTCCCAGTAATCTCTTCTTCTAACCCATTGTCCTTGATCGGGTTAACTTCAGGCTTCTTTTCTTTAAGGCTACTTGATCCTTTCTTAGCATGGTCCTTAGGCTGAACTGGGTTTATTGTAAATTTTTTCCCATGGTGGTTAAAGGTACAGATATTGGTCCGACCATGAAGGGTGGCATCATGATCGTATAGCCAAGGTTGTCCTAAGATAATACTACTGACGCCCATGGGAAGGACATCACACCAAATCATCTCTTCATAAGATTGCAACTTGATCAAGACTTGGCACCTCGAATTTACGGGTATAGAGGTTGAATCAATTCACGAGACCTTATAAGGGTTAGGGTGAGGAACTGGGGTCAATCCTAGGGATTTGGCAGTACTTGAAGAAATGGCATTAACACAGCTCCCACTATCAACTATGATCTTGCATACCTTATTCCCTAGTCTGGCAAAGATTTGTAGGATGTTAGTCCTATGCCAATCTTCTTGCACTATGTCCTGGGTAAGGATGCACCTAATTACTTCTAAAAGGTCATCAGACTCATGCAGTTCTTCCTGGTCCAAGAACTCCTGATTGGGTCTCCTAGGGTAATTCTCTTGGGCTGGGTCAGGATATAGGACTCTTCTGGGCTCAGCCTCTAAGGAAGGTTTATGATGAGGATATTCCCTAAGGTGGAAAGGTGACTCAGACTCAGGCTCGGTAGATGGTCAGGGCCTAGCAGCTTCCTCTATGGGTCCTAGTCTGGCCTCTATTTGATCAAGTCTATTAGTCAACTGGTTGCTTAATTGAGTCATGGATTGAGTTAGGGCTCCAAAGTTAGCTCGAAGTTGGTCCATGGCTTCGGTAGGGGGTGGAGAAGGTGGGTGAAAAGAGGTTCCTGATCTAGTGCACATGTAACACACACAGAACGGTGCTACGGTTCGCTAGACCTAGGAGATCTCACCAAATGTAAAGTCAAGAAGATGAACCTGGAAGTAATAACTTGGCACCTGGCCAGGTAAGTGTAAGGTTAGTGGAGGTTCCTCTTTGCTTGCCTAGATACCAATTTGTAATTGGCCAGGTAAGCATTCCAACCCACTTCCCTTCGGGATCTAGTCCCTGAACCACTTGCCTAGACACCAGCTACTCAAGCACACACCAACAAGTGATCTAGCTTGGCTCGGCACTTGGGTCGACCCGACTTCGTGGATGTCCCTAGCTCACTAGAGCAGATTAAATATCTAATCAATTTTTGTTAATGGCTAGGATTCGATATGTTGGGTGGTGGTTTTTTTGGGCTAGGGACAGGTAATGAAATCCTGACCCTATGTTAATTTGACGCCCTTAGGATGAGTTATGCAAAATGATGCACACAAATGACTAATGAAATGACTAAAAAAAAATTTTTTTTTTTGTGTCTTTCATATGTGTGAATGCTAAACAAAATGTATGAATTGAAATATGGCCCTAAATGCAAGAAATAAGCTAGATGGATGAATGAAGCAAGAAATGAGATGCTTGTTGGAATTTCAGTCCTGAGATTTTCTCAGGTAGTATTTTGGCTTGTAGAAATTCTACAAACTGAAATAAAATCTGAGAAAATAAAAAAAAAATACTATGAATTAATTGTGATCTATCAAAATAGAAATCACTAAATTTGAGAATCCCTATAGAGAGAAACAATTCAATGTTCAGACCATATACAGGCTAACCAGAATGCAGAAAATGAAAGGAAAAGATGCACTAGTCCTAGCCGTGCTCTGATACCACTAATGATGTGGAATAAAGCTCTGATACCAATAATGATGCAGGGGAGAGTAGGGCTAGAAATGCTAGTATGGATGCTTATGATGCAAAGGGATTTTTATAGTTGATGAGTTTTAAATGTTTTTATAGGTTTTTGATTCTCGATCACAAACAAAGACAAGAAATAGGAGAAGCTAAATAAAAGAAGCCTACACTTGCAATTCAAGTCCCTAAATAGTGAAAAGAGAACAGGATCCCGAGATTAAGAAATCCCGGTAAGACTAAGCTCGATACACAATACCTACTTAGGAGATAGGAGCAAACCTCACACGTCCGAAGTGCCCAGTGCAGAGATCGCTTGACTCGGCGGATGCGGCCTAGATGCCTGAGCAGTCAAACCCACGGATGCACTAGTTTTCGATCGGGTGGTCACGATGACAAAGCAGACCGTCTCCGGTGTCCATGATACCAAGGAGGACCTGTAGGCAAGCAAAGTAGGGATTAGCGAAGTGGAGAAAAGTAACGAAATGGAACTAAGGTAGGGTTGAGATGGGGCTTCGAGCCCGGTGTTCGACTGGATTCCGAAGTCGAAGAAGGAGATAACTTGGGGCCTCGTACCCCGTGACGTCTCAGAGGACGAAGGAATGTGGCCTCACACCACTCGACGTCCTGGAGGACGAAGGACTTGCGACGCCCTGGGATGACAGAAAGGTGGCCTCACACCACTCGACGTCCCTGGGGACGAAGGAAGCTTCACTCAAACCTAGTCTAGGAGACAATGGTTGGAGGAGAAACAAAACTCAAGCTCTTTTCATTTCATCATCAATTCCCTTCTAGTGGAGAGGGTTGGGTCCTTTAAATAGGCACCCAAGGCCCATTTGAATTCAAAACATTTCAAACCAAATTACAACCTAAAAGATGGCGCCCACATGAATGGGGAAAGCTCTTCATGGCCGACCAAAATGAAGGAGGGATTGGCATGGCATGTGGGAGGGCTTGGAGAGGGGAATTGGCCTCTTGACTTCCTTCTTTGCATATTCATTTTGGGAAGGAAACATGGAGCAAGGCTTGCTTGAAGGGATGTGCTTCCTTTGATCCTTTAACGCCCTCTTGGAGTGGCTCATGGCCGGCCAAGGTGGAGAGAGCTTTGGACGTTGCAAGGTTGAAAGCTTGGAATGGGGAGTGTGTCCCTTGACCTTCCACTCTTGCATGAATACTTTGGGAAGAAGACTTGGGAGATGGCTTGCTTTGTGGCTTGGTCTCTTCATGAAATCTTCAATGCCCCATTGATGATGGATCATGGCATGATGTGGGGGAGGGAAGAGGGGGATGATGTCTCCTCCTTCCAAGGTCGCCCAAATGAAAATGGTATGGAGGGGGCGTGTGGAATGCATGAGGGGCGCCTCCTTGCTTCCTTCCTTGGATGCCCAAGTGGCAATTGATGTGGCACCACATAGGTGGCTGAGGTGGTGCCTAGGTTGGCATCTTTCCAAGTGTAAGGGATGGGTTGGCCCACAAGGAACTTGACTTGGTCTTAAAAGCCAGGTTGACTTCACTTGGGCTTGGGCCCAATCCAAACTCAGACTCGAACCAGAAAATAAATACAGGACCCATGACCTAAACTTGACCCAAATTGGTCAAGGTACAAGACTAAAACAAACTTAGACTAGGTACATGACTCAAAATTATAAAATTACTCTGGCTTATAGCCTTATTACATGACTCAAAGAAGTGTTACCCTAATCTGAGATCCACAGAGGGTTGAGGAGCCTCTGTCGGATCCTGGTGCCACACCATGCCACCCTGGAGATCTACAACCTCGATGAGTTAGTTACGATGCTGGCTCTGAAGAGGGGGTTACGAACCTCTCGCTTTACCTACTCCCTCAACAAGAAGCCTCCGAAGACTTATTCGGAGATCCTCCTTTAGGCACAAAAGTACATCCATGCCGAGGAGGCAGACTACACCAAGAGAGAGCTGGATGGGAGGCCCCAAAGAGGCAGGCCATCGAGGAAGCATCCGCTCCCTCGGCTTAGAAGATGGCAACGACCCAGTGGCCGGGGTCAAGACCCAGGATCGATCCCAGTAGAGAAGAAAAGTTCACTCCTCTCCTTGCCCCCAGAACGAAGATCTTGATGGAGATCGAGGGTGAGCACTTCTTGCACCATCCTCCTCCCCTGAGGCCATCCACTAGACATGATAGGTCCCGCAACTACCGCTTCCATCGGGACCACGGCCACGATACCGAGGAATGCCACCACCTGAAGAGGAAGATAGAAGAGCTGATCAAGCATGACTACCTCAACAAGTACATTGAGGAAGGGTGGTGTGGACATCAGAAGCCGAAAGAAACTTCACTCCAACAAGGTTAGCCTTATCCCAATTTGGATCGAAGATAATTAGGTTACCTTGTATCCTTTAGTTCAAAAATATTTTATTTTCAAGAGTCATTTCCTTTTCAAGAGTCCTTTAATTAATTTTGAGTTTCAAATCAAGAGTGTTTATTGAGTCTTGTAATTACTTTTAAAATTTCATTTCCTGTAAGTCCATTTCAAGTTTTAAAGTCTAGGTTAGTCAAGTCAGTTCAGTTTAGTTAAGTCTAATTCAGTTGAGTTAAGTCTAATCAAGTCTTAAAGCCATGAAAGCCAGCAACAAGACTCAAATTCTAGACCCCAGAATTTGACCACATGAAGAAGAGAAGACACATCAACCAAGCAAGAGAAAAGGACCATCAACTAGGACCACTGGGCGCCACATGTCATTCTTATCCAAGTAGAAGACCACCTCACCATGCCACGTCATCAGGTGCCACTTCACCAGCCACCTCATCACCCTTTGGGTGCCAACAAGGGAGATTCAAATTCAAGGAGGTTGGCCACATCCCTCCAAGTCCTCCACCAAATCCTCCAACCCCCCCCAAATCCCTCCAAACTCTCCACCAAATCCTCCAACCCCCCTTGTAATCCTCCTCGATTTGGGGAGTTTTTAAATTTCAAAAGCTAGCTTTGTGAGGCTATTAAAAGCCTTGGACGCCCATTGTAAAAGAGATTGATTTTGGGAATGAATGAAAATTGAAGTTGAAATTTTGGAAGTAGAAGTTGTCTTGTATTTTTTTCTTATGTGAAAGTTTTCCATCCTCTTCCTCCACGCCAAAGCCATTCTTTTTCCCTAGCAAAGCATCTTCCAAGCTCAAGGCAAAGGGTCCTTCGAAGTCTTTGAGTTGTGGGCTGGGTTCACCTTAACAAAGAACCAACAAGCTGAAGCCCCAAGTCCAGGGTTCTAATCTCTGTTATCCAGGTTCTTCAGTTCTGAGCATTGGTAGTTTCAAGGTATGAATCAAAAGAAGGTTGGAAAGCTCAACAAGGTAAGTCCACAATCATTAGCCCCTATTGTCTAGATCTTCTTCCTTCTTAGTTTAGGATTGTGTCTAATCAAGTAAAAGTCCAATTTCTTATAATCCTTAAGTCTTATTATGATAAGTACAATGCTAGTGTAATTAGGTTTCATTGCTCTACATACACTAATCAAATCATTAATCATATGCTTGCCGCATCAAATTGGTATCAGAGCATGGTAGAATAAGTTCCTGATTGCATAGCATTAAGTCCTTGAAGTACTTGGATCGGGGGCGTTACCAGGCCGTCCGGTCTTAGGAGAAAGTAGGGTTTAAACACCCTCTCTTCCCATTCCACGGGGATCTCCTAAGGCGTGTCGGGGTGCCATTGTGATTGACCCATGAAAAAGAAAGCCAAAGGACTTTTTAGATTTCATTTGTGAATTTTGCATTGGTCACGTTCTGTTTTTCTGCTTGCTGTATTTTCTGTAGGCTGACTGTAATCCGCCTGCAACTTCAAAGGCAAGTCACTAATTTTTTATTGAAATATTTTTTTTCTTGTTCCTTTTTAAGTCAGTTATCACCATATTAAATTTCATCATCAGAAAAAAATTATAAAAAAAATAAAAATTTCTTCAGTTCGACACTGTCATTAGGGTTATGTTCTATCCTTTTTATTTATCTTCATTTGTAGGATCTGCTTAGATTAGTATAGATTTTAGTTTTAAAATTTCTTTCATCTACATTGAAACATATAAGTTAGGAATCCTTTGTGAATTTTTCAGAATTTTTGGACATTTTTTTCATCACGTTTTCCACACCACTTTCAAATTGCAACACACTTCTGCAGCACCTTTGCATTTCATTCATCTCATGAGAAATCAAATTAAGGGCATCAATTTGACATAGGGTCAGGGTTTCATCACCTGTCCCTAGCCCAAAAATCACCAACCAGCATATCGATCCCAGCCCGTTAATTAAATTGAGTAGAACGTTAATTGCCCTAGTGGGTTAGGGACACCAACAAGTTGAGTTCAGGTTAGGGTCAAGTTAACTGTGTCAGCTAATTGGTGTGTGCTTACAGGCTTGGTGTCTAGGATTGGTGCATCAGGGCTTGTGATTTGGTCCGCCTACCTGGCCAATCTCAGATTGGTGTCTAAGGTTGGCAATCAGGGACCTTCACTCCCCTCCACCTACCTGGCTAAGTCTCATAAGTACTACTAGCTAGTTGGTTCACTTAATTAGACTTCTAATTTGTGCTCTAGGTCCAGGAAACCTTAGCTCGAGCTTGAGTCTACTTGCATGCATGAAAACTAGATCAGGAGCCTCATACTCACCAGTCCAGACCCAGTCCAGTGTAGCCATGGACCCGAATCTTGAAACCATGCTGAGAGGCCTAAATGATCTAATGGCCCAATTGAACCAAATGCTGGCTAAACAATTTTCCTTAGACCAACCAACTCCTACTATCCCATTAGCTCATATGAATGATAGGAGTAAGAACCCTGAAGTACAAGTTGAGTTCATGAATACTCAAGACTTAGGGTATCCTCAAACTGAAGGGCTAGAGAAGGAAGAAGGCAAATTTGAACCTAGTAAATATGTGTATGAGACTGACATAAGTTTAATAGATGAATATGAAGGGGAAGACTGTGAAGAGAATAACTTTAGTACCTTACCTGAGGAAACCTTTGGTAAAGAAAAGATTATTGAGCCTAGTCCTGAAACATCAGAACAACCAAAATTTAGTGAGGACTTGGTTCCGGTAAGACAATGCCCTCAGGAAGAACCCAATACTTTAGCTTCGACACAAGAACTCTTTCAGGTACCTGAGAAGAACCCAATCATTATTTTAGAAGACTTTTCTGATGACCTTCAACTACTTAGAAGCATCCCGCCTGTAGATCAAAATTTTAATCTTAAGGTCATCATGAGTAACCAAGGTTTGTTTCAAGATTCTCCTAAATTACCCCAAGTCTCGAATTCCTATTTCCTGCCTTTCCCTGAGTCTTATCATAATTTTAGAGCCATTAAGTTTCATTTTGATAAGATTACTAGGATGCATGAGCTATTAAAGCCTATTCCTTTTGCTACCTACTTTTGGAAAACCTTATGGCATTTGCTAGGAACCCATGGTAAATTCTCATGTGCATACCAGGCTAGGGTCAAACCTAAAGAGTAATTAATCTGTTAGGTTTAGGTCCTAGAAAGTCCAATAAAATTCCTCTCAATAAGGATGGCTAGTTCAGTCTGTATTTTGTAAGTGCTTATGTAAATTTCTGAGTCTGCTGAATCTTTCGCACAGCATGTCACAAATTTGCATAAAGAAATCAATAATAAGATCAAACTGAGCAATGAGACTTACAAACATTTAGCTGATTCACATAAGAGGGCTAAAGAATTCTGTGAAGGGGATTATGCAATGATTAGACTCAACCCTGAATGGTTCCCAATTAGAACCATAAAGAAGCTGCATGCCCGCGGAGCGGGACCTTTCAAGATCTTAAAGAAAATAGGGCCTAATGCATATGTTTTGGAACTTCCACCTGATATGGGTATTAGTACAACCTTCAATGTTTCAGACCTAGTAGAATACAAAGAACCACTACTAATACCTAGTGAGCCTTTTGAGCCAGAAACTTTCATTGAGAGTGAACATATTTCCGAGTGTCCACCACCAACCTTACCTGAGCAGAGAGAGAGGATTGAGAGAATCCTGGATGACAAGATCATTACTACCAGGAATAAGGACTATCAGCGATACCTGGTTCAATGGCAAGGTCAACCTGAGTCCGACAACTCTTGGATTACTCGAGAGGACCTGCAAAGACTTAACCCAGACTTGTTCGAGCATTACCAGGGCAAAACTGAACCATACTCGACTGGGTCGAGTTCTGCCCACCCCAGGAGAATTGGTGTGGACACCAGAAGCCGAAAGAAACTTCACTCCAACAAGGTTAGCCTTATCCCAATTTGGATCGAAGATAATTAGGTTACCTTGTATCCTTTAGTTCAAAAATATTTTATTTTGAAGAGTCATTTCCTTTTCAAGAGTCCTTTAATTAATTTTGAGTTTCAAATCAAGAGTGTTTATTGAGTCTTGTAATTACTTTTAAAATTTCATTTCCTGTAAGTCCATTTCAAGTTTTAAAGTCTAGGTTAGTCAAGTCAGTTCAGTTTAGTTAAGTCTAATTCAGTTGAGTTAAGTCTAATCAAGTCTTAAAGCCATGAAAGCCAGCAACAAGACTCAAATTCTAGACCCCAGAATTTGACCACATGAAGAAGAGAAGACACATCAACCAAGCAAGAGAAAAGGACCATCAACTAGGACCACTGGGCGCCACATGTCATTCTTATCCAAGTAGAAGACCACCTCACCATGCCACGTCATCAGGTGCCACTTCACCAGCCACCTCATCACCCTTTGGGTGCCAACAAGGGAGATTCAAATTCAAGGAGGTTGGCCACATCCCTCCAAGTCCTCCACCAAATCCTCCAACCCCCCCCAAATCCCTCCAAACTCTCCACCAAATCCTCCAACCCCCCCTTGTAATCCTCCTCGATTTGGGGAGTTTTTAAATTTCAAAAGCTAGCTTTGTGAGGCTATTAAAAGCCTTGGACGCCCATTGTAAAAGAGATTGATTTTGGGAATGAATGAAAATTGAAGTTGAAATTTTGGAAGTAGAAGTTGTCTTGTATTTTTTTCTTATGTAAAAGTTTTCCATCCTCTTCCTCCATGCCAAAGCCATTCTTTTTCCCTAGCAAAGCATCTTCCAAGCTCAAGGCAAAGGGTCCTTCGAAGTCTTTGAGTTGTGGGCTGGGTTCACCTTAACAAAGAACCAACAAGCTGAAGCCCCAAGTCCAGGGTTCTAATCTCTGTTATCCAGGTTCTTCAGTTCTGAGCATTGGTAGTTTCAAGGTATGAATCAAAAGAAGGTTGGAAAGCTCAACAAGGTAAGTCCACAATCATTAGCCCCTATTGTCTAGATCTTCTTCCTTCTTAGTTTAGGATTGTGTCTAATCAAGTAAAAGTCCAATTTCTTATAATCCTTAAGTCTTATTATGATAAGTACAATGCTAGTGTAATTAGGTTTCATTGCTCTACATACACTAATCAAATCATTAATCATATGCTTGCCGCATCAAAGGGGCACCCCCGGTGGACCGGAGCGAGGAGCCCCGACCTCTCGCCATCAATAATCATCCCATTGAGAAGCCGGTCGGGATGATATCCTAGGGGAAAGGAAAAATCCTGAAGAGAGGGCTAGGAGAAGAGAAGAGAGTGATAATGTACTCCCCTGCATAGGAGAGGGGACTGCTGGGGTGGTCAACCCCAATAATGAGGCCATTGTCGTCGAGATGACGATAGCGAGTCACTTTATAAAAAGAATTATGATCGATAGTGGAACTCAGCAGATATCCTTTTTTATGATGCTTTCGTAAGGATGAATTTGTCTGCTGACCAAATAAAAACGGTATTCACTTCCCTGGTGGGCTTTACCGAGGACTCAGTCAAAGTCAAGGGAGAGATTACCCTCCTAATAACTATCAAAAATCTGCCCTGGTAGAGTACAGAGCTGACAACCTTCACCGTCATAAGGCTCCCCTTGCCTTACAATGCCATCCTAGGGCATCTAGGACTCAACCTGCATAATGCCACCATCTCCACAAAGTGCCTCCTCGTTCAGTTGCCAACCCCGTTGGGGATTCGAGAGATGAGGGGGTCAAGCTAGCCAGTTCCATATTGTATGCAAACCATTCCGGGAACTCGAGGCACCCGGCTGAGCCCGCCAATCGACCAGTCGAACCCGATAGATCTAGAGCCAAAGGGCGGACCAAGTGAGCTCTTGCTATCCTTTCCCTTAGGAGAGGATCCTTCAAGGAGGTGCAGGTAGGTGCCTTGCTGCCTGAAGAAGAGAGATCTCGTCTGCTTGGCTTCTTATGAGCCAATGTGGATATTTTGCATGGACCGCCGTCGACATACTCGGCATCCCATCGGAGGTGATTATTCACAGGATGAATGTCGATCCCAGTCATCGCCCGGTCTGGCAGAAAAAGAGGAGCTTCACCCCGGAGCGGCAAAAGGCTATCAATGAGGAGGTCAAGAAATAGCTCATGACGGGTTTCATTCGTGAGGTACGCTATCTTGATTGGCTCGCTAATGTGGTGATGATCAAGAAAGCATCTAGAAAGTGGAGGATCTGTGTGGACTACACCAACCTTAATCGGGCATGCCTGAAGGATAGCTTCCCACTCTCCAAGATCGACCTCAAGTCACAAATACCTCAGCTTCATGGACACATTTTCTGGATATAATCAGATATGAATTCATCTAGAAGATAAGAAGCATACGATGTTTGTGACCGATAGAGGTACGTATCGCTACAGGATGATGCCATTCGGCCTTAAGAATGTAGGGGCCACATATCAATGCCTGGTCAATAAGGTCTTCAAGGATCAGATCGGTTGCAATATGTAGGTGTACGTGGATGACATGCATGTCATGAGCGGCCTAGAGTTGGACCATATCGTTGACCTGGCGGAAGCCTTTAATAACCTTCGCTTCCACCAGATGAAGCTGAACCTTGCCAAGTGTGCTTTTGGGATCACGGCCAAAAAATTTTTGGGATTCATGGTTACCCAGAGAGGAATAGAGGCCAACCCAGAGAAGATCTGGGTGATCATCGATTTGAGGCACCCTGCCTCCAAGAAGGAGGTACAGTGCTTGACTGGGAACATTACAGCATTAAGCTGCTTCATCTCGTGCTCCACTGAGCAATGTCAACCATTCTTCAAGGTGCTATGAAAGATGAATAGCTTCACCTGGATGGAAGATTGCCGAGAGGCATTTAAAGGGCTGAAGAATCTTCTCGCCTCACTGCCATTGATGTCCAAATTGGAGCCCAAAGAAGAACTTCTCCTATACCTGGCGGTGTCACTCGAAGTGGTCAGCTTGGTGCTAGTCCATATCGATAAGGATGATGTCCAGCGGCCAGTCTACTATGTCAGCAAGTTGCTGTGCGATGCTGAAACTAGGTACACCTGGTCAAAAAAAATCATTTTTGTACTAATAATTTCTGCGCAGCATCTTAAGCCCTACTTCCAAGCTCACCCCATCGTCGTCCTCACCGATCAGCCTCTGAGGGCCATCCTCAGCCACCCTGATACCTCGGAGTGCCTGGCCAAGTGGGTGCTGAAACTCAATGAGTTTGACATTACTTATCGTCCGCGGTCAGCGTAGAAGGCTCAGGTCCCGGCTGATTTCTTGGTGGAATGCACCCGGGCAAAAGAGGGCCCAAAGGGGACGGACCAACAGATTGAAGCCAAGCCAGACCCTTCCCGAACAAAGGTGACATGGAACTTCACATCGACGACACATCTAACACTGGTGGGAGTGGGGCCGGCCTCATCTTCGCCAATCCTGATGGGGTCATTACAGAGTACGCTTTGCGTTTCCTCTTCAAGGTGACCAACAATCAAGCAGAGTATGAGATGCTCCTTGCAAGGCTAAAGGTGTCCTGCGAGCTGGGCATCAAGGGGATAAAAGTCTTCACTGACTCTTAGCTGGTGGTGGGTCAGGTCTCTGGTGATTATGAAGCCCAAGACCCCATGATGGCGAAGTATCTGGATCGAGTGTGCTCGTACATGGCGACCCCCGAGTACTTCAATATCTTCCATATCCTGCAAGCAAAGAATGCCCAGGCTAACATCTTCTCTAGATTGGCCACCCTATTAGAGTCCTTGCTAGGGCATACCTTCATCGAGTATCTCGAGATCCCCAGCTACGAGCTTATAGCCGAGGTCCAGCAAGTCACTGTTGAAGCCGATTGGATGGACCCCTACATTAAGTGTATCACCACTAGCACCCTGCTGGGTGATTGAAAAGAAGCCAGCTTGCTCAAGAGGAAGGCCGCGCGTTACGTGATGATGGACGGGCAGTTGTATCGAAGGTCCTACTCTTAACCCCTATTGAAGTGCTTGAAACTCTCAAAGGCCGCTTATGTGCTCCAGGAGATACAAAAGGCATCTATGGCAACTATGTGGGGGGCAGAGCTCTGGCCTACAAAGCGATCCGGTAGGGGTATTTTTAGGAAACAATGCACGTGAACGTTGCCGACTTCGTGAGGAAGTGTGACGGTGCCAACGTCATGCCCACTTTCAGTGGCAACCGGCATCCCCGCTCTCTCAACTATCGGCCTCGTGGCCATTTGCCTAGCGGGGGATGGACATCTTGGGTCCTTTTTCCGCTACATCCGGGCAACGAAAGTTCTTGATTGTGGCCATCGACTACTTTACCAAGTGGGTCGAGGCCAAGCCACTAGCACGGATAATGAAGGTGAAGGTCCAGTCATTCTTTGGAAGTCCATGATCTGTCGGTTTGGCCTCCCACACTCGATTATCACTGACAATGGGAGGCAATTCGACAACTAAGCCTTCAAAAAATTTTGTGCTGACCTCGGCATCTGCCATCACTTCACTTTGATGGCTCATCCTCAGACCAACGGTAAGGCCTAGGTGATTAACCAGAATATTCTACAAGGGCTCCGCACAAGGCTGGACGAAGCCAAGGGTAGATGGGCCGGGGAGTTACCCAGTGTGCTGTGGGCCTACCATACCATGCCCCGCTCGGCCACCGGCGAGATGCCCTTTAACCTTGTCTTCAGCATTGAAGCCATGATTCCAATAGAGCTTGGCCTACCCACTCTGAGGGTAGAGCAATATGATGAAGCAAAAAATCTGGCTTGCCTCCTCCTCAATCTGGACTTACTAGATGAGACAAGAGATAAGGCCCGACTTCGGATGGCAGCCTACAGGCAGTGAGTCGTGCACTTCTATAACTCCCGCGTGTGGCCCAAGGTGTTCTGCTCGGGCGACCTCATCCTCAAGAGGGAAGAGGTATCCCAACCGGGAGAGTTCGGGAAACTCTCCCCCAATTAGGAAGGATCGTATAAAGTGGTGGAGGCCTTACTAGGTAGGGCCTACTACCTCGCTGGGCTCGACGGTGACCGATTCACGAGAACCTGGAATGCTAGCTACTTGAGGGTGTACTACCAATAATGTAAGGCCCTTTCACAATAAATTAAAGTTCCTTTTTGGTGCAACCTTGTTTTTCACCTATACAGGAACTCATCCATCACTCCAAGTCCAGCAGAATAGGCCCGAAAACTTATGAAGCCCAGCACTCTAAGCCCTGGAAGACCTTACGAAGCCCGGCACTCTAAGCTCGGAAACTTACAAAGTTCGGCACTCTAAGCCTGGAAACTTACAAAGCTCGGCACTCTAAGCCCGGAAACTTATGAAGCCCAGCACTCAAAGCCAGAAGTCCCACCTCCGAGGTCAAGAGACACCAGCAGCCCTGCCTCTGAGGTTCGAAGACACATAATCGCTTTTCTCACAGTTCAAAGATGTTGATGGGAGCCTCAAGTAATCCCTCCATTTGCCGCCTGACTCATAGCATGGCTCACTTACAAGTCCGGTGCCCCATAGCCTCATGGCTGTGCTCACAGTCCGGGGGTGGCTATAAAAGGCTATCCACTGTGTGACTCACAGCATGGTGAATCGAGAAGCTTGGCACCCTCATCAGTAAGTCGGGCACTCCCCCCTCATCAAGCCCGCACTTACCATAGCCATGCTCACAGCCAAGGGTGGCACCAAGATGCTATCCACCGCGAGACTCACAGCTCGATAAAGTAAGAAGATCCAAAGGTCTCGCATTCTAGCTCGAGCAGCCCCAAGGATCAAAGGAAAGAGGGCGAGGTGCTCCCAAGGACCTCCATGCCCATCCTAAGGCCTCGAAGTAGGCCTGGAGTAGTCAAGACCTAATGCAGGCACATGTACCATAATTGAAGAAAAGTGTTGCCTAGTAAGCAACCCAAGAGGGGAGGTGAATTGGGTTTCTAAAAATTAAATGCAAATGTGTGAACCAATTCAATAAAAAACTTAAGTGCAATGAGATGCAAGAGTAAAGTGCTCTTAAAGAGTATGCAGCGGAAATTTAAATGCAATAAATGTAAGTGCAAGAGAAAGAGACAAACAAACACAAACACAATCCAAGTATAGTGGTTCGGTGCTTTCCAATGCACCTACATCCACCCCCCAAGGTCCACTTGGGAATTCACTATAATCTCCATCGATTACAGCTAATTAGTCTTCCAGGCTGACTAATCAAAATCCCTTTTAGATTTTACAAGGCTCACCAAAAGAAACCTCTTGATTTTCAAAGGCTAACTAATAACCTCCTTGGTTTTCAACTAAGCTTACCAAAAATCTCCTTGATTTTCTAATAGGCTAACCAAAAACCTCCTTGGTTTTTCAATAGGCTAACCAAAAACCTTTACAACAAAGATAGAGTTAAAGTAAGGCAACAAGAAAAGCTTTCTTAATAAAAGTAGATATCTCTTTGAAGCTTTGAGGAATAGCTGTCTTTAACTTGATAAAGCCTCAATCAATGCTCAAGAATGTTGGACTTAAATTCTGTTGAAGGCTTTAAATACTTTGAGACTTCTTTTTGCTTGAAGGTGGTTGCTCTCAATGAATGGGAGTGAATGCACTTGCTTTTCTTTTTCTATTGTTGATCTTTTTGTGTTCCAATTCAATTTGAATCACTTAAATACCATTCCAATGCCTTAAAGTCAGTTTATGACTATTAGACATAAAAAACTAGCCGTTGGGAGCCAAGAGGGCTGAGTTCTACATTTCAAAAATTAGCCGTTACTGTTCCCAGAACTCCAAGTGTCGACACGTCAAGCTGTGAGTTGACACTTAGGGCGATACTTAAGTTTCATGAGTCAACACCAAGTTCAAATTTCTTCATTGAAGCTCTCTGAAATTCTCAGGTGAGTTGACACTTCTTCTGGTGAGTCGATACTTAAGTCGACACTTGACATCATGAGTTGACACTTCAGGCAAGTCTTCAATTTCAGCAAATTCTGTATCAAAATTTTCTTAGGCCTTGAGCCAATCCTCGATTCGACACCTTGAGTCGACACTTGACTGGAATGAGTCGACACTTCAGCTATGCCATCTGAAACTCTTTCTATATATCGGCTTGAGTCAACACTTCCACTACCATGAGTCGACACTTGAGTTGTGAGTCAACACTTTGAGTCGATACTTGCTGAGATTTCTTTAAAAACCATTGAACCTTTGCTAAAATCAATATGCACTGCACTATTTAAGTCCTTTCAAGCAATCTTCAAGTACTTAAGTTCATTTAAAACTGATCTATCATTCATGGAAGGGACTTCTTCATTTTTGACAAGCAATCAAATCTTGTTAAGTTGATGAGTACATTTTTTTATGAAAACATACTTTAAAGAAATAGTTAGTACTCAACTTATACTTAAATATTTTGTTTATCATCAAAATTAATAACGGAGTCAACAATCTTCCCCTTTTTGATGATGACAAAACCTTTAAGTATAAACCATATAATACGCTCTTAAAAAGAATTTTCAATAGACATAAAGCTTATTGCAATATGTATTCAAATAAAGAAAGGTAAGAGATGAAGTTTAAAAGATCATTTGAATCGAGTTTAAACTAAGAGTATCAAAGCTAAAAAAAAGAAATTCATGTGTCATGATACTCTAAAGAGAACATGCTCAAGAATAATAAATTTAACAATGAAACAAGGTGAAAGTAATCAAAGAAGAATTTTTTGAACAATAGATTGAAGAGTATAAATACTCCCCCTCAAGAGGTGATATAAAAAATTAATTTTCAAAGATCTTTCAAAGACAAAAAGCTAAAATTAAACATCTAATATTTAGGATTTTGCATGAAATTTTAGCAAAACAGATTTTGCAATTCAAAGAAGGGATTACTCCCCCTCACTTAATGCTCAAAACATTTTTCTCAAACACAAATAGATTTTTCATTTTATCTTCATTGCAAAACTTATCTTCATTGCAAAAGAAATATATATATCTTTCATCTTATATCTTTCACTTATCTCTCCCTTTATCTTTTATACCTACCTCTCCCCCTTTTTATCAACATTAAAAAGGAATAGAGAAAATAGAGAAAATAAAACACTGAAATTAAGTAATACAATTCATTCATTCAGAGGAGATAGCAACCAAAGATATAGCATAAAGTAGAACATTTCAATCATTCATAATGTTTCATACATTGATACAAGTTTGATACATAAGAGTAAATAAACATAAAAGCATACAAGGAGTATAGAAATATAAACTAGCTAAATATAAAGACTATCCTAAGCACTGTCCTCGTCATCCGAGGATTGAATCTTGATTGGTCCTATATTAGTAAAAGCACGGGATCGAGGCCATATAGATCGAAGATCATGAAGATGGGTCCTGGTCGGTCTCGATGGAACACGATAGCCTCGTCCTCTGCATCTAACATAAGTCCTACCTCTAGCTAGTATAGAAGAGGTAGAAGCTAAGTCAGTAGCAGGAACAACACTGACAAGAATGGCAGTATCAAAATCAGTATGAAACAGTGTATGATCAAAGATAGGTCTTGAATCAAGATGGTGGAAACCAGGGGTGTAAAATCCTAGTTCCCTGATAAGGGAAGATGTATGCAATGAGGGAGAATAAATAATAGGTGTATCATAAACTGAAGGTATGACAGGAGTAGGTGCATGAATGGGAGTATGATCAGCAAGTCTGGAGAGAGGAGTGGGTAGAATAAGAGTCTCGAAAGATGAACTAGATGGATCATGAATGGAACTCCTAGGAATGTCAGCTACAGTCTTCGGTACTCGCTCTATCATTAGATCTACCATGTCAAACTCATCAAAGTCAGTCACATCATCATCCAAATCTGGTCCAGGAGTAGGTGGTGTTGGAGCTGAAGTATCAGGAGCTCTACCGGAAGATGGTCTATCCAAGGTAGACAGAATGGCAGAGATCCCATCTCTCAATCCTCGATGGCTCTCTCTCTCATCTCCATGTGAAACCTATCGACTCGCTAACAAATAATCATCACCTCAGTCTCAATGCGAGTGACCCTGTCCTCTAGACTCTCTAAACTCCAAGTATATTAGACTGTGCTGGCTCAGGCTGATGAACTAGCTCTGGCTACACTGAAGGCTCAGGCAATGTCTCAGATGTCTCTTTGTGAACCTTAGATGGCCCTACCTGTCCAAAAAAGATGCGCTCCTCCTCTACTATATCCTCATCTCTGTTAGTGGCTTGACCAGATATGCATCATCTCCACTGGCCTCTAACAAGCTAATACCCCATCCAGTGCAATGATCTTATGTTATTGACATCAATGTGCAGTAGCTACCAGTAGGACTCATCATCCATAACTACTCCATAAGCTCTAAATAGTAGAATCAGCTCCATGCTGTAGGGCAGACATAATCTCTAACTGATCGATGTCTCAGTCAGCTGATGTACCATGAGTACCGGGAGGCATACTAGTGTGTGCTATACCAGAGAAACCATCACTAACAACTCTCGCTCTGTGATGAAGTCAAAATGGCCGGTCTTCGGTAGAAGAATCCAGAGGCACCAAAATAAGGCAGAGGCTTCTCAACTCTCTGTGTATCACTTAATGACATTTGAGTTCACTGTAATAAAGCTTAGTCCAGCTAAGTTGAGTCCTGTATTAGTCAGCTCATGTTGAGCTAGTCCAGTCCAGTATTAGTCAGCTCATGTTGAGCTAAATTTAATTTTTTAAGTCCTGTCCAAGCATACTGAAGGCTCAAGACCACATCATACAAGTGAAGACCAAGTCCGACCAGATTGAAGACATGGAAATTTAGCCCAAGTTCAACCTAGCTTGAAGACTTGAAGACCACCAGGAGGAGAAAATGAAAACAAGAACAAACCGGAAGCCCTGGACCAGCCGGAAGCAAACTGGGCCAGCCCAGGCCCATGAAGGAGATTAGGGCACCATTTTTTATGGTGACCCTCCTCTTGGTCGGCCACTTAAGGTCACCCCCTTGGCCGACCAAGACAAGGAGAGGGAGAGCAAGTTTAGGGATTTTTTACCTATGTTGCCTTATATTCCTAGTTAGGGTTTGAAAGGGAGAAGGAGTCCTATGTAAAGTCTAAAGTACCCTTACCTGGGGCCCAATGTTAAGGGTCTATTTAAGGGACCCTAGTCTCTTGTATGAAGATTACTTTTGATATATGAAAATACTTGAGTTTCCTTCAACTTTTGTGTGATACCCTACTGTGTGCATAAAGGGGTTTTATGAGTTCTTCTTCCCGTTGTTTGCAACTGCATCCTGCTGCCAGCCAAATCCTCCAGAGCCTTGGCCACCCACTCCAACATTCCTTTTCCCTTTGCCATTTTCCTTTATTTTCTTGATCTCCTCTAAGTTTCCTAACCCCTGACAGGTCATTTGTAGGTCCTCGAGTTCCTACGAATCCAACGACTCCAGCCAAGCCTCAATCGAACCACCGAGCAGAAAGATGGGTATCCACGAGTCATTGGCTCGGTTTTCCAGGCCGCATCCATTGATGAATGAGAGATCCCTTCACTGTGATCTTCATCGAGCACTTCAGACATTGTCAGGTACACCCCCTCTGCCACCAGTAGTTTTATTGTAGGAGAACTTGCCCTAACCGAGGCTTCTCAGCCCCGGCGATCCTTCTTTACTACTTTGCTAGGTTCTAATCTGCATGCTTGACTTCTAAAATTCATAGAGAATTCCCTATAACTTATTTTGATCTAATTTTTGGGATTTAATCTCTTAACCCCACATATAAAACACAAAAAAATAATTGCATGCATATTAGTCCCGCATCAAGCAAACTCATCTCAGGCCTCAGCCTCGAAGCTACTATAGTGGCTCCCTCAGGTAAGTCATCTATCTCGAAAATGCAATGGAGACCACTGACTCTGTCCACTAAGCTGTCCACAACTGATCCTCTCATGGGTATATCCTATACTCTACTCATAATCTCTAAGGACATTGGGACATCTCTGCCTCGAACTTGAGCAATCCATCCATTGCTATCTCGGGCAAGCAAATCATAGAACTCTCGAATCAAACCTGGGTAGAATCTCTATGTCAAGGAGCAAAATGGCACCAATCTTGAGCCACTGACCTATCCTAAACTACTGCTAATCAATGAAATAAAAGTCCACATGACATCCTCCAATGATGGTCTTCGATCCCTTGTGATTTGCTGCAAGAAAGAGAGGTCTGACTGGAATCTCAAGCTCCACAGCTGCTCTAACCTCATGTCTTGCCTTTGTTCTCCTCTCTTCTTCTTGATTGGATGGTCTTGGATGCTAGACAACTTGCTTCCTAAGCCCCATTCCAAAGATACAAGATGGAAATGCAAGAGGGGAACAAATCTAGGATTTCTAAGGTGCTAAATCAAAGAGGAACGGGGAAAATAATAGAACCTGAAGGAAAATCCATCCCAAACAAGAATTCGAGAGGTTGGAGTTGAAATCTGGAGGGACGAAGTTGTTGGAATAGTATTAGGGATGAGTAAACTCGATTTGGAAGGAAGAAAACAATGAAAACACTTCATTTTCTTATTTTTATCTCGGTCTATTGCTGCACAAGTGTCGACTCACGACACAGAGTCAAGTGTCGACACTTCCAGGTGTCGACACTTCAACTTAAAATCGAAAGAAAAATAGGAAAAAAAGCATTGATCAAAATGAATAGAATTTCAATAGAACTCAAGGAGATTAAACATGATTAATAGCAAATTTGATCATTCAAGGGTCAAAGAATATGAAGAGATAGAATTTTTTAATCAAAAGGGTTGATGATCCCAAGTTCTCTTCTAATCATACTGAACCGATCTTCTTGAAGAGGTTTAGTCAATATATTAGCTAATTGCATTTTAGTATTAACAAATTCAAGTACAACATCTTTGTTTTCAACATGATTTCTAATAAAATGATGCTTAATTTCAATATGTTTACTTCTTGAGTACTGAACAGGATTTTTAGTTAAGCTTATTGCACTAGTATTATCACATTTTATGGGTGTCTTAGTTAGTTTGATTCCAAAATCTTCAAGTTGTTTCTTAATCCATAAGATTTGAATGCAACAACTTCCTGCTGCAATATACTCAGCCTCAGCCATGGATAGTGCAACTGAAGTTTGTTTCTTGCTAAACCAAGAGATTAAGTTAACTCCAAGAAATTGGCAAGTTTCACTAGTACTTTTTCTATCAAGTTTACAACAGCAAAATCAGCATCAGAAAATCCAATTAAATCAATAGATGAATCTCTAGAATACCATAAATCAATATCAATTATACTAGATAAGTATCGAATATGCACTTAATAGCCAATAGATGAGATTCTTTAGGATCAGATTGATATCTAGCACATATACAGACACTAAACATGATATCTGGTTTACTAGCAATCAATACAATAAAGAACCAATCATTCCTCTATATAGTTTTTGATCAATAGATTTACCATGTTCATCTTTATCAAGTTTACAAGAGGGGCTCATAGGTGTACCTATTGACTTAGTAGTCTCCATCCCAAACTTCTTTAAGGTTTCTCTTATATACTTAGCTTGGTTGATGAAGATTTCATCCTTAGTTTGCTTGATTTGGAGTTTGAGAAAGAAATTGAGTTCTTCCATCATGCTCATTTCGAACTCTTGCTGTACAAGCTTAGCAAACTCTTGACAAAGCATTTCATTAGTAGCATTGAATATAATATCATCAACATAAATTTGTACTACTAATAAATCATCATTTTTTTTTAGAAATAAAGTTGTGTCAACATGGCCTCTAGAGAAATTATTTTCAATCAAAAACTTACTGAGTCATTCATACTATGCTCAGGGTGCTTGTTTTAAACCATAAAGAGCTTTGTATAGTTTAAAAACATGATCAGGATGTGCATGATTTTCAAAACCAGGTGGTTGTTCAACAAATACTTCTTCAACTACATAACCATTCAGAAAAGCACTTTTAACATCCATTTGAAAAAGTTTGAAGTTCACAAAATATGCAAATGCTAAAAGTAATCTAATAGCTTCAAGTCTAGCAACAGGTGCAAAGGTTTCATCAAAATCAATGCCTTCCTCTTGATTATAACCTTTAGCCTTGTTCCTAGTAACAATTCCATTTTTATCCAAATTATTCCTAAAAATCCATTTTATGCCAATGATTGAAACATTAGATGGTCTTTCTATTAGAGTCCAAACATTGTTTCTTTCAAACTAATTTTATTCTTCTTGCATTACATTAATCCAATTAGAGTCTTTTTCAGCATCTTCAAAACATTTTGGTTCAATTTGAAAAACAAAAGTAATATAATCACATTCATTTCTAATTGAATATCTTGTTATTACCCCTTTTAATGGATCACCTAGGATTAACTCCTTAGGATATCCATGAGCATACCTCCACTCCTTGGATAGATCTTGATGCTTTTGTGTGGATTGTATAGCTTCTTCTCTTTCATTTTTGTCTTGATCTTCTTTACTTTATTAAGAAGGTTGATCATCCAATATCAGCTTCTTTAACTTTTCAGCTCCTGCACATGCATCAAAAGTATCCTCTTTTCTAGAGAATTTGTTAGCAGACTCTTTAAAGACTACATGTACGGACTCCCCTACTACTAAGGTTCTCTTATTAAAAATTCTGTATGCCCTGCTTAATGTAGAGTATCCTAAGAAGATACCTTCATTATACTTGGCATCAAAATTTTTAAATTATCTTTACTATTATTCATGATAAAACATTTACAACCAAAAACATAAAAATATTTTAAGGTTGGTTTTCTTTGTTTCCAAAGCTTATATGGAGTTTTCTTTAAAATAGAATGAATTAAAACACGATTCAAAATATAACAAGCAGTATTAATTACTTCAATCCAAAAATACATTAGCAAATCATTTTCACAAAGCATAGTACATACCATTTCTTCTAAAGTATAATTTTTTCTCTCTACAACCTCATTCTGTTGAGGTATCCTAGGTGCAGAAAAATTATGTTCAATCCCTTTTTCATTGCAAAAGTTTTCAAAATCCTGATTTTCAAATTCAGAACCATGATCACTATGAATGCAAATTACTGAAGTACCTTTTTTATTTGAAACTTTTCGGTAAAACTTCATGAATGCTGAAAATGATTCATCTTTGTGAGCAAGAAATAAAATCCATATAAACTATGAAAAATCATCCACTATAACTAATCCATATCTCTTACCTCCTAAACTAGATATTCTAGTTGGTCCAAAGAGATCCATATGGAGTAGTTATAATGGCCTAGTAGTTGTAACAAAACCTTTAGGTTTAAAAGATGTTTTTACTTATTTTCTAAATTGGCATGCTTCACAAACTTTATCCTTTTCAAAACTAAGTTTTGGCAAATCTCTTACTAAGTCCTTATTGGTAAGTTTTGAAAGTAAATACATGCTAGCATGACCTAGTCTACGATGCCAAAGCCAAGTAGTCTCATTTATAGTAGAATTCATTGCAACTAGGCATTCTCCATTAGGCAAAGATAGATTATCCAAATCTACTAGATAGATATTACCATACCTTTTTCCAATGAATTTTACTCTATTTTTATCAAGACTAGCAACATGCAATAAGATGATTCAAAAATAACTTGAAAACCCTTATCATAAAATTGACTAATACTTAAAAGATTATGCTTTAAACCTTCAACTAAAAGTACATTATTAATGCAAGTAGAAGGGAAGATATGAACCTTACCAGTACCAATGATTTTTCCTTTATCGTTATCTCCGAAGGTCACGCTCCCTCCATTTATTGCCTCAAGAGAGGTGAATTGCTTCACATCTCCTGTCATGTATCTTGAATAACCACTATCAAGATACCATAGCCTGTTGTTTTCCTTGGTTGCAAGACACACCAGTAAAACAAATCAAGTTTTGTTTTTAGGTATCCAAGCCAACTTGGATCCTTTAGGGTTAGTACTTAAATTGGTTTCTTTTGGAATCCAAATCTTTCCAAAATTATTGATTTTTCTTAAATTGCATTGAAAAGCTTTTGGCCTAATTTTTTGCATGGAAAACATGTAATGCTTGATGATGCAGGTACAAAAAAATTTTGAAATACCTTTGCTATTTTTGAGATTTATATCCTAATCCTACTTTATTAAAAATAGCTCTTTAATTATTTAAAAAAGATTTAATTTTTCAGAACTATAAGTGAACTTTTTAACAAAGGGTTTTATTTTATCAAGTTTATTTTTATAATTTTTGTTTTCTATTTCTAGATCTTTGTTTTTCTTTAAAAGGTCACCATTTGAAACAACAGCTTTAGGTCTTTTTAAAACTTTATTTTTTATTGTTAAAGCTTTGTTTTTCTTTTCTAAAACATCATGTTTACTTTTCAATTCATTAACTTCATTCAAAAGAGAATTATTTTCATGTGAAAAACTATTTACATGCTTTTTCAATTTTCTATTTTTAAAAAGAATCAATTTATAATTACGCATCAATTCATCAAATGCATTTTTCAATTCATCAAAAGTAAAATCCATTTCATAGTTAGAAATTATCTCTTCTTGCTCTTGTTGTGCAATGAAAAACATAGATTGGCAACTTCAGTTGGTTCTTTATCTGAGCTGGAGTCCTCGCTGTCACTCTAGGTCGCCATCATAGCTTTCTTTCTAAGCTTCTTTCTTGATTTCTTTAGAAAAGGACAATCAAACTTATAGTGTCTTGGCTTCTAGCATTCAAAGCATATAGGTGATTCCTTCTCCTTTTCTTTTTCTTTCTCCTTTTGTTTTTCCTTGTCTTTACTTGTTTGGAACCTTTTCTTGTAAGGAAATTTTCTTCTTTTCATAAATCTTCTGAACTTCCTTGCTAGAAGATCTTCCTCACTCTCATCCTCTTCTTCTTCTTCTGATTCTTCATTTGAGGATTCTTCTTGAATTGTCGACTTGAAGGCTATCCTCTTTTTCTTTTTATCCAAGTCCATAGATTTCTGCTTCAGATTTAGCTCATAAGTCATGAGTGATCCCACTAGTTGCTCCAAGGGTAATTTGTCAACATCTTTGGCCTCTTGTATAGCGGTCACTTTTGGATCCCATGAAGTTGGAAGTGACCTGAGAATTTTGTTGACAAGATCGGCATTAGACATGACTTTACCTAAACTTCTCATGCCATTAACAATGTTTGTGAATCTAGTATACATGTCAATGATAGATTCATTTGGTTCCATTTGAAACATCTTATAAGTGTGTACTAACATGTTTACTTTTGTATTATTCTCTTGATCAGTACCCTCATGGGTAACTTCAAGTGTGTCCTATATTTTCTTAGCAGATGTACATGTAGAAATCCTATTGAACTTACTAGGATCTAATGCACAATAAAGGAGATTCATTGCTTTCGCATTAATCTTGGATTGTTTAATGTCATTTTTATACCAATCCTCTTCGAGCTTTGGGATAGAAATACCATTAACCATAATCGAAGAAATATGTGGACCTTTATCAACAACTTTCCACAAATTATAATCTATTAAATGCATATAAATTCTCATTCTAATTTTCTAATACGTATAATTTGTTCTATTAAAATATGGAGGTCTATTTGAGGCTTGTCCCTCAACTACACTAGTACCAAGGGGGATTGCCATAGATCTTTACTCAAGACGGTTAGACCTATATACTAAGAACGTGGCTCGATACCACTTGTTGCCCACTAAGCAACCCAAGAGGGTGGTGAATTTGGTTTCTAAAAATTAAATGCAAATATGTGAACCAATTCAATAAACAACTTAAGTGCAATGAGATGCAAGAATAAAGTATTGTTAAAGAGTATGCAGCAAAAATTTAAATGCAATAAATGTAAGAGTAAGAGAGAGACAAACAAACACAAACATAATCTAAGTATAGTGGTTCGGTGCTTTCCAATGCATCTACATCTACTCCCAAAGGTCCACTTGGAAATTCACTATAATCTCCACCGATTACAGTTGATTAGTTTTCCGAGCTCACTAATCAAACCTCCTTTTGGTTTTTACAAGGCTCACCTAAAGAAACCTCTTGGTTTTCAAAGGCTAACCAATAACCTCCTTGATTTTCAACTAGGCTTACCAAAAACCTTCTTGGTTTCAAAAGGCTAACCAAAAACCTCATTGGTTTTCGAATTGGCTAACCAAAAATCTCCTTGGTTTTCCTAATAGGCTAACCAAAAACCTTTACAACAAAGATAGAGTTAAAGTAAGGCAACAAGAAAAGCTTTCTTAATAAAAGAAGATATCTCTTTAAAGCTTTAAGGAATTGCTATCTTTAACTTGATGAAACTTCAATCAATGCTCAAGAATGTTGGACTTGAATGCTCTTGCAGGCTTTGAATGCTTTAAGACTTCTTTTTACTTGAAGGTGGTTGCTCTTAATGAATGGGAATGAATGCACTTGCTTTTCTTTTTCTATTGTTAAACCTCTTATGTTCCAATTCAATTTGAATCACTTAAATACCATCCCAAGGTCTTAAAGTCAGTTTATGACCGTTAGACATGAAAAACTAGCCATTGGGAGCCAAGATGGCCAAGTTCTGTATTTGAAAAACTAGCCATTACTATTTTTAGAACTCCAATTGTCGACACTTTACGCTGTGAGTTGACACTTAAGGTCGACACTTAAGTTCCATTAGTCGACACCAAGTTCAAATTTCTTCATTGAAGCTCTCCGAAATTCTCAGGTGAGTCGACACTTCTTCTGGTGAGTCAACACTTGACATCTATGAGTCGACACTTCGGCAAGTCTTCAGTTTTAGCAAGTTCTGTATCAAAATTTTCTTAGGCCTTGAGCCGATCCTCAAGTCGATACCTTGAGTCGAAACTTGACTGGCATGAGTCGATACTTCAGCTGTGCCATCTGAAACTCTTTCTTCGTACCGACTTGAGTCGACACTTCCATTGTCATGAGTTGACACTTGAGTTGTGAGTCAACACTTTGAGTTGACACTTGCTGAGATTTCTTTAAAAATCATTAAACCTTTGCTGAAATCAATATGTGCTACACTATCTAAGTCCTTTCAAGAAATCTTCAAGTACTTAAGTCCATTTAAAACTGATCTTTCATTCATGGAAGGGACTTCTTCATTTTTAACAAGCAATGAAATCTTGTTGAGTTGATGAGTATATTATTTTATGAAAACATACTTTAAAGAAACAGTTAGTACTCAACTTATACTTAAGTATTTTGTTTATCATCAAAATCAATAACGGAATCAACAGAAAGGTAGTAGGGAACTGCACCAAGCTCATTGGGTGAACCAGCCTATTTTCTCATTGTTAAGATAAGCCCCCTGCACCCCCAAGAATTCTATGAAAGTGCTTAAAAAAAAAGGAAGAAGAAGGAATAAAGAAAAGAAAAAGAAAGAAGAGAAGAAGAGAAGGAAAGGGGATGAGCGAGGTGTTGGGAATTGTGTCCCAAAGCCAATCATATAGGCTGTAGATGGTTGTGCTACTTTGTATATGAATTTTTTATAATAAATAAAAGTTATTTATTTTTGGCTGTCCATCATTTTACATTTTCCTGTAATGAATTCTTGTATGATGGAGTCCTTAGAACTACATTATTTGATATAAAGAGGATATATCAAGTAGTTCTTAAACTGGTTCACAACCAAATGATACATTGTTATAGGACGATGATGTATCAAGTATAGGTTGTTGTATGTCACATTTGTTGGTTATCCTCTTAACCAAGGAGTGTAGAGACACTGATGTGACATACAAATGAAGTGTAGACACTTCACTAAACGTGACCATCTGCGGAGCTCCCTTCTGCTAAAGGGGTTGCTCGTGAAGGGATATGAGTATATGTATCTCTTAGACCTGAGGTCATAATGGCAGCTTGCAAGCAACTCACTGTACTTTGGTGCCGGACTACCTAGATTTCTAATCCAGTGATGGAAGGTTTCTGGGTGCAGTCAAGTACTTGTGGAGCGGTGGTAAATCAAGATGGAATTGACCTCTCCAAATAGTTTGGAGTGAATGACTCACTATGTCTCAATTCAGCAAAACCTTGGCCAGGGTAGTTCTTGTGAGGAGTCATTGAACTTGTGAGGTTGAGACA
Organism: Areca catechu; assembly: GCA_021397845.1. NCBI lineage: Eukaryota > Viridiplantae > Streptophyta > Magnoliopsida > Arecales > Arecaceae > Areca > Areca catechu. Next base: position 44,265,577 of record CM038041.1, on the reverse strand, counting down.
TGATCTAGATAGACCAAATTAGGGTTGGCAGTCTAACCCTAGGTCATCCTGAGCATTGTAAGGTCAAAGGGATGAATTATGCGGCAACCATATGCCAGAGGTTCTTGTGAGGTGCTCTACATCTTCGACCTATCCGGATGTCGGGTATCATTGCTAGATGGGGACTTTGACTGGTACTGAAAATGTTCCAGTGCTACCCGTTTAGTGTTCGAACCTATGGGGTCACACACCATAGAGGATTTCTATCTGATCTTTTGGACTGATCAATGATTGAGAATCGTTTGCCGTCACCTGAAGTCAATTTGGTTGACTTTGCTCCAAGTGTCGACACTTGGATTTTTGCAGGTGTCGACACTTGTTGAAGTGTCGACACTTGGTAATTTTTGAGTGTCGACATTTTCTATAATGAGCAAAAATTCTAGAAGGTTTTCGTGGAGATTTTTTGGGCAGGTTTGACCTGGTTTGAATTTCGAATTCAAACCAGTTTTGGCTCAAAACCTTTATGGTATGAAAGTCATACTTGCCCAAATGGGTCAGACCCATTTGGCATGCCCATGATCCTCTCCCCCATTCTCTCCTCTCATCTCTCCTCCTTCCTTCTTCTCCCTCTCCCTGCTGCCCCTATAAATGTGAGACATTGTGGTGGCTGCTGGGGTTAGACATTCAAGAGCAACAACTATTTCTTGGGAGAAAAGGTTGAGAAGAGTGAGAGCTTTAGGGTTGGGTGTGAGCTACCTAGCAATCAAGCTAGGTCTTGGAAAAGAGATTTGGGAAGGGGTTCCTGCTATCTTCCTTGTCTTCCTAGAAGAAGAAGTTTGGCCCATGGATCCCGAAGAGTTAGCACTCCGAGGGAGTTTATCAGAGTTGAGCCCAAGTGTGGACATCCTGTAGAGGCCAGATGCTTGTGTGGCTCGAGCACCCTCTTCCTCATCAGAGCTCTTCGCTGCTTCTCTCCAGCACTCGCCGAGGTATAGAGGTATGACCTTTATGTTTATGTTGCTTTCTTGTTTTTGATGTTATATGCATGCTAGGTTTTTATACTAGATCTTGTTGCCGGCAGATCGGTAGATAGTTTTGATCTATCTACCGAGCCTTCTGTTGTGCTTGATTTAAAATTATTTTAAAATACATATTCTCTGCCCTGTTTTTCTTGCATAATGTATGCTAGGTGTAGGTGTTTTTCACCTTCACGAGGAACGGCAGCTGAAGAAAAGAGGTGCTTCATTAACAAAATTCTTTTTACATTTTTTCATGAGGCATCCCTGACAAACCAGGTGTCCTCTCGAACCCTAAGTACAAAGGAAAAGAGGAAAGCCTATGCATCGATGGTTGGATCCTTCCCGGGCCAACAAGTGACCTAGATCATCGGTGGAGCATCCTGGGAGGCTTCGGATTCCGCCTCCACTTTAATCTCCTCCGGCTCTGGCTCCACCTCGATGATGGGTTCATCTTGCTACCCGGGGAACGGGAGAGAAGGCTGGATGCTATCCAGCCCCTTCAGCCTGAAGAAATAAAAGGCCTTGTTCTTAAAGTCTCTGAATCCCTGGTGGAAGGAGTCTAGAACAGCTTCCACAACTTCATCCCTAAAGGCCTGGGATGCCATGAACTTAGGGATAGCCTCAGCAGCCTGTTTTTTGGCCATCTCCATCAATGCAATGGCCATCGTAGCCTTTTCCACAGCCGCTATGGCCCTGACTGTCTACTCCTCCAGCTAAGCTTGAAGGGTCTGTGCTCTCCCCTTCAGGCAAGCCACCTTCGCCACAAAGGCGGCCGCCTCTTCGGCTTGGCAGGAGCCGACCCTCCTCTCCTCAGCAAGGGCAGCCTCAAGCTCAGCCACCTTTTTCTCGAGCTCAGATACTTTTGTCTAGGCCCCGGCCAGCTAAGCCTCTAGCTTCCGGGCCTGGCCAGATAGGCCCCGGGCCTCATCCCTCTCCCTACGAAGGTGAATCCCGTATTTTTCTATTCCTCGGCAGGCATCTCATAGGAGCTGCATGTCAACCACCACCTGCACCAAGAATGGTGATTGACGTCCCTTATGAAAAAGGTGGAAAATGAAGTACATATTCGAAGATGGCTTACCGACATTAGCCGAGCAAAGGCATCAGTGGCGAGCTCCACCACCGGCCATCCCACCCGATTATGGTGGTCCGATGGCTAGATTAGGGTGTTAAGGATATCCTTTGCCACCCTGCCATCCTGGGATATCATGGAACCCATGAGAAGAATGATAGTGAACTCCTTGGCTTCCTAGCTCGGTGACTTGGGCGGCCCGGTCAAGATCGACGTACCCTTTGGAGGAGGCACCACACCACATTTGGGGGACCACAGCTGGTGGCTCCAGCCCTAGGTCATGGAGGCGGTCCTCGGTGGCAGCGGATCCCACCTCCCTCGCTGCTTCCAGCTATGACAGATCATCGATGCATGGATGGGCCACTGGAGATGGAGGAGCCCCATCCATCGGCCTAGTCTCGCTCCTGGGCTGCCTGGGAGGGGTATGGACCCTTGGTTGAGATGGTGCATGAGGGGTGACTGGTCCCCTCATGTCAAAGCTATCACCAGGCCCCCGCCTCGGTTCCTTCGGGACTCCCCCTCGGGCCCTTTAGAGCGGCCCTCTTTCGAGGCATCCCGCGGAGCTCCTCAAAGCTGAACCTCATCCTTATGACATGAGATAAACCGGTTAGCCCTATTCCTGAACCTAACCCATGGCTGAGAGAAAAAGAAGCCTGATGATGAGTTTTACCCCGGGGTTGGACCTAGATGATCCCAGCTTCGACGAGATTCCACTCACATAGCAAATCCCAAGGAGACGGGACCTAGGGGAGACGAGCCAATCGAATATTTTCCTATCGGTCGACTCGATTATAGATTATTGATTGCAAGAAGTGTCCGGGTCACTCTAGACCAAGTCTGCTCCCTCGACCGAGATAAAAAAAAACCTATGCTTCCATCCCTTGATAGAGGTGGGGAGGTCAAGTTTGAAGCACCCCTTACGGGGGGACATAGACCACCACCCGTCATCAAAGGGGTGGCGCTTCAGGGTCAAAAGAGCCCTGAAGAGGGAGAAGTGAGCAACAATCCCATTGTGGTTGTAGAGGATAATAAAACAGAAAATGGTCCGGACAACATTGGAAGCTGAGCCAGAACCAGACGGTAGTTACTGAGAAAGGCAAAGAAGAAGATATGAAAGGGAAGATGAAGGCCTACGAAGAAGAAGTCTTCATATAGGGCTATCTAGCCCGGGCCACTGGAGGTGACCCTATCCCTCGGTCCGGGAATAGAAAGTCGAATGGAGTCAGAGATCCCAAACGACCTTCAGACATGGAAGAGATCCTCATCGGTCATCACTAAAGCAATGTCGATGGGATCGCCGGACTCCCTAACAGAGGAGACAGGCAGAGGAGAAACCACGGGGGGTCCAATCATGATCCCCATCTGACAGGGCCCCCTATGAAACACAAACGGGACTTCCTCCTCTTCACTATCTGAAGAAGGAGACCCCGGCTGGGAAGGTCCCGCACCATCGGAGAGACCTTGACTATGGCGTCCCCCACCGGAAGGACTCTCAGAAGTGACAGAAAAGTGAAGGAAGGAACTTGGAAGCCCTAGCGAGGGTACTCTCCGATGCAAGCCGAAGGAGGAGAGCAAAGGAATGAAGGGAGGACAAGAAGGAGGCCTTACCTGCCGAAACTTCATGACCTTGCCCAAAAAAAGGGAAGAAGCTTTCTCTGGAAGAAGAAACCTTGCCTTTTGCCACTTGGAGAACTTTTAAGAAATGGAAGGACATGTCTTTTTTAAACGGGCCGAGCCCTGTCTCCTCATACTTGTGAAAAACATGCATCAAGTTTCACCCCGAGCTAGCCGAGGCATGCCACGTGTCGAGGGCGATCCTCCAAATTGGGAGCGCCCCCTCTCAAACCAGGCGTGGCAATTATGCCCACTCCTAAAGAAGGGTGGCATGGTGTCACCCTATTAGCATGAAGGCCCGATCTTTGGAGCAATGGCATGTAAGTCATTAATGGCACAGAACGGGCTACCCCTCCATGTCAGCGTAACAATTACTCCTCTCGCCTGGAGTGCTGCTTCATTCTCCGGGCTTAGGAGTGGGGGGCATCTAATGTGAATGGTATAATACATCTGCGACGTGCAGTATGCAGGCGGCCACACTGTTGAAGGACCTTCCACCTTGGCACGGTGGCTAGGTAAAGATCTAAGACAAGCCCTCCTGCTGAGGTCAGCTCCCAACCAAGCCGAGCTCACGAGGAGAGCCCTCTAGCTCAGGTCAACTCCTGGCAGGGGTCGAGCCCGTGCCTCCAAGATGAGCCCTCCTACCGAGGTCAGCTCTCAACTGAGCCGAGCTCACGAGGTGAGCCCTCTGGTCGAGGTCAGCCCTCTGGTCGAGGTCAGCTCCCGGTAGGGGTCGAGCCTGTGCCTCCAAGACAAGCCCTCCTGCCGAGGTAAGCTCCTAGCCGGGCTGAGCTCATAAGATGAGCTCTCCGACCGAGGTCAGGTCCCAGTAAGAGTCGAGCTTATGCCTCCAAGACGAGCCCTCCTACCGAGGTCAACTCCCAATCGGGGCCGAGCTCACAAGGCTAGCCCTCCGGCTGAGGTCAGCTTCCAGTAGGGGTCGAGCCCGTACTTCCAAGAGCCAAGTCTTCAAAGCAGGGCCTCACCCCCCACCCAGTGGGAGCCAAGGTTCCCACCAACGATATAAGGAGGGGGGACCGGTGGAAGATTCAAAATCATGGAAGAACCTGATTATTCACAACCCCCAGAGGGTGGCGCATGCCCTACCATGAATGCAGGCCCTATGACGCACCCCGCGCACAGCCTGCACGATGCAAGCTCCCCCAAGCTCCCTGTCCTGTAGCGTGCCGCCATGTTGAAGACCGCACGACTGGAAGACCATGACCTCTACGATAGGAAGCATGCCCCTTTCCAAGAAGGGTATTCCACTAAGGCCTCGGGCCCTGCAACACTCCGATGGTCCCCCTTGAAATGGAAACACTCAGGATAAAAGGCTCTCCCCTGAAGAACCGGCCTGACAGGGAGGCGACAGCGAATAACAGAAAGCTCCATACCTTGTTTGGGCCGCCCCATCTATATAAGATCAATCAGGGAGGTAAGTAAACAAGGTAAGCCATAGACACACTCTCATGCTTTACCATTATCTTCCTTCATAGAATTCATCTTATTCTATTTCACCCTCTTGACGTAGAGAGTCCCCCAAGCTCTTCGCCATAGAGGTTCTGTTCCCCTCGATCCCACTGACTTGATCGTCGAAGTGTCCCCGCCGAAATTCCCAGCATGGGTCTCCTCTGTTTTGTAGGGCCTCCGGACGAGGAAGCCAGCCGAGAAGAGAAAGAGCAAGCACCCAATGGGAGCCCGATGCATCAAAGCTATGGGCCACGACGATTTTGGTGGCAACAAGTCCTATTTGGATTAGAAGAACCCTTTGGTCTATAAAAAGGGACCTTATATAAATTTATTATTGACCCTATGATTGATTTTGATTATTACAAAATATTAGAGCATGAATCTTATACTAATACTTTCCAAATATTTAAGAATATTTTTATAGAAAGCTTCCCAAGACCTTCAATTAAAAACCTTATAGATCATTGGAACTGTTTGTGGGCTCATTTGTATTATCAAAAATATCTTCGAGCCCTTAAAGGATTCTTTGTAAAATCTTCGATGAATAATGAGTTCTTAGACTACTTTAGAAATGTTTCTAGAACATAGAAGGTCCACTTGTACTTCCTTAGATGCCTTGAGAGATTCTTTATGTCATGAGAAGAGTAGAATGGCCATTTCTTGTAATTAAGTCATTTGAAAGACCATATGTATTTTTTGAATACCCTAAAAACACCAGGAAGACTCTTGAAAGCTTTGGAAGTCAAATCACATCAAATTCTTGAAGTTTTGGAAAACTAAGAGGATGAGCCGACTCATCCCAAAAGAGTAGGCTTTGGCACAACACATTAGCAGATTATTGAGAAAATGAGCCAACTCCCCCCTAATGAGCCTTCTCTTATAGTTTGGATAGAAAAATAAGTTTTCAAATGACCTTCTCCTCATATTTTAGCTTTCTCTCTTATAAAGGTTGAAAGTATGATTTTTGTATCCTGAGGAAATGAACCAACTCATATCCTACAAGCCTTCTCTCTTAAAACAATAAAAACCTAGATTTTTAGTTACTAAGAAAATAAGCCGACTCCTACCAGGTAAGCTGACTCGCATCCCACAAACTACAACTATAACGGCTAGTCCAAAACTTGCAGATTTAAATTTCAAGGGTTTTAATGGTCATATTTTATTTCCTAATGACTCTAAATGGCTAGAAATGATTGAGAACCAATGGCAAAACACTTAGAGAGATATAAATTCTGAGATTCAAGTCAAAGACAGCAACTTTTGAAAATATTCTTTCCATCATTGAAAACAAGTGAAACTCAATTGCTGTCATTTGAAAACTTAAGAGAAACATAACTCCTTCCAACCTATCCTCCTGAGATATTGAGTGAAGAACAAGGAGAGCATTGAAGAGCAAACTCTGAAGCCTTTGAGCAGCTTATATCAAGCTTCATCTACAACAACTCAACTCTTTTTAGAGTTTGTTTCTTTTGTTGCTCTATTTTGAGTTGATTATTTTGTTACAAGTTCAGTATGAAGCTGAGACTTGTGGATTATATTTAAATTTTAATTAGTTGACCTTAAAAAATTGATTAGATTGTTTCTGAGCCTGAGAAACAAATATTGTATTAGATTTTGGATTGTGGAACCTGCTATAAACCAATCTGGTTATATCCTTGCGGGAATATAGTAAAAATTTTAAAAGATCCTTGGATAGTAGATGTAAGAGCTGGGATTACTCTGAACCACTATAAATTTCTTGTGTTTGTGTGTTTGCTTATCTTTCTCTTTTCTCATTTAGCTTCTGCATTTCACACAACACTTCTTTTATATAATGCTCTGATTTTCAAAAGGCACATATCTATTTTAATTTTTAATAAGACCCAATTCACCCCTCTCTTGGATTATCAGCCTAAGCAACAAGTGGTATTAGAATCAGGTTTCAATGATGCTAATCTAATGATTAGAAGAAAAGATAATGGCAACACACATGAGTACTTCACTAGTCGAAGAGCAATCTAGTAATATAGGCCTCCACTCTTCAATGGCACTCATTACACTTATTGAAAAGTTAGAATGAGAATTTATATTCAGACAATAAACTTTCAATTATAGAGAGTAATTATGAAAGGTCCTTACACACCCACCAAGAATGTTGAAGGCATTGATGTCCTAAAATCGGAAGATAAATGAGATGATCGTGACATGAAAATGGCTGAGATAAATGTGAAGGCCATGAACCTATTATATTATGCACTAGACCCAAATGAGTTTAACCAGCTTTTCACTTGTAATTCTATAAAGAAAATTTGGGATAAACTTCAAGTCACACACGAAGGCACAAACTAAGTAAAAATTTTAAAAATTAACTTGCTCATGCATAATTATGAACTGTCCAAAATAGAACCCACTAAAATCATTTCTAAAATATTTACAATATTTACTGACATTATTAATGATCTCAAAAGTCTTGGCAAAACATACTCTAACAATTATTTAGTTGAAAAAGTTCTTTGATCTTTGCCAAACAAATAGGATCCAAAGGTTACTACAATTAAAGAAGCAAAGGACCTTAACAACTTACCAATAGAAGAGCTCCTTGGATCATTGATGACTTATGAACTGAACATAAGCATCGCGGTAATGAGAAAGGTAAAAAGAAGAAAACCATTGCTCTTAAGACTACAAATAAAGGCGAAAAAAATGAAGAAGAAAAAAACCCCTCATCTAAAGAGGAATTAGGAGATGAGGATATGGCCTTTGTGATGAGAAGATTTAGAAGATTTATAGACAATAGCATATCAAAATATAGAAGGAGACACTTGGCTAAGGAAAAGCCAAGTAAAAAAAAAAGATAAAGAAAAGGACAAGGATCAACAATACATTTACTATGAATATATAAAACTGGGACATTATCGATCAGACTGTCCTATGCTGAGAAAGAGCTATAAGAAGAGTAAGAAGAATAAAGCCATGGTTACTATATGGAGCGACAGTGATGAGTCAAGTTCTAGTGAAAAGAAGAGCAAACAAAATCCGTTAATCTTTGCTTGATGGCTTTGAAAGATGAGGTATACAATGAACCCAACATTGAATTTACATTTAATGAATTGCATACTTCCTTTTATAACTTGCTTGTAGAATTTAAGAAAGCTAATCTGAAAATTAAATCTCTCAAGCATTCAAATGATATTCTACAAAAAAGAAAAAATGATGCTTTAAAGAAAAACAATATCTTGCAAATAGAATTAAATGAAGTTCTTAAATATAACAAGGCTTTACAAAAGCAAAAAGAAGAGCATGTTGAACAACTCAACACTTTAAAAGAAGAAAATGAAAATTTGAATAAGAAAGTTCAAAAACTTAAACCTTTGGTTGATAAATTTACTTTGAGTTCTAACAAACTTGAATTAATCCTTAAAATCAAAGAGAATTAAATGATAAATCTGGAATTGGGTACAACTCAAATTATATGAATAGATTTTTTGTAATTCAATTTCCAGCAACAAAGTTTTCTGCTATTAAACATTCAGCACCTAAATCTTCACAAAAGTCCAATGTTGTTTATTTCTGCTATAATAGAATTGGACAAAAGGCTTATGAATGCAGCTTAAGGAAAAAAATTAGAAACATAGTTTAAAAAATTTGGATTCTTAAAGGAACTATGGTGTCTAATCCTAAAAGATCTAAGAAAACTTGGATACCTAAAAACTTGATTTATTTTGTATGGATATCTTATAGTCCAAGGATCAAAAAGGAGATGGTACTTGGATAACAGATGTTCAAGGCATATGATGGGTAATAAAGAATAATTTTTCATCCTAAAAATGAAAGAGAGTGCTATTGTAACTTTTGCCGCCTAGATCGTCGTAGCCTGCAGCTCCTACGTGGTGCCGATTAGTGGACTTCCAGCCTAGCATCTCCCGCGCGTGGCCGGTCCTGCAAAAAAGAGAGAAGAACCAGGTTGGGGATCCGGCAGGGGCACTCTGATGATCAAGTCAGTGGGTGATCAAGGAGAACAGATCCTCCTCGATGGATCTTAAAGTGGTTTCTACTCTCAGAGGATTCAAAAGATGATAGGAGGAGAGTTGGAGCAGTGAGAGCTTGAGTAGTGAGAGCTTAAGCAGTGATGGCTACTACGGTGGGAGCTCTAGGGGGAGTTCTTGTGTGTTCCTCTTGCCTTAGAGCCTTGCTGGTCGCCTGCTACTTGTATTTTGTCCCTTATGACTCATTGCTTGTTACTTGCGACTTGTCACTTGCTCTTTGTTACTTCTTTTTGCCGAAGGCCCCTTTGAGTTTTCTATAGAAGCGTCGCACCTCTGATGGGGTGTATAGCCCTAACTTGGTGCTCCCTGGGAGCATCCCATGTAGACGAAATGTAGGCCTGTTTTTTCCTCTCTACCCTAGAGGAGGGGGACAACATCCATAGCCTCCGTAGGGAAAATTCTATCATGGGTGCAGGTAGAGTACTAAGAAGTGCGTATCTCTTCCATAGCGAGTGTGAGTGGCATGCCACGGGGCCTGACACCCCGACAGGGCACTGTCTCTTCTTGGCATCGTTCTACCATATCTGGAGAAACCTGGTAGAGCACCGGTCTGGCAAGAGAAGCTACACGGCCTAAAACCTTCCTCTGTCGGGTGGTGCAGGCGGTAGGTTGAGGGATGCAATGCCTCGAGCGGAGAGAATTTTCTTAGGAGGTGCCGACAGTAGGTTGAGAGGCCTGATGCTTTGGTAGGATGCTCCCCCGTAGGCGGCATGCTCTGGTGAAATGCCATCCTATAGGGGTTGTAGGTGGCATGCTCTAGTGGGATGCCATTCCTCAGAGGTTGCAGGTGGCGTGCCCTAGTGGATCACCACCCCATAGGGGTGCTAGTCTCTCCAGGCAGCACAGTGGTTCTGATGGGGATGGCGACACCACCCGCTGATGTCACTATCCCGGCCGCTCTAAGGGTGCTCGAGGAAAAGACCGTGTCCACTTGTAAAAATCTATACCTGACTTCGAGGGAAGAAGTTGACTTTGACCTGGGACTCCACCTCGAGTGATGGGAATGCGCCCTGGTCGAGGGCTCGACCTTGGGAAAGCTGACCTTGGCCAAGGGCTTTGAAGGTGGGAGCATGACCTCGACCGAGGGCTCAACCTCGGGGGAGCTGACCTCGGCTAGGGGCTCAAAAGGCGGGAGCACGACCTTGGCTGAGGGCTCAACCTCGAAGGAGCTGACCTCAGCCAAGGGCTCAAAAGGTAGGAGCATGACCTCAACTGAGGGCTCGACCTTGAGGGAGCTAACCTCAGCTAGGGTCTCAGAAGGTGGGAGCACGACCTCGATCAAGGGCTAGACCTCGGGGGAGCTGACCTCGGCCAAGAGCTTAGAAGGCGAGAGCATGACCTCGACCGAGGGCTCGACCTGAGGGGAGCTAACCTCGGCTAAGGGCTCAAAAGGCAGGAGCATGACCTCGACCGAGGGCTCGACCTCGAGGAAGTTGACCTCAGCTAGGGGCTCGAACTTGATGCTTCATTTGGCCACTACATCCAAGTGGCACCTTCTACCAGCATGGTAACCAATTAGATCTGACAGGGGTTCCATGTCAGTGATCATGCCATATCAATTGCCCCCCACTCTCAAGTCTCGAGCATGATGCAGCACTCGGGGCAAATGGAGTTATGGTGATGCTGATGTGGAAGGATATTTATCCGGTGCCATTAAAAACCTCGATTGTTGATGACTCAAAGATCGTGCCCTAATGCCAATGAAGAGACGCCACATCAGCAGGCTCAGGGGAAGCATGATGATTGGCACCGAGCTCGAAGAGATCTTCGACGTGTCGAAGCACCATTCCTAGTAGATCTTGATGCGTGGCATGCATCCGATGGTCAGAGGACTGAAAGGATGCACATTTCGATCAGCACGATGCAATGGGGCACTATCAGGCCATTTAAAAAGGAGGAAACTTTTCCCTTAACTATCTTTTTCGAACCTTCGAGCTTGCAAGGAGAACCAAAACCTTTTCCACCCAGTTCCAACCTTCCCTCTGAGGCATTCGGTCAGTCTTCCCTCCTTGTTTTCTTCTCATCCTATGGCCTGTGATGGAGGAGACCTTATTTAGAGTCCTTAGGTTTCCTTTCTCCTGTCTCTTTTCCCTTTCCACTTAGGATGAGTTCTGGCTGGAGATGCCTTCACTCGGGTCATTCCAGTAAAGCAAGGCCCTCCTGGCCAAGGACTCCCTCCTCCCATGAGGAGGATGATGTCCCTCTTAGCATCCATAGGGATCCTCGATCGACAAGAATAGTTATAGGTCAACCCAGGGCTCCTTCTCCTCCTTATCTTGTTCTTCCTGTCGGCCGCAATCCGACTGGTCCTTCTGGCATCACTTCGATGATGACCCAGGAGGACCTCTTTTGGCTTCGGAACACCTACGGGATTCCAAACTTCATTTGGCTCTCGATTCCGGGATTGGGAGAGTGGGTCACTTCCAATGGCCTGGGTCGGATCGCCCTGTATGAGGACTTCTTTCTTGGAGGCCTCCGTTTTCCTTTACACCCCTTCTTTCTTTCCTTCCTTAGTAACTTATGTCTAGTTCTGGCCCAGCTTATCCTAAACGCAATTAGGGTCATCTCCTGTTTCGCTATCCTCTATCATTTCCATGGGATTATTGCCTGTTTTTCCTTGTTCATGGCCTTCTTCACCCTGAAGCACCACTCGATCGATGACGGGTGGTGGTTCGTGGCCCCCCGTATAGGGGCCATTAAGTTCGATCTTCCTTCTTCCATCAAGGGATGGAAGAATAGGTTCTTCTTTGCCTCGATCGAGGGGGTCAACTGGGTCTGGAGTGACCCAGACTGGCCTTGAACCAGAATGCCTAGGTGGAGGCCACAGACTAGGAGGTGTATGACTAGCTCATCACCTCCATCATTCCTCCCCTTCGAGACCTGCTGGTCGAACATAATTTGTTCAAGGCTGAGATTAGCCTGATCCGATCATTGGGTAAAGCCCAGAACCCAAACCTTTCTCTCTGCAAGAATTCTTCTTGGCTTCGAATCTGATTGGCATTTCCTTCTTCTTGCAAGCATGAAATTCTTTATGGACCAGATCTAGGAGATGCCCCGAAAGAGGCATGCATCTCCCGAGCCCAGGGAGGATCCATCGAAGAGGGCCCATGATGAGTCCGGGCGGGGCCCAATACAAGTTCACCAGTCGGCTAGGGAGAGAGGAGACCTGGGCCAGCCCCAACCTTATTTGGATTGCAGGCCTAGCTCCTGGCCCATGGGCCCGACATAGGTGCCATAGCTAGAGAGGGGGCTACATGGGCTGCACTAGTGACTTCTTCCACCGAAGTTTCGGAGGTGGTGGAATTAGAGGCCAAGGTAGTGACGGGAGGGAGATCGGCACCATCGGTGGTAGCAAAAGCAGCAACCATGCACCCAACAGCTTAGATGCCTCCACCATCACCCATTCCAGGACTGGTGATGACTCCTTCGATAATAACCCCCGGGGTGAACAGGGTGTCAATCATGGTTTGTTGAATGCAACGGTCACCCTCGACCCCACACTACCTGAGCGGATGATCGAGTCACTGTTCAACCACACGACCACTGCGAGAAGTGGCAAGCAGCTAGCAGCCGCCATTATAGGCCTATTCCCCTAACTACTAATGGTGACTCTTCCCTTCTTCACTCTTTTCTTATTTCTTATTCTTGCTTGTGTTAGCTTCATGGACACTTCTGTCACTGTAGATAGCCACTGATGCCATTCTTATCCAGGATTACTGCTTGGCATGGGCCAAGCGGGATGCCAAGTAGAAGAGGCCGTCAGAGGTGCTAGAGGTAGAGGCCCGGGCACAGACCGAGCGAGTGCAGATCTTGGAGGAGCAGACTAAGGGCCTCCGGATCGAAGTGGCCGATACCAAGGCATTGATGGCCGGGCTGGAGAGGCGGGTCAAGGATCTTGAGGTGGTCTTGGTGGCCGAGAAGGACGCCCGCCAGGTGGAGGAGTCCATCGCAGAGGTGGCATGCATGATCCTGGACCCTCTAGGCTCATCTGGAGGCGGCGATGGCCCGGGCCTCAGCGATAGAGGAGAAAGTGAATGCGGTGGTGGCACTGATAGAAGTTGCCAAGAAGGAGGCCACAGAAGCTATGCCAAGGTTCAAGGCCTCGGTTGAATTCATCGAGAAGGTCTGGGAGGTAGTCGTGGACTCCTTCCTCCAGGGGTTTGCTGACTACAAGAAGAAGGTGGCTCAGGCCTATCCCTGTAAAGCATGGGTCCATCATCCCAGATCTACCAGGCGGTGATGATGCAAAGGAGGAGGCCCCAATCGAAGAGGCTGGCATGGTGCTAGTTGAGGAGGCAGCTGACCCATCCACCCCACCGACAGAGAGCCGAGAGGATGCCGGTGAGAGCCTCCAACATCTTGGCAAAGCTCCTTCGGTGTCGCCATGATTTGTATCTTTTTTCTTTGCTTTTAACTTTTGTACTTGGACTTAGACATTTTGGAGGACCTCCCGGCCTGTCCGGGGGTCCCTTTTGTTGTAAATACTTTCCTTTATCAATGAAATTTCTTGTTCTTCAGTGAGTTCTCTATTTTTTCTTCTTTCTTCTCTTCTCTTTTTTTTTACTCGGCATAGAAGTAAATCCATACCATAATTGTCAAGCATAAGGTTTCCAAAGTCCCAGCCCTTCTTGTCTAATTCAAGAGCTGGCGGACAGTCGAGGGGACCTTGAAAATTTTATGACCCAACTTTGTCGTACTGAGAGTCTTGTAGTTTGGAGTGCAGGGCTTTCGAAGTTTCCCAGCTTGTAGTCACCAAACTTGGGATCGATAGATGGACTACAGGGCTTTTGGAGTTCCCCGGCTTGCCATCGCTAAACTTGAAGTCCAACGAATAGAGTGTGGGGCTTCTGGAGTTTTCGGCTTGCCATCGCTGAACTTGGAGTTCGACCGATAGAGTGCGGGGCTCTAGAATTTCTTGGCTTGCCATTGTCAAACTAGAGTCCGATGGATAGAGTGTAGGGCTTTTGGAGTTTATTGGCTTGCCATCGCCAAACTTGGAGTTCGACGGATAGAGTACGGGACTTCAAGAGTTTTCCGGCTTGCCATCATCGAACTTGGAGTCTAATGGATAGAGTATGGAGCTTCTAGAGTTTCTCAGTTTGCCATCGCCAAACTTGGAGTCTGACGGATAGAGTGCGGAGCTTCTAGAGTTTCCTGGCTTGCTGTCGCCAGACTTGGAGTCCAACGGATAGAGTGCAAGGCTTCTAAAATTTTTCTAGCTTGCCATCGTCGAACTTATGGTTCGACGGGTAGACTGCGGGGCTTCTGGAGTTTCCCAGCTTACCGTCACTGAACTAGGAGTCTGACAGATAGAGTGCGGGGCTTTTAGAGTTTCCTGGCTTGCCATCGCCAAACTCGGGGTCTGACGGGTAGACTGCAAGGCTTTTGGAGTTCTCCAACTTGCCATCGTCGAACTTGAAGTCTGACGGATAAAGTGCAGGGCTTTTGGAGTTTTTTGACTTGTCATCATCAAACTTAGAGTCTGACGGATAGAGTGCGGGGCTTCTAGAGTTTTCTGGCTTGCTATCACTAAACTTGGAGTCTGATGATAGAGTGTGGAGCTTCTGAAGTTTCCCGGCTTGCCATTGCCAAACTTGAAGTCTGACAGATAGAGTGTGGGGCTTCTAGAGTTTCCCGGCTTGCCATCACTAAACTTGGAGTCCTATGGATAGAGTTCCTACATAGGTGAAAAATAGTGTTGCACCAAAAGTAAACTTTTTATTAATGAGAGAAAGTCTTACATCATTGGTAATACATCCTTAGATTGTTGGCATTCCAAGTTTGGGGGAATTGGGTGCCATCGAGTCTAGCGAGGTAGTAGGCTCCATGAGGGAGGGCTTCAACCACTTTGTAAGGACCTTCCTAATTTGGGAAGAGCTTGCCACATTCCCCTGACTGTAAGACTTCAGCTCGCTGTAGGACCAAGTCACCTAGGTGAAAGGCCTTTGGCTTCACGTAGGAATTGTAATACCGGGCCACCCATTATCTGTAAGCCACCATGCGAAGCCGAGCTTTGTCCCTTGTCTCTTCTAGTAGGTCCAGGTTGAGCAGAAGGTGGGCCGGATTCTCAGCTTTATCGTATTGCTCTACTCGTACTATGGGCAGACCCATCTCCACCAGCATCACAGACTTAGAACCGAAGACAAGGTTGAAGGGTATCTCACTTGTTTCCATCCAAGGCATGGTGTGGTAGGCACAAAGTACATTGGAAAGTTTCTTGGCCCATCGGCCCTTGGCCTTGTCTAGCCTGGTACGGAGCCCTTGGAGGATAGTCTGATTGGTCACTTCTACCTCCCCGTTGATCTAAGGGTGAGCCACCGACGTGAAGCGATGATGGATGTTGAGATCGATGTAGAAATCCTCGATTGCTTGGTTATCGAACTGTCATCCATTGTTGGTGATAATTGAGTGGGGAAGGCTGAAACAATAAATGATCAACTTCCAGAGGAAAGATCTGGCCTTGGCTTTGATAATTTATGCCAATGGCTTGATCTCGACCCACTTGGTAAAGTAGTCGATAGCCACAACCAGGTACCTCCATTGTACAGATGCGGGGGGAAAGGGACCCAAGATGTCCATTCCCCACTAGGCGAAAGGCCAAGGAGCAGAGAATTAGGAGAGTGGCATGGCCAATTGACACTATATGTAAGTGTGTCGTTGGCAACGGTCACACTTTTTTATGAAGTTAGCCACGTCTTCCCTCATAGTCTCCCAGTAATATCCTTGTCGAAGGGCTTTATATGCTAGCATCCTGCTCCCCATATAGTTTTTGCAGAGACCTTCATGTATTTCTTAGAGCATGTAAGCCACCTCTGAGGGTCTCAAATACTTCAGGAGTTGGTAGGAGTGGGACCTTCGATAGAGCTGCCCATCCATCAGCATGAAGTGCGAGGCCTTCTTCTTGAGGAGGCCGACCTCTATGCAGTTCTCGGGAAGGGTACCATCAGTAATGTACCTGATGTAGTGATCCATCCAACTAGGCTCAAGAGTGACCTGTTGGACTTCGTCGGACACTTCATAACTAGGAGCCTGCATGTATTTGATGTAGGCACACCCCAGTGATGAGTCTGACAGAGTTGCAAGTGTGGAGAAAGTGTCAGCACGGGCATTCTCTCCACGAGGGATATGGGAGATGCTAAAATGTTGGAAATCTATCATGTTTGAACATACCTACTCCAGATATCTTACCATCTGAGGATCTCGGGCTTCAAATTCTCCCGAGACTTGACCCGCAACTAGATACAAGTCAGTGAAGACTCTTAGACTTGACACACCCAGCTCGCATGATACCTTCAATCCCGTGAGGAGTGCTTCATACTTGACCTGGTTATTAGTAGCTTTGAACAGGAAGCATAGCATGCACTCAGCCATGACCCCATCGAAGTTGGAAAGGATGAGGCCGGCTTTGCTTCCTCCCATATTGGATGCGCCATCCACGTGGAGGACCCAAGCCATCTTGTTGATTGGCGATTCCATGGGATGCTCCAAAGAAGCTTCTTCCAGCTCTCCACTCATTCAGGCGCATTCCACCAAAAAGTCAGCTAGCACCTATGCCTTTTGAGATGGCCTCGGGTGATAGGTGATATCGAACTCTCTGAGCTTCAGTACTTATTTAGCCAGATGCCCAGATGTGTCTAGATGGCTGAGTATGGCCCTTAAAGGCTGGTCGATGAGGACTGCGATCGGGTGGGCTTAGAAGTATGGCCTAAGACGTTGAGCAGATATAATAAGCATAAAAATTATTTTTTCAGAGCAGGTGTACCTGGTTTTTGCATCTCAGAGGAGCTGCTGGTGTAGTACACTGGTCTTTGGATCCCATCTATGTCCGTGCGAACGAGCACTAAACTGATGAGCCCTAGGGAGACCGCTAGATTTAGAGAAGTTCCTCCTTGTCCTTTGGCCTGGAGAGTAATGGTGGTGATGCGAAGAACCTCTTCAGCTCCTCGAAGGCATCTTGGCACTCCTCCATCTAGGTGAAGTCGTGCATCTTATGCAGTACCTTGAAGAAGGGCAAGCAGCGGTCGGCAGAGCTTGAGTTGAACTAGCTATCGCGGCTGGTCGGCACTAAACCTGCTTCTTCGAGATAGGATGCTCCATGTCGACGATCGCCTAGACCTTCTTGGGGTTGGCCTCTATCCCTCTTTGGGTGACCATAAAGCCCAAGAATTTTCCAACGGTAACACCAAAGGTGCACTTGGCTGGATTCAACTTCATCTAATGGAGACGGAGGTTTTAGAAGGCTTCTACTAGGTCTATGACGTGGTCCAACTCTGGCCTGCTTATAACGAGTGATGCGGGATGGATGCAAAGACTAATTCTAAAAATTACAATTTAATTTTTTTTATAAGCAATGGCAGCAACTCAAATAAACTATCAAATTAATTTAACAAAAATTAGACTAAGTCTCTATTAACTACCCGCAATATAATCAGCGTGCAATCACATAAAGAACCCTGGACCAATGATTGAAAAACCACCGATTCAAGATCGTCCTGACTTCAATTAATCAGATCTAATGATATTTGGATGGTTACTTACCAATAACACTTTTCTCTCCTCCATTTCAATAGATCTAGAATTGGTGGTAGGATTGCAAACTTCAATCCTTCGGAGCAGATATTTCCATTAATGGTTGGATGGCAAGGGAAACCTCCTCTTCTGATCGAGAACATTAGGGATCCTGCAAAACAACTATGATTAGATTGATGAAAATAGAGTAGAAATCTGAAATGAGAGAGGGAAAGAAGGTTGGTCGGATGGGTTCTGGATCTGGACTGGATGCTGAAGATGGTGGCACCTGGCTTCAGGATCTTGGACTCAAGAAATAACTCAGACTTCGGTACTTCACACACACTAGTGCA
Source organism: Areca catechu (assembly GCA_021397845.1). Classification (NCBI taxonomy): domain Eukaryota; kingdom Viridiplantae; phylum Streptophyta; class Magnoliopsida; order Arecales; family Arecaceae; genus Areca; species Areca catechu. The sequence continues at coordinate 44,247,537 of CM038041.1, read as the reverse complement.
ATGCTTAACCAGCAGAGCACTCACACACTACAATTACATAACCAGCAATTATACTCTCAACGCTTGCCCAGCAATTGGAGAAAGAAAACTGGCAGAGTTTCATTAATCAATCATAAGTTGGACTCTCCATACAAGTAGCATGATAACATAGAATTCTTTTGAATAATAAGAGATTACATTGGACTCTACACTCCTTGACCTGAATGGAAACTCCTTGAAATTTGAATAGGATAGATGCCTTCTCCATTTGGACTTCTTCAACTCTAGGCATCAAAGAGAGGATGTGCGACAAGAAGAAATGAAGCTCTCAAAATGTCCGACAAAACCTTTGAGAAGTGGGTGGAAACTCCTTTCTTGGTGCCAATCCCACTTTGGCATGAGTAGACTTCATCTTGATTTTCAGATTTGAAGGTAGGCAAGATAAGAAAGGTCCTCCATTTGAATTTAAAAGGTAGATAGATGATGAATTATTTAAATTTGGATGAAACACCTTTGAATGAAACTTGGACTCCTTTGAATTTGAATGATTCCTTGAGTGGGCATCCATCTAGAGTGGACGACAATCTGAGGATAAAGGGGCACTAGATGAGAAGTAGAAACCTTCTGCTTTACTTCTCTTATTGGCATCTTCTTGGATTTCAAATGGACGATGAGAAGGAAAGTTGGATAGCGCCTCTTTTGGATAAAGATGAACTTTAAAATTATCCCAATGTCTTGATGTCTCAATGTCCCATTCTCTCGATATTTGGATGTCTGGTGTGCGTCGCTACGCACCGATTTGAAACCTTAAATCCACTATTCTTAAGAGTAGAATAATGGGAGTAAGGGTCAAACCCACAAGGACTTTTGGGTTATTTCGAAAAAGAATTTTCTTTTCCTTAAAAAAAACTAAAATAAACTAATGAAAATAACGGAGATAAAAAAATAATTACCCGTGAAGACAACCACGATATGATCTATCTTGAGAGTATGGTCCGTACCCATGGATCATGGCCCATCCCTTAGGTATAGATCAGTCAAGAATTTCTTCACTAAAATAGAAAACTTACCTCAAAAGTTCCGTATCCCTATCATGACTTGTCCCATCATTTAAATTACTTCATATAAGATAAAAAGGCATGAATCAATATGAAGTAAAAGAAAATATTCATTTCATAAAATTTGGAGTACATAAAAAAATGAAAGAATTACGGGAACAAGGGTAGCTCTTTCCCTTTTTTTTGATTTCTGGCTCTCTGTAATGGGAAGCGGCAGCAGCACCTCAGCAACAAATCAAGATCCCGAGAAGTAGAAGTGGATGGGTGGAATGAAGTGGGATGCGGAATAGAGTGGAGAGGTGGAACAAACATATGAATATCAGAATCTTCTCCTGAAGTGGAGAATGATCGAGGGCTTTATAGATGGGAATACACCGCGTCAGGCCCGTGTGGGAACCGCGATGCTTTCTTATCTCAATCTGCCCAACAGCCTCACATGATCCTCGTAACAGCTTCGCACTCGTCGCATGATCTTCGTGATTTTTGTTCCATCATTAAAACTCAAATCTCTGATCGTGTTTCTTTAGATCTTTCTTTCTCAAATATTATCTTCTGACAACAGCAGCTTCCGACAACAACAGCAATGAGAATGAATCGACAGTACGGAAGAAGGCACTTGGATTGGTTGGATCGATGGACTGCAACAGGAGCATGAAACCATGGGGGATGACGAAGAGATGTTAGGCGGTAGCACTTCAGTGGTTTTTCGGGCAGAGGAGGTGCTGCAAGTGACTTCTTCGGGTGGAGGAGGTGACTTCGAGGGTGTCAAAATAATGGGAAACACCATGGATTGGTAACAGGAAAGGGAAGATCGTTGAAGAAGAAGACAGCACTTGGAATGCTTCATGGCAGCTTTTCCAGCCATGGGAGGCTCTTGGCGGTGCGAGAACTGGCGTTGGCATCTTCTCCGGCCGACGGTGGAGTGGGCAGGAGCTCCGGCAGCTTGGGTGGCATGGGACGGTGGTAAAGAAGCAAAAGAGAAGGCCAGAGCTTTTCCTGCCATTTTTTTGGCCAAATGGGGCTTCTCCAGCCGGCAAGAGGGTCACCGGTGGGTTAGGTGGTGTTGGAAGAAGCTCTCCGACGCATTTTGGCTCAAATGGAGAAGGGCGGTCCACGGTTCTGCTCTGTGGACCACTGGCAATGGCAGCGATGGACCGGCGGGAGATCTGTGGACCATTCAGCCGGTCCATGGTGGACCAGCTATAAGCTTTTAAGTGTTGTTCCAAAAAATATGCTACTTTGAAAACCATGATAAATTCCTTCTAAAATTGATTGTGGGCTCATATGAACTTTGATTTGGATCCGGTTTGCACCGTTGGGTTCCATAACTTAAGCTCTACACATTTATGAAATCAATTTCTGCAAAATACTATATAAAAATATTAATTTTAACTAAATAAAGTTGGATTAATTATCATAATATTAATAACTATCACACCCCCAACTTGAACTTTTCTCACTCTTGAGTAAAGAAAATGAATTAGTCTTGTGTACTAACCCATCCAAGAAGTGAAAATCATCTCACTAACTCTAAAATCAAAGGATACCCGGTTAGACCATTAAAAAGATACTTCATTGGATTACCAATTCCACCCATTTAGTGGTAGAGTGAAGTCCATGGAAGTTTTAAGAGTTTTTCTTTTCCCGATTTTTTATCTCACTCTCTAAATCTCCTAACTTACTTTGGTGTAATATTTATTTAGTCCCTTTTTTTTAAATAAGTAGAGTCAGTGTAATGTCCTGACATCTTGCTTTCTAGTTAACCCTTGTAGAAAGCTTTAAGCCAATGACTCCCAAACAAGTTGGCTTTAGGACATTAGGTGTAAAACATCTCTCAGGCTAACTGACTCGAGTCAAAAAGGCTTCAAGTCAAGACTGACTCTACAAAAGATTTCTTTACATCCTCATCTTTTGACGCGAACAACAATGCTTATTTAGGCGAAGGGGCCCAGTTACTCAGTGAGAGATGCTAAAAATCTTAATTATTAAATTTGGAAACTTTTTATGATGCTTATACCAATATAAGTAGGATTCTTTATCAAGATCAATAAGAAGAAGGGTCTAGAATTACTCAAAAAAAATTTCTGGTCTACACTCTATCATTTATAGGTTTTTCTTGATAATTCGTCCCTCAATATCTCTAAAATTGTCTAAATCGTTAATCACTCCTCATTTAGTGAGCTTGATTATTTTCAATTCGAGACAAAGCTTGGTACACAAAGACCGATTAAAGTTTTACTCGAGGATTAGATTAATTTAATTATCCCCCTAACTTAATTTCCATTGTCCCAAATGGAAGAGGATACTAATAATGTAATGACAAGGATAGGTACAACCTGGTAGGGTATTTAAGCATTTGACGTTCTTTTGTCACCATGTTCCTCGCAATCTTCTTTTATTATTCCTCTCGATTCATTCTAAAAACAAGAAATAAAATGTTAAAGCTAAAAGCATGATTAGGTTGCTCAAACTAAAAGCATGAACTAAGTTAAGAACTGGGCTACTTCCCAGGAGCGCTAAGTTTATAGTCTTCAGCCAGACTAAGCTGATCTTCACAGCAACACTGGGTTTACAAGATCAAGAGTTTTAACAACTTCTCCATCATTGATTCGTTCAATATACGGTTTCAAATGCTGGCCATTTACCTTAAAAACATTTTCTTGCTTGGGATCCCTAAGTTCAATAGCTCCATGGAAAAATACCTAAGTTACTACAAAAGGTGGTGGGGACACCAGAGGCACCAAAATAAGACAGAGGCTTTTCAACCCTCTATGAATTGATCAATAATTCATGAGTCCATCTGTAATAAGGTCTTAGCCCATCTGATTCTATTTTAGTTGTTATTTGAGTCTTTTGAGTTTCAATTCTGTACTAGTCAGCTCATGTTGAGCTAGTTCAGTCCAGTGTTAGTCAGCTCATGTCGAGCTAATTTTATTTTTTTGAGTCCTATTCAAACATATTGAAGACTCGAGACCACATCATACAAGTGAAGACCAAGTCCAACCAGAATGAAGACATGGAAGTATAGCCCAAGTCCAACCCAGCTTGAAGATTTGAAGACCCCAGGAGGAAAAATTCAGAAAATCCTGATTCCTTGCAGATGCCCTCCAGATGCCTAGATTCCCTTCTAGATGCCAAAATATATTCATATACCAAGGCATCCATGATTTTAGAGGTCCATCTGCATCCTAGTCCAAAGAAATCAAGCCCAGGTGCCAAGCTCAATCCCTAAAGAAGCAAGATACCAGGGAATATTCCTGCTACATGGCTACCAGGCCACCCCAGCTTCCAGAGGCCCAAACCCATGCACCCGAGCCCCTTTGGGCCGGCCTCTTGCTGCTCCTAGAAGCCCAACATGCCCCCCTAGGCATCCTTGGAGTGTTGGCCAAGTCAAGAGAATTTTTAGGGATTTTTTCTACCTAATGTTTTCTCATTTTCTAGCTAGGGTTTGAGAGGGAAAAGGATTCTTATGTAAAGACTTATGTGCCCTTACTTGGAGCCCAAGGTTAAGGATCTATTTAAAGGACCCTAGCCTCTTGTATGAAGAGAGATTTTGATATATGAAATAAACCTTGAGTTCTTCTATTGCTTTGAGTGATTACCCTGCTGTGTGCATAAAGGGGTTTGAGAGTTCTTCTTCCCGGTGTTTGCAACCATCTTCCTGCCACCAACCAACCTTCCAGCCCCCTCCAAAACATTCTTTTCTTTGCTATTTTCCTTTATTTTCTTGATCTCCTTTGAGTTTTCTAACCCCTGACAGGTCGTTTGCAGTCCTCGAGTTCCTACGAATCCAACGACTCCAGCCAAGCCTCAATCGGACCACCGAGCAGAAAGCCGGGTATCCGCGGGTCTTTAGCTCGGTTTTCCAGGCTGCATCCATCGAGGAACGAGAGATCCCTTCGCTGCGATCTTCACCGGGCACTTCAGATGTTGTCAGGTACACCCCTCTACCTCCAGTCTTATTATTGTAGGAGAACTTGCCCTAACCGAGGCTTCTCAGCCCCGGCGATCCTTCTTTAGTACTTTTCTAGGTTCTAATCTGCATTCTTCGCTTCAAAAATTCATACAAAATTCTCTACAACTAATTTTGATCTGAGATTCGGGAATTAATCACCTAACCCCACATATAAAACATACAAAAAGAATTGCATGCATATTAGTCCCGCATCAAAAGGTCCATCCCATCGTGAGCTGAGTTTTCCAGGGAAGAGACATAACCTAGAGTTAAAGAGTCACACTTTTTGATTAGGCTCAAATGATTTTCTATTAATGAATTTGTCATGATATGCCTTTGTTCCAGCCTTGTAAATTTTTGAACTCTCATAAGCGTCATTTCATTACTCTTCCAACTAACTTAATTGAAGTTTTCTATTGGAACTCGCATTCTTCATGTCAAAATTAAATTGTTTGATGGCCCAAAATACATGGTGTTCCAATTCCACAAGTAGATGACAAGCCTTTCCAAACACTAACCGGTACGGAGACATTCCTAGAGGGGTCTTGAAAGCAGTTCGGTAAGCCCATAATGCATCATACAAACGTCTTGACCAATCTTTCCTATCGGGTCTTACCGTTTTCTCAAGAATGTGCTTGATCTCTCTGTTCAAAACTTCAACCTGGCCACTAGTCTGGGGGTGATATGGTGTGGCTACTTTATGAGTAATTCCATACTTTTTCATCAATCCTTCAAAGTGTCTATTCGTGAAATGCGCACCCCCATTACTAATAATGGCCCTTGGACACCCAAACCGACTAAGGATGTTATGCTGAATGAACTTGATTACAACTTTGTGATCATTGGTTCGAGTAGCCATAGCTTCAATCCATTTCGACACATAATCCATTGCTACCAAAATGTACTCAAATTCAAAGGAAGGAGGAAATGGTCCCATAAAGTCAATACCCCAAACATCAAAAATTTCAACTAAAATGGGGTTTAAGGGCATTATATCTTTTCGTGAAATATTCCCCATTTGTTGACATTTAAGACAATTGCGGCCAAATTCGTGTGCATCTTTAAAAAGAGTTGGCCAATAAAATTCACTTTGTAACACCTTTGCTATGGTTTTCCTCCCACTAAAGTATCCCTCACTGGCAAGAGAATGACAAAAATTGAGTATACTTTTGAATTCACTCTCAGGGACACATCGCCGAATCACCTGATCTGAACAATATTTAAACAATTCAGGTTCCTCCCAAAGATAATATTTGATTTGCGAAAAGAACCTATCTTTTTCTTATTTTGACCAGTATGAAGGAACTTGCCCTATTACTAGATAATTCATAATATGGGCAAACCAGGAAAGATTGTTGTTAGAAGAAATTGAGAATAGCTGTTCATCAGGGAACCTATCTCCAATTATTTCCTTGTTGTATTCTACTAAGATCCTAGAATTATGATATGCTACCATATTTTCGGAACCTTTCTTATCCAAGACTTCTAGGTCAAATTTTTGTAACAAAAAGATCCAATGAATCAATATAGGCTTTGTATCTTTTTTGGATAGCAGATGTCTTAATGCTGCATGATCAGAGTAAACTAGGACCTTAGACCCTAATAAATATGATCAAATTTTTTCTAGGATGAATATAACTACTAGTAACTCTTTTTCAGTAGTGGTATAGTTCATTTGTGCATCTGAAAGAGTTTTACTAGCATAGTAAATTACATGGGGTTCCCTATTAAGTCTCTATCCTAAAACTGCTCCTACAGCATAATCAGATGCATCACATATGATTTCAAATGGCAGGGTCCAATCTGGAGGCTTGATGATTGGTGCAGTGGTCAAAGCAGTTCGAAGAATGTTAAAAGCAGCCAGGCATTCTTTACTAAAATCAAAAGAATTGTCTTTGGCAAGTAAATTACACAATGGTCGAGAAATTTTGTTGAAATCCTTGATGAATCGTCTATAAAAACCTGCATGGCAAAGGAAGGATCGTACTTGTCTAACCAAGGTCGGGGAAGGTAATTTCAAGATTAATTCAACCTTAGCTTTGTTAACCTCAATCCCTCACTCAGAAACAATGTGTCCAAGCACGATTCCCTCACGAACCATAAAATGGCTCTTCTCTCAACTTAAGACTGAGTTGGTTTCCATATATCGTTTCAATACCTTAGTCAAATTATGGAGACAGTCCTCAAATGAAGATCCAAAGATAGAAAAATCGTCCATAAACACTTCAAGGAAGTGACCAACCATGTCAGAAAATAAGGCCAATATATATCGTTGAAAGGTGGCTGATGCATTATAGAGACCAAAAGGCATGCGTCTGAAGGCAAACACTCCAAAGGGGCAAGTAAAGGTGATCTTTTCTTAGTCTGCAGGAAATACTGGAACCTGATTGTATCCTGAATATCCATCCAGGAAACAAAAGAAACTCTGCCCTACTAGCCATTCTAAAATTTGGTCAATAAAAGGCAGAGGAAAGTGATCTTTCCTAGTAACGGCATTTAGTTTTCGGTAGTCTACACACACTTTCCAACTAGTGGTTGCCCGGGTGGGAATTGACTTGCCCTTTTCATTTTGTATGACCATAATACCTAACTTTTTAGGTACTACCTGGGTTGGACTGACCCATTGGCTATCCAAAATTGGATAAATAATGCCGGCATCCAGCCATTTTACCACTTCTTTCTTAATAATTTCTCGCATGTTCGGATTTAGCCTCTATTGCATGTCCCTATGTGGTTTAGCTTCCGCTTCATAGTGAATATGGTGCATGCAAACAGAAGGGTCAATTCCCTTGAGATCAGCTATTGTCCATCCTATTGCTTCTTTATCTTGTTTGTGTACATCCACTAATTTGTCTTCCTGATCAGAGGTCAAGGTGGATGCAATGATTACCGGAAGGGTATCATTGGATCCAAGAAAAGAATACTTCAACTTGTCAAGAAGAGGCTTCAATTCTAGCTTGGGTGGTGCTTCTAAGGATGGCACTAAAGGGCTTGATTGAGTCAGTAATGATTCATATTTCACGGTCCAGGGAGGAGTGGTGCTAAACTTGGGCAGCTCTAACAAAGCATTCACCTCATTTGTGTATTCATCAATATCAAAATCATATATTCCAAAATGTGTCAAACATGCTTGCAAAGGATCGGAATCAAGCAATACAGGAAGTTTCCTATTTACAGCTTCTTCTATCATGTTCACTTCATTATGATCATACACAGGTGGTCCTTGGGATGCATTAAAAATGTTCAATCTCATCTTTTTATTTTCAAAAGATACATCCCTTACTCCCGTTCTGCAATTTATGTAAGCATTAGCCGTAGCTAAGAAAGGTCTTCCAAGAATGATGGGTATCTGACTAGGGTTACCGCTAGATTCCATGTACAAAACAAGAAAATTAATAGGAAAGTAGAATTCATTTACTTTCACCAACACATCCTCTAGCATTCCACGGGTACCTTGATCGATCGATCAGTTAACTGTAAAGTCACCATCATGGGTTTTAGTTCTCTGAATCCAAACAAATCATATACTGAGCCTGGGAGAAGGTTGACACTAGCACCCAAATCTAACAAGGCTTTCTTGATTGAGAGATCCCTTATGACACAAGATATAATTGGGGTACCAGGATCTTTGAGTTTGGGTGGGGCTATATGCTGAAAAACTGAGCTGGCTTGCTCAGTTAACTGGATTTTCTAGGTATGTGTGCTTTGGATTTTCATTTCTGTGTGCATAGATCCTTAAAAAATTTGGCATAAGCCGGAACTTGCTTGATGGCATCGAGAAGAGGTAAGTTTATTTGGACTTGCTTGAAAAGTTTAAGCATCTCATTCATTTTCAGATTCTTCTTATCCAAAGGTAAAGGTGATTCTAAAGCTCTAGGAAATGGAGCCTTAGGTACAGGTGCTTGACCAATGGATTCCTTCTCCTCTTCATTCTTCTTCTCTGGCTTAGCCTTTTCTAGCTTTTGGATCAGGTCAGGCTAGTTCAATGTTTTTCCACTTCTTAAGGTTGTGACAGATTTAGCATATTCAGGAGGAAAATTTTCAGGTCCAGTGAAGGAGCTTTCAGCCATGTATTGACCTTTAGGATTGCTAATGGGCTGGCTAGGTAACTTACCTTCCTCCCTCCGATTGAAAGCTATAGCTAGCTGACCTATCTGGGTCTCTATCTTGGCAATAGATTATGTATAGGAGTGGAGGAGTTGGGTGTTCATTTCCGGCCCCTTCAAAGCTTGAAGTAACTTCTCTTCAAACAAAGGGTCATGATTATTTGGTGGAGGTTGTGGGGCACTTGGGTACCGTGGAAATGGCATGCTTCTAAAGTTAGTCTCCTGATAATTGGGTCTAACAGATGAATTGATACCAGGTTGGGGTTTCCATGAAAAATTCGGATGATTGTGCCAACTAGGATTGTAAGTATTCGAGTATGGATCATTTCCTAGTCTAGGAGCCATTCAGGTTTGGGCTTGATGGGCTTGCTCCTGAAGGAGCTCGGGAAATTGGTAAGTGGCTGGACAATCACTTATCAAATGATTGGGACTTGAACAGATAACACAGACATCATAATTGTGATGAGATAAGGAGGAAGTATTTCCAGCTTACAAAATTTGGTTAAGCTTCTGAGATAGCTCATCTACCTTGCTATAGATGTCACAGCATGACCAACTTCATACATTCCCCCTCTCTTGGGTCCTATGGGAGGATCCCTATGGGCAGCAGATATATGATGCAAGGAGTTTTCACTCAGGATTTCAAACAACTGCCATGCCTCATGTTCATTTTTAAGCATGAACGTTCTTCCACATGAGGCATCTAGCATTTGCCTGTGCCTTTCTGACAGACCATCATAGAAGCACTAGACTAATTGCCATTTTGGTATGGCATGGTGAGGACATTTCCTTATCAACTCTTTCAATCTCTTCCATGTTTCATGAAACATTTCCCCGTCCAATTGGAAAAAATTGGTAATGGCTTTTCTGATTTGATTTGTCTTTCCTATGGAAAAATACTTCTTAAGAAACTCCCTCTGAAGTTGATCCCAAGTTGAAATAGTTACAGTATCTAGGGAATTCAACTAGTATTTAGCTTTGTCTTTCAAGGAAAAAGGGAATAACTTAAGCCTTAAAGCATCATCAGAGAAATTTTGTATCTTTACGGTTGAACATATTTCCAAGAATTCATATAAGTATTTATAAGGATCTTCATTCGCAAGTCCATAGAAGGAGGGTAACATTTGTATTACACTGGACTTGATTTCATACTGGACAGCATCTACAGGGGGTACTTGGATATAGGGTGAATAGGTATATTTTGATGGTGTGAAGTACTCCTTCAATTATCGTAGAGGGTCAATTCCTTGATTTGGGTCAATTCCTTGATTTCCTTGATTGGGATTCATAGTACCTAGGCTGTTTGCTCTACTGGTTCTTTCTTTTTTTGGATATAGGGATATGTGTTTAAGTTCTAGAAACCGAAGCCTAGAATACACTAACATACACCCTCCTAAAGTAAACAGCAATTCAGATTTTTTTTTGATTAATTAAATAAAAGTGGAAGAATGAGAAAAGGTCTAAAGAAGAGATTCCTAAGAAAGTCCTAGACTAGAGAGAAGAAAAGAAATTATTTTAATAACTCTCTTTTTTTTCAAAAAAAAGTTACACAATCAAAATCACTATCCTAGGGTTAACCTAGATCTAGACAGCTCCTAACTGATCCAAGGTTACCTTTGAGCACTCCAAGCCCAAGATCAACTAACTGACTTGGCCAGGTAAGTGTAAGGTTGGTGGGGGTCCCCCCATTGCTTGCCTTAGATACCAATTAAAATTGGCCAGATAAGTGAACGGAACCAATAAAAGAACCACCTTCCTTCGCGCTCTTGTCCCTCACTTTCCTTAGACACCAAGCAATTAACTGACCTGAACCCGATCCAACTCTAGGGTTCCCTTGTCCTATTGAGCTCGAAATCCTTAGGATGGATGTTTAATTGATTTTAAAATTAAGGTTTGGATCAATGCAAATGCTGGATAGTGATTTGTGGGCTAAGGAAGGGTATTGAACTCCCTACCTTATCTGATTAATTGGATAATGCCCTTAAATTAATTATGGAGAAATGGTATGTAGCAAACAAGATGTCCAAGTTATCACATAAACAAAATTAATTTAATTATTATTATTTTTTAAATTTGATGATCAAGTTTATAATTCCCTAATAAATTATGAGATGTCAAGGTAAATTTTTTTTGATTTTGCAAAAAAGTAAATTTACCTAAGTCAATCTAAAAATGAAAAGAAAAAAGCATATTTTTTTTTTTACTCAACCTTTTTGTACCCTAGGACAACCATTCAACATAACCTCCCAGTTATGCCAGGGCAACCTTATGTCAGGGCACTCAAGATTAAAATTTCTAACAACTATTATTTTTAAATTTTTATTATTTTTTTGAATTTTTAAATTTTGAATTTTGAAATTTATTTTTTTTGAAATTTGAAAATTTTTTTATTTTTGATTTTTTTTTCAAAATATCGCCAAAAGTCCCCGGCAACGATGCCAAAAATCTTGTACGCGTCGCTATGCACCGATTTAAAACCTTAAATCCACTACTCTTAAGAGTAGAATAGTGGGAGTAAGGGTCAAACCCACAAGGACTTTTGGGTTATTTTGAAAAAGAATTTTCTTTTCTTTAAAAAAAAATTAAAATAAAGACCATAATAACCAAATATGATCTATCTTGAGAGATACCTGTACCCGTGGGTCACGGCCCGTCCCTTAGGTATATAGTCATTTCTTCACTAAAATAGAAAACTTACAAAAGTTCCGAATCATGATTGTCCCAGCATTTAAATTACTTCATACAAGATAAAAAGGCATGAATCAATATCAAGTAAAAGAAAATATTCATTTCATAAAATATGAAGTACATAAAAAAAATGAAAGAATTGTGGGAACAAGGATCCCTCTTTCCCTTTTTTCTGATTTCTAGCTCTCTGTAATGGGAAGTGGCGGTAGCACCTCAGCAACAAATCAAGATCCCGGGAAGTAGAAGTGGATGGGTGGAATGAAGTGGGATGCAGAATAGAGTGGAGAGGTGGAGCGAACATATGAAAGTCAGAATCCTCTCTCGAAGAGGAGAATGATCAAGGGCTTTATAGATGGGAAAACACCGCGTCAGGCCCGTGTGGGAACCGCGGTGCTTTCTTATCTCAATCTGCCCAACAGCCTCGCATGATCCTCGTAATAGCTCCGCACTCGTCGCATGATCTCCGTGATTTTTGTTCCATCTTTAAAACTCAAATCTTCGATCGTGTTTCTTCAGATCTTTCTTTCTCAAATATTATCTTCCGACAACAGCAGCTTCCGACAACAACAACGATGAGAATGAACCGATAGTGCAGAAGAAGGCACTTGGATCGGTTGGATCGATGGACTGCAGCAGGAGCATGAAACCATGGGGGATGATGAAGAGATGTTAGGTGGCAGCACTTCGGTGATTTTTCGGGCAGAGGAGGTGGTGCAAGTGACTTCTCCGGGCGGAGGAGGTGACTCTGGGGGTGTCAGAATAATGGGAAACACCATGGATTGGCAGCAGGGAAGGGAAGATCGTTGAAGAAGAAGACGACTCTTGGAATGCTTCCTAGCAGCTTTTCTGGCCATGGGAGGCTCTTAGTGGTGCGAGAACTGGCACTGGCATCTTCTCCGGCCGACGATGGAGTGGGCAAGAGCTCTGGTGGCTTGGGCGACATGGGATGGTGGTGAAGAAGCAAAAGAGAAGGCCAGAGCTTTTTCAGCCATTTTTCTGGCCAAATGGGGCTTCTCCAGCCAGCAAGAGGGTCACCGGCGGGTTAGGCGGCGTCGGAAGAAGCTCTCTGATGAGTTTTGGCTTAAATGGAGAAGGGCGGTCCACGGTTCTGCTCCGTGGACCACTGGCAATGGCAGCGATGGACCGGTGGGAGATCTGTGGACCATTCAGCTGGTCCATGGTGGACCGGCTATAAGCATATAAGTGTTGTTCCAAAAAACATGCTGCTTTGAAAATCGTGCTAAATTTTTTTCTAAAATTGATTGTGGGCTCGTATGAACTTCGATTTGGATCCAGTTTGCATCGTTGGGTTCCATAATTCGAGCTCTACTCATTTATGAAGTCAATTTCTGCAAAATATCACATAAACCTATTAATTTCAACTAAATAAAGTTGGATTAATTATCATAATATTAATAACTATCAATGTCCCAATGTCTCGATATCTGGATGTCCGGATGTCTCGATGTCTGGATGTTCCAATATTCGGATGTCTGGTGAAAATTTTGGATAACCTTTTTTTATCATAGAATTGATCCACCAAGGTGATATGACTTGGATCTTGGCTACTTATGAAACCCCTTGACTTATTCAAATACTAATTACAAGACTCAGATTGACCAATTCACAAAACAAAGCAAACTAATGCATTTACAGGACTCAAGTTAAAATTAAAATACTTGGCTACTCATTGGTGATCCACAATGAGCTTGGAGGGTTTTGACATCTTTTCCTAGCTCTAGTGTCATCACCAATTCTCCCAGAGTGGGAGGAACTCGACCCTGTTGAGTATGGGTCGACTCTGCTCTGGTAATATTCTAGCAAGTCTGGATTAATTCTTTGTAGATCCTCTCGAGTGATCCACGAATCATCAGATTCTGATCTACCTTGCCATTGAACCAGGTAATGCTGATAATCCTTACTCCTATTAGTGATAGTTTTATCATCCAAAATCTGCTCAATCTTATCTCTCCATTCTGGTAATTTGGCTGGTGGACACTCAGGGGTAGGGTCACTCTCAAAGATGGAATCAGGCCCAAATAGCTCATTAGGTATCATTATTGGCTCCTTATACTCAACAAGATCTGATATATTGAAGGTCGGACTAATACCTAATTCAAATAGTAAATCTATTACATAGGCATTAGACCCAATTTTCTTTATAATCTTGTATAGTCCTGCACTACGGGCATGTAGTTTTTTCATGGTTTCTGGTAAAAACCGTTCAGGACAAAGCCTGATCATGACAGTCTCCCTCATTAAATTCTTTGAAATGTTTATGTGAGTTAGCCATATGCTCATAAGATTCATTGCTTTCAATAATTTTCTTACTTATTTCTTCATGCAATTCCTTAATATACTGTGTATATGACTTTGCAGATTCCGAAATGCGTGCATGCATGGGTAAAAGAATAAGATCTAAAGGCTTTCTAGGTTTATACCCATGGACAATCTCAAATGGACTCTTGCCTGTAGACCTATTGACTGAACTATTGTAGGCGAACTCAGCTCTTGGTAGCAAAAGATCCCAATTCCCAGTGTTTCCACCTACAAGACATCTAAGCAAATTCCCTAGGCTCCGATTTACTACCTCCGTCTGACCATCTGTTTGGGGGTGGTAGGATGTAGAAAATTTGAGCTTAGTTCCTAACAAGTGCCAAAGGGTTTTCCAAAAGTAACCGGTAAACCTGACATCCCTATCAGATACTATGATTTTAAGAAGATCATGTAATCTAACCATACTATCAAGAAAAATTTTGGCTACCTTGAAGTGTCAGAAGCTTGTAAACAGGGTATAAAATATGCCTTCTTAGAGAATCAATCGACCACTACAAAGATGGAATCATGTTTTCTTAAAGTTTTGGGTAAACCTAACACGAAATCCATACTAAGGTCTTGCCAAGGACAGTCTGGTACCACTAAAGGGGTATACAAGCCAGTGTTTTGCTTTTGCTGTTTTGCAGCAGCATAAGTTCGACACCTAGCTACAACCTGAGCTACATCCTTCTTTAGACTTGGCCAAAAAAATTGGGCCTCAATAGCTGGAATGGTCTTATTCCTACCAAAGTGACCAGCTAGACCACCGGCATGGGTTTCCCAAATCAAAAATTCTCTAAGGGAGGTTCTAGGAATACACAACCTATTATCCTTAAAGATGTAGCCATCATTCAGAGTATATTCACTATTTAAACTAGAGGGTCCTTGTTTGACAGACTGATAAGTCTCACTAAAATCAGGACAAGTTTCATACCGTTCTTTCAGTTTGTCAAATCCTACAACTTCAGTACTAACTGAGCTAAGGAGTATGGATCATCTACTAAGAGCATCAGCAACCTTATTCTCGGTACCAATATGATGTTTTAGCATAAAAGTATAGGCTTGAATGTATTCTACCCACTTTGCATGCCTAGGGCTTAACTTCTATTGGGAACCTAAAAATAGAAGTGCCTCATGATCTGAATAAAGGACAAATTCCTGTGGCAGAAGGTAATGTCTCCAATACCTCAAAACTTGCACTACCGTGTAAAACTCTTTATCATAGGTTGAGTATTTAAGTATAGCCTCATTTAATTTTTCACTGAAGAAGACTACAGGATTACTCTCTTGACTCAATACTCCACTTATACCAACTCCAGAGGCATCACAAGCAACCTCGAAAACTTTAAAAAAATCAGGTAATCTCAATACAGGTGCTTGGATCATTTTATCCTTAATTTCTAAGAAGGCTTTATTGGAACTCTTGGTCCACTCAAAAGCTCCTTTCTTAAGGCAATTCATGATAGGTGCTACAATTTTGCTAAATCCTCAAATGAATCTCCTATATAAAGTAGCAATGCCATGGAAACTACGAACATCGTGTATGTTTTTAGGCATAGGCCACTCAATTATGGACTTAACTTTTTCAGGATTAGCTGAAACTCCTTCAAAAGTACAACAAAACCTAAAAAAATAATTCTCGAGGTTAAGAAACTACACTTCTTAAGATTGGCATATAAATTATCTCTCTTAAGGGCTTGACACACTTGTCGGAGATGGTCTAAGTGATCCTCCTTAGTTTTGCTATATATGAGGATATCATCAAAATAGACTACTACAAACTTTCCAAGAAAAGTTTTCAATACTTGAGTCATGATCCTCATAAAAGTACTTGGGATATTTGACAGGCCAAAAGGCATCACTAACCATTTATATAAATCGTCCTTAGTCTTAAAGGCTATTTTCCATTCATCCCGAGGTCTGATTCTAATCTGGTGATAGCCGCTCTTAAGGTCAATCTTTGAAAAAATAGATGATCCGGCCATGATATCTAGCATGTCGTCCAAACGAGAAATTGAAAAACGGTATTTCATGGTTATCTTATTGATGGCTCTACTATCAATACACATCCTCCAAGTGCCATCTTTTTTGGGGATTAATAATGCTAGAACTGCACACGGACTAAGACTCTCCCTAATAAATCCTTTTTGAAGTAGTTCCCCTACTTGTTTTTATAACTCTAGATGTTCTGTAGGGTTCATCCTGTAATGTGGGAGGTTTGGTAGGGTAGCTCCTGGGACTAAATCTATGGCATGCTGAATGTCCTTTAAGGGTGACAGTTGATCAGGTAGGTCTTCAAAAAACACATCCTGAAATTCCTTCAAAAATTCTACTATCTCCTTAGGTTGCTCCTGTTGGGGTTGATCAGAAACTTCCTTAGTAGTCAGAATCCAAACTGGCGCACCTTCAGTCAACTCGCGCTCTAGTTCCCTCGTGGTGATCAGGTTAAGTCCCGGCTCTTTTTCCCTTAAATTGCTAGACCCTCTCTTGAATTTTCCTTAGGTGGGGTCAAATTAATGACTATCCTTTTACCATGATGGTTAAAGGAGCATGAATTTGACTAGCCATAAAGGGTAACATCATGATCATACAGTAGGGTCTGCCTAAAATAATACTACTGACCCCCATTAGGAGAACATCACACTAGACCTTCTCTTGATACGACTAGACCTAGACCATAACCTGACATCTCCATTTAATAGGTATAGAGGTTGAGTCAATCCAAGAAACCTTATAAGGGTTGGGATGGGGCACTGTAGTTAAACCTAGGTTCTTAACTGCATTTGTCAAAATGGCATTAACACAGCTTCTACTATCTATGATAATTTTGCAAACTTTGTCCCCTACCTTAATGAAGGTTTGTAGGATGTTAGTCCTACGCCAGTCTTCGTTCTTCTTGGTCTTCGTCAAGATGCACCTAATGACTTATAAGAGATCAGGTGATTCAAAGTTTTCCTCGGCCCCTTCATACTCATTTGCTAACTCAGGTTCAGCCTCATATACTTCCTCCTCACATTCTTCCACAGTTTCAGGATCCTCCTCATCAAACTCTCCAATATGTAAGGCTCGCACGGGGCATCGACTAGCATAGTGACCATAACTTTTACAATTGAAACATCGAATAGGTTGGTTTATAGACCCTTGCATTTTAGGTGCCTTTCCTTTATCATCCTTATGAGCTAGAGGATGTTGGTTTTCTCTTAGGAACAGAAAATTTCAATCAAACAGGCATTAATAACCTGTCACAGCGGAAGTAGATATAAAAATAATTTATATCTAATCAGGTAATTCATAAATAAATCTAATTTATTTATCATAAATTTCTAACATGCTTCAACATATGAGAAAAATATCAAATTTGAAATAAAAATTATTATAAGCATAAAATACTTACCTAGATCATTATTGGGGACTGCTCTGAAAAGCATGCAGATCCGCTACTAAAAAGCCGAGATTCTGTCAGAGCCGTGCAATCGTCTTGTCTCTGCTGGTATCTACATGAAGCTCTCGCAATCGAGTCATAGAAGGAACTGGACTGCTAGATCCTTGCAGCCCTCTCCTCTTTCAGCAAATTACCTGCTTTAAAAATTATGCTGATCCGAATCCGGACCGATTTTCGACTTCTATCTTGCAAATCGAACTATGCAAGACCTTTGGACCATTTCTTCTCTTCTTTATCCAGTAGAGCATCTCTCTAGATCTCACTCAAGAAAAGAGAAAACAAATAAAAGGAAGAGAACATCTTGAAGCCAAGAGAGAGACTCTCTGGTGTTCACAGCCAAGAGAAGAAAGATGCCCAAGAAAAATCACTCCCCCTTTTTTTCATGGTCGGCCACCCCTTCCTTTATTTATTTTCACACGGTAAAAGTCTCCAATTTTATTTCTCCATGCCAAAATAAAACACCGGTGTTTTAATTTCAAATGGTTAAAAATTAAGAGTGAAAGAGAAGGACCCTTCCCTCTCTTAATTCTCTTCATGCAAATCACTATTAGCACCCTCCTAGATTCACGCCCCATCCTATTTGTCGCACAAAATAAATGGGCCCACTAGTTGGCTGTGGAGAGAAGGGAAGACAAAGAGAGAGAGTCACGGTCATACTAGACTCTAGGTTATGGTCCAAATGTAGTGATTTGACAGTCAAATCGAAGCCGATTTTAAATCCGATCGAACCATTTTGAAGAGGACATTAACCCAAATCAATTAGGATCAATTAATTAAGTCTAACTCAATTAAATTAAATCTAATTTAAATTAATTAATAATTAATCCATAATTAATTAATTGTAACATTTATAATTAGGTTAAATATTAATTGTAACACTTGCAATTAGGTCCAAATTGATTTGCTGATTGGTTACTTGAGCTCCTAATATGTGTGACCCCTCAGGTCCTATCCTATCTGGTAATAAGACATGCTATAATCTTCATTATACATCATCGAAACTTCTTTTGATGGACTGAAACAATTTCAGCTCAATCCTAATTAGGATCATCGATTCGAGAATGATCCTAACGGGCTCTCATAATCTACCAGTGACACTAGCAGTATGTAGTGGCAACCCAGCGGAATAAGATTGGAACCCCTATGTGTAGTTACCATGTGATTTGATTCCTCTATCAAAATCCCAACATGATGTTGGTTACGGATACTCGTCAAATCCATCAGTCATATACTTAACTTAATCGACTAAAGTCCAATTGTGATACTAATGAAAACACCTTTTCATTATCACCCTGTTATGGCCATAGACTTCTAGACTTAGTCTCATTAAGCTTGCATAAAATTATACCTTACTACTAAGACTGATAGATCCTTACAAGTGAACACCCTACTCCTACAATAAACTTACTGCAGCCAACGAACACCGCAAGATCCCGTATGGATAGGAACCATGTGATTGTGCTGTCAAACTAGGTCAAGGAACTATTCACACGACTACAACATCAAAAAGTTATCGACAAGTGAGTAGCCATCCATATAACTTCTTGTAATTAGTCACGCTCGATACCGTTAATCTCTATCAACTACCTATACTCTCACTCCAATGTCTCCACACTATAGGTCAGAGACTCATCTACCTAAAAGGGAAGTGATCTGTGAATCGATTTTAACGAATCAATCACCATCCTCATGATATTCTAATAATCAGGAGCTTTTAGGAGTTAATCTATAAAGACATATGCCTTAGATTCTCAACTCTTAAGAATATGTGTCATTGTCCATCAACTCCATGGATGATTTATAGACACAATAATATGAATGAAACTAATGCCCTTTAATTGATAAGGAAAATTAAGTACAAGGTTCATGCCCTAAATTAAAATGTGTCAAGCCAACATGGCTTTCACGGCATACATCTAATAATCTCCCACTTGCACTAAAGCCAATTGATTACATATTAAAGTCCCATTTTCTCAAAGTGGACTTCAGCCTTCTGATGGCTTAGAGTCTTAGTTGGTGGGTCTGCCACGTTGTCCGTGTAGTCTACTCTTCATACCTCAACATATTTATTCTCGAGATAGTCGTGTATGATATAAAATCGATGCTCAATATGCTTGGACTTCTGATGAGACCTGGCTCCTTAGCTAGAGCTATTGTACCATTATTGTTATAATATATGGAGATGGCATCAGATGGCATCACTCCAAGCTCTGTAATAAACTTTTTATACTAGAAGGCTTCTTTTGCAACTTCAGAGGCAGCGATATACTCTGCTTCCATTGTTGAATCTGCTATGATGGGCTGCTTGGAACTTTTTCAACTAATTGCCCTACCATTGCACAAAAGCACAGACCTTGATGTAGACTTTCTATCATCAGGATCAGACATAAAGTCTGAGTTTGTATATCCCTTTATCCTTAATTATGAACTTCCTCCAGAGATTAAGAACAAAGCTTTAGTCCTTCTGAAGTACTTAAGAATGTTCTTCACAGCTATCCAGTGTTCTTCACCTGAATTCGACTGATATCTGCTCGTGACACTCACAGTAAGAGCTATATCAGGTCGAGTACACAACATGACATCATAAGGCTTCCAATTGCCGAAGCATATGGAATCTTGCTCATGCGTGGAATCTTTTTAGGTGTGTTGGGACACTTTTTCTTGGAGAGATTAATGCCATGCCGAAGAGGTAACAATCCTCTTTTAGAATTCTCCATGCTAAACATTTTCAGCACTTCCTCTATGTACACTTTTTGTGAAAGGCCAAGCATTCAATTAGATCTATCTCTATAGACCTTAATCCCTAAAATATAAGATGCTTCACCTAAGTCTTTCATAGAGAAATCCTTAGATAACCAACTTTTGACCAAAGTCAACATGGAAATATCATTCCCAATAAGGAGGATGTCATCCACGTACAATACGAGGAATGTCACTGCCCTCCCACTGGCCTTCCTGTAAATACATGGCTCATCCTCATTCTTGATAAAATCAAATAATTTGATTGCATCATCAAAACAAGTATTCCAATTCCGAGAAGCTTGCTTCAATCCATAGATTGATCTATATAGCTTGCAGACCTTATGATCTTCATCATTGGAAGTGAAACCCAAGGCTGCTCCATATAAATACTTCCTCAAGATATCCATTCAGGAATGTAGTTTTCATATCCATCTGCCATATCTCATAATCATGATATGCTGCAATTGCAAGCAATGTACGTATGGATTTCAGCATAGCTACTGGGAAAAGGTATCATGGTAGTCAATACCTTAATGTTGACTATACCTTTTCGCCACTAACCTAGCTTTAAAGGTCTCTACCTTACCATCTGCACCTATTTTTCTTTTGTAGATCCATTTACAATCAATAGGTACAATACCTTCTAGTGGATCCACTAAGGACCAAACTTGGTTAGAAAGCATTGAATCAATTTCTGACTTCATAGCATTCAACCTTTTCTTGGAGTCGATATCTAACATTGCCTCATCATAAGTCTTAGGATCAATCAATTAATCATTGTCCCCAACAAGAAACATTTCCTTTATATCCTCTGTAAGCATACCCAAGTACCTTTTAGGAGGTTTGGAGACTCTAATAAACCTACAAGGTGGAAGAGCATTTATGTATATTGGTTGATTAGGTTCGATCTGCTCTACAGCTGGCTACTATTCAGAGACTTTCTCATCGAGCTCAATTAACCTCCCACTACCACCTTCCTGAATAAACTTTTTTTCAAGAAATGTAGCATATCTGCTCATAATCATATTATGATCTTCTGGAAGGTAAAAGTAATATCCTAAAGTTTCTTTAAGATATTCTATAAACCAAACTTTCACAGATCTAGATTCCAACTTGTCTGCCATTAGTCTTTTAACATAGGCTAGACATCCCCAAATCTTGAAATAAGCAAGACTTGGTTTCTTACCATGCTAAATCTCATATGGTGTGGTAGGAACATATTTAAATGGAACCCTATTTAGAAAATAAATTGAAGTTTGTAGGTCATATCCCCAAAGAAATAAAGGCAAGTCAGTGAAGCTCATCATGGATCGGACCATATCTAATAATGTCCTATTTCTACTCTTAGACATCCCGTTGAGCTGAGGCATACCGGGTCGAGTCCATTGTGAGACTATGCCATTGTCCTTAAGATAACCTAAAAATTTCCTACTAAGGTATTCACCTCCCCGATCTAATCGAAGAACCTTAAGGATTTTATTTGTTTATTTTTCTACCTCATATCTGAATTCCTTGAACTTTTCAAAAGCTCATATTTGTGTATTATATGAAACACATAACCATACCGTGAACAATCATCAGTAAAGGTTATGAAGTAGTAAAAATCACCCCTGAACTGCACATCAAATGGACCATACACATCAGTGTGTACCAGGACAAGTAATTCTATGGCTATCTCCCCATGTCCTACAAAGGGTAACTTGGTCATTTTTCCTTAAAAACATGACTCACAAGGTGGATATGATTCAGAATTAACTGAATCTAGGATCCCATCCCTTTCTAGTTTATTTATTCTGTCCTCACCTATATGACTGAGATTTAGGTGCCACATGTATTTTTCATTTAGGTCATCTCTAGGATGTTTATGTCTTATGGTATTCACTTTAATTTTTTCGTTAATATTCAAAGATTCATCGGCATGCAAATGATAGAGACTATCAATTAAAATAGCTTGTGCAACTAATTTATTTCTCAAATAAATACTACAAAAGTCTTTATTAAATATAAATTCAAATCCTTCCTGTGCTAGCACAAAGACAGAAATCAAATTTCTACTAGCTCCAGGCACAAAATAACAACAGTCACTAAGTACTAATCTATACCCTAAAGGTAACACCAGAGAATATGATCCAATAGCTTGAGCAGCGACTTTTGCTCCATTTTTGACACGTAGGACCATCTCACCTTCTCTCAACATCTACTTCTTTCCAGGCCCTGTATTGAAATGCATATATGAGCACTAGAGCCAGAGTCTAAAATCCAACTGGAAGTAGATTAAACCATTAGGTTAGATTCAATAACGAGTATAGGCTTACCCTCAGAAGGTGCCCTTCTGTTTATTTAGGCTTTCCAGGTAGAGAGGACAATTCCTTTTTTAGTGGCCATCTGTATTGTAATGGAAACATTTCCCTTTGCTAACCTTGGCTTTCTTGGGAGTGTCCTTCTTCTTCTTTGCAGGTTTCTTTTTCTTCCAAGTAGACTTTCTTTTGGAGGAAGACTGCTCCACAAAGAAAATAGAGCCCCTTGAACTCTTCAGGGTCCCCTCAATGATTGCCAGCATGTTTAACAATTCAGGCAAAGTGTAATTCAACTTGTTCATATTATAGTTCACTACAAACTGAGCATATGAACTAGTCAAGGACTGGATGTTCAAATCCACCGAAAGCTCCTTATGAATAGGAATGCCCAGCTTCTCAAGCTGTTCGATGTCCTTAATTGTTGTCCTTAATCGTTGTCAAACAATGATCGTGCATTGACTGCCCTTCATGCATCTTGTTATTGAAAAGCATTTTTGACACTTCGAAGCGTGCAATCCGACTTTGTTCACCATATAACTCTTGTAGGTGAATCAGAATCAATTTAGCAGTTGGCATATCCTCACGTTGGCTCTGCAATTCATTTGACATTGAGGCCAACATATAACACTTAACCTTATTATCATCTTCCATCCGTTTCTCAAATGCAGTCGTTTGATGAGCATTTGGATGGTCAGGTAAGACAGGATGTTCCTGGTCAAGCACATAGCCCAACTTCTCAGAACTCAAAATAATTTTGATGTTTCTCAACCAATCTTTAAAATTGAGGCCAACTAGTCAATTTTTTTTTAGAATACAGACTAAGGGATTTGAAGCAGACATGGTTAACCGCAAGAGTAGAAGGTTCAAATTAGATGCTTTATACTTAATTATAAAAATTATTCTAGGGTCTTTAAGAAATAATTTTAGAACTCTCATTATTGTCTCGAATCTCTCACATTCCCCGTGGAGATGCGAAAACCTTGTGACTCTAGGTTTCTAGTGGGTGCTATGGTCCCATCGATATGTGGCACCTCACCGTATCTAGTTATTGGTAACACGCTACACCAATAAGTGGCCAACTCTTGTCCAATGTATCTAATACAAGTTGTAGCTCTTGGTCTCTAAATTATGGAACCTAAACGTGCACGTTTATTGGTCCAATCATTAGTTAAGTCAGATCCACCATTCTTGCTAGATAAAGTCATCATTGAGTCCCTCAACATACCCGTTTATTAGGCCCAATCCCATTAGTGCCTAGCAACATCTTATGCCTAATAGGGTGGTTGTGTCTTCTCGATGCAACTAGACCACTGTAACTAGCCAAGAATAATCAACACCAGTAGGACACCCGCACACCTACAATGGTGGAAGACCTATGACTTAATATTTATTAGGAGCTTGGGTTCATGTCTCTTCTAAATTGATCAGCCAAATCATGACTAATCAATTACATTAAGTCAGTACAATCTCATGTCTGACTAATTACATTCAGTCAACACAATCTCATGTCTGACTAAATTAGTTAGCATGGGTGAACTCAAATCAAAAGTGACCCTTTTGAAAACTTAATCAACCAAATTGGCCAGGTCAGTTTGATCCATGGGAGGGTTCTACCAATTTACCCTCTTTTCACCAAACTTGTTGGTTGAGAAAGAGTTAGCCCCAATTAAAACCATGATCGAAACCTTCCTTAGACACCAATTGACTGATAAGGTTTAATTAGGTCATCTAATGATCTGGGCTCATCACTGAGCCAAATTAGGTATTAACTTATCGATTCACTATCAAATGAATCAATCTAAACATACTACATCTAAAACCAATTTTGAGCACACTTGACCTAACCCTAATCATCATCCGATTAGGTTAAGTTACTTGCTCGAAATTATATTAGGGTTACTAGTTGATTTAATCAAGCCCTAATTACCGTAGCCCATCTCTAGAGCTAATTTGTTCAACCCAAACCCTCATACACCTAATTTGATGTTCTTGATAAAATCAATTTTAAAATTAGGTTCAAGTGCATGACATTAATGGCTTATGATCATGAATCGCATTTAAGATCTAAACCCTAATGTCGTGCATCGTACACATCAACATACATAATCATAAATCGATCAAAATCCTTTTGAAAACTCCTTTTCAAAACCAGGTATACATCAAAGTAGGACAACCTTTGCACTATAGGGGGTAAACCCTATAGCAGGACAACCTTATGTCACTTTGTGCAACCCTTGATCAATTAAAATTCAGATTATTAAATTTAATTTCAGCTCTAAAAATTATGATTTTAATTTTGAAAATAATTTTTTAAAACATAAAATTCTATGCTAGAACAATCTCATGTTCAACATAGATCCGAAAAATCATAATCTATGTAACTGATCTGAATATTTTTTAGATCTGATTCTCATGCATGCATGTTAAAGAGAGAACCGTGGCTCTGATACCATTGTTGGTTTTCTTCCAGGAACAGAAAATTGCAATCGAACAAGCATCAACAACATGTCGCAGCAGAAGCAGATATAAAAATAATTTATATATAATCATGCAATTCATAAATAAATCAAATTTATTTATCATAAATTTTAACATGCTGCAACATATGAGAAAAATATCATATCTAAAATAAAAATTATTTTAAGTATAAAGTTCTTACCGGATCGCTATCGAGCTGCTTTGAAAAGTATGTAGATCCACTACTAAAAAGTCGGGATTCTGTCGGAGCTGCGCAATCGCTCGGCCTCTGTTAGTATCCACATGAAGCTCTCACAACTGAGCATAGAGGCACTAGACTGCTAGATCCTTGCAGCCCTCTCCTCTTTCAGCAAATCGCCTGCTTTAAAAACTATGCCGATCCAATTCGGACCGGCTTTCGGCTTCTATCTTGCAAATCGGACTATGCAAGACCTTTGGACCCTTTCCTCTCTTTTTATCTAGGAGAGCATCTCTCTAGATCTCACTCAAGAAAAGAGAAAACAAATAAAAGGTAGAAAACAGCTTGAAGCCAAGAGAGCGACTATCTGGTGTTCACGGCTAAGAGAAGAAAGACGTCCAAGAAAAATCACGCCCCCTTTTTCTTATGGTCGGACACCCCTTCCTTTATTTATTTTCTCATGGTAAAAGTCTCCAATTTTATTTCTCCATGACAAAATAAAACACCAATATTTTAATTTCAACCGGTTGAAAATTAAGAGGAGTGAAAGAGAAGGACTCTTCCCTCTCTTAATTTTCTTCATGCCAATCACTATTAGCGCCCTCCTAGTTTCACGCCCCATCCTATTTGTCACACAAAATAAATGGGCCCACTAGTTGGCATGTGGAGAGAAGGGAAGACAAGGAGAGAGAGTCCCAGTCATACTAGACTCTAGGTTATGGTCCAAATGTAGTGATTTGACAGTCAAATCGAAGCCGATTTTAAATCCGATCCAACCATTTCAAAGAGGACATTGATCCAAATCAATTAGGATCAATTAATTGAGTCTAACTCAATTAAATTAAATATAATTTAATTTAATTAATAATTAATCCATAATTAATTAATTATAATATTTATAATTAGGTAAAATATTAATTGTAACACTTACAATTAGGTCCAAATTGATTTGCTAATTGGTTACTTGAGCTCCTAATGTGTGTGACCCCTCAGGTCCTATCCTGTCTGTTAATGAGACATGCTATAATCTTCATTATACATCATCGAAACTCTTTTCGATGGATTGAAATAATTTCAACTCAACCCTAATTAAGATCATCGATCCAAGAATGATCCTAACGGGCTCTCATAATCCACCAGTGACACCTAGCAGTATGTAGTAGCAACCCAGCAGAATAAGATTGGAACCCCTAGGTGTAGTTACCATGTGATTTGGTTATTCTATCAAAATCTCGACATGATGTTGGTTATGGATACTCGTCAAACCCATCAGTCATATGCTTAACTTAATCGACTCAAGTCTAATTGTGATACTAATGAAAACACCTTTTCATTATCACCCTGCTATGGCTATAGACTTCTAGACTTAGTCTCATTAAGCTTGCATAGGATTATACCTTACTACTAAGGCTAATAGATCCCTACAAGTGAACACCCTACTCCTACAATAAATTTACTGCAGCCAACAAACACTGCAAGGTTCTGTATGGATAGGAACCATATGATTGTGCTGTCAAATTACAATAACCTTATTGTGAGTAGCTGAGACACTCTAGGTCAAGGAACTATTCACACGACTACAGCATCAGAAAGTTATCGACGAGTGAGTAGTCATCCATATAACTTCCTGTACTTGGTCACGCTTGGACCGTTGATCTCTATCAACTACCTGCACTCTTACTCCAGTGTCTCCATATTGTAGGTCAGAGACTCATCTACCCAAAAAGGAAGTGATCTGTGCACCGATTTTAACAGATCAATCACATTCCTCGTGATATTCTAATAATCGGGAGCTTTTAGGAGTTAATCTATAAAGACACATGCCTCGAATTCTTAACTCTTGAGAATATATGTCATTGTCCATTAACTCCATGGACGATTCATAGACACAACAATATGAATAAAACTAATGCCCTTTAATTGATAAGAAAAATTAAGTACAAGGTTCATGCCCTAAATTAAAATGTATCAAGCAAACATGGCTTTCAGGGCATACATCTAATAGAGGAGTGGTAGGTTTGGGTCGTCTATTGGAAAACTAGTTCACTCTAGGCCTATTTCCAGGTGTACTAAACCTATTAGGTTCAGGTCGTCTAGTAACGAGTCCTCTCTGGAATCTCTCACAATCCCTATCAATCTAATAGGCCTGATCTAAGTCATGACCTCTCTTAGAAATAATTCCTCTGGATGTCCTCATGCAGGGCCGCTCGAAACCTAGATAGGGTGACTGACTCTGACTCAGCTACACCACACCCATGACAAACTCGTCGAATCTCGTAATATACTCGTACATGGATTTATTACCTTGGGTTAACTTTTGCCACTGATCTAAGAGTCTTTGCTCATAGGACATGGGTAAGTACTTCTCCCTAAGTCTAATCTTCATGGCTCTCCATGTAACTATGGGCAAATCTCCTCTTTGGTGGTTAAACCTCTCAACATTGCCCCAGTATAACCTAGCCTGCCTGACTAACCTAAGCTTGGCAAACTTGACCTTCCTCTCCTCAGACATCTCATACCACTCAAAATAGTGGTCCATGTCACTCTCCCAGTCAGTATATACCTTAGGGTCTAAGTTTCCATCAAAGGTAGGTGCCTTAAGTCTAATATTCCTAAGGGCTCTATCTTCTTGGTCATTGACATCTTGATAGGGTCACCTAGGATTGGGTTCAGGTGTGAGTTCCTGACGTTGGGCTCTTGGACCTGTGGGAGTGGATCTAGGTAAATCAGGATCATGTTGAATCATATGGGATTCTTCTAGATTACCCATTCTTTCCTCCATTTGATCAAACCTAGTATTGAGCTGCCTAAACTGTTCAATCATAGTTCGCATCAAGGCTTCCAAATTCGGGTCCATGGTGGAACTGGTTTGGGCTTGGGGTTGTTGATAGGGTGTTCCTAATCTAGTGGTCATGCAATGCAATCCTAGCTTCTAGGGTTCCTAGGCCTGGAGCTCAAGTGGAATGAGTTAACTCAAATTACACCCAACTTTACAATTAGTCTTCCACTGGCCAGGTAAGAGGTAGGGTGGTGGGAGGCTCCCCCTGCTTGACTCGGGATCCTAATTAAAAACTACCAGTCTGCTTAGGATGTTTGCCTCTGGACCTCTAGCCTTAGACACCACCTTCTAATAATAATTGAAAGGTTGAGTATACTAGTTCACTCACAAGACTCGAACCCGACCTGTTGGTGTCCCTAAGCAGTATTAGGTTGCTACTCAGTTTTAGATTAGGGCTAGGACAATGCAAGATGAGGTTGGTTGTTTGTGGGCCAAGGAAAGGTAATGACCTCCTTCCCTTATCTTATGATATTGTCGTCCTTAAATTAATTTCAAATAGATGAATGCACAACCAAACAAACTAATTATCCAGATAAGATAACACTTGCAATTCAAAACTTAAACTTTAAATTTCAAATTTCAAATTTGAGTTTTTAGATTTAAATTTTAAATTATTAAATTTTTAATTTCATATTTAAATTGTAGAAATTAAATATGCCAGAATTTAAATAGGCTGAAATAACTATATGCTAAAATTCTAGAACGGAATATTCTCAGGTAGTAATCAGGCTTGCAGAAATTTTATTGACCGAATTAAATCTTGAGGAAATTATTAAAAATAAATTCAAATATAATGAATCTAACAAAATAAGAATTTGAATTTTTGATCTTCCTACATACAGAAATAATTAAAATAATAGACTATGAACTGGGATGGATGTGATGTAGAAAATTAATTTTAAAGATGCCTATCTTTTTGTTTTCTTTTTCAAGGGTCAATCACAGCGGCACCCCTATATGCCATAGGAAATTTTCTTTGAATGGAATATGAGGGTTTTGTAGTCCTACTTTTTTCTATGACCGGACGACCATGGTGATGCACCCGATCCGACTACTTAAAGACAAACTAAGTCCTAACCTGGCTCTGATACCAAAGTTGATGCTGGATGGATGCAAAGACTAATTCTAATAATTACAATTTAATTTTTTTTTTTATGAGCAATGGCAGCAACTTAAATAAACTATCAAATTAATTTAACAAAAATTAGACTAAGTCTCTACTAACTACCCGCAATATAATCAGCATGCAATCACATAAAGAACCGTGGATCCGATGATTGAAAAATCACTGATTCAAGGTCGTCCTGACTTCAATTAACCGGATCTAATAAGATTTAGATGGTTACTTACCAATAACACTTTTTCCTCCTCCGTTTCAACATATCTGGAATCAATTCTCATGATCTCGTGGTAGGATTGCAAACTTTAGTCCTTTGGAGCTGATCTTCCTGTTGATGGTTGGATGGCAAGGGAAACCTCCTCTTCTGATCGAGAACACTAGGGATCCTGCAAAAAAATGTGATTAGATTGATGGAAATAGAGTAGAAATCTGAAATGAGAGAGAGAAAGAAGGTTGGTCGGATAGGTTATGGATCTGGACTGGATGCTGAAGATGGTGGTGCCTGGCTTCAGGATCTTGGACTCATGAAATAACTCAGACTTTGGTACTCTACCACACCAGTGCATTGCTTAACCAGTAGAGCACTCACACACTATAATTTCTTAACCAGCAATTGCACTCTCAACGCTTACCTAGCAATTGGAGAAAGGAAACTGGCAGAGTTTCATTAATCAATCATAAGTTGGATCAAGGTGATAAAATGGAGTGGTATTTATAAACCCTCCATACAAGTAGCATGATAACATAGAATTATTTTGAATAATAAGAGATTACATTGGACTCTACACCCCTTCTTGACCTGAATGGAAACTCCTTGAAATTTGAATGGGATCGGTGCCTTCTCCATTTGGACTTCTTCAACTCTAGGTGTCAAAGAGAGGATATGCGACAAGAAGAAATGAAGCTCTCAAAATGTGCGACAAAACCTTTGAGAAGTGGGCAGAAACTCCTCCTTTCTTGGTGCCAATCTCACTTTGGCATGAGTAGACTTCATCTTGATTTTCAAATTTGAAGGTAGGTAAGATAAGAAAGGCTGTCCATTTGAATTTAAAAGGTAGATAGGTGATGACTTATTTAAATTTGGATGAAACACCTTTGAATGGAACTTGGACTCCTTTGAATTTGAATGATTGCTTGAGTGGGCATCCATCTGGAGTGGGTGACAATCTGAGGATAAAGGGGCACTAGATGAGAAGTAGAAACCTTCTGCTTTACTTCTCTTAATGGCGTCTTCTTGGATTTCAAATGGGCAATGAGAAGGAAAGTTGGATGGTGCCTCTTCTGGATAAAGATGAACTTTAAAATTGTCCCAATGTCTTGATGTCCTAATGTCCTATTGTCTCAATGTCTGGATGTCCCGAATGTCTAGATGTCCGGATGTCTCAATGTCTGGATGTTCCAATGTCCGGATGTCTAGTGAAAATTTTGGACAACCTTCTTTTATCATAAAATTGATCCACCAAGGTGATGATGACTTGGGTCTTGGCTACTTATAAAACCCCTTGACTTATTCAAATACTAATTACAAGACTCAGATTGACCAATTCACAAAACAAAGCAAACTAATATTATTTACAAGACTCAAGCTGAAATTAAAATATTTGGCTACTCATTGGTGATCCACAATGAGCTTGGAGGGTTTTGACATTTTTTCTTAGCTCTGGTGTCCTCACCAATGAGCATGTCATCCACATAAACCTGTATGTTATGATCGATTTGATCTTTGAAAACCTTATTAACCAAGTACTGGTATTTGGCTCCAGTATTCTTTAGACTGAACAGCATCATCTTATAGTAGTAAGTCCCTCGATCTGTGATGAAGGCAATGTGCTCCTCATCTTCTAGGTGCATCTGGATCTGGTTGTACCCAAAAAATGCATCCATGAAGGTGAATAAGCAGTGCCCCGATGTGGCATCCACCAACTGGTCGATCTTGGGAAGGGAGAAGCTATCTTTTGGACAGACTTGATTGAGATCGGTGTAGTCTACACGGATCCTCCACTTTCCGCTGGCCTTCTTGATCATGATTATGTTCACCAGCCAGCTGGGGTACTGGACTTCTCGGATGAAAATTACGAGGAGCTTTTCCACCTCTTCATTGATTACCTTTTATCTCCCAGGGCAAAGCTCCTCTTCTTCTGCCAGATCGGGCGGCACTTAAGGTCGACGTTCAGCCTATGAGTGAAGACATCGAAAGAAATTCTCGACATGTCCACCGTGGCCCAAGCAAAAACATCCACATTCATCCAGAGAAAACTTAGCAGGCGAGCCTTCTTGTCCTCCTACAACTGGCCCCTACTTGTACCATCTTCAAAGGATCTTTGCCGAGGGGGTATAACAACAGGCACTCAATTGGGCCGCCCTTGGTGTCTTGCATCCTTTGGTCGAGCTAGTTGATGATAAGGTCCTTCCCAGTGCTTCCAACCCTGGGGATGGCCTGCAGGCAGTGCTGAACCAGTTGAGGGGTCCCCCTCATCTCTCCTATGCCATAGGAGGTCGGAAACTAGACTAGAAACCATTTCATAGATATGACCGTGTCGAGTAGGTTGAGTCCAGGGCCACTGAGAATCACGTTGTAGGCTGAAGGGAGCCTGACAACCATGAAAGTCATCATGATCGTGCTTTGTTGGGGTAGTGACCCGGCGGTGACTAGGAGGGTAATCTCCCCCGACCCCTACCGAATCTCTAGTAAAACTGACCAGAGGGGTGTGTACTGGCTTCAACTAGGTAGGAGATAAATTCATTATAGAGAAGGCATCATAAAAAAGGACATCAATCGAGCTTCCACTATCGACCATAATCTATTTTACAAGATGCTTAGCTATCATCATCTCTACGACAACAGCATCATTATTTATATTTTTTACCTTGGTTCTCCTTTTCCTCATAAAAAAAAGTACATTCTTAGACCCTTCCCTCGCCCTCATCCTTTTCAAGGCACGCTCTATCCCCCAGGAGATCATGCCCACTGGCCTTTCAATGGGCTGATTATCGACAAGAGGGAGAGCCATGAGCGCTTGGGATTCTGATGGGGTTTTGCCCCCATGAACATTTTGAGGTAGCCTCTTCTAATCAGATCTTCGATCTCCCTCTTGAGGTGGCAAAATTTCTCGGTGTCGTGGCCATGGTCATAGTGTAATTGGTAATACTTTGACTTGTCTCGAGCACCAGATGGCCTTGGCGAGGGAAGAAAGTGCAAATAGCATTCACTCTCGATCTCCATGAGGATCTTAGACCTTGGGGCAAGGAGAGGAGTGTACCTCTCTTCTTGGATGGGGGTACTCTTTGGCTTCGAGCTCCTTCGAAGATTCGGGGTCACCCTAGGCCTATGCATCCCGGAGGGTTCCCCCTAGGGCTGCTTCTTCAAGGACCTCCCATCTACTCCCTTCTGGTGAGTCTACCTCCTCTGCACGAATGTACTTGTGGACCCAAAGGAGGAGCTCGAAGTAGGTCCTCGGGGGCTTCTTGTCTAGGAAGTAGGTGAGATGGGAGGTTCTAAGCCCTCTCTTCAGTGCCAACATGGTGATGGGCTCATCCAGGTTGTAGATATCCAGGGTAGCAAGTTTGAAGCGGGACATATAGTTTCGCTAGGACTCATGGTCCTGCTGGCGGATGGAGAAGAGGTTGTCTACTTCTTGTGGCACCTTCTGACAGGTATCGAAGTGCGCCACAAACTTCTTCTCCAATTGCATAAAGGAATAAATGCTCCTTGGCTCGAGGCAGGTGTACCAGACTCGAGCGGCCTTCCAAAGTATGGTCGGGAAGGTGATGCAAAGAAGGGCATCAGTTGCTCGTTGGACTCTCATGAGGGCCTTGTAGCTCTCCAGGTGGTCCAGGGGGTCGGTGGTCCCACGTAGGGATCCACCTAAGGCATGCAGAACTGGTTTGAAATTGGTTCCTCTTGGATCTTATAGGAGAAAGGGGGATGGGCGTCGTAGCCCGCGGGCTCGCATGAGGAGCCCTACATATTGGCAAATGATAGGATGCTTTGCCAGCTTACACTTTTATTCTTCTAGGCATCTCTCAGCTTGACGCCTGATAGCCTCATCGGTGGAACCTTCTACCGAGGCTGTCGGAGGGTAAGAAGATAAGGGTCGGAGGAGATCATGCTGGGGGGCCTTGCCATAATAATGCTTGTGGTGCCTTGAGGCGACGTGGTCTAATACTGGGGACCGACTCTCTCAGTCAGCCAAATCACTCCACTACCTCTTTCTTAGTGTCTGAAGGCTTCCCCGGGGGTAGGATGTGGTCCACAGGTTCGATGGCCTTCCTTGGAAGGATCGCAAGCTACTGCGGTGTCCGATGGCTTGAGCTGTGGGAGTTCCTAGCTATTGCTGGGTCGCCAGGGACCGATGCTGATGATGCAACTATCGCATCACCGCAATCAAGGTCTGGACCTACTGGGCGACCACAGCAAGTTGGGGGTCTACCGAAGTGGCAATGACAGAGCAGGGAGCTCCCTCTCCGGGCTGTGTGGGTCATGCAGGGAGGAGGATCCCCCATGTGCCTAATGGAGGCTTCCCGCATGCACGTCATCACCATGTCGCGTGGAACTATTCTAGAAACAAGGAACTGGCTTAAGCTAGCTGCCCCCTACCTAATGTGCCAATCTGTTGCCACCTAGATCGTCGAGGCCTGCAGCTCCTACATGGTACCAGTTGGTAGACTTCCCGCCTGGCATCTCCCGCACGTGGCCGATCTTGCAAAAAAGAGAGGAGACCCAGGCTAGGGATCCCAGCGAGGACACTCCGATGATCAAGTAGTGAGCGATCAAAGAGAATAAATCCTCCTCGATGGATCCCAAAGTGGTCTCCACTCTTAGAGGATTCAAGAGATGATAGTAGGAGAGTTGGAGTAGTGAGAGCTTGAGCAGTGATGGCTGCTACGGTGGGAGCTCTAGGGAGAGTTCTTGTGTGCCCCTCTTGCCCTTAGAGCCTTACTGGTCGCTTGCTGCTTATATTTTGTCCCTTATGACTCACTGCTTGTTACTTGCGACTTGTCACTTGCTCTTTGTTACTTACTTTTGCCGGAGGCCCCTTTGAGTTTCTTATAAAAGCATCGCACCTCTAGGGGGGTGTAGAGACCTGACCTGGTGCTCCTTGGGAGCACCTTATGTGGACGAAACATAGGCATGTTCCTCCCTCTCTACCCCAGAGGAGGGAGACAGGATCCGTAGCCTCCGTAGGGAAAATTCTACCATGGGTACAAGCGAAGTACTGAGAAGTGTGCATCTCTTTCGTGATAAGTGCGAGTGGCATGCCACGGGGCCTGACACCCTGACAGGTCACTACCTCTTCCTGGCATTGTTCCACCATATCTAGGGAGACCTAGCAAAGCACCAATCTAGTGGGAGATGCTATAGAAACTGAGACCCCAGGTAAAACCTTCCTCTTCTAGGTGGTGCAGGCAATAGGTTAAGGGGTGTGACACCCCGAGCGGAGTGCCTTTCCTCAGGAGGTGCCGACAATAGGCTGAGAGGCCTGATGCTCCAATGGAATGCTCCTTTGCAGGCGGCGTGCTCTAGTGAAACACCATCCCATAGGGATTGCAGGTGGCATGCTCTGGTGGGATGCCATTCCTCAGAGGTTGCAAGCGGTGTGCCCTGGTGGTGCGCCACCCCAAATGGGTGCCAGTCTCTCCAGGCAGCATAGGGGTTCTGATGGGGACAGCTACACTACTCGTCGATGTCACTATCTCGATCGCTTTAGGGCTGCTCAAGGAAAAGACCACATCTACCTATAAAAATCTATACCTGACTTTGGAGGAAGAAGTTGACTTTGACCAGAGACTTGACCTCGAGTGGTGGGAATGCGACCCCGGTCGAGGGCTTGACCTTAGGGGAGCCGACCTTGGCCAGGGCCCGGAAGGCGGGAGTACGACCTCGACCGAGGGCTCGACCTTGGAAGAGTTGACCTCAACCTTGGGGCTCAGAAGGCTGGAGCACGACTTCGGTCAAGGGCTCGACCTCGAGGAAGCTAACCTCGGCTAGGGGCTCAGAAGGCGGGAGCACGACCTCGATCAAGAGCTCGATCTCGGGGGAGCTGACCTCGGCCAGGGGCTCAGAAGGCGGGAGCATGACCTCGATCGAGGGCTCGACCTCGGGGGAGCTGACCTCAGCCAGGGGCTTAGAAGGTGGGAGCATAACCTTGGTCGAGGGCTCGACCTCGGGAGAGCTGACCTCGGCCAGGGGCTTAGAAGGCGGGAGCATGACCTCGGTCGAGGGCTCAACCTCGGAGGAGATGACCTCGGCCAGGGGCTTAGAAGGCAGGAGCATGACCTCGGTCGAGGGCTCGACCTCAAGGGAGCTGACCTCAGCTAGGGGCTCAGAAGGCGGGAGCATGACCTCGGTTGAGGGCTCGACCTCAGGAGAGCTGACCTTGGCTAGGGGCTCGAACTTGGCACTTCATCTAGCCACTGCATCTAGGTGGCGCCTTCTGCCAGCGTGGCAGCTAGCTGGATCTAACAGGGATTCCATATCAGTGATCATGCCATATCAGTAACCTTTAGCAATAATGGTAAGAGGAGAATCATTAACATCGATAAGATCAAAATCATCCTTTCAACATTCATTAAAAAGGTACTGCTAGTAGATAGATTAAAACATAACCTGTTGAGTATTAGTCAATTGTATGACAAAGGCTTCAAAGTTTTGTTTGAATCTTTAATATGCATAGCCACTAGTTCTTTTGATTCAAGCATCAAATTTATAAGACATAGAGTTGGAAACATTTATATAGTAGACTTAAATGATCTAGCTATGAAGAATAGTATAAGACTAGTAGCGATGAATATTAAAATCAAAGAAACTAGTTGGCTTAGGCATAGAAAATTTGGACATGTTAGCATGCATACTTTATCTAAATTAAAGTCAAAAGATATAGTTAAAGATTTTTCTAAACTAATTTTGAAAATGATCATATGTGTGATACTTATCAATATGGTAAACTAGGGGCAGTTTTAAATCTAAAAATATTATTTCAATGTCTAGACTCTTATAGCTACTATACATGGACTTATTTGGACCAACTAGGACTACAAGCCTATGAGGTAAGAAATATGGATTATGATAGTAGATAACTTTCCTAGATTTACTTGGATATTGTTTGAGTACACAAAGATAAGGCATTTACTGTTTTTCAGAAATTTCATAAGAAGGTTTCAAATAAGAAAAATCTTTCAATTATTTCAATAAGAAGTGATCATGGCACTGAATTTGAAAATCAATATTTTAAAAAACTTTGTAATGAGCATGTCATTGATCACAACTTCTCAGCTCCAAGAACACCACAATAAAATGTATTGTCGAGAGAAAGAATAGAATATTGAAAGAGATAGCTGAACAATGTTATGTAAAGGCAATTTTCCAAAATACCTTTGGAATAAAGCTATGAACAATGCATGTTACATTCTTAACCATGTTCTTATCAGAACTATTCTAAAGAAAATCCCCTATGAGTTTTGGAATGATAGAAAGACTAATATAAGCTACCTTTATATATTTGGTTGTAAATATTTTATCTTGAATAATGAAAAAGATAACATTAAAAAATTTGATGCAAAAACTAAAGAAAGTATTATTCTTGGTTATTCGATTTCAAGTAAAGCCTATTGACTTTTCAATAAAAAGACTAACTATTAAAGAATATATTTATATTATCTTTAATAAATTTAATCATTTACCTTCTAGAAAAGAAGAGTGCATCGATAATGATGCAAGTATATTGAATAAAAGAATAAAGAACTTGAGTTTAAAAGATAAACAAGTTGAAGAAAAGAAGAAAAAGATAAGCAAAGAGTATAGTAACTTGCCTATGGAATAAAGGTATACCTATCACCATCTTAAGGATTTAATAATAGGAGATCCCTCGTAAGGCATTAGGATTAGATCCTCATTTAGATAATTTTGATTATCTTGCTTTGCTTCTTAAATTAAACCCATTGTATAGAAGCTGAAAGGATCCAAATTGGATGATAGTTATGCAAGAGGAATTGAACCAATTTATGAGGAACAATGCATGAACCCTTGTTAATAGACCCAAAGAACATCCTATCATAGGTACCAAATAGATATTTAAAAACAAATTAGATGAAAAAGAAAATATTGTTAGAAATAAAACAAAATTAGTGGCCAAGGAATATAATCAAGAAGAAAGAATAGATTTTGATGAAACTTATGTACCTATTACAAGATTAGAGGCCATAAGACTTTTACTTGCTTTTGCATATCATATGAATTTTAAATTATTTTAAATTGATGTAAAAAGTACTTTTCTAAATGGATATATTTATGAAGAAGCTTTTGTAAAGCAACCATTGGATTTAAAAGTCATAATTTATTTAATCATGTTTTCAAATTGAACAAAACTTTGTATGGTCTTAAGCAAGCCCCTAGAGCTTGGTATGAAAAAATCAACAAATTTTTGTTAAAAAATAATTTTACAAGGGATAATGTAGATACAACTTTGTTCAAAGAAAAAATAATAAAATATTAGTTGTGTAGATTTATGTAGATGATATAATCTTTGGTATAATTAATGAGAATCTTTGCCAAGAATTTGCTGAGCTTATGTAGGATGATTTGAAATAAGTATGATGGGTGAGCTAGCATTCTTCCTTGGATCTTAAATCAAACAAACTAAGGAAGGAATCTTCAACAACCAAACCAAATATATAAAGGAACTATTAAAGAAGTTTGAGATTGAACCACTAAAGAAATCGGCATACTAATTAGTCCAACTTACAAGCTTGACAACGATGAAAAAGGTAATAGTATTGATCAAAAGCTATATCGAGGTATGATTAGATCATTGCTATACGTGACTGCTAGTAGACTTGATATATTATTTAATGTATGCATATATGATAGATTTCAAGCTAATCCAAAAGAATCGTATATAGTTGCTGTAAAAAGAATTATAAGATATTTTAAAGGAATATCTAATTTAGGCCATGGTATTCTAAACATTTATCTCTAGACTTAATTAGTTATTTTGATGCTGATTATGGTGGTTGTAAAATTGATAGAAAGAGTAGCAGTGAAATATATCAAATTCTAGGGTTGAACTTAATCTCATAGCATAATAAGAAACCAAACACTATAGCACTATCATGCGAAGATAGAATATATGGTTGTAGGGAGTTATGCTCAAGTGTTTTAGATTAAGCAACAACTAGAAGACTTTGGTATTAAGCAAACTAAAACTTTAATCAGATGTGATAACACCAGTGCTATTAATTTAACTAAAAATCCTATTCAGCACTCAAGAACAAAGCATATAGAAATTAAATATCATTTTATTAGGAATCATGCTCAAAATGACGACCTTAAACTAGAATTTGTTTGTACTAAAAAATAATTAGCTGATATTTTTACCAAACCATTTAGTTAGGATAGTTTTCAATGATTAGAAGTGAGTTAGGGCTATGTAATCCATTTTAGGAATTTTACTAGGGAAATCCCAAAAAATTAGGAAAAATCTCCTATAGCCAATCCTACATGATTTTAAGAGAGTGCAAACTTTTCTTAGTGATTAGAGAATCCAAAAGTTGTTTCTTGCCCTTTTGGATCCAAAAACCTTTGTTTTGCTCGAGCCGACTTGAGATAATTTATATTTGTGAGAGCTGACTAGGATGTCGAAAACCTTTTTTTTACATAACACCTAAACACCCTTCAAACTTTACCTTTCTACTGTTAAACCGAGCCATTCCAACCCCTTTCACAATTCTTCACTGCTCAAAACCCTAGGGGATCATAGTTTGACTTAATCTAGCTAAATCCAAGCAAGATGGGATCCTGAAAAGTACTAGCCTACAAGAGGAAGGGAATCAGATGATCTTCCATGGTCGAATGTCGATTGAAGTGCTAGTGCCACAAAGATCACTTAATCAACTTGAATGCAGATAGTATCATCTCGGACGTTGGCAACCACATGCGTACAAGCGATGAATGTGATCGATGTCATGTATGAGAGAGGGGGTGCACTGCAAGCATTAGGGTAGACAATGCCATCGTTGCTGTGAAGTTGGCTATTGGTAGCGATTGTAGAGGTGGCAGACTGTGAAGATAGTGAAGGTGTCTAGAATGACCTCCATCGCATGACAATCGAGGTAGTATCCAGAAATGGTACTGTCCGTCCAAGCACTTGTGATACATTCCCATTTTCATGCATGATGCTGGCTACACTTGTCACCGATATGCATGCAACTATCGGCATCTGGAAAACTTGCATGGATGCCACTCCACCATCACTATGCTGACTTTAATAAAATAAATAAAATTATCCTTTTAATATTTAATTTATTTTACATATATTAGTTTTAATCTTTAAGATATATTTTAAAAAATAT
Organism: Areca catechu; assembly: GCA_021397845.1. NCBI lineage: Eukaryota > Viridiplantae > Streptophyta > Magnoliopsida > Arecales > Arecaceae > Areca > Areca catechu. The sequence goes on along the minus strand of CM038041.1, from coordinate 44,207,992 downwards.
TAAAATTTTAAATATTAGATAAATAAATATTTAATTAAAAAATAATAGTAATAAAATAATTTTTGGTACATTCCTGACTTAGTATGCCCGATTGTCTTCGTAGTTGCCATCATAAGCTTCATCACATTGATAGATGTTGCATGCCATGAAGCTATGTACTGTTATACTGGTTGCATTGCAATGCGGTCTACGAAAACTGTTACCGAGATTTGAAAGATAATATTATTTAAATATATAATGATAAAAAATATTTATCAAATATAATGATTAATAATATATTTTATTTATTTCATAGTTATATAAAATATTAAATAAAAAATGAATTAAAATTAAATAAAAATATTAAATTATTAAAATATGTGAGAGAAAGAGTGAGTTATAGGAAAGAAAGAAAATAATAAAAAAAAAAAAGAAAGAAAGAAAAATAAAAGGACGGCCAGGGCCGGGGGTGGGGTTTAGAAAAATAAAGTGGAATCGCATGTTGAATATATCATATGTTCAATATCCGATTTCATCTACTTGGTATCATACTCAGCAAAACAAAAGAAAATATAAATATAGCAATTTGATCAAGATTTACAGGATTGGTTTTCGCATTCATGTCAGTGCAATATTTGTACCGTGTGAATTTTGGTACGGTCCAGTAATGCAAACCACCAGGCTGATTCCATTCCGAGCCCCGGATATGGTCGCAATAGATATGCAATGCGGACAAGATGGACAAAACCGGAAGGACCCGAGACGCCTTTATTAAACGGCACGATACTTCCCAAATGGCGCTGAGAATACCGCCTCGCCTCTGCTCCCCTGCGCTCCTCCTCACCGCCTCGAGAACGGACAGTGCCGCTACGCTGCTCGCCGCCACCGGAGGTCTTCGGCGGATGGCGTCGCCGTCGCCGTACACCACGCTGAAGGAACGGGCGACATGCAAGCGCGAGATAAAGAAGAGCAAGTTTATTGCCATCGCCGCTCCCATCTCCGACGAGCACTCCGCTCACTCCTTCCTCTCTGAGGTTCCCTTCTTGCTCTTTTCTTTTATTCTTTGAATCTTTTCACTATATAATTCGAATATTATCATTTCCTTTATTTATTAGGGTTAGATTTTTCATAAATGTCAAAGGTACTAAAATTAGAATTGTTTAGCTCTTTAATCGAAATTTTTATCATTTTCTTTGAATGCTTATGTAGGATCTGTATGGATTTTGCGTACGCATCTCGTAGATATTTCTGTGTTGTAAATTTATCGGCCATCTAATGGTTACTTGAAATGATCATTCTTCTGATAGTTAATTGTCCCTGTTGATTGTAATTTTTTTGTTAGATATGTTGGAACCGAATTGGCTATATTATGTCTTGGTATTTGTTATATATTGTAATTTCAGTATTTGATGCTGCTTGACTGGTAGATTAGGAACTATAGAGAAATCAATCGGTGTGAAATTTTGCTATTTAGATTTAGAAGGCTAGAATGATATGTTATCAAATAAATAATGGGCATCCAGTTAGATTTTGAGTTGGTGCTTTCAGATAGTTTTGCACCTTAAATGAACTCATGAAAGGTTTGCTTTGATGGTTCAATATAACAGTGATGTTCTGACATTTAAAGTAGCTTCGGCAACAGAAAAAAAAAAAGTTCTAACAGAACCATGACACAGCCCTGGTTTCTTAACAGTATAGCATCTGAGAATGTAGAAGCAACAATGCTGATTGCGGAAAAACAGTTCAAATATCCGATGTTATAGTATTTGGCAAATTCTGTCATGAAGACTAAGGCAAAATTTCTGTGTAACCATATAGACAGTTAGAAAGAAGTGAAGCTAAATTTATAAGTTATGAAAAACTATGCAATTATTTAAAGATGCTGAAATAATTTGATAGGTAACTTAAAAAACATGTTAGTTATGAAAAAATTGTCAGAACCTTTTTGTTCCATCAAATGATATATGAACTTAGTTTGTAAATATCATCTGTGCTCCATATTGATATGCTAGATACTAAATTTATACTTATTTTAACTGTCTTATTTACTAAAGTAGCAGTCATAGTGCCCACTTACGGCATCTATATACTCCAAGGGATTAGTATTACCATTAGTTGCCGTTGGTGTTGCTGCACTTATAAGTTCAGGCTATGTCTATATGTTAATATATATTGGCATTAAGTGGCTAAGGAAGAGCTGAGGTGTGATAACTTTAGGTAGTAGGTTTGTTGTTGGCTTTTTAGAAGATGAAATATCTTCAGAGTACATATTGGATGTCCAATTTACCATTATTATGATAGATTTATGGAGCTATTTGCCTCATGTTAGTGGTCCATATGTCTGTCCATTTGAATTGTATTAAGCCCCATCATAATAGTCTTCATGCATAATGGTGTCTTTCATGGGATCTAGATCTATGATCATCATATCGAAACTTCTCGTTTCATTTATCTTACCTCCCATTTATATTTGAATTGTAAGTATAAATGTTGTGCTAACCATTTCCTTTCTTACCTCTCATTTGGCATCTGAATTATAAGTGTAAATATTGTGCTAGCCATATTACAGGTAAAATGTCTCCTACATTGGGAAACTTGTGATAAGTCATAGTATGAGGATAAGGCACTACGAGGTTCTTGATAGCTTAGTTTGATTAGATTATGCCTAAGCATCATGACCAGTATCCTTGGTGTGATGGTCAAAGTTGATCTATTAAGGAAATCTTCTCTGTGTCTTCTTGGGCCTATGCATAAGCAACACCATCATCATTGTCATGTCTAGACATAAATAAGCAACACCATGTGTCCCCTTTTTTGCAATGTGTCCCTTCCCAGTGGCAAAAAATACAAAAGCTTCCACTACACTTTGGTGGGGCACTTAATTGCTGGAAAAAAAAAACGTATTTAAAAGCTAACATGACCATCATATTTTGCAAGTCACTATTTTATGCAGTTAACTAGTCAAAACTATTTATGGCCTCCTCATAACTGCCCATTTTGTTTAACATAAGCATGGATAAGAAAGGGACTAATAGAGAGTTTACTTTTTGTGAATGCATATTTATGTGTCCATGATAGGCTTAAGTATCCTTTTTAAAAAAAATAATCAAGAAAAATGTTTTGGATACATCTGGGATACACCCAAGATACTTATTTGATACCTCCAACATTGAGGGAGGGAGGGTATTGTTTTATCAATTGATTATTTCATTCTTGTTTTCCTCTTCTTTTTGATGCATGTTGACCATTTAATGATGTATTACTGATTTTGGGGTTTGTGATGTTGATATTAACATATAAAGTATGGATGCTTGGCCACGGACTTTAGTGATGAATAAATGATAATTTTTATGGATGTTGGTGCTATTGTATAAAGTATAAACTATGTTATTTCAAAATTTGTCATATTATGGTATATGTATCAAGTTGTATTTGTATCTTGTGACCATATATATGTTTCATAAGTAGGCTGCTTTCATTAATTTTAAAAGATTTTTCTAGTTAAGCTTCCTCAAGTGCTTTTGTAAAAGCACCACATGTATGTAGTGCAATGCAACTTAAGACATCTGGTCACGCTAGACCATGACACTTCATATTTGCTTCACAATAAGTATAAGCATCCAACAATTGTTATGTATAAACATCGAAGTTCCTAAGTTTTGTAACTTGGTTTCATTCTGGTCCAAATACAAAAATGGAACAGTCAGGTAACTCTTATTCTAATAGTAAGTAAACGTGGTTATATTTCCCAACTTTTAGTTCTCATAATAAGATTTCTCCTTTAGAGGTTTAGACAATGCTGAACTTGTATAAGATAGGATCCTAACATGCTGGACCTAGAGGAGTCCAAGGGAGAAATTCTGCTTAAGTTGGGAATTTTTGTGATTTTATGCATGCTAAGAGCTCGATATCCTTCAAATTCTAAATTCACATTGATTTATTGGTTATAGTAAAACTTAAGCTTATCTACATTGAGAATGTAAATACCAAAAATATTTCATAAGGAAGGCATACAAGCACCTAATCTGTGCTAAAATTTTTAAAATTATCCTATATCTTAAATGCATAAGTAACCATATACATTTGCACATTCTTTGTAACTGGTCGTTGTAGAAGCATGAATTGCTTAAGTACAAACTATTAGGTATTAATAATATTGATTATGAAATGCACTTCCATTGTTGTTAGATCAGTTGCATATTTTCCAAATGCTCATACCATATTGGAAGTCCCTAATTTTGATTTCTTATACATATTAACCAGAAAAAGAAAGAAAATCTCCTTTCTAAACTAAAATGTTTTTGAAGCATAGGAATGTTATCCAGCATTGTGTTTCTTGTTCACATGTTGCAAGGGAAGTATTCCACATTTATCAGAAGCTATACGTGAAAAACGCTAGGAAATCAGCATTCAATCTTTCCAACCTTTTATTAAAAATATTTTGAATATTTCAGTTGCAAAAAGAATAAAATAAATAAAATAGAGAGATGATTATTTTCTTTTTCATTCTTATTAGTTAAGCCTGGTGATGGGAATATAAACATGTAAAAATTGATCTAAAGGGTTTGGTGGTAGTATACTTTAGGATACTTACATTTCTATATTTGTGGAATGGGAAATATGAGTTTTGTAGTGTTAGGATGATCCCCAAGTTTGATCATCTCGTAACTCTCTCTGGAAACTATATATATAATAAATTTGTATGTGAGATACTTTATGGAAGAGGTATGTTGAAACAAATCAACAGTCACACACACAAAAAAGAGAAAATATTGAAATGATAAACAGAATGTACAATTATTCATAAATTGATTAGCAAATACATATATACTAACATGTGTGTGACATGGTTGGACTTGAAGACTCTTCTTGGGCTCTTAATCTTCTCCTTAAACCTTTGGCCCCATCCAAGTAGGTCCTTCTCAAAGAAACTTTTTGCTCTCTGTCATGTCACCTTACTGAGATTTCCTTTGCCAAGTGATAAAACAAATACCATAGGCAAGGTTTTAAATTCCACGGGATCGGGTCATCTTAGTTTTTCCATGGTATAGGACACACAATCATCCCACTTTGTCTTGACACTTGGGATAGGGACATCTTAGATCACGCTGATCAGGATGCCAGGATAATAGTGGGACAGTCCCATCTTGAGACATAGGATGGCCCCCGGTCTTGGCATCTTGCTGGTTGTCCCACAGGGATTGGGAACCATGATTATAGGTACATTTTCTAGTGTTTGTTTCCTTGTAATTACAATCATGCCATTGAAGGACTGCCTTCTTGGTGTCTACTCCTTGATGTGTCTCATGTGAAGCTTCTAAAAATATATGATTTCAAATATCAGATATAGTTGAATCTTTGAAAGACTTACAAATTTTGAATCTAATATTGTAATGATACCAAGGGTCTTGATTACCAGCTACTTACAAGATCTTTTGTTGTCTACTCAGTTAACAGATGTGAAACTCGAAAATGGGACCAATAAGTTTGTTGGTTGACCAAATCAATTGGCTTTTGGCTAAACTTCACAAAAAATGCTGACGCTTTACTGAAAACTGGAGTTAGGTGGGCTTCCAATATATTTCGGATGAAACTACTCCATTATGGTTGAAATATAGAAGCTTTGTACAATTTTTAAAACACTTCACCCGCTTCTTTCATTTTTTGGGTTCATGTATCTATTTGTTTATCTTTTTCTATGACATTACTCATCAATTTCTTGCGGGAAATTATATATGTAGAATCTAAACCTGGATTCTCTCTATACCCATGCATATTTTTATGCATTGTAAATTGATGTTCAAGTTGAGAGTTTTATGTTTCCTCTCTGCTTTCATGTGCAAGATGTGAACTTAGATTTGATTGAAAATAGGGTCTAGAGTTGAAATACTTTTTGGGTTCTTGCATAACCATGTACATGATAGATAGGCCTTAGGATGTCTAGGAGATTCTTGCCTTGATCATCATGCTTGCAAACATGCATATGTGTATGTGGTGTGCATTCACACATGTGTATGAGAGAGACAGTTGGACTACATGATTTTCACTTTTCACTAGATTTTTAAGTCAATGATTGGACATTCAAATTTATAGACCTTTACCATTGATTGTGTTCTGCAGCACAAAAATGTCTGTAGAAAAATAAGATTATATGCTTCCTATGCATGCTTCGATTAGGCATAAAAATGGATATTGCTAATAGTTCTAGTGTGCTAATTCATGATAGGACCTGTAAAGTAAGGATCCATACTACTAGTCATGATATATTTGTCTTAAAACTTGTAAGAACCAAACTTCAACATGTCTGGATCCGTCTTGTGGAATCAAGCCACAATTTGATGAGAATTAGCTACCAGTACACTTTTCCAGAAGTGGAGAATGACTGATTTTGCCCTTGGGATATTTGGGCCTCTATGCTTGTCTTCTCCTCAAGGGCCCATTGCACTCTTCTTCTTTCGTGATGTAACATCTAGACTTATTTATCCAATAAGTAAATATTGATGCCTAGAATCTTAAAAAAAATGGGTTGTAGACATCCATCCCTTTGTTTGACTTGATGAAATGTCAGGAAATTACTTATTGGAGCCTAGTTATGGTTGTTGCATTTTATGAGTGAACTGTTGGCTCTTATAAATTCTACGAGTATCAAGAGAAGAGTTATTGTACAATTTCTTGATTGGTTTTATTTTAATTTTATGAACTTAGGTCCAAGATCCTCGAGCTACTCATAATTGCTGGGCCTACAAGGTGACATTCCCCCTTCTCTAATGGCCCACAGAAGTTTATGTGCTTCAACAATTTCTTATGATACTTTTTAATTAACATGCTTATTCATGTAGCTTGGAGATCAATATCGGTATAATGATGATGGAGAACCATCAGGTACAGCTGGAAAACCAATATATTCAGCCATTCTCTCTTCTGGAATTGATATGGTGATGGTGGTTGTGATCAGGTGATTATTTCTCTTTAATTTATGTTGATCTAAAGATAATGTTGTCTTTTCCCTTGAAACATAACATGCTACCAATGATTCTGTTTAATGCAATAGGAATGCATAAGCTGTTACTTATTTGTTCTACAATCTAGAAAGGGATGACTTAATTTAACTATGGATGCATTGCGATGATTATCAATATTAGATTAGATCTATACTTTTTGCATCTTGTAAGTTCTTTCAGTGTAATGACTTCTTATATGGTAAATTATGTATGGTATCCATATACCTTCAAGTGTTATCAAACCTTACCTATCAAGGTTTGTGATACTGGTCAGCATTGTACAGTACTGCATGTACCATATCGTACTATTGTCAAATTGGTATGTAGTCTCATATCATACTAATACTTGGTACGCTTCGCTGTCTTGTATACCGTGCCTTGTACCGACACTAGAATAGGATGGTGCCAGCATGACGTGTGATATCGAGATGGCAAACCTTGCTGGTGATGATATTTAGAAATTGTGTTATTTTCTTCCATGCCTACTATTATAATATATCTGCCCATGAACTGAAATCTTCTTTTTAGTTGGTAAACTCTATCGTATACATGTAGGTATTTTGGAGGTATAGAGCTGGGAACTGGAGGATTGGTCAGGGCCTATGCTGGTGTTGCTTCAGAGTGCGTCAAAGGTGCTGCAACTTGTGTAATGAAACCCAAAGTAAGGTGCTATGCCCTCAAAGTTTAGCTTCATATCTCTATTTTGTTTATTTGCTGTTATGAGCTAAGAAAGGAAACTAGAAGAGACTAGTTTGACTGACAACTTACCATTTTTCTTGTTATAACTCCTTATAATATCTGGCCATATATCTAAACCCTAATCCCTGATTTCAGGCTCCAGTTGGTATGGAGATTCCATTTGATTTGTTGGGTGTAGTATATCATCAGGTATGTATTTAACCACCGTAGCTTGTTAATTTGTCATCATACTTTGTGAAACTGACGTAATGTAGATTCTTGAGTGTATCTAATGTAACATATTAAGATATTAAATAGCTTTTCTATTCGATAACAATCAGATATTGTGCTTCCTTAAATGCACTGTTGCGTGGCTGTATTATTTATTTTTTTCAGATGCAAGATGGCAGAGGTTTAATACTATCTATAATTCTATATTTATAATCATGCATAGACTTTTGTCATAAATTCTGTCATTGCTGAATATATTGATTTTGGGATGAGCATACTATAATCTCCATAACGGTTTCCATCCTCCATAAATTGAGAAACTTCCACTGTTTATATGACATCCTATGATTCTAAACATACCTTCTAAGAAAGCAATGTATTGAAGAGCTTTTGTGCTATGCCAGGTCATTTATGGAAACATAGGCAGCAGCAAGGATTGGAATTTTTTTAGACAAAATAATTTTTTAGTGAAAATATTATCTCAGACCTCTTTATTTTATGATTTTGTTGTTTGGATATGTAATAATAGAAGAGAAAACCATATGTGTCAGTTAACTAGTAGCTAGCTGGTAATATTAGTTAAGGATAGTTTGGAAGCTTAAAAGTATGGGGTACGACAAAGGATTTTGAGCCTGAAGTTGGTGCAATACCCAATATAAAGTTTCTCAATTCTCACACCAATTCATTAGCTTGTGTTTGTGGTTTTGATCCTGCAAGATAGCCTGGCTCTTAAAACTAAGTATTCTATGATGGGCTCATCAAGATAATGAATCGGCTAATTAAGAAGCCTTGCATATGCACTGTCTCTATATTATGGTGTCTCTGTTTGTTGTTTCATTATTACAAAACAATTAAATCTTTAATACCGGGTAGCTTAATATGGACTCAATAAAATAAGGTAAGTTCTATTTGGAGGCTTCCGTTATCAATGGAATGTTGCATATCAGCCTTATCTTTGAAAAATCATGGAATGAGAATTTTATCAACTTATGATTGACATTTTTTTAAGGGTGTGGTCTTTATAATCAAAATAGTGCATGGCAATTGTAAAATGTTGACCATCATTGGACTTTGTAATAATTACTTAAGAAGAAAACATCTTAGTACAGTGAGCTAAGAAAATGATGATATCTGTCTTGTTTACATTAGTGGCCAAGTGCACCTTGTCTTACAGACTGACATGAAGTGGTTAGATTAAATGGGGCAGAAATAGCAGAAATCCATAAGTTTCGACTGAATGGAAATCCACTCTTACTGTTGTACTCTTTCCTAACTTTGCATGAGTTCCTCTTGAGAATCTTTTTAGATAAGTTTTATATGCATTAGTTGCTCGGGCTTTTCCTTCAATGTAAGTGACTGATAATCGTTTGTATATGTCATATACATATGGCTTAAGTTGATGTGCCATGTATTTGGATTGCTTTGTACATCATTTAATCCATCAGTATAATATGACATTTGGTGTCATTGGACTTTTTTTTTAAAAAAAATTAAAGTTTCTTATGTGTCAGGGCCCAAAAAGGCTCTTACAATTTCTTTGAACTGCATATTTTCTAACAGCTGAAGCATTTTGAAGTTGAGGACATCAAGCAGGACTATGATACTGGTAAAGATGGTATCACTATGGTCACATTCAAAGTAGAACATGACAAAATTGAGAGCCTGGAGAATGCCATTAACTCCATTTGTAGCCGAAAAATTGAGTTCTATAAACATTAAAAAAGATTTTGTTGGTAAGCGTTTTTTTTAAAATTTAATTTTTGGTGCGTGTGTGGTTGTTTTTTATTTTTATTTTTATTTTTAGGGGGGGTGGGGGGGTGGAGAGTAAAATGATGACCAGTGCTTAGCAGTTTATATGAGTAGCCTGAGTGATTTATTCACCTTTGATGGTACCATTGCTCTCCCATCAGATTCATCTTCAGCAGACATGTTCTTTTTTTTTTTTTCGTTATTAATGATCTACAGATTGTGATATGGGGCTCAGAGACGTAGTACATATTATTTTATGCAATGCCATATCAATCTGATCAGTTTGAGCTATAATCCTATTTTTTGATTTATTGAATGTTAATAAACATTAATGCTTTAATCTGAATATTACTGAAGTAGTGTTAAATCTATGTTAATTTTCATGTTTGGTGCTAGAACAGAAGATATTCACATGCATTGTAAAGGGCTTATGAAAATATAGGTATACTTATGAAGACCTTTTCCTGAATTGACTATGAAGAGTAATGATGAAGATACTGGGAAGGAACCCTCAGCGGTTTTAACGTCAGACTCCTATTGGAAACCAATGGAAGTTTTCTAAGTTTAAGAAACAGAACTTGTGCAAGACCTGTCCAAATATGCTTGAATTGAAAAGGTTGGATGCCTGTTGTTTAGATTTTGTAGTACTTGAATGTCCTTTTAGAATCAAGATTTGCTGGTGGGTGGATGTGGGCTCATACAGTAGCTATGAATTTTTAAGCTCTAGGTCGCAGGTTTCCTCGTTTCCCCCTTTTGTTGCTGCATTAGCAACCATCTCAAGTGTCATGTCTGAAATCAGAACGTGTCAGATGAGCTCTTTGTAGTATTTAGAGACTTTGGTTGAATTCCTGACAATAAATTAATTAACCTTTTGGCCATAGCTTTCGGCTTTGAATCCATGTGATGAAAACTATTGGTGATATGGCCTACTCTACCATTTCTGCAATCTTACTTCTCATTATTATGTATGTGCTGGAATGCTCTTTCTTGACTTAATGGTTGTCTTTCATATTATCGATGTACCATTCTACCAAGTACTTGGATTTGCTTGATCATACTGGTCGACTAAATTATAACATGTCTTCAGCATTCAAATGCATGTTCTAAGTTCTTGATAAGGGTCTGATCCTGAGATTTTTTTCCCTCCTCTTGCTCCAGTTATGTGCCTGTAATACCTGTTCTGTACAATGCAAAAAAATAAAACTTGGTTTGTAGCTTTTCCATGAATGCTATCCTGTGAGTAACAATATGAAAATCTTGTTAACAGGAAGATTGTTTTGTTGGTAAGTTGAATTATTTTCTGCCGCGTGCTTTGCACCTAGGTACTTATAGTATGACACACTTTTTTTTAAAAAAAGAAAAAAATTACTTATGGTGCTTTAGCTTGAAAAGTTGTCCTTTTTCAGGCTTTTAGAGATGTGCATGCTTGGTGAAAATGCTTGTAGGCTGCGTTTTATGGTAGGACAAATACAAGCGTATTATTACGTTGACACACTTGTATATGTTAGGTTGACAGCTTTTTAGCAATAGGTAGAGCTTTTATTAAGCTAGAGATAGCATTTTTTGCTTTTATTTATAAATTTGGACCAGATTCCATTCGACTTCAACAACTTTGCTTGGGTGGGCTCGATACATTCAAGATGGTTTGGTGATTCTAAGTAGGACAGGTGTGTTGTATGATGCAGTTATGCAAAGTATAAGAGCTTAATTTTTATTGGATCGAAATATATAGTTTCCCTTGATTTGCCGAGACTTATGGTGGAGTTTTCTGTGATCTGTATTTCTCAAGGTGTATGAAATCCATTTACCAAGAGAGTCCATATAGCATATAGATTACTCTCCAAATTAGCATTTGGGATACCAATTTCTTCGAATAAGAAGCCTTTTCTTGCACGCTTCTAATTGCTCCACTAAATATGACAATGTTTAATGTTACTGTTCTTTCTAGGGATGGCAAATTTTACCGGCCTGATGGATATCCGACCAGACTTGATCTTAATGAGACGGGTAAAATCTGACCTATCTAATTTATAAACGGATAAGGATTATATAAAAAAAATCCGACTCGTATTCGGATCGGGTATGGTTAGTAGTACGTTCCAATCCAAACAAGATTCGTTTATATATTAAAAAATTATATTTATAAAATATTTAAATAAATTGAATATGGAATGGATATACCCGATTCAACCCGACCTGACTCGATCCGATCCAATCCATTTAGGATTTTTTTGATGAAAAAAAAATCTGTTTAGGTTTTAAATAAATTAGATTTTATGAGATCAGGTGGATTGGGTTTTTTTGATGAAAAAAAAAATCTGTTTAGGTTTTAAATAAATTAGATTTTATGAGATCGGGTATACCCGATCTGTTCCGATCTAAACATGATTTTTTTATACTTGCCCAAGACGGGTATGGGACGGAGAATATTTTAGCATGATGGGTATGGGTTTTGAATGATCCGATCCAAATCTGACCTGTTGCTATTTCTAGTTCTTTTGGTACCTGATCTAGATGGGTTTTGTAGTGGGTTGGACTTGATTAAGCAAATATAGCTACATTTCTAGTTTTTCATGTTTAAGTACACCAGAAGAAAATGTCCAATGATGCTTTTTATTGTTTCTCCCAGGTTTTTTTGATGCAGAACAAATAAAGGGATGCGATTAAATTAAGAAGCAAAGAAGTTGGCTTCAAATCCCTAGACCTAGGGTTTCACTCCGAGCTTTCAACAAAACAGAAATAAAGAGAAGGGAAGGTTTATCTAACCAGACAATGATCTTCACAAATTTTGGTGGAAGAACTCTCCCGAGCAGATTGTTGGATCCTCGGAGTCGGATATCTTCGTAATGGATCCTCCAATACTGGTCCTTTGGTGGGTTGGCTTCTCCTGAACTCAAGATCTGGAAGAGAAGAAAAACAATTGATGGAATCAGAGAGTCAAGGAAAAGATTTACCAGGTTGATGAACTTGAAGATCGAAATTGCTGAAAACTGGATTCTCCTGGATGCTGATGTGATTTTCCTTGGAACTTGCTCTGGATCTGAAGTAGCCGGACTGGATCTGGATGAAGGTGGACGGCCTGGACTTGTAGAGAGAGAGGCCGTGGGAGATGGATGGATCTAGGGTTTGGTGGATGGAAAATAATGAAAGGTGGCTAGGGTTTTAGAATTTCAAGTGGCTAACCTAGGGTTTTGGATAAAGATGGAGATCTTTCACCTCCTCAAGGCTCCAATGGAACCTGGATTACCCCCTCACGGAGCTCAACACTTAGAATAGTGCGGAAGAAGAGAAACCTAGGTCACTCAACACAAGAGAATAGCAAAAATAATTTTTCTTCATTGATTTTCTAAAGTTACAAAGAGAGGTCTATTATATAGACCTAAAATTTTCTCCTAGCTTGTACAAATTCCCATGTGGGACTAAACTCTTCCAACCCCTAGATTAGGTAGAAAATCCTCTCCTTTGGCCGACCAAGAGTCCAAAAAAATTGGGACGGCCATAAAGGAATTGTTTTGGAACTTTTATGGCACCTCCTTTGGAGTTGGATTTGGATTTGGAGTCCTCTTCTTCTTATGGTATTTCTTCTTTTCTTCCACTCCAAGTTAAGCTCTTTGATTTTGATTTGAACTTCAATTAGGAGTAGGTTGGATGTCCTTCTTTGATTTCTTCTCCAAGAGAAGTTTTCTTCCTTCTTTGCTTAGGTAAATTAGGCAGGTGTGGGCGCCTCCTTTAATTTAGCCTCCAATTTGATTTTTTCTTCTTTGGATGTGGGGACCATGACACTGGGATGCCTCTATGGCGCCTCCTGGACTCTGGCGTGTGCTCGGAGTGTGGCTGGGCGTGTGGCTTGGAGTGTGGCCTCCACTTGCTTGAACCTTGAGTTGATTGGAAGAGAAATGTGGCACCATTTTGGACCAAATTGAAACCACATTGGGACTTGCACCGAGTCAACATGACTCAACAAAATTTAAATGGTGACTCAAGAAATAAATAAAATAAATAAACTGGTTGACCAGGTCAACCTTTATTACAAACCCTAATTTCTCGGGCAATGTCAATCAGAGATCCAAATGGAGCTCTGAAGTCTTCTTCTGAGTCTGGTGCCCGCACCAATTCTCCCAGGGTGGGAGGAACTCGACCCTGTCGAGTAAGGCTCAAGTTGGCTCTGGTATCTCTCCAAGAGGTCTGGGTCCAATTCTTGTAATTCTTCTCGGGAGATCCAAGAGTCATCAGAATCTGGCCTTCCTTGCCAGCGGACCAGGTACCTTTGGTATCCTCGATTACGAGTAGAGATAACCTGATCATCCAGGATCTTTTCAATCTGCTCTTTCCTCACAGGCCAGTTTGTTGGTGGACACACAGGGTCGGGATCACTCTCAATGATAGGGTTAGGCTCAAAAGGCTCACTAGGAATCACAGCTGGCTCCCTGTACTCTACTAAGTCTGTAATGTTGAAAGTAGAGCTAATGCCTAGTTCTGGAGGCAACTCGAGCACATAGGCATTGGATCCTACTCTCTTTACCACTCTAAATGGTCCAGCTCCCCTAGCATGTAACTTTCTAACGGTTCCAAGAGGAAACCGTTCAGGCCTTAACCTAATCATCACATAGTCTCCCTCAACAAAAGATTTGACTCGCCTTTGAGTATCAACCAACTTCTTATAAGTTTCATTACTTAAATTTATTTTGGCATGAATTTCTTTATGCAAGTCTTTTATATGCTGTGCAAAATTCTCAGCAGATTCGGAGACTCGAGTGTGGACAGGTAAAGGGACTAGGTCAAGAGGTGTGTGAGGTTTGTACCCATGTACAATTTCAAATGGACTCTTACCCGTAGACCTATTGACCGAGTCGTTGTACGCAAATTCTGCCCTTGGTAGGTATAAATCCCAATTTCTGGTATTTTCACCAACAAGACATCTCAGCAGATTTCCTAGGCTACGGTTCACTACTTCAGTTTGGCCATCAGTTTGGGGATGATAGGCAGTTGAAAACTTAAGTTTTGTCCCTAACTTATGCCAAAGGGTCTTCCAAAAGTAACTGGTGAACCGGACATCCCTATCTGAAACGATTGTCTTAGGTAGGCCATGGAGTCTAACTATCTCATTGAAGAAAAGTGTGGCTACCTTAGACGCATCAAAAGTTTGGGAACAAGGCAAGAAGTGGGCCATTTTAGAGAATCGGTCGACTACGACACAGATAGAATCATGTCTCCTCTGGGTCTTAGGTAAACCTAACACAAAATCCATACTCACATCTTGCCAAGGACGATCTGGGACAGGGAGTGGGGTATAAAGGCCAGTGTTTTGTTTTCGCTGTTTGGCAACAGCGCAGGTTCGACATCTAGCTACAATATTAGCTACATCCCTTTTCAAGCTAGGCCAGAAAAAGTGGTCTTCAATAGCTAGAATGGTCTTGTCTTTTCCAAAATGGCCGGCTAAACCTCCAGCATGGATTTCCCAAATCAAAATTCCCTAAGAGAAGTTCTAGGGATGCAAAGCCTATTTTTGAAGAACAAAAAACCATCTGCAAGGGTATAATCCTGGTGATTACTAGATGGTCCTTGAACTAGATCCTGATACACAGTTGTGAAATCCAGACAAGACTCATATTCCTCTTTGATTTGCTCAAACCCTATGACCTCAGTTCTAACAGAAGTTAATAACAGGGATCGGCGACTAAGGGCATCAGCTACCTTATTCTCAACTCCAGCCTTATGTTTCAGGACAAAAGTATAGGACTGGATATATTCTACCCACTTAGCATGCCTAGGGTTAAGCTTCTTTTGGGAGTTCAGAAATCTAAGAGCCTCATGGTCCGAAAATAGTACAAATTCCTGCGGTAGCAAATAATGTCTCCAGTAACGCAAAGCTTGCACCACCGCATAAAATTCCTTATCATAGGTAGAATACCTAAGCTTAGCATCATTAAGTTTTTCACTAAAGAATGCTATGGGATGATTCTCTTGGCTTAGGACTCCACCTATTCCTACACCTGAAGCATCACAGGCAACCTCAAATACTTTAGAAAAATCAGGTAATCTCAGAATGGGTGCCTGGGTCATTTTATCCTTAAGATCTAGGAAGGCTTTATGGGCTGACTTAGTCCAATGAAATTCTCCCTTCCTAATACAATCAGTGATTGGAGCAGCTAAAGTACTAAACCCCTTGATGAATCGCCTATAGAAGGTAGCCAAGCCATGGAAACTTCTAACTTCATGCACATTGGTTGGCTCTGGCCAGTCTACTATGGACTTAATCTTCTCAGGATCGGCCGCCACGCCGTCAGGGGTTACTACAAAACCAAGAAAGATAACTCTACTAGTCATGAATTCACACTTCTTAAGATTACCGTAGAGTCTCTCATTCCTCAAAACTTGGCAGACTGCTCTAAGGTGGTCTAGGTGATCTGTTGGGGTCTTACTATAGATCAGGATGTCATCAAAATAGACCACCACAAATTTTCCTATGAAAGCTCTAAGTACCTGGGTCATAATTCTCATGAAAGTACTAGGGGCATTGGACAACCCAAAAGGCATAACAACCCATTCATAAAGATCATCCTTAGTTTTGAAAGCAGTTTTCCATTCATCCCCGGGTCTAATCCTAACCTGATGATAGCCGCTTTTGAGATCAATCTTAGAAAAAACCATTTCACCAGCCATCATATCAAGCATGTCATCTAGTCTAGGGATGGGAAACCTATACTTGATTGTAATTTTATTGATGGCACGACTGTCAACACACATCCTCTACGTGCCATCTTTCTTTGGGGTCAGTAAGGCTGGGACTGCACAAGGGCTAAGACTTTCTCTAATAAACCCTTTCCTCAATAATTCTCCAACCTGCTTTTGCAGTTCTTCATGCTCAGATGGATTCATCCTGTAATGGGGCAAGTTGGGCAAAGTTGCTCCTGGGATTAGATCTATGGCATGCTGGATATCCCTAAGAGGTGGAAGGTGGTCTGGCAAATCCTCGGGAAAGACATCCTCAAATTCTTTTAACACAGGTTTAACTTCTTGAGGAGGCTCTGAGGGTTCCGAAGTTCTAAGCTCCTTAGCAGTCAACATCCAGATGGGTGAACCATTATGAATTTCTTGTTCTAGATCCTTAGCACTGATTAGGTTCACTCCAGTTTTCATCTCCTTAACCTTACCAGCTCCTTTAGTTACCTTGTCCTTAGGGGGAACGGAATGGATCGTAATCTTCTTTCCATTGAAACTAAAGACACAGGTATTGGATTTTCCTAAGAGGGTGGCATCATGATCATACAACCAAGGTCTTCCGAGAATTATACTGCTCACCCCCATGGGTAAGACATCGCACCAAATCTTTTTGTGATAAGATTGCATTTGGATTTGGACTTGACATCTAGACTGGATGGGTATGGAGGTAGAATCTACCCAAGAAACCTTATAGGGGTTGGGATGGGGAACTGGGATTAAGCCTAACATCTTGACAGTGCTAGTAGAGATGGCATTTACACAGCTCCCACTATCTATGATGATCTTACATACCTTATCCCCTAATTTAAGAAAAGTCTGTAGGATGTTAGTCCTACGCCAATCCTCTTGAACTAGATTCTGGGATAGGATGCATCTTACAACTCCTAATTGGTCAGATTCATTGGGTTCCTCCTCTCCTTCATACTCCTCAACCAAATTCATTCCGGCCTCATAAACTTCTTCTTCAAATTCCTCACTGGGCTCGGAATTATCATTCTCTCCCTCTTCTATGTAAAGGGATCTCCGTGGGCACTGGCTAGCAACATGACCTACCTTATGACACTTGAAACAGGCTATGGCAGTACACTGACTAGAAATGTGACCTGGTTTCTGACACTTAAAACAGGTGATATTTGAACTAGGGGTTCTCTGGGTGTCAGGTGCCTTACCTTTGTCCATGGGCCTAGGGGTAGAAGTACCCTGAAAAGGTTTACTAGGGATAACTTGACTAGGTCCATTCCTTGGGATTGGGGCACTAACCCTAGAAGGTATAGGTCCTCTCTGAAATTTCTCAGTGTTCAGTGCAATCTGGTAGGCTTGGTCTAGATCAGTAACCTCTCTCAGAAATAGTTCTCTCTTGATATCTTCCCTCAGTCCAGCCCTAAATCTAGACAAAGTGACTTCGTGGGCTTCACTCACATCACATCTCATTAGGTATTCATCAAAAGTAGTTATGTAGTCTGAGACAGATCGGTTTCCTTGTTTCAGGTTTTGCCATTGGTCTAACAGGTTTTGCTGGTATGAAATGGGTAGGTATTTATCTCTCAGTTTTTCTTTCATACCCTGCCAAGTGGTTATGGGCTCAACATTCCGTCTCCTAGTGGTTAGCTCAATGTTCCCCCAGTATAACCTAGCTTGACGCACTAATTTCATCTTGGCAAACTTGTATTTCCTCTCCTCAGACATAGCATACCACTCAAAGTATTGATCCATCTCACCCTCCCAATCAGAATACACCTTAGGGTTCAGACTACCATCAAAAGTGGGTGCATCTAATTTGATGTTCCTGATGAACCTATCATCTCTATCTTCAGGCTCTGGGTCAGGCCTCCTATGATTAGGTTCAGGATCTCTATATAAAGGCCTTCTAGGCTCCTGATGTGGGTGAGGCTGAGGCATATTAAAATCGGGGTCAGGAGTCCAATTCCGATGTCTAGGTTCTTCAAGTACTTGGACTCGGTCCCTAAGTTGGGTAAGATCCTCATGAATTTGTGCGCTAAACTGGGCCACAGTGTTTGTCATATCCTGATTCATTTTAGCCATACTTTCAGTAAGAGTTCTGATCATGGCCTCTAAATCAGGTTGGGTTTGACCAGGTTGATATGGCACTCCGTTTCTGGTAGACATGATGATTCAAGCAAGCACACAAAATGAGACTAGACTAAATCGACTACTGGATCACTAGACCTAGAGTCCAAACTAGATGCCCAATCAGAGTGGCAAGCTAGCCTGTAGTAACTCAGGACTCAGCCAGGCAGGTGCAAGGGGAGTGTTAGGTCCCTGATCGCCAATCCTAGACACCAATCAGTGATTGGCCAGGTCGGCGGACCAGCACACAAGCCCTTCGGGACGTAGTCCCTGAACCACCGTTCTAGACACTGAGTGCTAAGCACACACAGAATAACTCAGCAAACTGACTCAACACTAGCCTAGACCCGACCAATTGGTGTCCCTAGCCCACTAGGGCAAATTAGGTCTAACTGATTTTAAATTAGGTCTAGGTTCGAATGATTGGATGGTGGTTTTGGGCTAAGGAGAGGTAATCAACTCCTCCCCTTATCTTAGATGCTCAATTGCCCTTAAGTAAATTATGAGATGATCACTCCAAAAAAGAATTGAATTGCAGAACACAAAAAACAGAGTTGCTGTATTTTAATTCTCAGAATTTTTACCGAAACCAATAAATCGCAGAAAAATTATGGAAAATAGGTTCAATTATACTGGTTTCAACGAAGTAAAAATCATGCAATTCGGAGTTTTATGCAGGGAGAAATAATTCAGACAACAGGGCAATTACGGGCTGCAACTAGATTGTCTTCCCCGTTTATAATCCCTGCTACGAAGTTATAACCCAATGGATCCCCTACACGCCCTAGGAACACCCCGTGGAATGGGAGGAGGAGGCTTGCGCCTCGCTTAGTTCCTAGGACCGGACGTCCTGGGGAGTCTACTTCGAGCAGACAAAATAAAAAGAGATCAATCAAAGCAAGCAAGCAAATCAGAAACCCTAGACTGGGCTCTGATACCAAAAATGATGCAGAACAAATAAAGGGATGCGATGCGGAAGTAAATTAAGATTAACTAATTTTTTTGTTGTTTTTATAGGTTTGTAGAAGTTGGCTTCAAATCAAAGAAAAGTTAACCTAACATTGAAAGATACTAATATGATAATTGAAAGCACAATTTTAAGGAAACTAAATTATCAGAGTAGTTTAGAAGCAACGGATCGCTGGGGGTTGAGAAACTCCCAGACCTAGGGTTTCACTCCGAGCTTTCAACAAAACAGAAATAAAGAGAAGGGAAGGTTTATCTAACCAGACAATGATCTTCACAGATTTTGGTGGAAGAACTCTCCCGAGCAGATTGTTGGATCCTCGGAGTCGGATATCTTCGTAATGGATCCTCCAATACTGGTCCTTTGGCGGGTTGGCTTCTCCTGAACTCAAGATCTGGAAGAGAAGAAAAACAATTGATGGAATCAGAGAGTCAAGGAAAAGATTTACCAGGTGGATGAACTTGAAGATCGAAATTGCTGAAAACTGGATTCTCCTGGATGTTGATGTGATTTTCCTTGGAACTTGCTCTGGATCTGAAGTAGCCGGACTGGATCTGGATGAAGGTGGACGGCCTGGACTTGTAGAGAGAGAGAGGCCGTGGGAGATGGATGGATCTAGGGTTTGGTGGATGGAAAATAATGAAAGGTGGCTAGGGTTTTGGAATTTCAAGTGGCTAACCTAGGGTTTTGGATAAAGATGGAGATCTCTCACCTCCTCAAGGCTCCAATGGAACCCGGATTACCCCCTCACGGAGCTCAACACTTAGAATAGTGCGGAAGAAGAGAAACCTAGGTCACTCAACACAAGAGAATAGCAAAAATAATTTTCTTCATTGATTTTCTAAAGTTACAAAGAGAGGTCTATTATATAGACCTAAAATTTTCTCCTAGCTTGTACAAATTCCCATGTGGGACTAAACTCTTCCAACCCCTAGATTAGGTAGAAAATCCTCTCCTTTGGCCGACCAAGAGTCCAAAAAAAATTGGGACGGCCATAAAGGAATTGTTTTGGAACTTTTATGGCACCTCCTTTGGAGTTGGATTTGGATTTGGAGTCCTCTTCTTCTTATGGTATTTCTTCTTTTCTTCCACTCCAAGTTAAGCTCTTTGATTTTGATTTGAACTTCAATTAGGAGTAGGTTGGATGTCCTTCTTTGATTTCTTCTCCAAGAGAAGTTTTCTTCCTTCTTTGCTTAGGTAAATTAGGCAGGTGTGGGCGCCTCCTTTAATTTAGCCTCCAATTTGATTTTTTCTTCTTTGGATGTGGGGACCATGACACTGGGATGCCTCTATGGCGCCTCCTGGACTCTGGCGTGTGCTCGGAGTGTGGCTGGGCGTGTGGCTTGGAGTGTGGCCTCCACTTGCTTGAACCTTGAGTTGATTGGAAGAGAAATGTGGCACCATTTTGGACCAAATTGAAACCACATTGGGACTTGCACCGAGTCAACATGACTCAACAAAATTTAAATGGTGACTCAAGAAATAAATAAAATAAATAAACTGGTTGACCAGGTCAACCTTTATTACAAACCCTAATTTCTCGGGCAATGTCAATCAGAGATCCAAATGGAGCTCTGAAGTCTTCTTCTGAGTCTGGTGCCCGCACCATTTTTCATACTAGTTCAGAATCCACTCTTGGAAGCTCTTGGATTCAGAAAGATGTGAACACCCGTTGATGAGCCAACCCAAATCTTTATTTGAGACTAATGAGCCAAAACAAATGAACTGTCCAAATTGATAATAAAAAATAGATGATCAGAAATCTTTCCATTGGTTGGTGCTCGGTTGTACCTTCCAAAATGTGAGCGTCCCAATTCCCTAGAAGCATGGATAACGGTTGAAGGGTTTGCATGGTGGTTGGTGGGTCAACGGTTGCTTGCCAAGGCCTCTCTCTTGGACGAATACTTGAAGATGGTGGAGACACAGAGCCTGAGTCTTAATTCAATGGTAAGATTCGAATGTTCTGTTTTTTTAACAAAGGATGCAGTGGTTTGGGCATGGCCAGTAGGTAATTAGTGAAACATGGCACTTCATGATGGTAGGTTTTCGTGGAAAGGTAATCTAAGAAAGATGCTTAGCTGCAAAACTGATTACTTCGCCTGGTCTTAAAAGATGATGCGTGTCGCTTAGGAAGCAGTATGTGGATCTTATTGTGACACAAGTATCACTCTACAAATGATGCACAAAATGTAGATGCCATTCGGTAGGTCATCTGTTCATCATCCATCAAATATTAAAAATTTCATACGTGGAACCGGTACTCCTAGTTGAGCAATGTAATTGAGGTGATGCATGACATGAAGACACAATCAAAAGTGCAGTGTGATTGGGGTGGCAATTTGGAGTTTTGGACCCTATCTCGATAACCTGATCCAATCCAACATGTTTAATTCAAAGAGCAGGGTCCACAAAAAGGGTGCTGGTCCAGCGAACCCAACTTACTATTTGGTTTGTTTGTTAGGTACGGTTTAAGTTTCGTTGGACATTAGTCGAAGTTGTTAATCATATAAATGCTTATCCATCCTAAAGACTATAATAGCTAGACTTAATTTCGGATTTTTCATTTTGTTTCAGGAAGGCCCAATTGGGACAATAGCCCTTCTTCTGATATCTTTAACAGAAGACGTGAAGAATTAGGCTTTGTGATTCAGTAATAATTAAGAACTCAACTCCTCCAAGGCTAGCAGATGTGGGTCATAGTCTCATATTAAAGTTCTTGGGTTTCAAGGCTTGACCATAACTAAGAATTAGAGATGACAAGAGCGAGGAACTTGAGAATTGGACGAGCAGATGGGCGTATATCAACATGGCACACGTTTAACGGCCAGAAAATTAGAAAAAGTGCAAGCCAACACGATAAACTAAATATATACTACCGCCTGAATCTCATCCAAGGGACAATCAACTCTGCTTGTTACTCTGATTCAATTGAGCTCTCCCATCTCTGAAACCATGATAACAGTATGGATTTATTTTATTAATGGAAGTTCCATTTCAAGTCATTTTCTGGTTCTCTCTGTGTAAGAGCTAAAGTTTTAGCTACTCTTGTTTGCTTGTGAAATTTAGATGTACTACTCGACTATATGAAATAAATATTTCTTTTTAATCAGTTTTCACTAGTTGTAACTTGATCATATTCATTAGTTGTAAATTCATCATCATTCATATGAAACTCATTGATCCAGGTGGAGGTGGAGTTAGTGTTTTAGTTGTGCAGGGAGATAAATGACTCTTAATTAAGATTTTTTGTACATCACAATTAGGTATGCTGTGATACCTAATGATTTTATTGTATCATAGATACACCTTGATTCACCGAGGCCTTAATCCCGAACTAGATAGTGTTTTGCTATCTGAATCTTTTTCCTCCATTCCGCTTGATAAAGGGTCATACCTTTTGAAAGACGCAGAGAAATTAAGTCAATTTTTACTGCTATACTTTTTGATCAACTTTCATTCCTCTTCATTTCTTTCATATGTATAAAATCATTCCTCCGTACTAGTGCATCTCTTGGGCTATATCGTGTATATCCAAACCATCTAAGCTATCTTTCTCCCAATTTATTCTCAGTTGCTATTTTCTCTACCTGTTCATTAATGACTTTATTTTATATTCTATCTTTTTATGCCAATCATATTATTTCAACTTAGCTAATGTTGTATATATATTGTTTTGCAACTAGTTAGTTTTGTACTATAAAGCATACATGATTATATGGCCATTTTATAAAATTTTTCCTTCAACTTTTTATAGGCATTTTTCAATTACATAATATCCCCGTTTCACTTCTCTATTTCATCCAACTTGCTTTAATTATGCATAACATCCTTTGTAATCTTTCCTTTATTTTGAATAATCAAATCCTAAATATTGAAACTGATAACTCCTAGAAATTTTATGGTTTTCAATTTTCATCCTATCCTCATCTTTATTTCTAATTTTATTAAAACCACATTCCATATATTGCATTTGGGCCTTACTTAACCTAAAACTTTTAGATTCTAATGTATTTCTTTATAATTCTAATCGATGATTAACCTCAACTTTAATTTCATCCACAAAGACTTTATCATTCATAAATAACATGCACTAAGAAATATCATTATGCATGATAAGCTCATTTGCAACTAGTACAAGAAAGTAAAAATTTAGAACAGATCCTTGGTGTAAACTTATCATGATAAGAAAACAATATTATCACTAGTAGTTCTGCATTTGTAATTACTTCATTGGACATTGCTTTAATCATATTAACACGTTTAATGAATATTTCCTTTTTTTCAAATACTGATCATTAGACTTCTCTAAAAACTCCATTGTATGCTCTCTATGTTATTCAGTGGAATCAGACATCGTTATAGAAATCCTACACAATTGGTATGGGTTTCAGAATATTTCTCTTCATTTGAAAAATATTTAAAGTGGTCAAATTTGAAAATAGACTTATTACAATCAAGCACCCTAATAATTGACTATTTTTTTAATTGTTTTTCTTAACAAAGAAAACAGTTGATTAAAAACTAATTGTTTGTAAATCAAGATCACAGGAACTACTTTTTGAGTTTAGGGGGATGAAATACGAAGGTCTGCTTTTAGATGTATGTCACGAACTTTTTTTATGCTCGGGAATCCTATAAACTTGATCTGCATTTGGTAATGTCAGGCAAGTAAGATCCATAAAAGAGCAGTGGTTATACACATGCCATTTTTTTTTTATCACATGTGCACATATCATTTTTTTTTAATCACATGCAAATATCAGAAGTGTTCAACTCTTTATTTTCAAGAAACTTAGTGGTTTTCTTTTTCAACTAAGACATCTAAAAAGTTATAATTATGAAACAATATTTTTAATATTTAAAATTCGATGTACTTTGCACCGGAGACTGGCTCATTCAAGATACAATTACATTTGATTGTAATCCTTTATTATATATATATATATATATATCATTAAGAATATATTATAGCTGTTTAACTATTTATAGGCAAAAACAAAAGCATTTTTATACCATAATGCATGCTATACAAGAACTAATTTAGTCACTGAAATAATAAATACAAGACAAATGAACCCACAAATGCACTGACCACACACTCCAGATGCATATGTAGCACAATGCTCACAACCAAATGTTCTTCGTAACTAATCAAACATCCCATCCCAACAACTGCAAGTCCCCTTCCTCCCAATGTTCTTCATAATCTTGAGGCGCTCACGGGCTAGAAGGTGGGGAGAGGAAAGGGATGGGTGGCAGCTGGAGGCCGGGGATCGGCGGTATGTTCGTTGGAATGGATGGCATTGGAGGAATGCTTGTAGGGATGGAAGGAATGGTTGGCAATGGAGTTTTAGGCATCGGAGGCAATGCATTGGTGGGAATTGTGGGGATCACAGGAGAGTATTGGGATCGGTATCAACTCACTCTGATACCGGTTATTGTAGAAGCGGAACAAGATTGTTGATTATCGATATCGATACTACAAGAGAAAGAAAAAAAGATAACAAATACAACTTTTTCGGGCATGCAAAAGATTTTACTATGAAAAATAAACTTACAAATTGAACCCTCTCTCAATCCCGTACAATTATCTCTCAATAAGAAATCCCGAATCTTTCTCTCAAGCTCTCAATCAGCACTCTACAAGAGACCTCTCACCATTTTTTTGTCCTCCTCTGTTTGTGTCTCTGTTCATGAATTTGTAGTCTCCACTGCGTAGAGTATCTCACTAGGAGTCCAACGGTCCAAATAGAACCCAAATCGGGATCCTTTAGCTCTCCTAATCCCGAATCTTTCTCTCAAGCTCTCAATCAGCACTCTACAAGAGACCTCTCACCATTTTTTCGTCCTCCTCTGTTTATGTCTCTGTCCATGAATTTGTAGCCTCCACTGCGTAGAGTTTCTCACTAGGAGTCCAACGGTCCAAACAGAACCCAAATCGGGATCCTTTAGCTCTCCTAATCGCAGTTTGATTGCAATGCTGCTCATGGCCGTCGATCGCATTGAGATTTGTGCAGATTTTGTCTCCTTTTGGGTTTCCTTCTGTCGGGCCCTATATGTGTTTTTTGCCTTCGTGGGTCGCACGGGTGTTGAGGCGTCGCTAGTCCAACAACTTCCACCTCGACTCAACACATCGCCTTCACCTGACTTGAGAGCTTCTAAGAATTCTAACGCCCCCATGCCCTGGGACAATCATTTGATCATGGATGGGCAAACATGGGAGTCGAGCCAAGCTGCTCGATCCCATCTCTGTCGTGTGCTGTGCTCACCTCGACCTGAGACCTGCTTGGGAAAGTCTCCTACAGCAATAAGAACTTCACTTTGCGACGTCGTCTGTCATCCTCCTGAGTCTCACGTTCGGTGCCCGATCCACCTGCTGTCGGAGCTCCACCTCGCACTGGACTCCTATCTGCACTAGGGACTCCACCTCGCATTGGAGTCCCTGTCAAGAGGTAGTGACCCCATGCTCTTCCCTTGCAGAACAATCCTATTGCCATGCAAGACCTTTAAGACTCCATCACAGGCTCTCCACCTGTAGCCGCTTGAGTCCAATTTGTTGAGAGAAATTAGATTCTTGCTAAAGCTGGGTATGCATCGAACCTCACCTATTTTTTTCATTGTCCCATCATGTGCCTTCAAGCTGACTATCCCGATACCCGCGATCGCACATCTCGATCCATCTGCTATGTGGACTTCTCTACTGTCTAAAGAGTCAAACAGCTCCTCCCTGCAAAAAACATGGTATTGACAGGCAGAATCTAAAACCCACTGGGAAGAAGGAGATACCTTGTCAGATACTAAGAGTACATGGCTGATGTATCCATCATCGCCACTATCGGCCACCGCCGTAGCAGCCCTTGTTCGATCCCTGAGCTGCGGGCAATCTCTAACACAATGTTCCAACTCATCGCATCGGAAATACCTAATCTTGCTGGCATCCTTTGACTTGGACTGTCTTCCTTGCAATCTTTTGTCACTCCGTCTTCGGTCGCCTGCACCTCCAGAAACTGTCAACGCTGAGTTCCCACCCGAACTCGAAGCCTGGTTCTCCCTCTTGAGAACCTCGTTCTGAAGTAGCGCCGATGTCACCTCCTCCATCTTGATAGTGCTCTTTCCCACTAGAAGAGCAGTCACCAAGGACTCGAAGGACTGCGGTAAGGATGACAGCAATACAAGTGCCCGGGTCTTCTCCTTAACTTTTTCATCGACACTGAGGAGATCAGTGAGGATCCTCTGGAAATTGCTCAGGAACTCCTGCACATTTTGTCCCTCGGCCATCCGTAATTGATAGAATTGCTTCCAAAGGAACAAGGTGTTGGTAAGGGACTTCGCCATGTACAGCTCCTCCAGCTTCTTCCACAACGCCATCGGGGAAGACTCGTTCAATACATGGATCACCACATCATCTGCCAGGTACAAGCAGATTATGCTTACCGCCTGCATCTGAAGTCATTTTCAGGTATTCTGCTCTACGTTGTCTGGTTTCTTCTCGCATATGAGAGCGTTGATTAGCCCTTGCTGGATAAGCATGTCTTTCATCCTCGCTTGCCAGAGGGAGAAGTTGCTCTTCCCATCGAACCTGCTGATCTCCACTTTAATTGTACTTGTCTTCTCCATCTTCTTCGATCTCGATCAACCACGGATAACCTGGGTTCTGATATCAGTTGTTGGGATCGGTATCAACTCACTCTGATACCGGTTGTTGCGGAAGCAGAACAGGATCGTTGATTGTCGATGTCAATATCACAAGAAAAAGAAGAAAATATAACAAATACAATTTTTTTGGACATGCAAAAGATTTCACTATGAAAAATAAACTTACAAATTGAACTCTCTCTCAACCCCGTACAAGTATCTCTCAACAAGAAACCCCGAATCCTTATCTCAAGCTCTCAATCAGCACTCTACAAGAGACCTCTCACCACTTTTTCATCCTCCTTCTCTGTTTGTGTCTCTGCCCATGAATTTGTAGCTTCCACTGCATAGAGTATTTCACTATAAGTCTAACGGTCCAAACAGAATCCAAATCGGAGTCCTGTAGCTCTCCCAATCACAATTTGATGGCAATACTGTTCGTGATCGTCGATCGCATTGAGATTCATGTAGATTTTTTCTTTCTGAATTTCCTTCTGTCGAGTTCCACATGTATTTTTGGCCTTCATGGATCGCACGGGCATTGAGGTGCCACTGGTCCAACAACAGGAACGGTGGTTGGAATTGTGGGCTGAGGCATCGTCGGCATTGGTGGCAACGATGGCTTTGGAAGTGTTGGCATGGGTGGTAGTGGAGGTAATTCAGTGGTCGGCAGAGACGATATCATTGGTGCTGGCAGCGTAGGAATTGGAGCCAAAGTTGGCGTTGCTGGTGCAGCCTCTGGTGTCGGAATGTCTAAAAGATGACGAAATGCAAAGCTTGCATTATTGCTAAATATTGTCGCAAACAAAACTAGGGCAATTGCAAGAAGCCATGGATGAAGAAAACTATAGGTGAAGTGAAGAAAGGAGCTTATAGGGTTGTTTCCTTTTGTGAAGATTAGAAGCTGAAGCTATAGGCTTTTATATAGGTGAAGGCCTTTGAGAGAGTAATCTTCGGTTGGTGATCTAATGGGAAGTTGGAGCTTGTGGTCGCTCACCTTCTTAACCTCCGCATTCTAAATGTCAGTTGTTGCAGCATTTTCTCTCGGATCGGACTCGGTCGACTGTGCTGGAGCACTTCTCTTCCGGTAGCTACAACAAAGTCTCCGAAGACTGGTGGTGTTCCGGCGGAGGATACTTCGATGCTTAAGTTAACGGGAGCTTGAGGGCAACAGAATAGATGAATTGAATGGAGAGGGAAGGGAATACTTAGCCCCCCAAATGAGGTCCCCCATCCGCCTTATATAGGCGTAAGATACAGCCAAATTCTGTTAGGAGGTGAGCTAAGAGTGCCCGATTTGCCCCTAGGAGAATCAGGATGGTGGCTAGGTGGCTCCAGGACGTGGGCACGTCGCGATGTCCGTTGTAATATAATTCTGGTACCAACTGGAAGGAGCTTTTGGAGCTCTCAAGTTACTTCCGTAGTGGGAGCAAGTCGGTCGGACTTCGACAAAGGAAGAAATAGTCGGACCCAGCAGGAGTGGGTTGGTCGGCCGTCCGAGGGAGAACATCGGTCAGGCCTTCTGGAGAAGTAGACCAGTCGAACCTCTACTTCAGTGGGTCGTCTGGTCGGACTTCTGGTGGGATGGACCGAACGGACCCTGACGGAAGTGGGTCGTTCGGACCACTTCTTCAGTGGGTCGGCCGGTCAGACTTTTAATGAAAAAGGTTTAACAGACCTTAGCAGGAACGGGCCAGGCTGGCCTTGATAGGGGTGGGTCAGCCGCTCGACCGGAGGGCCACTGGCTCCGGTTCACCTCAGAAAAAGCCAATTGAGTATAACAGTTGCCCCCCATGCTCCTGGCCTTAGAGGGGGCACGTGACTTTGAAAGACTGGAGCACCGTCTCTATACAGGCCGCGTCCGTCCTCGAGACAACCGTAAGCCTGATTGGAATATCGCGTTCGATCGCTTCAAATCTCCCATGATCGGCGCCAAGGATAGGTTTCGACCTCGCATTGGGTGTATGGGAGCTGCAATTAATGCAATGGAGGCGTCATGATGAAGGGCCAGGTTGGCTTGCGCAATGGGTGGAATGCATGGATGAGTCACTCAACGTGGCAGCATCTGAGCGATCGACGTCACTCCCGGGGGAATCTTTTTGTCGTTAATCCGGCCTTCACGCAGATCGTCGCTTGCCAGTTCCCAATAGCCAGTCACTTCGACATCTGCGGTGTGGAATGTCGCGTCTATCGATGGGACGGTTACAACGCCCACGGGACGAAGGCAAGTGCCCCTTCGGAGACCTATAAAAAGGGGGGGCAAGGTGCTTAGGAAGGATTTCTTGCTGCGACTGCGCTCCGCGAGAGAAAGAGAGCTTCTTCCTCCTCCGCAGTCTCCAGTCTAATAGGAGTCCGGCCTCAGGTCAGTCCCCCGGTCCTTCTTCTCTTTTAGTGTTAATGGCGTCTGGTAGTTAAGGTCCAATCCATAGACGTAGGGAGCCAAGTCCGAGTGAAATCCAGTCGGTAATGACCCGGGAATGGGTTGAAAACCTTAGGACGGTGTACAACATTCCCTCGACCTTACATCTTTCTGTTCCAGGCCGAGAGGGGAGAGCGGACAATCCCTTAGGATCAGGAAACCTCTCAATGTACGAAGCCCATATCAAGGCCGGCCTGAGGTTTCCTTTGCACCCTTTTTTCATAGAAGTCTTTAACTTCTACGGAGTGACCCCAGCATAGCTGACCCCGAATAGCATTCGAACGATCTGCTGCTTCATAGTACTATGTCACAAAGCCAAGACTGAACCTAAGTTGTCCCTTTTTAGTAATTTATTCTTTCTGAAGAAGGACTTCAGGAGCCAGGAATAGTGGATGTTCTGTCCCCGTCCTGGCCGAAGGATCTTGAAGTGCCTTCTGTCAGCCATCCATGGGTGGAAGGCCAAATTCTTCTTCATAGATAGTCTTCATCCTTGGGGCTTCGAGCCGTTATGGAGAGAGCCAAGGCCGAGGCTCCGCGAGGGGAGGGCGATTCTGATGGCCGACCAGGCCAGCTTCGCCAAAATAGAGGGGGCTAGTCTGACCATGGCATATTAACTGCTCGGGGAAGATGTCCTTTACCAGGCAGGGGTCAGCCACCAAAGATTTCTAGGCGGGGATCGACCTTCTCTCTCGTACTTTATTTTATTAACTTCATTGCTTCCCTTTTTCTCACTCACCCTGATTTTTCTTTGGAATAGGAACAAGGATGAAGATTGACAGGGCCAAGGTGGTCCAACGGGAGATGAGTGGTATGATATGTCTGAAGAGAGAAGATTTAAGTTTGCCAGAATCAGACTAGTTCGTCAGGCTCGATTATATTGGGGAAACGTGGAACGCATATCAAGGCAAAGGGGAGATTTACCTATAGCAACATGGAGAGATATGAAGAGGAAACTTAGAGAGAAATATCTGCCTATGTCTTATCAGCAAAGGTTATTAGATCAGTGGAAACGATTGACACAGGGTAACAAGACCGTTTCTGAATATGTTGCTAAGTTTGATGAGTTTGTGATGCGATGCAACGTAGTCGAGTCTGAAGCAGCCACTTTATCAAGGTTTAGATCAGGGTTGAATGATGATATAAAAGGGGAACTGTTTTTAAGGGAAGTCCATGATTTAGATCAGGCATACCAAGTTGCCACGGACTATGAGAGGTTTCAAAGGAGAGCTACATTTAGACGACCTGAATCTAGTAGGTTTAACCCTCCTATCAGCAGGCCTAGCTCAGTCCCTAGTCCCACCAATAGAACAAGGTCCAGCCCGAATCCAACCCTTAGACCCAATCCGACCACCCCCTTAATTCCTAGAGAAGACAAAGGAAAGAGCCCTGAAGTTCGAGGTGAGAGGGAGCGAGTCTGCTATAAGTGTCGTAAACCAGGTCATTTCGTGAGCCAATGTCCCTCTAGAGCTTTACATATAGGGGAGGCAGAAGAAGGTGAATCAGAACCCCTGGAGAATGATGAAGAGGAGGTTTATGAAGCAGGGGATTGTTTGGCTGATGAATATGAAGGAGATGAAGAGAACATAGACTCATCAGATTTTCTAGGATTTGTGAGACGTATCATGACACAGACCAAGGAGCAAGAAGACTGGCGTAGAACTAGCATCCTACACACATTTGTTAGGATAGGAGAAAAGGTCTGTAAAATCATCATCGATAGTGGAAGCTGTGTCAACGTCATTTCCACTAACGCAGCCAAAAGTCTAGGATTACCCATTATACCATATCCCAATCCATATAAGGTGTCCTGGATCGATTCCACTTCTATACCAATCAAGTCAAGATGTCAGGTTCAAGTCCAGCTTCAATCCTATCAGGGAAAGATCTGGTGTGATGTGCTTCCTATGGGGTGGCTCTGGAGTATGATCAACATAATCCTGATGCGGTCTTCTTTGAATTGGGTTAGGTGTGTGTTCCTGTCGTTGGGCTCTAGGATGAACTGAAGGTAATCTAGGTGAAGGTGGTTCAGTTGGGGTCAACCTAGCTTCTTCTAGGGCTCCTACTCTTTCCTCGAACTGACCAAATTTAGCATCCAAACGGTCCATCTTCTCGATCATAGATCTCATAAGGCTTTCCATACTAGTATCCATGGATGAACTAGGTTGGGCTTGTGAAGGGTGGTAAGGTGTGCCTGACCTAGTTGTCATGCAAACAATTAGACTCAGACCCGAACTATGAGTTTTCTAAACCGGTTAGTCCAAATAAACTGAGTTGACTAGATACAATCAAATCAACAGCTACTCTCTTCCACTGGCCAGTCAGGAGGTGGGTCTGTGGGAGGTTCCCCCAGCTTTCACTGGGTCCTAATTAAAAACCACAAGAACCGCTTAGGCTTGAGCCACTTAACCTCTATCCTTGACACCAGCTTCCAATAATAGATGAAGAAATGGGTTGCACAAGCTTTCCCAATTGAATTGAACTGTACCTAGAGTTCCAAGCTAGTTGCCTAATCAAGGTGGCAAGCTAGATTGTAGTAACTCTATACTTGGCCAGGTTTTAGAACAAGGGGAGTGTGAGATCCTGTCTCTGGCCTACCTAGGCCCGGTGGAATTGGCCCGATAGACGGATCAGCACCCAAGCCCTTAGTCCCAATTCTAGACACCAAGTAATAGAGCACACACAAGACTAGTTGACACAATGAGTTGACAATAACCCGGACTCGACCAAATTGATGTTCCTAACCCACTAGGGCAATTAATGTCTAATCAATTTTAGTTAGGGATTAGGTCGATATGCAATTTGGTGATTTTTGGGCTAGGGACAGGTGATGAAGTCCTGACCCTATGTCAATTTCATGCCCTTAATTTGATTTGCCATGAGATGCATGCAAATTTCAAATTTCAGGTGCAGAAGTAGTGTGTTGCAGTTTAAATGTGGTGTTGATAAGTACAGAAATAAATGTCAAAAAAAATTTAAAAAAATCACAGAAAACTCCTAACTTATAGATGACATACCAGATGAAACGAAATTTCAAAATAAAATCTATACTATTCTAGGCAGATTTTGAAATGAAGATAATGAAAAGGAACAGAACAGAAACCTTAATAACACTGATGGACTGCAGGGATTTTCATTTTTTTTGTGATTTTTTCTTAGATTGAAATTTAAAACGGTGATAAACAACTTAAAATGGAATAGGAAAAAAAATATTCCAACGAGGAATGTGATACTTGCCTTTGGAGTTGCAGGCGGATTACAGTCAGCCTACAGAAAATATAGCAAGCAGAAAAACAGAACGTGACCAATACAAAATTCACAAATGAAATCTAAAACGTCCTTTGGCTTTCTTTTTCACGGGTCAATCACAATGGCACCCCGACACGCCTTAGGAGATCCCCGTGGAATGGGAAGAGAGGGTGTTTAAACCCTACTTTCTCCTAAGACCGGACGGCCTGGTAACGCCCCCGATCCAAGTACTTCAAGGACTTAATGCTATGCAATCAGGAACTTATTCTACCATGCTCTGATACCAAGATTGGTGTGATATGCATTGATGAGTGAATACAAATTTCCAGCACTTTTCTATGTGTTTCTATGTGCCTATGTGGATCTTTGTGCCTAAGTGAACCTCTTCCTCTCCTCCACCATTTCTTCTCCCTAATCCTTCTCTTTTACTCTTCATCTTCCAAGCAATCCTCTTCCTTCAAAGCGAATTAAGGACATCCTCTCAAGAAGAAGATCAACACCAACACAAGCTTCCACCATGGCGCCAAGGATCATTTCCAACAAACTCTCCTTTTGAGTTCCATCAATCTTCTCACTTTTAATTAAGTTTCTAATCATCTTGGTTTCTTTGTTGCAGGGTTCTCTAGGCTCCAGATCCAAGAGGAAGGATACTTGCTACAAACCAGAAAGTTAGAAGGCCCATCTTATGTGGTATGATCTTTCATTTGAGAACCTTAAGAGTGAATCCCTTGTGCTTGAGATTTCAATGCTTGAACTCCTAGTATTTTAAGATCGGGATCATTAAATAGGGCTAGCTTGACTTGTGTGCGAATTCTAATCTTGTCCTATTTCTTTAAGATTTTGATAGTCCTCCTAGCTAGGTTTAAGTATAAGCATTTAGGGTTTCTTATTTAGATCTCCTTGATCTTATATGTTGAATCACTCATATGCAAGTAGGAATTGCTAGTTAAATTTTGGTTAATCTCCTTTAGAGTTACATGTTTGCATCCTCATCATGCATATCACACCAATGAGAAAGAGGGCTGCCCAAGGAGCGGAGCCGACCGCCGAGAGACAGAAAAAGAGGTGGGCGGAGGAACAGTCTAAGCTCGTCATAGATGTAGATTCTGATGAGGACGTCGCCCCTCTGACAAAAGTATTGGCAAGGAAGGTGCCAAGGTCTTCAACTCCTACCGAGCGGTCGGTCGCCCGACTGGAGCAGGAACAGCCAGAGTTATCCGACATGGTAGCGGCTTTAGCCCCAGCACTCGCCGAACCAGTAGAAGCGGTCTCCCCCGTAGACAAAGGAAAGGGGACGGCCGAAGGAGGGTCGGCCGAAGAGGTCCGTCAGGAGATGCATCAGTGCTGGTACGCTATGAACAATGCAAGGAGGACGCGGAGTCTGCTCAGGGGGGCGATGACGAACGCCGATTGGGAGCTATCGATCTAGAGAAACCCCGAGCGATGTGGTGAAGGATTCTTACCTCGACCTCATGAGGGTAAGATACTCACTTCGTGCTCCTGTGTCTTTCTTTTTTACTTATCTTGTGTGAGATTAACCTGGTACTTTGCTTGCAGCTTCTTCACGGCATTTCCCTGATGGACGATGGCTTAGGTTAGTTGCTCTTTGCAGCCAAAACCATAGCCAGGGAGGTCCAGGAGTCAGAGACGGCCCGGGCGGCAGCAGAGGCATCTCTAACGGCCGTGGAGGCAAGGCTGTTGACTGCTCAGGCTGAAGCTGAGTCATTGAAGGAGGCATCAAGGGACCTCCAGAATCAGCTAGCCGACCGGGAGGACAGGCTGAAGAAGAAGAAGGCGAAAGTCAACTCCCTCGTCCATTGACTGAAGGAGGAGGAATGATTCTCCAAGGCCGATAAGAGGGCCCAGGCCGAGAAGGTGTCAGCAGCAAAGTGGTTAAGCCAGCTGAGTGAGGCCAAGAAGCTGGCGGTGGAATAGGCTCGCGACACCATAGCTATATACAAGGCCTCCACGTACTTCACCGAGGACGTGGAAGAAGCAGCATCGAAGTTATACTCAGAAGGCTACGACGACTACTTGAAGAAGGTGGCCGGACTCTTCCCGGGACTTGACTTATCTGGCACCCAACTGAGCAGACCGGCCAAGAGAGAGGAGCGCCCGACTGATGTTGAGGCCGAACCCCAGGCTGAAAGCGGTGCAGAAGAGGTTAGGGCTGACGCCCCAGTTGAGGCTGATGTGGGGACGACGGACATCCTAGTGGAAACTTCAACTGTATTGAGTTGGGCCGAAGTTGAGGCCTCCGATGTACCTTCGGTGGGTCAGACCTAAGGTGTTTGTAAAGGTCCAACCCTTTTTTGTAAAGAATTTCTTTTGATATAATAGAAGAACATTTTTGTCATCTCTTGTATGTTGGTGTATACAAAGTTGAACTTTCTTTTCAAAAATTTTCTAAGTATTGGCGGTCGGCTCATTTGAATGGGCAGTCGGACCTTCTAAAATGGATGTTGGATGGTAGCTCAATCTGGATCAAGGCACTTAGAAATTTTTCTAAGTGTTGGTCCGTCGGCTCGTCCAAACTCGAGTCTTATGGAATAGCTGCCAGACAATAGCTCAGGCCAAACCAAGATACTTAGGAATTTTTTCCAAGTGTTGGCCTGTCGGCTCGTCCGAACTCGAAGAGCGTTGAGATAGCTACCGGACAATAGCTCAGGCCGAACCAAGATACTTAGAAATTTTTTCCAAGGTTGGTCCGTCGGCTCATCCGACCTGAAGATGTTGCCGACCGGGGTCAGACTTTTGGAATTGGGCTGTCCTAGAGCCTTTGCCGACCAGGATCGGGCTTTCGAAAGTGGGCTGCCCTAAAGCCTTTGCCGATCGAGGTCGAACTTTCGGAAGTGGGCTGTCCTATAGCCTTTGCTGACCGGGGTCGGACTTTCAGAAATGGGCTGCCATGAAGCCTTTGCCGACCGGGATCAGGCTTTCAGAAGTGGGCTGCCATAGAGCCTTTGCCGACCAGGGTCGGGCTTTCGGAAGTGGGTTGCCCTAGAGCCTTTGCCGACCGGGATCGGACTTTCGAAAATGGGCTATCCTAGTACCTTTGCCGATCGGGGTCGGGCTTTCGTAAGTGGGCTTTCTTAGAGCCTTTGCCGACCGGGGTCGGACTTTCAGAAATGAACTTCCCTAGAGACTTTGCCGACCGGAGTCGGGCTTTCGGAAGTGGGCTTCCCTAGAGCCTATGCCGATCGGGGTCAGACTTTCAGAAATGGGCTGCCTTATAGCCTTTGCCGACCGGGGTCGGGCTTTCAAAAGTGGGCTGCCCTAGAGCCTTTGCCAACCGGGGTCGAACTTTCGAAAGTGGGCTGTGGAAGAAGTTGCGGCCTTTATTGATAATACTTGCGAAGATTGTCTACATTCCAAGGGCGCGCCACTTGCTGCCCGTCCAAATGTTCGAGCCAGTAAGTTCCAGCTTGAATTACTTCAACAACTCGATAAGGGCCTTCCTAACTTAGGGAGAGTTTTTCTTGCTCAGTTGGCTTTGATATTTCGATTCTTCGCAAAACTAGATCTCCAACTTAAAAAGTTCAAGCCTTGACTCGAGAATTGTAGTATCTGACCATTTTCTGATGATAAGCTATCATCTTCAAACCTGCCTGGAGCTTGGACTCTTCCAGCAAATCTAGGTCAGCCATTCTCCCCTCTGAGTTGGTTGGCTCGGTGAAATGGTCAATCTGCAAGGATTGCAAGGACACTTCCATAGGGATTACTGCCTCACTTCCATAGGTCAGATTGAATGGAGTCTCCCCGGTCGTCGTTCTGGCAGTTGTCCAATAGGCCCAGAGTACTGAGTGAAGTTCCTCTGCATAAAGTCCTTTGGTATCATTCAACCGGGTCTTCAGCCCATGTAGGATAGTCTGATTGATGACCTTGACTTTCCCATTGGACTGAGGGTGGCCGATCGATGTAAGTCGATGGGAGATGTGATATTGCTGGCAGAAGTCCCGAAACTTAGGGTTGTCAAATTGTCTTCCGTTGTCGGTGATGATTGTTTGTGGACTGCCGAATCAGAAGATGATGTAGTTTTGGATGAAGTTCTCCACCTTGGCCTTTGTTATCTGTGCTAGTGGCTCAGCCTCCACCCATTTGGTGAAGTAATCGATGGCCATAAGGAAGAATTTCCGTTGGCTGGATGCGGGAGGGAATGGGCCCAGGATATCCATCCCCCATTGTGCGAATGGCCGGGGCGCAGTGAGTGGAACCAGCTGACTGGCAGGCCTCCTTTGGATGTTGGAGTACCTTTGGCACACGTTGCATTTTCTGACGAAGTCCGACGCGTCCTTCTGAATTGTAGGCCAATAGTATCCCTGCCGGATGATCTTGTAAGCCAGGGATCTTCCTCCGAGGTGATCGTCATAGATGCCTTCATATACTTCTCTGAGTGCATAGTCTGCATCAGTCAGCCCCAAACACTTCAGCAGCGGTTGTGAAAATGTTTGCTTGTAAAGGATGCCATCAAGGACGACGTATTTTGAAGCCGTCCAGCATACATGCTTGGCTTCGATCAGATCTTTCGAAAGAGTCCCCTTGACCAGGAATGTAAGAATTGGATCCATCCAAGAAGCTTCATGTTCCATTTGATGGACCTCGGTCGGCTCTTCGATAATACTTGGGTGCTGCAGGTACTCCACGAAAGTTCGGTCGGAGGTACTGGTGGCGGCTGTAGCCAATCGTGACAAAGCATCCGCCCAAGAGTTTTGCAATCGAGGTATATGGAGAATTTCAAAGAATTTGAGCCGAGACACGAGGTTTTGTACCTTATTTAAGTATTTGACCAGGGTCGGCTCTCTTGCTTCGAATTCGCCCCTTACTTGATTTACTACCAACTGAGTCGGAGAAGGCCCTGATTCGGCCAATGCTCAGTTTATTGGCAATTCTCAGTCCCGCGAGAAAGGCTTCGTACTCCACCTGATTATTTGACACCTAAAATGAAAAGTGCAGAGCATACTCCAAGCTTTCTTCGTCTGGGTCGGCTAAGATCAGGCCGGCCCCATAGCCAGCAAGGTTGGATGCTCCATCCACATGAAGGGTCCAAGTGGGCTCAGCTTCGTTGATGGCATCGGCTTCGTCGATGGCATCGGCTTCGTCGATGGCATCGGCTTCAGGTGCTCCAGCCGTTTGAGAGGACGCTCCTCGCTTCTAGGTACACTCTACAATGAAGTCAATAATTACCTGGGCCTTCAAAGCAGATCGGGATTGGAAGGAGATGTTGAACTCGCCAAGTTTGATGACCCACTTGGTGAGCCGACCGAAGGTGTCCAGGCTCCGAAGGATTGCCTTGAGGGGTTGATCAATCAACACGACGATCGGATCCACCTAGAAGTACAGTCGAAGTTGCTTGGTCGCTATGACCAAATAATAGACTAGCTTCTGCATTTTGAGATACCTTGTTTCGGCATCACAGTTCGTTTACTAATGTAATAGACAGGTTTCTGCTGACCATCTTTTCCTACTCGCACGAGAACGAAGCTGACCACCTCGTCCGAGGACGACAAGTAGAGATACAGAGGCTCCCCTTCTGTTGGTTTGGCCAGCAACGGATGGTTCTTCAAATATTCTTTCAAAGCTTCAAAAGCCGATCGACATTCGTCGATCTAGTGGAAGCGGTCGGACCAGCGCAATGTCTTGAAAAATGGCAGGGACTTCTCGGCCAACCGGAAGATGAAACGGCTAAGAGAAGCTATCTAGCCTGTAAGCTCTTGCATCTGCTTCTTGTTGGTCGGATGTCCCATTTCAACAACAGCTTTGATCTTGTCAGGGTTAACTTCGATTCCTCTTTGTGTGACCAAGAAGCCGAGGAACTTGCTGGAAGTTACCCCGAAAGTATACTTGACAGGATTCATCTTCATCCGATGGCGTCTCAGTGCGTCAAAGGATTCCTGCAAGTCTTTGATGGGTCTGCTTTGTGGAGGCTTTTGACTACATATCATCTACATGCGCCTCCATGTTTCTCCCGAGTTGCCCTTCAAAAACCCGGTTGATCAGCCTTTGGAAAGTGGCGCCGGCGTTCTTCAGGCCGAAGGGCATCATCCTGTAACAGTACAAACCTTTGTCGGTGACAAAGGCAGTCTTCTTCTCATCCTCCGGGTATATCTTGATTTGGTTATAGCCGGAGAAGGCATCCATAAAGCTGAGAAGCTGATGGCCGGCCATGGCATCCACCAACTGATCAATCTTTAACAGGGAAAAGCTATCCTTCGGACACGCCTTGTTGAGGTCGGTGTAGTCCACACAGATTCTCCACTTCCCGTTAGCCTTTTTCACCATGATAACGTTTGCTAGCCACTCAGGGTAGTGGGCTTCCCTGATGAAGCCAGCATCATAAAGCTTCTTCACCTCTTCGTCAATAGCCCTTTGTCTTTCGGCGGCAAAGCTTCTCTTCTTCTGTCGGACGGGCCTATAGGTTGGATCCATCTTAACCTGATGAGTAATGACCTCCGACGGAATACCTGGCATGTCCGACGCTGACCAAGCGAAAACATCGACGTTATTTCTCAGGAAGTTGATCAGCTCTAACTTAACGTCTTTGCTAAGGATGCTTCCAATTTGGAGGACTTTGGTGGGGTCGTCCTCCCGGAGGAGAACAAATAGAATTCTTTTATCTGGCTAACCGTGGCCGCCGGCTTCGGCCCTTGGGTCAAGCTATTCTAGAGTAGGACGGCCGTCCGACTATCGGTCTTGAATAGTTAGGCACTGCCTAGCCATCCTGCAGTCTCCCCTCATTTCTCCGACTCCATTACAGGTCGGAAACTTC
This sequence comes from Areca catechu, assembly GCA_021397845.1. Lineage (NCBI taxonomy): Eukaryota > Viridiplantae > Streptophyta > Magnoliopsida > Arecales > Arecaceae > Areca > Areca catechu. The sequence continues at coordinate 44,168,510 of CM038041.1, read as the reverse complement.
GCCAGCAGGTGGTAGGTGCATACAATGGCCCGAAACTTGTTGAGGGCTAGTCGGCCCAGGATGACATTATATGCCGAGGTCGTACGGACGACCACAAAGTTGATGGAGAGAGTTTTCTGGTAAGGCTCCACCCCAATCGTCATAGGTAGGGTTATTTCCCCTTCAACTTTGATGGAGTTTCCTCCGAAGCCCGTCAGCGATATGGGGGACTCTTGCAGTCTTGACCGAGGCAGGTTCATTCTTATAAAAGCATCATACAATAATACCTTCGTGGAGCTTTCATTATCTATAAGAATCCTTTTTACATTGTAGTTGGCAATTACTGCCGACACGACTACAGGATCATTTTCAGAGACATGGGATCTTAGGAGGTCTTCATCAGAGAAGGTTATTGCATTGGAGCCCCTTGACCTCTTGACAATGTCTATGTCCTCTTTATACCTCCAATCGGACCACCGATGCAGCATATCGACATCTCCACCAGTCGGGCGTTGGTTGGGAAGCTCTGCCTCCTCCGGAGGGTCTCTAGCAATTGAGGCTTCGGCCCGATCCCGGCGAGGTCGGACGTACTTGTGCAGGTACCCCCTCCTGATGAGGTCTTCAATGGCATCCTTTAGCTGGATGCACTCTTCAGTGTTGTGCCCATGGTCCCAATGGAATCGGCAGTATTTGTCTTTATTTCTGGATGCAGAGGGGCCCCTCATCGGATAGGGCCCTTGCAAGAAGATCTCGTTCTCGATCTCTAAGAGGATCTTCTCCCTCGGAAGGGAGAGGGGTGCATAGGTCTCGAACCTCCTGGGGAAGTCCTTCGGCTTCGGACTTCGATGTTGGGCGGACTGGTTGCCATTGCTGGGAGGTCGGACTTCGGGAGCCTTGTCGCTCCGCTTCCTGGGAGCCGACCTCCCTTCAGCCTGGCGTCGGCTCGTCGCTTGTTCTTATGCTAGGGCATATTTTTGCGTCCTGGCCAGCAGCTCGGAGTAGCTAGTCAGGACTTTCTTGTTCAGGAAGAAAGTGAGCCTAGATGAGCACATACCTCTTTTGAAGGCCGACATAGCCACATCTTCATTCAGGTCCGGGATCTCCATGGCCGTTGAGTTGAAACGGGCCATGTAATCCCGGAGAGTCTCCCCCTCCTTTTGTAGTACGAGGAAGAGGCAGTCGGTGTTCCTCGGGATCCAACTGCAGGTCCTGAAATGGGAAAGAAAAGATTTTCAAGTTGAGAGGAGTAGATCGTACCTGGTCGGATGGCGGAAAACCACATCCGAGCGGCCTTCTTTAGGGTTGCGGGGAAGGCAATGCAATGGAGGGCGTCGGAGGCACCCTGCACTATCATGTAGGCCTTATAAGTGCCCAGATGGTCCAGTGGGTCGGTGGTACCGTCGTAGGGGTAGGGGTCCACCTGTGAAATTTTGAAGTGGCGGGGAATCGTCTCCCCCAGGATTTTGGCAGAGAAAGGTGGGCGTGAGTCATACGGCTGCCCCCCTTCGGCTTTCTGCTGATCAACAATTTCGGTGATGCGCTCTTCCATGCGCAAAATCTTGCTGGTATAGTTCCTCGAAGCTTCAACAAAGTGCCGAACGTCACGGAGTACGGAGTCGACGAAGGAGGGTGAGGCGGACCTCGCCCTCTTGCCGTTGGCGCGAGTCCCCAAGGACCTTTGGGGCTCCGGAGCAGCATGAGAGAAAGGCTGAGGGACTTCTTGTCGTCGCTTCCCTCAGCAGCTGGTTGGTGGTCGGTGCAAGATGTAGCAGGCGGCTGCTGCCAGTTGTTGGCCGCCTCCTGAAGATGATGAACCGTAGTAGTAAGTGTATCTATGCAGTTCAGTAGCATCTGGAATCGCTGAAGTCCCACAACGATAGTGGGATCGACGACTGCGGTGGTGGTGGCGGCATCATTCTCCCTGGGAGGTCCTTCGGACCCAGACAGGGAGTGACCCTCCTGGTGGAGGTGTTATGGGCTCTTCCTTTTGCCATTATCAGACTTAGTAAATGGATTCCTCCTTTTAGAGAATGGAAAAGATGGACCTGGATCGAAGGTTCAGGCCCCTTCCTCTAGCGCTAATCTGTTGCAGCGTCTTCTCCCGGACCGGGCTCGGTCAGCTATGCTGGAGCACTCCTCTCCTGGTACCTGCAACAAAGTCTCCGAAGGCCGGTGCCGGTGGTGTTCCGGCGGGGGACACTCCGATGCTTAAGTTAGCGGGAGCTTGAGGGCAACAGAATGGAGGAATCGAATGGAGAGGGAAGAGAATACTTAGCCCCCCAAATGAGGTCCCCCGTCCACCTTTTATAGGCGTAGGATACAGCCAAATTCTGTTAGGAGGCAGGTTGAGAGTGCCCGATTTGCCTCTAGGAGAATCAGGATGGTGGCCAGGTGGCTCCAGGATGTGGGCACGTCGCGATGTCCATTGTAACATAATTCTGGTACCAGCTAGAAGGTGTTTCTAGAGCTCTCAAGTTACTTTCGTAGTGGGAGCAAGTCGGTCGGACTTCGACAAAGGAAGAAACAGTCGGACCCATCATGAGAGGGTTGGTCGGCCATCCGAGGGAGAACATCGGTCAGGTTTTCTGGAGGAGTAGACCGGTCGGATCTCTACGGAAGCGGATCGTTCGGACCTCTGCTTCAATGGGTCGGCCGGTTGGACTTCTGGTGGGATGGACCGAATGGATCTTGGCGGAAGTGGGTCGTTCGGACCACTTCTTCAGTGGGTCGGCCGGTCGGACGTTTAATGGAAAAGGTCCGATGGACCTTAGCAGAACGGGCCAGGCTGGCCTTCATAAGGGTGGGTCAGCCGCTCGACCGAAAGGCCGCTGGCTCCGGTTCACCTCAGAAAAAATCAATTGAGTACAACATCAATGATTAGCCTACATTTTTGGAATTTGGTTGTTTTGTTGTTAAAGGAGCATAGGTTTGGTTGCAAGTGATGATTATGAGCCATCTGGTTTTTGATATCATGGGAGACACAATATTTTATTGAGGTAGGGACAAATGATATTCCAGGCATATCCCTGATCAGGATATTGTTATATTGCAGCATGGTATGTGTTGACAAGATCGGACGTGGTTGGCCATCTCCTCCCTCCTAAGCATTGTAAGGATAGGGATGTACGAGCTTATTGTAGAGATTCTGTCAAAGACTATTATCAAGGGGATTTTTTTCTCCTTTTTGGTAAGGTATTGACTTGGCATGTGAAGGGAAAAAAACTTCAGCTTGGATTTAAAGATGCAAGTGGAAAAAATAAAAAAAATCTTGCCTGGGGATAACTTTGTGTGGCATGTTCTGCATCAGTTTTCTACGTTATTCTTGCATTGCTTCATTAATTTGTTAGCCCACTTTTTTAATTTTATCTTTCTAACTCACTCGTTAGCAATATTTTTTTAACTAAAAACTCATTTGGTTAACGGGAATACGAGGGAAAAAATGTAGTCAATGGGAAAAATAAAAAGGAACATCTTATATTGGAGTTTTCTTAAAAGAGATTGGAAAATGGCATTTCTAAGGGAGTAAAGTTTTCATGTTTCATTAAAAAAAAAAAATCCACGTGAAACATGGATTTTTGGCTTTTCTATAGGAAGAAAATTGTGATCTTTTTGCTTTTTAAAAGCACTCTTAAAATCATAAATAGAATGGGATAAAATCTTTCGCTTTATTAGCAATATGCCACTTTTATATAATTAACTGAATATGCCAAAACTATTTTTGTAGGCATTATTTCCAAGAATCAACTTTCTACGAAAAACATTTCATTGAAAAAATTTTTATCTCATGAAGCGAATGAACCTTGATTGAGAAGAGGAGAAGAAATGCAAATAGCATTCAAACCTAAATTCACTGTAAGAAAAATAATTATTGGCCACGACTAAATGCCATTGCTAATAGAGGATTTGCCATCGTTACTAAGTCATCATATAAATCCTTGTTGTAACTGACAGTTATTAGCGGCGGTATTTTCGTTCGTCACTAATAACTTCAATTGGCGACGACGATTAATGATGGTACTGTCATCGCTAATGATATTTTTATTTTAAAAATAATTAAATAAAAAAATTATTAGAAGCCAAAAAAATGTCATTGCTAAAAATAGAAGCTGTCGATAATAAATCTTTAGCAATGGCATTACAGTCGCTAATAATTTTTTTTTAAAAAATTAAAAAATAATAATTAATTTTTTAAAAAATCTAATTTAATTCTAAAATATATAATTACAGTTTTCAAAATATATTAAAATAAATAAATAATTAACAACCATAATTATAAATTAAAATTTTAATTATATTTATATTAAAAACTATAAATTTTGTAATTTTACTATATAAGTAAAAAAAGTAAATACACAATATCAAAATAAAAAAGCCATCGAAAATCCTTTGCATCGTCGTCGTTGTCCTCCTTTGCATGTCTTCTCCTACAGTTGGTGGATGAGAACCAGATATCCCAGCATCCTGTAATGAAAAAAATAAAATATTATTAATAAATTTTTAAGTATAAAAAATTAAAATAAGTAAAAAAATTTATTAATAGACTTATCTACTGTGATAGCAATGACAATAAAGCCAGCTAATCACGTAGATGCGGATCCCGGAGAGTGTCGACGATCAAAAGCATGGATGGCATCTTGAATGCCCTGAGACACTGGGCAAATATCTAGGTCACGATGTCTTCGATGTATGCATCAGTCTACATCTGGATTGTCGGGGCCTGAAATGAAAATGCTAAAGAGTACTAAGCCATCAGAGGGTCGAAGCTATGGCCGAATCTTAAGATCCAGCTCCTACTAATCCCTTCAATGATCCTGAGCCATCCCTCGAGGTCAAGAAAGGGCTGAAAGGATGGGTTCTCACTATACCATACCACGACAGACTCTGCGTAATTCGACTATGCATTTTACAAATTAATTAGTCCAATTATATATAAGTATATGTAAAAATTAATACTTAAAGTTTTAAGTTCTTATCGTGATCTACTTAGATCTCTTATATGAATAATCACTGATTCTCCTAGACCGGTGTGTGGCCTTCCACAACTACAGTTGATCCGGTACATGACCCAGCTACCATGTTTATAATAAATAAATAATTAAAAAATATATATCATCAATTTAAATTGATATTAATATATTAAGCATAAAATTTTTACTAATCTGTTGGCCACCACAGGCATGCTAACAGAGACTTCTTGTACTCTGACTTCTGGAAGGAGGACTTTAACTTCTAGAAGATAAGTATTTAAAATTATTCAAAAATTTAAAGACAGAGAATTCCTGTGACTTTCTTGTACTCTAAATTTTGGAAGGACTTCAAGAAAAAAACGAGATCCTCAATGGAAAAGCGCTCGAGAATACAGGAGACTACTTCAAAATCGCCGATCTTTTGTAGTGGCCATTCCAATAAGGAAGCCATAAAGTTAGTTTTCTGATTCGTACCCATCTAATTGCTTTGAGACATGGGAGTGGCACCACCTACTATCACAGCGATGTTACTAAAACCTTATCACCAAAAACTGGTTTGTACTAGATATACCGAATTAATCAATGAAAATGTATCTTCAATTGTACTTAAGATACTACAATCCTTTTCAACTCCATCATTCGACTGATGACAGTAATAGCAACGTAGCTATCACATCAGCCATTCCAGATACCTTCCACTCTAAGGTGCACGTCCATCATCATACTTTGGCACCAAAATAGCTAGGACTAAATGGCAACTAGCTTGCTATTAACTTCATTTACAGTCAAAATTTTAACTCTTTCTTCATTTTTATTTATATCATTTTATCATAGACTAGCCTAATATCACTAAGTGCAATCTATGATCATCGATTAATTCATGTTTCAATACATATAAACTATTAATTTTGTTAAGTTCATAGGCATTAAAATATAAATTAATCCATGACCAGAAAGTATCCTAGATAATATTAAGCCAGTTCATGATCATGCAAATAATGTAACTATAGATGAAAAAAAAAAATTAAAATCTCGATAGTGAATGGAGTCAACAGTAAACTAAGTACCACTCATTCTTAAGCTACTTTGATATCAAGAATGCTTACCTTAGAATTAGATGTATCGGGAATGGTTGGTGCAACAACTATGTTACTATTACTATCACCGACCAAATGATGAAGTTGGAGAGGACTGCATTATCTTAAGTACAATTGAAGATATATTTTCATTGACCAATTCAAAATATTTAGCTTCTAATTTTTCCAACAAAAAATAGTTTTTGGTGATGAGGTTCCAGTAGCATCGTTGCGATAGTCGGTGACACCAATCCCGTATCACAGGGTAATTAGATGGACATGAACTAGAAGAACAAATCCAGGACTTTCACTCTGGAATGGTCATCACAAGAGATCGATGGCTTAGAAGTCTTCTCCTGCAATCTTGAACACTTCTCCATCAAGGATCTTATTTTTTTCTTGAATCATTTTAAATACTTGTCTTGGCTGGGCCTGTTCCTAGGCTGGGTTTGAGCCGGACCAGACCAAAGGGGTGCCCGAGCCCTTTCTTGATTCGGTCCAACTCTCTCTCTCTGTCAAAGCTAAAGAAAAGAAGAGGGAAAGATGAAGAAGAATATGGAGACAACATCGATTGGAGATTCTAATTTGACAGTTAACTTCATTCACTATAAAAATTCTAACTCTTTCTTCATCTTTAGTTATATCATTTGCATCATAGACTAATCTAACATTATCGAGTATAATATTTGATTATTTATTAATTTATATTTTAATGTATATGAACCGTTGACTTTGTAAGTTCATATAAATTGAAACATGAATCAATCCATGACCAAATATTACTTTGGATGATGTTAGACCAGTCCATGATCGCATAAATGGTATAACTAAAAATGAAGAAAGAGTTAAAATCTTAATAATGAATGAAGTCAATAGCAAGCTAGAATCTTCAATTGATGTTATTTTTATGTTCTTCTTCGTCTTTCCCTCTTTTTTTCTTTAGCTTTGACAGAGAAAGAGAGTTTGATTTTCTCTTTTCTTATTATTTTGCTTGCATTATTTTAGAGTTGTCAGGGGGTTGGGTTTGGGATGAAACCTAGATATATATCCAGGTCCAAATCCAATCTTAGTTATTGGACTCGGACTTGAACCCCCATGCTCTCCACCACCCCACTCATGAATAGAAACCCTGGTTATTGGACCTTAGATATATATATATATATATCCAAATCCAGACTCCCTCGATCTCAACAGTATTTACAATGCTCCACCATTGATGTCGCTAATCTCGAAGTCACCATCTTGAAGGCTACCTCCCAAGATAAAGTCCCTATCGATGATCGCCTTATAATCGAGATCGTCCTCCTCACCAAATTGTCCCCCCTCATCGTCGTCGCTGCCTGCATTATCCAGACCCTCTCCCACCACTTCTCGTACCAGCAACTAGGTCATCGCCCTCAAGTCCCTCATTATCGCCTTCCATGCTCTCCGCGACGTCAACCCCGACTTCTCTCGTTAGGTCTTCTCTGTACCATCCATCAAGTTCGAGCCAGGCCAGGCTAATAGGGTGCCTGAGCCTGGCTTGAAAATAAATGGACTTTATTATTAGGCTCAAGCCCAGCCTGATCTACTTCGGGCTTGGCTTGAAGCATGGCCAGGCTTCAAGCCAGTCCAAAGCCAATCGAGTTGGCCTAAGCCTAATTCCAATCCTATTTATATGTCGAGATCCGAATCTCATACATAAAAGATATGCATCCCATGCCCATCTCCTTAGCTCGTAGCCTCTCCCTTCTCCATCATGGTCATCGATTCCCCCTGTCCAAGCCATCATCACCGTCCAATAATAGATCCAATAGTGTGGATGAGTTCTGAATGAAGGGAGGAGTCCTTGGGAGTCTCAAGCACGATCCGTGACTACCTGATCTCAACCATCTAAAGCATCGACCCAATGGTTGATGAAGGATCCCAACTTGAGATGAATTGCTGAAGTGCGATCTATGTGATCTAAGTAGGATTTAGGTGATCAATGGTTCAGAGATGCTAGATTTCAAACCATTTGATGGTCATGAGTTCAGGAGTCTATCTAATTCTTTCTATTTAAAGAACCTCAACTATAAAAGAAATCATCTGGGAGAGAAGGGTATGGTACAAGGTAGAGGACTTAACTTTAGATTGTAGGTTGGCCTCTAAGAGTAAGGTTTCTTAGAGAAGAAGTTCTGTCTCCTACACCATCTTTTTGTCTACACCAATTTTTAGATCAAGATCCAAAGAGGAAGAAGAAGAGGAAGCCTAGTTCGCTCCACGGAGTACAATGAAAGAAGGCAAAGTGACATCAACCAACTTTTCGATGAGACTATACCAATCGACTTCGGATACTTTGTTATCACTTTTCATAATTTATTTAATTATTATATTTAATTTCTTGTAATTGAATTCTTCTTTAATTAATGTAAAATTTATTTTTATGTACTTTAAATTCCTGTTATTTACTTTTATGTAAATAGATGCTAAGATCGGATTAGTAAATCGAACGTACTAAAGTTTACTTTTATATACTTTTAATTTTTATTTTTTTGACTTCAAATTATTTTCTTTTCTTTTATAAAAATTAAATATTTTAAATCATTAAAATGCACTGCCTTCTTCGTGGTTTCAACCTAACTTGCTACTATCTACTTATTTTTAATTTATTATAAGTCAGATTTTAAATTGATAATCATGGTATCCTAATAACAACATCACGACCTATCATGTTTTTGACGTCATTGCTGAAAACAAACTTAGCACCCCCAAACACATCATACTCAAAAAAGGGACAAACTTTTAAATTGTTCCTAATTTAGGGACAAGTTTTTAAAATTTTTGAAAATTTTTTTAAAAAAATTGAAAATCTTTGAGAATTTTTGAAAAATCATGAAAAATCTTTTAAAAATTTTAAAAATAAAAAAATTATCTTGAATAAATCATGTATCAAGAAAGAAAATCTTGAACAAAATAAACTAGAAAAAGATAATAGAGTTAGAAAGTATTTGCTAATAATTATAGCGAGTCAAGAAGTAGATTAATTGATTAGATTTTTAGCAACCTACTTAGGTCACCTAAAGCTATTTGCACACATGTACACTGACGAAATAAAGTAGGTATTGGTTGTAAGGCTAGCCGAGGATTCAATTATCTCTGAAAATTGGTAATTGATATACACTCTAATTAAAGAAACTTGAATTTAAGAAAAGAGCTACCATCTAAAAAAATCAGGCAGTATGAAAGGTATCTTGAATTTAAAGAAAGAGCTACCTGCCTGAAATAAAAGTATAAAATATAGAATATATGTGGATTGCCCTAAGCTTAATAACCAGGTCTCTGCACCTAAGTCAAGTGTGGAAGTTTGCATCAAATAGTGAAGGGAAGGCCCAAATGCTCAGCACTTTAAAAAAAATATATAGTAGTGTGAAAGCTATCTTATATTCATGAACTTGATTAAGGGATATATAGAAAATTAACCAAAATAGGTGTTAAGTGAAGATGGATTTGTCCTTTGCAAGCTAGCACTGAAATGCCAAGTTAGCCATTATAAATATAAGTATTGTAGATCTTTAGATAAATTCTAAGAAAGTTTCTAATTATGCTGACTATGAAAATTGCTTGAAAAACTCAATACATAGTTAGTGATACTTGCTATAACCTTCTTAACTTTCAATCATAGATCTATTATTATAAAGAAGGATCTTGATGATACATGGTTATAAATTAATATTTTTATTATATTTATATTTTTATTATATTACTAAGGAACTAGCATTGAGTAAGTTAGGAGATATGATAAATCACATATTTATATATTTATTTTAAGTATTTTAAGTAATTATTGGTACTAACATCTTCTAAAAATCCTAATTCATAATTAAACCAGACTTTCTTTTAAAATTAATTATTTTTAAAATATCTTTGAAAAATATGAAATTGTACATTGAAAAGTAGATTCTAGTCGAAGCACCACACATCCATTAAAATATTTAATAAAAAATTAATTTATATTTATTCTTCTTTGATAGTTATATTAAAATTAATGAAGATATTTAGAACCCTAGATCCTAAAAAATTGATAGAATTACTGATTTAGAAGCTTGCTAACATGAAGGGCTTAGTCTTTAACAGTGAGGTTCTTAGAGGAGAAACTCTGTCTCCTATACCATATTTTTGCCCGTACTAATCTTTAGATCAAGATCCAAAAAGAAAGAAGAAGAGAAAGCCTAGTTCACTTCATGTAGTACGACGATAGAAGGTGAAGTGACATCAACCAACTTCTCGATGAGGCTGTGCCAATCGACTTTGAATACTTTATTATCGCTTTTCGTAGTCTATTTAATTATTATTTTTAATTTTTTGTAATTGAATTCTTTTTTTAATTAATGTAATATTTATTTTTTTGTACTTTAAATTTATATTATTTACTTTTATGCAAGTATATGCTAAGATCTTATTAGTAGATATTATACATATAACATAAACTATGCTATAATTATATACACATGAACTTCGTTATATAGCCCTGATAAAACATACTTCGCTGGCTATGAGAAATATATAACCTATTAGCTATCAAATTATACAGTTTTTCACCTTATGAGTTTCATCACCCCTATAATTAAATAAGGGTCAACGTCATCTTCATCTTGGTCTACATATAGGCAAGGGTGCCAATGACATGTTAAAATATTTGTCATTGTCTTGGTTGCATTTTATGAAGTTGTGAATAATGCAACAAGCCATGACAATACACTTCTGTACCTTGAAAGGGTGTGGGATGAGACTTCTCAAAATCTTATATTGCTTCTTTAGAATACCAAAGGCCTTCTCTATATAGTTTTGCAATTGTACATGTCGATAGTTGTAAAGATCCTGAAAATTAGAATATCATCGTGCCCAAGAATTGTTGAAGCTACTTAGGTGGTACTTGTTGCCTCGATAAGGACAAGGAACTTATCCGTGTTGGCATATCCTGAGTCAACAAGGTAATATTTTCTTGTACCGCACCATGCAATGTGAAAATGATTTTAAAAGTCATTAAAATAGGTATAACCCTAAAGTTAAGAGAATATTGATACCTTCTAGCACATTGAACCCCCCTAAGTCGACACACCAATAGGGAACCCTCATGTTGGTTGTTGATCCCTTTTATTCAGTATAAATGAAAAGGAATGAGTAATCAAATTAAGCTATAGCCATAACATTATGGAAAATGATGCCCTTTTGATTGCAAAAGCTAGATTATTTGCTTTTTGACCAGGGTAAGTATGTGTGTACCATCAACCTCGCTAATAATATTATGTGATGCGACCTAACTATGTTAGAGACATCAACTATGAAGTTAGAAATTAAGGACCAAGCTTAAGGTAGTTCAGAGGTACCATAAAATAAGGATGGAAAATGTTGTTTTCATGGATGCATGGTGCACACCTACATCCTCACGGGGTTGGATTATAAACTCTTGTTGAAATAAATAGATGGCTTTCAGTACATTGTTAAAGTGCTTTGATATCATATTCTCTAAGTGATAGAAAGTTTTAACTAAAATTTTATTGGTGACACCATGATCTAGGTCAATTGTTCCTGTGCCGTCATATTATGGGTGCTAGCTATTAGACCACATGACACAAGTAACACTCTAGTTATAGGAATATCGTGTTCATCATTCTAAAGTGATCATAACCCCTATTTGGATGGCCACTCAGCATGTTTATTATGAGGTTGTGACCCAAATGGATGGGTTCGATAAGGTATCTTCAAAACTATACTACAATCCTTGACATGGATGATTCCACTACTTATGAGTGTGGTTATCATATCTTGCCAATAATTGTCCTCATTAATCAAAAGCTTCATTAGCTCATGCAAGGTATCCATCTAAAAAAAAGAAAACAACTTATGATTACACCTATGTAATCAAGTATATTGATAGGAACATCCCAAAATGAAGGGTTGCCTCAAAAACATCTCCTTAATAAAGATTAAATATAAACTATATATCCTAAAACAAGAAGTATATGAAGCACAGATTATATATATGCAATCAAGCCAATAGTCTATAGGCTACCTAACTAAATTAATTCTAGCAATAAGAAAGGTAGGAATGATAGACGGAAAAAAGCATGAACACAAAATGTATAAATTTCATAAGGGTGTTAATAAGTATATCATTACAACATAATATAAATTATTTCATTCAAAATGTACACAGGAACATCCCATTAACTTAACAAATGTGTTCACATGCACAATAAAACAAAGGGTTAGCAAAAACATATCTCCTTTATGGAGATTAAATACAAAGTATAGGTCCCAAAATAAAAAGTATATTAAGCACAATTACAAGTACATCAAATGTGCTTTCAAAATAGATTTCCCAAACATAAAAATATCAATACCAGCCATGGCTATAAAAGTCATTAGGATGGGTTGAAAGTGTAGTTGAGCTTGGTATGAAGGTCTGGTGGCTACCATAAGGAGACTGAGTACTATCTTGAAACGGACTACCATGAGTAGTAATTCTGAAGGACTGTTCAATAAAAGGATTAGGATTACCTTGATTTACAACATGCATGGGAGGAGGCATGAAAATATTAGGGATAAATACATTTGATCCGAAAGGGACTGTCATGAGCTGTGGGATACGGTAGAAGTCAGCCATTTGTCTCTTGGATCCGAAAGGGACTGTCACGAGCTGTGGGATACGGTAGAAGTCAGCCATTTGTCTCTTGGAGCCAAGCTTCCAATAGTGACCCCTCATAATGCATGAATTAAGAATCATCCATTTGTCTCATGTTTAAATGTCTCTCTTGTAGCAAGGATGCATTTATGCATAACACTAGGAAGCCTCTCCAGCTTTGATATGCACTCATTAATAGAATATAGTATAGGTCTAGCAAGCTTATTCCTTTTAAGAGTCTCATCGGTAATTTCTAATCTCCTTCTCCCTTGATCCACCAAATCTAGTAGAGCATCAGTATTCATCCTAGTCCTATATACCGTAAGAGTCATAGAGCTTGACCTAGACCTCTTTCCAATGGAAAGAACATACGTACATCTAAAAAAAACTCGGTGGATAGAGTTGAAGCACAGGTAGTCAAGCTACTGGGGGTACATCAGACATACCTTATTCAAAAGGTTCAAAAGGGCTAGATAATGAGATAGAGACTCCATCACAAGGTTGTGAGGGTTGCCCATCATTAAGATTCAAGGTCTCTAATTCAATTCAATTTGCCTCATTCTCAAAGTCATTGTTAGAAACCCTTTCAAGAAGAGCAAATGTGTCCGTGCACCTATCATTGACCATGTTCTTTGAGAAAAGGATGTCAATGTTATCATAGGCAAAGAAGGATTTATGCTTAATGTGAGCATCCTCCTTATTTACCTATTATGAATACAAATAAATAAATATGGTCATGTGCTGATATGCTTGCTAGCTATGATATTAATAGTTATCCAGCACTCACTGAGATAACCTCATTCCATATTTGTTTATTGCCAAGGGTAGCTACTTTGAGCAAAGGGTCCCATCCCCATTCGGGTCGACTTGCTAAGTTAAAATACATATTAAAATTCTTTTTTAGGACCTTTAACTGATTTTTGAGATTTCTATAGGTGAAGGTCTTCTTAGTTCGCTCATTAAATATATTGGTTATCTTCTTCTATATTTCTTGGAAGAAGGTACCATTTTGATAATTGCCTTGGTCATTTTCTTGCCTCATTAAGGGAAGCATGACCAGATCAAGGGCATCGGTCTAATTCAGTGCCTTCTTACATGATGATCCTACCCTCACATGTTTAGAATTATCAATCGTATGGGCTTTTCGGCATGTTAGCTATATGAATGCAAATTTCACAAAATAAGTATTGGGGGTAATTTTACTTGGGCCAAGGATATGAAGTTAAGATAGCAGGTCTGGTCAGTCCATGTTGCATTCTCTCTGATCATTCATCAGATGAGGCCATCAATCAACCAATAAATTTTTTGGTTCCAACATTGCTAGGCACTTATAAATTAACCAAGACATACAAAAATGACTAAGGCATATAATCAATCCAAGAAGTCCTCTTTAGGTCGAGAAGTCTTCTTCAAGCTGACCTAGACATGCAGAATGACTAAGGCATGTAGTCAATCCAAGAAGGCCTCTCTAGGTTGAGGAGTCTTCTTCAAGATGACCAAGATATGCAGTCAATTCGAGAAGGCCTCTTCAGGCCGAGAAGTCCTCTTCAAGCTGGCATACAGAAATGACTAAGGTATACAGTCAATCCAAGAAGGCCTTTTCAGGCTAAGCAGTCTTCTTTAGAATGACCAAGGCATGTAGTCAATCCAAGAAGGCCTATTCAGGCCAAGAAGTCCTCTTCAAGATGACCAAGGCATGCAGTCAATTCGAGAAGGCCTTTTTAGGCTGAGCAGTTCTCTTCAAGCTGACCAGTTTTCTTAAGGATGACCAAGACATGCAGTCAATCCGACCAGGGCTCTTCAGACTGACCCAAGCATGCAAAATTGACTAAAGCATGCAGTCAATCTGACTAAATCCCTTCAGGTAACACTCCCTTAGTCACCTAAGGATTAATTGACGCTCATCTGTATACCCAATTAAGAAAACATGGCAGAACTCTATAAAAATGATAAGGTGCTAGTTAATGAAGAATAAACATCTTTTTCAGATAGAAAGTCCCTGTTGGCTCACGTGGAGAGCCCTGTCATCTTTCACTAGATCCATTGAGATCTCTAACATTCTAATAATGCCCTTGTCTTTTACTTCTACAAAGGGGGCTCTCTGGGAGCCTTCAAGGTGTGCCATTTTCTCTTTATCTTGCGCTCCTTAATACTATTGGCCTGAATACTGACTTGAGTATCACAGTACTTTCACCAGGGCCATCCCGGTGGAGCTTTTTTGTAAATACCATCTCTCAAAGACTGGCTTACATCGCCTACTCCATCACCAGCTTTAGCATCCCCAGTGCTCAACATATTTCGGCACCAACAAAAGAGAGGAAGTGTTTGAAATAATATTGAGAAATACAAAGTGAATGCAGAAAGTTGAATCTTGCCGCACCAACAACCACCTACTCTCAGCCGTGGAGAGTCAAGCCAACAACTTGGTCCCATCACCATTGACAGGAGGAGCCTCCCTACCTTCATAGCCGATGGGAGTTAGTACAGAACAATTCAACTTGCTCCTCCAGCAAGCTTCAAACTTGACGGTGGCCATCCAAACTATTCAAGCCACCCTTGCATCGCTTTCTGTAGTGCAACCTCCTCCTTTAGTGCTGTGGCCTGACCTGGCACCATAGGTGTCACCAACATCACCAGAATAATCACAAGCTCCCCCCAAAAATCCAGGAAAGAGGACACCGTCATTGGGGGGTACCATAGTAGAGACCCCGATGGTAAGCAAAGAATGATGCTAGGGAAAAGCCCCTTCGGTTGTATGTAGTACCCCCTGCCGTACATAGACACCTCCTTGAATTGGGGAGAGCTATGGTATAAAATAAGGAGGGGATTGTGGTAAAAATCAGGAGGGTGCCTTTAGTCCCATAATAGTCTCAACAATCGATAAACGATCATCTGGTTCCTCGGATTGAAACCAGGCATCAGCACTTTTGCACTACCAGACGAACAAAAAGGATGTGTTGCATCATTGGAGCCATTGAAGTCAATCCACTAAGCTCCTGGTTCATCCTCTCCTTCTGAATCTTTGCCAAGCTTTGACAAGATCACTAAGCCTCCAAGTCTTAACAGGGCTCGGTGGAAAATCACTGAAGGTGTTGGAGAATTCATGAAGCTTTCCCCACTTCATCTCCCCCTGGTTCGATGAAATCCCACCTGAGTTCCACCTTCGATGTCCTCGATAGTAGCATCTCTCTTTTCCCTTTCCATCCTGACTTTTGTCACTCCCAGTACCACCTCTAGATAGAATTTTTAGAAGCTTCTCACCGATGGAATAATGGCAAGGAGACATCTTTGTTTCTTTCCCATTGAAAGAATTTCTGAAAGCTTTGGGAGTCTTCACCACTGTCCCTGTCAGAAGCCATGGGAAATCCACTGGAGTTCCTTCCTCTCCTCCATCTCCTCCCCATGGGAATGTCACTGGTCCATCCCTCCACCCGGGGTAAGCCGCCAATCTCGGCCCCCTCTCCATTCGGTTCGACAACAAGGTTTCTCCTCGAACATGGAATGACGTCCTCAACAATCCCCTCGGATACGAAAAGGGCCCCATTGGCAACCATGAGGAGATCCCTCCTTTGGCTCGATAGCCGCATGCATCCGCCTCAAGCTCAGCTCATCTCGGCCTCTCCTTTGACCAAACCGGCGATCATGGAGAAGATCTCTCTATATAAATGTATAAAAATATATTTAATATAAATATATTATATTATATATAATATATTAAATATAATATAATATATTTTATATTATAAAATATAATTTATACATAATATAATATAATATATTAATAATATAATAATATAATATTATATAGTATTATATTTTATAATATTATAAAATAAAATAAAATATATTAATATAGATAGCATAATATTATATTATATACTATAATATTATTATATTTATAATATATTATTATAGTATAATATTATATATTATATAATATTATAATATCATATATACATAATAAATTTTATAATATAATATAATATACTATTAAAATATATTTTATAATATTCATATTTTATAATATAATATAATATAATATAATATTATAGTATATTTATAATGTTATATAGTTTATCATATATATTATATAATATTATTGTATAATATATTATAATAATATAATATAATATAATATATTATAGTATAATATAATATAATATTTATATTATATTATAATATAAGAAAAAGGGAAAAGGAAAGGATAATATTGTCCAATAAATTATCATAGAGATAACCTAAATTATCTCTTGAGATGATTACCGAGATAGATTTCTATCCAAAAAATATATTAAACATAATTGGGCCCTATAAATTACCGGGATGTATTGCCTGCAATCAAACACAACCCCAAAATTATCTAACCAAATACTACCTATACGATTTTTTTAAAAATCATATTTCAATGCCACGTGATATATATATATATATATATATATATATATATATATATATTTATTTATTTATTTATAAAAAAAAAAAACAGGGCATCTCATCTACTTCGGCGACGATTTCCGCGCGCACGGCATACCCTTAGCCCTTCGCGGGACCGACGTGTCTATAAGACAACCGTGCACATAATAATCTTTATGCGGACAACGGGCTAGCCGTCCCCTTTTCCCATCAAATATCTGACCGCCCGTTAACTCGGCCGTGCTCAGCCTCCGTTCTCTTCTCCCTGTCATCGTGGAGCGACGGCAGATCGGATCCGGTGTACGCATGTAAAATTTTATGCACGCGTCGAGAAGATTCAGTGGTATCGAGGCGCACACGTCGAACTCCGTCCATAAAACATTCGAATCCATCTCCCAACCTCTTTCTAGCTTTCTCCGTCAAACCGTTGTCACCTACCACCCCCGCTCCCAATAACGAGGCCTGGTTTCTCTCGCTTCCTCTCAAATGAGTGGAATACCAAAACGTAGTTCGATCTCTAACCCTAACCCTAGCCCCGGTGATCTCCTCCCATGGCCGCCCTCGCTTCTCTGCCCTCCGGCCATCTCTTCATTTCCGTGAGCTCCGATTACTCCGCCGATGGACGCTTCGCCGAGTTCTCCGGGAAGCCCCTGGGAGCTTTAAAGGTGAGCCCTTTTCCCCTTTTCTTATTTACTTCGATGGCATGTGTTCTCTTTTGACGATCTGTTTCGTTGTTGTTGGTTTCTTGGACCTGTGGTTCGCGTCTGAAGATGGCACGAACACGTAATGCACGTTTGACAATATTGGGATCCATTGAGTAAGTTCTATTTTCAGTTTTGTTTATGTTATCTGGTTAGATTATACGGGAAATGATGAAACTTTGACGTTGAACTGTGTTAATTTCAGTGTTTTTATTGTGTTTGAACCGGACTAGTTCAGTAATTTTTACCATAAATGATTTTTGTGCGGTCTTAACTTAAATCAGGGAAGAAACTTGAAACTTGTAGGAAAGAATTAGGGAATTTGAGGAGACATTGTGTTGAAATGAGTAATTCTGGTTAAGATTTAGCTGGATGGTGACATTATTTCAGGCCGATGAGAAATAATTAGTTGATTTGATCTGAGAATACGCTCCAGCTTAGCTGATCATCCATTAAGGATTTCACAAATTTTCAAGAGAGGCCTTACTGTGTTTAGTGGTTGTTGGATCTTCAATAGTTTAGATTAGAAACGAGTTTGGGGTAGTCATAGTTTCCCATTTTCTGTAATTGAAAACATAATGAATGAAATATAAAGATATGAGTCAACGTGGAGCACAGTTATTTATTCAGTTAGAATTCTTTCCAGTTCGTAAGTTGACTGGAGAGCTCAAGACACCAAATCATGGCCACCCGTGTATTGCATGATGGCCATGATTTGATGGGAGCCACATGGTAGCAGGAAGGGGATGGCCCATGTACTGTAAGGGGGCTATCAAATCAAGAATATTGTGCATACACAGATGGCCTTGATATGGGGTCATTGTCTGTGTAGTTCATGGGTAATTTGATTCATGTTCGGGCATTATGTTTCAGATTACCAAATATATGCATAGACTTTACTTTTACTTTTGATCTTAATCTAGATCGTCAAAAATAAATTATGGAATGCTTAAGAATTTCAGTGTCATTTAATAAATTATGAAAAAGAAACAAGCATTGAAGATGATGTTTTTGGGTGCAGACTGGACCGTTATTTCTCAACAGTAGTAATTTTTTTAATGCATAAATTCGGCACTATTGGGAATAAAATATATGAATGCCTAGATTCTGTATTAAATAAATATCTCAATTCCAATCTACCAGATCTCCAAATGTCTGAAAATGTGAGTGAAATAAATAGAAAGAGCATTGGCTAGTCCTTGGTGGAGGACACTAGGAAGAAAACGAGGCCTCCAAAGCAAGGCTGACTTCATGTAACTCAGTAGCTTTATTTGCAATTACACCTGCAACCTGGGTCCCCTCCTTGTAGACATTGGTAGATGAGAACACAATAAGATCACTTGTCATTGCATAAGGATATCCATGCACCACGCTGCCATGGCCATTTATCCATCTAGACCTCTACCCACAACTTGATGAGATTAAGCACAGAAACAGCAACTCTAATACCTTCCGAGGCTTCTCAGAACTTGATCAAGGGAATGGAGTTGGCATGCATAGATACTGCACTAGCTGCTAAAATATTGCTGTTATTGATCCTAGATAAAATAACTTGCCCATGCTCATTCCTAAATGATCCATTGAAATTTAGCTTGTCAAACCTTTGAAAGAATAAGTGCTCTATAAGCTAATCACAAGAGTGATGTAATGGGACTTTTTGTATCATCTTCCAATTCATGTAATGATATTTGTTCTTATATTAATAAAGTGGGGCTTTTTGATTCATCATTTCAATTGCATCTTACTATATTAAAGATTATGATGAACCTCATAGATTAGGACTATGATTTTAGGGAATATGATTGGGATCATTCCTGTGAAACCTAAAATCCTAAAATTCTAATCTTCAACTTTCTTGACCATAGAAGCATTGAGTCGGGGATAAATATTTCAGAAAGACTGGAAAATTCTATATATGCTCGATGGAGAGGGTGGCTATTCTCACTAGTCATTTGTGTAAAGAAAAGGCTCAAGTCATGTTCAAGTCAAGTTTGGAAAGCGGCTCAACCAAATCAAGTTAGGAGAACTCGAGTCCAGCAATTGGGTTCGAAAGGAGCTATTCTTTGATTCAATTCCTATATGGATTACTGTTGGAGGGCAGACATGTGTGTGCCTCCTGGAAATAATCATCACCAAATTAGAATTAAATAGGTATGCATCTTTATACTAATTAAAAGTAGTTTAATTGTTATTATCAAGAAGATCCTAGGTTCTAGGATTTCGATATTCTTGGTATTCTCAAATAAATCTTGAATTACCGATGTTCCACTATGCCACCATAACCCAACAGTGGTATCAGAGCCATCCTTGATTAATGCAATCATGATGCTAATATAGTTGTTAATGATATAATTTTATTTAAATATGTTTCGATAAGTTAATGATCATTTTGAAATAAGGTTGTCTTAGCAGAGCGATGGACGTTTGCTATTCTATAAGGTTGTCCTAGAATGATGAAATAACTAATTCTCACTTGGCACAGCATATTTATATTTTTCATGATAATGTTAGATAGGATGTGCATGAGACCATGAAAACTCTCATAAAAATAATATTAAGTTGTAGTGTCAAAAATCAAATGCCAATCCATTATGGATATGATTGATTAATTGGTGTTTAAGAAATGTGGTTCAGGGATGGTAAAGAAAACATGGTTATTTAATTAGGTCCATTGCTTACTTGGCCAATCTTTTGGTACCTAAGGCAAGCACGGGGAGCCTTCCACATCTTTGTCACTTACCTGGCTAATTCGATTAATTTAAATCTTGAATAGAACTAATTAGTGATTAGTACACTGCTAATGCCTCCCTTCTTGCTAAGATAATTATTATTTCAAGAACTATAGTAAGTTGTGCTATCCACAAGGCTTGCTATGGGGATTGATATGATAATATCTTGGTACATAAGATATGCTTATGGCATATTTGAATATATATTGCTTTGTTGTGCTATCCACATGAACAATATCGTTCCAAATCTGTATGAAAATTAAGGGTCTGAATTAATTATAGTTTGTTATGTTATCCAAAAGGCTATAAGTGTTTTGAGGCAGGTTATGTTAAGAATTGCATATGATGCAATTGGAAAGTTTTATATCTTTGAATTCACTGGAGTTTGTTGTACTATCCACAAGGATTTTTTGAGGAATTAGGATCTCAACCCCACTAAGAAACTTGATTAGGGTTTTTCTCGTATACCTTAGAGAGGGCTATGGTATATGATAAAATAGTGAGGGTAATAACTAGACTAAAAGACCTCATCCAGTTATACATGTCATCATGAGTAGGTTTGCTAATTGGTCTTGATATATGTAGATTAAACTCTTCATCATGGCTTCTGCAATCTCATTACGATGCATTCTTGATACAAACAATTTGACCGGTCTCGATTATATGGACTGGTTGAGGAATTTTCGCATAGTGCTTGCACAAGAGAAAGTTTTGTATATTCTGGACACTCCTGATCTAAGTCTAGTTAGTGAAGATGCTTCCGAGGAGGAGAAGGCCATTTATAAGATATGGCAAAATGACATCATGGCTATCAAAAGTATTATGTTGGCTTTCATAAATAATGAATTACAGAGACAACATGAGGAAATGGATCCTTGCTTCATATTGCTCAACTTAAAATAACTTTTTGGAGAACATAGCTGGACCACTAGATACGAGTTATTTAAGCAATTGTTTCAGGCTTGGATGACTAAGGGTACTTCCATTCAAATCCATGTGCTTAAACTGATTGGCTTAATTATTAGATTGGGTCAATTAGGTTTTGCAATGGATGTGGAACTTAGTCAGGATCTAGTCCTTTAGTCTCCCCCAGACTCATAGTTTGTGGTGAATTGTCACACGAACAAATTGGATATATCTCTGCTAGAGCTACTGAATATGTTGAAAGTAGCTGAAAATCATATTAAGGGAGAGAAAGGTCCACTTCTTTTAGTGGACAAGAAAAAGATTGGCAAGAAGGGTTCAAAGAAAGGAAAGAAGTTGAATCCTAAAAGAAGCATTTTTAAAAGGAAGGCAAAAAATGTTCCTGCAGACATCACCTGCTATTACTATGGCAAGGTAGGATATTGGAAGAAGAATTGAAGAGTTATCTTGCAAAACTCAAGGAAAGTATTAGTGTAGCACAGAAAGGTGTGTACATGATACATTCCACTTTTTTATTGAGTTCTTTAGGTGATAATTCATGGGTGTTGGATACTGCATATGTTACTCATATCTACAATTCTTTGCAAGGGCTACAGAGAATCCAAAGGCTGAAGAAAGATGAGTTTAAGCTCTCGGTGAAGTGGAGAACCTATCTTTGCTGAAGTTGTGGGAACTTATCTACTAAAGCTACCAATAGGAAGAACTCTAGAATTAGAAGAATATTATTACATGCCTAAGATCATTAGAAATATCATATCAAAACCTGTTTTATTAAAACATGGTTATGAAATAAATTTTATGGGAAATGGTTGTTCCATATTTTTTTTGATGAATTTATTGGCAATGGTCGTTTTGATAATGGTCTTCTAATCTTATCACTTGATGAATATGTTTTTTATATAGATATAAATATGAAAAGGAAGAGAAGATATAAACATATTTATCTAGCATTGCCGCCTTGGTCATATTAGTGAGTTAAGATAAACAAGTTATACAAAGAAAAATTCTTTGACCCCTATGATTATAAATCATATAGGACATATGAATCCTATCTCATGGATAAAATGATCAAGTCTCCATTCTCTGGACATGGAGAAAGGGCAGATGAGTTATTGGCCTTAGTATATTCAGATGTATGTGGGACTATCACAGCTTAAGTAAGATATGGATATTTCTATTTCTAATCATTTACAGATGATTTATGATGTGGAATGGTGATGGAACATTTTACATAAAGAGATTGAGTAATTAAAGTTGAGCAATAACCCTAAACATAATAGCAAGATTCAGCCATAAAGGATTGATTAAGTGCTCTAAAGAAGTCTAATAAAGAGTTAGTTGGTATCCCGTAGTGCAAATCACATTCAAGTAAAGAAAATGGACCTTCATGATTGAGAAATCATCATGATTAGAACAAAACTCTATTCAATATTTCAGATCTTAGAGGGAAGGAAGGGATTTTGTACCCACAATGAACTTAAGAATTTCTTGTAATGGGATCACTCTTCAACACTCGAAGATTAATGACTGGATGAAAAGGCTATCTCTTCCTCGAATGTAGAAATTTTTTGCTACTGGTTTAGAGGCAAAGAGGACACCATCCTTGACTGGAAGCACTTGAGGGATCCTGCAAAACAAAGAACATAAGTGGGCGTGGAAGGGCTGGGAACAAATAAAGCAAGAAAAAAATGGAGAAGGAAAGGGAAGGAAAAGGCTTGATGGTGATTTCTTGGATGTTGGTAGAGCCGGTTGGTGGAGACTTTATGGAGCTAGAACAATGGTTGGGCCTTATGCCCTTCTTCCTCACGGAGTGGCAAAGCAAAAAGATTGCGATGGAGAAAAAAGAACCTCAAATTTCATTCATTCCCTCCCTTTACAAGAGAGCTCAGGGGAGTTTTATATACTATTCAAGCCCCTAACAACTTGAATTCAAATTCAAAAAAATTGTTACAAGGATGAAAATCTTGGGATGCCCAATCTTGAATTTGAATTTCCTTCCTCCTTGGCATAAACTCATGGGTTGATGTGGAAGGTGATGTGGCGTCCCCTTGGGCTGATATGGAAGGTGATGTCGCATCCCATGACTAATCTTGATGCTTCCTCCATATAATGGTGATGCTTCATGACTTGACTGAGCTCAAATTAAACTCTAACCGAACCCAACTTGACTCTTGTAACTTAATTACAGGACTTAAGCTGAAATTAAAACTCAAATTGACTATAATTACAAGACTTAAGCTTAAAAATTTAAATTGACTAGACTCAAATTATAGGACTCATAAACTGAAATAAAATTGAACTGAATATGAAGAGTCTGGTTTATTCACTTGTAATCCATATGGAGCTTGGGTTGACCTAATTTGCTTGGATCCTCTTTCGTATCCTGGTGCCTGCACCAACTCTTCCGGGGTGGGAAGAACTCGACCCTGTCGAGTATGGGTTGACTTGACTTTGGTAATGTTTTAGTAAATCTGGGTTGATTCTTTGCATATCCTCTCGAGTGATCCATGAGTCTTCGGATTCCGGTCGACCTTGCCAACGAACCAAGTAGCGCCGATAATCTTTATTCCGGTAGTAATAGCTTGGTCATCCAGAATACGCTCAATCCTATCTCGCTGTTCTGGTAAAGTGGCTGATGGACACTCAGGGATAGGCTCACTCTCAAAAATAGGCTCAGGCCCAAAAGGCTCACTAGGTATCATTATTGGCTCCTATACTTTACTAGGTCTGAAACATTGAAGGTCGAGTTAATATCTAAATCAGATGGTAACTCAAGCACATACGCATTAGGTTCAATTTTTTTTATTATTTTAAACGGACCTGCATTGTGGACATGCAACTTTTTTATGGTTCTTGGTAGGAACAGTTCAGGTCTAAGCCTTATCATGACATAGTCTCCCTTAGTGAACTCTTTGACTCTCTTACGTGAATTTGCCATATGCCTATAAGTTCATTGCTCAATTGAATCTTCTTACTGATTTCCTTATGTAAATCTCTAATATGCTGGGCATATGACTATGCAGACTCAGAAATTCATGCATGCATGGATAAAGGAATGAGGTTTATGGGCTTGTTGGGCTTGTAACCATGGACAATCTCAAATGGGCTTTTTCCAATGGACTTATTACTGAGCTGTTATAAGCAAATTTGGCACGAGGTAATAATAGATCCCAATTTCCCATACTATCGTCACCTGGGCATCATAATAGGTTTCCTAGACTTCGATTGACAACTTCAGTCTGGCCATCAGTTTGAGGATGGTAGGCAGTAGAGAATTTGAGTTTGGTTCCCAGCATATGCCAAAGGGTTTTCAGAAATAGCTAGTAAACCTAACATCTCTATCTGACACAATGATTTTGGATAACCCATGCAGCCTAACCACTTCATCTAGAAAAAGCTTAGCCACTCTCGAAGCATCGTAACTCTGAGAACAAGGTATGAAGTGTTCCATCTTAGAAAATCGATCAACCATAACAAAGATAGAATCATTTTCCTTATGGTCTTTGGTAACCCTAATACAAAGTCCATACTAAGATCCTACCATGGGCAATCAGGGACTGGTAGAGGGGTGTATAGGCCAGTGTTCTGCTTTTGCTGTTTGGCAACAGCATATGTTTGACATCGGGCCACAACTTGGGCTACATTCCTTTTGAGGCCAAGCCAAAAGAATTGGTCTTCTACAGCTAAAATGGTTTTGTTTCTACCAAAATGGCCAGCCAAACCTCCAGCATGAATTTTCCACACTAAGAATTCTCTAATGGATGTTCGAGGGATACGCAACCTATTTTCCTTGAAAAGGAATCTATCATGAAGGATATAATCACTATACGAGCAAGATGGTCCTTGGTGAAGATATTGATAAAAGTCAATAAAGCCTAGAAATTAGAGTCCAAATCAGCATAGACTCTAGGCACGCATAGGATTAACGTGTGCACTTGATTGGCATGCAGAAGGACTCTTGGTCCTTCTATTGATTAATCACTTTTCTAGGCATCTCTGTCTGAAACTCTCCCTCCTCTCCCTGCCCCTTTGGATTAGGATTGACTAGGTCTTGGTGCTGGCGCTTGGATAAGGACTTAGAGTCTTAATTTGGGTTAAGACCCATGTGGCGCATCTTGGCGCTTCCTCTCTCCCTTCCACGCCCCTTGGATGGGTTTTGATAAAGTTGAGGCACCAAATAAGATGGCGCAAGGAGGCTTTTGGTGTGAAGGTATTTTGCATGAGAAAAGTCAGTGCATAGAGAGAGGACCAAGAAAAGACCGAAACAATGCCCCTTCTTTGTTATGTGGCGCATCTTTGTTAATCACCTTTTTTGAAAGCCTTATACATCCC
Organism: Areca catechu; assembly: GCA_021397845.1. Lineage (NCBI taxonomy): Eukaryota > Viridiplantae > Streptophyta > Magnoliopsida > Arecales > Arecaceae > Areca > Areca catechu. Next base: position 44,142,743 of record CM038041.1, on the reverse strand, counting down.
CTCCTCTCTATCTCATGCCCCTTCTGGTGGATTTGACTTGGTCCAATGCCACATTGAGGCTTGAGATTCATCTGATTTATCAGAAAGATGCCTGTATGTTTTTTGGCACGAGAAAAGATCGAAACAACGTATTAATATGGTTGTCATTGCTCTATTCTCTCCCGAGAGTCTTTCTGCTTGAAGGGATTTATCTGATATGTTGTTTTTCAAATAAAAGGGCGTGAGAAAAGTTGTGATTGGTGCCTCTTCTCTAACTATAAATAGGACTCGTATCTGAGAGTCCAAGATCATAAAAATTGTCTAAATAGTTCTTTTCTTTTCCTTGTTAAGATAAGTCTTTAGAATTAAAACAAGACTGCTATTTTAAGACAAGGGTTTAGAAAGAGAATTATGAAGGACAGAGAGAGTTAGGGAAGGAATAGAGAGGTCTAGAGATACCCTTTAAAAGGGTGTAGATCCTTGCAAGGCTAAGATTTTCTTGGAGGAAGAATTCAGCAAGTAAGGTTTCATTGGAGGTTCTTTAGGAGTATTTCTTTGATCCAGTTCTTGTGTGGATCATCTCTGGAGGGCATGCATCTTCTTAATCTTTCTATAGTTACTAGTTGATCATAATCATCAAAGGTCCTAGGTCTAGGATTTCGATTGATTAGGATTTCATGAATAAAAATTTTTGAAATCCAACCTTTCGCCGTGCAGTCGTAACCTGACAATGGGCAGCTGTCATCATGGCCTAATGATCCTATGCTTAGTAGGTGAGCTTGAAGCTATAAACCACATCCTTTATACAAAATATGAAGGTAAATGAAATTAAATGTCACTCAAAATTATCAAGAATATGAGATCGATGTACTCAAGCCAAAAAATGTATCAATGCATCTTACCATATCTCGCAATCCAAAGTAGATTGAAGATGGTTGTTCCAAGCTTAATCATTATCTATTGTCTTGTTCACCTGTAAACCCTACTTTTTATTTGTCCATCTCTATATATTTTTCTCTCCCCCCAACCCCGCACCCTCCTGGCCCCGTGGCGGCACATGCAAAGGCTCTCTTTCAATTTTCAACCCCTCTATATCACATTAACAATGCTTTCTGTTTTTTGCTTTCCATTGATGGGGGAAGGGCGTAGGGGTGAGATGAATCCAATAACCACTTATTGTATATTTGATTAATTGAAGGTGGATAACCTGATTTGGCCTTTAAACTCCATATAATGTCTCAGTGAAGGAGATCGTGTTAGAGATGGTCTTTTCAATGCTAAAAATTTTTCTATCAGTTGACTACTTGTCAAATTTTGATTTATGCATGCCATTATTCCCTCCAATAAAGTTTCAATAACTTAGTTTTGGTTTTGGTCAGACTAAATAAGTTTTAGTTTCAGCTATTTTGGTAACTTTATCTATACTGTAGGGTAAAAGTGGATCAGATTATATCCATCCAGATCCGTTTTCATATCCGAATCTATCTAGATATGGATAAAAAATTGAGCATCCAACTAATATCTGTATCTGTTGCCACCAAGATTATCGTGGCCTGCAGTTCCGCCGCGTCGTCGTTGCATCGAGTGCCTCCTCCCGCTGGGCACGCTTCCTTCTCTTCGAGGGTCGGCTATTCGATCCGATCTGCCTGCAAAAAAGAGGAGACCCGGGCCGGGGATTCCGGCGAGGACACTCCGACGCTCAAGTCAGTGGGACGATCAAGGAGAACAGAGCCTCTGCGGCGGAGAGTTTCGGGAGGCTCTCCGCCTGGAGGGTAAAAGGTAGGGTTGAGATGTGGAGGCAAGTTCGAAATGGGATGGGCGAGCCGGAGGATCCTCTAGCTGGCTCCCTGCCCGTTAGCTCCCCGTCTCCTCTTTTTCGGTCACTTGCTCGCTTACCTTCTGCCTTCTTTCTCTCTGACCTTATGTATGTGAGATGTTCTAGACTAAATCTGGGGCTTTATCCCGGTGTCCTTTATTGCATGCCCTCTTTGAGAGGGGCTTACTATTGCCTGCCACCTCCCCTCTCTCGGACCGATCCTTACGAAGAGATCCTTCTGTTGGGGTGCGTGGGGCAGATCTCGTCCTTCTGGTGGTGTAGTCTCCTGTGGGAGGGGCAGGCGGCGTGTTACTGAGCCTCGTGCCATAGTGGGATGTTTCCATTGCCGAGGGGGACTGTCAAAGCATCGCAGGGTTCTGGGACCTTGATGAAGCACTCCTCTCTGGGGAGATTCTCGTTCGTATTGCGAGGGTTGACCCCCTGGTTGCACGGTTGTCAAGGTGGTAGCTTGTCACGGGGCTTGAAGCCTGCGAAGCACGCTCCGTGCAGAGTTTGCAGGTGGTGCATCGCAGAGTTTGAATTCATGGTCGGATGTTCGACTCCTCTCGAAAGTTGCAGGTGGTCAGGCTTTGTCCCACCATGATTTGAGTTTATATTGGCCTTTTTGATGCGGGGGTGAGTCCCGTCTTGGAAGAACTCCGCCCTAGAACTTGTCTTGACAGCATGAGCACGACCCCGGCCGGGTGCTGACCTCAGACGGAGGGCTCGCCTCATGAGCATGACCCCAGCTAGGAGCTAATCTCGGCAGGAAGGCTCGCCTCGATTGCATGAGCACAACTTCGGCCGGGTGCTAATCTCGGATGGGGGGCTCGCCTCATGAGCATGATCCCGGTCGGGTGCTGACCTCGACAGGAGGGCTCGTCTTGGTCGTATGAGCACGATCCTGGCTGGGTGCTAATCTTAGACGGAGGGCTCGTCTCGGTCGCATGAGCACGACCCCGGCTGGGAGCTGACCTTGGCAGGAGGGCTCGTCTCGATCGTATAAGCACGACCCCGGCCGGGTGCTAACCTCAGATGGAGGGCTCGCCTCATGAGCATGACCCCGGCTAGGAGTTGACCTCGGCAGGAGGGCTTGTCTCGGTCGCATGAGCACGACCCCTGCCGGGTGCTAACCTCAGACGGAGGGCTCGCCTCATGAGCACGACCTCGGCCGGGTGCTGACCTCGGTAGGAGGGCTCGCCTTAGTCTTCTGTTCAGGCGCCATGTCCAGGTGGCAGTCTCCACCCACGTGGCAGCCAGTTGGCATCTATGTAGGCTCCACGTCAGTAGATATTGCCATATCAGTATCTATATTTGTTAAAGAAAAATGGATATATATAGATAGACTACTATTCGATATGTTATCCAAATCTATTTATGATATCTACTTTTATGTAGAGCTTATGAATTTTTAAGAAAAATAAATGAGCACATTCACATGCTATTAACTTGATTCATCATCTACTTCATAATATCTTTGATTCTTTGATCTTAAAGCTTAATTATCCAACTTGTATCCATATCCGTTTAAAACAAATATGGATATAAATTTTTATATCCGACTAACATCCGTATCTATATCCATATCCATATTCATTAAATAAAATAAATATGAATATGGATATGCTAGTATTTGATCCGTATCCAATCCATTTTTAGCCCTATTATAGTGTTAGCGGTTTTGACCAATTATTACACTAAAAATTCATCTGATAAGAAATAATAATATGAGTAAAAAGTAAGTTGAGAAAGCTAAATTAGACACTTGATGTATTCATTTGGTGGTTTGTAGTACACAAGTTAAAAGAATTTTTTTCTTTTGAAAAGATATTTCAAAAGTTTTGTTTAAAATATAATATATCATTGCATTTTGCAATGACAATCTTTATGTGACAATAGAAATGTCTATGGGATTTGTGTTCTGTGATAGTCAAACTCTTTGTTTCCCTCTGTAATCTAGCTTTTTGGTGCTTTGAAATCGTTCCAAATGTGTCTAATTAAAGTTGATTCTAAATAACATGCTTCTTGACATTTTGGAAAATGGAGAAATGTCAAAAAACTGACAGTCAACCTATGATATATAATAAATTTGGCTCTGTAAGTTAGTTTTGGTTGTAATTTAAAATTGAACTTTAGTTTTATTCACTTTAAGCAAAACTGAAAATGCTCAAGTTTTAATTTTGGAGTTTCAATGCTTGTGATGGATAGATCGATAGATTTCCATGTACATAATTAGCTAGAGAGTAGTATATAAATAAATATAACCGTTGCTGTCTATAGTCATTTTTCTTGTTATTTACTTTATTGTAGATTGGGGATCAAATTTTGTTTAATTAATAAGAATCTAGGTAGTAATGACTGGATTAATATGTGATTCATTTTGTTAATTGTGTTAACAAGATTCTCATTGAGATGATTGTTTTAGATCTTGATTGAGTTGTGTTAATAAGAATCTATTTAAATGTCTTGATTGACGTGTGACATGGAAGTATCAACTAGGTTGCAACCCAAGGTTTTGCAATAATAATGCGACTATTGTTATTGTTAAAGATCTCACTATATTTAGTATAACCATATTTGGTTATAACTATATATTAAGATCTCATCATATTTAGTATGTGTCCAAGAAAGATCTCATCATATTTAGTATAACCATATTTGGTTATAACCATATATTAATATTTAGTATAACAATATTTGGTTATAACAAAATATTAAGATTTCAACATATTTAGTATAACCATATTTGGTTATAACCATATATATTGTATGTATCAAAGTACATTTTATCTAGTATCCTATAAAGGCCCTTTGAGAGGCCAAAAACATAATTCTCTTCCTTTTCTATATTTCTCTGCATGGTATCAAAGCAAGGTTTGATGGATTCCTAAACCTTCAATCCTTCATGCCCTCGTAAATCATCATCATCATTCTCTTCATAGATCTGATCTAGATCTACTTAGATGACCACTGATTCTTCTCTCATCATCCGCTACATCGACCATGATCTCATTTCTCTTTGCAGAGCTCAAACCAGATAGTTACTACATTACCATTGAGACTCTCAATGGTTTCGATAACTACATGCAGTTGTCTCTCGCAGTCAAAAGATTCATCATTGGCAAGCGCATGTTGAAACATATTACTCACGATCCTTCTACAGATCTGACTTATGACACATGAATCTGTGATGATGCCATCATCATGAACATGATTAATAGTATGTAGAAATCTATTAGTTCCATCGTGTGCTATCTATAAATTGCCAAAGAGATTTGGGATACTCTCCAGACTCAGTATTCTTCCATCAACAACATTCAGTGGTTCTATAACATTTTTTAGGAGATCCACGACGTAGAGCATGGTAATGATATTCATGTCTTCATTGCCCGCTATACCCTCTTCCTTAGGAATGGAAGATTTATCAACCATACTCATCGGACGTTGCTGTTCAAGAGTCTTAGCGATAAGCTCTTTTGGCTGTTCTTTACCTTGGGTGTATGTGCCCTTATCTGGAGGGTGTTCGATCTTATCTCTTGGCAACTCTTTCTAGCCCAACTCTTTGCGACCTTGCCATTGATCTACTTAGAGTGAAGGCACCTTCTCCTACATCAGCCGTAGATCTTACTCCATAACTTGCAGCACTTGCATCTCATCGTGGTCATGGCTTAACATCTTTTCATAGTCATGGTGACCGTGGATCGATCTCTTGAAGTCATGGTAGGGGGCATACTTCATCTCCTCAAAATACTGGTTATGGCTGCAATACCAAATACTACACCTACTGTCAGGGTACGAACCATATTTATGAGATGTGCTGCAAAAATTTTGGTCGTGCTTTTTCTATGCATCAGGATTCTATGGTGACTACACCATATTCCACATTTGCATCACAGGCTAGTCCCGCAATTTCTTAGGTCACTCTTATTGCCAAGAAGTATACTACCTTCCAAAATCTACTTTCTAAGACTTACGGTAATTCTGTCCAAACAGGTATGGCATGTCTTGTTTCATTTCATCAATAGATCATAGATTCTGGAGCTTTTGAAGATCTGAATTTTTAGCTTTATCGTCCTTTACACCACTTTCTAATTTTTATGTGTGCATTACTGATGGTTCACTTGTCTCCGTTCAAGGGATAGGCACTATTGATCTCACAAATACAATTCATCTTAAATTTGTTCTTCAAATTCCTACATTTTCCTCTAGTTTATTATCTGTTAGGAAGTTTTGTGTTGATCTCAACTGCTCCGTAACTCTTTCCTTCATATTGTGTTTTTCATGATATTATGATGAGGAAAGTGATTGGAGTAGGTCGTGAGCACCACAGTCTCTACATTTTGGATCAATCAGATTTTACATTAGCCTTGAACACAACTAAATCTTCACTCTGGCATTGCAGATTGGATCATCCATCCATATCAATCCTTAGATGGTTGGTACCTAGTCTAAGTTCCTTTCTGATTTTTTATGTGAGTTAGGAAAACATCATTTTCCTATGCTAGTCGAGTCAATAAACAGAGTAGTTGTCCTTTTGATTTAATTTATTCTGATGTGTAGGGTCCCCTAAAATTTCCTAGCATTAATAAATTTAAATATTTTGTCACCTTTATAGATGACTATTCTTATATGGCTTGGCTATTTTTGATGAAAACTAGATCAGAATTGTTTTTCATTTATCAACAATTTTTTAAAGAAATTCAAACTCAATTCAAAATAACTCCTAAAATATTTCGTTCCGACAATGCAAAAGAATATGTAAGTCATGATTTCTTAAAGTTCTTCATTTAAAATGGGATTTTACATCAAACTTCATGTGCCTATACACCCCAACAAAACAAGATTACTGAAAGAAAAAACAGACATTTATTAGAGATTGCTCATACTTTAATGTTTGAAATGCATGTTCCAAAATCTTATTGGAGCCTTTTCTCATTACTTGCTACCTCATAAATTGTATGCCTAATAAGGTTATTGGAAATGTTTCCTCCTTTAGTTTGGTTTTTCTTGATTGAGATCCATTTCCTCTTCTTGCACGGGTATTTGGTTGTAGTTGTTTTGTTTAGTCTCTTTCACTAGGCAATGACAAACTAGATCTATGTGCAATCAAATGTCTTTCTTGGTTATTCACGTCTATCCAAAGGATATTTTTGTTATTCCCCAGAAAAGAAATGCATATTTACTTCTTCTGCTATCTCCTTTTTTTGGAATTCAATTGTTCTTTCCAACCCATACCACTTTTCTAGAAAAAGAACTTAGTGTACCATTGCCAAATATTGATAGTTTGGACTTTCCTACTCCTATGCTAGTACCAGAGAAACCTATTTTGGTTTATACCAGAAGACGTGAGACTAATGTACACCCACCTCCCAAGTGTTGAGACTATTGATCCTCCACCTTCACCATCAGCTTCACCATCCGATAATATCCTGGATGAACTCCCAATTGCTTTAAGAAAGGGTAAGCGCATGTGTACTACTCTTCTATTGCTTAATTTGTCTCCAACAGTCATCTCACCCCCCAGTTTTAGGCCTTTACATCCTCCCTTGACTTTGTTGCTCTCCCTTCTTGTGTTTCCTTCAGCACCTTGGTTAGATAGCTGCTATGAATGAAGAATTGTAGGCTCTTTGGCAAAATGATACCTAGAAGTTAGTCAGCCTACCACCTAGTTGTAAAGCAGTTGACTGTCAATGGATCTTTACTATAAAGCATAATCCAATTGGGATGGTTGAGCATCTTAAGACTTGCCTTGTTGCCAAAGGGTTCACCCAGAAGTTGGCATTGACTGTGCAGTGACTTTTTCTCCTATAGCTAAACTGACATCCATTGGACTTTTTATTGCTTTGGCATCTACTAGTTCCTGTCCTCTTCATCAGTTAGATGTCAAGAATGCCTTCTTAAATGGCGAGTTAAAGGAGGTGGTTTATATGCAACAACCTCCTGGATATGAGTGAAAGGGAAAGAATTTGGTTTGTTCACTCAAGAAGTCTCTTTATGGACTCAAACAGTCTCCTCGGGCCTGGTTACAAAAGTTTGCTAAGATTGTCTACTCCTTTGGCTTCTCTTGGAGCAAAGTAGATCATTTTGTATTCATGGGGAGGACCGAAAGGGTTTGTCATTCTTCTTGTTTATGTTGATGATATCATCGTTACTGGTAGTGATTCTCAAAGTATAATTACTATCAAGCAACACCTCTCATGAGCATTTCAGATGAAAGATCTTAGACCTCTACGCTACTTCTTAGAGATCGAGGTAGCCCATACCAAGAATGATATCTTCCTATCATAACGGAGTATGTTTTTGATATACTGTCAGAGACTGGATTATTAGGATGCCGATCCAATGACACTTCGATAGATCCAAATATCAAATTATCAACCTATACTATTAATCCCCCTTTTTAGATGCTAGTAAGTACAGGCAACTTATGGAAAAACTCATCTACTTGTTAGTTACTAGACCAGACATCTCGTATGCTATGAGTTGTCTGTCAGTTTGTGTAGACTCGTACCATTACTCATCAGAAAGCTGTTATTCATATTATTTGCTATCTGAAGAAAACACCTATTCTAGGTTTATTGTTCAAACTAGGAAAATCTTTAGTCTGGCAGGGCTATTTAGATGCTGATTGGGCTGGTTCTGTTGATGACAACGTTCTACTAGTGGGTACTTTGTTTTCTTTGCTGGCAATCTTATTTCTTGGAAGAGTAAGAAGCAAACCGTAGTTGCTTGTTCTAGTGTTGAAGCAGAGTATCAAGCCATTGGATACCTTGTTTCTGAGATTTTATGGTTGTGCTCCCTGCTATGAGATCTTGGCATCATTACATCATCTCTGGTTTCCCTCTTCTGTGATAATCAAGCTACTATGCACATTGCAAAAAATCTAGTATTTCATGAGCACACCAAACACATCGAGGTTAGTTACCACTTCGTTCGAGATGAGTGGAAGAAAGTTATTTTCGTTTGCTTATGTATCATCATCTTCATAATTAGTTGATATTCTCACAAAGGCATTACCTCCAAAATTATTCCATGCCTTCATGGACAAGCTTGGCTTCGATAACATCTACACTCTAGCTTGACGGAGAGTGTTAGAGATCTCACTATATTTAGTATAGCCATATTTAGTTATAACCATATATTAAGATCTCACCATATTTAGTATAACCATATTTGGTTATTGTTGCCGCTCTCGTCGCCGCGCCCGTGCCTCGGATCCGCGGATCCTTCCTAACCGCCTGGCGAGGGAGCCTCCCTGGCTGCGGCGAACCTGCAAGAAGGGTTAGAAGACCCTGGCCGGGGATCCCGGCGAGGGAGCTCCGACGGTCAAGTCAGTAGACGACGAGAAGGAACAGACTCTCCAAGACGGACCCCCGAAAGGGTTCCAGACTTAGCGAGTTTACTAGTAAGAAAGGCGCTCTGGGGACCAGAAATTCGGCCGGGCCTCCTTGCCAAGAAGGGAAAAGAGAAAAGGACGGGGAGCCTCCCAGGAGGAGAAGACAGGCGCACGACGGGAGGAGATAAAAAGGGAGGAATCTGGGGACGACAAGGTAAGCGAACAAGCCTGGGGACAAGGAAGAAGCAGCGGCAAAAGGCCTCGCTCCGAGAGTGAGATCCGAGATCCCGAGAGGGGATCATTTGGCGCGAGCTCGGCAAGGAGGCCCGGCCGAATTTCTGGTCCCCAGAGTGCCTTTCTTACTAGTAAACTCGCTATGTCTGGAACCCTTTCGGGGGTCCGTCTTGGAGAGTCTGTTCCTTCTCGTCGTCTACTGACTTGACCGTCGGAGCTCTCTCGCCGGGATCCCCGGCCAGGATCTTCTAATCCCTTCTTGCAGGTTCGCCGCAGCCAGGGAGGCTCCCTCGCCAGGCGGTTAGGAAGGATCCGCGGATCCGAGGCACGGGCGCGGCGACGAGAGCGGCAACAGATTGGCGCGCCAGGAAGGGGGGCAGGACACCAAACCCTAGCGGGAGCCAGCTTTTGCAGGTGTCGCGCTCTCTAACAATGGTGGTCACTCGTGGCCGCGAGGCGTCCACCAGCCGTGTGGGGGAGGTTCACTCCCCTTCGGGGGCCCACAGCCCGAGAGGGAGCTTCCGGCTCCCCCTCCTCTTCCACCACAGCCTGCCTCGACGGACGGACCCCTTACGACCGTCATCCAACAGCTGCAGACCTTGACCTCGGCGGTCCGGCAGCTTCAGCATCAGCAGCGGTCCCTGGCTACGCAGCCGCAGCCAGGGACCCCCGCGGCCCGAGCCGCGGGGCAGCATGGGAGCCTGTACTCCATTCAGGGCAGGCCATCCCATCCGAGGGCCGTCTCCAACCCCCGTGGGAGCCACCGAGCTCCCGCAAAAAGAAACTACTCCGGTTCGGAGGATCACGAGAGCCGATCCCTGGCCGACGGGGCCGAAACGGCGCATCGCAGCAAGCGACGCCGAGGCCAGACTTCGCGTCGAGACCGATCGGCGTCCCCTTCACCCGCAGCCTCGGTGGAAGACTCCACCGACGAAGCCATCAGGCGCCAGGCCGAGAGGCGCCTGGAGGAGCATGAGCGCAAGCTAGCGGAGTTCGCCCGCTGATTCGCCGACCTGCAGAACTCGTCGGCAGACCCGGCGGGCTACGACTCCCGCCCCCTTTCTCTGAAGAAATCCAGGCGGAACCGATCCCAAAACGGTTCCGCATGCCGCAGGTGGATCCCTACGACGGACCACCGACCCTCTGGACCATCTGGAGAGCTACAAAGCTCTCATGAGGGTCCAGGGGGCCACCGACGCTCTTCTGTGCGCCTTCCCGGCCACCCTCCGGAAGGCCGCTCGAGTCTGGTTCACCCGCCTCGAGCCCGGATCCATTTGCTCCTTCCATCAGCTGGAAGGAAAGTTCGTGGCACACTTCGACGCTTGTCGAAAGGTGCCGAGAGAGGTGGACAGCCTCTTCTCCATCCGCCAGCAGGACCAGGAGCTGCTCCGGGACTACATCACCCGGTTCAAGACCGCAGTCCTGGAAATCTACAGCCTGGACGAGCCCGTCGCCATGCTGGCTTTGAAGCGCGGGCTCAAGACGTCCCGCCTGACCTACTCCCTGGACAAGAAGCCGCCCAGGACGTATTCCGAGCTCCTCCTCCGCGCCCACAAGTACATCCGAGCGGAGGCCGACCGCACCCGTCGAGAGTTGGACGGGAAGACTCCCGCCCCCGAGAGAAACCCCGGGAGCCCGGAAGCCCGGGCCATCTGCCGACCCTCGCCCGAATCCAAGGCCGAGGGGCGAGGCCACTCCCGAGCGGAGGTACACCCCTCTCCTCGCACCTCGGACGAAGATCCTCATGGAAATCGAGGGCGAGCGCTACCTCCGCCGACCTCCTGCTCAGAACCCGAGAGCCATCCGGGACAAATCGAAGTACTGCCAGTTCCACCGCGAGCACGGGCACGACACGGAGGAGTGTCGCAACCTGAAGCAGGAGATCGAGGAGCTGATTAGGAGGGGCTACCTCAGGAAGTTCGTCAAGAACGAGGCCCCCTCGGAGGGGCAGCCGCTCGCGACCTTACCGCCCGTCCCTGCAATCGATAACCGCCCAACAGAGAAGCCCGTGTGCATGATCTCACGCGGGGTCGGCCGAGCGGCGAAGAGAGCCCGGGAAGTCGGGAACCCAGAGAATGTAATCCCTCCGAGGGGGGGGAAGGGTAATGATAATGTAAACAACGATGCCGTGGTGGTCGAGATGACCATCGCAAAGCATCCTGTACATCGAATCATGGTGGATAGTGGAAGCTCGGCTGACGTACTTTTTTACGACGCTTTCTCTCGGATGAACTTGTCCCACGATCAGCTGAAACCGGTGCACACCCCCCTGGTAGGTTTTACAGGGGACTCCGTGGGGGTCGAGGGGGAGATCACTCTCCCGGTCACCGTCGGATCCCCACCCCGGCAGGCGACCGTCCTAATAACATATACCGTCGTCAGGCTCCCTTCGCCTTACAACGCCATTCTCGGACGTCCCGGGCTCAACCAACTGGACGCCACAATCTCCACGAGAAGGTTGTTGGTACAGTTCCCCACGCCTTCCGGGCTCGGGGAGATGAAGGGGACGACCCAGCCAGTCCCGCTCTGCCTCCAGACGGTCCCGAGCGCCCGGGGCACGGAGCTCGCCCCCGATATCGACGACCTCGACCTAAGAGAGAAGGAACCCAGGGGAGGCCCGTAGAGCGCCTGCTGACTTTTCCCCTCGGTTCGGATCCCCTGAAGACGGTGCAAGTCGGGGCCCAGCTCCCTGAAGAAGAACGGACCCGCCTGCTGGAGTTCCTCCGCGCGAACGTTGACGTATTCGCCTGGTCAGCAGTCGACATGCCGGGCATCCCGCCCGAGGTCATCATGCACAGGCTAAACGTGGATCCAAGTTGCCGCCCGGTCCGCCAGAAGAAGAGGAGCTTCGCCATGGAAAGGCAGAAGGCGATTAACGAGGAAGTGGAGAAGCTCCTCGCCGCCGGTTTTGTGCGGGAGGTCCAGTATCCCAGCTGGCTGGCAAACGTGGTCATGGTAAGAAAGAGTAGTGGTAAGTGGAGGATCTGTGTGGACTACACCGACCTCAACCGAGCTTGCCCAAAGGACAGCTTCCCTCTTCCAAAGATCGACCAGCTGGTCGACACCACCTTGGGGCATCGCCTCCTGTCGTTCATGGACGCCTTCTCCGGATACAACCAGATCCGAATGAGCCCGGAGGACGAAGAGCACACCGCCTTCATAACTGACCGCGGAACTTTTTGCTACAGGATGATGCCATTCGGCCTCAAGAACGCGGGGGCGACGTACCAGCGCCTGGTCAATAGAATTTTCAAAGACCAGATAGGCCGCAACATGCAGGTGTACGTGGACGACATGCTCGTAATGAGCAAACCCGAGTCGGACCACGTGGTGACTTGGCGGAGACGTTCGGCAACCTCCGACGCCATCAGATGAAGCTGAACCCGGCGAAGTGCGCCTTTGGCATCTCCGCCGGGAAATTCCTAGGATTTATGGTGACCCAAAGAGGAATTGAGGCCAACCCGGAGAAGGTTCAGGCCATCCTGAATATGGAGCAGCCCGCCTCCAAGAAGCAAGTGCAGCAACTCACCGGCCGAGTTGCGGCCCTCAGCCGCTTTATCTCCAGGTCGGCGGACCGCTGCCGTCCCTTCTTCAAGGTGCTGAGAAAGATGAACGATTTCGCTTGGACCGAGGAATGCCAGAAGGCCTTCGAGGAGCTGAAGAAGATGCTTGCGTCGCCACCGTTGCTGTCCAGGCCCGAGGAGGGGGAGGAGCTTATCCTCTACCTAGCGGTCACCCGGAAGCCGTCAGCTCGGTCTTGGTTCGGACCGATGGCCACGGGGTCCAGCGGCCGGTGTACTATACCAGCAAGCTTCTCCGTGACGCGGAGCTCAGGTATTCTCGGCCCGAGAAACTCGTTTTTGCGCTAATAGTGTTGCCCAGCGTCTCAGGCCTATTTCCAAGCGCACCCCATCGCTGTCCTGACGGATCAACCGCTGAAAGCGGTGCTCAGCCGACCCGATACTTCGGGACGATTGGCAAAGTGGGCACTGAAGCTCAGCGAGTTCGACATTACGTACAGGCCAAGGTCGGCCATGAAGGCACAAGTGCTGGCCGACTTCTTGGTCGAATGTGCAGGCCTGGGCAAGGAGCCCGAGGAAGGCCCCTCAGGCCAGCCAATGGAGATAGGCACCGATGAGCCCGAGAGGACGCCTGGATCCTCCATGTGGACGGAGCCTCAAACTCCGGCGGGAGCGGGGCTGGGCTCATCCTTGCCAACAGCGACGGGGTCGTCGCCGAATGCGCACTCCGTTTCCAATTCCCCGCAACAAATAACCAGGCGGAGTACGAAGCACTTCTTGCCGGACTGAGAGTCTCCCGCGAGCTGGGCGTAACCAACCTCAAGGCTTTCACCGATTCCCAGCTCGTGGCGGGACAGGTATCCGGGGAGTACGTCGCACATGACCCTCAAATGGCGAAATACTTGGAGCTCGTTAAGGCGGGCGCGTCCAGATTCCGGCGCTTCAACATCTTCCATATCCCCCGCGGGGAGAACGCCCGCGCGGATGCTCTCTCTCGGCTGGCGACCCTGCCGGACTCGATGCTGGGACGCGCTCATGTGGAGCGCCTTGAGATCCCAAGCCTCGAGGCACCGGTGGAGGTCCATCAGGTCAGCCACGAACCCAGCTGGATGGACAAGTACGCTGAATACATCACCAGTGGCACCCTGCCAGAGGACCGCGAGGCGGCTCGCCTTATCAGAAAGAAGGCCGTGCGGTTCGTCCTGATGGACGGGCACTTGTATCGAAGATCCTACTCCTACCCCCTCCTCAAGTGCGTAGGACCCACGGAGGCCAAGCTTGTGCTCCAGGAGATTCACGAAGGCGTCTGCGGGAACCACGTGGGGGACAGGGCATTGGCGTACAAGGCCCTCCGTCAGGGCTACTTCTGGGAGACAATGAAGGAAGACGCCGCTGACTTCGTGAAGAAGTGCGACCGGTGCCAGCGTCACGCCACGGTGCAACGGCAGCCCTCCAACCCAATCTCCCAGCTCTCAGCTCCCTGGCGTTCGCCCAGTGGGGGATGGACCTCCTGGGCCCATTCCCGCCGGCGTCTGGACAGCGGAAGTTCTTGATAGTGGCCATCGACTACTTCACGAAGTGGGTCGAGGCCGAACCCTTGGCGAGGATCACCGAAGCAAACGTCGCCAAGTTCTTTTGGAAGTCCATCGTCTGCCGCTTCGGCCTCCCCCACACCGTGGTTACTGACAACGGGCGCCAGTTTGACTGCCGGGAGTTCGAAAAATTCTGCAGCGACCTCGGCATCAGGCATCGCTTTACCTCGGTGGCGCATCCCCAGACCAATGGGGAGGCCGAAGTCACGAACAGGACCATTCTTCAGGGCCTCCGCACGCGGCTGGACCAGCCAAGGGCAGGTGGGCCGACGAGCTCCCAGCATCCTCTGGGCATACCACACCACCCCGAGGACGGCTACCGACGAAACCCCGTTCAACCTCGTCTTCGGAGCCGAGGCAGTCATCCCGATCGAGCTCAGCCTACCCACGCTGCGCGTGGAGCAATATGACGAGACAGAAAACCCAGCCAGGATGATGCTCAACCTTGACCTCCTCGAGGAAACGAGGGACAAGGCCCGAGTCCGAATGGCCGCGTATAGGCAGTGTGTGGCCAGGTATTACAACTCCCGAGTGCGGCCGAAGGTTTTTCGTCACGGAGATTTGGTCCTCCGGCGCGCTGAAGCTTCCCAGCCGCGGGAATGCGGCAAGCTATCGCCTAACTGGGAGGGCCCCTACCGGGTGGCAGAAGCCCTCCCTCACGGCGCATACTACTTGGAGGAGTTGGGAGGTGCCAGGTTCCCTCGGACGTGGAAAGCCTCGAACCTAAGGATGTATTATCAGTAATGTAAGGTTCCCTACTCCCGTAATAAAGTTCCCCCGCTTCAAACGCTCCCTTCTCACTTCGATGGAAAACCGGCGCATGGCTCTGGGCTTCGGCCTGGAAGGTGGCGCAGAACCCAGTTCGCCCATGCAAGCCCGGAGAACAGCTCGGCAAGCCGCGCAAGGCTTGAGAAAGCCTGCGGCATCGGGTTTCAGTCCGGAGATCCTGGGCTTCGGCTGGAAGGTGGCGCAGAACCCAGTTCGCCCATGCAAGCCCGGAGAACAGCTCGGCAAGCCGCGCAAGGCTTGAGAAAGCCTGCGGCATCGGGTTTCAGTCCGGAGATCCTGGGCTTCGGCCTGGAAGGTGGCGCAGAACCCAGTTCGCCCATGCAAGCCCGGAGAACAGCTCGGCAAGCCGCGCAAGGCTTGAGAAAGCCTGCGGCATCGGGTTTCAGTCCGGAGATCCTGGGCTTCGGCCTGGAAGGTGGCGCAGAACCCAGTTCGCCCACGCAAGACCGGAGAACAGCTCGGCAAGCCGCGAATGGCTTGAGAAAGCCTGCGGCATCGGGTTTCAGTCCGGAGATCCTGGGCTTCGGCCTGAAGGTGGCGCAGAACCCAGTTCGCCCACGCAAGCCCGGAGAACAGCTCGGCAAGCCGCGCAAGGCTTGAGAAAGCCTGCGGCTCCAAGGTTCAGTCCGGAGGTCCCGGGCTTCGGCCTGGAAGGCGGTGCAGAAACCATGTCGCCCACGCGAGTGTGAAGGCAATCCCAAAGACGGACCCGCTCAAGGCCTACTCTGCCGCCGCGCGGTCCGGGATGCCCCAACCTTCGATTTGAGCAATGGAAGGGACCGGGCCTACGATCGTTTCAGCATTCCACATCAACATCTCAGAAAAAAGAAAAGAGAAGGGAGATGGGGGAGTGTGAAGAAGACGAACTCGAGGCTTGGTCAAACAAAGTCTTCATTGATTTAAGTGACAATACAAGCCGGGAATCCCGACAGGCCGGGAGTCCCCCAAAAGAAAAGAAAAGAAAAAACAACTATACAACAACGAGGCAGGCGAGAAGACGATGGCTCAATTTGGTGCGGGGTCGAAGCCCTCCGCCGGGGGAGCAGGCACTGCATCCTCGCCTTCTGTGGCGGCCGGCTCTTGAGGCTGCTCCGGAGCCACGGCTTCGCTGGTCGACGGGGCCGCGGGAGTGGCGTCGGCCGCACCGGAGGCTTTGCTCTCGGCTCCTTGCCTCCTACCTCCAAGCACCACCCGCTGAGGTCGAGCTCGGGGAAGAAGGCCCCTACTTTCTCCCGGCACATCCGGAACCCCTTCAGGAAGGAGTCCACGGCGCCTCCCGGACCTCCGACGTGTACTCGTCGGAAGCCCGGAACTTCGGGATGGCCTCCTGCGCCTCCCGCTTCGCGGCCTCCAGGAGTCCGTTGATGTACGCACTCCGGTCCTTCGCCGCGCTCGCGTCTCGCCGAGCCTCCTCCAGCTGGCGCTCCAGCCACTGGGAGTGGGCCTGCAGGCGAGCCTTCTCCGCCGCGTCCTCCTCCGTGCGACGCTGGTAGGAGAGCCTCTCCTCCGACAAGGAAGCCTCCAGCTCCTTGTTCCGCCCCTCGGAACGTGCCAGGTCGGTCTGGAGGGCTTGGTTGCTGGCTCGCAGCTCGACCCCCTTTTCCATGAGGTCTTTGACGTCGGCCGCGAGCTTGCCGAGCTTCTTCTCCTTCTCGGCGTCCCTTTTTGCGTTCCCTACGAGAAAGTTCCTCAGTAGGAGAACGTCATTTCCGATCTGCACCAACAGAGCAACCAGGTTAGGAGAAAAGGCCACTAAATCTTGAAAGAACAGAGAAGAAGGAGCTCGGGCTTACCGTGAAGAGCTGCGGGAGAATCCCGAGCAAGGCGTCCGCATAGTCCCGGCCGCCCCGAGCTCGGCGGTCCCGGGCTGTGGAGGCATACTCCATGACCTTCTCCGCGAGCCCTTTGTCGCGGATGACTGAACACCGGTGGGTGATCACCGGTGGCGGAGCTGTCAAGTCGGCTCCTGCGGCGGCTGCCCCTTCAGCTGAGGCCGCGATCGACGGGTCGGCAGAGGCCACGGGCTGCGCCGTCGGAGCAGCAGCAACGATGGGATCGGCGCTGGACGGAGCCTCGGGCGGTGGAGCCCCCTCAACAGCAGCGCCACCAGGTCGGGCAGCCGAGGCATCAACGGCCCCGCCCTGAGGCAACCTGGGCGGGGGAGCGGTGGCCACTGGGCTGGGCGCGGTCGCTGGCGCGATCTCCCGGCCAGCCTCAGTACGAGCCCTTTTGGCCGCGGGCTCTTCTACCTCCGGGACGTCTCTCTGGGCTGCGCCCTCCAGAAGGCTCTCCAGTGAGAACTTCATTCCTGCAATGCAAAAGAACAGAAGGTCAGCCAGCTCGGTCATGAAGAAAAAGGGGGCAGAAGTCAAAGGAGGGCCGAGTCTCACCCGTCTCACGGATGGGACTGATCCCGGCCTCAAAAAGATTCTGCTCCGAAAGCAGAACCTCGAGCACCGGGACCACGTCACTCAGGAGCTGGGAGTAGGCCTCCTGGTCCGCCGACTCAACCCGGGAGTTCCGGTTCGGAGACCGGTCCGGTTCACTCCAGGCCCAGTCGACATCTTCGACCGAGGCGAAGAAAAACCGGCTCTTCCAGCCCTTGATCGAGGAAGGGAGGTCGAACCGGAGACACCTGGGCCGGGGCGAAATATACCACCAGCCGTCATCGGTGGAGCACTTCTTCAGGGTGAACATGGCCCTGAAGAGGGAGAAACGGGCAACGAACCCGTGGAAGTGACAAAAGACTATAAAGGAGAAGATGACCCGGATGGCATTGGGAGCCAACTGAGCCGGAATGAGCCGGAAATGGCTGAGAAAAGAAAGGAAGAAGGGGTGCAGAGGAAATCGAAGACCCCCAAGGAGGAAGTCTTCGTAGAAGGCTATGCGGCCGGGGCCACTCATGGCGATGCGCTCCCCGGACTGCGAAACAGACAGACGAATTGACCCCGGGATACCATAGGCATCCCGGAGCAGAGAAAGATCGCCTTCGGTCACGGTGGAAGCGTGACCGGAGGGACCGACGGGAAGAAGAGGCGGAGCAGGAAGAGAACGAAGGGGCACGGCGGGAGCAACCGGAGGAGACCGGACCCCCCTATGGATGCCAATGGTGACACCCCCGGGTTGCAGACGCCGGCGGATCTCCTCCGGGATCGTTTCCTCCTCTGAGGAGGAAGAAGATGGAGTCCTCGGCCGGGATGGACCGGCCTCGTCCGGATTGGAAGAGACATGGCGACGACGCGCCATGGCAAAGAGAAGGACAAAGGATCAGAGAAGAAAAGAGAGAGGGGAATTGGAGAAAGATGGAGGCACTCACCGAAAATACGCCAGACGAGCGCGGGGCAACAGAAGTTAGCCTGCAGCAAACCGCCCACGGAGCAAGGGGAAAGGCCTCGTTCTGGAAAGTCCCCTCCCTTTCAAACTCAGTCGACAGCGGCCGTACCCGTCATTCCGCCTCGAGCCACTGAACGATCGCCACGTGGACGCACGCCCGACACCGACGCCTCGTTAGCAGGGTAACGGCCTCTGCCTCGAAGCGACGCATTTATTGCGGGCAAGTGGGCGACGCGTGGCGGCTTCCTATAGGGTTTCAGGCGCATCGAGCTGCGGCGATGAGGATCGCGGCAATTATGATGCAAGATCTTCGCCTCCCCACATCATATCTGCATTTAATCCCGACGTTCCGTTCTACGACGCCCCAACGGAACGGCGGGCTGGGGGGCAACTGTTACGGCCGTAACGATGACGTGGCCGGGCTCAGATACCGCCAAATATGATCGAGCCACGTGGAGGTTTCTCCGGCCGAGTCAGCGCCACATCGCCAAGGCCGAGCTTGGCAAGACTACTCCGCCAGACGACTTCCTAAGGCAAACTGCCCTCGCCGAAGTCGAGCTCGGCTCGGGGCTCCTCTACCACCTCGTTTGGCGCCCATCCCGGAGGGGTCCGCCTAGGTCGAGGTCGGCCGATCCTTCGCTCCTTCGCCAGGTGGCACCTCGGAGACGGGCCCACCTCGGCCGAAGCCAGGCAACCTCCTGCCACCTCGCCAGGTGTCCACCCAGGAGGGGTCCACCTAGGCCAAGGTCGGTCGATCCTTCGCTCCTTCGCCAGGTGGCACCTCGGAGACGGGCCCACTTCGGCCGAAGCCAGGCGACCTCCTGCCACCTCGCCAGGTGTCCACCCAAGAGGGGTCCACCTAGGCCGAGGTCGGCCGATCCTTCGCTCCTTCGCCAGGTGGCACCTCGGAGACGGGCCCATCTCGGTCGAAGCCAGGCAACCTCCTGCCACCTCGCCAGGTGTCCACCCAGGAGGGGTCAACCTAGGCCGAGGTCGGCCGATCCTTCGTTCCTTCGCCAGGTGGCCCCCCCGGAGACGGGCCCACCTCGGCCGAAGCCAGGCGACCTCCTGCCACTTGCCAGGTGTCCACCCAGGAGGGGTCCACCTAGGCCGAGGTCGGCTGGTCCTTCGCTCTTCGCCAGGTGGCCCCCGGAGACGGGTCCAACTCGGCCGAGGTCAGGCCGCCCGTACGGAGAAGGTCCCAGGGAAAGAGGCGCAGGCCCCGAGGCCATCCCTCGGGCCGTACGCATCACAGACGGCGCCCCGTACGGAGGGCGGCGGCACGCGAAACACCATTTGCCTCGGCCCGACAGGTCCCGCAGTCGAGAGGCGCGATTCTGACAAAACAGGCCCCATAGACGGATGGCGCCCACACTTGGGAAAGAGAGCGCTCTCACTAGGCCCGAGGTCTGACCGACCGCCTTGCCAGCACCGCCCCCCCCCCCCCCCCCTTTTCTGTCTTTGCCTTTTTCCTGTTGGGCTCGGCGAACGAGGTCAGAAAGCCGCCTAGCCCTCCTCGCCGAAAAGGGAAAAGAGAAAAGGACGGGGGAGGGGAGCCTCCCAGGAGGAGAAGACAGGCGCACGACGGGAGGAGATAAAAAGGGAGGAATCTGGGGACGACAAGGTAAGCGAACAAGCCTGGGGACAAGGAAGAAGCAGCGGCAAAAGTCCTCGCTCCGAGAGTAAGATCCGAGATCCCGAGAGGGGATCATTTGGCGCGAGCTCGGCAAGGAGGCCCGGCCGAATTTCTGGTCCCCAGAGCGCCTTTCTTACTAGTAAACTCGCTAAGTCTGGAACCCTTTCGGGGGTCCGTCTTGGAGAGTCTGTTCCTTCTCGTCGTCTACTGACTTGACCGTCGGAGCTCCCTCGCCGGGATCCCCGGCCAGGGTCTTCTAACCCCTTCTTGCAGGTTCGCCGCAGCCAGGGAGGCTCCCTCGCCAGGCGGTTAGGAAGGATCCGCGGATCCGAAGCACGGGCGCGGCGACGAGAGCGGCAACAGTTATAATCATATATTAAGATCTCATCATATTTAGTATAACAATATTTGGTTATAACCAAATATTAAGATCTCAATATATTTAGTATAACCATATTTAGTTATAATCATATATTATATGTATCCAAGTACATTGTATCTAGTAGCCTATAAAGGCCCTTTGTGTGGCCAAAAGAAAACAACAATAATTCTCTTCCTTATATTCCTCTATAGTTATGAAAGGAACTACGTGGAATTTAACAATGAAACTACTTCTATTGGATTGGACAATAAAAGAGGTTCTTAAGACACCTTATTCACTAAAAATAGGAAATTATGGTCACAAGCATGTCAAAGTTTGGGATCCACGACTAATGTAACCATGAGTAGTTTGGTTCCTTTTTTTTCTTGTATCTATTTTAATATTTTTAAGAACATTCTTATTATCTAGACTTTAGTACATTTGATGGGTTATTTATGGACTATTAGGCTTGGTTTTGTGGTTTTGATATTCTTCTTTTGATGGTTGATTAGGATTGAGTCTATACATTTGATTTAAATATCTTAAAAAAGATCTTAAAATAGATAATAGAAAAGAGCTCTTCGGTCATCTTGTGAGAAATCTTTTTTAATATCTTAGTGAATATTCCAACCATACATTTGGTGTCTTTCCTTGAAATACTTTGTAGGTGGCAATGTGGTTCTGTGAGGAGAGATGTGTAGATCCAACTAAATATTGACTTATTACTCGACAAGTATTGTGATTAAGAAATTCTCATGTTTGAAAGTTGAAAGGAAATAACACATCATGTAGATAAGCATTACTAAGACTGTAAAAAACATCATGCCTTTTAGGATTCATTTGGTTGGTGTATGTCAGCAGGATAATCTGACAATTCCTGGGAATCATTTATCTGAAAAAATAATTATGAAGGAAAATAATTTTACCATGGTAGTTGGTGGAAAAATTATTCTAGAAAATGGCATTGAAAAAATATTACTATGTTTGGTTAGAGGTAATCTTATGTAAGAATATTGCTAAATTTTTAACAATACCCTTGAATAAACAATTCAAGTAATAACATTTTTTCTCAGTCTATTTGTTGGCCATTTGTAGCCCACTTGTATTAAAATATATTTACATGAGTTAATAAATATTTTTAATTAATCATACAAATATTAGAAGAATATATTTTTTATTATAAATAAATTTTAGCATGTTTTGTATATAAATAAATATTTTAATTATTAATAAATCTTATGTTAGATTTATTGATAATTAATAAGTATTTTTAATTATTTATTAATAATTAATATTTATTAATAAATATATTAATATATTTATAATATTAATATAATATAAATATAATATGTGTTAAATAAATTAATACTAATTATATTATATAATTAATATAATATAAATAAGGGCATTTCTATCAAGAAATGATATTTTCATATTACCTCTACTCAGTAATCCAGCTTGGGATAACAAATACCACCCCCCGGTGGTATTTGTTTTACTTTCTCTCTTAGAAAAATAGATATGGAATCCATCGTTTATTTTATCATCTCTCTCATTCATTTTTTATACCAAATATGGCAATCTAATATGGCATTTATTTTTCCCATGCTAGATTACCTCCAACCAAACAGGCCCTTAAGGGAAGATTTATTTACTTACAGGGAATCACCAGCTGTTGATGGCAACTTAGGAAAAATTGGTAGGAGAAACAAAATGAATATACACTTTAAGTTCTGGCAGTTGCTGGTGAGAGTTATAAGCAAACTGACCAAAAATGTAGCATGCTGCAACTTAGAGTGCAGGACTGGAGTAGTTGCAGGAGGAAACAAATCACTACATTAAGTTCACATAAACTGGCCAGTCATTTTAATTTTATTTTATTTCTTGTCATGTTATGATGGATCAACAAAAGTACCTTTTATGAATATGAGATGCTACCTGTCTGACATTGATTGTTGATTGCTTACATGTCATTATTTTTGGTAGTACTGTTGCTGGCTGTTCCTCATCTTAAGAGAAAGAACATATAGTTTCCATCGTCCTCTCTACTTGAAAATTGACACTTGAGAAGCATTTTCTGAGCAAGAGAAGAGTGAAATATTAATTTGAAACAGAATCTGAAACTATTTTAATGATGTAGTTGGTAAAATAAACAAGAGAGACTTACTTGATGCATAACCTTCTGGATTTAAAACAAAGAAATTTTGTTTAGAACCATTTGGTTAGGGATATGATACCTTAGAGCTCAGTCATGATGAAGTTACAGTGCCAACTGACAGTGGATGATATTATAATCGTAACAGTATACATGTATATTTCCTGCTAAAATATTAATCAAATAGATTAAGGTGGTGCGATATCAGGTCAGCATATGTAGAAACATTTGGTTGGCAGTCTGCCAATATGTACTCAACTTTCAGAATATGTAAACAAGAAGTCTGATGCAATGGTTGAGAGATTTTGTATCAGCTAAACAAGTAAAAAAAATTGGTGAAGATCACTTGGGAAGCCATAGGGAAATTCTGTTGCGCTTGTCAGTTGCACTCTCCATATTTTCTGAGTACTGAACATGTTTCCAATGGGGATTCCATGTGGTTCCTTTCATGTTTCTGTCCTGTATTTTGATTGGAGGGAACTGAATTGAATCCATTTCCCTCATCCTTAAAGGTGCTTATTAACTACAAACATTTTTCCATGATAACTACAACATTTTCAATTGTCCATCAGTTTACGTCTATGATGTGTAATCTGTTGCATTATTCAAAAGTAGGTTGGTGTGCTTTTTGAGTCTTTTTTCATTGATACCATGACTGTAAAGTAGATCTCAATTTGCAGGAGAAAACCTACTTTCAAGACAGAGGCTTCAGAAGAGCCTTATGGCTTGAGTCGACTACTTACAGAATATGAAAAACAGAGATTAGAAGGAAAAGATTTTGGTTTGGATATATTTGAAGAGTTGAAGTTTAGATTTCGGAAGTTCAAAAGAGAAAACTATATGTAAGTAAAAATGGATACTGCATTAAAAGAACCTTTGGTTTCTAAACTGACAAAGGGTATGCTATGACAGGAAAGATATGGTTCACTATCAAAACCTTTCCCAGCGCCAAACACCAAAGGTGCGTTTGCAAACTTAAAGTGATTCTCATTCCTACCCTTTTACTATAAATATGTAGGTCTTGGTCCTCCTTTATCCTGTGCCCCTCTTGACCATACTCCTTTTTCTCTCCCTCTTCTGCCTATATTTAACTACATGATGATTCACCTAGTTTTCCTGATAACTTCACTATATCATCACACAGAACATTTAGTACATTAATTAGCACATTTATCATAAGGTAATTGAGTAGTTTCCTGTCAACTGATTGTTTCAACTTTCAAGTGCAGTTTATGGTGATTGCATGTGCAGACTCAAGGGTCTGCCCTTCTGATGTTTTGGGGTTCCAACCAGGGGAAGCATTTACAGTCCGGAATGTGGCAAATCTGGTTCCACCATTTCAGGTATTGCTTTTGAAATAAAAATCACTCCATCTCACTGGATTGCCCAAGTTGTTTGAAAAAGCTTTTCTTGCTATTGTATGGAGTTGCTGACATTCAGTATTCATATTTTTTGTGCAGCATGGCGCCTCGGAAACTAGTGCAGCACTTGAGTTCGCTGTAAATTCCCTTGAGGCAAGGAATTTCTATCATTTTTATTTCTTTAATGGTGGCTATGCATCTGCATGAACTTTGAAATGGCTTATCATTCCTCTGGAGCTGAAAGAAACTTTGCTCACATTTCTAGGTTCCTAATATATTAGTAATTGGTCATAGCCGTTGTGGGGGCATTCAAGCTCTTATGCGTATGAAGGAAAGTTCTGATCCCAGGTGATTCTAAATACAGGCCTTGCCTAAATGTTTCACATTGGTGACTTCCTTTCTGCTGTTGTTTTACCTGTGCAAGTGTCATCTGAAGTGGATTCTCATTATTTCTATATTTTTTTTGCACATTCCAGAAGCTTTATTGAAGATTGGGTTTCCACTGGGAAGGGTGCCAGGTTAAGCACAGAAGCTGCTGCTGGAAGCCTGAGCTTTGACATGCAGTGCAGACACTGTGAGAGGGTAGTAATGCCCCTTTCCTTCATAGCCATAGAATATCTTGTTTCATCATGTAGCAAAACACACATGCACATACATATGAAACTGTACATATGTTTGTATGTATGTTATGTGTCTGACCATATTGTATTTGGCTTTTGTTCTCAATGTTGGACAAGTAACCAATGCATGCATTCTTTGCTTGTGCACTTGGCTTTTTATTTTGTGTATTGATACGGGATACATGGATCACTTTTGATCCTGAGTGGGAAAAAGGAGTGCATTTGCTGATATTTGCATTTTCTATTATTTATTATCATCTGCATGTTTGTCTATTAAGTTTATTATCATCTAACCTACAGAGTAGGAAAGTGTCATTCTGCAATTTGCTGCTTTCTTCAACAAGTTTTGGGCATTCTGCCTTTCTGGTTGGATGGCTGTGTCTGGGGTCAAACATATGCTGTGTTTTGGGCTACTTTCCGAGTTCCCATGGGGTGACCAACTTTGTTCACGCATCTATACAATGCCAAAAAAAAAGAAAATTTCCAGTTGGGTATTTGTGTATCTTTATGGTTCTGTGTTGAGCTCTTTTGGTCATTGGATTATTTTCCTTGTTACAGGAATCAATTAATGGCTCGCTGCTGAACCTACTGACATACCCATGGATAGAAAAAAGAGAGAGAGAAGGGACACTGTCTCTTCATGGGGGCTATTATGACTTTGTGAATTGCACATTTGAGAAGTGGGCGCTCGTGTACAGGGAGGGCATGGAGGGTGGCAGCAAGTATGATGTCAAAGATTGCTCATTGTGGTCCTGAATCACAATCTGCAGGACCTGAAGCTTATAAATGGAAGATATTATCTCAGCTGCTGTCTGTTCATTCAAGGATTTCCTCAAAAAAAATGTCGTTCTTGGATTTTGTATGATACTCTCTTCATGTAATACATTCAAGGATACAAATATATATGGTAGTGTAAGAATGCCAACATTTTCTAAGCAATAATTCATGTACTACCTCCTTATGTAGACATTGCCTTTCATGTTTCCTATTCTTAAATTTCTTTTTGGTTACCTGGATTTGATCCAAATTGAAAGCTGCATTTTGTTTGATGCTAGAAATAGGGGATTTTGGTTAATGTTAAATTTGCTTCTTTTCATGAGCATGGTGTTCTTGTATGTCTGCTATTTTTTTTGCTTTCCTGGTAGATGATGAACATCCTTGTTCAGTATCTTTGATTGTTTGGCTTTAAGTACATGTCTGGTTACCCCTTAAAACTGTTGGACTGAGAATGCTGTAGCTACAAAACTTTTACTCTCTCTCTCTGTTTTTTATCCTTTTATTTCATCTTTTTTCCCCCCTCATCTTGCTGGTTCATCAGTATTTGCCGCATTCCCAGTGCAACCCCTTAATTTCATTATTGAGCAGATCAAGGTAATCATCGACTTAATTTCATCTATACTCAATTTTAGCCGAGGGTGCACCAATTACAATGCCTGTCAAATATGAATCTGTATGAGCATTGTATGCAGTTGGAACATGAGATTATATGCATTATACGCATTTGTTTCTCATGCAAAAATGCAGTCATTGATGGTTAATATGCGGCATTCCATTTAAAAAGAAAGAGAGGAGGCAAAAGGAACCTAGGGCTACCATATCATGGGTGATATTAAGGAAAGTTTGGATGCGAAGAAAAACAATTAGAAAAGTGTGTACTATCTATGAAGGGAATTAAAGGTATAATTCAGGGCACTCCACGGAAACCTAAATATTCTATGTAAGTTACAAGGGGAGGAGTTGCTGATTGGAGGATATGAAAATAAAAGAAACGTGAGAGGAATCAAAAAAGAAAAGGCTATCGCTTCCCTAAAGAAGCCTCATGACATGCTATATAGAAAGTTGATCTATTATTTGGGATTGCTAAGTCTAGGCTCTTCTGATCTCTTAAACCTCTCTTCATCATTCTTCCTTGCCCCTTCATCACTTTCCACTCCCATGATGTTCAAATAATCCCTTAAAAGTGAAGAAATTATTGGATAGAACGAGCCTGCCTGCTAGATAATTTCTCCTAATAGTACGGGAACAATTCATGGCTCGCAGTTCTGCATATAAATGTGGATTCTTACTGGCCAACATAGTTGGTGACTATGGAACCCACCGCCAATAAATGGGCTAATGGAAAATAGCAACATGGTTGTTGGCTTTTAAACTGACTCATAATAATGGGCTGATAGTAATAGCAAAGCATTTAGGACTCAATTGGTTTGTCGGAATAATTTTTCTTTCCAGGGAGAAAGTTTATGTAAAGCTATTTTCTGAGAAGTTACTTTTTAAAAAGTGAATTTTGGTTAACTTGAAAAAAATGGCTAACTCAAGTGTTTGTCTGGTTGAACGTCCATTTTTTAGAAAAATTATATAAAATATTGATTATACTCTTAATAAATATAAGATAATACATTTTTTACTTCCAAATTTTATATAAATAATAATAATATATTTATATATTTATAAATATAATATTTATATTTGAATATAATAAATTTATTATAATAAAATATAATATTAAATATTATATTGATATAAATATTAATATATTTGATGTGGTAACTGTTGACATGGTCTCGATGACTTCCTGAACCACTACGAGCATCGCCAACTATGATAGTTGATAACCTGACTTGGAGCAACCATGTCACCAACTAGAATAAGGGTGTCGTTCGCCTAGCTGCTCACATTGAAAGGACCAGCAGTGGAGCCATCGACTAGCTGACCGGTCCCAGACCGATTAGCAGCATCAATGCTGAGTAGCAACAACCCTCCAAGTCTGCCTAGCATAGCACTCCTACATGTATACCTGCCAGCCTCCTACTCGGAATTGACTAGCTAGTCAGGTGGATTAATTCGGTGCACCTAGACAAGTAAATCTCTTCTTCTACTCGATGTCCATGACATCCGAGTAGCTGGTGATCCAACCAATTACAACTATCCTAGTATAATTCATGGCATACCAAATCCCAACGGATCCTGACACCATAACAAAAAAATGCCAATGGTAAGGATCCTGGGAGACAAGATCCTACCACCTTAGCAAAGTTTGTTACTCTTATCATAAATGAATACATTTCCAATGGCATTCTATTATGCCACGTAACCATATAAATAGGTAAGAGGAACCTTTGGTCATGTACATACTGAAGGTTCCTACAAGCTCACTCTCATTGGACTACCACCGACTCTCAGCTCTAGCCACTATAGCCTCTTATTTTTCATCATTGACTTAAGCATCGATATATCCTAGCTGGTAACCCTAGCCCAATAAGGCAGGATGGTGATGGAAAATTTTATATAAAGAGATTGAGTAATTAAAGTTAAGCAATAATCCTAAACATAATAGCAAGATTCAGCCATAAAGGAGTGATTAAGTGCATTAAAGAAGACTAATAAAGAGATAGTTGGTATCCCGCAATGCAAATCACATTCAAGTAAAGAAAATGGACCTTCATGATTGAGAAATCATCTAATTAGGACAAAACTCTATTCAATAGTTCAGACCTTAGAGGGAAGGATAGGATTTTGTACCAATAATGAACTCAAGAATTCCTTGTAATGGGATCACTCGTCAACACTCGAAGATTGACGACTGGATGAAAATGTTATCTCTTTCTCGAATGTAGAAACTTATTGCTACGGGTTTAGAGGCAAAGATGACACCATCCTTGACTGGAAGCACTTGAGGGATCTTGCAAGCAAAGAACATGAGTGGGCGTGGAAGGGTTAGGAACAAACAAAACAAGAAAAAATGGAGATAGGAAAAGGGAAGGAAAAAAAGGCTTGATGGTGATTTCTTGGATATTGGAAGAGCCGGTTGGTGGAGACTTCTTGGAGAACAATGGTTGGGCCTCACGCCCTTCTCCCTCACGGAGTGGCAAAGCAAAAAAAAAAATGCAATGGAGGAAAAAGAACTTCAAATTTCATTCATCATAACATGCTTGATTATAAGAGGATTAGGGGTATTTATAGACTTCCCTAGTCCTTTCAAATTCAAATTCAAATTACAAGCTTAAAGAGTGAAGGGATAAGTGGGATTCATGCATGAAGAGTAGACAGATAAGTGGGGAAGTTATAACTTGATTGGGATTCATGCATGAAGAGTGGAGAGATAAGTGGGGAAGTTACAACTTGAATTCAAGTTCAAAAACTCTTGGGCGCCCAAATGGAGGTGAGGTGGCATCATGATGTGGCATGGGAGGTGAGGTGGCTTCCATCTTGGTGTGGTGATATGGTGCTCCAACTTGGCAAGGTGGTTGAGGTAGTTGGCTCCATCCCATCTTGATGCTTTATAGTCTTGATCTTACTCAATTTGAACCCAACTTGAACTCTTATAACTTAATTATAGGACTTAAGCTAAAATTAAAACTCAAGTTGACTCTAATTACAAGACTTAAGCTTAAAAATTAAAATTAACTTGAGCTGAAATTAAAATTGACTTGACTCAAATTATAGGACTCATAAACTAAAATAAAATTGAACTAAATATGAAGAGTTTGGTTTATTCACTTGTAATCTATATGGAGCTTGGGTTGACTTGATTTGCTTGGAGCCTCTTTCGTATCCTGATGCCTGCACCAACTCTTTCAGGGTGGGAAGAACTCGACCCTGTTGAGTATAGGTTAACTTGACTTTGGTAATGTTCTAGTAGATCTAGGTTGATTCTTTGCAGATCCTCTCGAGTGATCCATGAGTCCTCGAATTCTGATCGATCTTGCTAATGAACCAAGTAGCATTGATAACCTTTATTCCGGGCAGTAATAGCCTGGTCATCTAGAATACGCTCAATCCTATCTTGCTGTTCTAGTAAAGTGGCTGGTGGAGATACTCAGGAATAGGCTCATTCTCAAAAATAGGCTCAGGCCCAAAAGGCTAACTAGGTATCATTATTGGCTCCTTATACTTTACTAGGTCTAAAACATTGAAGGTTGAGCTGATACCTGAATCAGACAGTAATTCAAGCACAAACGCATTAGGTCCATTTTTCTTTATTATTTTAAACAGACCTGCACGCGGGCATGCAACTTTTTCATAGTTCCTGGTGGGAACCATTAAGGTCTAAGCCTTATCATGACATAGTCTTCCTTAGTGAACTCTTTGACTCTCTTACGTGAATTTGCCATATGCCTATAAGTTTCATTGCTCAATTGAATTTTCTTACTGATTTCCTTATGTAAATCTCTAATATGCTGGGCATATGACTCTACAAACTCCAAAATTTGTGCAGCTTGGGTAAAGAAATGAGGTTTATAGGCTTGTAACCACGGACAATCTCAAATGAGCTTTTTTCAGTGGACCTATTGATTGAGCTGTTATAAGCAAATTCGGCACGAGATAATAATAGATCCCAATTTTCCATACTATCATCGACTAGGCATCTTAACAGGTTTCCTAGACTTCGATTGACAACTTCAGTTTGACCATCAGTTTGAGGATGGTAGGCAGTAGAGAATTTGAGTTTGGTTCCTAGCATATGCCAAAGGGTCTTCCAGAAATAGCTAGTGAACTTAACATCTCTATCTGACATAATGGTTTTGGGCAACCTATGCAGCTTAACCACTTCATCTAGAAAAAGCTTAGCCACTCTCAAAGCATCGTAAGTCTGGGAACAAGGTATGAAGTGTGCCATCTTAGAGAATCGATCAACCACAACATAGATAGAATCATGTTTCCTTAGGATCTTTGGTAACCCTAATACAAAGTCCATACTTAGATCCTGCCATGGGCAATCAGGGACTGGTAGAGGGGTGTATAGACTAGTGTTCTGCTTTTGCTGTTTGGCAACATCACATGTTCGACATCGGGCCATAACTTGGGCTACATTCCTTTTGAGACCAGGCCAAAAGAATTGGTCTTCTATAGCTAAAATGGTCTTGTTTCTATCAAAATGGCCAGCTAAATCTCTAGCATAAATTTCCCATACTAAGAATTTTCTAATGGATGTTCGAGGGATACACAACTTATTTTCCTTGAAAAGGAATCCATCATGAAGGGTATAGTCACTATACAAGCAAGATGGTCCTTGGTGAAGAGATTGATAAATGTCATTAAAGTTTGGACACTTAAGATATTCCTCTTTCAGCCTGTTAAATCCTACAACTTCAGTGCTAACCGAGGTCAAAAGCATGGATCATTGACTAAGGGCATCAGTGACCCGGTTTTAGTACCAGCATGGTATTTCAAGACAAATGTATAAGCTTGGATATATTCTACCCACTTTCTATGCCTAGGGTTCAACTTCTTTTGAGAGTAAGGAATTGGAGTGCTTCATGATTTGAATATAAGACGAACTCTTGCGGTAATAGGTAATGTCTTCAATATCTTAAGGCTTGAACTACCGCATATAATTCCTTATATAAGTTGAATACCTAAGTTTTGCCTCATTTAACTTTTCACTGAAAAATGCCACTGTGATGCGGGATGCTAGTGGAAATTTTAGCTTTGAAGATTAGCAATCTAAAATGAACAAGGACTTTTACACATATTAGCAAAATTGAAACATAAGAGAGGGCAAGTAAATTCAATGTAAGAGACTATTAGATTAAAGTTGAAGTACCCGCAAAGTAGTTCTTGTTCAATCAAAAAAAAGATGACCTTATGGTTAAGAAACTATTCTAACTAGGGCAAGTACCTTCATCAATCAGACCTTAAGAGTTTAGGATGGGTTTTCTTACCAACAACGAGAGCTAAAATGTTTGGTGGTGATTACTCTCAACGGTCCAAGGAATGGCGATTGGATTAGAAGACCTCTCACACCCTCTCCCTCATGGAGTGGCACTTCATATGGCCATGGAAGGAGCTTGATGAAGTGGTTTGGGCCTCACATCCTCTCCCTCACGGAGTAGCAATGTACATGGCAAAGGGAAGAAGAATACAACCTTTCATTCATTCACATCATATCATGGCTTCTTACAAGAAGAATTAGGGGATATTTATAGGCCTCCCAAGTCCGTTAGAATTCGGTTTATAAAGAGATAAGGCTGATGTAACTAATTTTTGTTGTAACAAAGTAACTAAGTTTGTTGTAACAAAGTAGGTAGTTGGTTGTAACTAAGTAGTTTGTTGGTTGTAAATAAGTATGACAAGTAGGCACCCAGATGGAGGTGATGTGGTATCCTTGGTGGAGGGTGAGGTGGCATGGCGGTTGAGGAAGTTATGGTAGCATTCCAACTTATAAAAGTTGAAGTGGTTGAAGGAGGTTGGGGTGGTTGGCTCCAATCTTGATGCTTCCATGCTTTCATCCAATTGCCTTTGATCTTGATTTCTCTTAGCAGCAATTTATGGTCTATTCATTGATAACCCACAAGGAGCCTGGATTGATTAGGTATACTTGAAGTCTCTTTCGAATGCCAGTGTCTGTACCAATTCTCCCATGGTGAAAATAGACCTTGTCGAGTATGGGTCAACTTGATTTTGGTAGTGTTCTAGTAAGTCTTGGTTGATCATTTGTAGATCCTCTCGAGTAATTCATGAGTCTTCAGATTCAGGTCGACCTTGCCAACGAACCAAATAATGTTGATAGCCCTGTTCCGGGTAGTGGTAGTCTTATAATCCAGAATTTGCTCAATCCTATCTCATCATTCTGGTAGTGTGGCTGGTGGACACTCAGGGATAGGTTCACTCTAAAAAATGGGATTAGATCCAAAAGGCTCACTAGGTATCATTGTTGGTTCCTTATACTCTACTAGGTCTGAAATATTAAATTGGAACTGATACCAAAGTCAGATGGTAATTCAAGCACATAGGCATTAGGACTAATTTTCTTTACTATTTTGAAAGGACCTGCACCGCAGGCATGTAACTTTTTCATGATTCCGGGTAGGAACCATTCAGGCTTGAGCCTAATCATCATATAGTCTCCTTCATAAAATTCTTTGACCTTCTTACATGAATTTTCCATATACCTATAAGTTTAATTACTCAATTGAATTTTCTTACTGGTTTTCTTGTGTAAATCTCTAATATGTTGGGCATATGACTCATACCAATATCTAATAAATTACAGGTTCGACTATGCATTCCTATCAAAAGAAATTTATTAAGTCTTTAACTACAATTTTGTGCTTGACCCTTGGTTGGTGGGTGACATGTAGATGAAAATTTTATATGGACTCCTAATAAATGCCATAAGGTCTTCCAGAAATAGGTAGCAAATCTAATGTGCTCAAAGAATTTATATAACCTATTAACCTCAACAAAGTGTAATCGAGTGGTTTTAGAAGCATTGGAAACCTTAGGATAGGGTAAGAAATAAGGAGAGGATTCGTGGAATAGTCCTTGATTAATGGGGATGACCTTAAGGCTTGGGCATTGATTTATATCTACAAGCGATAAAAGGTCCACTTTATGGAAGGATGAGTTAGCAATTCTAAGAAAGAGATCTTTAACTAGGACTAAAGGAGTGAATTCCTCATGAGGGTACTAAATTGAAGAAACCATGTCCTCACTAATTTCCTCTTATTTTTGAATTTTAGGGCTAGGCTCTATAATTTGATTCTCTTCTAGTATTTCCTCAGGTAAAGCCCTCATAGTAGCAGTGTTTACTCCTTATAGTTCTCTTCTTCTAATTGTCCTTCCAATATAGTTTCAGTCTGAGTGTCTCCTGGTCAACTAATTCTAGGTCTGCCATATATTTTTTCTCTTCGATGTCATCTTTTTGAACAAATGGGATAGTAAGGGTGGGTCAGCTAAGGAAAACTTGACTAGTACTTTGCTTATATCCAGGGATGCTAATTCTATTGGGTTCGGATCGATGGATTATGGGTCCCCTCTGCTCATAGGATATGGATAGGTACTTTTTCTAAGTTTGATCTTTATGGCTCTCCATGTGGCTATAGGCATGTCTCTTCTCTGACGACAAATGCGCTTAACATTTTTCCAATACAACCTAGCCTATCGGATTAACCTTCATTTACCAAATTTGAACTTCCTCTCTTTTGACATTTCATACTGTTGCCCAGTGATGAAGCAACCTAAGAGAGGGGGTGAATTGGATTTTATAAAACTTTTTGAACTATTTCAACAAGTATGTGCTAATTGCAATTAAGTACTTATGTTTTGCTAAAGTATTTGTATGCTTAATGAAAATATGTAACAGAATTAACAAAGTAAATGCAAGAGTAAATAAGCAATAAATAAGAGCAATCACAAATACAAGAATATATAGTGGTTCGATGCACTCCAAGGCACCTACATCCACTCTCCAAGTTTTTCTTGAGAATTTCACTAATCCCAAGATTACAGTCGATTAGTTTTCTAGGCTCACTAATCAAAATTCAACTTATTTTCCCGGGCTCACAAGTCAAAACCCCTTGTTGGTTTTATAACTTAGACTAACCAATAACCTCTGATGGTTTTACGGGCTCACCAAAAATCTATGTTAGTTTTATGGGATCACCAACAACCTATGTTGGTTTTACACAAAGGCTAACCAACAACCTCTTTGATTTTTCAAGGTTCACCAAAAATCTCTTTGGTTTTCCAAGGCTCACCAAAAACCTTAATATACAAAGTAAGCACAATGTGAAAAGAACATAATAAAAGCTTTCTTAAACAAAGTAAATATCTTTTTGAAGCCTTTGATTGTTGATGAAGAACTTGTCTTCAAGATGTTAAAGCCTTTGAATGTTGATGAAAATGTGGACTTGGAAGCTTTCTCTCAATCTTGGAAGCTTGAAGGCTTGAACCCTCAAAACAATGAATCCTTAAGTGTATTCAATAAAACTCTCCAAAGGATTACTTTTTCATTTGATTTTTGATGTTTATATAGCTCTCCAAATCATAGATGACCGTTTATGACCATTGGGGATGAAAAACTAGCCATTTGAAGCAAGTTGAAGTCAATTTTGCATTTCTAAAAAACTAGCCGTTACATCAAGTGTCGATACTTGAATTTGCTGAATTTTCTTCATGAGTTAACCTCTTGAGTCGACACTTCACCATGAGTCAACCTCTTGAGTTTACACTTAGGTCAGCTCAAGACAAAAATTCTGGTTTGACACTGTTCTGTATTTTTCTTGTTCTTAGGCCTTGAATCGATACTTGAACTTCTTCATGAGTCAACACTTACTTGTGCCAGTGCTGAAACATGCTGAAACTTCTCCAAAATTGATTTTTAGCCTCTTCAAGTTCTTTCATATCAATTCCAAAGTCCATATACTTGATTTTCCATTAATTTAAGGACTTTCTTCAACTGAAAACATATATTTCTTCATTCAATATGGATGAGTACTAAGATCTGATAAACACACTTAACACACATTAGTACTTATATATACTTAAGTAATTTGTCAATCATCAAAATCAAGACCAGTGTCAACAATCTCCCCCTTTTTAATGATGACAAAATCTTCAAGTATATGAATAGGGTAAGCTTAAAAAGATTAACAATAAGATAAATATGTAAGCTCAAAATCAATAAGTATTAAGCTCCCCCTCAAAATATGATTTCAAAATATTTTTCAAAATCTCTCCCCTTACTAATTTTTTCCTTAAGATTAAAACATTTTGCTTAAGATTAAAATATTTTGCTTTCTCTCTCCCTTTTGTATTTTCTTTCATTTCTCATATAATTTTTCATGTTTATCATATCTTTTTCCTTTTCATACTTAACATTTTTCTCCCTCTTTTTGTTATCATGAAAAAGGATGAAAGGCAAATACAAAATTAAAATGAAGGTGGAAAGAATAGCAAGTAGATCATCAAAATCAATGCATGAAATCAATTAATCATGGTACCGATTAAATATGATACTATAAAATGAAATGCACATGCAAAAAATAATTCAATGTATATTAGCTCTAATATGTATAACCAAGGTATGATTAAGACAACAATCCATTCACCTCACTTGTTCATGGGATAAGCCACAGTGGCACCTCAACATGTCATAAGAGACCCCATTGAATGGAAAGAGAGGGTCTTTAAACCCTACTTAGCTCCTATGACTGAACGGCCATGGTGACTAACCCAATCCGAAGCAATTACTAGGAGCTCTTCTTTTTTGAGATTCTTAATGAAATAAATCTTGATACCAATTGAATGTAACTCCCCTCAAGAAAAAAAAAACTGATATCAAGGAGGAGTATTAGAGCAATATAAGTAAAGCATGATATCAAAGAAAATATTGAAAGCATCATATATGACAATAAATCTTTGGATGCTCCCCCTAAATATTATTCTTCCTTAAAAACATGCATTCATTGAGGAATAAAACATGAAGGCACAAGCATCATAATTTCAGACAATTTGAGATATGAACATACATAGTAAATCTGAAATCAAAGATTTGAAATTTTCAAGATATACATGATTTTTAAAATACAAAGGATTGATCATTAAAACTTTTAGCATGATTTTAAATTTATTTAAAATAATTTGATATCCATGTAGATGCTAGAAGTAATTAATAGCAAGTCTAGTTACTAAAGCAAGGGTTTATCAATATGCATACATCTTTCTTAAATATAACCCATAACTACCAGTTCTATACTTATTCCAAATAATTTCTAGTCTAAGCATGGATACAAAATGGAATACATTTCTTGAAAACCATATGATTTGAAATAATTTTGATTACCTATACAAATGTTAGAAGTGATATAGTACCAAGATTAGCTACTAGAGCAAGGATTTATCAATATGCATACCTTCTTCATAAATATAATCCATAACTACCAATTCTAGTCTTGATCCAAACATTTCTAACTTAAGCATAGATTCCAAAAATGTATACATTTCATTACCACATTTTACTTGAAAATAGTTTAAAACTTATTAATCAAAATCAAGTGAAAGTCTAATAATTACATGTTTAATCATGAAAGCATAAAAACCATCAACATCAAAAAGCTCATGATCATAATAAATGACTATTAGTCAAACTTGATTCTAATTAATCAATTGAAATAATTTTCAAAGCAATATGCAACTTTAAAAATATTTTTCATGAAGCAATTTAAGATACATTAATCATGTTGCCCAGGTGGCTATCCAATAGGGGGTGAATTGAGAATTTAAAAATTTAAAGCAAGTAATGTGCAATTAAAAATCTCTTAGAATGTGTTAGGTGCTGTGACAAAGTTATAAATTGTAGAAGCTAAAAAGGAGTAAAGAAGTACAACACAAACAAACCAAATTTATAGTGGTTCGGAGCAACCCAGCTCCTACGTCCACTATCCAAGATACCACTTGGGATTTCACTATATTCACACCCGAATATAGTAGAATTGTTTTATAGGATCATAATCCAAAATCTCTACACTTTGGTTTTACGGGATGACCAAAGAAAACCCAACACCCTTTGATTTTAACAGGCTCACCAAAGAAACTCAACTTGGTTTTACCAGGATCACCAAGAACCCAACACTTGGTTTTTATGAAGGCTCACCAAGAACCTATTTAGTTTTTCAACCAGGCTCACCAATAACCCAACAATTCAAAAATTGAATTGAAATAAATGTAACAAAAATGACAAACTTAATTTATCGGATAGTTGCCGGTGCAGCTTGGTGGAAGTCCACTTGAATAAGCTTTAATTGCTTCAGTGGCTTCTTCCCAAAGTTGTTTCAAGCTTCAAATCAGAGTTGGTGAAGACTT
Source organism: Areca catechu (assembly GCA_021397845.1). Classification (NCBI taxonomy): domain Eukaryota; kingdom Viridiplantae; phylum Streptophyta; class Magnoliopsida; order Arecales; family Arecaceae; genus Areca; species Areca catechu. The sequence continues at coordinate 44,105,425 of CM038041.1, read as the reverse complement.
GAAGCTAGCTTGAATGCTCTTGTGCTCTTTTGCTGTTGGCAGGTAGAATATTCAATGAAGCTCTCTTAACTTTGAAAAACTTTTCAAAAACTTGTCAAGAATTATCTTTTGGATGTTCAAATCCTTCAAATATAAGGTCTTCCATCACTCTAAGGCAGTTAGAGATGTTTTTGACTGTTGGGATGTGACTTGTGACCGTTGGAGCACTTTTTGGCATTAAAAAATAAATTCTGGAACTAGCCTTTAGATACCTGGAAATGACATTCGAGTTGGCTTGGATTTCTTTGAGTCGGCTTGGATCCTTTGAGTCGATAGGTCGAGTCGCCAAATCTTTAGTGCAGTCAGCTCTTTGTCTTAGGATGCAAAACATCACTCTAAACGAGTCGGCTTTTGATAGCTCGGGTCGGCTCGAACTTGAATATTTGAAAAACTTGAACTCGAGGATTCGGCTCTTTTTAGCTTGGGTCAGCTCTTCTTCTCAGGTTCGGAAAACCTTACTCTGGAAGAGTTGGCTTGATGTAGTTCGGGTTGGCTCGCTTTCTCAGGTCTTCAAAATTAGGTCTGGCAGAGTCGGCTCTTTTTGGTTCGGGTCAACTCGCTTGGCTGTTCTCAGAAATCTTCAAAAATGGGACTCTGGAGGAGTTGGCTCGGACTGATTCCAGTCGACTCATATTCATTGGAGTTGGTTCGATTATCTTCGAGTCGGCTCGGATTGCTGCGTTCCAGAATCCTTGCTGCATACCAGTAAGTGGTGTCGGCTCTTCAATAAGTTGGGTTGGCTCGAGTATCTTCTTCAGGATTTTTATATTTGAACTTAAAGAAAAACTCTTACCAACTCTTTACATTTTCAAGCATACCAACTCAAAACTAATTTCAAGGCACGCACACACAGAAGTAACCCTTTTCACATGATTTTTTCTTAGCTTTTTCATTGGGTTCTTTACAAAAACATATTACAACATAACTCAAACAAGAAAACAGAGATGTAGGAGTTGAAGTTTGAACATTTAATCCATCCTACAAAATCTTGTAAAATACTTGAAGAGTTGTTTGAAATAAATATACATGCTCTAATGTTTGGTTATCATCAAAATCACTTATGGGGTCAACAATCTCTCCCTTTTTGATGATGACAAAACACTGGTTATGAAAATGCAATATAAAACTTTACATTTACTTGTATGACTATATTTGCAAGAGCATATAAATAAGTAAAACGAATTGACTTCAATTAGTACCAAATTATGGAATGAGAATTAGGGCAATGAGAGATAAACTCCCCCTCAATAAGATACTCCATGTTTTGGCTCACTTTTTATGTATTTTCAGAGCTCAAAATGTTTCAAGGGAACATTAAGTATCAGAGCTATTAAAAGTCAAAACTTAAAACGTTATGTATCAAAAATATGTATCATTATGTATTAGAGCCTCTTAAATATGTATCATGATGTATCAGAGCTTAATTTGAGCTTAGCTTTCAAGCTTTATGCATTAAAGCAAATCTTTGTGTATTAGAGCAAATATATGAGTATATTTTACCCTTTTCATGCAATGATTTTACAAGTTTCTCCCCCTTTTTGTAAATCAATAAAAAGGTAGAGCAAGAGTTAAGCTCAGATTTTAAAATAGAATGAAAAAGTATTTAAAATTTGTTTGAGATAATTTCACTTTCTCATATTCATCTTGAGATTCTAATTAAAAAATCAGTCATTATATAAACAATTGAACATAAACATTCATTTACATAGAGAAATAGAACAATTTAAGAGACAAAAAGTGTACTTTTCATTTCATTTCAAAGAAGTTCAGTACAAAGTACTAAGTGAAAAGTAATACACTTAGTCACTATCTAAGTTTACTTTAGGATGTGAAGGTTGACCGGGAATTTGAATGCCAGGTGGTAGAGAAGCAATTGGGTCAACAAATTATGGTATATTGTGGGTTCCTTGTGGCCTAAGGTGTGGAGCAGGTTGTCTTGAATAAGCATATTGACTAGGAAAAGGTGTAGAAGAAGAGGGAGGAGCACTTTGAGCAGCTTGGATTTCTTCAATGTTAGTCATCATTTTCATAAGAAGCTATTCATAGATTTCAATTATGCTTCTATTTTCTTTGTGCTTCTAGAGGCAGCTAAATCTTCAATTGATTTTTTTATTTGTGCCACTTCCTTTCGCAATGTAAACATTTTTATGGCTTGAACATTAGCAAATGCTTCTACTGAGCCTCTCAATCTTCCAAATTCACTTCTAATTATTCCAATGCCCTTGGTGTAGTCATCTTCCATTCTTTTACTTGCTTTAATTGACCCCATTATGATTCTCAAGTTGTCCATCTCAGTTCTATAAGCTTCAAGTACTAATGTAACAGATTTTTTAATTTTCTTCAAACTTGAAGTAATCAGCTGTAAAATCGGTTGCATATCTGTGTCAGTTGTATGTACTGTGGTCTTTGAAGTTTCAAGAGATTCAATTTTGCTTTTCAGATAGTCTATCTATCCTTCAAAATGATTGAGTCTCTCATCAACTGATTTGTGTAATTCTTTAAATATTCCATCCATAGAAGACTTTATAGTTTCAGTCATGTTATTCATTTGCTGTGTAATGAAGTCTTGTAACAATGAAGTGTCTACAGCAGGAGCAGTAGTAGTGTGACTGTGAACTAGAACATCAGTAGACTGAGTAAAAATGGGAGTACTATAAGACATATCAGGTATATCTGGTATAGAAACATCTGGGAAAGAAGTGTCGAAGTCTACTTGGACTGAAGATCCCATCTATGGCTATGGTTCTGGAATATGAATTGTAGTGTCTTCACCAGCCTCTAACTTTGTTTGCTCTTGAATCTCTTCGGTTTCTTCAACTGCAAGAGCATCAGTCTTCTATTTCAAGGTACCATCTGACAACAAATATCCCATCCTTTGAAAAGTTTTTGCAGTATAGGTATCTGTGTGTAGAAGTGTCTTGCTGTCCTCTCCTTCAAGTCTATGTTTGCATTTTGAAAGAATAAAGTGAGGACCATTCCATATGGCAGGCAAGCCTTGACTTTTCTTACTGCCTCCTTCATCTGGTTGATCATGATAGCTGGTAAATTAATCTTATCACCATTAATTAGAAGCTCCATGAAGCACAGATCTCTTTCACTAACCCAATCAAAATGTCCAGTTCTAGGTAAGAAGATCCTGCTAATAAAATTGTGTAGAACTCTCATCTCAATGGATAACATGCTTGCTTTGAGAATTCCTATTTCATTTACCTCAGTTCTCTCTAATACTGTTTGCAGTGCTTTGGTTATGTCTTTCAGTACTAAATATTCTGTGCCTTCAAAAGGCATTTCCAAAACACTTCCTAGAACTTTAGTAGATATAATTATCCTTCTTCCCTTAACAGATGATTCAATGAAGTTCTCTCCAAACCTTAAATTTTCATAGAACATCCTTACTAGGTTTGGGTAGGTTTTAACATCTAGGGAGCACATGTTCCTCCATCCTTGATTCTCAATAAAATTACCAATCACAAAGCCTATCTCCTTCAGATATTCAAATAAAATCTGTCTGCCAGTGGTGATTGGTCTCATACCTAGAGAGATTTGGTGACTGGGAGAAACTGGGCTAGGCTCTTCCTCAGACTGTGGTGGATTCCAGGAAACATTATCTTCTTGAAATCTCGTCCTCCTTTCTTGCGGAGCCGCTTCACCCTCTTGTCTTGATTTCTTCCCAACAGCTCTTTTTGGCACCATAGTGCACAGATATTCAAATTTCTAAGGGATTTTTGGAAGATAGATGTATTTGGAAGGTTTCTTAGAGAGAATAGATTAGGGTTTAGGAACAAAAATTGGAAAAACAAACCCTACGGCTCAAACTAAAAAGAGACAGCTCGACATCCGAGCCAGCTCGACCAACAGTTCATCTACTCGAGTCGGCTCGAGCAGAGGGAGCACAAAAATGATTTTTTGAATTTCAATCAAAGCTCATTTTATCACAAAATCTGAATTAGGAAGTTATCTAGATAATTTGTCCTTAAGACTATAGGAGTATTTCTAGAGAGGGTAACATAATCTTTGTTCACTTCTAATCATTGCAATTCTATCAAAATTCAATGGTTTGGTAAAAACATCAGCAAGTTGGTTTTTAGTTGGCATGTATTCAAGAATAATATCATTATTGTTGGCTCCACCCAGTGATTTTGATGAATAACAAAATATTGAGTGCATATTGTATTCTAATGAGGATTTCAAGTTGTGAGTTTACAGGAAGAAAGTACCTCAAAATCCCAAAAACTTATGGTGTATGGCACGTAATGGCACGAAGCAATTCTCACAAATCCGGGCATCCTCTTCATTGAAAAAGGGCTTCTAAATGTTTAAATATTATGTGTTTATGTATTCATGAATTTTATTTTTGTTTTCGAGGCATTTTCACTTGAATCTGAATGTTTTCAGTCTCAAGTGTCGACACCTGGACAGTCAAGTGTCGACACTTCAGCATTTGGTACGGACAAAAATCCTTGGCATGCCAAGTGTCGACACCTATATTCAAGTGTCGATACAAAGTGTCGACACTTAGGTTCCAAGTGTCAACTCAAGGCCTGAGATTTTTGAAAATACAGAACTTTGTATTGTCGAGGATTTTTGTGTCAAGTGTCGACACCTATGCATCAAGTGTCGACACCTGAATGTTCAAGTGTCGACATCCAGAAATCAAGTGTCGACACCTGATAGCCAAGTGTCGACACTTGCAGCCTGACAGCTCTAATGGATCGATTTTTCTGGCTTGCAGAACTTGCTTTTCAAGCTCCAAACGACTATTTCCAAGGTACCAACGATCACAAACCATTTTTGGGAATGTTTTTGGTGTATTTAAGCTCCACCAATCTCATTTTAAAAGAAGAGAAGTGAAGAAAAGTGTATTCAAGTGCATTGAAGTCTACTCAAAAGCCATAAAGTCAATATTCTCTCCAAACTTCACATCAAAAGCCTCTTCTAGCTTGATTCCATTGAAAAACCTACAAGCACATCCTTGCTTCATTCCAAAAGAGGCACATTGAAGGAGATTCCAAGGAAGAGTGAAGAAAAAGCATCCACTTGAGCTTCAAAGATTCCAATCCACTCTTGAAGAGAGTTTGCTGTATTTTAAATTACATTTATGTTTTATTAAGATTTGACCTTGCTTTCAAGGGTGTCTTGAAAGAAGGTTATTTTGGTTTGTTGGTGAGCCAAAGGGTTAAAACCAACTAGGGTTAACTTGTGAGCCCGAAGACAAAATAAGTGTTGAGGTTTGTTGGTAAGCCTAAGTGACAAAACCAACTTAGGTTTTGACTTGTGAGCCTTGTGAAAAACAGGTCGACTGTAATCTAGTGTGGATTATAGTAAAATTCCCAAGGGTGGCTTGGGGAGTGGATGTAGGTGCTAGGTTTGCACCGAACCATTATAAACCTTGTGTTTGTGTGTGATTATTCTCTTCCTCTCTTGCTCTTTAATTATTGCTAGTATCTTGCATTAATTTTTCATTATTCACTAGCACCACTTGCCTCTCACATTATTGTCTTAAATTTTTAAAAGACCCAATTCACCCCCCCTCTTGGGCTCCATTTCTGGGCAAAAAGTGGTATCAGAGCACCGGTACTCTCTTGTAGGTCCAAGGATCTTGAGTAAAAGATCATGGCAGCTCCAATAGGAATGGGTATTATAGAAGGTTAAGCTTCAAATCGACCCCCACTTTTTAATGGCACAAACTACACATACTGGAAGACACGCATGCACATATTTATTCAAGCACTTGATTATAATCTGTGGAGAACTATTGTAAAAGGTCCTCATCAGCCTACAATGATGATTAATGGCATTCTCACTCCAAAAATGGAAGATGATTGGGATGAGAATGACATTAAGCAAATTGAGCTTAATGCTAAGGCAATGAACCTTTTATTTTGTTCTCTTGACCCTAGTGAATTTAATAGAATATCAAATTGTCTCTCTGCCAAGGAGATTTGGGATACACTTGAGGTTACCCATGAGGGTACATACCAAGTGAAAACCACCAAGGTTAACATGCTAATTCACACATATGAAATGTTTAAAATGGAACCTACTGAGTCTATTAGCGAAATGTATACTAGGTTCACAAACATTGTGAATGGCATGAGAAGCCTAGGAAAAATTATTTCTAACGGTGAACTTATAAATAAACTTCTCAGGTCTCTGCCAGCTTTATGGGATGCAAAGGTCACTTCAATTGAAGAAGCTAAAGATGTCAACACTCTCCCGCTGAACAACTGCTGGGCTCTTTAATGACTTATGAGCTCTCCCTCAAACAAAAGAATGGAGAGGTGGACAAGAAGAAGAAGGCGATTGCATTCAAATCTACTACTAGAGAGGATTCAAGCGAAGACTCTAAAGAGGATGACGAAGAAGATGAAACGGCTCTGTTAGCAAGGAAATTCAGAAGGTTCATGAGGAAGAAAAAGTTCAATTACAAGAAGAAACCTCTGAAAGGTGAGCCGAGCAAGGAAAAGGACAAAGAAAAGGAGAAGGAGCAGCCTACCTGTTTTGAGTGTAAGAAACCCGGGCATTTCAAGATAGACTGCCCCTTATTAAAGAAAAGTAGAAGAAAGCTAAGAAAGAAAGCCATGATGGCAACCTGGAGTGAAAGTGAAGACTCCAGCTCTGAGGAAGAACAGTAGGAGGTAGCAAACTTCTGCCTGATGGCCGATCAAGAAGTGGTATGTTCTGAAATTGAAAATGAATTTACCTTTGATGAGCTTCATGAGATTTTTGATGAACTAGTCATAGAATTTCAAAAGTTAAAATTAAAACATAAGGATTTAAAGAAGCAAAACTTGGATCTAGCCAAAACAAATAACAACCTTTCAAATGAAAATGAATGTCTTCTAATACAAAATAAAAAATTAAATGATAAGATTATGGCACTTGAAAAAGAAAAGGATATTTTAAAAAGGAAAAGTGACTTACTTTCAACTGAAAATCTGTCAAAATCAAGCAAAGAAATTTTAAATGAAAACAAAAGATATAAAGAAGAAATCGAAAAACTAAAACCTTTTGTTGAAAAATTTACTTACAGTTCTGAAAAATTAAATTTACTATTAAATAACCAAAGAGCAGTATTTGACAAAGCTAGCTTAGGATTCAGAACTCATAAGAAACAGAAACTCTTTAAAAATTTTTTTGTACCTGCATCTTCATCCATTACATGCTATACTTGTGGTATTAAAGGACATAAATCTTATATGTGCAACAAAAGAAAATTAAATAACATTAAGAAAGTTTGGGTTCCGAAAGGAACCAATGCCACTAACCAAAAAGGACCCAAGATGGCTTGGGTACCTAAAATCTCCACTTGATCTTTATTGCAAGTATGCCTTGCAACCAACAAGAAAAGGATGTGGTACCCTGATAGCGGTTGCTCAAGGCATATGACAGGAGATGTGGAGCAGTTCTCATCACTTACATATCAAAATGGTGGCAATGTAACTTTTGGTGATAATGGAAAGGGCAAAATTATCGGTATTGGTAAAATCCATATCACCCCTACCTCTTATATTGATAATGTTTTATATGTTGATGGCTTAAAACATAACTTGCTTAGCATTAGTCAGTTTTGTGACAAAAACTTTAAAATTGTTTTTGAATCTTCCTTGTGCATTATTTCTAGTCTAGATGACAATGGCATTAAGTTCATCGGTCATAGGCATGGCTATATTTATATGGTTGATCTTAATGATCTCCCTATTCAGAAAGGTCAATGTCTAGTGGCAATGGAAGCCAAGATCGATGAAACTAGTTGGCTTTGGCATCGTAGACTAGGACATGCAAGCATGCATTTAATTTCAAAATCTAGCAAAAAGAATTTAGTAAAGGATTTGCCTAAACTCAATTTTGAAAAAGATAAGATTTGCAGTGCATGTCAACTTGGAAAACAAACAAAATCTTCTTTCAAACCAAAAGGAGTAATCTCTACATCTAGACCTTTGGAATTGCTTCATATGGACCTCTTTGGGCCTACTAGAACATCTAGTTTGGGAGGTAAGAAGTATGGTCTAGTCATTGTAGATGATTTCTCATGTTTTACTTGGGTTATGTTTTTAGCACATAAAGATGAAATGTTTTCTGAATTTATTAGATTTCACAAAAGAGTTTTGAATGAAAAAGGTGTTTCAATGGTATCTTTAAGAAGTGATCATGGAACCGAATTTGAAAATGCCGATTTTGATAAATTCTGTATTGAAAATGGAATTCATCACAACTTTTTTGCACCTATGGCACCTCAACAAAATGGGGTAGTAGAAAGAAAAAAAAGAACTCTTGAAGAAATGGCACGCACCATGCTTTGTGAAAATGATTTACCTAGATATTTTTGGGCGGAAGCCATAAATACTGCATGCTATATTTTAAATCGAGTTTTAATTCGATCAATTTTAAAGAAAACCCCTTATGAGCTTTGGAAGGGTAGAAAACCTTCAATTCATTATTTTCATGTTTTTGGATGCCGTTGTTTCATCTTAAACAATGGCAAAGATAATTTGAGTAAATTTGATGCCAAATCAGATAAGAGTGTCTTTCTAGGCTACTCCACATCTAGTAAGGCATACAGGGTCTTCAACAGAAGAACACTTATTGTTGAAGAATCCATACATGTGGTATTTGATAAAACTAACCAAAAATCTTCGAGAAAAGAAGATGTACTTTTTGATGAAACAGGTAGCAAAAAAACTGAAGAAATAAATAACAATGAAGGACTTACCAAGGAACAGAACAATGATCAAAACACTGACGAAGATCAAGCACAAGGTGACAAAAATACATCAATTGTTGATCCATTACCAAAAGAATGGAGGTATGCTCATGGACATCCAAAAGAACTAATTATAGGTGATCCATCTAAAGGTGTAAGTACTCGATCATCTCTTAGAAATATTTATGATTACTTAGCTTTTGTGTCTCAAATTAAACCTAAAACTATTGAGGAAGCTGAATGTGATAGTAATTGGATAAATGCTATGCAAGATGAACTTAATCAATTTAAAAGGAATAATGTTTGGACACTAGTGGATAGGCCTTCAAACACATCAATTATTGGCACAAAATGGGTTTTTCGAAATAAACTTGATGAAAATGGAATAGTAATTAGAAATAAAGCTAGATTAGTTGCCAAAGGATACAATCAGGAGGAAGGGATAGATTTTGATGAAACCTTTGCTCCTGTGGCTAGACTTGAGGCAATTAGGCTATTGTTAGCTTTTGCTTGCTTCATGAATTTTAAACTATATCAAGTAGATGTTAAAAGTGCCTTTTTAAATGGATTAATTGAAGAAGAAGTTTATGTTGAGCAACCCCCTGGTTTTGAAAATTTTAAATTTCCAAATCATGTTTATAAACTTCATAAAGCTTTGTATGAATTGAAACAAGCTCCAAGAGCTTGGTATGATCGTTTAAGCTCCTTTTTGCTGAAAAATGATTTTACTAGAGGTAATATAGATAAAACATTGTTTTTAAAGAAAAAGAATGATCTCTTAGTAGTACAAATCTATGTAGATGATATAATATTTGGTGCTACTAATGAAACTCTTTGTCAAGATTTTGCAAGATTAATGCAGGGTGAGTTCGAGATGAGCATGATGGGAGAACTGAATTTCTTCCTCGGACTCCAGATAAGGCAAACCAAAGAGGGGATCTTCATCAACCAAACAAAATACACAAAAGAAATACTCAAGAAGTTTGGGATGGAGAACACTAAGCCATTAGGTACCCCTATAAGCTCTACATGTAGACTTGACAAGGACGAATCAAGTAAGTCTATAGACCAAAAATTATATCGTGGCATGATTGGTTCATTGTTATATCTTACTGCCAGTAAGCCAGATATCATGTTTAGTGTCTGTATGTGTGCTAGATATCAGTCTAATCCTAAAGAGTCTCATCTTTTGGCTGTTAAACACATACATAGATATCTATCTGGCTCAATTGAAATTGGTTTATGGTACTCTAGAGATTCTTCATTTGATTTAATTGCTTATTCTGATGCTGACTTTGCTGGGTGTAAACTTGATCGTAAAAGTACTAGTGGAACCTGTCAGTTTCTTGGAGTGAATTTGATCTCTTGGAGTAGCAAGAAACAGAACTCAGTTGCTCTATTTATGGCAGAAGATGAATATATAGCAGCTGGGAGCTGTTGTGCTCAAATCCTCTGGATCAAACAACAACTCGAAGATTTTGGCATTAAACTAACTAAGACACCCATAAGATGTGACAATACTAGTGCAATCAACCTATCTAAAAATCCTGTACAACATTCAAGAAGTAAACACATTGAAATAAGACATCATTTCATAAGAGATCATGTACAAAACTCTAATGTAATTCTTGATTTTGTTTGTACTAATGATCAGTTAGCAGATGTGTTTACAAAGCCTTTGAGTGAGGATAGGTTCTGTCTGATTAGAAAAGAGTTAGGTGTCATTGATCCATTCTCCTAGAACTCTCTTAGTATCAATTTTTACCTAAATCCTAAAGCTCAAAACCTATTGATTAAAGCCCCAAAATTTTATCAAAATTTTCCTATTTTTTTTTTTTTTTTAAAATTTTCGGATTTTCTCGATTTTTTGGCCAAGTGTCGATACTTGGAAAGTGTCAAGTGTCGACACCTGACCAAGTGTCGACACTTGACATATCCGAAGTGTTGACACTTACGAATTTGAGACTATTTTAAAAGGACCGAATGAGGGTTTTTGAAATTTTCTTCCCCCTTGATTTTTTGCAACAGTGGTCCCCTCTGTCCAAATCCGTCCTTTCACCCCTCAATCCATTACAAATCAGGTATTTCTCTTTTCCAATTTTGTTTTATTTTTTTTTTTTTTAATTTTGTTGTTTTCGAACCAAATAACCGTGTTTTGGGTTTTTCAAGTATTTTTCATGAATCTAACTGGATTTTTACGTGTTTTAGATTTCTAAAACTCCATTTGAGGGAATAGTATATTAAACTTGTTTTTCTCAGATTTCTCTCATCTTTTGGCCATTTTCACCCCTTTTCGCAAAACAAAACACTGTTTCATTAATTTTGGCCAAAATAAAATGGGTTTTTATCTAAATTAAATGTACTAAATCCATTTATTGATGATTTAGAAAGGTTTTTCGTGATACATTTGCGACATTTTCACCTATTTGCTAAAACCCTAAGTGATTGAAGCCCAAATCCCATGGTTTTTGATTTTTAGACCTTACAAAAATAATTTTTCCAAAGATTCAAATGTGCTCTACCAAACAAAAATATATTTTACAAATTTTGTTTGGAAGTTTTTTATTTCATCAAAATATATTTTCTACAAATATTATTTTTACAATTTTTCAAACATTGTTGATTCTGGTTTTCGAAACCTATCTGAACATTCTTCTAATCTCAAACCTGTAGCCAGTCCCCTGTTCTAAGCCTTTCTTCCTTTTTCCCTGGTCAGTTGGCTGTAATGGGTCCTAGGAAGAGACTTGCAGCTAGGGAGAGGCCCAGTCATGGTATTGAGAGGAGATCGAAGGCCAGATTTGATTTAGCACAGTCGAGCAGTACAGCCACACCGAGCTCCCCCCTGTAGAGAGGATGGCAGGGAAGTTTGTAGCTTCAGGGAGGAGAGTTGACTTGCAGTGCTTCGACAGGCACCACTTTGGTATTAGACAGATACTCACTGATGCAGGACTAGTACCATTCTGCACCATGCAGGAGAGGTCCTATCCTCACCTAGTGAGGGAGTTCTATGGTGCACTGGACTGTCGACGACTACTGTGGACGACATCTGTCAGGGGTATTCAGATTTCTTTGATTGATGAGCTTCTGAGCCGTGTATGGGAGATACCCCGGAGAGGAGTCTATATTTTTTCAGTAGATGATAGAGAGGTGGCATTTAGGTGCATCATTGAGAGAGAGGATGTTCGCGGTATATCAGTGGTTACCGCGAACCAGTTATCATTAGAGATGCGCCTGCTGCACCATATTACTGCACGAATCCTACTACCGAAGACTGGCAGATTCGACTTCATCACCGAAAGGGAGTTGATGGTGATGACCAGTCTGATTGAGAGGAGACAGATAGATATTCCTTCTCTGATGTTGACATAGATGTATGATCCTGCCACTCAGCGCCGACACTGTTTGCCATACGGCATGGCTCTGACCCGACTTTTCAGAGCGTGTGGAGTATCATTGGAGGGGGAGATCCCCAAGGAGATACTACACACGGATGTGTACGACGAGAGGTCATTGCACCGGATGGGATACAGGATAGTTGGAGGTCGATGGGTTCGCAGAGAGTCTGGCCAGGAGCCAGATTAGGAGGACGAGATTCGAGAGGCTGAGGCTGGACCATCTGAGCCATCAGTTCTTCCTCCAGTAGATGTTCCATCGACACAGGCAGAGCACCTATCTCCTGACACTTCAGCTCCTCCACCACCATCTACAGGACTATCTTTTGAGGAGCATGCTAGAGCATAGTTTACAGAGATCAGAGGTGAGGTGACTCAGCTGCGTAGCGAGGTCGAGCTTCTACGAGCACATACTACCTCGGAGCATGCTGAGATTCGCAGATCCATGGAGGAGGGATTCTCTCGCATTGAGAGTCTGTTGAGATCCCTTATACCTCCGGCAGCCCCTGCTCTTGCACGATCTGATGATGATGATGATGATGATGATGATGATGGCGGCGATCACCAGAGCTACCATGCTGATTCTGCTGAGGATGGTGATCAGGATATTGATAGAGCTACAGAGGTAGTGGGCAGTGACAGCGATAGTGTGGGCGGTGCCGATGCTTATGAGGTGGTCAGTCGAGATCCTCCTACTACACCAGCTCCTGTTACTACCTTGGTTGACTCCACATCGGACCTTATTGTGCCAGCTGATCGTCTTTCACCTCCTTCCACTAGATCTTCTAGGGTTGTACCCGCCTTTGGTCCTTCCGGCCACACTAGGAGTCGTAGAGCTTTAGCCCCTCCTAGGGCATTAGCCACCAGATCTAGGATCAGTGCTCCTTTCAGTCTTGATGTTCCATCTGATGAGGATTAGCCTCATAGATGTCTGTTTTAGCTCTTATTTTGTATGTTTGACTCTGATGATTTATATATGTTTCAGCTATTGCTGATGTCTCAGCAAATTTTGTACTGAAAACTTATTATATATATATATATATATATGTTTCTGTTCAGTACTCTTGGCAAATTTTGTGCTTCACTAAATCAGTTTACTATTCTTTGGCTCGATACTCCTTTATCTTAATATATTTTAGCTCTGATACTCTTTAGCATAATTTTAGCTCTGATACTCTTTAGCATAATTTCAGCTCTGATATCTATGTTATTTGTTTCTCTACTATCTTTTTGTCTCCATGCTCATTGTAAGGGGGAGGTTATTCCCTTTTCTAATGATTGACAAAAAGGGGGAGAACATGTATTGATTTTGATTTTATTGATTTGTTGAGAAAAAGGTGTATTGTATTGATTGTATTGATTTTTCACCTTGCAAGAATCTATGAAGTTTACCTTAATAAGAAGTATCTAATTAAGGGGGAGATTGTTTCTTCCTATCTATGAAGTTTTTGCTTCTATTGTGACTAAAATTCATATTCATAAATTAAATGGTTAAAGTTTGAACTATATTGCCTTTTTACTCAAGGTTTTGTCATCATCAAAAAGGGAGAGATTGATGCAGAATGAATGCTCTGAAACCAAAAATGCTGCAGAACGAATATGTGGAATGCGGAAGCAAATTAAAATTAATATTATATATATATATATATTTTAAGAAGTCGGCTTTGACTCAAAGGAAAGATAAACTAATGTTGAAAGAAACTATATAATAATTGAAAGCACAATTCAAAGAAACTAGATTATCAGAGTATTTCAGAAGTAAAGGATCGCTGGGGATTGAGAAACTCCCAGACCTAGGGTTTCACTCTGAACTTTCAACAGGACAGAACTAAAGAGAAGGGAAGGGTTATGTACCAGGTAGTGATCTTCACAGAGTTTGGTGGAAGGACTCTCTCGAGCAGATTGTTGGATCCTCGGATTCAGATATCTTCATAATGGATCCTCCAATACTGGTCCTTTGGCAGAGTTGGCCTCTCCTGAACTCAGGATCTGGGAAAGAAGAAGAACAAGTTAAGGAACCAGATACTCAATGAAAGGATTTACCAGATAAGAAGAACTTGAAAAACTGATGTTGCTGAAATCCTGATTCTCCTGGATGCTGATATGACTTCCTCTAGGATTTGCTCTGTATTCGAAGTAGCCGATCTGGACCTGGATGCTGGTGGTCGGCCTCTACTTGGAAGAGAGGGGCCGTGAGATGATGAGGTAGATTAGGGTTTGGATGATTGGTGGAATGAAGAAGATGATGGGTGGCTAGGGTTTGGAATTGAAGTGGCTAACCTAGGATTTTGGTAGGGTTTTGGGGTTGGAGATCTCACACCTCCTCAAGGTTCCTAGGGAACCCGGATTTACTCCCTCATGGAGCTCAACACCTGAATACAAGTGCGGAAGAGAGAAACACAAAGTTGCTCACACAGAAATTGATTTCATTCATCATTTCATAAGATAAGTTCAAGTTACAAAAGGGGTCTAATATATAGACCTATAAGAAAAATCAAAACCATACAAGTTTCCATGTGGGACTAATAGGACTAATCTACACTTTAGGCATCAAATTCTCTTCCCTTGGCCAACCAAGACTCCTTCCATGAGTGAGCGGCCCAAAAACTCCAAGAAAACTTGAAAATCAGCTCCAAATGACAGGCTATGGGGGTGTCTCCTAGTATCTCTCCATGAATCAAGGATTTTTCCTTCATGGTTTGGCTCTTTTGGACACCTCCTAGTCTTGCTCCACAAGTTTAGGCTTCTTCTTTTCTTGGATTTGGCACTTTAGGAATCTTTTGGGTGCCTCCTTGATTTTCTCCCAAGACATGCTCTCTTCCCTTTTATAACTTGGATTTTTATAGAACATTATGGGGCACCTCCTTGATCCTCTCTTCAAGAAAAATTCTTGCCATCCTGGCTTGGGTTTATCTGGAAAGAAGTTGACTCCTCCTTGGATTGAGGTATCTTGATGGATTTCTCCCCAAGTGGTGCAAGAAAAAGGGGAACTTACTTCTTATGGTGTGGGGACCAAAGACACTGGATGGAGATGTGGCAGGGAGTGTGGCACCCACTTGTAGCTGGACCATGGAATAAAAAATGTGGCACTCTATGGCAAAGGGAATGGCGCCAACCTAGACCTGGACTTGGACTGAGTCAACATGACTCAACAAAAATTGAAA
Organism: Areca catechu; assembly: GCA_021397845.1. Taxonomy (NCBI): domain Eukaryota; kingdom Viridiplantae; phylum Streptophyta; class Magnoliopsida; order Arecales; family Arecaceae; genus Areca; species Areca catechu. The sequence continues at coordinate 44,090,126 of CM038041.1, read as the reverse complement.
TGACAAAATTACAGACTCAAAATTGGGTTGATCAGGTCAATCCTTATTACAAACCTTAATTTTCTCGGGCAAGGTCAATCAGAGATCCAAATGGAACCCTGACGTCTTCTTCTGATTCTGGTGCCCGCACCAGAGATTGTTGGCTCCACCCAGTGATTTTGATGAATAACAAAACATTGAGTGCATATTGTATTCTAATGAGGATTTCAAGTTGTGAGTTTTCAGGAAGAAAGCACCTCAAAATCCCAAAAACTTATGGTGTATGGAATGTAATGGCACGGAGTAATTCTCACAAATCCGGGCATCCTCTTCATTGAAAAAGGGCTTCTAAATGTTTAAATATTATGTGTTTATGGTGCGGGCACCAGACTCAGAAGAAGACTTCAGAGCTCCATCTGGATCTCTGATTAACCTTGCCCGAAGAATTAGGGTTTTTGGTTTGTAATAAGAGTTGACTAGATCAACTCAATTTAGCTTGAGTCTACATTACCCGTATTTTATTTTGTTGAGTCATGTTGACTCAGTAGTGGACTAGGGTTTCAACCAGGGATGTTACATTTTCTCCCAAGACCAGGCAAGTGGACACCACACTCCCAGCCACACTCCCAGTCCAGGGGGCGCCATATCCACATCCAGCAGCCTTTGGTCCCCACTCCATAGATGGCAACTTCCTTCTTTCATGCACCAGATAAAGAGAAGAGCATAAATCAAGGGGGCGGCCAAGACTTTCCCAAGTGATTCCAAGCAAAGAAGGGAAGAAGTTTTTCTTGGAAGAGAATATCAAGGGGCGCCCATTACCTGCCAAAAACATCTAAAACAAAGATGGAAGAGCCTTGACTTAGGGAGGAAGAAAAGGAGGAGTCCAAAAGAGTTCATCCAAAAGGTGGCGCTCTAATTCTATGCCATCCTAATTTTTGGTATTTTGGCCAACCATATGTAAGGGATTTGCCCTAATTTGGAGATCCCCTCCTTTAGTCCCACATGGAAAAATATGAAACCCTTCTCCCTTGTAAAGCATTATAAATTACATCCCTCTTGTAAGTTGAAATCAAATGAATGAAGAAAATTATTTTTTGCTATTCTCTTGTGTTGAGTGACCTAGGTTTCTCTTCTTCCGCACTATTCTAAGTGTTGAGCTCCGTGAGGGGGTAATCCGGGTTCCATTGGAGCCTTGAGGAGGTGAGAGATCTCCATCTTTATCCAAAACCCTAGGTTAGCCACTTGAAATTCCAAAACCCTAGCCACCCTTCATTATTTTCAATCCATCAAACCCTAGATCCATCCATCTCCCACGGCCTCTCTCTCTCTACAAGTCCAGGCCGTCCACCTTCATCCAGATCCAGTCCGGCAACTTCAGATCCAGAGCAAGTTCCAAGGAAAATCACATCAACATCCAGGAGAATCCAGTTTTCAGCAATTTCAATCTTCAAGTTCATCAACCTGGTAAATCTTTCCCTTGACTCTCTGATTCCATCAATTGTTTTTTTCTCTTCTAGATCTTGAGTTCAGGAGAAGCCAACCAGCCAAAGGACCAGTATTGGAGGATCCATTACGAAGATATCTGAATCCGGGATCCAACAATCTGCTCGGGAGAGTTCCTCCACCAAAATCTGTGAAGATCATTGTCTGGTTAGATAAACCATCTCTTCTCGTTATTTCTGTTCTTTTGAAAGTTCGGAGCGAAACCCTAGGTCTGGGAGTTTCTCAACCCCCAGCGATCCGTTGCTTCTGAACTACTCTGATAATTTAGTTTCCTTAAAATTGTGCTTTCAATTATCATATTAGTATCTTTCAATGTTAGGTTAACTTTTCTTTGATTTGAAGCCAACTTCTACAAACATATAAAAACAACAAAAAAATTAGTTAATCTTAATTTACTTCCGCATCGCATTCCTTTATTTGTTCTGCATCATTTTTGGTATCAGAGCCCAGTCTAGGGTTTCTGATTTGCTTGCTTGCTTGTTTTGATTGTTTTCTCTTTTATTTTGTCTGCTCGAAGTAGACTCCCCAGGACGTCCGGTCCTAGGAACTAAGCGAGGCGCAAGCCTCCTCCTCCCATTCCACGGGGTGTTCCTAGGGCGTGTAGGGGATCCATTGGGTTATAACTTCGTAGCAGGGATTATAAACGGGGAAGACAATCTAGTTGCAGCCCGTAATTGCTCTGTTCTCTAAATTATTTCTCCTTGCATAAAACTCCAAATTGCATGATTTTTGCTTCGTTGAAACCAGTATAATTGAACCTATTTTACATAAGTTTTCTGTGATTTATTAATTTCGGTAAAAATTCTGAGCATTAAAATACAACAACTCTGTTTTTTGTGTTCTGCAATTCAATTCTTTTTGGAGTGATCATCTCATAATTTACTTAAGGGCAATTGAGCATCTAAGATAAGGGGAGGAGTTGATTACCTCTCCTTAGCCCAAAACCACCATCCAATCATTCGAACCTAGACCTAATTTAAAATCAGTTAGACCTAATTTGCCCTAGTGGGCTAGGGACACCAATTGGTCGGGTCTAGGCTAGTGTTGAGTCAGTTTGCCGAGTTATTCTATGTGTGCTTAGCACTCAGTGTCTAGAACGGTGGTTCAGGGATCCATTCCCGAAGGGCTTGTGTGCTGGTCCGCCTACCTGGCCAATCACTGATTGGTGTCTAGGATTGGCAATCAGGGACCTAACACTCCCCTTACACCTGCCTGGCTGAGTCCTGAGTTACTACAGGCTAGCTTGCCACTCTGATTGGGCATCTAGTTTGGACTCTAGGTCTAGTGATCCAGTAGTCGATTTAGTCTAGTCTCATTTTGTGTGCTTGCTTGAATCATCATGTCTACCAGAAACGGAGTGCCATATCAACCTGGTCAAACCCAACCTGATTTAGAGGCCATGATCAGAACTCTTACTGAAAGTATGGCTAAAATGAATCAGGATATGACAAACATTGTGGCCCAGTTTTGCGCACAAATTCATGAGAATCTTACCCAACTTAGGGACTGAGTCCAAGTACTTGAAGAACCTAGACATCGGAATTGGACTCCTGACCCCGATTTTAATGTGGCTCAACCTCACCCACATCAGGAGCCTAGAAGGCCTTTATATAGAGATCCTGAACCTAATCATAGGAGGCCTGACCCAGAGCCTGAAGATAGAGATGATAGGTTCATCAGGAACATCAAATTAGATGCACCCACTTTTGATGGTAGTCTGAACCCTAAGGTGTATTCTGATTGGGAGGGTGAGATGGACCAATACTTTGAGTGGTATGCTATGTCTGAGGAGAGGAAATACAAGTTTGCCAAGATGAAATTAGTGCGTCAAGCTAGGTTATACTGGGGGAACATTGAGCTAACCACTAGGAGACGGAATGTTGAGCCCATAACCACTTGGCAGGGTATGAAAGAAAAACTGAAAGATAAATACCTACCCATTTCATACCAGCAAAACCTGTTAGACCAATGGCAAAACCTGAAACAAGGAAACCGATCTGTCTCAGACTACATAGCTACTTTTGATGAATACCTAATGAGATGTGATGTGAGTGAAGCCCACGAAGTCACTTTGTCTAGATTTAGGGCTGGACTGAGGGAAGATATCAAGAGAGAACTATTTCTGAGAGAGGTTACTGATCTAGACCAAGCCTACCAGATTGCACTGAACACTAAGAAATTTCAGAGAGGACCTACACCTTCTAGGGTTAGTGCCCCAATCCCAAGGAATGGACCTAGCCAAGTTATCCCTAGTAAACCTTTTAAGGATACTTCTACCCCTAGGCCCATGGACAAAGGTAAGGCACCTGACACCCAGAGAACCCCTAGTTCAAATATCACCTGTTTTAAGTGTCAGAAACCAGGTCATATTTCCAGTCAGTGTACTGCCATAGCCTGTTTCAAGTGTCAAAAGGTAGGTCATGTTGCTAGCCAGTGCCCACGTAGATCCCTTTACATAGAAGAGGGAGAGAATGATAATTCCGAGCCCAGTGAGAAATTTGAAGAAGAAGTTTATGAGGCCAGAATGAATTTGGTTGAGGAGTATGAAGGAGAGGAGGAACCCAATGAATCTGACCAATTAGGAGTTGTAAGATGCATCCTATCCCAGAATCTAGTTCAAGAGGATTGGCGTAGGACTAACATCCTACAGACTTTTCTTAAATTAGGGGATAAGGTATGTAAGATCATCATAGATAGTGGGAGCTGTGTAAATGCCATCTCTACTAGCACTGTCAAGATGTTAGGCTTAATCCCAGTTCCCCATCCCAACCCCTATAAGGTTTCTTGGGTAGATTCTACATCCATACCCATCCAGTCTAGATGTCAAGTCCAAATCCAAATGCAATCTTATCACGAAAAGATTTGGTGCGATGTCTTACCCATGGGGGTAAGCAGTATAATTCTCGGAAGACCTTGGTTGTATGATCATGATGCCACCCTCTTAGGAAAATCCAATACTTGTGTCTTTAGTTTCAATGGGAAGAAGATTACGATCCATTCAGTTCCCCCTAAGGACAAGGTAACTAAAGGAGCCGGTAAGGTTAAGGAGATGAAAACTGGAGTGAACCTAATCAGTGCTAAGGATCCAGAACAAGAAATTCATAGTGGTTCACCCATCTGGATGTTGACTGCTAAGGAACTTAGAACTTCAGAACCCTCAGAGCCTCCTCAAGAAGTTAAACCTGTGTTAAAAGAATTTGAGGATGTCTTTCCCGAGGATTTGCCAGACCACCTTCCACCTCTTAGGGATATCCAGCATGCCATAGATCTAATCCCAGGAGCGACTTTGCCCAACTTGCCCCATTACAGGATGAATCCATCTGAGCATGAAGAACTGCAAAAGCAGGTTGGAGAATTATTGAGGAAGGGGTTTATTAGAGAAAGTCTTAGCCCTTGTGCAGTCCCAGCCTTACTGACCCCAAAGAAAGATGGCACATGGAGGATGTGTGTTGACAGTCGTGCCATCAATAAAATTACAATCAAATATAGGTTTCCCATCCCTAGACTAGATGACATGCTTGATATGATGGCTGGTGCAATGGTTTTTTCTAAGATTGATCTCAAAAGCGGCTATCATCAGGTTAGGATTAGACCCGGGGATGAATGGAAAACTGCTTTCAAAACTAAGGATGGTCTTTATGAATGGGTTGTTATGCCTTTTGGGTTGTCCAATGCCCCTAGTACTTTCATGAGAATTATGACCCAGGTACTTAGAGCTTTCATAGGAAAATTTGTGGTGGTCTATTTTGATGACATCCTGATCTATAGTAAGACCCCAGCAGATCACCTAGGCCACCTTAGAGCAGTCTGCCAAGTTTTGAGGAATGATAGACTCTACGGTAATCTTAAGAAGTGTGAATTCATGACTAGTAGAGTTATCTTTCTTGGTTTTGTAGTAACCCCTGACGGCGTGGCGGCCGATCCTGAGAAGATTAGGTCCATAGTAGACTGGCCAGAGCCAACCAATGTGCATGAAGTTAGAAGTTTCCACGGCTTGGCTACCTTCTATAGGCGATTCATCAAGGGGTTTAGTACTTTAGCTGCTCCTATCACTGATTGTATTAGGAAGGGAGAATTTCATTGGACTAAGTCAGCCCATAAAGCCTTCCTAGATCTTAAGGATAAAATGACCCAGGCACCCATTCTGAGATTACCCGATTTTTCTAAAGTATTTGAGGTTGCCTGTGATGCTTCAGGTGTAGGAATAGGTGGAGTCCTAAGCCAAGAGAATCATCCCATAGCATTCTTTAGTGAAAAACTTAATGATGCTAAGCTTAGGTATTCTACCTATGATAAGGAATTTTATGCGGTGGTGCAAGCTTTGCGTTACTGGAGACATTATTTGCTACCGCAGGAATTTGTACTATTTTCGGACCATGAGGCTCTTAGATTTCTGAACTCCCAAAAGAAGCTTAACCCTAGGCATGCTAAGTGGGTAGAATATATCCAGTCCTATACTTTTGTCCTGAAACATAAGGCTGGAGTTGAGAATAAGGTAGCTGATGCCCTTAGTCGCCGATCTCTGTTATTAACTTTTGTTAGAACTGTGGTCATAGGGTTTGAGCAAATCAAAGAGGAATATGAGTCTTGTCCGGATTTCACAACTGTGTATCAGGATCTAGTTCAAGGACCATCTAGTAATCACCAGGATTATACCCTTGTAGATGGTTTTTTGTTCTTCAAAAATAGGCTTTGCATCCCTAGAATTTCTCTTAGGGAATTTTTGATTTGGGAAATCCATGCTGGAGGTTTAGCCGGCCATTTTGGAAAAGACAAGACCATTCTAGCTATTGAAGACCACTTTTTCTGGCCTAGCTTGAAAAGGGATGTAGCTAATATTGTAGCTAGATGTCGAACCTGCGCTGTTGCCAAACAGCGAAAATAAAATATTGGCCTTTATACCCCACTCCCTGTCCCAGATCGTCCTTGGCAAGATGTGAGTATAAATTTTGTGTTAGGTTTACCTAAGACCCAGAGGAGACATGATTCTATCTGTGTCGACCGATTCTCTAAAATGGCCCACTTCTTGCCTTGTTCCCAAACCTTTGATGCGTCTAAGGTAGCCACACTTTTCTTCAATGAGATAGTAAGACTCCATGGCCTACCTAAGACAATCGTTTCAGATAGGGATGTCCGGTTCACCAGTTACTTTTGGAAGACCCTTTGGCATAAGTTAGGGACAAAACTTAAGTTTTCAACTGCCTATCATCCCCAAACTGATGGCCAAACTGAAGTAGTGAACCGTAGCCTAGGAAATCTGCTGAGATGTCTTGTTGGTGAAAACACCAGAAATTGGGATTTATACCTACCAAGGGCAGAATTTGCGTACAATGACTCGGTCAATAGGTCTACGGGTAAGAGTCCATTTGAAATTGTACATGGGTACAAACCTCACACACCTCTTGACCTAGTCCCTTTACCTGTCCACACTCGAGTCTCCGAGTCTGCTGAGAATTTTGTACAGCATGTAAAAGACTTGCATAAAGAAATTCATGCCAAAATAAATTTAAGTAATGAAACTTATAAGAAGTTGGCTGATACTCAAAGGCGAGTCAAATCTTTTGTTGAGGGAGACTATGTGATGATTAGGTTAAGGCCTGAACGGTTTCCTCCTGGAACCATTAGAAAGTTACATGCTAGGGGAGTTGGACCATTTAGAGTGGTAAAGAGAGTAGGATCCAATGCCTATGTGCTCGAGTTGCCTCCAAAACTAGGCATTAGCTCTACTTTCAACATTACAGACTTAGTAGAGTACAGGGAGCCAGCTGTGATTCCTAGTGAGCCTTTTGAGCCTAACCCTATCATTGAGAGTGATCCCGACCCTGTGTGTCCACCAACAAACTGGCCTGTGAGGAAAGAGCATATTGAAAAGATCCTGGATGATCAGGTTATCTCTACTCGTAATCGAGGATACCAAAGGTACCTGGTCCACTGGCAAGGAAGGCCAGATTCTGATGACTCTTGGATCTCCGAGAAGAATTACAAGAATTGGACCCAGACCTCTTGGAGAGATACCAGAGCCAGCTTGATCCATACTCGACAGGGTCGAGTTCCTCCCACCCTGGGAGAATTGGTGCGGGCACCAGACTCAGAAGAAGACTTCAGAGCTCCATCTGGATCTCTGATTAACCTTGCCCGAAGAATTAGGGTTTTTGGTTTGTAATAAGAGTTGACTAGATCAACTCAATTTAGCTTGAGTCTACATTACCTGCATTTTATTTTGTTGAGTCATGTTGACTCAGTAGTGGACTAGGGTTTCAACCAGGGATGTTACATTTTCTCCCAAGACCAGGCAAGTGGACACCACACTCCCAGCCACACTCCCAGTCCAGGGGGCGCCATATCCACATCCAGCAGCCTTTGGTCCCCACTCCACAGATGGCAACTTCCTTCTTTCATGCACCAGATAAGAGAAGAGCACAAATCAAGGGGGCGGCCAAGACTTTCCCAAGTGATTCCAAGCAAAGAAGGGAAGAAGTTTTTCTTGGAAGAGAATATCAAGGGGCGCCCATTACCTGCCAAAAACATCTAAAACAAAGATGGAAGAGCCTTGACTTAGGGAGGAAGAAAAGGAGGAGTCCAAAAGAGTTCAACCAGGAAAGGAAGAAAATTTTCTTGAAAAATTCCAAGCAAGGTGGCGCCATCTACCTGCCATTTATAATCCAAATCCTAATTTTTGGTATTTTGGCCAACCATATGTAAGGGATTTGCCCTAATTTGGAGATCCCCTCCTTTAGTCCCACATGGGAAAATATGAAACCCTTCTCCCTTGTAAAGCATTATAAATTACATCCCTCTTGTAAGTTGAAATCAAATGAATGAAGAAAATTATTTTTTGCTATTCTCTTGTGTTGAGTGACCTAGGTTTCTCTTCTTCCGCACTATTCTAAGTGTTGAGCTCCGTGAGGGGGTAATCCGGGTTCCATTGGAGCCTTGAGGAGGTGAGAGATCTCCATCTTTATCCAAAACCCTAGGTTAGCCACTTGAAATTCCAAAACCCTAGCCACCCTTCATTATTTTCAATCCATCAAACCCTAGATCCATCCATCTCCCACGGCCTCTCTCTCTCTACAAGTCCAGGCCGTCCACCTTCATCCAGATCCAGTCCAGCAACTTCAGATCCAGAGCAAGTTCCAAGGAAAATCACATCAACATCCAGGAGAATCCAGTTTTCAGCAATTTCAATCTTCAAGTTCATCAACCTGGTAAATCTTTCCCTTGACTCTCTGATTCCATCAATTATTTTTCTTCTCTTCTAGATCTTGAGTTCAGGAGAAGCCAACCGGCCAAAGGACCAGTATTGGAGGATCCATTACGAAGATATCTGAATCCGGGATCCAACAATCTGCTCGGGAGAGTTCCTCCACCAAAATCTGTGAAGATCATTGTCTGGTTAGATAAACCATATCTTCTCGTTATTTCTGTTCTTTTGAAAGTTCGGAGCGAAACCCTAGGTCTGGGAGTTTCTCAACCCCCAGCGATCCGTTGCTTCTGAACTACTCTGATAATTTAGTTTCCTTAAAATTGTGCTTTCAATTATCATATTAGTATCTTTCAATGTTAGGTTAACTTTTCTTTGATTTGAAGCCAACTTCTACAAACATATAAAAACAACAAAAAAATTAGTTAATCTTAATTTACTTCCGCATCGCATTCCTTTATTTGTTCTGCATCAGTTTATGTATTCATGAATTTTATTTTTGTTTTCGAGGCATTTACACTTGAATCTGAATGTTTTCAGTCTCAAGTGTCGACACCTGGACAGTCAAGTGTCGACACTTCAGCATTTGGCATGGACAAAAATCCCTGGCACGCCAAGTGTCGGCACCTATATTCAAGTGTCGACACTTGTCGGCACCTATATTCAAGTGTCGACACCAAGTGTCGACACTTAGGTTCCAAGTGTCGACTCAAGGCCTGAGATTTTTGAAAATACAGAACTTTATATTGTTGAGAATTTTTATATCAAGTATCGACACCTGTGCATCAAGTGTCAACACCTGAATGTTCAAGTGTCGACACCCAGAAATCAAGTGTCGACACCTGACAGCCAAGTGTCGACACTTCCAGCCTGACAGCTCTAACGTATCTATTTTTCTGGCTTGCAGAACTTGCTTTTCAAGCTCCAAATGGCTATTTCCAAGGTACCAACGGTCACAAACCATTTTTGGGAAGGTTTTTGGTGTATTTAAGCTCCACCAACCTCATTTTAAAAGAAGAGAAGTGAAGAAAAGTGTATTCAAGTGCATTGAAGTCTACTCAAAAGCCATAAAGCTAATATTCTCTCCAAACTTCACATCAAAAGCCTCTTCTAGCTTGATTCCATTGAAAAGCCTACAAGCTCATCCTTGCTTCATTCCAAAAAGAGGCACATTGAAGGAGATTCCAAGGAAGAGTGAAGGAAAAACATCCACTTGAGCTTCAAAGATTCCAATCTACTCTTGAAGAGAGTTTGTTGTATTTTAAATTACATTTCTGTTTTATTGAGATTTGACCTTGCTTTTAAGGGTGTCTTGAAAGAAGGTTATTGTAGTTTGTTGGTGAGCCAAAGGGTTAAAACCAACTAGGGTTAACTTGTGAGCCCGAAGACAAAACAAGTGTTGAGGTTTGTTGGTAAGCCTAAGTGACAAAACCAACTTAGGTTTTGACTTGTGAGCCTTGTGAAAAACAGGTCGACTGTAATCTAGTGTGGATTATAGTGAAATTCCCAAGGGTGGCTTGGGGAGTGGATGTAGGTTCTAGGTTTGCACCGAACCACTATAAACCTTGTGTTTGTGTGTGATTACTCTCTTCCTCTCTTGCTCTTTAATTATTGCTAGTATCTTGCATTGAGTTTTTCATTATTCACTAGCACCACTTGCCTCTCACATTATTGTCTTAAATTTTTAAAAGACCCAATTCACCCCCCTCTTGGGCTCCATTTCTGGGCAACAAGTCATTATTCAATACATGTTCTCTTATAAAATGGTGCCTAATTTCAATATGCTTGGTTCGTGAATGTTGAACTGGATTTTTTGTCAAATTAATGGCAGTTATGTTATCATATTTGATTAGAATTTTAAATAGTGTAACACCAAAGTCTTCTAGTTGTTGTTTAATCCATAACATTTGAGCATAACAACTACCAGTAGCAACATACTCTACCTCAGCAATGGACAATGCTATGGAGTTTTGCTTCTCATAGTGCCATGAAATTAAATTCAATCCTAGAAATTGGCATGTACCACTAGTGCTCTTTCTATCAATTTTGCAACCAACATAGTCAGCATCAGAAAAACCAATTAAATTCAAAGATGATTCTTTAGAATACCAAAGACCTAAATTACTTGTACCTTTCAAGTATTTGAGAATTCTTTTAACAGCAAGCATATGTGTTTCTTTAGGATTGCATTGATATCTAACACAAACACATACACTATACAAGATATCAGGTCAACTGGCTATCAAATATAAAAGGGATTCGATCATACCTCTATAAAGCTTTTGGTCAATATTGGATCCACTTTCATCTTTGTCTAGTCTGTAGGTAGTGCTTATGGGTGTGTTAGCCTCTTTGCTTATTTCCATGCCAAATTTCTTGATTATCTCTTTGATGTACTTGGCTTGGTTTATAAAGATTCCTCCTTCATTTATTTGACTTGTAATCCAAGGAAGTAGTTGAGCTCATCCATAAGGCTCATTTCAAACTCACACTGTATCAGCTCAGCAAAATCTCCACAAAGATTTTCATTAGTTGCACCAAATATAATATCATCAACGTAAATTTGTACAACTAACATATCATTTCCTTTGTTTTTAATAAAAAGGGTTTTGTCAACATTTCCTCTTTTGAAATCATTTTCAAGTAAAAATTTGCTCAATCTATCATACCAGGCCCTAGGTGCTTGTTTCAAACAATATAAAGCTATGTTCAATTTAAATACATGATTTGGAAAAGCATGATTTTCAAAACCTAGTAGCTGTTATACAAAAACTTGTTCAGAAATAAATCCATTTAAGAAAGCACTTTTGACATCCATTTGAAAAAGTTTAAAGTTCATGTAGCAAGCAAATACAATAAGTAATCTAATGGCCTCAAGTCTTGCTATAGGAGTATAAGTTTCATCAAAATCAATACCCTCTTCTTGATTTTACCCTTTTGCTACCAACCTTGCTTTATTCCTTATAACCTTACCATTTTCATCTAGTTTGTTCCTATAGACCCATTTGGTTCCTATGATTGGGTGGTCTGTAGGTCTACTAACTAGTGTCCAAACGTTATTCCTTTCAAACTGGTTTAATTCATCATGCATGGCCATCATCCAGTTATGATCAGTTTCAGCCTCTTCTAAATTATGTGGTTCAGTTTGAAAGACAAAGGCTAGGTAGTCATGTGCATCTCTATGTGCTAACTTAGTCCTAACACCATGAGAAGGATCATCAATAATTAAATCTTTAGGATGTGAAGTTATATACCTCCATTTCTTTGGTAAATCAGTATGATCCTTGCTTACCATTTCACTTCCATGTTGCGTTGGCTTGTCTTGAATGCTTAGATCTTCCATTTTCTTTTGTAGAGTACCTGCATCATTATCTATGCACTCATCTTTTTTAGATGGTGAGGGGTTAGCTTCATCAAAAACAACATGAATTGACTCTTCTACAGTAAGAGTCCTCTTGTTAAACACTCTATATGCTTTGCTATGTAAGGAATAACCAAGGAACATAGATTTATCAGATTTTGCATCAAACTTTCCTAGGTTATCTTTTTCATTATTTAACATAAAGCATTTACACCCAAAAATAAAAGTAATTGATATTTGGTTTTCTTCCATTCCAAAGCTCATAGGAGGTTTTCTTTGAAATTGGTCGTATCACCGCTTCTGCCCAAAAGTACTTTGAAAGATTGCATTCACACAATATTGTTCGGGCCATTTTTTTCGAAGTCTTATTTTTCCTCTCTACAACATCATTTTGTTGTGTTGTTCTAGGAGCGGAGAAGTTATGATCAATGCCATTTTCAGTGTAATATTCATCAAAAAATTGATTTTAAAACTCAGTTCCATGATCACTTCTTATTGAAATAACAGAAAGATTTTTCTCATTTGAAACTTTCTTATGAAATTTTCTAAATACATCAAAAGTTTCATCTTTATGTGCAATAAATAATACCCATGTGAATCTAAAAAAGTCATCTACAATCACAAGGCCATATTTCATACTTCCTAGGCTTGTAGTCCTAGTTGGTCCAAATAAGTCCATGTGAAGTAGCTCAAAGGGTCTGGTTGTTGAAATAACATTTTTTGATTTAAAACTCTCCCTAGTTGTTTGCCTAATTGACAAGCATCACATATATAATCAAGATCAACTTTAAAATGTAGCAAACCTCTAACTAGATTCTTTGAGATTAATTTGACAATTGTATGCATGCTAGCATGACCTAATTGTCTATGCCATAATAAACATGACTCATTGGTTTTAGCATTCATTGCTACTAGATTGGAACTACTAGACATTTTTAGATCATTTAGATCTACCACATAGATATTTTCAAGTCTATGGCTAATGAATTTGTTGCTAGAATCAAGAGAGTTAGTTACTATACACAGATGATTCAAAGATAACTTTGAAGCTTTTATCACATAATTGACTAATTATGCTTCAATTTATTTACTAGCAGTACATCTTCAATGAAAGTACAGGGGGTTATTTTGATCTTACTGATTCTGATTATTCTTCCCTTGTCATTATCTCCAAATGTAACCAATCCTCCTTGTTTCATTTGTAGGGTGATAAACTGTTCCTTGTCACCCGTCATATGTCTTGAACAGCCGCTATCAAGATACCATCTTTTCTTTAACTTTTGGATTGCAAGACAATCCTGCAAAATAATCAAGGAGTAATTTTAGGTATCCAAGCTAACTTGGATCCTTTCGGGTTAGCAAAATTGGTTCCCTTTAGAACCCAAACAGTTCTATATTTCAATGCACCAATCATGAAATTTTTCAAAGAATTGCATTGATAAGATTTATGTCCAAATCTAAGACATGCATGACAAACAATTTTATCATTTTTGAATGATGCATGCTTTGAAGCTTTAAAAGATGCAGAAATAGAAATACTTGGTTTGAAGGATTTTTTCATAGAATTCTTGGAAAAATATTTCAAGCATTTGAAATAGAATTTGATGGAAAAGCTTTTTCAAGTTTAACATTTGAAGTTAAAGCTTTTGAAGATACAAATTTTGTTGCTGAAATTCCTTTAGCATTTAAAGCATTAAATCCAATTATAGCTTTACTTCTTGAATCCTTTTGTTCTTTCAAAATTAGCTCAAGCTTGTTAGAACTCAAAGTAAGTTTTTCTACTAAAGGCTTAAGCTTCTCAACCTCCTTTTTTAAATCAATATTTTCGACAACTAAAATTCTGTTTGTCTCATTTAAAGCATTTTTTTCATTATTCAAAATAATAACATTTTCAGAAAAGTTATTCAATTCTTTTTGCAAAATGTTATTCTTTTCAAAAACCTCATCCTTGTCTGTCAATAAAACATCATTTTGTTTCTTCAAGGATTTAATTTTAACCCCAGCTTTCTTGAATTCGATAAGTAAATCATAAAATGCAGAATTTAATTCATCATATGTAAATTCAGTTTGAAGCTCAGGAGATGATACCTCATTTTCAAGACCCATCAGACATAGATTTGCAGATTTCGTGGTCTCTTCTTATTTAGTAGATAAGGACGCTTCGCTGTCGGTCCACGTCGCTACCATAGCTTTCTTTTTTTTTTTCTTACAGCCCTTTTTCAGTAATGGACAATCTGGTCGGATGTGCCCTAGTGTTTTGCATTCATAACAGGTGGGCACTTCTTTTTTTTTTCTCCTTTTCCTTGTCCTTCTCCTTACCGAAATCTTTGTTCTTATGGAATTTTCTGAAGTGTCTTCCTTTTCTTCTTCCAAAGAACCTTCTAAATTTCCTGACGACCATGGCAACATCTTCATCTTCCATGTCGCTTTCAGTAGAGGAGCTTTCTTCTTTCGATTCTTCATCTTTTCTAGAATCTATAGCAGCTTTGAAGGCGATTGATTTCTTCTTCTTTTGATCATCTTCAGTTCAGTGCTGCATGGTCAATTCATGTGTGATGAGAGATTCTAGCAGTTCATCCAGTAATAAGATATTCAAATATTTTGCTTCTTAGATAGCAGTCACTTTCAGACCCCATTTATCCGGAAGAGATCTCAGAATCTTTTGTACTAGATCTGCATTAGTATACACCCTGTCAAGACTTTTTAAGCCGTTAATAATATTAGTGAAACGAGAAAACATAGCAGAGATTGTTTCATTCGGTTCCATCTTAAATAGTTCATAACTTTGTACAAGAAGATTAATTTTAGAAGACTTCACTTGAGAAGTTCTTTCATGGGTCATCTCAAGTTTTTCCCAAATTTCCTTCGCTGAAGAGCAAATGGAAATTCGATTAAACTCGTTTGAATCCAAAGCACAGTAAAGCAAGTTCATTGCTTTGGCATTCAATTTTCCTAATTTTATGTCATGTTCATCCCAGTCCTCTTCAGGCTTAGGGACATCCATGCCATCAACTTTGATCATGGAGATACTTGGCCCTTTAAGAATGACCTTCCATAATTGAAAATCAATTGCTTGAATATAGATTTTCATTCGTGCTTTTTAATATGCATAATTTGTGCCAGTAAAAAGTGGAGGTCTATTAGTTGATTGGCCTTCTGCCAAGGACGTACTCATTGAATGAGCCATCAATCTTCACTCTAATGTATTCAGAGACACTGCTCTGATACCAGTTGTTGCCCAGGTGGCTATCCAAGAGGGGGGTGAATTGGAAATTTAAAAATTTAAAGCAAGTAATGTGCAATTAAAAATTCCTTAGAAGGTGTTAGGTGCTGTGACAAAGTTATAAATTGCAGAAGCTAAAAAGGAGTAAAGAAGCACAACACAAACACACCAAATTTATAGTGGTTCAGAGCAACCCAGCTCCTACGTCCACTATCCAAGATACCACTTGGGATTTCCACTATATTCATACCCGAATACAGTAGGATTGTTTTATAGGATCACAATCCAAAACCTCTACACTTTGATTTTATGGGATCCCAAAGAAAACCCAACACCCTTTGATTTTAACAGGCTCACCAAAGAAACCCAACTTGGTTTTACCAGGATCACCAAGAACCCAACACTTGGTTTTTATGAAGGCTCACCAAGAACCTATTTGGTTTTTTAACCGGGCTCACCAATAACCCAACAATTCAAAAACTAAATTAAAATAAATGCAACAAAAATGACAAACTCAATTTATCGGATAGTTGCTGGTGCAGCTTGATGGAAGTCCACTTGAATGCACTTGAATAGGCTTTAATTGCTTCAGTGGTTTCTTCCCAAAGTTGCTTCAAGCTTCATATCATAGTTGGTGAAGACTTGAAGACTAGCTTGAATTCTCTTATGCTCTTTTGCTGTTGGTAGGTAGAATATTCAATGAAGCTCTCTTAACTTTGAAGAACTTTTCAAAAACTTGTCGAGAATTATCTTTTGGATATTCAAATCCTTCAAATATAAGGTCTTCTGTCACTCCAAGGTAGTTAGAGATGTTTTTGACTGTTGGGATGTGACTTGTGACCGTTGGAGCACTTTTTGGTATTAAAAAATAAATTCTAGAACTAGCCGTTAGATACCTGGAAACGATATTCGAGTCGGCTCAGATTCCTTCGAGTCGGCTCGGATCCTTCGAGTCGATAGGTCGAGTCACCAAATCTTCAGTACAGTCGGCTCTTTGTCTTAGGATGCAAAACATCACTCTAGACGAGTCAACTTTTGTTAGCTCGGGTCGGCTCGAACTTGAATCTTTGAAAAACTTGAACTCGAGGAGTCAGCTCTTTTCAGCTTGGGTCGGCTCTTCTTCTCAGGTTCAAAAAACCTTACTCTGGAAGAGTCGGCTTGATGTAGTTTGAGTTAGCTCGCTTTCTCAGGTCTTCAAAATTAGGTCTGGCAGAGTCGGCTCTTTCTGGTTCGGGTCAGCTCGCTTAGCTGTTCTCAGAAATCTTCAAAAATGGGACTCTGGAGGAGTCGGCTTGGACTGATTTCAATCAACTCGGATTCACTGGAGTCGGCTTGGATTGCTGCATTCTAGAATCCTTGTTGTGTGCCAGTAATCGGAGTCGGCTCTTCAACAAGTTGGGTCGGCTCGAGTATCTTCTTCAGGATTTTTACATTTGAACTTAAAGAAAAACTCTTACCAACTCTTTACATTTTCAAGCATACCAACTAAAAACTAATTTCAAGGCGCGCACACACACAGAAGTAACCCTTTTCACATGATTTTTTCCTAGCTTTTTTATTGGGTTCTTCTTTACAAAAACATTTTACAACACAACTTAAACAAGAAAACAGAGGTGTAGGAGTTGAAGTTTGAACATTTAATCCATCCTACAAAAACTTATAAAATATTTGAAGAGTTGTCAGAAACAAATATACATGCTCCAATGTTTGGTTATCATCAAAATCACTTATGGGGTCAACAAATCAAAATCAAGTGAAATCTTATAATCACAAGTTTAATCATGATAACATGAAATTCATCAACATCAAAAAGTTCATGATCATAACCAATGACTATAGGTCTAAACTTGATTCTAATTAAACATTTAAAATAATTTTCAAAGTAATTGATACAACATTTTTTACAAATATTCAACTATATTTTTAATTATGGAAGGAAATATTTAGAATTTACCAATATGTATAATCCTTTTTTTATCATTTAGTCCAAAATGTAGCTTGTCCACTCTATGTATTTTCTTGTACAGCAACTATTCAAGTATAATCCTTTCTTCTTATTGGGCTGCAAGGCATTTCTGTAAAACATACTAAGTAGACAATTTTGGTACCCAAACTTTCTTGGGTCATTTAGGATTAGTAATTATGGTTCCTTTTGAAACCCAAATTTTTCTTAATCTACAAGGATATACATTAAATCCAAATTTTTCATAATTAAAGCATGCAATATTGGAAGAAGTAGCAACAAAAAAATTCTTATATTTTCACTCAAGATTTTTGTTTTTCTTTAAAAGCTCATCATTTGATACAAAAATCTTGGACATTGTTAGAATTTTTATTTCATTCAATAAAACAGTTTTCTCATTTGAAAATTTATTGCATAAATCTTTCAAATCAAAATTTTCTTTTTCTATTTTTTTTTATTTAGAAAGATTATTCTTATATTTTCTAAAATATCAACCTTTATATTTAAATGATATTTTTATTGACAAGATTGGTATTTTCAAGAGAAAAAGAATCTACATGTCTTTTTAATTTCTTGTGCTTAATTTTTAATACTTTGTATTCATGCACAAGATCATTAAATGCATCAGGTAAATCATCAAAGGTAAAATCATATTCATTTTTAGAACATATCTCTTCCTTATTTGTCATGAAGCAAAGATGGACAACTTCTTGTTCATTATCCGAACTTGAATCTTTACTATCGCTCCAAGTTGCCATCATTGCATTGAATTTCTTTTTGACCTTGAGGGCTATTATCTTTTTGTTCTCTTGATTAGCAACCACTTCTTTATGCCATAAATTCAATTCATGGATCATGAGTGAACCAATAAGCTCCTCCAAAGGTAGGGTATCAATATCTTTGGCTTCTTGGATCGTCGTTACCTTTGGATCCTATGATCTTGGCAAAGATCTGAGAATTTTATTAACCAAATCAATATAGTATAGACTTTGCCAAGATTTTTCAATTCATTAACAATAGTCATGAATCTAGTATACATATCAGATATAGATTCAAAATGTAGCATTTTAAATATTTCAAAAGAATGAACAAGCATATTAATTTTAGTACTTTTTACTTGAAGAGTACCCTCATGAGTAATTTTAAGTGTGTCCTATATCTCCTTCGCCGATGTGCATATGGAGATCCTATTGAATTCATTAGAGTCCAATGTACAATAAAGCAAGTTCATTGCTTTAGTATTAATTTCAGATTGCTTAATATTATATTCATTCCAATCCTCTTTGATCTTTGGAATGAAAATGCCATTAACTAAAATGGAAGGAATATGAGGATCATTAACTATAACTTTCCAAAGATAATAACTAATAGATTGAATATAGTGAAGGTGAAAAGCACCTACACCTAGCATACAATATGCAAGAAAAGAGGGTAGAAAGATATGCATTTTAAAATATTTTTAAAACATGCACAGTGTAAGGCTTGATAGATATATCAAAATGATCTACCGATCTGCCCGCAACAGGAACTAGCATAAAGATCTAGCATGCATATAACATCAAAAGCAAGAGAATATATATAAAAGTACCTTTATATCTCTGAGAGAAGCAGTGGAAGTGCTGTGAGAAGGAAGAGGGTGCTCGAGCCACACACACACATCTGGCCTCTATAGGAAATCCATACCTGGGCTCAACTCTGATCAACTCCCTCCAAGTACTAGCTCTTCAGGATCCTTGGTTGATCTTCTTTTTCCACGAAGACTAGGATGAGAGCAGGAACCCCTTCCCAAAATCTCTCTTTCCAAGACCTAGCTAGAGTGCTAGGTTACTCACTCCCAATCCCAAAACCTCTCATAGCCCTTCTCTATTTCCTCTCTCAAAGCTTTTCTCTCCAAAACTGGATTAACCATTGGTAGCCCCTGAAAATGATGTTCATTTGTAGAGGCAGCAGGGAGAGGAAGAAAGAAGAAGGAGAAGAGATGAGGGGAGAGAATGGGGGAGAAGATCAAGGTCATACCAAATGGGTCCAACCCAAAGAGGAAAGTATGACCTTCATACCATAAACCTTGGAGCCAAAATTGGTTTGAATTCGAAATTCAAACAAGGTCAAAACTTGTCCAAAATTCTCCCACGAAATCTTTCCAGAATTTAGTTTACACAGGAAGTGTCGACACTCGAAAATTGCCAAGTGTCGATACTTCACCAAGTGTCGACACCTACAAAATTCAAGTGTTGATACTTGGAACAATGTCAATCATATTGACTTCCAGTGATGGCAAATGATTCTCAATCATCAATTAGCCACAAGATCAGATAGAAATCTTCTATGGTGTGTGACCCCATTGGTTCGAATACTAAGCCGATAGCACTGGAATATTTTCAATACCAGTCAAAGTCCTCATCTAGCAATGATACCTGACGTCCGGATAGGTCGAAGATGCAGAGCACCTCACAAGAACCTCTGGCATATGGTTGCTGTATAATCCATCTCTTTGACCTCATAATGCTCAGGATGACTTAGGGTTCGACTGCCAACCCTAATTTGGTTTATCTAGATCATGTCTCAACCTCACAAGTTCTATGACTCCTTACAAGAACTATCCTGGCCAAGGTTTTGCTGAATTGAGACATAATGAGTCATTCACTCCAAACTATTTGGAGAGGTCAATTCCATCTTGATCCACCACCGCTTCACAAGTACTTGACTGCACCCAGAGACCATCCATCACTGGATTAGAATCCAGGTAGTCCAGCACCAAAGTATAGTGAGTTGCTTGCAAGCTGCCATGGTGACCTCAGGTCCGAGGGACACATATACCCATATCCCTTCGCGAGCAACTCTTTGGCAGAAGGGAGCTCCGTAGATGGTCACGTTTAGTGAAATGTCATACACTTCAATTGCATGTCATACCAGTGTCTCCACACTCCTTGGTTAAGAGGACAACCAACAAATGTAACATATAACAACCTACACTTGATATATTATCGTCCTATAACAATGTATCATTTGGTTGTGAACCATTTTAAGAACTACTCGATATATCCTTTATATATCAAATAATATAGTTCTAAGGACTCCATCATACAAGAGTTTATTTCAGGAAAATGTAAATATGATGAACAACAAAAAATAACTTTTGTTTATTAAAGAATTCATATATAAAATACAAGATATCACAACCGTCTATAGCCTAGATGATTGGCTTTGGGATATAATTTCCAACAACTCCCACTAGGAATAAAACTAATCGATACAGAATCTCATTTCCATTTTCCATTTACAACAGTTGAACTCTTGAACTCTAACGACTTTAGTGAAGGGGTCAGCCAGGTTATCGTTTTCATTGATCTTCTGAAGGTCAATGTCACCTCATTCCACGATCTCTCGTACAAGGTGATAGCACCGCAGAATATGCTTTGTACGATGATGAGACTTCGGCTCTTTGGCTTGAGCAATGACTCCAGTGTTGTCACAGTACACTAGAATAGGACAATCAAGGAAAGGTGGCACTCCCAGCTCGCTAAGGAGCTTCTGCAACCATATAGCTTCCTTCGCTGCATCTAATGCTGCAATGTACTCTACTTCGTATACTGAGTCCGCTACAGTAGGCTGCTTGGAACTTTTCCTGCAGACAGCTCCTCTATTTAGGGTAAAGATAAAACCTGACACACTCTTGCTATCATCTTTATCTGACTGGAAACTGGAGTTAGTATACCCCACAAGTTTCAAGTCAGATTCTCCATAAATGAGCCATTGGTCCTTAGTATTTCATGAATACTTAATGATGGTTTTTACCACTTTCCAATGAGCTTCACCTGGGTCAGACTAGTATTTGCTCACTATACCTAATGAGTATGCCATGTCTGGTCTAGTACATGTCATGGTGTACATGATAGAACCAACTACCGAAGTATATGGGATTCTACTCATGCGTTCTCTCTCCTCAAGAGTTCTCACACAATTCCTTTTGGAGAGATCAATTCCAGTGCCTATCAGGAGATAGCTCTTCTTGAAATTTTTTATGCTGAATCATTTCAGCACGGTGTCGATGTACATAGACCGGGACAGTCCCAGAAGCCTCTCAGATCTATCTCTATAAATCTTCATTCCTAGTATTTAAGAGCCTTCACCCAAGTCCTTCATAGAGAACCAAGATGATAACCAGATCTTTATTTCTTGCGGTGCTGGGATGTCATTCCTGGTTAAAAGAATATCATCCACATACAGCACAAGGAATACAATCACAGAACCATTAGCCCATTTATAAATGCAAGGTTCTTCTCCGTTCCTAACGAAGCCATATGACTTGATATACTTATCAAATCACATGTTCCAACTCCTTGATGCTTGCTTCGGTCTATAGATGGACTTTTGAAGCCTGCACACCTTTGACTCATCTATGGATGTGAACCCTTCAGGTTGTATCATATACACCTCCTCTTCCAGCTCACCATTCAGGAAAGCTGTTCGAACATCCATTTGCCAGATTTCATAGTCAAAGTGTGCTGCTAAAGTAAGCATAATTCGAATGGATTTGAGCATTGCCACAGGAGAGAACGTCTCGTCATAGTCAATACCATAACATTGATGATACCCTTTGGCAACCATATGGGCTTTATAGGTTTCCACCTTTCCGTCTGCGCCCCTTTTCCTTTTGAAAATCCATTTGTACCCAATGGGTTTTATCCCTTCAGGTGCTTCAACCAATGTCCATACATTATTGATCTCCATGGACTCTAATTCAGATTTCATGGCTCTAAGCCATTTCTCAGAGTTGGACCTCTGCAACACATCCATATAGGTGATTGGATCCTCATTGTTCTCATCGAGTTCAATGGGATCACCGTCCCAAACCAAGAAACCATAGTATCTGTCCGGTCGACTCGGTATTCTACCGGATCTCTTTAATGGTTCCTGAGTGGGCTCTAGGTGTGATCTAATCACAGCTGGTTCTATGTTGTCCCTTAAGTGTGTCGGTTCTTTTACTTGTTGAACTTCACTAAGTTCAATCTTAGTGGTTACAGTGCTTTTACCAAGGAACTCCTTTTCCAAAAAGATAGCCCTAAGATTGATGAACAACTTTTGTTCCTCAGCTAAGTAGAAGTAATACCCCTTAGACTCCTTTGGATACCCAACAAATAGGCACCGGTTAGACCTAGGTCCAAGTTTGTCCATTTCTAAACATTTTACATAAGCTGGGCACCCCCAGACCCGAAGGTGTGATAGTGTCGGCTTACGTCCAGTCCACATCTCATATGGTGTTTTACTAACGGACTTACTTGGAGCCCTATTCAGAAGGTAACAGGCTGATTCTAGAGCATATCCCCAAAAGGATATCGGCATAGAGACAAAGCCCATCATGGACCGAACCATGTCCAACAGGGTTTGATTCTTCCTCTCAGATACTCCATTTAACTAAGGTGTCCCTAGAGGTGTCCACTGAGAGAGAATCCCATTCTTCTCAAGATATGTCAGAAACTTGCTGGAAAGGTATTCACCATCTCGATTGGATCGAAGGGTTCTGATACACTTTCCAATTTATTTTTCTACTTCATTACGATATCGTTTGAACATTTCAAATGATTCAGATTTATGTCTCATCAAGAAGACATAACCATACCTCGAAAGGTCATCTGTAAAAGTAATGAAATAACCATACCCTCCCTTGGCATAAACATTCATTGGTCCGCATACATCAGTATGTATCAGACTCAGAATCTCATTGGCTCGTTCACCTTTTCCATTTAGAAGGTGACTTTGTCAATTTTTCAAGAAGACATGACTCACAGGTTGGAAGTGAACTATCTTCACTAAAATCAAGGAGACCCTCGGTTTTTAACCTGTTTATCCTGTTCCTGTTAATATGACCAGCCTACAATACCATAGGTATGCTTCGTTGACATTATCTATCCTAGGGCGTTTGCCAGACATGTACATTACACTAATAGGTTGCGATAGTATATAGATGCCATCACTCATTTGTTCATTCAAAATTACAGAACCATTCAAAATGATTTTACAAATATCATTCTTTATTAATAGTTCATAACCATACATGGCCAACTGGCCTATAGAAATAATATTCAAAATAAAAGAAGGACAAAAATGACACTCGTTCAAAATGACAGTACAGGACTCAAAAATAAGTTTAAGGACTCCCAACACCAGAACTGGAACTCGGCTTCCATTTCCCACGTCTAAGAACCTCTCGCCATCCTTGAATCTTCTACAAACTTGAAGTCCCTGCAAAGAATTACAAATGTGTATTGGACTTCCTGTATCCAATACCCAGTTGTAGTATCGCAAACAGAGAAACTACAAGGTGTTATCATATAAATACCTTGTCCAGGACCATCCTGCAGCTTTCTCTTCTTGGACCTATTTGGATTAAGGGATGCAATATAAAGAGGACAGTTCCTTTTTCAATGACCCCGCTTCTTGCAGAAAAAGCACTCTACCTGGCTTTGATCAGCCTTTACTTTCTTGGTCTGACTGGGCCTAGAAGCACTTAGCACCTTTTTTCCTTTATTCTTCTTCTTCCCTTTCTTAAAGGGACGACGCCCTCCCGAAGAACCTCCCACTAGATTCACCACCCCTTTATTCAATTGGTGCTCAATCTCATAAGTCTGCAACAACCCCAACAGACCATGGTAGTTGACTACAGGCTTATTCATTCTATAATGATCAAGAAAGTCTAGATAGGAGGAGGGGAGAGAATTCAAAATCGTATCTTTTCCAAGCTGTTCATGCAAGGGACAGCTAAGCTTGCCCAGGCACTCAATCATCTCGATCATGTACAGTACATGATCAGTGATCAAGGCCCCATCATGCATCCGCGCGTTGTAGATAGCACAGGAGACCCTGTACCTCTCAACATCATCTGGTGTCTCGAAAGACTTCTTCAACCTTTGAAGGATTTCTTCTGACTGGGCTTCCTCGAATTTGCGACTGAACTCATCGTTCATCGTTGCTAACATGATGCATCGGACAGTGGTCTTATCAAAGAGCCACTTCTGATAAGTGTCTCTGATTGAGCCCCGAGCATTGGCAGCAGGGATCTCAGGTGCCGGATTCGATATCACATACAAGATCCATTCATGCTCCAAGATAATCCTGAGCCTTTGATACCAGCTATCAAAGTTGGGTCCATTTAGCTTCTTGTTGTTGAGAAGAGATCGGAGTGACAGGTTGGAAGACATCTGAAAGGAAAACCAAAGCTAATTAGTGTATATGAATTATCAACCTAAAGACATGGACTTTAGTCTAAAGGCCCCTCCCACTATTTTGCACAGATTGGTAGCCTCTACCTCCAATCCGAGGAATTACTTTAATTCCTTAGCGGGTACTAGAGTCCAATAGACAACACATGAGCCCGAACTTTGGCCGGCCCACCCATGTGTGTCTAAAGGTAGGTTCTTCAACTGATTACTTCTCCAAGTAACCTCTAGTAAAAAGGTTTTGCCCCTTAATGCTTCTAATTAATGAATAGTCAAGCCCAACTTTGGCCGGCCCACTTGACCACCGTTAAGAGAGTCGTACTGAGCCATTATATTAGGAATAGCAATTCCAATAGCCCGATGAACACCCGATCTTTGAATCTGCCGATGAACACTGAACTATTGGACACATTACTATCCCTCTTAATTGGAGGCTAAGACTTGGTTATCTCTATAACTTTGTCCTTTTAAGGACCTAATAATTTAGAGGATTTTTAATTAATATGATAGATGAAGAGATGAGAAGACATGGATCAACCTCCCACTGACCACATCAGTAATCAATGAGGGTTACACATAACTAATGATCCATGGGCACCTAAAATCATTCAAGACTGATTAACCTTGGGTGACAAGGGTTAACACGAGTCAATGAGCTATCTAATCAATCCTGATTGACCATATTGGCCAGGTAAGTGAGATCATGGATTGGGTTTCGCCATTAACTGTCTTGCCTTAGACACCAACAGGGTTGGCCAAGTAAGAGGTAGCCCCAAAGAACCATGATCACAATGCCAAACTTACCTCGACACCAATCGATTCATCAGACTCGATTAGACTAGCCTAAAGACTCGGGCTTTCTACTGAGCCACAAATTAGGTCCATTTAGATTATGGACTAATCAATCTAACTATTAGAGAGATCTAAAGAGAAGAAATCCTAACTCAACATTTGATTAGATTAGTTCTCTTATTAGTCCAATGCATCTAAACTTAGGTCTAACCCAATTAAGGACCTAATAGAAGCTAACCCATGACCCTTAAGGCTTATTGAAATGACTTAACATCTTTGAATCACATTCCTAGAGTTCTTAGTCATTCTTAATTCAAAATTAAGTTCAATAACCTTAAATAAATTAAAATAATTTAAATTTATAAATGTAAAAAAAATTTACAAAAATTAAAATTTGAATTCACTACTTTTCAGATTTTTTCAACCCAAGTGTCGACACTTTAGGAGCAAGTATCGACTCAAGGCCTGAGACTGGGAACAAAAAATAGAACAACATATTTTCTGGCATGCACTCAAGTGTCAACACTTCAAAGGTCAAGTGTCGACACTTCAGGGTCAAGTGTCGACACTACAACCTGTCTCAGAAGAAAAATATAAACCAGATGTCAGGAAATTTTCTCATGAGTCGACACTTCAAAAGCTAAGTGTTGACTCACAGCCTGAGACAATGAAAAAATAGTGATTTCAAATCCAATGTTTCTCTAAACATTCAATCAAAATTGATCAATAAAAACTCTTAGATCTTATCTAAAGTTATTTTATGATCATTTCATTAGATTAAAATATTTTTAATCTACATTTTCTTGCTTCTTATTTTTCTTTTCAAAAGTCAATCATAGCGGCACCCCTACATGCCATAGGAGATCCTATTGAATGGGAAGAGAGGGTCTTGTAGCCTTACTTTTCTCTTATAACCGAACGGTCATGGTGAAGCACTCAATCCAAGTACTTAAGAAGAGATGTTATTAGCATGCTAGCATTATTATACTACAAAAATGAACCTGGCTCTGATACCATTGAAGGTGAAAAGCACCTACACCTAGCATACAATATGCAAGAAAAGAGGGCAGAAAGATATGTATTTTAAAATATTTTTAAAGCATGCACAGTGGAAGGCTCGATAGATAGATCATAATGATCTACCGATATGCCCGCAACAGGGACTAGCATAAAGATCTAGCATGCATATAACATCAAAAGCAAGAGAATATATATAAAAGTATCATACCTTTATACCTCTGAGAGAAGCAGTGGAAGTGCTATGAGAAGGAAGAGGGTGCTCGAGCCACACACGTGTCTGGCCTCTACAGGAAATCTACATCTGGGCTCGACTCTGATCAACTACCTCCAAGTGCTAGCTCTTTGGGATCCTTGGCCGATCTTCTTCTTCCAGGAAGACTAGGATGAGAGTAAAAACCCCTTCCCAAAACCTCTCTTCCCAAGACCTAGCTAGAGTGCTAGGTTACTCACAACTAATCCCAAAACCTCTCACAGCCCTTCTCTATTTTCTCTCTCAAAGATTTTCTCTCAAAAACTGGATTAACCATTGGTAGCCCCTGAAAATGATGTTCATTTATAGAGGTAGCAGGGAGAGGGAGAAAGAAGGAGGAGAGATGAGGGGAGAGAATGGGAGAGAGGATCAAGGTCATACCAAATGGGTCCAACCCAAAAAGGAAAGTATGACCTTCATACCATAAAACCTTGGAGCCAAAACTAGTTTGAATTCAAAATTCAAACCAGGTCAAAAATTGCCCAAAATCCTCCCATGAAATCTTTCCAGAATTCAATTCATCACAGGAAGTGTTGACACTCAAAAATTGCCAAGTGTCGACACTTCACCAAGTTTCGACACCTACAAAATTTCAAGTATCGACACTTGGAACAAAGTCAATCATATTGACTTCCAGTGATGGCAAACGATTCTCAATCATCGATTAGCCACAAGATTAGATAGAAATCCTCTATGGTGTGTGACCCCATAGGTTCGAACACTAAGCCGGTAGTACTGGAACATTTTTAGTACCAGTCAAATTCCTCATCTAGCAATGATACTCGATGTCCGGATAGGTCGAAGATGCAGAGCACCTCACAAGAACCTCTGGTATATAATTACCGTATAATTCTTCCTTTGACCTCACAATGCTTAGGATGACCTAAGATTCGACTACCAACCTTAATTTGGTTTATCCAGATCATGTCTTAACCTCACAAGTTCTGTGACTCCTCACAAGAATTACCCTGGCCAAGGTTTTGCTGAATTGAGACATAGTGAGTCATTCACTCCAAACTATTTAGAGAGGTCAATTCCATCTTGATCCACCATCGCTCCACAAGTACTTGACTGCACCCAGAGACCATCCGTCACTAGATTAGAAATTCAGGTAGTCCGGCACCAAAGTATAGTGAGTTGCTTGCAAGCTGCCATGGTGACCTCAGGTCTGAGGGACATATACCCATATCCCTTCGCGAGCAACCCTTTGGCATAAGAGAGCCCCACAGATGGCACGTTCAGTGAAATATCATACACTTCAATTGCATGTCACACCAGTGTCTCCACACTCCTTAGTTAAGAGGACAACCAACAAATATGACATACAACAACCTACACTTGATACATTGTCATCCTATAACAATGTATCATTTGGTTGCAAACTAGTTTAAGAACTACTTGATATATCCTCTCTATATCAAATAATGTAGTTCCAAGGACTCCATCATACAAGAGTTCATTTCAGGAAAATGTAAATATGATGAATAGCCAAAAATAACTTTTATTTATTAAGGAATTTTATATAAAATATAAGATAACATAACCATCCATAGCCTAGACGATTGGCTTTGGAACATAATTTCCAACATATAGATGCGCATGCGAGTTTTCCAAAAAGTATAATTAGTGTCTTTGAAAAATGGTGGTCTATTAGTTGCATGTCCTATAGCAAAACAAGCACCTTCTAGGGCTGCCATGATCTTTTAACTCAAAATTGTTAGATTCTTTGCAAAGCACCAAGTCTAGATATCAACGATTTTGGGTTCCGGGCTTTGATACCAATTGTTGCCCAGTGATAAAGCAACCCAAGAGGGGGGTGAATTAGGTTTTATAAAACTTTTAAACTATTTCAACAAGTATGTGCTAATTGTAATTAAGTACTTGTATTTTGCCAAAGTGTTTATGTGCTTAATAAAAATATGCAATGAATTAATAAAGTAAATGCAAGAGAAATAAGCAATAAATATGAGCAATAACAAACACAAGAATATATAGTGGTTCGGTGCACTCCAAGGCACCTACATCTACTTTCCAAGTTTTTCTTAAGAATTTCACTATAATCCCAGGATTACGGTCGATTAGTTTTCCGGGCTCACTAATCAAAATCCAACTTATTTTTTCGGGCTCACAAGTCAAAATCCCTTGTTGGTTTTATAACTTAGGCTAACCAACAACCTCCGATGATTTTACGGGCTCACCAACAATCTATGTTGGTTTTACGGGATTTCCAACAATCTTTGTTGATTTTACACAAAGCTTAACCAACAACCTCTTTGATTTTCCAAGGCTCACCAAAAGTCTCTTTGGTTTTCCAAGGCTTACTAAAAAGCTTAATAAACAAAGTAAGCACAATATGAAAAGAACACAATAAAAGCTTTCTGAAACAAAGAAAATATCTCTTTGAAGCCCTTGATTATTAATGAAGAACTTGTCTTCAAGATGTTGAAGCCTTTGAATGTTGATGAATATGTGGACTTGGAAGCTTTCTCTTAATCTTGGAAGCTTGAAGGCTTAAATCACTCAAAACAATGAATCCTTAAGTATATTCAATAAAACTCTCCAAAGGATTACTTTTTCATTTGATTTTTGGTATTTTTATAGCTCTCCAAATCATAGATAACCGTTGGGAATGAAAAACTAGCCGTTTGAAGCAAGTTGTAGTCAATTCTACACTTCTGAAAAACTAGCTATTATACCAAGTGTCGATACTTGAATTTCCTAAATTTTTTTTTTAGTCAATCTTTTAAGTCGACACTTCACCATGAGTCGACCTCTTGAGTAACACTTAGGTCAGCTCAAGGCAAAAATTTTGGTTTGACATTGTTCTATATTTTTCTTGCTCTCGACCTTGAGTCGACACTTGAACTTTTTCATGAGTCGACACTTGCTTGTGCCAGTGCTGAAACTTCTCCAAAATTGATTTTTAGCCTCTTCAAGTTCTTCTATATCAATTCCAAAGTCCATATACTTGATTTTCATTAATTTAAGGACTTTCTTCTATTGAAAATATATATTTCTTCATTCAACATAGATGAGTACTAAGATCTGATAAACACACTTAACACACATTAGTACTCATATATACTTAAGTATTTTGTCAATCATCAAAATCAAGACTAGCGTCAACATACCACTCGAAGTATTGATCCATTTCTCCCTCCCAATCAACGTACACCTTAGGGTCTAAATTTCCATCAAAAGTGGGTGCATCAAGGTGGATGTTCCTAAGGACTCTTTCTTTCTAATCAGCAAAATCTTGGTGTGGTCGTCTAAGGTTATGTTCAGGGGTGGGATTATGACGATGGATTCTTGGACCAAGAGGAGTTGGTCTAGGTGAATCAAGTTTAGTATGGGCCATACAGTTCTCTTCAAGGGTCCCAATCGCTCTTCCATTTGATCAAACCTATTGTTTAGTTGCCTAAATTGCTCAGTCATGGTTCTCATCAAAGTTTCAAAGTTGGGTTCCATGGTAAGAGTTGGTTGAGTCTAGGAATGTTGGTATGGGGCTCCTGATCTAGTGATCATGTAATACAAACCTAGCTTCTATGGCTCCTAGACCTAGAAGTTCAAGATAGCATGAATTGCCAAAGCACTAATCAAGACTGCAGTCACCCTTTCAATTGGCTAGGTAACAGGTGGGAGTGCAGGAGGCTCCCCCTGCTTTCGTAGGGTCCTAATTTGAAACTGCAGATCCACTTAAGGCATTTGCCATTGGACCCCTAGCCTTAGACACCAATATCCAGGAGTAAATACAGAATCAATCAATACTAAATCTCAACATGAACGTAAATTTGACTTGTTGATGTCCCTAGTTTAGGTTCCTACTCAATTTTAAATTAGGCTTGGGTCAATGCAATATGTGGTTGGTTGTTTTGGGGCCAAGGAAAGGTGATGAAATCCTTCCCTTATCTTATGATGGGATTGCCATTAAGTTTCTTAAGATAAATGCACAATCAAGCCTTTAACTAACCAATATAAAGACTAGTATAAACTTGTCATTTAAAATTAAATTTCAAAATTTCAACATTGAATTTTTAAATTTGAATTTTCAGATTTCAAAATTCAGAATTCAAAATTCAAAATTTGAATTTTAAAATTTTGAATTATGGTTAGGGGATTTCAAATTTGAAGGCATGATTTTTTTTTTTTTTTGAAAATTTCAGCAACTAACATACTTGTCCTAGTCAATCATGCTCTGGTACCAAAAAATTGATGCAGGATGTTAGATAAAAATTTTAACTTAGGAGATTAGCAATCTAAGATGAGCAAGGACTCTTACATATATTAGCAAAATTGAAGCGTAAGAGAGGGCAAGTAAATTCAATGTAAGAGACTACTAGATTAAAGTTAAAGTACTCGTGAAGTAATTCTTGTTCAATCAAAAGAAAGAGGACCTTATGGTTAAGAAACCATTCTAACTAGGGAAAGTACCATCATCAATTAGGCCTTAAGAGTTTAGGATGGGTTTTCTTACCAACAACGAGAGCTAAAATGTTTGGTGGTAGTTACTCTCAACGCTCCAAGGAATGGCGATTGGATTAGAAGACCAACACTCCTTTGACTAGGAACTTCACATGTAGATGGTTTCGAGGCAAGGAGGTCTTCATCTTTAACTCGAGAACAAGAAGAGAATCTGCAAATGAGATCATTAGGGGCGTGGAGGTAAGGAGAAGAAAAAGATTGAAGGAAGAAAGGAAGAGAAAGGATTGTAGGAAAACTCTTGGAGCTTGGAAAACTTGGTTTGGATCTCACACCCTCTCTCTCATAGAGTGGCACTTCATACAGCCATAGAAGGAGCTTGATGAAGTGGTTTGGGCCTCACACCCTCTCCCTCACGGAGTGGCAATGCACATGGCAAAGGGAAGAAGAATACAACCTTTCATTCATTCACATCATATCATGGCTTCTTATAAGAGGAATTAGGGTGTATTTATAGGCCTCCCAAGTCCCTTAGAATTCGATTTACAAGGATGTAAGGCTAATGTAAGTAATTTTTGTTGTAACAAAGTAACTAAGTTTGTTGTAACAAAGTAGATAATTTGTTATAACAAAATAGGTAGTTGATTGTAACTAAGTAGTTTGTTGGTTATAACTAAGTATGACAAGTAGGTGCCAAGATGGAGATAATGTGGCCTTGATGATGTCACGTCCCTTGGTGGAGGGTGAGGTGGCATGGCAGTTGAGGAAGTTAAGGTAGCATTCCAACTTGTGAAAGTTGAAGTGGTTGAAGGAGGTTGGGGTGGTTGGCTCCAATCTTGATGCATCAATGCTTTCATCCAATGGACTTTGATCTTGATTTCTCTCAGCTACAAATTATGGTCTATTCACTGGTAATCCACAAGGAGTCTGGATTGATTAAGTTTGCTTAAAGTCTCCTCTGAATGCCGGTGTCCGTACCATACTGGATGATTTTCAAATACCTTTGAAAAGTTAGGTAATCTCAAAATGGGTGATTGGGTCATTTTCTCTTTGATTTCTAGAAAGGCTCTATCGATGACTTTGGTCCATTCAGAGGTTTCCTTCCTAATGTAGTCGGTAATGGGTGCAACAATCAAACTGAATCCTCGAATAAATCTCCTATAGAAGGTAGCAAGGCAATGGAAGCTTTGCACTTCATGTATTAGTAGGTATAGGTCACTCAACTATGGACTTGACTTTCTCTGGATCGGCAGACACTCCTTCAGGGGTGATAATAAATCCTAGAAAGATAACTCTATGGGTCAAGAATTCATATTTCTTCAGATTGGCATAGAGACTATCTTGTCTAAGGGCTTGGCAAACTCACCAAAGTTGGTTCAGGTAGTCTTCCTTAGTCCTACTGAAGATAAGAATGTCATCGAAATAGATCATAACAAATTTTCCAATGAATGTTCTTAAGACTTGGGTCATGATCCTCATGAAGGTCCTTGGTGCATTGAAAAGATCAAAAGGCATCACTACCCACTCATACAGGCCATTCTCAGTCTTGAAAGCTATTTTCCATTCATCCTAGGTCTAAACTTGATGATAGCCACTATTAAGGTCAATCTTGGAGAAAATAGTGGCTCCGGCCATCATGTCTAACATGTCATCCAAACGGAGAATAGGAAAACGATACTTGATTATTATCTTATTAATGGCTTGACTATCTATACACATCCTCTATGTGCCATCTTTCTTGGGGGTCAAAAGGGCAAGTACTGTACATGGGCTCAGGCTTTCCCTAATGAATCCCTTTTGAAGAAAATCTCCAACTTATCATTGTAACTCAAAATGTTCAATGGGATTCATTCTGTAATGTGAAAGGTTTGGTAATGTGGCTCCTGGGACCAAATCTATGGCATGCTGAATGTCCCTTAAAGGTGGAAGGTGATTAGGGAGGTCCTCTGGAAATACATCTTGAAACTCCTTCAAAAATCTTATCACTTCTTGGGGTAATTCTTTATGAGGTTGATCCTGGACTTCCTTGGTAGACAAAATCCAAATAGGTGAACCCTCATTAAGCTCCTGTTCTAATTCCTTAGCACTGATCAAACTCATCCCTTGTTTCTTGTCCTTCAAATTACTAAACCCTCTCCTAATGTTTGTCCTTAGGTGGTGAAGAATTGATCATAATTTTCTTTCCATTATGGGTGAAGGAACAAAATTAGAACGACTATATAATATAGCATCATGATCATATAACCATGGTCGGCCTAAGATGATACTACTAACCCCCATAGGAAGAACATTACATCTAACCTTCTCTTGGTATGATTGGACTTGGATTGTAACTTGGCTTCTAAACTTGATGGGAATTGAGGTCGAATCTATCCAAGATACCTTATATGGGTTAGGATGGAGAACAGTGGGTAAACCTAAGCTTTTAAAGCACTGGTTGAAATGGCATTGACACAGCTCCCACTATCTATGATGATCTTGCAGACTTTTTTTCCTAATTTAACAAAAGTTTGTAGGATGTTGGTCCTATGCCAATCTTCTTGCTCTTTGGTTTGGGTCAAGATGCATCTAACAACTCCCAAAAATTTAGATGAGTCAATGATTTCTTCATCTCCTGCATACGCATCAACTAAGTTTACTCTTGCTTTATATACCTCTTCCTCATAATCTTCTGTGGATTTAGGGGTTTCCTCTTCCAATTCTCCTATGTGTAAAGCCCGGGTAGGGCACTGACTAGCATAGTGGCCAACTTTATGGTACCTAAAATAATGAACATCACTCACTCTTCGAATTTCAGGGCTTTTACCTTTATCATTCTTGGAGCTAGTGGGGTAGCGAGACTGGGTTGGTTGGATGGAATTTGACTCGAACTTTGACCAATTTCCAGGGGTGTTAATCCTATTTGGTTCAGGTTGACGGATAATATATCTCCTTTGAAATCTCTCACAGTCCCTAGCAATTTGGTAGGCTTGGTCTAGATCATGGACTTCTCTCAAAAATAATTCTCTTTGAATTTCCTCATGTAGGCCAGCTCGAAACCTAGACAATGTTATAGCTTCAGACTCAACCACACTACATCTCATAACAAACTCGTCAAATTTGGTAATGTACTCAAACACGGTCTTATTTCCTTGACTCAGTCTCTACCATTGATCTAAAAGTTTTTGTTCATAGGACATGGGCAGATATTTCTCTCTGAGTTTAATCTTCATGGCTGTCCATGTCACTATGGGTATATCTCCCCTCTGGCAACATAAATGCTCAACATTCCCCCAGTATAACCTAGCTTGTCATACTAACCTAAGTTTGGAAACTTAAATTTTCTCTCTTCCGATATCCATAACACTCAAAATATTGGTCCATGTCTCCCTCACAGTCTATATACACCTTAGGATCTAAGTTTCCATCAAAAGTGGGTGCATCTAGATGAATGTTCCTAAGAGCTCTTTCATCCTGGTCAACATAGTCATGGTGTGGCCTTCTTTGGTGAGGATCAGGAATAGGTTCATGGCGTTGGACTCTAGGATGGAGGGGTGCCAATCTAGATGCTTGTGGCTCAGTAGGGGTCATGCAGGTCTCTTCAAGGGTCCCTATTCTTTCTTCCACTTGATTAAACCTATTGTTCAATTGTTTGAACTACTCAGTCACAGTTCTCAATAGGGTTTCTAGATTTGGATCCATGGTGATAGTTTCTAGATTTGGGTCAATGGTGATACTGGGTTAGGTGTGAGAGTGTTGGTATGGAGTCCTTGATCTAGTGCTCATGCAAAACAAAAGACTCATTATAGGGTTTGCTAGACCTAGAAGTTCAATGTAGTATGAATTGACTAAGTATAGATCAAGACTACAATTACCCTTTCAACTAGCCGGATAAGAGGTGATGCAAAATAAAGAACAAAGAAGCGTATGCGGAAGTAAATTTAGGATTAATTTCTTTTTTTTTTTTATATTTCAGAAATTGGCTTTGACTCAAAGTAAAGCTAAACTAAGTTGAAGGAAACTAGGTAAGGATTGAAAGCACAATTTAGAAGAAACTAAATTATCAGAGTAGTTCAGAAGTAACGGATCGCTGGGGGTTGAAAAACTCCCAGACCTAGGGTTTCGCTCTGAACTTTCAGCAGAACAGAAATAGAGAGGAGAGATGGTTTACCAACCAGACAGTGATCTTCTCAGAATTTGGGTGGAAGAACTCTCTCGAGCAGATTGTTGGATCCTCGGATTCGGCTATCTTCGTAATGGATCCTCCAATACTGGTCTTGTGGTTTGGTCGGCTTCTCCTGGACTCAAGATCTGGGAAGAAGAAAAACAAATGATGGATTTAGAGACTCAGGGAAGGATTTACCAGTTCGAAGAACTTGAAGGCTGATGTCGCTGAGATCCGGATTCTCTTGAAGGTTGATTCGACTTCCTCTGGAAAGAGCTTTGGATCTGAAGTACCCGGACTGTAGCTGGATGCTGGTGGTCGGCCTGGACTTGGAGAGAGAGGCCGTGGGAGGTGGAATATGCTAGGGCTTAGTGGAAAGAGAAGGGTGATGGGCGGCTAGGGTTTGGGAGTGGAGTGGCTAACCTAGGGTTTGGGTTTTGGAGATCTCACACCTCCTCAAGGTTCCTGGGGAACCCGGATTTACTCCCTCATGGAGCTCAACACCTGGATGCAAGTGCGGAAGAGAGAAAACACAAAGTTTGCTCATAAAAAAATTTGGTTTCATTCATCTGATTGATTTAAACTTACAAGAGGGGTTTAATTTATAGGGCTTTACAAGGAGTAGGGTTTTACTCTTATGTGGGACAAAGGAGGGGATCTACAAATCAGGATAATTCATACACATATGGTCGGCCAAGGTATGGGGTTATAAAAGGCAGGTAGATGGCGCCTCCTTGCTTGGGTCTTCAAGAGAGGATTTCTTTCCTTCCATGGATCAACTCTTTTGGACTCCTCCTTTTCTTCCTCCCTAAGTCAAGGTCCTTCCCATCTTTGTTTTGGATTTTTTTGGCAGGTAGTGGGCGCCTCCTTGAAGTTCTCTCCAAGAGAATTTCTTCCCATTCTTACTTTGGTTCTTTTGGGAAAGTCTTGGCCGCCCCTTGATTTGTGGACTCCTGGTGGATTTTTCCTCATCTGGCGCATGAGAGAAGGAAGCTGCTATTGTGGAGTGGGGACCAAAGGCTGATGGATGTAGATATGGCGCCCCCTGGACTCAGGCGTATGGCTGGGAGTGTGGCTGGGAGTGTGGTGCCCACTTGCTTGGCCTTGAGAGAAAATGTAACACCCCAGGTTGAAGCCCTAGTCCACTATTGAGTCAACATGACTCAACAAAATAAAATGCAGGTAATATAGACTCAAGCTAAATTGAGTTGATCTAGTCAACTCTTATTACAAACCAAAAATCCTAATTCTTTGGGCAAGGTTAATCAGAGATCCAGATGGAGCTCTGAAGTCTTCTTCTGAGTCTGGTGCCCGCACCAATTCTTCCAGGGTGGGAGGAACTCGACCTGTCGAGTATGGATCAAGTTGGCTCTGGTATCTCTCCAAGAGGTCTGGGTCTAGCTCTTGTAATTCTTCTCGGGAGATCCAAGAGTCATCAGAATCTGGCCTTCCTAGCCAGCGGACCAGGTATCTTTGGTATCCTCGATTACGAGTAGAGATAACCTGATCATCCAGGATCTTTTCAATCTACTCTTTCCTCACAGGCCAATTTGTTGGTGGACACACAGGGTCAGGTTCACTCTCAAGAGCAGGATTAGGTTCAAAAGCCTCACTGGGAATCACAGCTGGCTCCCTATACTCTACTAGGTCTGTAATGTTGAAAGTGGAGCTAATACCTAGTTCTGGAGGTAACTCGAGCACATAGGCATTAGATCCTACTCTCTTTACCACTCTAAATGGTCCAGCTCCCCTAGCATGTAACTTTCTAACGGTTCCAGGAGGAAACCGTTCAGGCCTTAACCTAATCATTACATAATCTCCTTCGTTAAAAGTTTTGACTCGCCTTTGAGAATCAGCCAATTTCTTATAAGTTTCATTACTTAAATTTATTTTGGCTTGAATTTCTTTATGCAAGTCTTTTAAATGCTGTGCAAAAACTTTGGCAGACTTGGAGACCCGTGTGTGGACTGGTAAAGGAGCTAGGTCAAGAGGTGTGTGGGGTTTGTAACCATGCACAATTTCAAATGGACTCTTACCCGTAGACCTATTGACCGAGTCATTATATGCAAATTCAGCTCTAGGTAAGTACAAATCCCAGTTCCTAATGTTTTCACCTACAAGACACCTTAGCAGATTGCCTAAACTACGGTTCACTACTTCGATTTGGCCATCAGTCTGGGGATGATAGGCAGTTGAAAACTTAAGTTTCGTTCCTAACTTATGCCAAAGGGTTTTCTAGAAATAGCTAGTGAACCGAACATCCCTATCTGAAACAATGGTCTTGGGTAGGCCATGGAGTCGAACTATCTCATTAAAGAACAGGGTGGCTACCTTAGACGCATCAAATGTTTGGGAACAAGGCAAGAAATGGGCCATCTTGGAAAATCGATCTACTACAACGCAGATGGAGTCATGCCTCCTCTGGGTCTTAGGTAAACCTAACACAAAGTCCATGCTCACATCTTGCCAAGGACGATCTGGGACAGGGAGTGGGGTATAAAGGCCGGTGTTCTGTTTTCACTGTTTGGCAACAGCGCAGGTTCGACACCTAGCCACAATGTATGCTACATCTCTTTTTAAGCTAGGCCAGAAAAAATGGTCTTCAATTGCCAGGGTGGTCTTATCCTTTCCGAAATGGCCAGCTAAACCTCCAGCATGAGTTTCCCAAATCAAAAATTCCCTAAGAGAGGTTCTAGGGATGCAAAGCCTATTCTTAAAGAACAGAAAGCCATCTAAAAGGAAATAATCCTTATGTTCACTAGATGGTCCTTGAGTTAGATCCTGGTACACAGTCTTAAAATCCGGACACGACTCATATTCCTCTTTGATTTGCTCAAACCCTATGACTTCAGCCCTAACAGAATTCAACAACAAAGAGCGACGACTAAGGGCATCAGCTACCTTATTTTCAGACCCAGCCTTAGGTTTCAAAACAAAAGTATAGGACTGGATATACTCTACCCACTTAGCATGCCTAGGGTTAAGCTTCCTCTGAGAATTCAAGAATCTAAGAGCCTCATGGTCCGAAAACAGCACAAATTCTTGCGGTAGTAAATAATGTCTCCAGTAACGCAAAGCTTGCACTACCGCATAAAATTCCTTGTCATAGGTAGAATACCTAAGCTTAGCATCATTAAGTTTTTTACTAAAAAATGCTATGGAATGGTTCTCTTGGCTTAGGACTCCACCTATACCTACTCCTGAAGCATCACAGGCAACCTCAAATACCTTTGAAAAGTCCGGTAGTCTCAAAATGGGTGCCTGGGTCATCCTATCCTCATGAAAGTACTAGGGGCATTGGACAACCCAAAAGGCATAACAACCCATTCATAGAGACCATCCATAGTTTTGAAGGCGATTTTCCACTCATCCCCTGGTCTAATCCTAACCTGATGATAGCCGCTCTTGAGATCAATTTTAGAAAAAACCATGGCACCGGCCATCATATCTAGCATGTCATCTAGTCTAGGGATGGGGAACCTATACTTGATTATGATTTTATTGATGGCACGACTGTCAACACACATCCTCCACGTGCCATCCTTCTTTGGGGTTAGAAGTGCAGGGACTGCACAAGGGCTAAGACTCTCTCTAATGAACCCCTTCCTCAACAACTTGCCAACCTACTTTTGCAGCTCTTTATGCTTAGATGGATTCATCCTATAATGGGGCAAGTTGGGCAAAGTAGCTCCTGGGACTAAATCTATGGAATGCTGAATATCCCTAAGAGGTGGAAGGTGGTCTGACAGATCCTCGGGAAAAACATCCTCAAACTCTTCTAATAAAGTCTTAACTTCCTGAGGAGGATCTGAGGGTGTAGGAGTCATAAGTTCCTTAGCAGTTAACATCCAAATGGGTGAACCACTATGAATCTCTTATTCTAGATCCTTGGCACTAATTAGGTTCACTCCAGTCTTCATTTCTCTGACCTTACTGGTTCCTTTAGCTACCTTGTCCTTAGGTGGGACTGAATGGATTGTGATTTTCTTTCCATTGAAACTAAAGACACAGGTGTTGGATTTTCCTAAGAGGGTGGCATCATGATCATACAACCAAGGTCTTCCAAGAATTATACTGCTCACCCCCATGGGCAAGACATCACACCAAATCTTCTCTTGATAGGATTGCATTTGGATTTGGACCTGACATCTAGACTGGATGGGTATAGAGGTAGAGTCTACCCAAGAAATCTTATAGGGGTTAGGGTGGGGGACTGGGGTTAAGCCTAACATTTTGACAGTGCTAGTAGAGATGGCATTCACACAGCTCCCACTATCTATGATGATTTTACAAACCTTATCCCCTAGTTTAAGGAAAGTCTGTAGGATGTTAGTCCTACGCCAATCTTCCTGAACTTTCGTCTGGGACAGGATGCATCTTACAACCCCTAATTGGTCAGACTCTGTGGATTCTTCCTCTCCTTCATACTCATCAACCAAATTTATTCCGGCCTCATAAACTTCTTCTTCAAACTCCTCATTAGGCTCGGAATTCTCTTCTCCTCCCTCTTCTATATATAGGGATCTACGAGGGCACTGGCTAGAAACATGACCTACCTTATGACACTTAAAACAAGCTATGGCTGTGCACTGATTGGAGATATGACCAGGTTTCTGACACTTAAAATAGATGATACTAGGGGTTCTCTGGGTGTCAGGCGCCTTACCTTTGTCCATGGGCCTAGGGGTGGGAATACCCTGATTAGGCTTGCTAGGGGTAACCTGGCTAGGTCCATTTCTTGGGATTGGGGCACTAATCCTAGAAGGCATGTATCCTCTCTGAAACTTCTCAGTGTTCAGTGCAATCTGATAGGCTTGGTCTAGGTCAGTGACCTCTCTCAGAAACAACTCTCTCTTAATATCTTCCCTAAGTCCAGCCCTAAATCTAGACAAAGTGACCTCATGGGCTTCACTCACATCACATCTTATTAGGTATTCATCAAAGGTGGTTATGTAGTCTGAAACAGATCGGTTTCCTTGTTTCAAAGTCTGCCATTGGTCTAACAGATTTTGCTGGTATGAAATGGGTAGGTACTTGTCTCTAAGTTTCTCTTTCATACCCTGCCAAGTGGTTATGGGCTCTACATTTCGTCTTCTAGTGGTCAGCTCAATGTTCCCCCAGTATAACCTAGCTTGACGTATTAATTTCATCTTGGCAAACTTGAATTTCCTCTCCTCAGACATGGCATACCACTCAAAGTACTGGTCCATCTCACCCTCCCAATCAGAATACACCTTAGGATTTAAGCTACCATCAAAAGTGGGTGCATCTAACTTGATGTTCCGAATGAACCTATCATCTCTATCCTCAGGTTCTGGGTCAGGCCTCCTATGATTAGGTTCAGGATCTCGGTATAAAGGTCTTCTAGGCTCTTGGTGTGGGTGAGGTTGAGGCACATTAAAATCTGGGTCAGGAGTCTAGTTCCGATGCCTAGGTTCCTCTAGCACTTGGACTCGATCCCTAAGCTGGGCAAAATCCTCATAGACTTGTTCTTTAAACTGGGCAACAGTGGTAGTCACATCCTGACTCAGTTTGTTCATACTCTCAGTAAGAGCTCTAACCATGGCCTCTAAATCAGGTTGGGTTTGACCAGGTTGGTAGGGCACTCCATTCCGGGTAGACATGATGCAAGCAAACACACAAAATGAGACTCAACTGAACGACTACGGGCTAACTAGACCTAGAGCCCAAACTAGATGCCCAATCAGAGTGGCAAGCTAGCCTGTAGTAACTCAGGACTCAGCCAAGCAGGTGTAAGGGGAGTGTCAGGTCCCTGAATGCCAATCCTAGACACCAATCAGAGATTGGCCAGGTAGGCGGACCAGCACACAAGCCCTTCGGGATGGAATCCCTGAACCACCATTCTAGACACTGAGTACAAAGCACACACTGAGTACAAAGCACATACAGAGTAACCAGACAAACTGACTCAACACTAGCCTTGACCCGACTTGTTGATGTCCCTAGCCCACTAGGGCAAATTAGGTCTAATCAATTTTTAGATTAAAGGCTTAGGTTCGAATGAGTGGGTGGTGGTTTTGGGCTAAGGAGAGGTTATCAACTCCTCCCCTTATCTTAGATGCTCAAATATCCTTAAGATGAATTAAGAGATGAACACTCAAAAATAATTGGATTGCAGAACACAAAAACACAGTTGCAGTAATTTAATTCTCAAAAATCCCACAGAAACCAATAAATCACAGGAAAATTATGCAAAATAGTTTCAATTATACTGGTTTCAGAAAAATAAAAATTACTGAATTTGGAGTTACTTGCAATGAGAAATAATTCCAGCAACAGGGCAATTACAGGCTAAAAAGAGCACTTCCCCGTTTACAATTCCTGCTACGAAGTTATAACCAACGGATCCCCTACACGCCCTAGGAACACCCCGTGGAATGGGAAGAGGAGGTTTGCACCTCGCTTCGTTCCTAGGACTGGACATCCTGGGGAGTTTACTTCGAGCAGACAAAGTAAAAAGAGAGAGACTCAAACAAGCAATCAAAACAGAAACCCTAGACAGGGCTCTGATACCAAAAATGATGCAGAACAAAGAACAAAGAAGCATATGCGGAAGTAAATTTAGGATTAATTTTTTTTTTTTTTTATATTTCAGAAATTAGCTTTGACTCAAAGTAAAGCTAAACTAAGTTGAAGGAAACTAGGTAAGGATTGAAAGCACAATTTAGAAGAAACTAAATTATCAGAGTAGTTCAGAAGTAATGGATCGCTGGGGGTTGAGAAACTCCCAGACCTAGGGTTTCGCTCTGAACTTTTAGCAGAACAAAAATAGAGAGGAGAGATGGTTTACCAACCAGACAGTGATCTCAGAATTTGGGTGGAAGAACTCTCTCGAGCAGATTGTTGGATCCTCGAATTCGGCTATCTTCGTAATGGATCCTCCAATACTGGTCTTGTGGTTTGGTTGGCTTCTCCTGGACTCAAGATCTGGGAAGAAGAAAAACAAATGATGGATTTAGAGACTCAGGGAAGGATTTACCAGTTCGAAGAACTTGAAGGCTGATGTCGCTGAGATCCGGATTCTCTTGAAGGCTGATTCGACTTCCTCTGGAAAGAGCTTTGGATCTGAAGTACCCAGACTGTAGCTGGATGCTG
The DNA here is from genome assembly GCA_021397845.1 of Areca catechu. Taxonomy (NCBI): domain Eukaryota; kingdom Viridiplantae; phylum Streptophyta; class Magnoliopsida; order Arecales; family Arecaceae; genus Areca; species Areca catechu. Next base: position 44,047,938 of record CM038041.1, on the reverse strand, counting down.
GTGGTCGGCCTGGACTTGGAGAGAGAGGCCGTGGGAGGTGGAATATGCTAGGGCTTAGTGGAAAGAGAAGGGTGATGGGCGGCTAGGGTTTGGGAGTGGAGTGGCTAACCTAGGGTTTGGGTTTTGGAGATCTCACACCTCCTCAAGGTTCCTGGGGAACCCGGATTTACTCCCTCATGGAGCTCAACACCTGGATGCAAGTGCGGAAGAGAGAAAACACAAAGTTTGCTCACAAAAAAAATTTGGTTTCATTCATCTGATTGATTTAAACTTACAAGAGGGGTTTAATTTATAGGGCTTTACAAGAGAGTAGGGTTTTACATCTTCCCATGTGGGACTAAAGGAGGGGATCTACAAATCAGGATAATTCATACACATATGGTCGGCCAAGGTACCAAAAAAATTGATTTGGATTATAAAAGGCAGGTAGATGGCGCCTCCTTGCTTGGGTCTTCAAGAGAGGATTTCTTTCCTTCCATGGATCAACTCTTTTGGACTCCTCCTTTTCTTCCTCCCTAAGTCAAGGTCCTTCCCATCTTTGTTTTGGATTTTTTTGGCAGGTAGTGGGCGCCTCCTTGAAGTTCTCTCCAAGAGAATTTCTTCCATTCTTACTTTGGTTCTTTTGGGAAAGTCTTGGCCGCCCCCTTGATTTGTGGACTCCTGGTGGATTTTTCCTCATCTGGCGCATGAGAGAAGGAAGCTGCTATCTGTGGAGTGGGGACCAAAGGCTGTTGGATGTAGATATGGCATCCCCTGGACTCAGGCGTATGGCTGGGAGTGTGGCTGGGAGTGTGGTGCCCACTTGCTTGGCCTTGGGAGAAAATGTAACACCCCAGGTTGAAGCCCTAGTCCACTATTGAGTCAACATGACTCAACAAAATAAAAAGCAGGTAATACAGACTCAAGCTAAATTGAGTTGATCTAGTCAACTCTTATTACAAACCAAAAATCCTAATTCTTCGGGCAAGGTTAATCAGAGATCCAGATGGAGCTCTGAAGTCTTCTTCTGAGTCTGGTGCCCGCACCAATTCTCCCAGGGTGGGAGGAACTCGACCCTGTCGAGTATGGATCATGTTGGCTCTGGTATCTCTCCAAGAGGTCTGGGTCCAGCTCTTGTAATTCTTCTCGGGAGATCCAAGAGTCATCAGAATCTGGCCTTCCTAGCCAGTGGACCAGGTATCTTTGGTATCCTCGATTACGAGTAGAGATAACCTGATCTTCCAGGATCTTTTCAATCTGCTCTTTCCTCATAGGCCAATTTGTTGGTGGACACACAGGGTCAGGTTCACTCTCAAGAGCAGGATTAGGTTCAAAAGCCTCACTAGGAATCACAGCTGGCTCCCTATACTCTACTAGGTCTGTAATGTTGAAAGTGGAGCTAATGCCTAGTTTTGGAGGTAACTCGAGCACATAGGCATTGAATCTTACTCTCTTTACCACTCTAAATGGTCCAGCTCCCCTAGCATGTAACTTTCTAACGGTTCCAGGAGGAAACCGTTCAGGCCTTAACCTAATCATTACATAATCTCCTTCGCCAAAAGTTTTGACTCGCCTTTGAGAATCAGCCAATTTCTTATAAGTTTCATTACTTAAATTTATTTTGGCTTGAATTTCTTTATGCAAGTCTTTTAAATGCTGTGCAAAAACTTCGGCAGACTCGGAGACCCGTGTGTGGACTGGTAAAGGAGCTAGGTCAAGAGGTGTGTGGGGTTTGTAACCATGCACAATTTCAAATGGACTCTTACCCGTAGACCTATTAACCGAGTCATTATATGCAAATTCAGCTCTAGGTAAGTACAAATCCCAGTTCCTAATGTTTTCACCAACAAGACACCTTAGCAGATTGCCTAAACTACGGTTCACTACTTCGGTTTGGCCGTCAGTCTGGGGATGATAGGCAGTTGAAAACTTAAGTTTCGTCCCTAACTTATGCCAAAGGATTTTCCAGAAATAGCTAGTGAACCGAACATCCCTATCTGAAACAATGGTCTTGGGTAGGCCATGGAGTCGAACTATCTCATTAAAGAATAGGGTGGCTACCTTAGACGCATCAAATGTTTGGGAACAAGGCAAGAAATGGGCCATCTTGGAAAATTGGTCTACTACAACGTAGATGGAGTCATGCCTCCTCTGGGTCTTAGGTAAACCTAACACAAAGTCCATGCTCACATCTTGCCAAGGACGATCTGGGACAGGGAGTGGGGTATAAAGGCCGGTGTTCTGTTTTCGCTGTTTGGCAACAGCGCAGGTTCGACACCTAGCCACAATGTGTGCTACATCTCTTTTTAAGCTAGGCCAGAAAAAATGATCTTCAATTGCCAGGGTGGTCTTATCCTTTCCGAAATGGCCAGCTAAACCTCCAGCATGAGTTTCCCAAATCAAAAATTCCCTAAGAGAGGTTCTAGGGATGCAAAGCCTATTCTTAAAGAACAGAAAGCCATCTAAAAGGGAATAATCCTTATGTTCACTAGATGGTCCTTGAGTTAGATCCTGGTACACAGTCTTAAAATCCGGACACGACTCATATTCCTCTTTGATTTGCTCAAACCCTATGACTTCAGCCCTAACAGAATTCAACAACAAAGATCGACGACTAAGGACATCAGCTACCTTATTTTCAGACCCAGCCTTATGCTTCAAAACAAAAGTATAGGACTGGATATACTCTACCCACTTAGCATGCCTAGGGTTAAGCTTCTTCTGAGAATTCAAGAATCTAAGAGCCTCATGGTCCGAAAACAGCACAAATTCTTGTGGTAGTAAATAATGTCTCCAGTAACGCAAAGCTTGCACTACCGCATAAAATTCCTTGTCATAGAGAGAATACCTAAGCTTAGCATCATTAAGTTTTTCACTAAAGAATGCTATGGGATGGTTCTCTTGGCTTAGGACTCCACCTATACCTACTCCTGAAGCATTACAGGCAACCTCAAATACCTTTGAAAAGTCCGGTAGTCTCAAAATGGGTGCCTGGTTCATCCTATCCTCATGAAAGTACTAGGGGCATTGGACAACCCAAAAGGCATAACAACCCATTCATAAAGACCATCCTTAGTTTTGAAGGCAGTTTTCCACTCATCCCCTGGTCTATTTGATGCGGCACGCATATGATTAATATTTTGAATATGGTGTTTGTAGTGCAATGAAACCTAATTACACTTAGCATTGTACTCATCTTAATAAGATTTAAGGATTACATGAAAAGGGACTATTACATGATTAGACACAACTCTAAAAATAAGAAGGAAGAAGATCTAGACAATAGGGGTTAATGATTGAGGACTTACCTTGATGAGTTTTCCAACCTTCCTATGATTCAAAACTTGAAACTACTGATGCTCTAGACTGGAAAACTTGGATAACAATGATCAGAACCCTGGACTTGGGCTTCAGCTTGTTGGTTCATTGTCAAGGGGAACCCTGTTCACAACTCAAGGACTTCGAAGGACCCTATAATGAAGATCAAAGTTAAGGTTGAAGGATGCAAACATAAAGAAGGGATGGGAGAACTTGTGAACAAAGAAAAGATAGTTGAGAAGATCTGGCCGACTCCAATGCCTTTGCCTTGAGCTTGGATGATGAATTTCTAGGGAAGAGAGTGGCTTTGGGCATGGAAGAAGAAGATAGGAAAAACTTCACACATAAAACTCAAGACAACTTCACTTCAAACTTCATTCATTTCCAAAATCAATCCCCTTTATAATGGGTGTCCAAGGCCTTTAATAGCCTTACAAAGCTAGCTTTTGAAATTTAAAAACTCCCCAAATTGAGGAGGATTACAAGGGGGATTGGAGGATTTGGTGTAGAGTTTGGAGGGATGGGGGGGGGTTGGAGGATTTGGTGGAGGACTTGGAGGGGTGTGGCCAACCTCCTTGAATTTGAATCTTCCTTGTTGGCGCCAAAGAGTGATGAGGTGGCTAGTGAGGTGGCGCCTGATGATGAGATGGTCTTCTACTTGGATAAGGAATGACATGTAGAGCCAAGTGGTCCTAGTTGATGGTCCTTTTCTCTTGCTTGGTTGATGTGTCTTCTCTTCTTCATGTGGTCAAATTCTGGGGTCCAGAATTTGAGTCTTGTTGCTGGCTTTCATTGCTTTAAGACTTGATTAACTGAAATAGACTTAACTCAACTGAACTGACATGACTGACCTAAACTTTAAAACTTGAAACGGACTTACAGGAAATGAAATTTTTTTTTTTTAAAAGTAATTACAGGACTCAATAAACACTCTTGATTAATTACAGGACTCTTGAAAAGGAAATGGCTCTTGAAAATAAAACATTTACTGGACTCTTGAAAAGGAAATGGCTCTTGAAAATAAAACATTTTTGAACTAAAGAATACAAGGTAACCTAATTATCTTCGATTCAAATTGGGATAAGGCTAACCTTGTTGGAGTGAAGTTTCTTTCGATTTTGGTGTCCTCACCAATTCTCCTGGGGTGGGCAGAACTCGACCCAGTCGAGTATGGTTCAGTTTTGCCCTAGTAATGCTCGAACAAGTCTGGGTTAAGTCTATGCAGGTCCTCTCGAGTAATCCAAGAGTTGTCGGACTCAGGTCGACCCTGCCATTGAACCAGGTATCGCTGATTCTCCTTATTCTTGGTAGTAATGGTCTTGTCATCCAGGATTCTCTCAATCCTCTCTCTCCGCTCAGGTAAGGTTGGTGGTGGACACTCAAAAATATGTTCACTCTCAATGAAAGTTTCTGGCCCAAAAGGCTCACTCGGTATTAGTACTGGTTCTTTGTATTCTACTAGGTTGAAACATTAAAGGTTGTACTGATACCCATATCAGGTGGAAGTTCCAAAACATATGCATTAGGCCCTATTTTCTTTAAGATCTTGAAAGGTCCCGCTCCGCGGGCATGCAGCTTCTTTATGGTTCCAGAGGAGAACCGTTCAGGGTTGAGCCTAATCATTGCATAATCCCCTTCACAGAATTCTTTAGCCCTCTTATGTGAGTCAGCTAAGTGTTTATAAGTTTCATTACTCAGGTTGATCTTATTACTAATTTCTTTATACAGATTTGTGACATGCTGTGCAAAAGACTCAGCAGACTCAGAAACTTACACAAGCACTTACGAAATGCAGACTGAACTCGGCATCCTTATTGAGAGGAATTTTATTGGACTCTCTAGGGCTTAAACCGAACAGATTAATGACTCTCTAGGTTTGACCCTTGTCTGGCATGCACATAAGAATTTACCATGGGTTCCTAGCAAATGCCATAAGGTTTTCCAAAAGTAGGTAGCAAAAGGAATAGACCTTAAAAGCTCATGCATCCTAGTAATCTCATCAAAATAAAACTTAATGGCTCTAAAATTATGATAGGAATCCAAGACTTGGGGTAATTTAGGTGAATCTTGAAACAGACCTTGGTTACTCATGATGATCTTAAGATTCGAATTTTGATCTACAAGCAGGATGCTTCTAGGTAGTTGAAGGTCATCAGGAAAGTCTTCTAAAATAATGATTGGGTTCTTCTCAGGTACCTGAAGGAGTTCTTGTGTTGAAGCTAAAGTATTGGGTTCTTCCTGAGGGCATTGTCTTATGGGAACCAAGTCCTCACTAAATTTTGGTTGTTCTGATGTTTCAGAACTAGGCTCAATAATCTTTTCTTTACCAAAGGTTTCATCAGGTAAGGTACTAAAGTTGTTCTCTTCACAGTCTTCCCCTTCATATTCATCTATTAAACTTATGTTAGTCTCATACACATATTTACTAGGTTCAGACTTGCCTTCTTCCTACCTTAGCCCTTCAGTTTGAGGATACCCTAAGTCTTGAGTATTCATGAACTCAACTTGTACTTCAGGGTTCTTACTTCTATCATTCATATGAGCTAATGGGAAAGTAGGAGTTGGTTGGTCTAAGGAAAATTGTTTAGCCAGCATTTGGTTCAATTGGGCCATTAGATCATTTAGGCCTTTCAGCATGGTTTCAAGATTCGGGTCCATGGCTACACTGGACTGGGTCTGGATTGGTGAATATGAGGCCCCTGATCTAGTTTTATGCATGCAAGTAGACTCAAGCTCGAGCTAAGGTTTCCTAGACCTAGAGCACAAATTAGAGGTCTAATTAAGTGAACCAACTAGCTAGTAGTACTTATGGGACTTAGCCAGGTAGGTGGAGGGGAGTGAAGGTCCCTGATTGCCAACCTTAGACACCAATCTGAGATTGGCCAGGTAGGCGGACCAAATCACAAGCCCTGATGCACCAATCCTAGACACCAAGCCAGTAAGCACACACCAATTAGCTGACACAGTTAACTTGACCCTAACATGAACCCAATTTGTTGGTGTTCCTAACCCACTAGGGCAATTAACGTTCTACTCAATTTTAATTAATGGGCTGGGATCGATATGCTGGTTGGTGATTTTTGGGCTAGGGACAGGTGATGAAATCCTGACCCTATGTCAAATTGATGCCCTTAATTTGATTTCTCATGAGATGAATGAAATGCAAAGGTGCTGCAGAAGTGTGTTGCAGTTTGAAAGTGGTGTGGAAAACGTGATGAAAAAAATGTCCAAAAATTATGAAAAATTCATAGAGGACTTCTAACTTATATGTTTAAATGCAGGTGAAAGAAATTTTAAAAATAAAATTTGTAATACTCTAAGAAGATCCTACAATTGAAGATAAATAAAAAGGACAGAACAAAACCCTAATGATAGTGTCGAACTGCAGAAATTTTCATTTTTTTTATAATTTTTTTCTGATGATGAAATTTAATATGGGGATAAATAACTTAAAAAGGAACAAGAAAAAAAATATTTTAATAAAAAATTAGTGAATTTTCTTTGGATCTGTAGATGGATTACAGTAAACAGATGCAAATTTTCAGAAAACAGAACCTAATCAAACAAGTGCAATGGCTTACCCAAACTTCAATCTAAAAAATTCACATCCGGCCAGGTGCTCATTATTCCCATGGGTCATGACAGTGTACTAGAGTACACCCGCTCAGGAGGCGTGAATTTTAGATCTTGCTTGGATTTAAAGAGAACTATTCTACCCTAATGCAACCATGCTCTGATACCAATTTGATGCGGCAAGCATATGATTAATGTTTTGAATATGGTGTTTGTAGAGCAATGAAACCTAATTACACTTAGCATTGTACTCATCTTAATAAGATTTAAGGATTACATGAAAAGGGACTATTACATGATTAGGCACAACTCTAAAAATAAGAAGGAAGAAGATCTAGACAATAGGGGCTAATGATTGAGGACTTACCTTGATGAGTTTTCCAACCTTCCTATGATTCAAAACTTGAAACTACTGATGCTCTAGACTGGAGAACTTGGATAACAATGATCAGAACCCTGGACTTGGGCTTCAGCTTGTTGGTTCATTGTCAAGGGGAACCCTGTTCACAACTCAAGGACTTCGAAGGACCCTATAATGAAGATCAAAGTTAAGGTTGAAGGATGCAAACATAAAGAAGGGATGGGAGAACTTGTGAACAAAGAAAAGATAGTTGAGAAGATCTGGCCGACTCCAATGCCTTTGCCTTGAGCTTGGATGATGAATTTCTAGGGAAGAGAGTGGCTTTGGGCATGGAAGAAGAAGATAGGAAAAACTTCACACATAAAACTCAAGACAACTTCACTTCAAACTTCATTCATTTCCAAAATCAATCCCCTTTACAATGGGCGTCCAAGACCTTTAATAGCCTCACAAAGCTAGCTTTTGAAATTTAAAAACTCCCCAAATTGAGGAGGATTACAAGGGGGATTGGAGGATTTGGTGTAGAGTTTGGAGGGATGGGGGGGGGTTGGAGGATTTGGTGGAGGACTTGGAGGGGTGTGGCCAACCTCCTTGAATTTGAATCTTCCTTGTTGGCACCAAAGAGTGATGATGTGGCTAGTGAGGTGGCGCCTGATGATGAGATGGTCTTCTACTTGGATAAGGAATGACATGTGGCGCCAAGTGGTCCTAGTTGATGGTCCTTTTCTCTTGCTTGGTTGATGTGTCTTCTCTTCTTCATGTGGTCAAATTCTGGGGTCCAGAATTTGAGTCTTGTTGCTGGCTTTCATTGCTTTAAGACTTGATTAACTGAAATAGACTTAACTCAACTGAACTGACATGACTGACCTAAACTTTAAAACTTGAAATGGACTTACAGGAAAAGAAATTTTTTTTTTTAAAAAGTAATTACAGGACTCAATAAACACTCTTGATTAATTATAGGACTCTTGAAAAGGAAATGGCTCTTGAAAATAAAACATTTACAAGACTCTTGAAAAGGAAATAGCTCTTGAAAATAAAATATTTTTGAACTAAAGAATACAAGGTAACCTAATTATCTTCGATTCAAATTGGGATAAGGCTAACCTTGTTGGAGTGAAGTTTCTTTCGGTTTCTGGTGTCCTCACCACTAATCCTAACCTGATGATAGCCGCTCTTGAGATCAATTTTAGAAAAAACCATGGCACCGGCCATCATATCTAGCATGCCATCTAGTCTAGGGATGGGGAACCTATACTTGATTGTGATTTTATTGATGGCACGACTGTCAACACACATCCTCCACGTGCCATCCTTCTTTGGGGTTAGAAGTGCAGGGACTGCACAAGGGCTAAGACTCTCTCTAATGAACCCCTTCCTCAACAACTCGCCAACCTGCTTTTGCAGCTCTTTATGCTCAGATGGATTCATCCTATAATGGGGCAAGTTGGGCAAAGTAGCTCCTGGGACTAAATCTATGGAATGCTGAATATCCCTAAGAGGTGGAAGGTGGTCTGGCAGAACCTCGGGAAAAACATCCTCAAACTCTTCTAATAAAGTCTTAACTTCCTGAGGAGGCTCTGAGGGTGTAGGAGTCCTATGTTCCTTAGCAGTCAACATCCAAATGGGTGAACCACTATGAATCTCTTGTTCTAGATCCTTGGCACTAATTAGGTTCACTCCAGTCTTCATTTCTCTGACCTTACTGGTTCCTTTAGCTACCTTGTCCTTAGGTGGGACTGAATGGATTGTGATTTTCTTCCCATTGAAACTAAAGACACAGGTGTTGGATTTTCCTAAGAGGGTGGCATCATGATCATACAACCAAGGTCTTCCAAGAATTATACTGCTCACCCCCATGGGCAAGACATCACACCAAATCTTCTCTTGATAGGATTGCATTTGGATTTGGACCTGACATCTAGACTGGATGGGTATAGAGGTAGAGTCTACCCAAGAAACCTTATAGGGGTTGGGGTGGGGGACTGGGGTTAAGCCTAACATTTTGATAGTGCTAGTAGAGATGGCATTCACACAGCTCCCACTATCTATGATGATTTTACAAACCTTATCCCCTAGTTTAAGGAAAGTCTGTAGGATGTTAGTCCTACGCCAATCTTCCTGAACTTTTGTCTGGGACAGGATGCATCTTACAACCCCTAATTGGTCAGACTCTGTGGATTCTTCCTCTCCTTCATACTCATCAACCAAATTCATTCCGGCCTCATAAACTTCTTCTTCAAACTCCTCATTAGGCTCGGAATTCTCTTCTCCTCCCTCTTCTATATATAGGGATCTACGAGGGCACTGGCTAGAAACATGACTTACCTTATGACACTTAAAACAAGCTATGGCTGTGCACTGATTGGAGATATGACCAGGTTTCTGACACTTAAAACAGACGATACTAGGGGTTCTCTGGGTGTCAGGTGCCTTACCTTTGTCCATGGGCCTAGGGGTGGGAATACCCTGATTAGGCTTGCTAGGGGTAACCTGGCTAGGTCCATTTCTTGGGATTGGGGCACTAATCCTAGAAGGCATGTGTCCTCTCTGAAACTTCTCAGTGTTCAGTGTAATCTGATAGGCTTGGTCTAGGTCAGTGACCTCTCTCAGAAACAACTCTCTCTTAATATCTTCCCTAAGTCCAGCCCTAAATCTAGACAAAGTGACCTCATGGGCTTCACTCACATCACATCTCATTAGGTACAAAGGTGGTTATGTAGTCTGAAACAGATCGGTTCCCTTATTTCAAAGTCTACCATTGGTCTAACAGATTTTGCTGGTATGAAATGGGTAGGTACTTGTCTCTAAGTTTCTCTTTCATACCCTGCCAAGTGGTTATGGGCTCTACATTTCGCCTTCTAGTGGTCAGCTCAATGTTCCCCCAGTATAACCTAGCTTGACGTATTAATTTCATCTTGGCAAACTTGAATTTCCTCTCCTCAAACATGGCATACCACTCAAAGTACTGGTCCATCTCACCCTCCCAATCAGAATACACCTTAGGATTTAAGCTACCATCAAAAGTGGGTGCATCTAACTTGATGTTCCGAATGAACCTATCATCTCTATCCTCAGGTTCTGGGTCAGGCCTCCTATGATTAGGTTCAGGATCTCGGTATAAAGGTCTTCTAGGCTCTTGGTGTGGGTGAGGTTGAGGCACATTAAAATCTGGGTCAGGAGTCCAGTTTCGATGCCTAGGTTCCTCTAGCACTTGGACTCGATCCCTAAGCTGGGCAAAAATCCTCATGGACTTGTTCTTTAAACTGGCCAACAGTGGTAGTCACATCCTGACTCAGTTTGTTCATACTCTCAGTAAGAGCTCTAACCATGGCCTCTAAATCAGGTTGGGTTTGACCAGGTTGGTAGGGCACTCCATTCCGGGTAGACATGATGCAAGCAAACACACAAAATGAGACTCAACTGAACGACTACGGGCTAACTAGACCTAGAGCCCAAACTAGATGACCAATCAGAGTGGCAAGCTAGCCTGTAGTAACTCAGGACTCAGCCAGGCAGGTGTAAGGGGAGTGTTAGGTCCCTGAATGCCAATCCTAGACACCAATCAGAGATTGGCCAGGTAGGCGGACCAGCACACAAGCCCTTCGGGATGGAATCCCTGAACCACCGTTCTAGACACTGATTACAAAGCACACACAGAGTAACCAGACAAACTGACTCAACACTAGCCTTGACCCGACTTGTTGATGTCCCTAGCCCACTAGGGCAAATTAGGTCTAATCAATTTTTAGATTAAAGGCTTAGGTTCGAATGAGTGGGTGGTGGTTTTGGGCTAAGGAGAGGTTATCAATTCCTCCCCTTATCTTAGATGCTCAAATGCCCTTAAGATGAATTAAGAGATGAACACTCAAAAATAATTGGATTGCAGAACACAAAAATAGAGTTGTAGTAATTTAATTCTCAGAAATCCCACAGAAACCAATAAATCACAGGAAAATTATGCAAAATAGTTTCAATTATAATGGTTTCAGAAAAATAAAAATTACTGAATTTGGAGTTACTTGCAATGAGAAATAATTCCAGCAACAGGGCAATTACAAGCTAAAAATAGAGCACTTCCCCGTTTACAATTCCTGCTACGAAGTTATAACCCAACGGACCCCCTACACGCCCTAGGAACACCCCGTGGAATGGGAAGAGGAGGTTTGCACCTTGCTTCGTTCCTAGGACTGGACATCCTGGGGAGTTTACTTCGAGCAGACAAATTAAAAAGAGAGAGACTCAAACAAGCAATCAAAACAGAAATCCTAGACAGGGCTCTGATACCAAAAATGATGCAGAACAAAGAACAAAGAAGCGTATGCGGAAGTAAATTTAGGATTAATTTTTTTTTTTTTATATTTCAGAAATTAGCTTTGACTCAAAGTAAAGCTAAACTAAGTTGAAGGAAACTAGGTAAGGATTGAAAGCACAATTTAGAAGAAACTAAATTATCAGAGTAGTTCAGAAGTAATGGATCGCTGGGGGTTGAGAAACTCCCAGACCTAGGGTTTCGCTCTGAACTTTCAGCAGAACAGAAATAGAGAGGAGAGATGGTTTACCAACCAGACAGTGATCTTCTCAGAATTTGGGTGGAAGAACTCTCTCGAGCAGATTGTTGGATCCTCGGATTCGGCTATCTTCACAATGGATCCTCCAATACTGGTCTTGTGGTTTGGTCGGCTTCTCCTGGACTCAAGATCTGGGAAGAAGAAAAATAAATGATGGATTTAGAGACTCAGGGAAGGATTTACCAGTTCGAAGAACTTGAAGGCTGATGTCGTTGAGATCCGGATTCTCTTGAAGGCTGATTCGACTTCCTCTGGAAAGAGCTTTGGATCTGAAGTACCCGGACTGTAGCTGGATGCTGGTGGTCGGCCTGGACTTGGAGAGAGAGGCCGTGGGAGGTGGAATATGCTAGGGCTTAGTGGAAAGAGAAGGGTGATGGGCGGCTAGGGTTTGGGAGTGGAGTGGCTAACCTAGGGTTTGGGTTTTGGAGATCTCACACCTCCTCAAGGTTCCTGGGGAACCCGGATTTACTCCCTCATGGAGCTCAACACCTGGATGCAAGTATGGAAGAGAGAAAACACAAAGTTTGCTCACAAAAAAAATTTGGTTTCATTCATCTGATTGATTTAAACTTACAAGAGGGGTTTAATTTATAGGGCTTTACAAGAGAGTAGGGTTTTACATCTTCCCATGTGGGACTAAAGGAGGGGATCTACAAATCAGGATAATTCATACACATATGGTCGGCCAAGGTACAAAAAAAATTGATTTGGGTTATAAAAGGCAGGTAGATGGCGCCTCCTTGCTTGGGTCTTCAAGAGAGGATTTCTTTCCTTCCATGGATCAACTCTTTTGGACTCCTCCTTTTCTTCCTCCCTAAGTCAAGGTCCTTCCCATCTTTGTTTTGGATTTTTTTGGCAGGTAGTGGGCGCCTCCTTGAAGTTCTCTCCAAGAGAATTTCTTCCCATTCTTACTTTGGTTCTTTTGGGAAAGTCTTGGCCGCCCCCTTGATTTGTGAACTCCTGGTGGATTTCTCCTCGTCTGGCGCATGAGAGAAGGAAGCTGCTATCTGTGGAGTGGGGACCAAAGGCAACTGGATGTAGATATGGCGCCCCTTGGACTCAGGCGTATGGCTGGGAGTGTGGCTGGGAGTGTGGTGCCCACTTGCTTGGCCTTGGGAGAAAATGTAACACCCCAGGTTGAAGCCCTAGTCCACTATTGAGTCAACATGACTCAACAAAATAAAATGCAGGTAATATAGACTCAAGCTAAATTGAGTTGATCTAGTCAACTCTTATTACAAACCAAAAACCCTAATTCTTTGGGCAAGGTTAATCAGAGATCCAGATGGAGCTCTGAAGTCTTCTTCTGAGTCTGGTGCCCGCACCAAGAGGTGGGATTGTGGGAGGCTCCCCCTGCTCTCACAGGGTCCTGATTAAATAACCATAAGTCTACTTAAGGCATTTGTCATTTGAACCCTAGCCTTAGACACCAATCTTCAGAAGTAAGTGAAGAATTGATTCACATTAGCCTAACACACTACTTGAGCTTGACCTATTGGTGTCCCTAGTTCTAATTAGATTTCCACTCAACTTTATTTAAGGCTTGGGTTCGATAAAAGATGAGGTGGATTGTTTTTGGGCCAAGGAAAGGTGATGAAGTCCTTTCCTTATCTTATGATAGCATTATCTGTAAGTGATTTAGAATGATAGCAACATCACAACAATCATAACTAATCAACAGAATTTAAAACTAGTTATTCAAAATTTAAATTTCTAATTTGAAATTTGAAATTGAAATTTTTAAATTTCAAATTTCAAAACTCAAAATTAAAAAATAAAATTTAAGATTCTAAATTCCAAAATTTTTGGTGGGAAAATTTAAATTTGAAATGTGCCAGAAATTGTGGGGTGTTCAATGTGATAACAAGAAAAATCATGCAATTCAAGCAATCACTTTGGCAAATTCATACAGTCACACATCAAGCAAGCAATTAGCACATTAAACCTTTAATCTAAGGATCTCACATCCGGCCGTAGCTCATTACTCCCATTGATTGTGACAGTATACTTTCGTATACCCGCTCAGGAGGCCTGAAAACTTAAATTAAGGAATGAAAACGATGCAATAATTTTTATAATTTCAGATCGAAAATCTATAAAGGCGATTTTAGACCTGGTTTGAACAGGCAAATATTGATGTTGGATGCTAAATTAAACTAAGATCTGAATAATTATTGAAGCAATTTTGTGATCTATGTTCTAATATGTAGAAATTTCAACATATGCAGAAATTTCAGCACTTATGCATGCATGTCCTAATCTACCATGCTCTGATACCAAGATTGAGGCAGGATGGTGATGGAAAAGTTTACATAAAGAGATTGAGTAATTAAAGTTAAGCAATAATCCTAAATATAAGAGCAAGATTCAACCATAAAGGAGTGATTAAGTGCACTAAAGAAGACTAATAAAGAGATAGTTGGTATCCCGCAGTGCAAATCACATTCAAGTAAAGAAATGGATCTTCATGATTGAAAATTCATCTTATTAGGACAAAACTTAAGAATTCCTTAGAGGGAAGGAAAGGATTTTGTACCAACAATGAACTCAAGAATTCTTTGTAATGGGATCACTCTTCAATACTCGAAGATTGATAACTAGATGAAAAGACTATCTCTTTCTCGAATATAGAAACTTCTTGCTATAAGTTTAGAGGCAAAGAGGATACCATTCTTGACTGGAAGCACTTGAGGGATCCTGCAAAACAAAGAACATGAGTGGGCATGGAAGGGCTGGAAACAAACAAAATAAGAAAAAATGGAGATAGGAAAAGGGAAGGAAAAAAGGCTTGATGGCAATTTCTTGGATGTTGGAAGAGCCGGTTGGTGGAGATTTCTTGGAGCTTAAACAATGGTTGGGCCTCACGCCCTCCTCCCTCATGGAGAGGCAAAGCAAAAAAAATTTGCAATGGAGGAAAAAGAACTTCAGATTTCATTCATCATAACATATTACAAGAAGATTAGGGGTATTTATCAACTACTCTGGCCCTTTCAAATTCAAATTACAAGCTTAAAGAGTGGAGGGATAAGTGGGATTCATGCATGAAGAGTGGAGAGATAAGTGGGGAAGTTACAACTTGATTGGGATTTATGCATGAAGAGTGGAAAGATAAGTGGGGAAGTTACAACTTGAATTCAAGTTCAAAAACTCTTGGATGCCCAAATGCAGGTGAGGTGGCATCGTGAGGTGGCATCATGATATGGCGTGGGAGGTGAGGTGGCTTCCATCTTGGTGTGGTAAGGTGGCACTCCAACTTGGCAAGGTGGTTGAGGTAGTTGGCTCCATCCCATCTTGATGCTTCATGGTCTTGATCTTATCCAATTTGAATCCAACTTGAACTCTTATAACTTAATTACAGGACTTAAGCTAAAATTAAAACTCAAGTTGACTCTAATTACAAGACTTAAGCTTAAAAACTAAAATTAACTTGAGCTGAAATTAAAATTGACTTGACTCAAATTACAGGACTCATGAACTGAAATAAAATTGAACAGAATATGAAGAGTCTGGTTTATTCACTTGTAATCCATATGGAGCTTGGGTTGACCTGATTTGCTTGTAGCCTCTTTTATATCCTTATGCCTACACCAACTCTCCTGGGGTGGGAAGGACTCGACCCTGTCGAGTATGGGTTAAGTTGACTTTGGTAATATTCTAGTAGATCTGGGTTGATTCTTTGCAGAACTTCTCGAGTGATCCATGAGTCCTCAGATTTCGATCGACCTTGCCAACGAACTAAGTAGCGTTGATAACTTTTATTCCGGGTAGTAATAGCCTGGTCATCTAGAATATGCTCAATCCTATCTTGCTATTCTAGTAAAGTGGCTGGTGGACATTCAGGGGTAGGCTCACTCTAAAAAATAGGCTCAGGCCCAAAAGGCTCACTAGGTATCATTATTGGCTCCTTATACTATACTAGGTCTGAAATATTGAAGGTCGAGCTGATGTCTAAATCAAATGGTAATTCAAGCACATATGCATTAGATCCAATTTTTTTTATTCTTTTAAATGGACCTCCCAAGAAATGTCCCATCACTACCAGACCATCCACTAATCGCGATCTCCCACACTACACCAGGCCAACCCCTCAACCAGGGCGACGATCGGGGAAATAGTCGAAACATAATATCCCCGATCCTCATCTGTTTCAACTCCCGAGTCTTCTGAAGAGGGGTCCACTGACGAGGCTATTTGGTGTTTGGCCAAATAATGCCTTAATGAGTATGATTGCAGACAAGACAACCTCAACTATCGGTTTGCCAACCTGCAAGGTAGAAGTCAGGAGCAGGCAAGTTATGACACATGTCCTCCTCTTACCCACCGAGTCATAGAGAATCAATTTCTAGTTGGTTCAGGATGCCCTATCTGGATCCGTATATCGGCACCACTGATCCGCTGGACCATCTAGAGAGCTACAAGGCTCTCATGCAAGTACAGGGCACTACTAACACTCCACTATATCTCCTTCTTAGGTGTTTTATGCAAGGTGGCCCGAGCTTGGTACTCTTGACTTGAGTCAAGGAGCATAGACTCCTTCTAGCAACTAGAGAAGAAGTTCGTGGCACACTGCAATGCCTGCAAGAAGATGTCATGTGAAGCAGATAGCCTCTTATCCATTCACTAGCAAGACAACTAAGGACTACGTGGATCGATCAAGTTGATTGTGTTAAAAGTCTATAACTTGGATGAGTCTGTGGCCATGTTGGCCATGAAGAGAGGGCTCCATACTTCCTGCTTCACCAACTCCTTGGACAAAAAGCACCCCAAGTCCTATGTGAAGTTATTGACCCGCATATAGAAGTATATCCACACGAACGAGGTAACCATACCTGGAGGGAGTTAGACAAGAAGCCTTGAAAGAAGTAGGCTCGGGGAGAACTGAGTAGCATCTAGGTAGAAAGCTCAATTCATCTACCTGATAAGCTTCCAAGTCAAAGGACTTTGCTAGCAAGAATGGTAAATACACTCCCCTTCTTACCCCCAGAGCCAAGATATTGAAGGAGATAGAGGGCGAGCAATACTTGTGCAAGACTCCTATGTAGAAGTCATTAGCCCATTGTGACAAGAGCCAATACTACCTAGTCCACCAAGATTATAGCCATGACACTAGACAGTGTCACCATCTAAAAGGGGAGATCGAAGACTTGATCTGGCATAGCTACCTAAAGAAATATATTCATAGAGGAAATCAACCCACCACCCAGAATCTAAGCTAGTTGCTGACTCAGGTCGAGATCGATAATCAGCCGAATGAGGTGCAAGTCGACATGATCTCCTAGGGGCTAGAGCACGCTTCTAAGAGGCCTAGAGGGAAGTGGAGTGATGATAATGTAATCTCTTTTACTAACAGGAATCTAATCGGGGTCTATAACCCCAATAATGGTATGTCATTGTAGATATGGTGATGGTGAAACATCTTGCAAAAAGAATCATGGTTGATAGTGGAAGCTCCATAGATATCCTTTGTTATGATACTTTTGTTCATATGGATTATCTATAAGTCACCTCAAATCAGTCTCTATACCTCTAATCAGCTTCATTGGGGATTCAATCGGGGTCGATGGAGAGATCACCCTTCTGGTCATATTAAGAACTCCTTCCTAGCAAAGCATAGTCCTCATGACCTTTATGGTCATCTGCATGCCATTACCATATACTGCCATACTCGAGCGACCATGGCTTAACCTGATGGATGCAGTTATCTCAACCAAACATTTTGACTCAGGCCTTGATTTTGATGAATAACAAAACATTTGAGTTTATATGATGTACTAATATTTTCTTAGAGTGTTAATTGTTGTTTCAGGCACCCTACAAATTCAATGAAAGAAAATACTAATTGATCAATCTTTAAGTATGGAAATCTCATTATTTTAGTTATCTTCTCAAAGTAAAAAGCATGGATTTAATGGACTCTTAAGTGTTAGTGCGGATGAAATCATGTTGAAGCTTCAACATACAAGTCTTGGAACATATTTTTAGATCTATAGGTCAAGTGTTGACACATGGAAGTGGTGAGTCGATATGTATAAATGACTCAGAGAAGAGGACTGGCACACAAAGTTTAGCCAGGCTTGTTAGTTGACACTTAGCTTTGAAGTATTGACTTAAGGCTTGTGAGTCATAGTTGCAGTAAAATAATAGATGGCTAAGTTTCTAGCACAAGTCTATGAGTCAATACTGGGCTTTGAAGTGTCGAATCATGCTCCAAGTACAGAAGTCATAGGCAATTCTAGAGTGCAATATTTTTCAGACATAGTCTATGAGTCAACACTTAGCTCTGAAGTGTTGACTTAATGGTTGACTTATGAACTGGTTGCTAGGAAATATGTCTTATAGCCAATCATCTAAGTTGTAGACGGTTGAGCTCATTATAATTTGCATATGAATCATTAATAAATAAAAGTTATTTTTAATAGTTCATCACATCTTATACATCTTCTTTTAAGTGAACTCTTCTATGATGAAGTCCTTAGAACTACTTTTATTCGATAAAGAAGGATTTATCATGTAGTTCTTAAACATGTTTGCAATTTAATGATACGTTATTACCTAGGATAATAATGTTTATCAAGTATAGGTCATTATGTGTCATATGGGTTGGTTGTCCTCGTAACCAAGAAGTGTGGAGAACCTAGTATGGCATACAGGTTAGTATATAAGTACATTACCATGAAAATGACCAACTATGCAAAATACTCTACTATCAAGAGTATATCATAGAAGGATATGGATAAAGTATTGCTCCAACTTGAGATCACCATGGTGACTTGCTAGCCGCTCACTATACTTTGGTGCCAGACTACCTATATTCTAATATAATGACAGAAGGTTTCTGGATATAGTTAAGTACTTATTAGGTCAATATATGAAGTAAAATGGGATTGATCACTCCAAGGTATTGGAGATAATGCTTTGTTATGTCTCAATTTAGAAAAACCTTGGCTAGGTTAATTCTTATGAGGAGTCACACACATGATTATTAGGTTGAGAAATATTTGGATGTACTATTTAAGAGTTGGCAATTAACTCTTAAGTCATTCTTAGTATTGGGTTAAAGAGATGAATTATATGATAACCATATACTTGGATTCTTGAATGTTGCTTTGCAATCATTTAACCTATCCGGACATCGGGTATCATTGCTAGATAGTTACAAAGATTAGTTCAGAAATTTATTTCTGTGCTATCGATTTAGTATTTGAACTTATGGGGTCACACACAATAGAAGTTTATATCAGATTATGATGGTGATTAATGATCAAGAATTATTCAAGAATATAATTGATAATTCGATTGATAATTAACCTAATACAATATTATAAAGAAATAATTAATTAATTCTTAATTAATTTTAACAAGATTAATTAGTAATTAGTTTGTTGATTGGCTTAATTTGATTAAGTAAAGAAGTTTAGGTCAAGTCTAATTGAATTGGATTTAATTAGGTCATATTTGATTAGGTTATATGATGATCTAATCATTTAGGAGTTTTAATTTTGGTTTCATTCAGACTTTGGCTCAATTTATTTTGATTTGATTAGGATTTAATTAAGCTATTAGAGATCTAATTAGATTAGATTTAGATGTCTTAATTGGGTCAAACCTAATTTGATTTGATTGCATTTAATTTTGATCCAACCAAATTACAAACTCCTACCTAACACCACCCTTGTTTCTCTCTTAAAATTCTTCCATGACAAATCCTTGTTTTTCTGAAGAAATCTCATGAAAAAAATTATTTGTCACCCACCCGTTCTTTGTTTTAGAAGTGGATTAGATAGGAGTTAAGTTTGGTTTAAATCTGAATTGGTTTTGAATTGATTTTGATAGAGTTTCAATAGGATTGAAACTTTTAAGCCATGTCCTTATATATTCCTTATCCTTAGCCTTATCTCCCTGTCCCTCTTTACACCAATTTTAATCTGATTTTCTTGATGGGTGTTGCAGATTATGAGAAGGGATTAGCATGGTTTTAAGGAGATGAATCATTGCAAAATATAAAAAGAGGGAAAGAGTTAGTATGCAAAATTTGTGGGCATGGGTCTTCTTCCTTCGTGCTAGGGTTCTGGGGAGAAAGAAAAAAAAGAGAAGGGTCTCCATTTTATTTTGTTTCTTCCACCTTGTTTCCTCCTATATCTCCTTGTGATCTTCTTCTCAGAGGGTTCAAGAAGTTTTGAAGAAGGTGACAAATCAGGTATCTGGTGTCTTTCGTGCGGAGCTTGCACTCCAAGAAGGCTGATCACCTTAGGGCTTCATATGGACTTGCTGTAGAGGTCGAACATCCTGTGTGGCTACAAGGTAATGTGAAAAACTTATTATCATGTTCATTAATAGTGGAGATCAGTGACCCACATTCAAGTATGAGATCTGATCTCGTGGATAGTGTAGATTTGATCTACAGCGTGTATCGATGAGATCGATGTATATTGATTTTAATTTCATCATTTACTATATTTACATATCATATCCAGATCCATGGTAAGATTTTTTAGATATGACTTAAATGCATATTTTCATGATTAAAAATATTTTTAATCTAATTTGTTTTCGCTGGAAATAAAAGAAAATATACATGCATGAAATCCTATGCATTTTTCAACTATGGTAATATAGTTTCTTGTATATTTGATATGTTTTAAATTTGGATAACTATTTTGGATTAGGTTAATCACCATGACCATCTTGTTATCGAAAAAAGCAGGGTTTAAAGATCCTCTTTTTTTATTTCATGGGGTCTCTTATGGCATATAAGGGTGTCACTATGATCTCATCCCATGAATAGGTGAGATGAAAAGATTTTTGTTAAAATTATTTTAATATTTAAATATAATTTTTATTGATTAATCATGATTAATTTATTATTTATGATTTGAAATAAAGTTATTATGATTTAAAATAAATCATAACATAAATCTCAGCATTATGACTATTGTTGTTGCCAAGATCGTCGTGGCCCGTAGCTGCTGTCGGCGTCGGATCACCTCTCGTCTTCTTGGGGTTGACCTGTGCTTTAGAGCCTGCAAAATAAGGTCAGATACCCGGGCCAAGGATTCCGACGAGGGCACTCCGATGGTCAAGTCAGTGATGATCCAAGAGAACAGATCCTCCTGGTCGAGCCCTTCTTAATGGACTCCATGCTAGGAGGAGTGAGTGGTGTAAGAGTGGGGGTGCGAGTGTGCTGGGAGAGATGGTAGCCGAGGTGGATTGGCCCTCTTGTATGGCTTCCTCTTCCTCACTCACTTGGATGAGTGTTTTGTGATTAAGCTTGCATACCTTCTTGCTGGGGGTGTTAAAGGTTCTTTTAAGTCCAGGTGATTGTTGAATGCCTACCTTGGGATCGCCTCCATGTTGGTAGGTGCATGCGGCGGTGTTCTGTGCCATGGTCGGGATGTATTTCCTGATTGCTGATAAGGGAAGCTGCCATGTGCTCTAACACTCCTTCTGGTCATCCCATTTCGGGAAGTTTGACAGTGCCTCGATTAAGGGGCTGTCGCCCCCGGGATTCGAATATGGTGGTTGACTTCCACTTTCGGGTGGTGCAGGTGGTTGGTGGAGAGCATGGCACCCAGGTCAGGTAGCTTCTTCTTCTTCTGGTGTAAGTTATGGCTACGGACATTTATTATGATCTGATGGGTGCTTCCTCATAGTCCTCGGGCAGCTTGTCGATGCCTCTGGGGTAGCTCTGCTCCCTTTGGTGCTGGGCGGCATTGCCTAAGGTGGTTATCGAACTGGAGAGTTGGGACTCAGCTCTGGCTCAGGGGGCTCGACCTCCGAGGGGCTCAACCTGGTAGAGGAGGCTGGGCTCGACTCCGACCCAGGGGGCTCGACCTCGAAGGGACTTGACCCAATGGAGGAAGGCGTGACTCCTTCTCAGAGGGCTTGACCTCAGAGGGGCTTGACCTGGCGGAGGAGGGGTGAGCTCGACTTTGGTCCAGGGGGCTCAGCCTCGGAGGGGCTCGATCTGGTGGAGGAGGTCAGCACGCGACTCCAGCCCAGAGGGCTCGACCTCGGAGGGGCTCGACCTGGTGGAGGAGGGCTGAGCTGGACTCCGGTCTAGGGGGCTCGGCCTCGGAGTGGCTCGATCCAGTGAAAGAGGTTGCTCAGCTCTAGCCTATGTGCCCCGACCTCGTGGGTGCCGACCTAGCAGAGGACGGAACTCGGCTTCGATAGGCCGCCTTATCATTTTGGGGGAGCTCGGCCCGATCAAAGGAGTCCGAGGTGGGGTGTCCACCATGGTGATTTTTTTGACATGGCATCTAATAGGGATTATATGTCAGCTTCTTGCCACATCATTTGCCTCCCACTCCCGAGTCCCATTGGCGTGGGGCGCTCGGGACGAAGGGAGTAAATGCATTGCTGACATGGAAAGGTGGGGATCTGGCATAATAATGACCGTGATCGATGGCATCTCAGGAAGCGATTTATTCAGCCTACCCAGAGTAGCCACGTGGACATGTCTGAGGAGTAGTTATTACGGGCGCAGAATCCGAAGTGGCCACAGTCGAAGCTAGATGCTAGCCTTGCCGATCAATGATGCGTGGCATGGATTGATGGTGGGGATTTGTAATGGTATGGTCGGGCATCGATCATTTTGAAAGGAAAAGCTGCCTTTCCCGAAATATGTCTTCTTTCAAATCTTTCATGCCCACCACTATACCGAGACTCTTCTTTCATCCACCCGGCCATTCTTGTCTCCCAAAGTTCACAGCAGGTTAGTCCCCTTTCTCCTTGCCTTGGTCGAGTAGGGTCTTCTTCTTAAGGCTAGGTTCACCTCTGGGCCTTCATCCGCCTTCTTCTTCTTCCCTTGATCTTCTTCATCATGTCTCATTTCGGGTCGAGTTTCCGTCCTTTGACTAATCAGGATGAGGCCAGGCCCTCTAGGCCGAGGTCGCCATCATCTTCTTCTTCTGATGAGGAGGGAGATGGGGATCACTTCGAGCTTAGGGGGAGGCGTCCCCCTGGTGGTATAGTCATTAGGGAACCTGGACCTAACCCCTCTTGTCCTTCTCGTCCTCTTCCTCCAACTGAATCCATCCTAGAGCTTTTCCAGTCAACAGGTCCCGGTGTGATCGCTTTGATGATCTCTACTGAGGAACTGGGGACCATCCGGGATGTCTATGGTATCCCACACTCCGTCCGGCTTTAAATCCCCTGACTAGGGGACCGGGTTACCTCCAGTAGCCCGGGCCGAATTGCCTTTTATGAGGAGACCTTCTCAGGAGGGCTCCGCTTCCCTTTCCATCATTTCTTTTTGTCTGTGCTATGCAACTATCACCTAGTCCCTGCTCAGCTCGTCCCCAACACCATAAGGACCATCTTTAGCTTCATAGTGCTTTGCCACTTCCACGGGATCGTTACCCGATTTTCTCTGTTCAGGGCATTCTTCACCCTGAAACACCACCCTACTGAGGACGGGTGGTGGTCACTCTCTTCTCGTCCGAAGGGCATCAAGTTTGAGCTCCCCTCTTCCATCAAAGGATGGAAGAGTAAGTTTTTTTTTGCAACGGTCGAGGGGGTCGACTGGGTCTGGAGTGACCCAGATCAGTCCCTTAACCAAAATTCTACGGTTGAGGTGACTGACGTAGATGTCTATGAGCAGCTCCGCACTGCCCAGATTCCTTTCCTCGAGGTTCTGTTATCGGAGCAGAACCTCGCCGAGGCCGGGGTCAACCCAACGGGGGAGTTGGGTGAGTTTGGCTTGAGTCCTTTTTGCTCCTTTTAATTTGTTTCTTCCAAACTAGGACTGACATTTTATCTTCCATACGCAGGTATGAGGTTCTCGGTGGAATACTTGCTTTCGATCACCTGGAAGAGGCCTCTATTGGGATTGGCTAAGGAGTCCTCTTTGAAGAGAGCTCGTGATGAGGGTGCTTCATCGTCCGCTCCCACCGAGCCGACGGAGTCGAAAAGGAGGGAGTCCGAGGCTGCCTCTGCACAAGCAAGTGGAGTGGTGGCTGCCATTCCTAAGCTGGAGCAAAGGGCAGCCAGGTCTATGTTGGAGCAGCCAAGGCGACGAGAGCCGATCCCCACCCCGGAGCCCGAGGTGGTCGTCTGGTCTAGGGGCGCTGCTGCAGCTGTCATCATCATGTCACCTCCTTTTCCAGAGCTCGTCGTCATCAAGGAGGAGGTGTGGGGAGGAGCGGAGCCGGTGCTGGGGGTGCCACTTGAGGGGGCACCGAGCTCCCAACCAGCCCCCGAGTTCTGGCGATGGAGTGTGTGAATCTGCCTCGGGGGTGTGTAGGAGGGAGAGAGACTATCGTCGGGTCCTGTTCAGACTAGGGCCTGACGTCTCGCTTCTCCGGGATCTGAAGCTGGCCAAGTGCATGATGGATTTCTTAATCCAATCATGCGATTGACAAGAGATAGCCGGGAAGGTGCTGGGGGATGCAATCAATAGCATCTTCCCCCTACTCTTCATGGTAAGTAGCTTAACTTCTCTCTCTTTTTTTTTTTGATGTCTTGTTTGGTACAGGTCAGAGTCGAGACACTTTTGATCAGGGATTACTACCGGAACTGGTTGAAGAATGACCAGCAACGTGCAGCTAAAGTTGAGGCCTTGAGGGCTGAGTTGAAGGAGAAGTCTGATGTCTCCCGAGAGCTCATCCTGAAGAATGAGGAGCTCCAGAAAGGGATTACAAGTGCTGAGAGGTGCTCGAAGGAGATCCAAGAAGAACTCGATCAGGAGTGGAGCCGGTCAAGGAAGAAAGCCGAGGAGCTCATGGCCACCAAGAAGAGGTTGAGCTCGTTCAATGCCGAGGCAGTCCGGCAGAGGGTGATTGCTCAGCCCCTTCAGACCGAGTTGGACACGGTGAAGGAGAAGTTGGCTACGGCCAGGAGGGAGGCAGCGAAGGCGGCCAAGTTGGTGGAGCCAGCAAGGGAACAAGTCGTCGAGGCGAAGAAGGAGGTGAAAGGGGCTGTGGCAAGGTACAATGCCTCGGAGGAGTTTGCCACCGAGTTCTATCAGACGGCGTCAGACTCCTTCTACAAGGGTTTTGTGTACCTACACGACCGAGTCAAGGGGTTCGTCCTTGATGAGGGCCACAGCTGGCTAGCTTTCCTCAAGCTTCGGACATGGAGCCGGGCTCAGATTCAGACATTGCAGAGAGGTCAGTCGCCATCCCTGAACCTTCCCCGTCGGTGGTGGTCACTTAGGCTGGAGCTGCGCAGTCCGAAGCCCCAGGGGATGGAACTTCACTGCCACACAGCCCTGCCGACGGGGTTGCTTGAGTAGAGTAGATTCTCACTCATGTTTTCTTCTTTTTCATCTTTAGCCTGGGTTGCCCGGCATGTCAGGGGCCCGAGAGTACTTGTAAATGAACAACAAGTTTTCAATGGAATGGAATTTATCAACTATCTTGACTTGAGCACTCCTTGCCTCTCCCCCCACTTCTTCTCTCTTCTCTTTTTCCTCCTTTTATTTTATTTTATTTTTCTGGCATGTGCTGAGATCAGAGAGGAGGGTTTCATTTTGGTTGAGAGCTGGATCTTCAAACTTTAGTGCTGGAGGGCTGTACTCTGGGCTTGAATATCTCGGAGCTGGGCTCAAAGACTTGGGGGCCGGAGAGATTTGCTCCGGGCTTTGATGGCCTGAGAGCTAGGCTCAGGGCTTTGATGTCTTAGAGCTGGGCTCGAAGACTTGGTGGCTAGAGAGCTTGGCTTCAGGCTTTAATGGCTTGAGAGGTGGGCTCAAGGCTTTGATGTCTTGGAGTTGGCCTCGAAGACTTGGTGGCCAGAGAGCTTGGCTCAGGGCTTTGATGGCCTGAGAGCTGGGCTCAGGGCTTTGATATCTTGGAGTTGGGCTTGAAGACTTGATGGCCAGAGAGCTTGGCTCCGGCTTTGATGGCCCGAGAGCTGGGCTCAGGGCTTTGATGTCTTGGAGCTAGGCTCAAAGACTTGGTGACCAGAGAGCTTAGCTCTGGGCTTTGATGTCTTAGAGCTGGGCTCGAAGACTTGGTGGCCAGAGAGCTTGGATCCAGGCTTTGATGCCTTGGAGCTGGGCTCGAAGACTTGGTGGCCGGAGAGCTTGGCTCCGGGCTTTGATGTCTCAGAGCTGGGCTCGAAGACTTGGTGGCCAGAGAGCTTGGCTCCGGGCTTTGATGGCTTGAGAGCTGGTCTCAGGGCTTTGACATCCTGGAGCTAGGCTCGAAGACTTGGTGGCCAGAGAGCTTGGCTCCGGACTTTGATGGTCTGAGAGCTGGGCTCAAGGCTTTGACACCCTGGAGCTAGGCTCGAAGACTTGGTGGCTGGAGGCTTAGCTCTGAGCTTTGATGGCCTGAGAGCTGGGCTCAGGGCTTTGATGTCCTGGAGTTGGGCTCGAAGACTTGATGGCCGAAGAGCTTGGCTCCAGGCTTTGATATCCTGGAGCTGGGCTCGAAGACTTGGTGGTCAGAGAGCTTGGCTTCAGGCTTTGATATCCTGGAGCTGGGCTCGAAGACTTGGGCGCCAGACCCGGGGTCGGGCGGAGATCTCCTGTAAGGCAAAGTGTATTTGCACAGGGGAAACTTTGATTATTGGTAAGAGAGAACCTTACACCATGGATGCTGGGAGCTGGGTCCCAGGAGTCAGAGTTAGAGAGCTGGGCCCCGAGTTTTATTATTGGAGGGCAAGGCTTCGAGTTTTAGCATGCCAGACCTTGGGCCGGGCATCGACATTCCTGCAAAGCAGAAGGCAATTTGTGCAAAAGAGGGCCTTTATCATTTTAGAGGGTAAGCCTTACATTACTGGTAATAATTTCTCAGGTTGCAGGCGCCATGTTCGCAGGAATCTGGCACCGTCCAAATCTTCGAGGTAGTAGGCTCCATGCGGAAGAGCTTCGACCACCTTATAGGGACCTTCCCAGTTTGGTGAGAGCTTGCTGCACTCCCAGGGTTGAGATGCTTCAGCTCGGTGGAGCACCAGGTCACCGGTCGAAAGGACTTGGGCCTTACTCGGGCATTGGGCTTTGATGTCTCGAAGCTAGGCTCGAAGACTTGGTGGCTGGAGAGCTTGGCTCTGGGCTTTGATGGCCTGAGAGCTGGGCTCTGGGCTTTGATGTCTTGGAGCTGGGCTTGAAGACTTGGTGGCTGGAGAGCTTGGCTCCGGGCTTTGATGTCTCGGAGCTGGTCTCGAAGACTTGGTGGCCGCAGAGCTTGGCTCCAGGCTTTGATGGCCTGAGAGATGGGCTCAGGGCTTTGACATCCTGAAGCTGGGCTTGAAGACTTGGTGGTCAGAGAGCTTGGCTTCGGGCTTTGGGCGCCATACCCGGGGTCGGCGGAGATTCTCTTACAAGGCAAAGGGTATTTGCATAGGGGGAACTTGTTTATTGGTGAAAGAGAACCTTACACCATTGATGCGGGGAGCTGGGTCCCAGGAGTCAGAGTCGGAGAGCTGGGCCCCGAGTTTAATTATTGGAGGGCTAGGCTCCGAGTTTTAGCATGCTGGACCTTGGGCTGGGCACAACATTCCTACAAAGCAGAAGGCAATTTATGCAAAAGAGGGCCTTTATCATTTTAAAGTGTGAGCCTTACATTACTGATAATATTTTCTCAGGTTGCAGGTGTTCCATGTTCGCAGGAACCTGGCACCGTCCAAATTTTTGAGGTAGTAGGCTCCATGCGGAAGAGCTTCGACCACCTTATAGGGACCTTCCCAGTTTGGCGAGAGCTTGCTGCACTCCCGGGGTTAAGATGCTTCAACTCGGCGAAGCACCAGGTCACCAGGTCGAAAGGACTTGGGCCTTACTTGGGCATTGTAGTATTGGGCAACTCATTTTTGGTATGCTGCCATCTGGAGCCGAGCTTTATCTCTGGTCTCCTCGAGGAGGTCTAAGTTGAGTAGAAGGTGCGCAGAGTTCTGCACTTCGTTATATTGCTGCACCTACAGCATGGGCACGCCGAGCTCGATTAGGACTACTGCCTCGGTGCCGAAGATAAGGTTGAAGGGTGTTTCATCCGTCGCCATCCTGGACGTTGTGTGGTAGGCCTAGAGGACACTTGGGAGTTTTTCTGCCCACCTACCCTTGGCCTAGTCTAGCCTGGTCCTGAGTCCCTGAAGAATGGTTTGGTTAGTCACTTTGGCCTCTCCGTTTGTCTAGGGATGGGCGACAGAGGTGAAGCGGTGCTGGATGCCATGCTCGGCACAAAATCCTTCAAACTCTTGGTTGTCAAATTGCCGCCCGTTGTCAGTGATGATGCAGTGTGGTAGTCCGAAGCGACATATTATTGACTTCCAGAAGAACTGACGGACCTTGGCTTCCGTGATCCATGCTAGTGGCTCCACTTCCACCCATTTGGTGAAGTAGTCAATGGCTACCAGGAAGAATCTCCATTGCCTTGGTGCAGGGGGAAATAGCCCTAAGATGTCCATTCCCCACTGGGCGAATGGCCAAGGGGTGGAGAGCTGCGAGATCGGCGCCACTGGTTGATGTTGTATATGGTTATGGCGCTGACATTTGTCGCACCTCTTCACGAAGTCGTTGACGTCCTCCCTCATGGTCTCCCAGAAGTATCCCTTGCGGAGAGCTTTGTACACCAACATCCTTCCTCTGATATGGTTCCCGCACAGGCCTTCGTGTATCTCCTGAAGAATGAAGGCTGCCTCACGGGTCTCAAGCACTTCAGGAGTGGGTATGATAGGATCGGCGATAGAGCTGTCCTTCCATCAGGATAAACCGAGAGGCTTTCTTTTTGACGAGGCCGGCTTCCGCACGGTCCTCGGGCAAAGTGCTGTCAGTAATGTGTCTGATGTACCTGTCCATCCAGCTCGGCTCTGGGGTGACCTGCTGTACCTTATCCAGGACTTCATAGCTTGGATTCTCGAGGTACTTAATATGCGCATGCCCTAGTGACGAGTCTGGTAGGGTCACGAGTCTCGACAGTGTGTTCGCATGAGCATTCTCTCCGCATGGGATATGGAAGATGTTGAAGTGTCGGAAGCTTGTCATGCATGAGCAGACTCGCTCCAGGTATTTCACCATCTGGGGATCTCTGGCTTCATACTCCCCGAAAATTTGTCTGGCCACTAGTTGGGAGTCGGTGAAGACTTTCAAGGCCTGGATACCCAGCTCGTGTGAGACCTTTAGGCCCACGAGGAGTGCCTCATACTCCGCCTGGTTATTCGTTACGACAAATTTTAAGCGGAGAGCACATTTCACCACGATCCCATCGCTGTTGGCGAGGATGAGGCCCACTCCGCTCCTACCGGAGTTGGATGCACTATCCACGTGGATAATCCATGGTTCCTCCTCTGTGCCGGGCTTAACTCGATGATCCAGAGAAGTTTGCTCTGGCTCCTCGGCAAGTCCCGTGCACTCGACTAGGAAGTCGGCTAGGACCTGGGCCTTCTGTGATGACCTTGGCCAATACGCGATGTCGAACTTGCTCAGCATTAGGGACCACTTGGCCAACCACCCGGATGTTTTGGGGTGGCTGAGTATGGTCCTCAGTGGCTGGTCTGTCACAACTATGATGGGATGCGCTTGGAAGTAGGGCTTGAGATGCTTAGCAGACATTATTAGAGCAAAAATAAGCTTTTTGGAGTGAGTATACCTGATCTCTGCATCGTGAAGGATTTTGCTGGCGTAGTATACCAGCTTTTGCAACCCGTCCTTATTTGCATGGATAAGGACCGAGCTGACGGCTCCAGGTGTGACTGCCAGGTAGAGTAGAAGCTCTTCTCCTTCCTCTGATCTGGAGAGCAGCGGAGGAGAGGCCAGGAACTCCTTTAGCCCTTTAAAGGCCATCCTGCACTCCTCCGTCCAGGTGAAGTCTTGCACAGTGCCTTGAAGAATGGGAGGCAACGGTCAGCCGATCTCAAGATGAACCGACTTAGGGCTGCAATACGCCCCGTCAGGCACTGGACCTGCTTCTTGGACATCGACTGCTCCATGTCGACGATTGCCTGGAGGGTTCACTTCAATGCCCCTCTGGGTGACTATGAAGTCAAGGAACTTCCCTACCGCCACTCCGAAGGTGCACTTTGCCAGGTTCAGTTTCATCTGGTGCTTTCGGAGGTTGTTGAAGGATTCGGCTAGGTCGGCGATGTAGTCCGAGCTCGGCTTGCTAATGACAAGCATATCATCCACGTACACTTGTATGTTCCGGCCAATCTGATCTTTGAAGACCCTATTGACCAGATGCTGGTACGTGGCTCCGACATTCTTCAGGCCGAAGGGCATCATCTTGTAGCAGTACATCCCTTGGTCGGTGATGAAGGCGGTGTGCTCCTCGTGCTCTAGGTGCATCCAGATCTGATTGTATCTAGAGAATGCATCCATAAAGGAGAGCAGTCGGTGACTCGAGGTGGCATCCACCAGTTAGTCAATCTTTGGCAGGGAAAAACTATCCTTCGAGCATGCCTTGTTGAGGTCAGTGTAGTCCACACAGATCCTCCATTTATCGTTACTCTTCTTTACCATCACCATATTCGCAAGCCAGCATGGGTATTGTACCTCCCGGACGAAGCTGGCAGCGAGGAGTTTGTCGACCTCCTCTTTGATTGCCGCTTGCCTCTTAGGGGCAAAACTCCTCTTCTTCTGCCGAACCGGCCTACACTTTGGGTCAATGCTCAGCTTGTGGGTGATGATGTCAGAGGGGTACCTGGCATATCGACCACTGTCCAGGCGAACACATCTGCATTCGCCCGTAGGAACTCCAATAGGTGGGCCCTTTCCTCTTCTTGTAGCTAGGCCCCAATCTGCATCATCTTCTCCTAGTCGGCTCCTAGCAGATAAGATAGCAGGCATTCAGCCGGGCCACCCCTGGGGTCTTGTGCCCTTTTGTCTAGCTCATCCATCCTGGGATCGTCCTCGGGGACTTTGGTACTTGGGAGAGTCTGGAAATAGTATTGAATTGGTTGAGGTGCACCTCTCATTTCACCGACTCCATAAGGAGTTGGGAGCTGCACCAGCAGCCACTTCATATAGATGATGGTGTCGAGTAGATTGAGCCCAGGTCGACCAAGGATCATATTGTAGGCCAAAGGAAGTCTAACTACCGTGAAGGTCATCATGATAGTGCTCTATCGTGGTGGGGTCCTGGCAGTGACCGGGAGTGTGATCTCTCCCTCAACCCTCACAAAATCCCTCGTGAAGCCGACAAGGGGCGTGTGCACAGGTTTAAATTGTGCGGGAGATAAATTCATTCTAGAGAAGGCATCATAAAAAAGCACATCTATGGAGCTTCCATGGTGTGGGCACCATACTCAGAAGAAGACTTCAGGGCTCCATCTGGATCTCTGATTGACCTTGCCCGAAGAATTAGGTTTTCTGGTTTTGTAATTAGGGTTGACTTGGTCAACTCAATTTTAGTCTTGAGTCTGTATTTCCCTACAATTTAAATTTTGTTGAGTCATGTTGACTCAGTACAAGTCCTTGTAGTGGTCTAGGTCTGCCCCAGGTTGGTGCCATTTTTTTTAAAATCAAGTCAAGGTCCAGGGTGCCCAATTTTTTCTCCCAGGCCCAAGCATGTGGGCGCCACGCTCCCAGCCACACGCCAAAGTCTAGGAGGTGCCACATCTCCATCTAGTGTGCCTTGGTCCCCACACCACAAGAAAGCAGGTCCCTTCTTTCATGCACCACTTGGGGGAGAAATCCATCAAGATACCTCAATCCAAGGAGGAGCCAACTTCTTTCCAGATAAACCCAAGCCAGGATGGCAAGAATTTTTCTTGAAGAGAGGATCAAGGAGGTGCCCAACAACGTTCCATAAAAATCCAAGTTATAAAAGGGAAGAGAGCATGTCTTGGGGAGAAAATCAAGGAGGCACCCAAAAGTTTCCAAAAGTGCCAAAGCCATGAAAGGAAGAAGCCTAAACTTGTGGAGCAAGACTAGGAGGTGTCCAAAAGAGCCAAACCATGAAGGGAAAATCCTTGATTCATGGAGAGATACTAGGAGACACCCCCATAACCTGCCATTTGGAGCTGATTTTCAAGTTTTCTTGGAGTTTTGGGGCTGCCCACTCATGGAAGGAGTCTTGGGAAGAGAATTTGATGCCTAAAGTGTGGGTTAGTCCTATTAGTCCCACATGGGAAGTGTATGAAATTTTATTTCTTTGTTATGTCTATATATTCAACTCTATGTAACTCTTGAATTCAATGATGAATGATGAATGGAATCAATTTCTTTGTGAGCAACTTTGTGTTTCTCTCTTCCGCACTTGTATTCAAGTGTTGAGCTCCGTGAGGGAGTAAATCCGGGTTCCCTAGGAACCTTGAGGAGGTGTGAGATCTCCAACCCCAAAACTCTAGCTTAGTCCACCCATCTCTACTCCACCACCAAACCCTAATTTTCCATCTACATCCCACGGCCCCTCTCTTCCACATAGAGGCTGGCCACCAGCATCTAGGTTCAGATCAACTATTTCAACTACAGAGCAAGTTCAAAGAAGAGTCAGATCAGTATCAAGATCTCCGGAACTTCTACATCCAACAATCTTCATTAAGTCCTCAGGTCAGTGTCTTTCTTTGAGTTTCTGGTTCTTTTTTTTTGTTCTTCTTCTTCCAGATCCTGAGTTCGAGAGGCCAACCTTGCCATAGGACTACAATTCGAGGATCCATTGCGAAGATACCCCGTCTCCAAGGATCCTACAATCTGCTCGAGAGTGTCCTTCAATTGAAGCAACGAGAGATATCACAGTCAGGTATAAAACCTTCCCTTCTCACTTTGTCTGTTTCGTTGAAACTCAGAGCAAACCCTAGATCTGGGGGTTTCTCAATCCCCAGCGATCCTACTTTTGAGTTACTCTGATAATCCACTCCTTTTAATTGTGCTCTCTATCATTTCTTAGTTTCTTTCAACATTAGTTTATCTTTCCTTTGAGTCAAAGCCGACTTCTGAAAATATATTAAAAAAAATATATATTAATTTTAATTTGCTTCCGCATCCCACATATCCGTTTTGCATCATTTTTGGTATCAGAGCTTCTATTCTACATCATTTAGTATCAGAGCTTCCGTTCTGCATCATTTTTGGTATCAGAGCATTCATTCTGCATCATTTTGGTATCAGAGCCCTATCTAGGGTTTCTGACTTGCTTGCATGTTTTGAGTGTCTCTCTTTTTTACTTTGTCTGCTCGAAGTAGACTCCCCGGGACGTCCGGTCCTAGGAACTAAGCGAGGTGCAAGCCTCCTCTTCCCATTCCACGGGGTGTTCCTAGGGCGTGTAGGGGATCCGCTGGTTACAACTTCGTAGCAGGAATTGTAAACGGGGGAAGCGTTCTGTTTTCAGTCTGTAACTGTGCTGTTGTAGGAATTGTTTCTCATTGTAGATAACTCCAAATTATATGATTTTTATTTTGCTGGAACCAGTATAATTGAAAATATTTTACATAATTTTACTGTAATTTATTGGTTTCTGTGGAATTTTTGAGAGTTAAATTATAGCAATTCTATTTCTGTGTTTCTGCAATTTAATTTTTTTGAGTGATCATCTCCTAATTCATCTTAAGGGCAATTGAGCATCTAAGATAAGGGGAGGAGTTGATAACCTCTCCTTAGCCCAAAACCACCACCCATTCATTCGATCCTAAGCCTAATTTTAAAATTTATTAGACTTAATTTGCCCTAGTGGGCTAGGGACACCAACAAGTCGGGTCTAGGCTAATGTTGAGTCAGTTTGTCTAGTTACTCTGTGTGTGCTTTGTACTCAGTGTCTAGAATGGTGGTTCAGGGATTCTATCCCGAAGGGCTTGTGTGCTGGTCCGCCTACCTGGCCAATCACTAATTGGTGTCTAGGATTGGCAATTAGGGACCTAACACTCCCCTTACACCTGCCTGGTTGAGTCCCGAGTTACTACAGGCTAGCTTGCCACTCTGATTGGGCATCTAGTTTGGACTCTAGGTCTAGTGAGCCAGTAGTCGCTTTAGTCTAGTCACATTCTGTGTGCTTCCTTGCATCATCATGTCCACCCGGAACGGAGTACCCTCCCAACCTGGTCAAACCCAACCTGATTTAGAGGCCATGATTAGAACTCTTACCGAAAGTATGACCAATTGAGTCAGGATATGAATGAGGGTTTTTCCCAGTTTAGAGACCGAGCCCAGGGACTTGAGAAACGTAGACATCAAAATTGGACCCCTGATCCAAAATTTAATAGGCCCCAACCTCACCCATGCCAGGAGCCTAGGAGGACCTTATACCGTGATCCCAAGCATAACCCTAGGAGCCTATACCCATACTTGGTTGACTCAGAGAAGGGACCCATTAGGAACACCGAACCTTATGCACCCACTTTTGAAGGAAGACAAGAGACATATATTAAGTGGGAAGAACAAATGGATCGGTATTTTGAGTGCACCAACATATCGGAATTAGGACAAGTTAGGTTGGCCAAAACCAAGTTCACCAAACATGCTAGGTCGCATTGGTATGCTATTGAGCATGAGTGTTATCAAAGAAAAGAGGAAATATATACTTGGAGAGATATGAGAAGTAAGTTGAGAGATAGGTACCTAGGTAGATCCTATGAGAAAAGACTTTTAGACCAATGGTACCAATTGCGACAAGGTAATAGGCCTGTGTCTAAATATATCGAGGACTTCCAGTGGTACGACATGAAATGCAATACCATTGAGACCGAAGCTCAGATCACATCGAGGTTTAGGGTTGGGTTACACCCAGACATTTATAGGAAGCTATGCCTTGAAATAACCAATAAGTTAGACCGAGCCTACCAAGAAGCCCAAGACTATGAGTGGTCTTTAAGATATAACCAATGAAGTACTTTGGACTTAAAGCCAACCTCTACCAACTTGAGTCAAGTTCCGATTGATCCGACACCCGTAGTGAACCAGACTTTTGTTTGTCAATTCCCACTTATGTCACCTCTTGACCAGAAGGATAACACTTAGAAGGAGTTAGGCATGGCCATCCCAAAATTAGTTGACCTGACCAGAGCCGTACTTAAAGAGGAATCAAAGGAGAATAGATTAGAACATTTCAGTGAGATTGAGGAAGAAATATATGAGCCTGACATAAGTTTGATAGATGAATATGAAGAAGAAGAATTTGAGGATATTTCTCCCGATAATTCAATTAACCAACTCCTACCTAATGGGATTATTGAGGGGACCCCTGCCACTCAAGGAATTCAGAGCAAACCCTAGATTTGGGGGTTTCTCAATCCCCAGCGATCCTACTTCTGAGTTACTCCGATAATCCACTCCTTTTAATTGTGCTTTCTGTCATTTCTTAGTTTCTTTCAACATTAGTTTATCTTTCCTTTGAGTCAAAGCCGACTTCTGAAAATAAATAAATAAAAATACATTAATTTTAATTTACTTCCGCATCGCATCATCTCTTTTGTTCCGCATCATTTTTGGTATCAGAGCTTCCGTTCTGCATCATTTTTGGTATCAGAGCATTCGTTCTGCATCATTTTGGTATCAGAGTCTCCACCTCATATTTCCTCCCTTTCTTTAGGACTTCCAATGCTTCTTACACCATCCAAGTATACTTTGTCAAAGTCTTTAGAGTGAACCACGTGTCAGAACCTATTAGGTTTGCCACCTACTTCTGGAAGACCTTATGGCACCTACTAGGCACCCATGATAAGTTTTCATGCTCTGCATGCCCTCCTCCGACCCAAGGTCAAACCTAGAGAGCCTTAGTTTGTTAGGTTTAGACCTATGGTTCCTTTGTAATAAAGTCCATTCTTTAGGAATGCGTCGTCAGTCTAGTTTTATTTTTCTTGACCCTTTACTAAGCTTTGGCTCAGATTTTGGTTTGATTGAGAGCACCAGGAATTGGGATTTGTATTTTGTCCAGGGCTGAAATTGCATTCAATGTTTCGATCAATAGATCTATAGGCTAGAGTCCCTTTGAAATTGTTCATGGATACAAGCCTCACACACCACTTGATCTGATTTCACTATTAGCCCACACACACAAGTCTCTTGATGCACTTGCATAGCATGTAAAGGACTTGCATAAAGAAATTCATGCCAGAATAACTTTAAGTAATGAAACTTATAAGAAGTTGGCTGATTCTCAAAGACGAGTCAAAACTTTTGTTGAGAGAGACTATGTAATGATTAGGTTAAGGCCTGAGCAGTTTTCTCCTGGAACCGTCAGAAAGTTACATGCTAGAGGAGCTGGACCATTTAGAGTAGTGAAGAGAGTAGGATCCAATGCCTATGTGCTCGAGTTGCCTCCAGAACTAGGCAATAGCTCTACTTTCAACATTACAGACCTAGTAGAGTACAGGGAGCCAGCTGTGATTCTCAGTGAGCCTTTTGAACCTAATCCTGTTATTGAGAGTGATCCCGATCTTGTGTGTCCACCAACAAACTGGCCTGTGAGGAAAGAGCAGATTGAAAAGATCCTGGATGATCAGGTTATCTCTACTCGTAATCGAGGATACCAAAGATACCTAGTCCGCTGGCAAGGAAGGCTAGACTCTGATGACTCTTGGATCTCCCGAGAAGAACTACAAGATTTGGATCCAGACCTCTTGGAGAGATACCTGAGTCAACTTGAGCCTTACTCGACAAGGTCGAGTTCCTCCCACCCTGGGAGAATTGGTGTGGGCACCATACTCAGAAGAAGACTTCAGGGCTCCATCTGGATCTCTGATTGACCTTGCCCGAAGAATTAGGATTTTCTAGTTTTGTAATTAGGGTTGACTTGGTCAACTCAATTTTAGTCTTGAGTCTGTATTTCCCTACAATTTAAATTTTGTTGAGTCATGTTGACTCAGTATAAGTCCTTGTAGTGGTCTAGGTCTTCCCAGGTTGGTGCCATTTTTTTTAAAATCAAGTCAAGGTCCAGGGTGCCCAATTTTTTATCCCATGCCCAAGCATGTGGGCGCCACGCTCCCAGCCACACGCCAAAGTCTAAAAGGTGCTACATCTCCATCTAGTGTGCCTTGGTCCCCACACCACAAGAAAGCAGGTCCCTTCTTTCATGCGCCACTTGGGGGAGAAATCCATCAAGATACCTCAATCCAAGGAGGAGCCAACTTCTTTCCAGATAAACCCAAGCCAGGATGGCAAGAATTTTTCTTGAAGAGAGGATCAAGGAGGTGCTCCACAATGTTCCATAAAAATCCAAGTTATAAAAGGGAAGAGAGCATGTCTTGGGAGAAAATCAAGGAGGCACCCAAAAGTTTCCAAAAGTGCCAAAGCCATGAAAGGAAGAAGCCTAAACTTGTGGAGCAAGACTAGGAGGTGTCCAAAAGAGCCAAACCATGAAGGGAAAATCCTTGATTCATGGAGAGATACTAGGAGACACCCCCATAACCTGCCATTTGG
The DNA here is from genome assembly GCA_021397845.1 of Areca catechu. Classification (NCBI taxonomy): domain Eukaryota; kingdom Viridiplantae; phylum Streptophyta; class Magnoliopsida; order Arecales; family Arecaceae; genus Areca; species Areca catechu. Next base: position 44,010,908 of record CM038041.1, on the reverse strand, counting down.
AGCCGATTTTCAAGTTTTCTTGGAGTTTTTTGGGCTGCCCACTCATGGAAGGAGTCTTGGGAAGAGAATTTGATGCCTAAAGTGTGGGTTAGTCCTATTAGTCCCACATGAGAAGTGTATGAAATTTTATTTCTTTGTTATGTCTATATATTCAACTCTATGTAACTCTTGAATTCAATGATGAATGATGAATGAAATCAATTTCTTTGTGAGCAACTTTGTGTTTCTCTCTTCCGCACTTGTATTCAAGTGTTGAGCTCCGTGAGGGAGTAAATCTGGGTTCCCTAGGAACCTTGAGGAGGTGTGAGATCTCCAACCCCAAAACTCTAGCTTAGTCCACCCATCTCTACTCCACCACCAAATCCTAATTTTTCATCTACATCCCACGGCCCCTCTCTTCCACATAGAGGCCGGCCACCAGCATCTAGGTTCAGATCAACTATTTCAACTACAGAGCAAGTTCAAAGAAGAGTCAGATCAGTATCAAGATCTTCGGAACTTCTACATCCAACAATCTTCATTAAGTCCTCAGGTCAGTGTCTTTCTTTGAGTTTCTGGTTCTTTTTTTTTGTTCTTCTTCTTCCAGATCCTGAGTTCGAGAGGCCAACCTTGCCATAGGACTATAATTCGAGGATCCATTGCGAAGATACCCCGTCTCCAAGGATCCTACAATCTGCTCGAGAGTGTCCTTCAATTGAAGCAACGAGAGATATCACAGTCAGGTATAAAACCTTCCCTTCTTACTTTGTCTGTTTCGTTGAAACTCAGAGCAAACCCTAGATCTGGGGGTTTCTCAATCCCCAGCGATCCTACTTTTGAGTTACTCTGATAATCCACTCCTTTTAATTGTGCTCTCTGTCATTTCTTAGTTTCTTTCAACATTAGTTTATCTTTCCTTTGAGTCAAAGCCGACTTCTGAAAATATATTAAAAATAAAAATACATTAATTTTAATTTGCTTCCGCATCCCACATATCCATTCTGCATCATTTTGGTATCAGAGCTTCTGTTCTACATCATTCCACTATCAACCATGATGCATTTTATAGGATGCTTCGTGATCGTCATTTCGATAACCATGGCATCGTTATTTACATTTCCCCCTAAATCTCTCCCTTCCCTTATAAAGGGGAGTACATTTTTAGACTGCCCTTCCCCCTGGGCCTTCTTGGATGCGTGCTCGGCTTCCTAGCATATCATCCCCACCGGCTTCTCGGTAGGGTGGTTGTCGATTGCTGGTACCGGCGGGAGAGCAACTAGCGCTTGAGGTTCTGCTTGAGGTCTACCCCCCACGAACTGTCCGAGGTAGCCCCTCTTGATGAGTTCTTCGATCTCCTTCTTGAGGTGCGGCATTCCTCGGTGTCGTGGCCATGGTCGCGGTGGTAGCGATAATACTTTGTCTTGTCATGGCTTGTGGATGGCCTCATCGGAGGTGGGTGCTTCAGGTAGGGCTCACCTTCGATCTCCATCAGAATCTTCGTCCTCGGGGTGAGCAGGGGGGTAAGTCTCTCTTCTATAGCTAGGGCGCACCTTGGTCTTGGTCCCTGGCGAAAGTTTGAAGTAGGAGGTCATGGCTTCCGCATCCTAGACATCTTGACGGGAGCCGGCTTCTTTAATGGCTTCCCATCTAGCTCCCTCCTCGTACGGTTTGCCTCCTCGGCATGGACGTACTTTTGAGCTTGGAGGAGGAGCTCGGAGTAGCTCTTGGGGGCTTCTTGTCGAGCAAGTAGGTCAGGCGGAGGTCCTAAGCCCTTGCTTTAGTGCTAGCATGGCGACTGGCTCTTCAAGGTTATAAATCTCCAACATGGCAACCTTGAAGCAGGCCACGTAGTCTCGTAGGGGCTCATGATCCTGTTACTGGATGGAGAAGAGGCAATCTGCTTCACGTGGCACCTTTCGACAGGCTTCGAAGTGAGCCACGAACTTTCGCTCCAATTGAGTGAAAGAACCAACGCTTTCAAGCTCGAGGTGGGTGAACCAGACCCGAGCCGCCTTTCGAAGGGTTGCTGGGAAGGTGATGCAAAGAAGGGCATCAGTGGCCCCCTGGACCCTCATGAGGGCCTTGTAGCTTTCCAGGTGGTCCAGGGGGTCGGTGTTCCCATCGTAGGGGTACACCTGTGGCATCCGAAACTGGCAGGGAATCGGTTCCTCTTGGATTTCTCGGGAGGAGGGACGAGCATCATAGCCCATTGGCTCGTCAGTGGAGCCCTGCATGTTCGCAAATCGATGGGATAATTCTGCCAACTTGCGCTCATGCTCCTCCAGGCACTTTTTAGCCATGCGCCTGATGGCCTCGTTAGTAGATCCTTCTACTGAAAGAGACGTAGAAGGTGACATGGGTGAACGATGCTCATGAAGGGTGGACTTGCCTCTTCGACCTCGATGGGGTTTGGTCATTACCCGCTCAAGAATTGGGGAGCGGCTCTTCCTGTTGGCAGATCTGGCTTGTTGTCTTTTCATTGGAGTCTAATGACTACCCCGTGGGTCGGTGATGGCCCGCGATTGTGAAGGCCTTCCTTGGAAGGAATGCAGGCTATCGCGAGGTGCTGCAGCGTGGGCCACGGGGGTTCCTGGCTACTGGTGGGTAGCCAAGGACTGCTGTTGGTGCTGGAGCTGGCGCACTGCCATAGCAAGGATTTGCATCTGCTGGGCGAGTGCGGCCAGCTGAGATTCTGTTGGAGGTGGTTGAGGTAATGCGGGCGATTCTACTTCCAGGACATGCGGGTTTCCTTGAGAAGGAAAGTCTCCTGCACGGCTGGTGGAAGCTTTTCTCGCTCGCATCATCACCATCCTCCTGATGGACCCTCTTGTAGAAGGACTGGCTTTTGGAACAAAGGGCCTGCGTCAGTACCCCTACCTGGCATGCCAATCTGTTTCCGCCAAGATCGTCATGGCCCGTAGTTGCTGTCGATGTTGGATCACCTGTCATCTTCTTGGGGTTGACCTGCACTTCAGAGCCTGTAAAACAAGGTCAGATACCCGGGCCGGGGATTCCGGCGAGGGAACTCTGACAGTTAAGTCAGTGATGATTCAAGGGAACAGATCCTCCTGGTCGAGCCCTTCTTGATGGACTCCATGCTAGGAGGAGTGAGTGGTGTAAGAGTGGGGGTGCGAGTGTACTGGGAGAGATGGTAGCTGAGGTGGATTGGCTCTCTTGTGTGGCTTTCTCTTCCTTACTCGCTTGGATGAGTGTTTTGCGATTAAGCTTGCATACCTCCTTGCTGGGGGTGTCGAATGTTCTTTTAAGTCCAGGTGATTGTTGAATGCTTACCTCGGGATCTTCCTCACGTTGGTAGGCGCGTGCGGTGGTATTCTGTGCCATGGTCGGGATGTATTTTTTGATTGGTGATAATGGAAGCTGCCATGCACTCTGACACTCCTTTTGGTCATCCCATTCTAGGAAGTTTGACAGTGCCTCGATTAGGGGGCTGTCGCCCCCGGGAGTCAAATTTGCTGGTTGACTTCCACTTTCGGGTGGTGCAGGTGGTTAGTGGAGAGCGTGGCACCCGGGTTCGGTAGCTTCTTCCTCTTATGGTGTAAGTGGTGGCTGTGGACAGTTATTATGATATGATGGGTGCTTCCTCATAGTCCTCGGGTAGCTCGCCGGTGCCTCGGGGGTAGCTCTACTCCCTTTGGTACCGGGCAGCATTGCCCGAGGTGGTTGCTGAACTGGAGAGCTAGGGCTCGGCTCCGGCTCGGGGGCCTCGACCTCCAAGGGGCTCGACCTGGTGGAGGAGGCTGGGCTCGATTCTGGCCTAGGGGGCTTGACCTCCGAGGGGCTCGATTCTGGCCTAGGGGGCTTGACCTCCTGCTCAGAGGGCTCGATCTCGGAGGGGCTTGACCTGGTAGAGGAGAGGTGAGCTCGACTCCTTTCCAGGGGGCTCAGCCTTGGAGGGGCTCGATCTGGCGGAGGAGGTCAGCACGCGACTCTAGCCCAGAGGGCTTGACCTCGGAGGGGCTCGACCTGGCGGAGGAAGGCTGAGCTCGACTCTGATCCAGGGGGCTCAGCCTCGGAAGGGCTTGATCCGGTGAAAGAGGTCGCTCAGCTCCGGCCTAGGTGCCCCGAGCTCATGGGTGCCAACTTGGCGGAGGACGGAACTCGACTTCGGCGGGCCGCCTTGTCATTCTGGGGGAGCTCGGCCTGATCAAAGAAGTTCGAGATAGGGTGTCCACCATGGCAATTTTTCTGATATGACATCTGACAGGGATTATACATCGGCTTCTTGCCACATCAACTATATCGATCTAAATTGTTTAATATATATGATATGCATTTAAATTGTTTAAACCTAAATTTAGCATAATTAAACTTGATTAATTGCTGAAATTAAAATGTCAATGATTAGGTGTAGAATTGTGTATCAAAGATCTAATATTAATTTATAAACCTTGGGCCAGCTTGAATCAGGTTAATTAACCATGTTAGACCTAGGATTAGAATTTTAATTAATATGAACCTAATAGAGAATTTGATTTAACCTAATCAAAAGTTAATTAGAATTAGATCAAAGATTATCTATATCAATTCTATAATGATACCTTGATCAAGTTCGTATTTTATCAAATGGACCTGATTATGGCTTTGTGGTTAGACCTGAGTCGTTAAGATAGTCTAATCAAATCTGATGAATCAATTGGTGTCTAAGGTAAGTTTGGCATTTGAGCATAATTATTAATTGGGGTATCTCTTACTTGGCCAAGTTATAGGTGTCTAAGAAAAGAAGTTAAATATGATGATGGGGGACACATGGGTAGGATCGTTGGTGAGCCTAGAAGTCACCTAGATTAGGGTACTATTTTTTTTTTGATTTTTTTAGGGGTGGCAAAGGAATAATGGGGATGAAAGACATGGATCTAAATCTCATGGACTTTGGGACTCACCCTAACGAAGATACTTCTCACCTCTAGGGCATTCTACCCACCTCGATACTTGGCAGCGTTAGGATGAATCTCAAAGATCATGAGGGGATAAAGAAATGGAATGGGAAGGGGGATAACTGACATGATCTCACATCATGTCCTGGGTTGGGTCTCACACCCTCCCCTCATGGAGTGGAAGAAAAGAATCTCTCTTTTTCTAAAAACTCATTTTTTTTATTGACTGAACTATTTGTTTTATAAAGGACTGAGGATGGTATTTATACATCTATCCAACCCTCATTTGAATTTGAATATAGGATAAAAAGATAGGGATGACTCAAATTCAAATACAAGATATAAAAAGATAAGCCTATCCGTATCTCAATCATAATCAACCAAATCCTAATTCAAAATTTAAATAAAAGATAAAGATAAATCTCAAACAAATTTATTCTGAATATCCTTCGAGATTCGTGTAGCTCTAGGATCCGTACAGGCAATGTCCCCATCATTCTCTTTAGGTGGGGAGAACTCAACTTCATTGAGTTTGGATCAGCAGAGACTCTAGTGAACCGCATCCAATCAAAAGAGGCTCTGATCTAAAAATGATAGTAGTTTTGAGAGTGATGCAACTTTGAAAACTGTGCACTGTGAAATCAATGCAAAGGGAGAAATCAGCAACAAGAAATAGGCGTCTTGCTTTAAGAAGCGTGTAGGAGGAGTCATGCTTTTAAAATCCGTGCACTTTCACGTTCGTGCGCATGTGACTCCTCTGCAGACCGATGGACCATGGAATAGAGGAGGGACTTCGACGGGCTCTCGCCGGCTGGACTGAAGGTAGCGGCCCATGGAGACGGTGGTGTGACCTTGCTCCGGTGAATGGTAGCGGCTCAATGGGGAGTTTCGGTGGGAGGCATCGCGTGGAAGTCTGCGGCACAGGAGATTACGATGGTTGGGTGTTGGATCTGGGGAGGGAGCTTCGGCTGGCAACAATGGTGACGCGTGGGGAGACCAACGGTGGGGACGGGCGTCGGGCTGCAGCGGGAGATGGGCGGTCATCGGATGTCAACGAAAGATGGTTTGGGGGTGGACGATGGCCGGAAGGGGGAGATTCGGTGGAGGCACCGATCGGATCTGGACTGGGGCAGTTCCGTTTGGTAAGAGGATGGCGGAGATGGGCAGTTGGAGTCCCTATAACAGGCGGAAGAGGGGCGGCAGTGAGCGAGGCGAATCTGGACCATCCAATCGAAGAACTCTTTGGCAATCTTGCGCTCGGCATGGGAGCGGACGGCAGGGATGAGGTGATGGTGGCAACAGGGGCGTGTGGTAAAAGAGAAGAAAATGAATGAGAGGCCTCGTTTCCTTCAAATCTCAACGGGAACTCTCTCATGAACCAGTGGGGAGGCGAATGGTGAACGGTCGTCGTGGGAGGAGAGGAAGCCATGCGAGAAAAAGAATGGAGCTGTTCTACTACCTGGCATTTGGGGGGTCTATCGGTGGTGGTGGCGGCACTGGAGCTGAGCAAGACTAGCAAAGACCGCATCGCCATCTCCTCCACCTTCACTCCTTCAAGAGCAGCTACCTCGGTCTATTCGCTCGCCATGGTTGGTGATTGGTTGCAGGGTCCTTATGTCTACCATCTCTATAGCCAGTATGGTTTTGACAAGGGAGATATTTGGGCGGCTCTTTATTATAGGATTTGGATCTTCCATGCTCTTTGGGATAATTATCGGATCTTTAGCTGACAAACAGGGGTGGAAGAGGGCTTGTGTGACATATTGCATAGCTTATATTCTTAGCTATATCACCAAGCATTCTCCAAAGTACAAGGTTTTGATGCGGGAAGAACGCAGATCTGGCTGATGGCGTAGTAGGGGTGTTCGTGGGGTTGGTGGAGTCACGGGAGGAAAAGGAGGGTTTTTAGATCTGGGCGGGGGGTCGAGGGTCAGCAGGGATGTTGATAGGCCAAGGAGGAAGCTTTTGAAGAGAAGACGATGTTGATGGTCTGCGATTAATGGAATTTCGGAGAGGGAAAAGGAAATTCAGAAAACAGGGGAAAGAATAGTGACGATGTCAAAGAAATGGAGACAGATTTGAAAAAAATTGTTGGCGAAGAAAATGGGTTGATTCGGAAAAATATATCCTAATTTTTTCTAAGCTCTTATATCAAAAATTGATGGGGGACACATTGATAGAATGGTTGGTGAGCCTAGAAGTCACCTAGATTAGGATACTATTTTTTTTTGATTTTTTTAAGAATGGCGAAGGAATATGGGATGAAAAATAGGGATCTGGATCTCATGGACTTTGGACTCACCCGAGACCTCTCATCTCTAGGGCATTCCACCCACCTCGATACTTGGAGGCGTTAGAATGAATCTCAAAGATCTGATAGGATAAAAAAATGGAATGGAAAGGGGGATAACTAGACATGACCTCACATCATGTCTTGGGTAGGGCCTCACACCTTCTCCTCATGGAGTGGAAGAAGAAAAGAAATCTCTCTTTCCCTAAAACTTATTTTTTTTATTGATTGAACTGTTTTTTTACAAAGGACTCCTCATGGAGTGGAAGAAGAAAAGAATCTCTCTTTCCCTAATACTTATTTTTTTTATTGATTGAACTGTTTTTTTACAAAGGACTGAGGGTGGTATTTATATACTTGTTCAACCCTCATTTGAATTTGAATATAGGATAAAAAATAGGGATGATTCAAATTCAAATACAAGATATATATAAGCCTATCCATATCTCAATCATAACCAACCAAATCCTAATTCAAAATTCAAACAAAGATAAAGATAATCCCAAACAAATTATTCTGATATCATCCGAGATTCGTGTAGCTCCAGGATCCATGCTTGCTCCGGGATCCATGCAGGCCATGTCCCCATCAGATGAAACCCTTCCATTGATCTTACTTATCTGGCCAATATGCTCAAATCGATTTTAATCAGATTGTTTATTGATTGGTAAACTCATGCAGAATGATGATCACATGATTGATTTAGGTATCCTTGGATCAATTTGTCTCAACCCTTATCAAAAGACTTGGTGAAGTCAGTGGAAGGACTGTTTACTAATTGGTTCATATCTCCTCTTCTCTCTTCTTAACTATCTAGTAAAATTTTATAAATTATTACATTCTTTAAAATGACAAATTTATGGAGATAACTAAGTCATAGCTTCCCATTAAGTTGGGTGATAATGGTCTAATAGTTTGGATGATCATTGAAGGTCCAAAGGCCTAGTGCTACCTGGCTATTAGAATTTTCATTCATAATAGATGATGGTTTAGTTGTGAGTTTCTTATGGTGGTCAAGTAGGCTCGATCAAAGATAGACTTAGCCATTCATTGGTTAGAAATTAGAGTCTTATCATGTTAATAGTTAGACCTAGTTAGGACTTTCTTCAGTGGAGGCCCAAAGGCCTACTAAGAGGTGCCTGGGTAAATTAAAACTAAAAATTATTTAGAAAACAATGGAGAAGGGGTTGGTAAAGCAAACTTATGTAGTCTATGCTAAAGGAATAATGTAATTCCTCAAATTAGAGATAAAGGCTTTAGTGGGAGAACCTTTAAAAAGTTCAAGATTAAATGATTCATATACTAATAGGTCTTGTTATCTTTTCTTTTCAATTAAAATAGCTACTACTTTTTATCACTCCGATCATTGCTAGATAATGAAAAATTAATAGGATCCAATTTCGATAATTGGTGTCGAAAGCTTGAGATCATCTTGGAGCATAAGCAAATCTTGTACATGCTGACAAATCCATTACCTGAGGAGCCCATTTCTAATACTCAAGATCTGGTTCGAGACACTTACCAGAAGTGGCACAATGATTGAACCATGGTCTATTATATTATGTAGGCATCCATGAATGATGAGTTTAATTGCAAATTCAAGGATACTTAGCTAGAGGATATGCTTTAAGTATTGAAAAAATCCTTCGATACTTTTGATGATGTTGAAAGGTACAAAACATCATGTACCATTTTCAATGCTAGGATAAGGAAGGGGCATTGGTCACGGATCATGTATTATACAAGATCAAATAGATCGAGCACCTGAGCAAACTTAGATTTTTCTTGAATGAGAAGTTGGGGAAGGATGTAATCCTAAATTTTCTATCAAAGTCCTACCTCAACTTTCTTAGTCATTGTAGAATGACTAAGCCTATAGTCAACTACTACAATCTACTGGGATTGCTATAGACTTATGAGAAGGATTATCAACTCTACAAGAGATTGGTGAATATAGTAAAAGGTTCTACTTTGACAGAACATCATCCCTTTAAAAAAGAAAAAATAAAAAATAAGATGTAACATGCTCAGCCAAGTCAGATCAAGAAGTTCAAGTCTGACTAGAGTTAGGCATAGTGCTTTTACTATAAGAAGCAAGGTCATCGCAACTATCCTCTTTACATTGCTTTACTTGATCCAAATAGGTCAAAGAAGAAGAAGAATCAACAAGCAATTGTTGCACAAGGTACTTATATGATAACACCTTATAACTTTTTTATACGTGATGCTACTACATGAGTATTAGATATTGGAAGTTTAATTAATATTTGTAATTTGTTATAGGGACTTCAGATTAGTAGAAGATTTGAAGATGGCAAGAGATTTCTGAATATTGGAGATGGAGAGCAGTTCCAGTTTTAGTTTTAAATTATCACTTTTTTCAAAGATAATGTCATTATTTTTAGTGATTGTCATTATTGTCCTAGTTTTATGATGAATATAATTTTGTAGGCCTTTTAACCAAGAACGTTTTCATTTATCAATAAAGATGATTATTGTGATATTATTATGAATGATGTTATTGTAAACATGGATAATTAAAAAATAACATTTATTTTATATCATAGCCTGTTAGTGTAGTGTACACATCTAACAATATCCTAGATTAGATATTATGTCGATATCTATCCCTGGCATGTAGGCTAGGTCATATTAACAAGAATAGGATAAACAGGTTAATTAAAGAGGAAATCCTCAAGCTCAATGATTTTGCATCATTGTTGACTTATGAATCTTGCCTTCTTGGAAAGATGACCAAGTCACCTTTTACTAAAAAATGATAAAAGAGCCACTGATGTTCTAAGTTTAGTACAAAGTGATATATGTGGATCTATGAACACTTCTGTCATAGGTGGATATTACTACTCATCATGTTCACAGATAACCTATCAAGGTATGGGTATGTCTACCTAATAAAATATAAGCCTGAAACATTTGAAATATTCAAATGATTCTGTAATGAAGTAGAAAAAATAACTGGAAAGAATATTAAATCTATTTGATTTGATCGAGGAGGTAAATACCTTACCAGTGAGTTTTTGACATATTTAGAAGAGAATGTAATTTTTTCTCAATGGACCCCTCCTGGGATACCTTAGCATAATGGAGTATCTGAAAGGAGAAATCAATTCCTATTATGGTTCGGTTCATGATAGGATTTGTGAGTCTATCGATCTCTTTTTGGAGATATGCACTTAAGTCAGCTTGTTATGTGCTCAATAGAGTTTCTAGTAAGTTTGTAAATAAAATATTATATAAAATATGGATAGGGCGTAAGCGAGGACTACATACCTTAGGGTCCGGGGATGTTCAACTTATATCAAACATTTGAAATTAGACAAGCTCGGACCTAGGTCTGATAAATATATTTTCATAGGTACTCGAAAGAAACTAAGGGTTATTTCTTCTACTATGCTGATGAAGAAAAGGTGTTCGCCAGCAATAGGGTAGTATTTTTAGAAAAGGTTTCTCGAAAAAGGAACTATGCCACTAAGGTTGATTTTGAAGAAGTTTGACAGGTAGAAGAATCAAGATTATTAATGGAACCCTCAGAATCAAATTTGATTAGTTCAAACCCAGAACTCGTTATAGATGCACCCTGAAAGAGATCAAGCAGAGTACTATGTTAGCCAGATAGATACTATGATTTCTTGGTCCAGGATGATGATTCTATTGAACTTGATAAAAACAACAAGGATTTGATCACCTATATGGATGCCATGTAGAGTTCCAACTCTGATAAATAGTTTGAAGCCATGAAGTTCGAAATGGAGTCCATGAAGGTCAATGATGTATGGATATTCATTGATCCACCTGAAAGGGTAAAATCCATAGGGTATAAGTAGATTTTCATAAGGAAAAGGGGCATAAACAAAAAGCTTGAAACCTATAAAGCCCATTTAGTTGTCAAGGGATATCGTCTACATTATGGGATTGATTATGATAAAACATTTTCATCCATGGTAATGCTCAAGTCCATTTGGATTATGCTTGCGATTGTGGCATATCTTGATTTTAAAACTTGGTAAATGGATGTTAAACTGCTTTTCTAAATAGAGCTAGAAGAAGAGGTGTATATCATACAAACTGAAGGGTTCACATCCACAGTGAATCAAAGATATTCAAGCTTCAAAGATCCATTTATGGATTGAAGCATGTATCTTGGATTTGGAACATGAATTTTGATAAGATGATTAGAATGTATGACTTCATTAAGAATGGAGAAGAGCCCTGCACATACAAATGGGATAATAGTTCATTAATCATATTTCTTGTTTTGCATGTGAATGACACATTCTCTTAATCAGGAATGACATTCCTATATTGCAGGGAATAAAAGTATGGCTATCATCTTAATTCTCCATGAAAGATTTGGAAGAAGCATCCTACATCCTTAGGATGAAGATTTATAGGGATAGATCTAAAAGGTTGCTAGGGTTATCCCAATTTATGTACATTGAAACTGTGCTGAAGCAGTTCAACTTGGTAAATATTAAGAAAGGCTATCTTCCGATAGGCTATGGAATTATACTCTCTAAGAAAGATTATCCGATGACTCCTCAAGAAAGAGAGCATATGAGCAGGATTCCATATACCTCGATGTAGGATCTTTCATGTATGCTATGACATGTATACGGCCAGATATAGCATACTCACTAGGGGTAGTGAGTAGATACCAATCTAATTTAGATGACAACCATTTGAAGGTCATAAAGACTATCCTTAAGTACTTGAAAATACTAAAGATCAGTGGCTCATTTATGAAGATTTTGAATTGAATTAGTGGGTTATACTGACTTCAATTTTAGTTAAATAGGGATGATAGCAAGAGTGTGTCGAAATATGTTTTTATCCTGAATGAAAGAGCAATCTGATGAAAAAGTTTCAAGCAACCATTATGGCCAATTCAGTATACGAGGTAGAGTGCATAGTGACATTCGATGCTACAAAGAAGCTATTTACCTACGAAAGTTCATTAGTGAGCTTGGAGTGGCACCTTTCATTAAGGCCTAGTTCTTTTATATTATGATAGCACTAGAGCCATAGCTCTAGCAAAGGAACCAAAAGTCGCATAAGCGGACCAATCATATTCTACGTTGCTACCACCTTGTCTGAGAGATCATGGACCACGGTGATGTTAATCTTTAAAAGATAACTGTTACAGTAGTAAAAAAATCCATTCAGCCCTGACACCGCATCCTCCTTGGTGGCTGACGTGGCCACGTGCTTCATGGGTATCTCTAAGCTTCCCATTAAAAGAAGATGGTGGGTCTGATTGTTCTAAGAGAAGATCGGCCCCTGTGGCGGTCAGGTCGGTAATTTGGCCAGCCCACCTCGGCCAGCCAACTTCAGCCATGCACAAAGTACAGCTTCTTGGCTGCTCAGTCCGTGCCCCGATCCAGCATGGAGTCATACCTCACCTTGCGCATCAGCTCAGTAGGGGTGGAAAGGTCCCTCGAATGGCGTCTCAGCCAGCTTCGTGCCCTCTGCGTTGCATTGCCCTAGTCCAGCTCCGCTCGCATGGGGTCTGGCTCCAGTTCCGAGATGGAGCTTTCCGGTTCCCATGCACCTTGGCCCTGCTCACACCCAGTCTAGCAACAGGGTCATGCCTGCGGCATGGCCATGCCCAGGAACCTCGCCTGCGACGCATCTGCACTACCATCTAAAGAAACGTCCATGGTGCACCCCAACTCTCTGGTACCTGCGCACCTCTGCCCCGCTCGTTCCTGTCTAGCATCGGGGTCTCGCTTGCATCTCTACCTAGTCTACCACTCCCGTGCCCCAGGTCCAGCTTAGCCCGACATGCCTGGCATCTCGATCTAGTTCGGCGCTCCCGCACCCCAGGTCTGGCTCTGCTCGGCATGACTTCGACCAGTCCGATGGTCCCACGCCCCAGGTCCGGCTTAGCCTGACATGCTTGGCATCTTGTCTAGTCCGGCATGCCCACACCTAGTCCGGCATGCCCGCTCCCAGTCCGGCATGCTTGTGCCTAGTCGACTCCTGCTCCACCTCCATCCGCGGTGCACCCCAGCTCCAGTCCGGCATGCTTGCACCCAGTCTGGCACCCCCATGCCCGGTCGACTTCGACTTCGCCTCCGTCCATGGTGCACCCCACTCCAGTCCGGCATGACCGTGCTCGGTCGACTCCGGCACCACCTTCGTCTACGGTGCACCCCGCTCAAGTCCGGCATGTCCGCACCCAGTCCAGTGCTCCCGCGCTCCAGGTCCGGCTTAGCCTGGCATGCCTCCATCCAATCTGGCACACCCCATCTCCGGTCGCCCGCATGAGTTCGTCTCTGCCCGAAGCTTCGTGCCCCGGTCTGGCACCTCGGCAAGCCCTGTCTCTGGCCAGGAGCGTGCCCTGCATCCACTTGCTCCGGTCAATTCTGTCTGCATGGAATCTGGCTCCAACATCAGTCCGACTCTACCCACCTTGGCATGCTAGGGAACGGAGCGATTCCTTGCGCTCCAGTCTGGCGCACCCAGCATTTGGCTTTGCCAATTAGGAGTAGCACGGCTCTGCCCGGGTCCGATATGGAGTCCTGCCCCAGCTTGCACGCTGCCATATCAAGGGAGGAGCATCTCGATCATGCCCAGGTCAGCTCCAGTCCATGCCCAGTGCCCTGCTCTAGTGGGGTTCCACTTGCCTTGATCCGCATGCATGGAGGGACTCTGGGTGTTGCACCTCGATCCGCTTGCATAGAGGGACTTTGCATGCCTCATCTCGATCCATGTACACAGAGAGCCTTTGCCTACCTCATCTCGTTTCGTATGCCATGGTCCGTCTGACTCTGTCCCAGGTATGCTTTTCAAAGCACAAGTACGCGGAAGCTTGGATGGTAGCCCCGACATGTAAAATCACCGTTCTTGCCAGACTTGCTACAGAACCTGTAGCGCGCCACCTGCAAGGAGGGCTGTATTAAAGTCCCCAGGTCATAGTTTGCACCAATCAGGAAGGAGTGCCCCACCCGAGGCATTGTGCTCCTTCACCAACCTATTAAACCACATAGAAGGAGAAGATTAGTTAACCTATCCTAGCCTCAAGCCTACATAAGCCTCGTAGGTCTATACCAAGTCAGCACGCCTTCCCAAACAACAGAGGCCACTCATCTACATAAGACCAGCATGAAAAGGTAAGGGGAGGTAAGAGACGATAGACTCTTTTCAGTCCTATATTATCTTCCATTCTTATCACCCTCTGGAAGTGGAGAGTTCTCCAAGCTCTCCACCTTAGAGATCTTCTATTTTCCTCGATTGTCCCACTGACTTGATCTTCGAAGTGTCTTCGCTGGAATCCTCGGCCCAGGTCTCTCCTGTTTTGCAGGTCCGTCCGACGGAGAGAGCCATTACCGAGGTTGGAGGCCGAGTGTCTGGCGGGAGGGACCCGTCGCACCGGAGCTACAGGCCACAATGATCCAGGCAGTAATAGATTGGCATGCTAGGTAGGGGGCAGATCAAAGCTCCTCAATTGGTGGACAATAGTAGCCACCTACGTCCTCTACCTCGGGGGGTAGACTGGGGGCACGAGGATGGGGGCATGAGAGCTCCCCCTCTCTCGGGACTCTAGGGAGTAGTCTCGAGAAAAGGTTCTGAGCCCTAAAGGGGCATCATCATCCTCAGCAAGATCAGATGGGGAATGTCCAAACGCACATTAATGCCATGGGTGGCTGACCACACGAGTTCCAAAAAAAAGAAAAAAAAGAAAAAAAGGAAGAAGAGAAGGAAAAAGGGTCTAATTGTAGTATTCATGCTCGTGGTCTTTTCAAACACCAGGCATTTATCATGCAACGGAGCCTCATCTCTCCCATGCAACAGATCCTCAAGCTCCCACACAACAGGGCCTTATGCTCCCATGTAATGGAGCCCTCTCCCATGCAACGGAGCCTCAAGCTCCTGTGCAATGGAGCTTCATCTCTCCTATGCAATGAAGCCTCAAGCTCCCATGCAACAGGGCCTTATACTCCCATGCAACGGAGCCCTCTCCCTTGCAACGGAGCCTCAAGCCCCCATACAACGGAGCCTCATCTCTTCTGTGCAGCGGAGCCTCAAGCTCCCACGCAACAGGGCCTTATGCTCCCATGCAACGGAGTCTCACACTCCCATGCAACGGGGTCTCACCTCTTCCATGCAACGGGGCCTTATGCTCCCATGCAACAGAGTTCTCTCCTCCCATTCAACAGAGCCCTGCTCTCCCATGCAATGGAGCCCCTCCTCTCTCATGCAACGGGGCTCGACTCTTCGATGCAATGGAGTCCTATTCTTTTTTAAGGGCCTTATGCTCCCATGCAATGGAGCCCTGCTCTCCCATGCAACGAGCCCCTCCTCTCTCATGCAACGGAGATCGATTCTCCCATGCAACGGAGTCCTATTCTTTTTTAAGGTAACTCCTTTCTTCGCTATCTTTGCAGCATAAAAAACTGTGTTTTAATTCTGTAGGAAAAGCTCCTATATCATCATCGATGGCAGGTATTATAGCTTTGCACCCGCTGTTGAACTCACAGTCCGGAGATGTCTGTAGGAGACTAAAAGAAGTCCCGCCATCTACCATGAAACTCACAGTTTAGCAGCCCGACAATCAAAGACCAGAAACTCTAGAAGCCAGGCACCTAAAGCCTGGACTCCAGTCCGATAACTGAAGACCGAAAACTCTTCAAGCCTGGTACCGGAAACTCCTGAAGCCCGGGAACCAAAGACCGAAAACTCTTTAAGATCGGCACCGGAAACTCCTAAAGCCCAGGAATCAAAGACCGGAAACTCCAGAAGCCCAGCACCTAAAGCCTGGACTCCAGTGTGACAACTAAAGATCAGAAACCCCAGCACCGGAAGCTCATGAAGCCCGGGAACTTAAGACCGGAAACCCCGGTGCCTCAAGATAGAAAAAGCCAGAAGTCCCGCACCGAAGTTAGGAAGTTTCTGAAGCTCCTTAATCAAGCCGAGCTGAAATCAAGCTACTTAATAAATCCATTAGCTAAAGTCAGGCTCCTTAATAACGCTCCTCAATCAAGCCAAAGCTGAAGTTAGGCTCCTTAATGAAGCTCTACATTCAAGCCGAGATGAGGCCTAGCTCCTCACTGGGGCCTAGCTCCTCATTGAAGTCAAGCTTCTCATTGAGACCAAGCTCCCTGCTGAGGCCAAACTCCCATTTGAATTGAAGAGTACCAACCCCCACCTTGGCCGGGGAAAGCAATGACGAGGTGTAATTCCCAAAAGGTGGAAGAAGGGAAGGCCCCGTCACCTCATGCACAGTATGCAAAGAATATGAGTGGGATTTCATCCTCCACTCCATGCAAAACAGTGATCCAATCACTCCATGCAATGTAGGTGTTGGATGGTACAAAGCTCACAAGTGCATGCACTGTACTGCTCTCCTCCCGAGGGCTCCCACAATACCATTGCACCAACCCTATTAAACATTCTCGGTCGCTGGAATGCACAAGGCTAACCATTGTGGAAGCTTGTGATGGCTGCGTCTCCACCAACTGGAGTTTGCGATGGCCATGCATGCACTAGCAGACTCCTGCTCCTTGAGTTCCTCCTCCAAGATGGCTCCCCCAAGGTGAGCATCTGGCTGGAGTCGAACACCTACTCCTTGAGTTCCTCCACCAGGAAGGCTCCCCCGAGGTCGAGCATCAGGCCAGAGTCGAACTCCTACTCCTTGAGTTCCTCCACCAGGATGGCTCCCCCGAGGTCAAGCATCTGGTCGGAGTTGAGCTCTCCCCCTCTCTCCTTGAGTTCTTCCACCAGGATGGCTCCCATCTTCCAGCAACTTCAATGCCTTCATCAAAGGTTTCGAGGGGTACTCTGAGCTTGGCCATGTCAACTATATGCCTGGCATGTATGTGTGCATCCAAGTTGTGCACCTCACCAACCTGTTCCTCCTCAGCACCACCTTCTATCTGGTCAAAGAGGAGTGAGACTGAAGTGATAGCACCATCACAATGCAACTAACCTTCGATCGAAGTACCTACAAGCAAGTAAGTTTCAGAAACACCACCTTCTACTTTGTTTTGTAGGCCACTTCTTGTTCATGAAGAGGATAGTGAGACTTGATGCCTTCATCAAGGCCTTCAAAGACCAACGGCTAACCTCCAACAAGTTCAGTTCCATCCAGCAACTGAATTCTTGCAACCAGTACAAAGCCCGTTACAACATAGAGCCGAATGGATAATGGTACTCCCTTTTTCCAAAATGTTGATGTTTTGGACTCAGGGAGTGGGGGCATCTGTTACAGTAGTAAAGAAATCCATTCGGGCCTGACACAGCATCCTCCTTGGTGGCTGACATGGCCACGTGCTTCACAGGTATCTCCAAGTCTCCCATTAAAAGAAGACAGTGGGTTCACTTGTTCTAAAAGAAGATCGACCCCTGTGGTGGTCAGGTCGACAATTTGGCAAGCCCACCTCGGCCATCCCATTTTGGACATGCATGAAGTACAACTTCATGGCTGCTCAGTCCGTGCCCCGATCTGGCGTGGAGTCCTACCTCACCTCGCGCGTCAACACGGCAGGGGTGGAAAGGTCCCTCGAATGACATCTCAGCTGGCTCCGTGCCCTCTGTACCACATTGGCCCAGTCCAGCTCTGCTCGTATGGGGTCTGGCTCCAGTTTCGAGATGGAGCTCTTTGGTTCCCGCACACCTCGGCCTCGCTCACGCCCAGTCCGATAATAGGGTCATGCCCGTGGCATGGCCATGCCACGCTCCTCGCCCGCGATGCATCTGCACTACCGTCTGAAAGAACATCCATGGTGCACCCCAGCTTTCCGGTTCCCATGCACCTCAGCCCCACTCGTTCCAGTCTGGCATCGGTGTCCCACTCGTGTCTCTGCCCAGTCCGGCACTCCAGCACCCTAGGTCTGGCTCAGCCTGGCGTGCCTGGCATCTCGATCCAGTCGGTGCTCCCGCACCCCAGGCCCGGGCTCTACCGGCACACTCTGCCCAGTCTGGCACTCCCATGCCCCAGGTTCGGCTCAGCCCGGCATGCCTAGCATCTCGATCCAGTATGGCGTGCCCGCACCCAGTCCGACATGCCCATTCCCAGTCTGGCACGCCCGTGCCTGGTCGACTCCGGCTTCGCCTCCATCCATAGCGCACCCCAGCTTCAGTCCGGCATGCCCATGCTCGGTCGAGTCCGACTCCGCCTCCATTCGCGGTGCACCCCGCTCCAGTCCAGCATGCCCCACCAGTCTGGTGCTCCCGCACCCTAGGTCCAGCTCAGCCCGGTATGCCTCCGCCCAGTTCGGCACACCCCATCTCCGGTTGCCCATGCAAGTCCGACTTCGCCCGAAGCATTGCACCCCAGTTTGGCACCTTGGCAAGCTCATCTCCGACCGGGAGTGTGCCCTGCATCCGCTTGTTTCGGTCGACTCTGTCCGCATGGAATCTGGCTCCAACCCTGGTCTGGCTCGCCCACCTTGGCACGATGGGGAGCAAAGCGACTCCTTGCGCTCTGGTTCGGTGCACCCAGCATTCGACTCCACTAGTTGGGAGTAGCACGGCTCTGCTCGGGTCCGACATGGAGTCCTGCCCTAGCTCGCACACCGCCATAGTAGGGGAGGAGGAGCATCTTGGCCGTGCCCAGGTCAGCTCCAGTCCGTGCCCAGTGCCCCACTCCAGTGGGGTTCCACGTGCCCTGATCCACGAGCATGGAGGGACTCTATGTGCCGTGCCTCGATCCGCATGCATAGAGGAACTCTACATGCCTCATCTCGATCCATGTGCATAGAGAGCCTTTGCCTACCTCGTCTCGATCTACTTGCCATGGTCCATATAACTCTATCCCAGGTATGCTTTTCAAAGCACAAGTACGAGGAAGCTTGGATGGCAGCCTCGACACGTAAAATCACCATTCCTGCCAGACTTGCTACAGGTCCTATAGTGCGCCGCCTACAAGGAGGGCTGTATTAAAGTGCCCAGGTCAGTTTACACCAATCAAGAAGGAGTGCCCCACCCGAGGCACTGTGCTCCTTCACCAACCTCCTTAACCACCTAGAAGGAGAAGATTCGTCAACCTATCCTAGCCTCAAGCCTACATAAGCCTTGCAGGTTTATACCAAGACCAGCACACTTCCCTAAATGATAGAGGCCACTCATCTACATAAGACCAGCATGAAAAGATAAAGGGAGGTAAGAGACGACATACTCTCTTCAGTCCTACATTATCTTCCATTCTTATCACCCTCTGGAGGCGGAGAGTATTCCAAGCTCTCCACCTCAGAGGTCTTCTGTTTCCCTTGATCGTCCCACTGACTTGATCATTGAAGTGTCTTCACTGAAATCCTTGGCCCAGGTTTTCCCTATTTTGTAGGTCCGCTCGATGGAGAGAGCCAATTCCCAAGGCCGGAGGTCGAGAGTTTGGCGGGAGGGACCCAACGCACCAGAGCTACAGGCCATGATAATCCAGGCAGCAACAATAACAAAAAGAAGAACTTGGCTGACCCATTTATTAAAGCCCTTAGAATCAAAGAGTTTGATGATTATAAGTGGAAGATTGGTATTTGATACTGTTCCGATTAGCTCTAGTTCAGGTGAGAGTTGTTAGAAAATATATCCAAATAGCCAATCATCTAAGTTATAGATTATTGAGCTCATTATAAATTATTTATGAATTAATAATAAATAAAAATTATTATTGATAATTCATCACATCTTGTACATATTCTTTTACATGAACTCTTCTGTGATAAGTCCTTAAAACTACTTTTATATGATAAAGAATGATTTATCATGTAGTTCTTAAATATGTTCATGATCGAATGAGATGTTATTACCTAGGATAATAATGTTTGTTGAGTGTGTGTGCCATATATGTTGGCTGTCCTCATAAGCAAAGAGTGTGGAGACATTGGTTGGCTTGCAGGTGAGTGTAGGAGACACTACACTAAATGTGACCAATTATGTAGAATACTTTGCATCAAGAGTATCTTATAAAAGGATATGGATATAAATATCTTTCTGATCAGAGATTACCACGGTGACTTGCAAGCAACTCACTATATTTTGGTGCCAGACTACTTATTTTTCTAATACAAAGATGGAAGCTTTCTGGATGTAGTCAAGTACTTGTTAAGTCGGTGTGTGAGTCAAATGGGATTGACCACTTCAAGGTGATGGAGATAATACTTTGTTATGTTTCAATTTAGCAAAACTTTGACCAAGATGATCCTTGTAAGGAGTACAGGATTTATTAGGTTGAGACATATTTGGATGCACTATTTAAGAGTTGGAAAAAAACTCTTAAGTCATCTTTAGCATTGGGTCAAAAGGATAAATTATACGATAACTATATGCTTGGTTCTTGAATGTTGCTTCGTAATCATTCGACTTATCCAGACATCAGATACTATTGCTTGATGGTTACATCAATTAGTTCAAAAATTTGTTCTTTTGATACGGCTTAGTATTTGAATCTATGGGATCACACATAATAGAATTTTTAACTTATCATGGTTACATTTGAGGATGATTGATGCGGGATGGTGATGAAAGATTTTACATAAAGAAATTGAGTAATTAAAGTTAAGCAATAACCCTAAACATAATAGTAAGATTCAGCCATAAAGGAGTGATTAAGTGCACTAAAGAAGACTAATAAAGAGATAGTTGGTATCCTGTAGTGTAAATCACATTCAAGTAAAGAAAATGGACCTTCATGATTGAGAAATCATCTGATTAGGACAAAACTCTATTCAATATTATAGACCTTAGAGGGAAGGAAAGGATTTTGTGCCAATAATGAACTCAAGAATTCCTTGTAATGGGATCACTCTTCAACACTCGAAGATTGACGACCGGATGGAAATGCTATCTCTTCCTCGAATGTGGAAACTTCTTGCTATGGGTTTAGAGGCAAAGAAGACACCATCCTTGACTGGAAGTACTTGAGGGATCCTGCAAAATAAAGAACATGAGTGGGCGTGGAAGGGTTGGGAAAAAACAATGCAAGAAAAAATAAAGATAGGAAAAGGAAAGGAAAAAGGCTTGATGGTGATTTCTTGGATGTTGGAAGAGCTGGTTGGTGGAGACTTCTTGGAGCTAGAACAATGGTTGGGCCTCATGCCCTTCTCCCTCACAGAGTGACAAAGCAAAAAGATTGCAATGGAGGAAAAAGAACTTCAAATTTCATTCATCATAACATGCTTGATTAGAAAAGGATTAGGGATATTTATAGACTTTCCTAGCCCTTTCAAATTCAAATTACAAGATTAAAGAGTGGAGGGATAAGTGAGATTCATGCATGAAGAGTGGAGAGATAATGGGGAAGTTACAACTTGATTGGGATTCATGCATGAAGGTGGAGAGATAAGTGGGGAAGTTACAACTTGAATTCAAGTTCAAAAACTCTTGGACACCCAAATGAAGGGGAGGTGGCATGGTGAGGTGGCATCATGATGTGGCATGGGATGTGAGGTGGCTTCCATCTTAGTGTGGTGAGGTGGCACTCCAACTTGGTGTGGTGAGGTGGTACTCCAACTTGGCGAGGTGGTTGAGGTAGTTGGCTC
This sequence comes from Areca catechu, assembly GCA_021397845.1. Lineage (NCBI taxonomy): Eukaryota > Viridiplantae > Streptophyta > Magnoliopsida > Arecales > Arecaceae > Areca > Areca catechu. The sequence goes on along the minus strand of CM038041.1, from coordinate 43,989,246 downwards.
CATCCCATCTTGATGCTTCATGGTCTTGATCTTATCCAATTTGAACCGAACTTGAACTCTTATAACTTAATTATAGGACTTAGGCTAAAATTAAAACTCAAGTTGACTCTAATTATAAGACTTAAGCTTAAAAATTAAAATTGACTTAAGCTGAAATTAAAATTGACTTGACTTAAATTACAGGACTCATGAACTGAAATAAAATTGAACTGAATATGAAAAGTCTAGTTTATTCAGTTGTAATCCATATGGAGCTTGGGTTGACTTGATTTTCTTGGAGGCTCTTTCGTATCCTGTGTCCGCACCAGAGTGCCACCTCACCACACCAAGATGGAAGCCACCTCACCTTCCATGCCACATCATGATGCCACCTCACCTCCATTTGGGCGTCCAAGAGTTTTTGAACTTGAATTCAAGTTGTAACTCCCCCACTCTTCACTCTTCATGCATGAATCCCACTTATCCCTCCATTCTTCACTCCATTTTTTAAGCTTGTAATTTGAATTTGAAAGGGCTAAGGAAGTCTATAAATACCCCCAATCCTCTTGTCATCAAGCATGTTATGAATGAATGAAAATGCTTTTTTTTTTTCTACTTTCATTTGCTTATGCATTTGTCACTCCGTGAGGGAGAGGGTGTGAGGCCCAATCATCCATCCAAGATGCCATTCCAATCATCCATCCTAGACGCCATTCCTTCATCCATTCAAGATGCCATTCCAATCATCCTTCCAAGATGCCAACTACTCTTCCAAGGAGATGCCAACCACCTTCTCTCTTCCTCTCCTTTCAAGTTTTCTCAATCCCCTTTTCCTTCCAGTCCTTCCATAGCCTCTATTATATTTTTCATTGTAGGATCCTCTATGATTTTGAGCTGAAGAGGAGGTTTTCTTTGCTTTAGAACCATCTACATTAAAAGTTTTCCATCCAAGGAGTGTTAGTCTTCAAGTCCAATCGCTAATCCATGGAGTGCTGAAATTAAACCACGACCAAAAGTGTGAGAGCTCATTGTTGGTAAGAGAACCCTTCCTAGACTCTTAGATCTAATTATTTGAAGGTACATGTCCTAGTTAGAATGGTTTCTCATCCATTAGGTCATTTCTACTTTTCATTAAATGGAAGCTACATTGCGGGTATTGCAACTTTTATCAAGTAGTCCCCTTTATTCAATTAATTGATCCTTCTTATGTATGAATTATTGTTGATATGTAGAAGAAATCATTGCTCATTTTAGTTGCTAAATTTCTAAGTTAAGAAAGCTCCATTTGCATCCCGCATCATAAGAGCTTCAACTGCAACCATTCAACACATTTGGTTTGTTTTAAGTGTTGCTTCTTTATTTAACTCTATTTTTGAGTTGTTACAAGTACAGCAGGTGGCTGTAACTTATGAGTTGGTTTTAGATAATGGTTAGCCTTGAAAACCAGGTTGGATTGTTAGTGAGCTTGGGAAAACTAACTTTGTATTAGGTTTTGGATTGTGAGCCCGTAGGAAAACAATCCGGCTGTATTTGGGATGAATATAATGGAATCCCAAGTGTACACCTTGGATAGTATACGTAGGAGCTAGGTTGCTCCGAACCACTCTAAATTTGTGGTGTTTGTGTTTGTTCTTATTTTTTGCATACTCAATTGCTTCTGTACACAATACTCTATAACTTTACTCACCACACAAAGTTTTCAAAAGGCACATACTTGTTAAAACTTTTCAAACCCAATTCACCTCCCTCTTGGGTTGGCCAACTGGGTAATAGTAACCCATGCTCAGGTATGAGATTTGATCTCATGGATAATATAGATTTGATCTATGGTGTGCATTTATGAGATTGATGCATATTGATTTTAATTTCAATATTTACTACATTTGCATATAATGTCTAGATCCATGGTAGGATTTTTTAGATTTGATCTAAATACATATTTTCATGATTAAAATATTTTTAATCTAATTTGCTTCCACTGGAAATAAAAAAAATTATACATGTATGAAACGCTACCCAATTATTCAATAATGGTGATCTACACTTTAGCTTTTGATAGTACAATAATGACTATATTTTTAAAACTATAAAAGTTTAAAATTTATGTTAAATGGCTAGTTTTCACTCTCTAATGGTTATTGTTGCCAACCTTACCGTTGTGGTTTTTAATCTGATTTGCTTCCATTGGAAATAAAAAAAATTTATACATGTATGAAACTCTACCCAATTATTCAATAATGGTGATCGACACTTTAGCTTTTGATAGTACAATAATGACTATATTTTTAAAACTATAAAAGTTTAAAATTTATGTTAAATGGCTAGTTTTCACTCTCTAATGGTTATTATTGCCAACCTTACCGTTGTGGCCTGTAGCTATGAGGTGGTGCCGGATGACTGTCCCTTTTACTCCAGAATCCAGGTGTTCCCAGACCTACAATATAATGTTAGAGACCCGGGCTGGGATCCGGCGAGGGCACTCCGATGATCAAGTCATTGAACGGCAAAGCGAAATAGATCTTCCAAGGTGGATCCCACTTTGGTCTCCGTGCTTAGAGGAGTTTATAATAAAGAACTAAGTGGGAGAAGATGAGAGAGGAACGGTGCTTGAGTTGCAGTGGTCGTGCTCGCTGGACTCTCTCCGGGAGTCCTCTGGGAGCTTCCTGCCTTCAAGTCACTCGTTTCTTGCTATCTTGTGTGCTTGCTCTCTCCTGGTTGCTAACCTAGTTTCTTGCCTGTTGGTGTCTTTGTAGATTGCCAATTGTTCAGTGCCTCGATTTGCCCTCTCTGGGGGGCTTACGGGTCAACGGTGTCCATTGGCCGCTCCCCCAACATCATCTCCCCTTATGGTTGGGAGTTAAGTTGTGAACTTGTCTTGCCTAATGTGTTGTCACGAAGGGAAAAATTATGCGAAACCTCGATCTGGGTGCAGCCGCTCTCGGGTCTGAGTCCCTAAATGCGACCTTCTCCTTCGAGGGGTTCCAGGTGGTCGGTCGTAGGATCTGACATCTCGACCAGGGTGCTCCTCCCAAACTGGCGCAAATGAGGTTACACGCATTGTTGTAGATTTGGGGTGCCATATTAGGCGCGCCACGCTGAACGCGTCTGCCTTGGCGATGGTCTTGGGGCTAGCACCTTCATCCTTCTCGATGCTTTCAAGGAGAGTGCTCAACTCCGGTCAAGGTGGGCTCGACCCTTGGAAAGCCACCTGGTGAAGGAGTGGAGGAGGGCTCGACTCCGATCGAGGTGGGCTAGATCGTTGGAGAGCCACCTGACGAAGGAGCGGAGGAGGGCTCGATTTCGGTCGAGGTGGGCTCGACCCTTGGGGAGCCTCCTGGTGAAGGAGCAGAGGAGGGCTTGACTTTGATCGAGGTGGGCTCGACCCTTGGGGAGCCACCTGGGAAAGGAGTGAAGGAGGGCTCGACTTCGGCTGAGGTAGGCTCGACCCTTAGGGAACCACCAGGTGAAGGAGAGGAGGCCGGCTCGACTCTGGTCGAGGTGGGCTCAACCTGGGGGAGCCATCTAGCGAAGGAGTAGAGGAGGGCTCAACTCCGACCGAGGTGGGCTCGACCCTTGGGGAGCCACCTGGCGAAGGTAGGCTCGACTTCGACTGAGGTGGACTCGACTTGGGGGAGCCACCTGGCGAAGGAGTAGAGGAGGGCTTGACTTCGACCGAGGTGGGCTCAACCTGGGGGAGCCACCTGGCGAAGGAACAGAGGTGCCGAGCTTGGGCCGAGGTGGGCACGACCGTTGGTGAGACCACCTGGCATGGGAGCTCGGAAGAGGACTTGATGAGGCACCATCTATGCGCCTGGCTGCCAGTTGGATCCGAGGTGTACTCCATGTTAGCGATCTTGCCATATCATTTTCCCCTTACTCCCAAGTCCCATCGAAGCACCGTTGGTAGGGACACCAGAGCCAAAAAGAAGCATCCATGTCATCTTATCTCTATTATTAAGTTGTAATTGGTTCAATTGGATCTCAATTGGGTCTAAATTGTTGTTTTGGGTCTAGTAATTAGTCTTTGGGTCCATTTTGGATTTTAATGGGACCTAAGTTATTTTTGTATGGAGTTGATTAAGTCTACATAATATCAAAGGAGTTAAGAGGGGACCACATCCATATTTATTTGGCTACTTGAAGAAAGGAAGCTCCACGCCTATTCTTTCTTCCAAGAAAACTTTTCACATATTCTCTCACCAAACAAAGAGCTTTAAAGGTGGAGGGAGTTTCTTGAAGGAGCTTTATAAAGGCAGCAATTAAGGAGCTTTAAAGATGGAGGGAGTTTCTTGATGAATGTTTTTGAAGGTAGCAATCAAGGAGTCTTAAATGAAGAATTAAATGGCACAAGTTTTAAAGGTATTTAAGAGAGTTAAATGGCACAAGGTTTGAAGGTATTTAAAAGAGTTGGTTAAAGCTTTTCTACCTTTCACAAATTCTCTTCCCTTCCCCACGAATTCTCCCTTGGAAGTGTTTTAGGTGGGCTCCACTCCCATTTAAATACAACAAATTTTACTTCAATCGGCCAAGGAAAGAAAAGGGAGAAGATCAAAGGGTGGAAGATCAAGTCAAGTAACTATCTTTATGAAGCATTGGCACCTATTCCAAAACCTTAATTGTAATTCCCTCTTCTTTTATTTTGAATTTGAACCCATCTTTCTACTTGTAATGAGGCTATAAATAGAGCCTAGAGCCCTTCTTTGTAAGCATGATATTTTGAGTAATAAAAAGATGAAGTGATGTTGCATTTTCTCCAATTCCTCCATAGCTAGTTTCTTAAAGGTGCTAGGTGAGATGCCTAGAACAACTTGGGTGTGACATCCAAGTTTCCAAGTCCTCCATAGCTAGTTTGCTTGAAGGTGCTAGGTGAGACGCCTAGAACAACTTGGGTGCGACGTCCGAGTTTTGTAGGGTGCGATGCTCTACAGTTATCGGTTTTGGTTCTTTTACTAAGTTTGCCATTTAAAGGTTCCTTAAGGTCTACATCTAATCCTTTGAAGAGATTCCTGAAGCAAGTTAAAGAAGAAGATCCCGGAAACATAATCAACCACCTTTTTGAGATCCAACTCTGAAGATTGGAGTCCTTGCTTTGGAACCGGTGTGACTGGAGTCCAGACACCGGATCGATCGATTTTGAAGTCAGGTTCGTCAACTCTAGAGTGTTGTGATCTAGATCTTCAATGGAGAGAATCTCAAAGCGTATTGGTAAATCTATAAATCTGAACCCCTTCCCTTTCTCTAGATCTGAAACTTGAAAGTAGGTAACCTAGTCTAGGGTGGTTTCTCAATCACCGCGATCCTTCCTTACAGTTGTTTGACAAGATCCGCATGCAGGTAGGTAATTTCGATAACTAGTTGTTACTTTATTTTCTTTAGGTCTTCCTGTTTGTTTTTGCTATTAGGATATCAGTTATTGCTCTCAAAATACAATATATATATATATATATAAAATCAAGATAAGCATGGCACATCACCCGTCACCATCCCATCCCGCATCAAATTTGGTATCAAAGCATGCTTAGATTAGGTTATCATCATTGCATCTAGTTTCTGTTCTACAACTACTTATATATGGTATGATGTTTTAATTGTTTCTATTTATAGGTAAGTCCAAAAATCATGAATTTATTTTTTTGAATGCATCATATTTGAAAGTATTTTACTGAATTTTTCCATGATATATTGAGTTCTGTGAAATTTTTTCTCTTTTGTTTTCGGCCTGAGAATAGATTCCATCAAAACTTCAGCAAGCATGATTTTGATTCGCTATGGTTTGGGTTTTCATTAGTTTGTATGTTTGTCTATTGCATTCATACATTAAGCGATTTTAAGGGCAATTCAAACATGTCAGATGGGGGAAGGAGCTGATAACCTTTTCCTAGCCCAAAACAACCAACATTGCATTCGAACTCAAGCTTTGAATTAAAATCGAGTAGAAACTTAATTGCTATTGCTCTAGAGAGCTAGAGACATCCACAAGGTCAAGTCGATCCAAGTGTCAAGCCAATTTAGACAACTTGTTTGTGTGTGCTTGTGTGTCTGGTGTCTAGGCAAGTGGTTCAGGGACAAGATCCCGAAGGAAGGTGGGTTGGTTCGCTTACCTGGCCAATTTCAAATTGGTGTCTAAGGCAAGTAAAGAAGGACCTCCACCAACCTTACACTTACCTGGCCAGGTGCCAAGTTCCTACAACCAAGATTGTCATTTTGACCTAACATTTGGTTTGGGCTCTAGGTCTAGCTAACTATAGTCAGTTAGGTTTGTTTGAGTGCATCGAGTTGTTTGCATGACTACTAGGACTGGAACACCGTATCAAGTTCCCCAGGACCAACCTAGTATATCCATGGATTCAAACCTTGAAAATCTTATGAGATCTATGACTGAGTAGCTTAGGCAGCTTAGCACTAGAGTCGATCAGAGATTTGATCAGATGAATGGAAGAATAAGTTCGTTGGAGGAATCCAATGTGTCTCAACTTGACCCTACACCCATTGGAGCCACCCCTTGGCATGACCTAGGATCCCAGCAACCAAAATTGACTCCTGATCCAATCCCTAGGTACCGAGCCCAGCATAGAGAGGTCAGACCTGACCAAATTCCTAGGCATCAAGTCTAGCACAAAGAAGTTACCCCTGATCCAATTCCTAGGAGGCCATAGTATGATATAGATGATCAAGAAGAGCGAGCCCTTAGGAGTATTAGATTTGATGCACCTACATTTGACGGCACCTTAGATCCTAAAATCTACTCCGATTGGGAAAGTGACATGGATCAATATTTTGAATGGTATCCTATGTCGGAAGCACGTAAGGTCAAATTCGCTAAGTTTAGGTTAATCCGATAGGCACGACTATATTGGGATACTGTGGAGAGACTAGAGCGACAGAGGGAAAACCAACCTATAGATACGTGGCAAGAGATGAAATACAGATTAAGGGCCAAATATCTACCTTTGTCTTATAAACAGAGATTATTAGATCAATGGCAGAGGCTGACCCAAGGAAATCAAACTGTGTCTGAATACATCACTCTTTTTGATGAATATGCTATGCGGTGTGGTGTGTCCGAGTCTGAATCAGTTACTTTATCTAGGTTCAGAGCAGGTCTAAACGATGATATAAGTAGGGAACTATTTTTAAGAGAGGTACATGACTTAGAACATGCCTACCAGATTGCTCTAGATTCTGAAAGATTTCAGAGGAGACCTGTTACCCATCGACCTGACTTAACTAGATTTAATACTTTTGGAAATAGGCCAAATCAGAATCAAGTTCTTGTCAATCGATCTAGACCCAATCCCCAGTTTATTCATAAGGATGATAAAGGGAAAGCACCTATGGTTCAGAAGGATAGGAACCGGACCACACTATGCTTTAGGTGTAATCAGACTGGTCATTTTGCTGCTCAATGTCCATCACGAGCTCTACACATAGGGGGACCTGAATTGGAGGATCCTGAAACTAATGAGTCTTGTGATGAAGAGGTTTATGAGGCTGGAACTGAACTAATAGATGAGTACGTGGAGGAGGAAGAAATCATTGGTATGGATCAACAAGGATTGGTTAGATGTATCCTAACTCAAGCTAAAAAGAATGAGGATTGGCGTAGGACCAACATCCTACAGACCTTCATTAGAATAGGGGATAAGGTATGTAAAGTCATTATTGATAGTGGAAGTTATGTCAACGCAATTTCTATTAATGTTGTTAAAAGCTTAAACTTATCAATAGTCTCACATCCAAACCCCTATAAGGTATCCTTGATTGATGCAACTAGCATTCCCATCAGGTTTCGATGTAAGGTTACAATCCAGATACAATCCTACCAAGAAGAAGTCTGGTGTGATGTCCTTCCAATGGGAGTCAGTAGTATCATCTTAGGTAGACCTTGGTTGTTTGATCATGATGCCACCTTGTTTGGACAATCGAACTTGTGTGCTTTCCATCATCTCGGAAAGAAGATAGTGATTAATGCGGTTCCATCTAAAGACCATGTTAAGAGAGGATCAAGTCATTTAAAAGAAAAAGAGTCTGAACTGAACCTGATTTTTGCAAAGGAACTAGAACTAGAAATAGTTGGAGGGTCACCAGTTTGGATTTTGGTTACCAAGGAAGCTCAAGATCAACCCAAATTAGAACATCCTAAGGAGGTCATAGACTTATTAGAAGAATTCAAGGATGTTTTTCTTGAAGATTTACCATATCAGTTACCTCCATTAAGAGATATTCAGCATGCAATTGATTTGGTACCAGGAGCCACCTTACCAAACCTTCCCCATTATAAGAGGAACCCTACAGAACACCAGGAGCTACAAAGATAAGTAGGGGATCTAATTAAAAAGGGATTCATTAGGGAAAGTCTGAGTCCTTGTGCTGTCCCAGCCCTTTTGACTCCTAAGAAGGATGGCAGTTGGAGGATGTGCATGGATAGTCGAGCCATCAATAGGATTATTGTAAAATATCGATTTCCTATACCCCGACTTGATGACATGCTAGATATGATGGTCGGATCTACCATCTTTTCTAAGATAAATTTAAAAAGTGGTTACCATCAGGTGAGAATTAGACCTGGGGACGAGTGGAAGATGGCTTTCAAAACTAAAGATGGCTTGTATGAATGGTTAGTGATACCCTTCGGATTATCAAATGCCCCAAGTACGTTTATGAAGATTATGACCCAGGTGCTAAGGCCTTTTATTGGAAAATTCGTGGTTGTTTTTTTTGATGATATCCTCATATACAGTAAGACTAGGAAAAATCATTTAGACCATCTATGTCAGGTTTGTCAGATCCTCAAGAAAGAAGTCTTGTGTGCTAACCTAAAGAAGTGTTGCTTCATGTCAACTAGGATTATCTTCTTAGGTTTTGTAGTGACTCCAGAAGGAGTGATCGTTGACCCTGAGAAAGTAAAGTCTATAGTTGAGTGGCCCATACCTAAGAACGTTCATGACATCCAGTTTCCATGGGTTAGGTACTTTCTATAGAAGGTTCATTAGAGGGTTTAGCATGATCGTTTCTCCAATTACTGATTATATTAGGAAGGAAAAATTTGAATGGACTAGAAATGCCAACAAAGCCTTCTTAGAAATAAAAGACAAGATGACTAAGGCCCCAATTTTGAGATTATTTGATTTCACCAAGGTCTTTGAGGTCGCCTGTGATGCATCAGGTGTAGGAATAGGAGGAGTGTTAAGTCAGGAGAATCATCCTATTGCCTTTTTTAGTGAGAAACTGAATGATGCCAAACTGAAATATTCCACGTATGATAAAGAGTTGTATGCGGTAGTCCAAGCCCTTAAGTATTGGAGACATTACTTGTTGTCGCAAGAGTTTGTTCTCCATTCTGATCATGAAGCACTTCGTTTCTTGAATTCTCAAAAGAAATTAAATCCAAGGCATGGAAAATGGGTAGAGTTTATACAAGCCTATACTTTTGTCCTAAAACACCTTGCTGGAAGTGAGAACAAGGTTGCCGAAGCACTTAGTAGGAGAACCATGTTGTTGAACTGTGTAAGTGCTGAAGTGGACGGATTTGAGCGATTGAAGGAAGAATATGAGTTTTGTCCAGACTTTGGGAAAATCTATGAGGCAATTAAGCTAGGATCCTCTAGTGAATTTAGCTAGTACACCTTAAGGGATGGTTACCTATTTAAGGAAAATAGGTTATTTCCCGAGAACCTCACTTAGGGACTTTCTTATCTGGGAAATATATGCTGGAGGATTAGCAGGACACTTTGGACACAATAAGACAATCCTTGCTATAGAGGAACAATTTTTTGGCCTAGTCTTAAGAGAAATGTTGCTCAAGTAGTAGCCCAATGTAGGACATGTGTTGTGGCTAAGCAACGGAAGCAGAATACTGGATTATATACCCCACTCCCTATTCCAGATTTCCCATGGCAAGACTTAAGTATGGACTTTGTCTTAGGATTACCTAAAACTTCTAGGAGACATGATTCTATTTTTGTGGTAGTAGATAGGTTTTCTAAGATGGCCCATTTTATCCCGTGTTCCCAAACTTATGATGCATCTAGAGTGGCCAAAGTATTCATGAATGAAGTGGTTAGGTTACATGGCCTACCTAAAACCATCGTATCAGACCGAGATGTTATGTTCACTAGCTATTTTTGGAAAACCTTATGGCATATGCTAGGAACCAAATTGACATATTCTACTGCTTACCATCCCCAAACTGATGGTCAAACTGAGGTAGTAAATCGAAGTCTAGGGAACCTATTGAGAAGTCTAGTGGGAGAGAATACTACTAATTGGGATTTATTATTGTCTATCGAGTTTGCCTATAATAATTCAGTCAATAGATCTACTGGATAAAGTCCGTTCGAAATTGTTCATGGATACAAACCTAGGAAGCCATTATATTTGGTTCCTTTACCTATTAATGCACGCATATTTGAGTCTGCTAAGTCATTTGCATAACACATAAAGAACTTGCATCATGAAATCATTAAAAAAATTAAAGAGAGCAATGACTCATATAAACAAATGACTGATTTAAACAAATGGTTTAAAGAATTTAATGTTGGAGACCAAGTTATGAATTAGGCTCAGACCTGAGCGATTTCCTTCTAGAACGATCAAGATATTACATGCTCGAAGTGCAGGACCTTTCAAAATTCATAAGTTTGGGTCGAATGTTTATGAGATTGAGTTACCACCAGATTTAGGCATAAGTCCAACTTTCAACGTATCAGATCTTGCAGAGTATAGGGAGCTGATACTGCTACCTAGTGGCCATTTGGGCCTGATCCCATTCTTGAGAGTGAGCCTACCCCTGACTGTCCACTGGCCAAAACCTCAAATCGGAGAGACAGGGTTGAACAAATTCTGGATGACAAAACGATTATCACTAGGAACAAGGACTACCAGCGATACTTGGTTCATTGGCAAGGACATCCCGACTCCGATGATTCTTGGATAACTCAGGAGGATCTACAGAAGATCAATCCAGATTTGCTCAAAAGGTACCTGAGCAAAGCTAACCCTTACTCGATAGGATCGAGTTCCTCCCACTTGGAAGAATTGGTAGGGACACTAGAGCCAGAAAGAAGCATCCATGTCATCTTATCTCTATTATTAAGTTGTAATTGGTTCAATTGGATCTCAATTGGGTCTAAATTGTTGTTTTGGGTATAGTAATTAGTCTTTGGGTCCATTTTGGGTTTTAATGGGACCTAAGTTATTTTTGTATGGAGTTGACTAAGTCTACATAATATGAAGGGAGTTAAGAGGGGACCACATCCATATTTATTTGGCTACTTGAAGAAAGGAAGCTCCACGCCTATTCTTTCTTCTAAGAAAACTTTTCATGTATTCTCTTACCAAACAAAGAGCTTTAAAGATGGAGGGAGTTTCTTGAAGGAGCTTTATAAAGGCAGCAATTAAGGAGCTTTAAAGGTGGAGGGAGTTTCTTGAAGAAAGTTTTGAAGGCAACAATCAAGGAGTCTTAAATGAAGAATTAAATGGCACAAGCTTTGAAGGTATTTAAGAGAGTTGGTTAAAGCTTTTCTACCTTTCACAAATTCTCTTCCCTTCCCCAAGAATTCTCTCTTGGAAGTGTTTCAGGTGGGCTCCACTCCCATTTAAATACAGCAAATTCCACTTCAATCGGCCAAGGAAAGAAAAGGGAGAAGATCAAAGGGTGGAAGATCAAGTCAAGATAACTATCTTTATGAAGCATCGGCACCTATTCCAAAACCTTAATTGTAATTCCCTCTTCTTTTATTTTGAATTTGAATCCATCTTTCTACTTGTAATGAGGCTATAAATAGAGCCTAAAACCCTTCTTTGCAAGCATGATATTTTGAGTAATGAAAAGATAAAGTGCTGTTGCATTTTCTCCAATTCCTCCATAGCTAGTTTGCTTAAAGGTGCTAGGTGAGATGCCTAGAACAACTTGGGTGGACGTCCAAGTTTCCAATTCCTCCATAGCTAGTTTGCTTGAAGGTGCTAGGTGAGACGCCTAGAACAACTTGGGTGCGACGTCCGAGTTTCGTAGGGTGCGATGCTCTACAGTTATCGGTTTTGGTTCTTTTACTAAGTTTGCCATTTAAAGGTTCCTTAAGGTCTACATCTAATCCTTTGAAGAGATTCCTGAAGCAAGTTAAAGAAGAAGATCCCGGAAGCATAATCAACCACCTTTTTGAGATCCAACTCTGAAGATTGGAGACCTTGCTTTGGAACCGGTGTGACTGGAGTCCAAACACCGGATCGGTCAGTTTTGAAATAGGGTTCGTCAACTCTAGAGTGTTATGATTTGGATCTTTAATCGAGAGAATTTCAAAGCGTATTGGTAAATCTAATCCCCTTCCCTTCCACTAGATCTGAAACTTGAAAGTAGGTAACCTAGTCTAGGGTGGTTTCTCAATCACCGCGATCCTTCCTTATAGTTGTTTGACAAGATCTGTATGCGGGTAGGTAATTTCGATAACTAGTTATTACTTTATTTTCTTTAGGTCTTCCTGTTTGTTTTTGCTATTAGGATATCAGTTATTGCTCTCAAAATACAAAAAAAGATATATATATATATATATATATATATATATATAAAATCAAGATAAGCATGGCACATCACTCGTCACCATCCTGTCCTGCATCAGTCGTGGCTGGGGTGTGGGGAGTTAATGCAGAGATGATGTGGGAGAGCAAAATCCTTCTGTAATTATTGCCATGATTGCCGCCGCTCCGCATGTTGCGCCCGAGGTCCATTGCACAGGTGCCACGTCTACGACTTTGACGGACAATAATTGCATCGTGCCAGACTCGAGGTAGGTTTCATCGGACCGAAGCATCATCGCCGGGCACTTTCACACATGGCACTCATCCGATGATGAGGGCAAAAAATAATTGTACGGCCGCTGTTGATCGACTTTGAAAAGAGAGTAGACTTTCCATAAACGAGGTCTTTTGATTTTCTCACATTTTGCCGGTGGTTGCAGCGGTCCCTCTTCTCTCTTGGGTGTTCTTTCTTCACCAAAATAGTCAAGTGAGTGCCCTGAAATCTTTTCTTCTTCTTCTGCTTCTTCTCAGACTCTGGTCCCTCCTCCATTTTAGGTGAACCAAGCCTTTAGGTTTCCTGCCCGACTTCTCTTTTTCTCAAACCTTTCTTCCTCCAATGGCACCTTCGGGCCGACGGGCCCACTTTTCCACCAACCCGAACGAGGCAGGTCCCTCCTGGCCAAGAACCATGTCATCCTCTTTATCAGAGGATGAAGTCCCTCTCGAGGTCCGGAGGTGCCTGCATCCTGATGGAATAGTTATCGAAAGCCCTAGGGACCCTAGGGTTCCTTTTCCTATTCCTATTCTTCCTCCAGCCTCTGTGGTTCCCCCTTAGCGATAGAGGCTTCCTCCAGTCTCTCCGGCTTCACCTCAACGATGACTAGAGAAGATCTTTCCATGATCTGAGATCTGTTCGGGGTCTCGGATTCTATCCAGCTCTCGCTCCCGGGATTGGGGGAGTGGGTTACCTCAAGCAGCCCTGGCCGGGTTGCTTTCTACGAAGACTTCCTTATCGACGGTCTTCGCTTTCCACTCCACCCTTTTTTCCTTTCCTTTCTTAGCCACTTCCATCTCGTTCCGATCCAGTTGGCTCCTAATGCCATCTGGGTCATCTTTGCCTTCATCATCTTTTATCATTTCCATGGGTTCATTGCCCATTTTTCGCTGTTCAGGGCCTTGTTCATCCTGAAGCGTCTCTCCACTGATGATGGGTGGTGGTACCTTTTCCCTCGACCTAAGTGCCTCCAGTTCTACCTCCCCACGTCCATCAAGGGATGGAAGAACCGGTTCTTCTTCGCTTCGATCGGGGATGTTGACTGGGTCTGGAGTGAGCTAGATCGGTCCTCGAATTGGAATTCCCAGGTAGCACTGTCTGACCGAGAGGCCTTCTCCCAGCTACTCAATGATGAGCTTTCCTCTCTCGAGGTTTTGCTATCAGAGCAGAACTTGTTCGAGGCCGGGATTAGCCCGATTCAGGTGATTGGTGAGGCTTCACGCCTCTTTCTTCTTCTTTTTTTTTTCTTTCTCTTTTTTTTGCTGACCTCCTTCAACCTTTTTGTAGGGTTCGATGGCAAGGCGGAAACATAGATTTCAATTTTTTATGAAATCTTCACCAAACCCTTAACCCAAGATCTCCTTAAAAGAATTAAAACATATAACATGTATATATAAGATTTAAGGTCATATTAAAATACTAACCTGTATCGCTAAAATCCAAACTTTAAATCTCTACCAGGTGCCCAAATGTTCACCCTCCAATGGTGATCCACACAGAAAATGATGAAGACAACAATTTCTTGTTCTTGGCTATTCTTCTTGAATTCTTTTTCAAGAATTCAATTCCTGGACTTTTGGGCTGAAATTTTCCTTCTTGAAAATTTCTTTTCTTCCTTCTTTCCTCTTCTTGAATTCTTTTCTTGAATTCCCTTTCTTGAATTCTTTTCTTGAATTCCCTTTCTTGAATTCCTTTTCTTGAATTGAATTAGAAGAAAAATTAAGACAGGCAAAGTCTTAATTCAAGAAGGAAAAGAAGAAGAACAGATCCTTCCTTTTCCTTTCCTTTACCGTTCAAGACCTTCCTCTTATTCTTGTTTAGGGTCAGAGTTTCGACAGAGATTATCTCTGTAAGGGAAACAATACCCAACAAGCATAAAGGAAGGAGTATTCCGGAGAGGAGGAGAAGGATCTGATTTCTGAATTTAATTGTCTGATAAAACCCCCGTGAACCCAAAGCCTTTTATAGATCTCAGAGGGGCGTTTACTCAAAACATCACAACCCTCTGAAACCCCAAGAATCATGATCCCTCATTCCTCACGTATCCCCTCAACCAAAAATCATGATTCTCTGATTTAATTTTCATTTTTCCGACGAGGAGAACTCTTGAAAAAACTTTAGGAAGAATCGCGACTTTTGGAGACGGATTTGTGACCGAAAAGCGACGAAACTTTTCCTTAATTTTTTCTGGCCATCAGATCCAGATCCAAGGGCGTCAGACAAGGATCTGAATCGCCCCCTCTTTCAGATTTTTCTCCGATGCTTTTTCTTTCTCACGCGCGTGAAGAGGAGTCCACACGCACGTGGACTCTTCTTCTTGGCGCGCGCGGGTGAGGAAAGAAGTGGGCGGCTTGGAGAGAGGGTCTCAGTGCACTTTATTCACTTGGGTTCAGCCATGGGTTAGCCCAATGTCCAAAAAATTAAATTAGACCTTAATCTGGTTCAATTAGAACCCAATTAAGCCTAATTCGGACCAAATTCGAATCTGATTCGAATAGAAATTTGGTCTGCAACACATGCTAGCGTATTTATCCTGCAAACATGATTTAATTCCAAATTAAATCCTTCATCAATTTTCTTTTGTGTGTGACCCATTGGGTTCCACACCTAGCCTGCAGTAGGTCCGAGTGCTATTTGACTTAATTCGGTTAGATCTCAACTAAGCCGATTTAGGTCAACTCAAACTAGCTTGACTCGGTCAATTGGAATCTAATTCTAATTAACTGATTTGAATTACCATAATTCAATCATATACCTACAAGACAGAATGACGTCTAGCAACGTATCATGTCTACCCGGAAGATGTGGAGTTTTGGTGGAATTACCAAAATACCCTTCAGTGGTGAGTTACCGGGCAATTCAGTCCTTTGATCAACTTGCATCCCGAATATGATTATGAATATGGATACTTGTCAAATACAATTTCATATTCATCCCTAGCTCAATCTTTATAATGATGATTCATTCATTAGAAATTAACTCTAATGTTCATACTTTGATCAAAGATTTCCTGAATCCATCATTTAATCGAAATTAGCTGGATGCAATTCCCTCTTACTAGGGCTGATCAATTGCTTGTTGACCTACTCACAACCTCCATATACAATCCACCATACCCAGTATCACCTCGTGCATGACTCAGTGTCATGATTGATTGCGATCCAAAGTATGGATTCATATATATAAGGTACCATGGTAGTCTCAGGTCAAAGGACCACATGCATTACTCCCACTATGAGAATTATCTATTGACAAACAGATAAGGTTCCATTAGATATTCTCAATCTGGATCAATTCAGTGAACTCATTCTCTAATGAATACTCACATCCTAGTATTAGTGTCAAACACTAGTGACTGTGAGATCAGTCACCCTCATCACAAAGCATATAGGATGTGCTGGTCTTGCCGGAAACATTGATCCCCAACTCAATGTCCCATCGACCAGGAATATTTTAGATTAGGGTTTTAAGGCTTTAGGTCTCACTGGTATGATCTCATCATAACCCTAGAACCATAGCCCTAATCTATGGGGTTCATCATATAATCATAAGGACACAGCGTATGATGAAAATAATGCCTTTATTATAATAATGTCAATTCATTTATTTTGGGATCGAAATACAATATTTCAATTGGCTTTCAGGGCACAATCTTTCAATCTCCCACTTGCACTAAAGCCAATCGCCTTTAATTCTTAACCCCATACAATCAAGATGGCGATCAAACTCTCGCTGTGATAGAGCCTTAGTGAACGGGTCTGCTATGTTGTTCTTCGTTTCTACCCTTTTAATGCAGACTTCTTGTCTTTCGACAATCTCTCGAACGAGATGGAAGCATCTCAGAATGTGCTTTTATTTGTGATGAGCTCTTGGTTCCTTTGCTTGAGCAACAGCCCCCGTATTATCACAGTAAAGTGATACTGGACCTTCAATCTCAGGAACTACGCCCAACTCTGATATGAACTTCTTCATCCAGACAGCTTCCTTGGCAGCTTCACTAACAGCAATGTACTCTGCCTCAATTGTTGAGTCAGCTACAGTTTGCTATTTAGAACTCTTCCAGCTTACAGCTCCTCCATTTAGGGTAAAAACATACCCAGATATAGATTTGCTGTCATCTGGATCTGATTGAAAACTAGAATCTGAATAAGCTTCTAGTTTAAGATCAGATCCTCCGTATATTAGAAAAATATTCTTAGTTCTTCTCAAGTACTTAAGAATATTTTTCACAGCCTTCCAATGATCCTCTCCTAGATCAGCTTGAAACCTGCTGGCTATACCTAAGGCATATGCCACATCAGGCCTAGTACATAACATAGCATACATAATAGACCCTACTGCCGAAGCATAAGGTATAGAATTCATTCTATTTCTTTCTTCAGGTGTCTTAGGAGACATCTTTTTAGAAAGATGTATGCCATGACCAATAGGTAAGTAACCTCTTTTACTTTCCTCCATGCAAAATCTTTTTAGCACTTGGTCAATGTACCTTGACTGGGATAAACCTAGCATCCTCCTAGATCTATCTCTATAGATCTTGATGCCTAGTATATAAGATGCTTCTCCCAAGTCTTTCATGGAAAACTGTTTAGATAACCATACCTTGACCGATTGTAACATTGG
The DNA here is from genome assembly GCA_021397845.1 of Areca catechu. NCBI lineage: Eukaryota > Viridiplantae > Streptophyta > Magnoliopsida > Arecales > Arecaceae > Areca > Areca catechu. The sequence goes on along the minus strand of CM038041.1, from coordinate 43,971,857 downwards.
GATATCATTCCCAATGAGGAGTATGTCATCTACATACAGAACCAAGAAAACTATGGCACTCTTACTAGTCTTCTTGTACACACAAGGTTCATTTTCATTTTTGATAAAGTCAAATTCTTTGACTGTCTTATCAAATCGGATGTTCCAACTCCTAGATGCTTGCTTTAATCCATAAATAGATTTCTTCAGCCTACATACCTGATTAGGTTTAGTCTCCAAGACAAAACCTTCTGGCTGTGACATATAAACCTCTTCCTCAAGGAAACCATTGAGGAATGCAGTTTTCACATTCATCTGCCAGATTTCATAATCATGATATGCTGCTATAGCAAGCATGATCTGAATAGATTTGAGCATTGCAACAGGAGAAAATGTTCATCATAATCTATTCCCTGTTTTTGTCTGAAACCCTTAGCCACTAATCTGGCTTTATAAGTTTCAACTTGGCCATCTGCCCCAATCTTTTTCTTATAGACCCATTTGCATCCAATAGGGTTAACACCCTCTGGTGCATCAACCAAAGTCCAGACTTGGTTGACATACATGGAGTCCATTTCGGATCTCATGGCTTCCAGCCATTTGTCTGAGTCACTACTTATGACAGCATCCGTATATGTTAGAGGCTCATCATTATCAATGATTCGGGCTTCATTATTTTCAATAATGAACCCATACCTCTCAGGTGCATGTCGCACCCTATCAGACCTACGGATAGGAGTGGTGTGTTCAGGTTCTATACTAAATGTGTTATGATTTGGTTGAGATGTATCTACTTGTTGAACTTCTTCAAGTTCAATATTTCTCCCACTGCCCTTTTGTAGGATGAACTCTTTCTCTATAAAAATGGCATGCCTACTGACTAAAACTTTTTGTTCAGTAGGGTGGTAGAACAGAAATCCTATACTATCTTTAGGATATCCAACAAATAGACACTTTTCTGCTCTAACATCAAGCTTATGTCCAAAATTTCTTTTGACATAGGCTGGACATCCCCATATCTTAAGATACTTAAGATTGGGTTTCTTACCCCTCCATAACTCATATGGAGTGCTAGATACAGATTTGGATGGTACTCTACTTAAAATATTAGCCACTGTTTCCAAGGCATATCCCCAGAAAGAAACAGGTAAGTCTGTGAAGCACATCATGGACCGTACCATATCTAATAAAGTATGATTTCTCCTTTCAGCAACACCATTTAATTGTGGTGTGTAAGGAGGAGTCCATTCAGAGATGATTCCCTTTTGTTTAAGGTGATCAAGAAACTCGGTGGATAAGTATTCACCTCCTCTATCTGATCGAAGGATCTTAATACTTTTCTCCATTTGTTTCTCTACCATACTTTGATACTCTAAAATTTTTTCAAAAGCTTCGAACTTATGTTTCATTAGATACACAAATCCGTACCTTGAAAAATCATCAGTGAATGTGATGAAATATGAGTATCCACCCTTGGCCTGAGTTGTCATAGGTCCACATACATCAGTGTGTATGAGTCCTAATAACTTGTTGTCCTTTCATTATGTCCACTAAATGGAGTCTTGGTCATTTTACCCATGAGACATGATTCACAAGTTCTTAATGATTCATAGTCATAAGGATTAAGGAAATTTCCTTGTATAACTTGTTAATCCTCTTCTCACTAATATGTCCAAGACGACAGTGCCAAAGTAAAGTATTGTTTACTTCATCTCCTTTTGTTTATTACTAACATGTAGTATATTGTCATCAGAAGTTAGAGTTAAGAGACCATTGCAAAATATGCCATTAAATATTATTTCATTAGAAAAACTGATTGAGCAGCCACTGCTCATTACATTCATAATATATCCTTGTTTAAGTAACAAGGGTACAAATATGATGTTTCTAATAATTCTAGGCATAAAATAATAATTTTTTAACTCTAAAATCTTCCCAGAAGGCAGCTTCAATATATAAGTCCCTACAGCTTCTGCTTGGATGGAATCTTCTCCAGCACCGTAGAGCTCGAAGTCGCCTTCCTTCAAAACTCTAATGTTCTATAGTCCCTGCAATGATTTGCAGATATGATGACCACAAGTAGTATCCAATACCCAAGAGTTTGAATTAGAAGAGTCTAATGACAAAATTGCATGTATCTCATACATACCTTTTGGTGCATCACTAGCACCAGGCTTCACACTTGCAAGGTAAACCTTGCAGTTTCTTTTCCAGTGACCCGGCTTGCCACAATGAAAGTAGGTCATTTATCCGGAGGCCTTCTTTCCTTTCTTTTTTTGATGCCCCCTTTTGGGTTCAACCTCCTCTTGGAACCCTTTTTGCCTATTTTCTTCTTCTTTACACCATCCACAAGAAGAAGTGGAGCCTTATTTTTCTTTAAATGGCTCTCTGCTATTTTTAACATATTCAACAGCTCAGGCAAGGAAGTGTTAAGTTTGTTCATATGATAATTAAGAACTAACTATGAAAATGACTCTAGGAGTGACTGTAGGATTAAATCATGATTCAACTCCCCATCCATAACAAAACCCAATTGACCCAATCGGGTGATTAGGTCAATAACCTTTAATACATGGTCTTGTACGGATATACCTTCTGTCATCCTTGCACGGAATAACTGCTTAGATATTTCATATCTTGCAGTTCGACTATGTTCTCCATAAAGTTCTTTTAGATTGAGCAATATGGAGTTTGTATCCATGCTTTCATGTTGCCTCCGTAACTCATTGGTCATAGAGGCAAGCATTATATACTTGACAGTAAGTGAGTCATTTTGCCATAAGTTATATGTGGTCTTATCCTCTTGCGAGGCATCTTCCCCTAATGGTTCCAAGGTTGGGGTATCAAGAATATAAGAAATTCTTTCTTGGCTGAGTACTATCTTCAGGTTTCTCAACCAATCAACATAGTTTGGTCTAGTCAATTTATTTGCATCAAGAATGCTACGGAGTGAGAGTGAAGAGGCCATTTAATCTACATTAACAAAGAACATTACATAAGCAAATAACCAATGTTGACAAAACATAATTAAATTAGGACTTTAACTTAATTATGTCTCCCACTATTTATCAAGCATCATAACCCTCCATATGATGATCGAGAAAACCCTAATTGGTTCTCTTAGTGGGGTTGAGATCCTAATTCCTTACAAAAGATCTTGTGTGTACACAACAAATCTTATATAAGTTCAAAGGTAGGAAAACTCTTTCCAATTGTAACTCATACAATTCTTAACTTATCTTGGCCTCTAAAATATTAATAGCCTTGTGTGTACACAACAAACTATAATATTTTAGTTAAGTTAGACCCTTCATTGCTATATAGTCATGATATTAATTATAATACCCTTGTGTGTACACAACAAAGTATTATATTAATCATGCCATAAACATCAAATGTACCAAGCCAAAATTATGTTAGTCACTATAAAAAGGCCTTGTGTGTACACAACAAACCTAATATGGATCATGACATAATAATGACTTGGCATGAAGGAAGGCCACATGTAGTGAATATTACACTAAGCATATCAATCAATAATTAAGTTAATCTTATCGGCCAGGTAAGTGGGAGAGTGGTGGGAGTCTCCCCGTTGCTTTCCTTAGACACCAAAAAGAATTGGCCAGGTCAGTCAACGGAACCGATTAAAAACCACATCCTCTTTACCGATCATGAACCACTTTTCCTAGACACCGAATGATAAACTAATCATATTGATTATTTTTGCTTTTGGTATATGACACTACAACTTAATATGTTTTAAAGAGGGCTTTATTAAAACAAAGCACATTCTAGCAAATATGTGCCATAGTGTGTCATCATACTAGGACAACCATTTACCACAAAATGGATCCACCATTATGCCAGGGCAACCTTATTTCAGTATGATGACTAGAAGGCTAAACATATCTCTATATAAATTAAGGTTTAAGTGAAAACCTTAATTAGTGGCATATATCAAACATATATACATAATTAACACAAATATGTGATTAGTGTGTCATCATACTAGGACAACCATTTACCACATAATGGATCCACCATTATGCCAGGGCAACCTTATTTCAATATGATGACTATATCTCTAAACATATCTCTACAATAATTAGGGTTTGAGTGAAAACCCTAATTAGTGACATTACATCAAACATATACTATATCATATGTTACTTATATACATATGCATCTAAAAATCAGCATATATATTTTAATCTTAATAAGGAGGCTCTGATACCACTATAGGGTTCGATGGCAAGGCGGAAACATAGATTTCAAATTTTTTATGAAATCTTCACCAAACCCTTAACCCAAGATCTCCTTAAAAGAATTAAAACATATAACATGTATATATAAGATTTAAAGTCATATTAAAATACTAACCTGTATCGCTAAAATCCAAACTTTAAATCTCCACCAGGTGCCTAAATGTTCACCCTCCAATGGTGATCCACACAGAAAATGATGAACAACAATTTCTTGTTCTTGGCTCCTCTTCTTGAATTCTATTTCAAGAATTCAATTCTTGGACTTTTGGGCTGAAATTTTCCTTCTTGAAAATTTCTTTTCTTCCTTCTTTCCTCTTCTTGAATTCTTTTCTTGAATTCCCTTTCTTGAATTCTTTTTCTCGAATTGAATTGGAAGAAAAATTAAGACAGGCAAAGTCTTAATTCAAGAAGGAAAAGAAGAAGAACAGATCCTTCCTTTTCCTTTCCTTTACCGTTCAAGACCTTCCTCTTATTCTTGTTTAGGGGCAGAGTTTCGACAGAGATTATCTCTGTAAGGGAAACAATACCCAACAAGCATAAAGGGAAGGAGTATTCGGAGAGGAGGAGAAGGATCTGATTTCTGAATTTAATTGTCTGATAAAACCCCCGTGAACCCAAGCCTTTTATAGATCTCAGAGGGGCATTTACTCAAAACATCGCAACCCTCTGAAACCCAAAGAATCACGATCCCTCATTCCTCACGCGTCCCCTCAACCAAAAATCATGATTCTTCGATTTAATTTTCATTTTTCCGACGAGGAGAACTCTCGAAAAAACTTCAGGAAGAATCGCGACTTTTGGAGACGGATTTGCGACCGAAAAGCGACGAATCTTTTCCTTAATTTTATCTGGCCATCAGATCCAGATCCAAGGGCATCAGATAAGGATCCGAATCATCCCCTCTTTCAGATTTTTCTCCGATGCTTTTTCTTTCTCACGCGCGTGAAGAGGAGTCCACACGCGCGTAGACTCTTCTTCTTGGGCGCGCGCGGGTGAGGAAAGAAGTGGGCGGCTTGGAGAGAGGGTCTCAGTGCACTTTATTTACTTGGGTTCAGCCATGGGTTAGCCCAATGTCCAAAAAATTAAATTAGACCTTAATCTGGTTCAATTAGAACCCTATTAAGCCTAATTCGGAACCAAATTCGAATCTGATTCGAATAGAAATTTGGTCTGCAACACATGCTAGCGTGTTTATCCTACAAACATGATTTAATTCCAAATTAAATCCTTCATCAATTTATTTATGTGTGACCCATTGGGTTCCACACCTAGCCAGCAGTAGGTCAAGTGTATTTGACTTAATTCGGTTAGATCTCAACTAAGCCGATTTAGGTCAACTCAAACTAGCTCGATTCGATCAATTAGAATCTAATTCTAATTAACTGATTTGAATTACCATAATTCAATCATATACCTACAAGACAAGATCGACGTCTAGCAACGTATCATGTCTACCCGGAAGATGTGGAATTTTGGTAGAATTACCAAAATACCCTTCAGTGGTGAGTTACCGGGCAAATCAGTCCTTTGATCAACTTGCATCCCGAATATGATTATGAATATGGATACTTGTCAAATCCAATTTCATATTCTTCCCTAGCTCAATCTTTATAATGATGATTCATTCATTAGAAATTAACTCAAATATTCACTTTGATTAAAGATTTCCTGAATCCATCATTTTATCGAATTAGCTGGATGCAATTCCCTCTTATTAGGGCTGATCAATTCCTTGTTGACCATACTCACAACCTCCATATACAATCCACCATACCCAGTATCACCTTGTGCATGACTCAGTGTCATGATTGATTGCGATCCAAAGTATGGATTCATATATATAAGGTACCATGGTAGTCTCAGTCAAAGGACCACATGCACTACTCCGCTATGAGAATTATCTATTGACAAACAGATAAGGGTCCATTAGATATTCTCAATCTGGATCAATTCAGTGAACTCATTTCTCTAATGAACACTCACATCCTAGTATTAGTATCAAACACAAGTGACTGTGAGATCAGTCACCCTCATCACAAAGCATATATAGGATGTGCTGGTCTTGCCGGAAACATTGATCCCCAACTCAATATCCCATCGACCAGGAATATTTTAGATTAGAATTTTAAGGCTTTAGGTCTCACTGGTATGATCTCATCATAACCCTAGAACCATAGCCCTAATCTATGGGGTTCATCATATAATCATAAGGACACAGCGTATGATGAAAATAATGCCTTTAATAATAATGTCAATTCATTTATTTTGGGATCGAAATACAATATTTCAATTGGCTTTCAGGGCACAATCTTTCACTTTTTTCTTTTACAGGGATGAAGTTTTCAGTGAACTACTTGGTGGAGTCAGCCCAAAAGAGGAGCACTTCAGCTCGGGCCCGAGACTCCACACTAAAGAGGGCCCGAGTGGAAGCGGACATAGGCCCAGGCCCACTTTGACCTCGGAGCAGATGGTGGTAGACCCGACTCCCCGGAGGCCTCAATAGCAGGCTCCACCCTCGGTGGTTGTTGATGTCGACGGGGGAATGGAGGAGGAGTAGCCGGCGCATCTGACACCTCCGACCGTCTCCATGGCTAGCATCCTGGTGGCAGCCGCAGCTGCATGGCCCATGCATTCGCACGCTGAAGGTTCTTCTGCCCAACCCTCCTCTGAGCCCTGCTATGCACCGACAGGAATCCCGGGGAATGCCTCCATCATCCAAGATCAGGGGTTGGTAGAGAAGATGAAGGAGTATGCAGTCCAGCCTCGAGACCCCTTGAAGGGAGGCAGGGATACTCTGCTGCTTTGCTCAAGATCCTCCCCGCTCTTCTCCATAAGTGTCTAGTACTTTTTTAATTTTAATGTTCCAGTTGGATATTAGAAAATCTGACCTCCTTCTTTGATACAGATTGGGACTGACGTGCTTCTACTCCGCAACTTCCTAATCAACTCAGCGAGGAAGGAGGTCAAAAAGGAGAAGAAGCTAGCCAAGCTCACTGGACATGAAGGAGGTTAATGGACAAGGGCCGGAAATGAAGGAGAGCAACAGGGTTCTTCGAGGGGATCTGGCTCATGTAGAGGGGCACACCAGAGACCTCGAGACATCCCTGTCCAAGGAGAGGGATCTGACCCAACACCGCATGGAGGTGACTGCCATGGAGATCGGGCGCCTGGAGGGGCGGTCCCAGGCTTTGGAGACCCAGGTTGAGGAGGTCCTGGCAGTGGCCTAGGAGAAGATGTCGTACGTCACGGGGCTACTGCAAGCTGCATAGAGGGATTCCTATGAGGCCGTGTCGAAGTTCCGGGCATCCCAAGAGTTCCAGGATGTGGTCCATGAGGCTACCGTGGACTCATTCCTGAAAAGTTTTGAGGTATGCTGGCAAAGGGTGGCCTCAATTATCCCGGAGCTCGACATAGGAAGTGTCACCATTGGCGACACCGAGGAGCAGCCTGAGGAGCCGGAGCCATCTTTGGGGGTGGCTGAGGAGGTGACTATCGGGTAGCTAGTCGAGCCGGTAGCCGGCGATGCAGAGGCCTGCCAACCTGGGATGGAGTCGGTGGCCCAGTGACTTCAGGGTCCTTCATTTCTATAGTTAGCATAGGGTTTTCTTCTTTTTATCCTTTTTAGGGTTGCCTAGCTAGTCGAGGTCCCTTCCAATTGTAAAGACCTTATCATAGAAATGAAGATCTTTTTCTTTTACACCTTTGCAATTCTCTATCTTCCATTTTGTCTTGTCATGTGACTTCTTATAATTCCATTTGCTTCAATCCTTCCTGACTTCAGGCTCTTGACCCTTCTTGGAACACCATAGCCATTATAATGACTTAGAGTATTTCGAGGGCATTTAGGCTTGGCATAGGACTCCTGGAGTTTCTGTTGCTGGGGCTTCCAGCCTTTGAGCACCAAGCTTGAAGGGATTCCGATCTTTTATGCTGGACTGGATTCTGGGCTTTTGTGCCAGACTAGATTCCGGGCTTTTGTGCTGGAGGGCTGGAATATGGGCTTTTTTCCCTGAGGGCTGGACTATGGGCTTTTTTGCCGGAGGGCTGGACTCTGGTTTTTTAGCTGGACTGGATTCCAGGCTTTTATGTGGAGGGCTGGACTTCGAGCTTTTGTGCTGGACTGGATTCCAGGCTTTTATGCCGGAGGGCTGGACTTCGGGCTTTTATGCCGGATGGATTCTGGACTTTTGTGCCGGAGGGCTAGACTCCGGGCTTTTATGCTGCAGGGCTGGACTCCGGGCTTTTATGATGGACTGGATTTTGGGCTTTTGTGCCAGAGGGTTGGACTCCGAGCTTTTAGTTGAAGGGCTGGACTCTGGGCTTCTGGCGCTCCTTGAGAATTGCTTGCAGGATTTCTGCCCCCTTTTCAATCATGAAATCTAGCGACGATGGTCCTACAAAATAGGGACAAGCATTACACTAGAAAGAATTTCATTATTAGTGTTAGGAAGTCTTACATTATTGGTAATACATCCTTAAGTTGGCAGCGATCCAAGTCCGCAAAAATCGTGCCCCATCGAGCTCAATGAGGTAATAGGCCCCGTGAGGAAGGGCTTTGACCACCCTGTAAGGGCCTTCCCAGTTCAGAGAGAGCTTGCCACACTCTTGAGATTGGGAGGCTTCCGTCTATCATAGCATAAGATCTTATGGGCGGAAGGACTTTGGCCTCACCCTGGAGTTATAGTATCTGGCCACCCGTTGCCGGTAGGCTGTCATGTAGACTCGAGCTTTGTCCCTAGTCTCTTCAAGTATATCTAGATTAAGCAGGAGGCATGCTGGGTTCTCGACCTCGTCGTACTGCTCCACCCGCAGTGTTAGTAGGCTTAGTTCCACTGGGATCATCGCTTCTACACCGAAGACAAGGTTGAATGGGGTTTCATCTATGGCGATCCTTGGTGTCATGTGGTATGCCCATAGGACACTAGGGAGCTCTTCGGCCCACCTACCCTTGGCTTGGTCCAGTCTGGTTTGGAGTCCCAAGAGGATGGTCTGGTTGGTCACCTTGTCCTCTCCGTTGGTCTGAGGATGTGCCATCGAGGTGAAGCGATGGTGGATGCCGAGGTCATTGCAGAACTCCTGATTGTCGAATTATCATCCGTTGTCGGTGATGATCGTGTGGGGGAGCCTGAAGTGACACACAATTGATTTCTAGAAAAACTTGCTGATATTCACCTCCGTGATCCAGGCTAATGGCTTAGCTTTGACCCACTTCATGAAGTAGTCATTGCAACTATCAGGAATTTACGCAACCTGGACGTGGGAGGAAAGGGGCCAAGGATGTCCATGCCCCAGTGGGTGAATGGCCAGGGGGCAGAGAGTTGGGAGGGTGATGCAGCCGACTGGCGTTGAACGATAGCACGACGCTGGTAGTGGTCACACCTCTTGACAAAGTTGATTGCATCCTCCCTTATTGTTTTCCAATAGTATCCCATGCAGAGGGCCTTATATGCCAAAGTTCTGCCCCCCACGTGATTTTCATAGAGGCCTTCGTGTATCTCTTGGAGCATGACTGCTGCCTCTGAGTGTCTCAAGCATTTGAGGAGTGGGTAGGAATAGGACCTTCGATAAAGCAGCCATCCATCAGCATAAAGCATGCAGCCTTTCTTTTAATAAGGCCAACCTATTAGGAATTGTATCCCAAAGTCAATCGTCTAGGCTGTAGACGGTTGTGCTATCTTTGTATTTGTATATGAATTCTTTTAAAAAATAAAAGTTATTTATTTTGGCTGTCCATCATATTTACATTTTCTTGTAAAGAACTCTTGTGTGATGGAGTCCTTAGAACTATATTGTTTGATATAGAGAGGATATATCAAGTAGTTCTTAAACTGTTTCACAACCAAATGATATATTGTTATAGGATGACAATATATCAAGTGTAGGTTGTTGTATGTCACATTTATTGGTTGTCCTCTAAACCAAGGAGTGTGGAGACATTGGTTGACATGCAAGTGAAATGTGTGACATTTTACTGAACGTGACCATTTACAAAGCTCCCTTTTATCAAAGGGATGCTCGCAAAGGGATATGGGTATATGTGTCCCTCAGACCTGAGATCATCATGGTAGCTTACAAGCAACTCATAATACTTTGGTACCGGACTACCTAGATTTCTAATCCAGTGATGGAAGGGGAACTGTCCTCTTTATATTGTGTCCCTTGACCCAAACAGGTCCAAGAAGAGAAAAGTGCAGGATGGTCCTGGACAAGGTATTTATATGATAACACCTTATAGTTTCTTTGTTTGAGATACTATTAACTAGGTATTGGATACAGGAAGTCCAACTCACATTTGCAATTCTTTACAGGGACTTCAAGTTAGTAGAAGATTCGAGGATGGTGAGAGGTTCTTGAATGTGGGAAATGGAAGCCGAGTTCCGATTCTGGCGTTGGGAGTCCTTAAACTTGTTTTCAAGTTCTGTACTATCATTTTGAATGAGTATCATTTTTGTCCCTCTTTTATTTTGAATGTCATTTATGTAGGCCAGTTGGCTATATATGGTTACAAACTATTAATAAAGAATGACATTTGCAAAATCATTTTGAATGGTTCTGTAATTTTGAATGGACAAATATGTGATGGCATCTATGTACTATCACGACATGTTATTGTAATGTATACATATAGCAAATGCCCTAGGATAGATAATGTCAGCAATGCATACCTATGTCATTGTAGGCTAGGTCATATTAATAGGAACAGGATAAACAGGTTGAAAATCGACGGTCTCCTCGATTTTAGTGAAGATAGTTCACTTCCAACCTGTAAGTCCTGTCTTCTTGGAAAAATGACAAAGTCATCTTTTACTGGAAAAGGTGAACGAGCCAATAAGATTCTGAGTCTGATACATACTGATATATATGGACCCATGAATGTTAGTGCTAGGAGAGGGTACGGTTATTTTATTACTTTTATAGATGACCTTTCGAGGTATGGTTATGTCTTCTTGATGAGACATAAATCTGAGTTATTTGAAATGTTCAAATGATATTGTAGTGAAGTAGAAAAACTAACCAGAAAGTGTATCAAAACCCTTCGATCCGATTAAGATGGTAAATACCTATCGGGTGAGTTTCTGACATATCTTTAGGAGAATGGGATTCTCTCTCAGTGGACACCTCCAGGGACACCTCAATTAAATGGAGTGTCTGAGAGGAGGAATCAAACCTTATTAGACATGGTTCGGTCTATGATAGGCTTTGCTTCTCTGCCGCTATCCTTTTGGGGATATGCTTTAGAATCAGCCTGTTACCTTCTGAATAGGGCTCTAAGTAAGTCCGTTAATAAAACACCATATGAGATATGGACTGGACGTAAGCCAACACTATCACACCTTCGGGTTTGGGGGTGCCTGGCTTATGTAAAATATTTGGAAACGAACAAACTTGGAACTAGGTCTGACCGGTGCCTATTTATTGGGTATCCAAAGGAGTCTAAGGGGCATTTCTTTTACTTAGCTGAGGAACAAAAGTTATTCGTCAGTCTTAGGGCTGTCTTTTTGGAAAAAGAGTTCCTTGGTGAATGAATTGTCACCGCTAAGATTGAACTTAGTGAAGTTCAACAAGTAGAAGAACCGACACACTTAAGGGACAACATAGAATTGGCTATGATTAGATCACACCCAAAGCCTACTTAGGAACCATTAAGGAGATCCGGTAGAGTACCGAGTCGACCGGATAGATACTATGATTTCTTGGTCCGAGATGGTGATCCTATTGAACTTGATGAGAACAATGAGGATTCGATCATCTATATGGATGCGATGCATAGATCCGACTCTAAGAAATGGCTAGGAGCCATGAAATCCGAAATGGAGTCCATGGAGATCAACAATGTATGGACATTGGTTGATCCACCTGAAGGGATAAAATCCATTGGGTGCAAATGGATTTTCAAGAGGAAAAGGGGTGCAGACGGGTAGGTGGAGATCTATAAAGCCCGTCTGGTTGCCAAAGGGTATCGTCAACATTATGGTATTGATATGACAAGACGTTCTCTCCTGTGGCAATGCTCAAATCTATTCGGATTTTGCTTGCTTTAGCAGCACACTTTGACTATGAAATCTAGTAAATGGATGTCCGAACAGCTTTCCTGAATGGTGAGCTGGAAGAGGAGGTGTATATGATACAATCTAAAGGGTTCACATCCATAGACGAGTCAAAGGTGTGCAGGCTTCAAAAGTCCATCTATGGATTGAAGCAAGCATCAAGGAGTTGGAACATGCGATTTGATAAGTGTATCAAGTCGTATGACTTCGTTAGGAATGGAGAAGAACCTTGCATTTACAAATGGGCTAATAGTTCTGTGATTATATTCCTTGTGTTGTATGTGGATGATATTCTCTTAATCGGGAATGACATTGCAGCACTGCTAGGAATAAAGGTCTGGTTATCATCTCAGTTCTCTATGAAAGACTTGGGTGAACCCTCTTACATACTGGGTATGAAGATCTATAGAGATAGATCTAAGAGGATTCTAGAACTGTCCCAGTCTACGTACATCGACACCATGCAGAAACGGTTCAGCATGGAGAATTTCAAGAAGGGCTATCTTCCGATAGGCACCGGAATTGATCTCTCCAAAAGGAATTGTGTGACAACTCCTGAGGAGAGAGACCGCATGAATAGAATCCCATATGCTTCGGCAGTGGGTTCTATCATGTACGCCATGACATGTACTAGACCATACATGGCATACTTATTAGGTTTAATGAGCAGATACCAGTTTAACCCAGGTGAAGCTCATTGGAAAGTGGTGAAGACCATCCTTAAGTATTTGCGAAATACTAAGGACCAATGGCTAATTTATGGAGAATCTGACTTGAAACTTGTGGGGTATACTGACTCCTGTTTCCGATCAGATAGAGATGATAGCAAGAGTGTATCAAAATTTATCTTTACCCTGAATGGAGGAGCTGTCTGCTAGAAAAATTTCAAGCAGCCTACTATGGCGGACTCAGTATGCAAAGCAGAGTATATTGCATCATCAGATACAGTGAAGGAAGCTGTGTGGTTGTGAAAGTTTCTAGACGAGCTGGGAGTGGCACCTTCCCTTGATGGTCCTGTTTTGGTGCACTGTGACAACACTAGAGCCATTACCCAAGCCAAAGAGCCAAAGTCTCATCACCACACAAAGCATATTCTGCGATGCTATCACCTTGTGCCAGAGATCGTGGAATGAGGTGACATCGATCTTTAGAAGATCGATGGAAAGGAGAACTTGGCTGACCCCTTCACTAAAGCCATCGGAGTTTAAGAGTTTGACTGTTGTAAACAGAAAATGGGAATGAGATTCTGTACTGATTGGCTTTAGTCCAAGTGGGAGTTGTTAGGAATTGTATCCCAAAGCTAATCGTCTAGGCTGTAGATGGTTGTGCTATCTTCATATTTGTATATAAATTCTTTAATAAATAAAATTTATTTATTTTGGCTGTCCATCATATTTACATTTTCCTGTAAAGAACTCTTGTGTGATGGAGTCCTTAGAACTACATTATTTGATATAGAGAGGATATATCTAGTAGTTCTTAAACTTTTTCATAATCAAATGATATATTGTTATAGGATGATAATATATCAAGTGTAGGTTGTTGTATGTCATATTTGCTGGTTGTCCTCTTAACCAAGTGGTGCGGGCACCAGACTCAGAAGAAGACTTCAGAGCTCCATCTGGATCTCTGATCGACTTTGCCCGAGAAATTAGGGTTTGTAATAAAGGTTGACCTGGTCAACCAGTTTATTTATTTTTATTTATTTCTTGAGTCACCATTTAAATTTTGTTGAGTCATGTTGACTCGGTGCAAGTCCCGATGTGGTTTCAATTTGGTCCAAAATGGTGCCACATTTGTCTTCCAATCAAATCAAGGTTCAAGCAAGTGGAGGCCACACTCCAAGCCACACGCCCAGCCACACTCCGAGCACACGCCAGAGTCCAGGAGGCGCCACAGAGGCATCCCAGTGTCATGGTCCCCACACCCAAAGAAGAAAAAATCAAATTGGAAGCTAATTTAAAGGAGGCGCCCATACCTGCCTATTTTACCTAAGCAAAGAAGGAAGAAAACTTCTCTTGGAGAAGAAATCAAAGAGGGACATCCAATTGAAGTTCAAATCAAAATCAAAGAGCTTAACTTGGAGTGGAAGAAAAGAAGAAATGCCATAAGAAGAGGAGGACTCCAAATCCAAATCCAACTCCAAAGGAGGCGCCATAAAAATTCCAAAAAAATTCCTTTATGGCCGTCCCAATTTTTTTTGAAGTCTTGGTCGACCAAGAGAGGGGTTTTCTACCTAATCTAGAGGTTGGAAGAGTTTAGTCCCACATGGGAATTTGTACAAGCTAGGAGAAAATTTTAGGTCTATATAATAGACCTCTCTTTGTAACTTTGAAAATCAATGAAGAAAATTATTTTTTTGCTACTCTCTTGTGTTGAGTGACCTAGGTTTCTCTTCTTCCGCACTATTCTAAGTGTTGAGCTCCGTGAGGGGGTAATCCGGGTTCCATTGGAGCCTTGAGGAGGTGAGAGATCTCCATCTTTATCCAAAACCCTAGGTTAGCCACTTGAAATCCCAAAACCCTAGCCACCCTTCATTATTTTCAATCCATCAAACCCTAGATCCATCCATCTCCCACGGCCTCTCTCTCTCTACAAGTCCAGGCCATCCACCTTCATCCAGATCCAGTCCGGCTACTTCAGATCCAGAGCAAGTTCCAAGGAAAATCACATCAGCTTCCAGGAGAATCCAGTTTTCAGCAATTTCAATCTTCAAGTTCATCAACCTGGTAAATTCTTCCCTTGACTCTCTGATTCCATCAATTATTTTTCTTCTCTTCCAGATCTTGAGTTCAGGAGAAGCCAATCCGCCAAAGGACCAGTACTGGAGGATCCATTGCAAAGAAATCTGAATCCGAGGATCCAACAATCTGCTCGGGAGAGTTCTTCCACTAAAATCTGTGAAGATCATTGTCTGGTTAGGTAAACCATCTCTTCTCTTTATTTCTGTTCTGCTGAAAGTTCGGAGCGAAACCCTAGGTCTGGGAGTTTCTCAACCCCCAGCGATCCGTTGCTTCTGAACTACTCTGATAATTTAGTTTCCTTAAAATTGTGCTTTCAATTATCATATTAGTATCTTTCAATGTTAGGTTAACTTTTCTTTGATTTGAAGCCAACTTCTACAAACATATAAAAACAACAAAAAAATTAGTTAATCTTAATTTACTTCCACATCGCATTCCTTTATTTGTTCTGCATCATTTTTGGTATCAGAGCCCAGTCTAGGGTTTCTGATTTGCTTGCTTGCTTGTTTTGATTGTTCTCTTTTTATTTTGTCTGCTCGAAGTAGACTCCCCAGGACGTCCGGTCCTAGGAACTAAGCGAGGCGCAAGCCTCCTCCTCCCATTCCACGAGGTGTTCCTAGGGCGTGTAGGGGATCCATTGGGTTATAACTTCGTAGCAGGGATTATAAACGGGGAAGACAATCTAGTTGCAGCCCGTAATTTCCCTGTTGTCTGAATTATTTCTCCCTTCATAAAACTCCGAATTGCATGATTTTTGCTTCGTTGAAACCAGTATAATTGAACCTACTTTCCATAATTTTTCTGTGATTTATTGGTTTCGGTAAAAATTCTGAGAACTAAAATACAGCAACTCTGTTTTTTGTGTTCTGCAATTCAATTCTTTTTGGAGTGATCATCTCATAATTTACTTAAGGGCAATTGAGCATCTAAGATAAGGGGAGGAGTTGATTACCTCTCCTTAGCCCAAAACCATCATCCAATCATTCGAACCTGGACCTAATTTAAAATCGGTTAGACCTAATTTGCCCTAGTGGGCTAGGGACACCAATTGGTCGGGTCTAGGCTAGTGTTGAGTCAGTTTGCTGAGTTATTCTGTGTGTGCTTAGCACTCAGTGTCTAGAACGGTGGTTCAGGGATCCATTCTCGAAGGGCTTGTGTGCTGGTCCGCCTACCTGGCCAATCACTGATTGGTGTCTAGGATTGGCATTCAGGGACCTAACACTCCCCTTACACCTGCCTGGCTGAGTCCTGAGTTACTACAGGCTAGCTTGCCACTCTGATTGGGCATCTAGTTTGGACTCTAGGTCTAGTGATCCAGTAGTCGATTTAGTCTAGTCTCATTTTGTGTGCTTGCTTGAATCATCATGTCTACCAGAAACGGAGTGCCATATCAACCTGGTCAAACCCAACCTGATTTAGAGGCCATGATCAAAACTCTTACTGAAAGTATGGCTAAAATGAATCAGGATATGACAAACACTGTGGCCCAGTTTAGCGCACAAATTCATGAGGATCTTACCCAACTTAGGGACCGAGTCCAAGTACTTGAAGAACCTAGACATCGGAATTGGACTCCTGACCCCGATTTTAATGTGCCTCAACCTTACCCACATCAGGAGCCTAGAAGGCCTTTATATAGAGATCCTGAACCTAATCATAGGAGGCCTGACCCAGAGCCTGAAGATAGAGATGATAGGTTCATTAGGAACATCAAATTAGATGCACCCACTTTTGATGGTAGTCTGAACCCTAAGGTGTATTCTGATTGGGAGGGTGAGATGGACCAATACTTTGAGTGGTATGCTATGTCTGAGGAGAGGAAATACAAGTTTGCCAAGATGAAATTAGTGCGTCAAGCTAGGTTATACTGGGGGAACATTGAGCTAACCACTAGGAGACGGAATGTTGAGCCCATAACCACTTGGCAGGGTATGAAAGAAAAACTGAGAGATAAATACCTACCCATTTCATACTAGCAAAACCTGTTAGACCAATGGCAAAACCTGAAACAAGGAAACCGATCTGTCTCAGACTACATAGCTACTTTTGATGAATACCTAATGAGATGTGATGTGAGTGAAGCCCACGAAGTCACTTTGTCTAGATTTAGGGCTGGACTGAGGGAAGATATCAAGAGAGAACTATTTCTGAGAGAGGTTACTGATCTAGACCAAGCCTACCAGATTGCACTGAACACTGAGAAATTTCAGAGAGGACCTATACCTTCTAGGGTTAGTGCCCCAATCCCAAGGAATGGACCTAGCCAAGTTATCCCTAGTAAACCTTTTCAGGGTACTTCTACCCCTAGGCCCATGGACAAAGGTAAGGCACCTGACACCCAGAGAACCCCTAGTTCAAATATCACCTGTTTTAAGTGTCAGAAACCAGGTCACATTTCCAGTCAGTGTACTGCCATAGCCTGTTTCAAGTGTCACAAGGTAGGTCATGTTGCTAGCCAGTGCCCTCGGAGATCCCTTTACATAGAAGAGGGAGAGAATGATAATTCCGAGCCCAGTGAGGAATTTGAAGAAGAAGTTTATGAGGCCGGAATGAATTTGGTTGAGGAGTATGAAGGAGAGGAGGAACCCAATGAATCTGACCAATTAGGAGTTGTAAGATGCATCCTATCCCAGAATCTAGTTCAAGAGGATTGGCGTAGGACTAAAATCCTACAGACTTTTCTTAAATTAGGGGATAAGGTATGTAAGATCATCATAGATAGTGGGAGCTGTGTAAATGCCATCTCTACTAGCACTGTCAAGATGTTAGGCTTAATCCCAGTTCCCCATCCCAACCCCTATAAGGTTTCTTGGGTAGATTCTACCTCCATACCCATCCAGTCTAGATGTCAAGTCCAAATCCAAATGCAATCTTATCATGAAAAGATTTGGTGCGATGTCTTACCCATGGGGGTGAGCAGTATAATTCTCGGAAGACCTTGGTTGTATGATCATGATGCCACCCTCTTAGGAAAATCCAATACCTGTGTCTTTAGTTTCAATGGGAAGAAGATTACGATCCATTCAGTTCCCCCTAAGGACAAGGTAACTAAAGGAGCGGGTAAGGTTAAGGAGATGAAAACTGGAGTGAACCTAATCAGTGCTAAGGATCTAGAACAAGAATTTCATAGTGGTTCACCCATCTGGATGTTGATTGCTAAGGAACTTAGAACTTCGGAACCCTCAGAGCCTCCTCAAGAAGTTAAACCTGTGTTAAAAGAATTTGAGGATGTCTTTCCCGAGGATTTGCCAGACCACCTTCCACCTCTTAGGGATATCCAGCATGCCATAGATCTAATCCCAGGAGCGACTTTGCCCAACTTGCCCCATTACAGGATGAATCCATCTGAGCATGAAGAACTGCAAAAGCAGGTTGGAGAATTATTGAGGAAGGGGTTTATTAGAGAAAGTCTTAGCCCTTGTGCAGTCCCAGCCTTACTGACCCCAAAGAAAGATGGCACGTGGAGGATGTGTGTTGACAGTCGTGCCATCAATAAAATTACAATCAAATATAGGTTTCCATCCCTAGATTAGATGACATGCTTGATATGATGGCTGGTGCAATGGTTTTTTCTAAGATTGATCTCAAAAGCGGCTATATCAGGTTAGGATTAGACCCGGGGATGAATGGAAAACTGCTTTCAAAACTAAGGATGGTCTTTATGAATGGGTTGTTATGCCTTTTGGGTTGTCCAATGCCCCTAGTACCTTCATGAGAATTATGACCCAGGTACTTAGAGCTTTCATAGGAAAATTTGTGGTGGTCTATTTTGATGACATCCTGATCTATAGTAAGACCCCAGCAGATCACCTAGGCCACCTTAGAGCAGTCTGCCAAGTTTTGAGGAATGAGAGACTCTACGGTAATCTTAAGAAGTGTGAATTCATGACTAGTAGAGTTATCTTTCTTGGTTTTGTAGTAACCCCTGACAGCGTGGCAGCCGATCCTGAGAAAATTAGGTCCATAGTAGACTGGCCAGAGCCAACCAATGTGCATGAAGTTAGAAGTTTCCACGGCTTGGCTACCTTCTATAGGCGATTCATCAAGGGGTTTAGTACTTTAGCTGCTCCTATCACTGATTGTATTAGGAAGGGAGAATTTCATTGGACTAAGTCAGCCCATAAAGCCTTCCTAGATCTTAAGGAGAAAATGACCCAGGCACCCATTCTGAGATTACCCGATTTTTCTAAAGTATTTGAGGTTGCCTGTGATGCTTCAGGTGTAGGAATAGGTGGAGTCCTAAGCCAAGAGAATCATCCCATAGCATTCTTTAGTGAAAAACTTAATGATGCTAAGCTTAGGTATTCTACCTATGATAAGGAATTTTATGCGGTGGTGCAAGCTTTGCGTTACTGGAGACATTATTTGCTACCGCAGGAATTTGTACTATTTTCGGACCATGAGGCTCTTAGATTTCTGAACTCCCAAAAGAAGCTTAACCCTAGGCATGCTAAGTGGGTAGAATATATCCAGTCCTATACTTTTGTCCTGAAACATAAGGCTGGAGTTGAGAATAAGGTAGCTGATGCCCTTAGTCGCCGATCCCTGTTATTAACTTCTGTTAGAACTGAGGTCATAGGGTTTGAGCAAATCAAAGAGGAATATGAGTCTTGTCCGGATTTCACAACTGTGTATCAGGATCTAGTTCAAGGACCATCTAGTAATCACCAGGATTATACCCTTGTAGATGGTTTTTTGTTCTTCAAAAATAGGCTTTGCATCCCTAGAACTTCTCTTAGGGAATTTTTGATTTGGGAAATCCATGCTGGAGGTTTAGCCGGCCATTTTGGAAAAGACAAGACCATTCTAGCTATTGAAGACCACTTTTTCTGGCCTAGCTTGAAAAGGGATGTAGCTAATATTGTAGCTAGATGTCGAACCTGCGCTGTTGCCAAACAGCGAAAACAAAACACTGGCCTTTATACCCCACTCCCTGTCCCAGATCGTCCTTGGCAAGATGTGAGTATGGATTTTGTGTTAGGTTTACCTAAGACCCAGAGGAGACATGATTCTATCTGTGTCGTAGTCGACCGATTCTCTAAAATGGCCCACTTCTTGCCTTGTTCCCAAACCTTTGATGCGTCTAAGGTAGCCACACTTTTCTTTAATGAGATAGTTAGACTCCATGGCCTACCTAAGACAATCGTTTCAGATAGGGATGTCCGGTTCACCAGTTACTTTTGGAAGACCCTTTGGCATAAGTTAGGGACAAAACTTAAGTTTTCAACTGCCTATCATCCCCAAACTGATGGCCAAACTGAAGTAGTGAACCGTAGCCTAGGAAATCTGCTGAGATGTCTTGTTGGTGAAAACACCAGAAATTGGGATTTATACCTACCAAGGGCAGAATTTGCGTACAATGACTCGGTCAATAGGTCTACGGGTAAGAGTCCATTTGAAATTGTACATGGGTACAAACCTCACACACCTCTTGACCTAGTCCCTTTACCTGTCCACACTCGAGTCTCCGAATCTGCTGAGAATTTTGCACAGCATGTAAAAGACTTGCATAAAGAAATTCATGCCAAAATAAATTTAAGTAATGAAACTTATAAGAAGTTGGCTGATACTCAAAGGCGAGTCAAATCTTTTGTTGAGGGAGACTATGTGATGATTAGGTTAAGGCCTGAACGGTTTCCTCCTGGAACCGTTAGAAAGTTACATGCTAGGGGAGCTGGACCATTTAGAGTGGTAAAGAGAGTAGGATCCAATGCCTATGTGCTCGAGTTGCCTCCAGAACTAGGCATTAGCTCTACTTTCAACATTATAGACTTAGTAGAGTACAGGGAGCCAGCTGTGATTCCTAGTGAGCCTTTTGAGCCTAACCCAATCATTGAGTGTGATCCCGACCCTGTGTGTCCACCAACAAACTAGCCTGTGAGGAAAGAGCAGATTGAAAAGATCCTGGATGATCAGGTTATCTCTACTCGTAATCGAGGATACCAAAGGTACCTGGTCCGCTGGCAAGGAAGGCCAGATTCTGATGACTCTTGGATCTCCCGAGAAGAATTACAAGGATTGGACCCAGACCTCTTGGAGAGATACCAGAGCCAACTTGAGCCTTACTCGACAGGGTCGAGTTCCTCCCACCCTGGGAGAATTGGTGCGGGCACCAGACTCAGAAGAAGACTTCAGAGCTCCATCTGGATCTCTGATCGACATTGCCCGAGAAATTAGGGTTTGTAATAAAGGTTGACCTGGTCAACCAGTTTATTTATTTTTATTTATTTCTTGAGTCACCATTTAAATTTTGTTGAGTCATGTTGACTCGGTGCAAGTCCCGATGTGGTTTCAATTTGGTCCAAAATGGTGCCACATTTGTCTTCCAATCAAATCAAGGTTCAAGCAAGTGGAGGCCACACTCCAAGCCACACGCCCAGCCACACTCCGAGCACACGCCAGAGTCCAGGAGGCGCCACAGAGGCATCCCAGTGTCATGGTCCCCACACCCAAAGAAGAAAAAATTAAATTGGAAGCTAATTTAAAGGAGGCGCCCATACCTGCCTATTTTACCTAAGCAAAGAAGGAAGAAAACTTCTCTTGGAGAAGAAATCAAAGAGGGACATCCAATTGAAGTTCAAATCAAAATCAAAGAGCTTAACTTGGAGTGGAAGAAAAGAAGAAATGCCATAAGAAGAGGAGGACTCCAAATCCAAATCCAACTCCAAAGGAGGCGCCATAAAAATTCCAAAAAAAATTCCTTTATGGCCGTCCCAATTTTTTTTGAAGTCTTGGTCGACCAAGAGAGGGGGTTTTCTACCTAATCTAGAGGTTGGAAGAGTTTAGTCCCACATGGGAATTTGTACAAGCTAGGAGAAAATTTTAGGTCTATATAATAGACCTCTCTTTGTAACTTTGAAAATCAATGAAGAAAATTATTTTTTTGCTACTCTCTTGTGTTGAGTGACCTAGGTTTCTCTTCTTCCGCACTATTCTAAGTGTTGAGCTCCGTGAGGGGGTAATCCGGGTTCCATTGGAGCCTTGAGGAGTGAGAGATCTCCATCTTTATCCAAAACCCTAGGTTAGCCACTTGAAATCCCAAAACCCTAGCCACCCTTCATTATTTTCAATCCATCAAACCCTAGATCCATCCATCTCCCATGGCCTCTCTCTCTCTACAAGTCCAGGCCATCCACCTTCATCCAGATCCAGTCCGGCTACTTCAGATCCAGAGCAAGTTCCAAGGAAAATCACATCAGCTTCCAGGAGAATCCAGTTTTCAGCAATTTCAATCTTCAAGTTCATCAACCTGGTAAATTCTTCCCTTGACTCTCTGATTCCATCAATTGTTTTTCTTCTCTTCCAGATCTTGAGTTCAGGAGAAGCCAATCTGCTAAAGGACCAGTACTGGAGGATCCATTGCGAAGAAATCTGAATGAGGATCCAACAATCTGCTCGGGAAAGTTCTTCCACCAAAATCTGTGAAGATCATTGTCTGGTTAGGTAAACCATCTCTTCTCTTTATTTCTGTTCTGCTGAAAGTTCGGAGCGAAACCCTAGATCTGGGAGTTTCTCAACCCCCAGCGATCCGTTGCTTCTGAACTACTCTGATAATTTAGTTTCCTTAAAATTGTGCTTTCAATTATCATATTAGTATCTTTCAATGTTAGGTTAATTTTTTTTTGATTTGAAGCCAACTTCTACAAACATATAAAAACAACAAAAAAATTAGTTAATCTTAATTTACTTCCGCATCGCATTCCTTTATTTGTTCTGCATCACCAAGGAGTGTGGAGACACTGGTGTGACATGCAAGTGAAATGTGTGACATTTCACTAAATGTAATCATTTGCGATGCTCTCTTCTGCCAAAGGGGTGTTCGCGAAGGGATATGGGTATATGTGTCCCTCAGACCTGAGGTCACCATGGCAGCTTACAAGCAACTCACTAAACTTTGGTACCGGACTACCTGGATTTCTAATCTAATGATGGAAGGTTTTTGGGTGCAGTCAAGTACTTGTGAAGCGATGGTGGATCAAGATGGAATTGACCTCTCCAAATAATTTGGAGTGAATGACTCACTATATCTCAATTCAGCAAAACCTTGGCCAGGGTAGTTCTTGTGAGGAGTCATAAAACTTATGAGGTTGAGACTTGATCTGGATAAACCAAATTAGGGTTAGCAGTCTAACCCTAGGTCATCATGAGCATTGTGAGGTCAAAGGGATGAATTATACGGTAACCATATACTAGAGGTTCTTATGAGGTGCTCTGCATCTTCGACCTATCCAGATGTCGGGTATCATTGCTAGATGAGGACTTTGACTGGTACTGGAAATGTTCCAGTGCTACCGACTTAGTGTTCGAACCTATGGGGTCACACACCATAGAGGATTTCTATCTAATCTTTTTGCTAATCGATGATTGAGAATCGTTTGACGTCACTAGAGGTCAATTTGATTGATCAGGTTCTAAGTGTCGACACTTGGAATTTTGCGGGTGTCGATACTTGGTGAAGTGTCGACACTTGGCAATTTTCGAGTGTTGATACTTCCTGTGATGAACATATTTCTAGTAGGATTTCGTGAAGAATTTTTTGGACAGGTTTTGACCTGGTTTGAATTCGACAGTTTTGGCTCAAAGGCTTTATGGTATGAAAGTCATACTTACCTTAATGGGTTGGACCCATTTGGAATGGCCTTGATCCTCTCCCCCATTCTCTCCCCTCATCTTTCCTCCTTCTTTCTTCTCCCTCTCATGGCTGCAGCTATAAATGAGGGTCATTCTATAGGCTGCAGAGGTTACAACAACAGCAAAAGAAAGTTTGAGAGAGATTGAGAAGGGTTGTGAGAGTTCTAGGGATTGGGTGTGAGCAACCTAGCACTCTAGCTAGGTTTTGGGAAGAGAGGTTTTGAGAAGGGGTTCTTGCTCTCCTCCTAGTCTTCATGGAAGAAGAAGATCGGCCAAGGATCCTGAAGAGCAAGCACTTCGAGGGAGTTGATCAGAGTCGAGCCCAGGTGTGGATTTCCTGTAGAGGCCAGACGCGTGTGTGGCTCGAGCACCCTCCTCTTCCTCATAGCTTCTCTCCAGCACTCTCAGAGGTATAAAGGTATGGTACTTTTATATTTGTGCTTATATTATGCTTTGATGTTATGATACATGCTAGATCATTATGCTAGATCCTTTTGCGGGCATATCGGTAGATCGTTTAGATCCATCTACCAAGCATTCTGCTGTGCATGCCTTAAAAATATTTTAAAATGCATATCTTTCTGCCCTCTATTCTTGCATATTGTATGCTAGGTGTAGGTGTTTTTCACCTTCATGGCCTCTACTCGATCTTCGGGCAAGGTACTATCGATAATGTACTTGACATACTTATCCATCAAGCTGGGCTCCGGAGTGACTTGCTGGACCTCTCTAGGCGCTTCGTAGCTCGGGGTTTGAAGATGCTCGATGTAGGCACGGCCTAGGGAGGAGTCCGGCAAGGTTGCCAGCCAGGAAAGGGTGTCAGCGCGTGCATTCTCTCCATGTGGGATATGCGAGATGCTAAAGCGCTTGAAGCTTGTGACACTTGCATGTACCAGCTCTAGGTACTTCAACATTTAAGGGTCCCGGGCCTCGAACTCACTCGAGACTTGCCTGGTCACCAATTGTGAGTCGGTGAAGACCTTGAAACTGGGTATGCCTAGTTTGCGAGAGACTCTCAACCCCACGAGGAGTGCTTCATACTCTGCCTGATTATTGGTGGCGGTAAACTGGAAGCGGAGTGCGCATTCGGTGATGACTCCTCTATTAGCGAGAATGAGTCCAACTGCACTTCCACCGGAGTTGGATGCTCCATCCATATATAAGACCTAGATGTCCTCCTCCGGTTCAGGTCCTGATTGTTGATTCTGGGGGCTCTCTTCCGGCCCCTCGCCCAGGCCTGCACACTCAACCAAGAAGTCAGCTAGTACCTACAACTTCATGGATGACCTCAGGCGGTAGGCGATGTCAAACTCACTGAGCTTCAGTGCCCACTTCGCTAGGCATCCGGAGTGTCTTGGTAGCTTAGTACGGCCTTCAGTGGATGATCCATCAGAACTATGATTGAGTGTGCTTGGAAGTAAGGCCTGAGGTGCTGGGCAGACATAATGAGCATAAAAATTAACTTCTTGGATCGAGAGTACCTAACCTCAGCATCGCGAAGAAGTTTGCTGGTGTAGTACAAAGGCCTCTAGATTCCTCCTTCATTCGTATGGACTAGGACCGAGCTGATAGCCTCTAGGATGATCACTAAGTACAGGAGGAGCTCCTCTCCCACCTCTGGTCGGGAGAGTAGTGGTGGGATGCCAAGGTCTTCTTCAGCTCTTCGAAGGCCTCCTGGCACTCCTTCGTCCAAGTGAAGTCATGCATCTTCCACAGCGCCTTGAAGAAGGGTTGGCAATGATTGGCAAATCATAAGATGAATTGGCTCAGGGCTGCTATCCGGTCGGTGAGTTACTGAACTTGCTTCTTGGAGGTGGGCTACTCCATGTCAAGAATCGCTCGGACCTTCTCTGGGTTGGCCTCAATCCCCCTCTGGGTGACCATGAAGCTAAGAAATTTACCTGCTGCTACACTAAACATGCACTTCGCTGGGTTCAACTTTGTTTGATGGAGGCAAAGGTTGCGGAAGGTCTCTGACAGGTCATCAACGTAGTTCGAGGTTGGCTTGCTCATGACGAGCATGTCATCCATGTATACCTGCATGTTGCGGCTAATTTGATCTTTGATGACCTTGTTGACTAGTTGCTGGTATATGGCACCAGCATTCTTCAGGCCGAAGGGCATCATCTAGTAGCAGTATGTCCCACGGTGCGTGATGAAGGCAGTGTGCTCCTCATCTTCTGGATACATCTAGTCTGGTTGTACCTGAAAAATGCATCCATGGAGGAGAGAAGGCAGTGCCCCGAGGTGGCGTCCATGAGCTGATCAACCTTCAGAAGCGAGAAGCTATCTTTTGGGCAAGCATGGTTAAGATTGATGTAGTCTACATATATCCTCCACTTCCTATTGTTCTTCTTGACCATGACTACATTCACTAGCTAGCTAGGGTACTACACTTTGCGAATGAAGTCAGTGGTGAGGAGCTTCTCTACTTCGCGAATGAAGTCAGTGGATGAGGTTGAGTGACCAGGGAGCGTTGTTGATGCTGCAACTACCTCATGGCTACAGTCAGTGCCTACATATGTTGGACAAGTGCAGCGTACTGGCCGTCAGCCTAGGGTGGTTAAGGAGGAGTAGGAGCTCCCTTTCTGGGCTATATGGGACCGGGGGAGAGGGGGCATCTCCTGCTCGACTGGTGGAAGCTTCTCATCCACGAGTCACCACCATGCTTCGAGTGGAGCTACTCTCAAGCTCGTGGGGGGCTTGCTTGTATAGGGGCTTTCCCCCCTACCTGGCATGCCAATCTGTTGCCGATCTTACCGTTATGGCCTGTAGCTGTGAGGTGGTGCCAAATGACTGTCTCTTTTACTCTAGAATCCTGGTGTTCCCGGACCTGCAAAATAATGTTAAAGACCCGGGCCGGGATCCCGACGAGGGCACTCCGATGATCAAGTTAGTGAATGGCAAAGCGAAATAGATCCTCCAAGGCGGATCCCACTTTGGTCTTCGTGTTTAGAGGAGTTTGTAATAAAGAACTGAGTGGGAGAAGATGAGAGAGGAACGATTCTTGAGTTGCGGTGGTGGTGCTTGCTGGACTCACTTCGGGAGTCCTCTAGGAGCTTCCTGCCTTCAAGTTAGTCGTTTCTTGCTATCTTGTGTGCTTGCTCTATCCTGGTTGCTTACCTGGTTTATCACCCATTGGGGCCTTTGTAGATCACCGATGTTCAGTGCCTTGATTTGCCCTCTCAGGGGGGCTTACGAGTCAATGGTGTCCATTGGCTGCTCCCTCGAGGTTATCTCCCCTTATGGTTGGGAGTTAAGTTATGTACTTGTCTTGCCTGGTGTGTTGTCATGAAGGGAGGAATTAGGCAGAACCTCGATCTGGGTGTAGCCGCTCTCGGGTTTGAGTCCTTGAATGTGACCTTCTCCTTCGAGGGGTTCCAAGTGGTCGGCAGCAGGATCTAACATCTCGATCAGGGCGCTCCTCCCAAACTAGCACAAACGAGGTTACATGCACCATTGCAGATTTGGGGCACCGTACTGGGTGCATCATGCTGCACACCTCTACCTTGGAAGCGGTCTTGGGGCTGGCACCTTCATCCTTCCCTATGCTTTCAAGGAGAGGGCTCGACTCTGGCCAAGGTAGGTTTGCCCCTTGGGGAGCCACCTGGCGAAGAAGCGGAGGAGGGCTCGACTCCAACCGAGATGGGCTGGACCCTTGGGGAGCCACCTAGCGAAGGAGCGGAGGAGGGCTCGACTCCGACCGAGGTGGGCTTGATCCTTGATGAGCCACCTGGCGAAGGAGCGGGGAGGGCTCGACTCCAGCCAAGCTGGGCTCGACCCTGGGGAGCCACCTAGCGAAGGAGCGGAGGAGGGCTCGACTCCGACCAAGGTGGGCTCGACCCTTGGGGAGCCACCTGGCCAAGGAGTGGAGGAGGGCTCGACTTCGACTGTGGTGGGCTCGACTCTTGGGGAGCAACCTGGCGAAGGAGCAGAGGCAGGCTCGACTCTGGTCGAGGTGGGCTTGACCTTGGGGAGCCACCAGGCGAAGGAGTAGAGGAGGGCTCGACCCTTGGGGAGCCACTTAGCGAAGGAGCAGAGGCAGGCTCGACTTTGGCCGAGGTGGGCTTGACCTGGGGGAGCCACCTGGTGAAGGAGCAGAGGAGGGCTCGACTTCGACCGAGGTGGGCTCGACCTGGGAGAGCCACCTGGTGAAGGAGTAGAGGTGCCGAGCTTGGGCAGAGTTAGGCGCGATTGTTTGTGAGGCCACCTGGCATGAGAGCTTGAAAGTGGACTTGACGCGGTGCCATCTACCCGCCTGGCTGCCAGATAGATTCGAGGTGTACTCCACATTAGCGATCTTTCCATATTAGTTATATATGGATTTTTGAAGTATCTAAAGTATTTATTCTTCACCAAACATGCTGAAGAAAAAAGAGAATCTAAGAGAAAGATAAGAGCTTCCAAGACAATTTTTTAAAGAGCTAAGCTCAAAAAAGAAAAGCCTAGTTCTTAAATAGTGTGCATCAATTCCAACCACCAATAATCACTGCAATCATTAGAGGCTTTCCATTAAAGAAGATAACTTAAAAAGATTCCATCAAGAGCTTTATTGACTTTTCTTTACTCTTTTAGATAACTTTTGGTATCATTACTTCTTGTACCTTATCTTGAGTTGTAACTAGTTTCAAGGAAATTGAAACTAGGGGATAGGCATATCCAAGCCTTAGAATTGGATTGCAAGCCTAGGTTAGGAATAAACTTGGTCTTCTCCTTCTCTTCAACTTGGACTTGGTCAAACCTCTTTGGATGTGGTCAACACTTCAAGGATTCCTAGGGGGCGTGTTAGGCCTCTAGGAGCAGCAAGGGGCCAGCCCAAAGTTGCTTGGGTGCATGGGTTTGGGCCTTTGGAAGCTGGGGTGGCCTGGTAGCCTGGTAGCAAGAATATTCCCTGGAATCTTGCTTCTTAAGGGCTTGGGCTTGGCACCTGGGCTTGATTTCTTTGGGCTGGGATGTAGGTGGACCTTTGGAATCATGGATGCCCTAGTTTAGGAATATGCTCTAGCATCTGGGGAGGAATCTGGGCATTTGGAGGACATTTGGAAAGAATCAGCGTTTCTGAAAACATCTTGGATTCTGGGTTGTTACACAAAATCCAATGGGCTGATGTAGCGGCCTCTGACTCCTAGATGTGGCCTAGTGGAACTCCAAAATAGAGTGACATCCTCTCTTGTATAAAAATCAGGCTCATACTGGACTCATAATTGATGTACAGGACTCAAAATACTGACTAGGTTGAGGGTTGAGATAAATCAACTAACCTCAACTTATTACAGGACTCAATTCTAGTTGATTACAAAATTTGACATATGGCTAGGTAAACCAAATAGGGCCTAGTAATCTGTGTCTAATCCTGGTGCCCCCACCAAATCTCCCAGGGCGGGAGGAACTCGATCCTGTCGAGTGTGGGATAACTTGGCTCTCATAATGCTCAAGTCTGGGTTGAGGTGCTGCAGATTCTCACAGGTGATCCACGAGTCCTCAGATTCTAGCCGACCTTGCCACCGGACCAAATACCTCCGATAGCCACAATTTTGGGTACATATGGCTTGATCATCCAAGATTCTCTCGATCTTTTCCTCACTATTTGGTCAATTGGTTGGTGGACACTCTGGGGTGGGTTCTCTCTCAAAGGGAGGGATAGGCTCAAGGTGCTCACTAGGTATCACTGCTAGCTCCCTAGACTCTATAAGATTGAGATGATGAAGGTAGAGATAATACCTAAATCAGGTAGTATCTCAGACACATAGGCATTGGGCCCATAGATATTCATTATCTTGGATGGGCCAGCTTCGCGAGTAGAAAATTCTTTACAACTACAAAATTCCCTGCAAAATTCTTTATCTCTCTTTTGGGAATTAGCCAAGTTGTTAGTTAGTTCATTAGTTATGTTCAGCTTTTGACAAATTTCCATATGATGTGCAGAGGATAGTGCAAGTGCAGACATGTAATTCTGGTTGTGCATTTATTGGACTCAACTAACACCTAACAGACTCGATTAGACATCCCTATCAAAGGATGATTTATTGGACTCTAGGGACAAAACCTAATAGATTATTAAATTTTTAGGTTTGACCCTAGCATGGCATGCACATAAAAATTTACTATGTATGCATACTAAATACCAAAGGGTATGCAAGAAGTAAGATGCAAACCTAACATGGGCAATAAATGAATGCAACATGCAAACCTCTATATGATGCAAGTGAATGGTTAAAGAAACATAAGAAAACTCAAGAAAAGGCAAAAAATATGAGGTGGATTCGGGATTAGTCTGATAGGGTAGAAAGTAAGAAAAGGGTTCGGGGTTAATTGGATAGACTAGGATATAAGAAGGGGTGTCAGGGATTAATCCTAAACTAACAAGATTGACCTTAAGGGGTTGGTGTCTATCTACTGGGTCTGCCTTATTGAAGAATGGGTCACTAATTTCAGGGAAAAGATTTTCAATTAGGATCAAGGAAGTGACTTCATCTTGAGGGTACTGGGTGAGATAAGCTAAGTCTTTGATAAACTCTTTTGGCTCGGGAAATTCAGGACTGGGCTCTACAATTGAATCCTCTTCTAAAGTCTCCTCTAATTGCTCTTCCATTGTAGCTTGGGTGTGATCTGGGTTATCTAACTCTAGGTCGGCCACTAACTGATTATGGTCAAGGTTAGCTAAATCTAGATTGGCTACTAATTGGGTATGGTCAACTAATATTGGGTGGTTTTCTACTTGGGCATTTATTGATTCAACTAGCTTTGGATTGGTTTCTACCTAGGTTTCTACTGGATCAACTAACATTAGATTGGTTTCTACCTGGGTTTCTACTGGATCAACTAACATTCGGTCTTCTATAGGGTAGTCTTCTAGATCTTCAATAGACTCATTATCTTCATACTCCTCTACTAGACTTGGGTTAGCCTCATATATTTCTTCTTCTAAGTTATCTTGGTGAACCAATGGGGTGGTAAGAAGGGTTTGGCTAATGGAAAATTGACTAGGGCCTAGGGTAACAGGGGTGAGTAAACTAAGGGTTATGGGTTCAAAGGTTATGGGTTTAAAGATTATGGGTTCAAAGGTTATGGGTTCAAATCTAGGAACTATGGGTTCTTGGGGTTCAGCTCTATGGGTCTTACCTAGGGTTCCTATTTGGTTGAATCTAT
This sequence comes from Areca catechu, assembly GCA_021397845.1. Lineage (NCBI taxonomy): Eukaryota > Viridiplantae > Streptophyta > Magnoliopsida > Arecales > Arecaceae > Areca > Areca catechu. Next base: position 43,941,041 of record CM038041.1, on the reverse strand, counting down.
GGTTCATTTGATCAAGCTTAGTATCAGACTGGTCAAACCAATGGTCTATTTGGGCAAGCTAGGCTTGGGTTTGGGTATTGGCTTGGGTAAGTTGATTTTGGGTCTGGGTGTTGGATTGGTCAAGCTTGAGGGTCATTTGGGAAATAATCTGGTCACCCATGGCCTTCATCATGGCCTCAAAATTGAAATCCATAGTTGGGTTTGGTTGGGGTTTAGACTTTTGATATTGTGTTCCTAATCTAGTGGTCATGCAACAAATCAAACAATCAAAATGAAATGATGCAACCAAGCATGCAAAAGAGTAAGAAAAGGCTAGTATAATCTAGGGTTTCCTAGACCTAGAGTCAAAACTGAATGGGTCAGCTCAACTTACACCTAACCCAATAGCTAGTCCTTCCATTGGCCAGGTAGGGGGTGGGAGTGTGGGAGGTTCTCCTTGCTTTCGCAGGGACCCAATTAAAAACCACAGCACCACTTAGGTCATTTGACTCTAGACCCCCAACCTTAGACACCAGCTTTCAGTAATAGCTAAGAGGTTAAATGCACTAGTTGGCCAACATAGCTCGGGCCCGACCTGTTGTTGTCTCCCAGCTTACTAGGGCAAATTAGGTCTAGTTGATTATAATTAGGCATGGGTTAGTACGATGATGGTGGTTTTGGGCTCAGGATAGGTGACGAAATTCTGCCTTGATTAGAGATAGTGAGTTGCCCTTAAGATTAGGTTAAGAATGATGGCAATCGATGGCCCTAATGCAATCTATAACAATCAGTAAAATAAAAGTATTTTATGAATATTTTATGAAATGACAAATTAGGTTTAAGTTGATTAGGTTAGCAATCAATTTGGCTTGGGATTGGAGTGTGTAGAAGTTGATTAGGTTAAGTTGAGTCAAAATGTAGAATGTAGCAGAAATTAGTGAATTAGGGTTTCAGTTGATACAAAGTTTAACATAGATCCTGATGTATAAAAAATTCAAAAAAAATCTAGAACAGAAGATGGACGGTTCTGATGAAGACTACCAAATTTCATGCTGAAAGAAAATCATAGGAAAATGAAAACCTAGGGTTTTCTGGACTGCAACAAAAATTATTAGGATTCTGTTAGGGTTCCTATTATGCCGAGTTTTAGAAATTTAAGGTTTTAGTAAAAATAATTAAAAATTATGATAATTACTAGGATAGAATAGAGGACATGTAGTGCAAATATCACGGAAAAATAAATTGTTTATGATGCCAAAATCAGATGAAACCTAGACACCTAATGTAGTGGATAGAATGCAGAATTAGGGTTTGTGAATGCAAAGCAAATAAAAAAACTATCCTAAACTTGGGGAAGCACCTTGGGGATCCTGCAAGCATCAGGGTTAATCAAAACAGCAATTAAAATAAGAAAAAGAACTATGATCTGAAAGGAATCAGAATTAGGGTTAGAAGATGGGTTGTTTTAAGCTTGTTGAAGATCTCCCTGCTTGGCGGCCTAGGGCACTCCTTCTTGGATGTGTGAAGGCTTGGATGGCAATGAGTTAAGGTGTGGAAGGATGCTAGGGCAGCAAGGAATTCGTCCAAGCACAAGAACACAATCCAAAGAACCAAAACAAAACACCAACACAAGGCAATAACTCAAAATTTCAGCAAGTTGTATTTATAAGAACACAATCCAAAGAACCAAAACAAAACACCAACACAAGGCAATAACTCAAAATTTCAGCAAGTTGTATTTATAAGAAAGAGATGCTTACAAGAGGGAAAGAGGTGGGGTATTTTTAGAGTTCCTATGCCCTTACTAACCATGGTTATACTTGGGTTACAAGTCCTCTTCCAAATTGAAATACAAGTCCTTTCCTAGCTAGGTTAGAATTACAAAGTTTAAAAGGATTAGAAATCCGAACTAGGTTAGGAATAAACTTGGTCTTCTCCTTCTTCTCTTCAACTTGGACTTAGTCAAACCTTTTTGGACATGGTCAACACTTCAAGGATGCCTAGGGGGGCATGTTGGGCCTCTAGGAGCAGCAAGAGGCCGACCCAAGGGGCTTGGGTGCATGGGTTTGGGCCTCTGTACGTTGGGATGGCCTGGTAGCCTGGTAGCAAGAATATTCCCTGGAATCTTGCTTCTTAAGGGCTTGGGCTTGGCATCTGGGCTTGATTTCTTTGGGCTGGGATGTAGGTGGACTTTTAGAATCATGGATGCCCTAGTTTTGGAATATGCTCTGGCATCTGGGAAGGAATCTGGGCATTTGGAGGACATATAGAAAGAATCAGGGTTTCTGGAAATATCTTGGATTTTGGGTTGTTACACAAAATTCAATGGGCTAATGTAGTGGCGTCTGATTCTTGGATGTGGCTTGGTGGAACTCCAAAATAGGGTGACTTCTTCTCTTGTTTGAAAATCAGGCTCATACTGGACTCATAATTGATGTATAGGACTCAAAATACTAACTAGGTTGAGGGTTGAGACAAATCAACTAGCCTCAACTTATTACAGGACCCAATACTAGTTAATTACAAAATTTGACACATGGCTAGGTAAACCAAATAGGGCTTAGTAATCTATGACCAATCCTGGTGCCCCCACCACTCTGCTTACCCTACTGTATAGGACTGACTTGGATTTTTAGAGCATTCGATGTACCCCTTGAGGGCGAGGCCTTCAAAAAGATACTATATATGGATACATATAGACAAGTCCTTGCACTAAATGAGGTACAGGAAGAGTGGAGGTTGGTGGGTTCAACGAGAATTTGGGCAGGGGGCAAAGCCGAATTCAGAGAGATCGCATTAGCCGAGGATAGGCCTTCAAAGCTAGCCGATGGTACAGTAGCAGAGGTAGGGCCTTCAGGGCCAGAGGCAGGGCTCTTAGAGCTAGCTACTCTACCTACACATGCAGCACCAAAGGCTTCATCGTGGAAATATTTTGCTCCTCAACCTAGCATTCACTTTGATGATTAGATAGAGACGAGGATTGCTTCTTTAGTGACTAGCTCCACTCGGATTAAGTTTCAAATCCTATCTAGGTGAGTTGATGGATTATGGACAGAGCTACATGGATTAAGGATAGAGACCCATGAGTCACTAGCATAGCTCAAGGGGATGTTGGAGACTGGATTCATTGAGATACTGACTACACTTTAGAGATTGACACCTGCCCCTTCTACAAGTAGCTCTCCTGGTCCTCCACTGGATTCTCCATCACCGCCATCGTCAGCACCTCAGCCGCTAGTAGCTCAAGAGCATCCACCTGTAGTAGATCCTGATCAGCCACCAATTTCTTCAGATCACCATCAAATCAGGCCCCTGCTCCTCAGTTAGATCTGCCCCTAGCTCCATCTTCCAATCCGACTCCTCAATTAGCTACTAAAGCACTAGGATTTTATATACCTAGTTTCCACACTCTAGTCCCTCTAGCAGGACTAGAAGCTTAACTTATGGGAAACCTAGACATTCAGCCTCTAGGATCATGGCACCCATCATTATGATTTCCCATCTAATAAGGAGTAGCCTCATAGGTGTTCTCCATAGGATTCTAGATCTTGCTAATGTATGACTGACTACACTTTGATGTCCTATAAGACATTCATTTTGTTCGCTAGTGTCTACAAAACATCTATTTTGTATTGCTTTTGATATGTCCATATATATCTATTATATTGTCTTCATTTATATGTCATGAAACTCTATATGAATGAAATTCTTGCTTTTTGAATCGATTGCTTTGATACATTGTATGAATGGAATGCTTTTTGCTTATAATGCCAATTACTAAGCAAATAAGAAAGGAAAAGTAAAAATATTATTCGAATGATAACAAAAAGGGAGAGTAGAAATATTGATTATATAAGCAGATAAAAAAAGTAAGGGGAAGCATTGATTATATGAATAACGGGGAGAAAATATGAAAACTTAAAATAAATTAAAAATTTAATCACTCGATATACCCTGATACACTAATTTAACTCACTTTGATGCTTTGGTAATGTGTGATACATTTTGATAAAAAAAACTTGATTTTCAATCTAATAACCATTGATACATTCCTACTCCAATACATTGATACATTCCTTGATACATTATCGATACATAAGTAAATACATCGAAACATTTATATTCAAGTATATATTCTTAAATCTAATACTTCAATGCTCTAATACAACAATTAATTATAAGTAATTATATTTGATACGATCATGCTCTAGAACTTTGGGGACATTATAAATTAATCACTTTGATCTTTGATAAATTGAAAAATCAATATCAAGGCTCTTGAATAAAACTTACATGCTCTGATTCTCTAAATTTTTATATGCTTATATATTCAAAGTTTTATCTTCATCAAAAAGAAAGAGATTGTTGACTCCGATCTTGATTTTAATAAATAACAAAATATTTGAGTATATATGAGGTACTGATATTTTCTTGGAGTATTGAGATTATTATTTCAGGCACCCTACAAACTCAATAAAAGAAAAGACTAATTGAACAATCTTCAAGGATGGAAATTTCACTATTTTGTTGTCTTCTCAAAGTAAAAAGTAAATAATGGACTCTTGAGTGTTAGTGTAGAAGAAACCAAGTTGAAGCTTCAAAATGCAAGTCTTGGAACATATTTTTTAGATGGAACAAGTCAAGTATTGACACATGGAAGTAGTGAGTTGACCTCTAGAAATGACTCAAAAAAGAAGAGGACTAGCACATAGAGTTTCAATCAGCACAGGCTTGTGAGTTGATACTTAGCTTTGAAGTAATGACTCAAGGGTCAACTTAAGGCTTGTGAGTTGAATTGTAGGAAAACAATAAAAGGCTAAGTTTCTGGTACAAGTTTGTGAGTCGACACTAGGCTTTGAAGTGTCGACTTAAATATTGACTCATGCTCCAAGTTTTGAAGTCTTAGGCAATTCCATAGAGTAGTATTTTTTAGACACAACTTATGAGTCGATGCTTGGCACTAAAGTGTTGACTTAAGGGTCGACTTAGGAATAGGTGAGTCAATTTTTCATGATGCAGGATGACTCTAAGACTTTTAAACATGCATGAAAAATAGTAAAATAACTTTTTTGTGATTTTTTATAAGTTTATTTGCAGGCTAGATTTCCAAAATAAAGTAAAAACTAGTGGAAAGACTAGTAGTGCAAAGAATCATCGGGTCGTAGGCATACTCATGCAAACCAATGAAATATCCAAGACCCGAGAGTAGAGAAACTTCCAGTTTAGGATAGTTTATCTTCATTAAAATCAGATAATAAGAGAAGGGAAGGTTTCTTACTAATCAGAGATTGAAATTCAGAAGCAGAAGAGATCACTCACAACTCTGATCGAAGCCTGGAAGAAGAAGCCTATTTCCCTTAAATCTGATGGAGGATCAGGATGGTCCAGGTAGCAAAGAAGGCCTCCTTAGGGGAGGGGAAGCACCTCGGGATCCTGCAAGCATCAAAGGTTAATCGAAGCAGCAAATAAAAATTAGAAAAGGAACTAGGTTTGAGGAAATCAGAAGTAGGGCTAAAAGCTGGCAATCGGGGAAGAAGGAGCTCTTGGACTTAGATGGAAGCAAGGGATCCTATTCCTTGGGTGTGGCTGATCTCCAAGGATGCCAAGGGATTTGAGGCTAGCAGGGTTTCAATCCGGAAACACAAGGAGCACTCAAAGAGAGAACCAAAACTCAAACTCAAGATAATTTCACAAAACTTCAGCAAGGTTTATTCATAAAAAAAAGATGCTTACAAGAAGGGGAGGGGTGGGATATTAATAGAGTTCCCATGCCCTCACTAACCATGGTTACACTTGGATTACAAGTCCTCTTCCAAATTAGAATACAAGCCCTTTCCTAGTTAGGTTAGAATTACAAAGTTTAAAAGGATTAGAAATCCCAACTAGGTTAGGAATAAACTTGGTCATCTCATTCTTCACTTCAACTTAGACTTGGTCAAACCTCTTTGAATGTGGTCAACACTTCAAGGATGCCTAGGGGGCGTGTTGGGCCTATAGAAGCAGCAAGGGGCCTCCCCAAAGGGGCTTGGGTGCATGGGTTTGGGCCTCTGGAAGCTGGGGTGGTTGGTAGCCTGGTAGCAACAATATTCCCTGGAATCTTGCTTCTTAAGGGCTTCGGCTTAGCACCTGGGCATGACTTCTTTGGGTTAGGATGCAGGTGGACCTTTGGAATCATGGATGCCCTAGTTTAGGAATATGCTCTAGCATCTGGGAAGGAATCTGGGCATTTGGAGGACATCTGAAAAGAATCAGGGTTTCTGGAAGCATCTTGGATCTTAGGTTGTCACACAAAATCCAATGGGCTATTGTAGCAGTCTCTGACTCCTGGATGTGGCCTGGTAAAACTCCAAAATAGGATGACCTCCTCTCTTGTATAAAAACTGGGCTCATACTGGACTCATAATTGATGTACAGGACTCAAAATACTGACTAGGTTGAGGGTTGAGGCAAATCAACTAACCTCAACTTATTACAGGACTCAATTCTAGTTGATTACAAAATTTGACACATGGCTAGGTAAACCAAATAGAGCCCAGTAATTTGTGTCTAATTCTGGTGCCCCCACCAATTCTCCCAGGGTGGGAGGAACTTGACCCTATCGAGTGTGGGATAGCTTGGCTCTCATAGTGCTCAAGTAGGTCTGGGTTGAGGCGCTGCAGATCCTCACGGGTGATCCACGAGTCCTCAGATTCTGGCCAACCTTACCACTGGACTAAATACCTCTGATAGCCATGATTCCGGGTACATATGGCTTGATCATCCAGGATTCTCTCAGTCTTTTCCTCACCATTTGGCCAAGTGGTTGGTGGACATTCTGGGGTGGGTTCTCTCTCAAATGGAGTGATAGGCTCAAAGTGCTTGCTAGGTGTCGTTGTTGGCTTGACTCTATAAGATCTGAGATGATGAAGGTGGAACTAATACCTAAATCAGGTAGTATCTCGCGCACATAGGCATTGGGTCCGTCGATATTCATTATCTTGGATGGGCCAGCTTCGCGACCAGAAAATTCTTCATAACTACAAAATCCCCTGCAAAATTCTTTCTCTCTTTTGGGAATTAGCCAAGTTGTTATTTAGTTCATTAGTTATGTTCAGCTTTTGACTAATTTTCGTATGCATATGCTATACAGAGGATAGTGTAGGTGCAGACATGTAATTCAGGCTGTGCATTTATTAGACTCAACTAATACCTAATAGACTCGACTAGACATCCCTATCAAAGGACATTTTATTGGACTCTAAGGGACAAAACCTAACAGATTATAGACTCTTTAGGTTTGATCCTATCATGACATGCACATGAAAATGTGACATGAACTCTTAGTAGATGCCAGAGGGTCTTCCAGAAGTAGGAAGCAAACATGACATACTCTCGATGAATGAATGCAGTATGCAAACCTCTATAAAATGCAACCTATTAATGAGAAAATTAGGATAAGTTTCAGAAAAAGGTAGAAAATAAGATTTAGGGTTAGTTTGATTGGGTGGAAAGTAGGAAAAGGGTTCGGGGTTAATCAGATAAACTAAGAGATAAGAAAGTGTTTCAGGGATGAGTCCTATACTAATGAGATTTACCTTACGGGGTTGATGTCTATCTAAAGGGTCTACCTTATGGAAGAATGGGTCGCTAATTTCAAGAAAAAGATCTTCAATTAGGATCAAGGAAGTGACTTCATCCTGAGGGTACTAGGTGAGATAAGCCAAATCCTCTATAAACTCTTCTGGCTCATAAATCAAAGGACTGGGCTCTATACTTGGGTCCTCTTCTAAAGTTTCCTCAGGTGGTGCTCGAGTAATAGGATCTAGGTTATCTAACTTTGGGTTGACCACTAACTGATCATGGTCAAGGTTAGCTAAATCTAGATTGGCTACTATTAGGGTATGGTCAGGGTCAACTGATTCTAGGGTAGCTTCTACTTGGGTTTCTACTAGATCAACTAACACTGGATTGGCTTCTACCTAGTTTTGGTCATAATCAACTAATCTTGGGTCATCTATAGGGTGTTCTTCTAGATCTTCAATAGACTCATTATCTTCATACTCCTCTACCAGACTTAGGTCAGCCTCATATATTTCTTCTTCTAAGTCATCTTGGTGAACCAATGGGGTGGTAAGAGGGGTTTGGCTAATAGGAAATTGACTAAAGTCTGGGATAACAGAGGTGGGTAAACTAAAGGTTATGGGTTTAAAGGTTATGGGTTCAAAGGTTATGGGTTTATAAACTATGGGTTCAAAGGTTAGGGGTTCAAATCTAGGGGTATCAATCCTATAGGGTTCAGGTCGATTATTGGGTGATATCTAGGGACCATGGGTTCCTGGGGTTCAGCTCTATGGGTCTTGCCTAGGTTCCTACTTGGTTATCTAATGGATCAAAACTATGGATTGCTTGATTACTTGATTGGATCAGTTGGTCAAGCTTAGTATTAATTTGGACATCGGATTGGTCAAACCTATGATTCATTTGGGCAGTTAATTAGGTAACCATCTGGTCATTCATGGCTTTTATGAAAGCCTCAAAATTGGGATCCATGGTTGGGCCTGGTTGGGGTTTAGACTTTTGATATTGGGTTCCTAATCTAGTGGTCATGCAACAAATCAAACAATCAAAATAAAATGATGTAACCAAGCATGCAAAAGAAAGAAAAATCTAATATAATCTAGGGTTTCCTAGACCTAGAGCTAGAAACTAGGTGGGTCAGCTCAAATTACACCTAACCTAATAGCTAGTCCTTCCACTGGCCAGGTAGGGGGTGGGAGTGTGGAGGTCCCCTGCTTTCACAGGGACCCAATTAAAAACCACAACACCACTTAGGTCATTTGACTTTGGACCCCCAGCCTTAGACACCAGCTTTTAGTAATAGCTAAAAGGTTAAATGCACTAGTTGGCCCACACAGCTCGGACCCGACCTGTTGATGTCTTCTAGCCCACTAGGGAAAATTAGGTCTAATTGATTTTAATTAGGCTTGGGTTAGTATGATGATGGTGGTTTTGGGCCCAAGACAGGTGATGAAATCTTGCCCTGATCTGAGATAGAGAATTGCCCTTAAGATTAGGTTAAGAATGATGGCAATCGATGGCCTTGATGCAATCTAAAACAATCAAAAAATAAAATATTTTTTTAATAATTTATGATATACCAAGTTAGGTTTAAGTTAACTGGGATTATCAAACAAAGTTTGGCTTGGGATTGAGGGTTTGGTAGTTGATTAGGTTAGGTTGAGTCAAGATGCAGAATATAGCAGAAATTAATGAATGAGGGTTTCAGTGGTTGCAGAGTTTGACATAGATCCTGATGCAGAAAAAAATCAAAAAAAGTTTGGAGCAGAGGATGGACGGTTTTGATGATGCCTACCAAATTTCATGAAGAACAAAAATCATATGATGATGCAAACCTAGGGTTGTTTTGACTGCTGTGGAAATTATCAGGATTCTGTTAGGGTTTTATTATGCCAAATTTTAGAGATTTAGCATTTCAGTAAAATTAATTAAAAATTTTGATAATTACTAAGACTGAACAAAGGATATGCAGTGAAAATTGTACATAAAAATAAAATGTTTATGATGCCAGAATCTGATGGAAACTAGACACCTAATACAGTGGATAGAATGTAGAATTAGGGTTTGTGAATGCGAAGCAAATAAAAAACTATCCTAAATCTACTCATAATACCAAACTGATGCGGGATGACTCTAAGACTTATAAAGATGCATGAAAAATATTAAAATAATTTTTTTGTGATTTTTTATAAGTTTATTTGTAGGCTAGATTTTCAAAATAAAGTAAAAACCAGCGAAAAGACTAGCAGTGCAAAGAATCATCAGGTTGTAGGCATACTCATGCAAACCAATGAAATATCCAAGACCTGAGAGTTGAGAAACTCCTGGTTTAGGATAGTTTATCTTCATCAAAATTAGATAATAAGAGAAGGGAAGGTTTCTTACCAGTCATAGATTGAAATTCAGAAGCAGAAGAGATCACTCACAACTCTGATCGAAGCCTGGAAGAAGAAGCCTTGTTTTCCTTGAATCTGATGGCAGATCTGGGTGGTCCAGGCAGAAAAAAAAACCTTCTCATGGGAGGGGAAGCACCTTATTGATCCTGCAAGCATCAAAGGTTAATCGAAGCAGCAAATAAAAATTAGAAAAGGAACTAGGTTTGAAGGAAATCAGAATTAGGGTTAAAAGCTGGCAATTGGAGAAGAAAGAGCTCTTAGGCTTGGACGGAAGCAAGGGCTACTGTTCCTTAGGCATGGCTGATCTCCAAGGACACCAAGGGATGCTAGGGTAGCAGGGTTTCAATCCGGGAACATAAGGAGCACTCAAAGAGAGAACCAAAACTCAAACTCAAGATAATTTCACAAAATCTCAGCAAGGTTTATTCATAAGAAAAAGATGCTTACAAGAGGGGGACGAGTAGGGTATTTATAGAGTTCCCATGCCCTCACTAACCATGGTTACACTTGGGTTACAAGTCCTCTTCCAAATTGGAATTTAAGTCCTTTCCTAGCTAGGTTAGAATTACAAAGTTTAAAAGGATTAGAAATCCCAACTAGGTTAAGAATAAACTTGGTCTTCTTCTTCTTCTCTTCAACTTGGACTTGGTCAAACCTCTTTGGACGTAGTCAACACTTCAAGGATGCCTAGGGAGGTGTGTTGGGCCTCTAGGAGTAGCAAGGGGCTGGCCCAAAGGGGCTTGGGTGCATGGGTTTGGGCCTCTGGAAGCTGGGGTGGCCTGGTAGCCTGGTAGCAAGAATATTCCTTGGAATCTTGCTTCTTAAGAGCTTGGGCTTAGCACCTGGGCTTGATTTCTTTGGGCTGGGATGTAGGTGGACCTCTAGAATCATGGATGCCCTAGTTTAGGAATATGCTCTGGCATCTGGGGAGGAATCTGGGCATCTGGAAGACATCTGGAAAGAATCAAGGTTTTTGGAAGCATCTTGGATCCTGGGTTGTCACACAAAATCCAATAGGCTATTCTAGTGGCCTCTGACTCCTGGATGTGGCTTGGTAGAACTCTAAAATAAGGTGACATCCTCTCTTGTATAAAAATTGGGCTCATACTAGACTCATTATTCATGTACAGGACTCAAAATACTGACTAGGTTGACGGTTGAGACAAATCAACTAACCTTAACTTATTACATGACTCAATTCTAGTTGATTACAAACCAAATAGGGCCCAGTAATCTATGTCTAATCCTTGTGCCCCCACCATTTCAGCTTCTGGCAATACAGTAATGGCTATATTCTTAGAATTTAGAAGTTTGAAATTTGTGTCAAATGGCTTGTTTTCACTCTCTAACAATTATAAATGGATTTTTGAAGGTTCTAAAGATATTTATTCTTCACCAAACACATTAAATAAGAAAGAAAATTTAAGAGAAAGATAAGAGTTTCTAAGAAAATCTTCTAAAGAGCTAACCTCCAAAAAGAAAAGCTTAGTTCTTAAAGAATATGCAATCAATTCCAATCACTGGCAATCATTGTAGTCATTAGAGGCTTTCCATTGAAGAAGACAACTCAAAGAGATTCCATCAAGAGCTTCATTAATTTTTCTTTTGCTTTTTTAGAGATCTTTTGGTTTCATTACCTCTTGTACCTTATCTTGAGTTGTAACTAGTTTTAAGGACATTAAAACTTGGGGATAGGCCCAAGTCTTGGAATTGGATTGCAAGCTTAGGGTTGGTTTGTTGTGAGATTGTAATTGGTGAGCCTAAGGAAAAATCAATTGGGTTAGGTTTGTGAGCCCGGAAAAAATTAGTTGTAATCTTGAAAGATTATAGTAAAATTTTTAAAAGATTCTTGGATGCTTGGGGTGCACCGAACTACTATAAATCTTGTGTTTTTGTTGTGCTTTGCCTTTCTTCTCTGTTTTCTTTACATAAGCATTGCATTTAGCATCGATTAGGACATATACTTTGATGTACTTTCACTTTACTACTTTTCAAAATCAACACATACTTGTTTAAAGTTTTAGAAAAATCTAATTCATCCCCCTCTTGGGTTGCTTCACTAGGCAACAAATGATATCAAAGCTTGGTACTTAATGAATTAGATCTAATGTTCAAGAGTCAAAGATCAAATGGCAGCCTAATTTGGTACTTATATTGCAAAGGGGCAAGCTCCAAACCATCTACCTTAATTTAATGGAATAAACTACATATACTAGAAAACACGTAGCCGACAAGGTTCCAAGTCAGAGGACTTTGCTGGTAAGAATGATAAATATACTCTTTTTCTTTTCCTCAGAGCCAAGATCTTGATGGAGATAGAGGGTGAACAATACTTGTACAGGCCTCCTCCACAGAAATCATTGGCCTACCATGATAAGAGCCAATATTCACAATTCCATCGGGATTATAGCTACAACACCAAGTAGTGCCACTATCTAAAGAGGGATATCGAAGACTTGATTCGGTGCAGCTACCTCAGGAAATATGTTCATGGAGGAAATCAGTCCACCACCCAGAATCTCAGCCAATTGCTAACTCGGGCCAAGATCGATAATCAGCTAATTGAGGTGCAAGTTGACATTATCTCCTAGGGGCTAGAGCACACTTCTAAGAGGCAAGAGGAAGGAGAGTGATGATAATGTAATCATTTTTACTAACAAGGATCTAGTCAGGGTCCATAGCCCCAACAATAATGCTATCATCATAGATTTGATGATAACAAAACATCCTATAAAAAGAAACATGGTTGATAGTGGAAGCTCCATAGATATCCTTTTTCATGATATTTTTGTTCATATGGATTTGCCTATGAGTCTTCTCAAACCAATCTCTATATCTCTAATCAGCTTTATCAGGAATTTAGTTAGGGTTGAAGGAGAGATATCCTTTTGGTCACATTTGGAACTCCACTCAGTAGAGCACAATCCTTATGGCCTTTATGGTCATCTGCTTGTATCAATGTATAATGCCATACTCGAGCGACTAGGGCTAACCTGCTGGAGCAGTTTTCCCAACCAAATGTGTTGACTCCAACCTTGATTTTGATGAATAACAAAATGTTTAAGTATATATGAGGTACTAATATTTTCTTAGTGTTGAAATTGTTGTTTCAGGCACCCTACAAACTCAATGAAAGAAAAGACTAATTGATCAATCATCAAGCATGAAAATCTTATTATTTTAGTTGCCTTCTCAAAGTGAAAAGCATGGATTTAATGGACTCTTGAGTGTTGGTGTGGAAGAAATCAAGTTGAAACTTCAAAATGCAAGTCTTGGCACATTTTTCAGATTGTGCAGGTCAAGTGTCAACACATAGAAGTCATAAGTCAACTTGCAGAAATGATTAGAGAAGAAAAGGACTGGCACACAGAGTTTCAGCCAACATAGGCTTGTGAGTTGACACTTGGCTTTGAAGTATCGACTCAAGGGTCGACTCAAGGGTCATCACAAGGTCTATGAGTCATAGTTGTAGGAAAATAATACAAGGCTAAGTTTCTAATACAAGTCCTTTAGTCGACACTAGGCTTGAAGTGTTAACTCAAGTATTGACTCATACTCTAAGTGTCGAAGTCACAAGGAATTCTAGAGAGCAATATTTTTCAGACAGCTTGTGAGTCATACTTGACTCTGAAGTGTCGACTCATAAACTGGTGAGTCGATGCTTCAGCTTCTCACAGTACAGTAATAGCTATATTTTCAGAACTATAGAAGTTTAAAATTTATGTCTTTTCACTCTCTAATGGTTATAAATAGATTTTTGAAGGTTCTAAAGGAATTTATTTTTCACCAAACATATTAAAGAAGAAAGAGAATCTAATAGAAAGATAAGGGCTTCCAAGAAAATTTTCCAAAGAGCTAACTTCCGAAATGAAAAGCTTAGTTCTTAAAAAGTGTGCAATCAATTCCAACCACTAACAATCATTGCAATCATTAAAGGTTTCTATCATAGAAGACAACTCAAAGAGATTCCATCAAGTGCTTTATTGACTTTTCTTTTACTCTTTTAGAGATATTTTAATATTATTACTTTTTGTACCTTATCTTGAGTTATAACTAGTTTCAAGGGGACTGAAACTTGGGGATAGGTATATCCAAGCCTTGGAATTGGATTGCAATCCTAAGATTGGCTTGTTGTGAGGTTATGGTTGGTGAGCCTAAGAGAAAATTAACTAGGTTAGGTTTGTGAGCCCAGAAAATAAACTGATAGCAATCTTGAAGGATTACAATAAAATTTCTAAGGGTTTCTTGGAAAGTGGACGTAGATGCTTGGGGTACACTAAACCATTATAAATCTTGTGTGTTTGTTGTGCTTTGCCTTCTCTTCTTCTTTACATAAGCATTTCATTTAGCATTCGTTAGCATAAATATTTTGCTACACTTTCACTTCACTACTTTTCAAAATCAGCATATACTTATTTAAAGTTTTTGAAAAATCTAATTTATCCCTTCTTTTGGGTTGCTTTGCTGGGCAATGAAATGCCTTCTTTTGTCTGCTTCCCACTTGAAATAGAGTTGGTGAGATGCATAAAGACTAGTGGCTAGCTTGATGGTACTTTCTGATGGTGCCTAAAGTGCGGAGGAAAAATAAGTTGCTAGCTATAGAGCAACTAGATTACAGGGAGCTAGAAAAGAGAGAAAAACTAGTCGAGCAGCACTTTCCTTTTCCCCAGGGAGGACCCGGTGAAGTTGGTTCAGATCAATGCCCTACTAGTAGAGAAGGAAAGGAACCAACTACTCAGCTTCTTATGAACCAACTCAAATATCTTTGCTTGGTCAACATCAGACATGCCAAGGATCCCTCCAAAGGAATCATCCATAGCTGAATGTTGATCCTAGGTTCAAACTTATTTAGCAAAAGAAGAGGAGCTTCGCACCTAAGAGATAGAAGGTGATTAATGAAGAAGTTAACAAGCTCCTCACTGTCAGATTCATCTGAGAAGCCAACTATCCTGACTGGCTTGCCAACATCATCATAGACAGAAAAGCCAATGAGAAGTGGAGGATTTATATTGGACCAACTAGTCAATATAACATCTGAGCACAGGCTACTCAGTTTTATGGATGCCTTCTCGGGCTACAACCAGATCATCATAGCCCTTGAAGATAAGGCGAACACTGCCTTCATGACGACAAAGGTATATATTGTCATAAAGTAATACCTTTTGGTCTAACAAATATAAGGGCTACTTACCGGTGGCTGGTTAACAAAGATTTTCAAAGACCAAATCGGTTAGAACATGGAGGTGTACGTTGATGATATGCTTATCAAAGAACTAAGGAGACACCACATCACCAACCTAAAAGAAGCCTTCAATAGCCTCCATCATTATCCGATAAAGCTACCTAAGAAAGTGCAAGTTTGGAGTAATAGCTGGCCAGTTCCTCGGCTTCATAGTTACCAGGCAAGGCATTGAGATTAACTTTAAGAAAATCTAGGCAATATTTGACATGCAGCATCCAACCTCTCAGAAGAAAGTCCAACAGCTGACAACCGAGTAGTAGCTCTCAGTTGATTCATCTCTCGATCGATCAAACACTACTTGCCCTTCTTCAAGGTGTTGTGAAAAATGCATGATTTCCCTAGATGGAAGATTGCCAACTAGCCTTCGAGGAGCTAAGGAAGTTTCTTGCATCGCTATCCCTACTATCCAAGCTTGAAATTAGAGAAGAGCTCTTCTTGTACCTTACCACCTCCTAAAAGTGATCAGCTCTATACTTGTTCGAGTAGATGACAAAGGGGCCTACAAACCAATCTACTACACTAGCAAAGTGCTTTATGACATAGAGACCAGGTATACCAAAACATGAAAAGATTTTTTTTGCTCAATCACATTTGCTTAGCATCTCAAGCCCTACAACCAAGCTCATCCCATTGTTGTCCTCACCGACCAATCGCTCTAGGCTATCTTGCACTGGTCTGACACTTCTAGATGACAGTTGAGTGCACGTGGTCAGGCGACAAGCCTGAGGAAGCACATGCCTAGTCGATTACCAAGCCAACTGATATCGAGATGACTTGGATCATCCATGTGGATGGTGCTTCAAACTCACAAGGAAGTGGAGCCGGACTATCTTGACAAACTCAAAAAAATAGTCATCGAATACACACTACACTTCCTATTCAAGGCAATTAACAACTAGTTCAAGTATGAAGCTCTGCTGGTGAGATTAAAGTTGGCAAGGAAACTTGAGATAAAGCACCTAAGGATCTCATTGACTCGTAACTTGTGGCCAGCCAAGTCACTCATGAGTATGGGTCTCAAGCTCGATGATGGCCAAATATCTTAATAGGGTGCGGACCTTCATGTCGGCACTTCAACACTTCAGCATCTCTTACATCCCCTGAGGTGAGAATGCCTGGGTGGATACCCTCTTTTATCTCACAACCCTAGCAAACAATTTCCTCAAGTGAACATATGTTGAATACCTAGAAGCACCCAATATCAATAATGTTGAGGAGGTCTAGTAGGTTACCCATCGAGCCGAGTTGGATGGACCCATTTATCAAGTACATCACTGAAGGTGTCCTACCCAGCAACCACAAAGAAGTGAGGTTATTGAAACAGAGAGTCTCCTAGTTCATGCTGCTAAATGAATAGCTCTATAGAAAGTCCTTGTATCTCCTGCTAAAATGCTTGAAACCTATTGAAGTCGACTATATCCATGATGGCATTTACGGAACTACTTAGGGGTAGGTCCTTAGTCTACAAGACACTGAGGTAAGGATATTATTGGCTCACCATGCGGAAGGATGCAACAGACCATGTTCATAAATGCGATCGGTGCTAGTGACATGCCAAAATCCAGTGGTAGCCAGCTACTCAGCTTTCCCAACTCTTTTCCCCTTAGTCATTTGCTTAGTGGGTGATGGACATCCTTGATCTATTTCTCCCAACAATCAACAAAAGTACCTACTCATTGCTATTGACTGCTTTACTAAGTAGATGGAGGCAGAGCCTCTAGCACACATCACAAAGAGAAAAGTCAAAAACTTTTTCTGGAAGCCAATCATTTATTGATTCGGGCTTCCCCACACCATTGTCATCGATAATAGCTAGCATTTTGACAACTAGGCATTCAAGAAATTTTGCACCAAGCTATGCATCTAGCACCAGTTCACATCCATCGACCACTCTCAATCGAATGGAGGTGATGAATCGGGCAATTCTTTAAGGCCTTAGGACTAGGTTGGACAAAGCCAAGGGTATGTGGGCCGAGGAGCTACCTAGCATGTTGTAGGCATATCACACTACCCCTCAAACTTCAATAAATGAAACTCCCTTCAACCTTGTCTTCAGCACTTAAGCGATGATACCAGTCGAGATCAGCCTTCCAACCATGTAGATCAAGCACTATGACAAGTCAAGCACCCGGTCTGGCTAAGAGCTAACCTTGACCTACTATAGGAGACTTGAGATAAAGCTCACTTTGGATGGCCACATACCGACAACAAGTGGCTTAGTACTATAACTCCTGAGTAAAGCCTAAGATCTTCTGACTTAAAGATTTTATCTTGCATCATGATGATGTTTCTAGACCAATCGAGCAAGGTAAGCTATCTCCGAACTAGGGAGACCTTACCAGGTAGCCAAAGCCCTATATCGAGGAGCTTACCGAATTGAGAAACTTGATGGGACTCTAAATTTTTGGACATGAAATATCGAGAACCTTTAAATGTACTATCAATATGTACTTTCCCTACTTGAAAATAAAATAATTTTTTTCTAATGGAGTTCCTAGGTCTCCTCCCAACTATAGGGGTATATGGTTGACTAACCATCAGTCGAAGATAAGATGGGTCACTTCTTAGCACCATCGCCTTGTTGGTTGACTAGCCATTGATCGAAAAAAGGATGGGTCACTTTCAGCTCCATTGCCTTACCAGTCCACCAGCAATTAGTTAAAGAAAGGATAGGTCGCTCCTTAGTATTATCACCTTGCTGACTAACCAGCCATCGATCGAAGAAAGGATGGGTCACTCCTTAGCATCGTTGCTTTACTGGCTGACTAGCCATCGATCAAAGTAAAGAGGGATCGCTCCTTGGAACTGTTGCCTTACCGACCGACCAGCCATTATCGAAGCAAAGATTGTAGCTTCTCAGCACCATCACCTTGTTGGCCAACTAGCCATTAATCAAATTAAAGATGGGTTGCTTCTCAACACCATCCCTTACTAGCCAACTATCCATCGATCGAAGTAAAGACGGGTTGCTCCTCAGCACCATCACCTTGTCGACCGACCAGCTATCGAACGAAGAAATGATGGGTTGGTCTTCAGCACTATTGCCTTATTGGTCGACCAGCCATTGATCAAAGAAAAGACATGTTGCTTCTTAACACCATCGCCTTGCCAACTGACTAGCCATCAGTTGATGCAAAGATGGGTCATTTCTTAACACCGTCACCTTGCCAGTCGACCAGCCATCAGTTGAAGTAAAAACAGGTCACTTCTCAGCATTGTCACCTTGCCGGCCAACCAGCCATCGGTTGAAGTAAAAATAGGTCACTTCTCAACACCATCACCTTGCCTATCGACCAGCCATTAGTTCAAGTAAAGATGGGTCACTTTTTAGCATCATCACCTTATCGGCCAACCAGCCACTGGTTAAAGTAAAGGCAGGTCACTTCTCAGCACCATTGCCTTGCTGGCCGACCAGTTATTGGTTAAAGTAAGGATGGGTCACTTCTCAGTACCATCATCTATCCGGTCGACTAGCCATTGATCAAAGTTTAAGTAGATCATGACTCCACACTACCATCACACATCTAGCTAATTAACACTCGACTAAGTGAAGGCAATTGATTCATGATTGGTTATAGTGAGGGCGGCTATGGTTCCATGCCTCTATCCCCATCAATGGACTTCCAAAGTCCTGTGGCCTGTTCCCAATGGTCAGGCTTCATCCTGGTGGATGGCTTTTCACAGTCAGGTCCTACTCTGCTGGCAGCATCATGTGGTTAGACCCTACTCAGAAGCTAGCCTTTCATGGTAGTAATTCAGTTATGGGACTTAGACAAAACCCGAGAGCTGCCCTACTCAGGCAGAGTTACCCCAATTGAGTTCCTTGGCAACATCTGAAGTTTCAATACTTATCCACACAATTCCAGATTTAACACAGAGTATTCCAAAATGAAGAAGTATTTTCATTACATAAACCAAGTTTTTACAGAATTGGGCCATGCTATAGATTACAAAAGGCAAAAAAGGAAGAAGAAAGAAAACATATGCAAGTCATTTCTTAGGAGCAGCTGCTAGTGCTAGACCTGCACTAATGGCCTCAACCAGCACATTGATCTCAGCCATCACCAGGGTGATAGTCTCCTGAATGAAATCCCCCTCAGCCCTGGTTGCATTTTTCAGCCTCCTTGGTTTCTTTGGCAGCCCCAGCTTCCTTGGTTTCCCCGACTTCAGCCATTACAATCTTGTCGATCGAGACTGTTTCAGCATCTGTAGCCCCATCTCTTCTACTCCTCCCTCTTCTTCTAGTTTGAGCTTGTTGAGTACAATGCCATCTAGTTTCAACTTTAGGAAGGCTTTATGACCTTCCTGTTACACTCAATGAATCCCTTTCGGAAGGCATCACAAGCTGCCTCCTGACTTCATTCTTGAAGTTGGCCAACCTTTTGTACTCTTCAACTACCCTTGCAGTCTCTGCCTTTGCTGCTCAAGCCATAATCTCAGCACCTGTGGCCTTCTCCTTAACTAACCTGGCCTTACCCTCGAACCCTTGAAGTTTCAGGTTAGCGGCAATAAGCTAGAACTCTAGGAGTACTACCTTGGAGGTAGCCTTGGAATATCCGTTCTTTAGAAAGATTATGTAATCCTCCATAGCGAATTTCTCATCATGTTCTCTTACCTAAGCTTCCAAGTCCTAGACATTTCCAGGGAGGACTGTAGCTCTTCTTTCGACTTTGTCTCTCAGCCTTCAATCATCGAGACTTCTTCCTCCAAAGTATTTGCTCGTGCTTTGACGAGCTTGGCACTACTTTTGAAGGAATCCTACAACTTGACTGACTTGTGACACGCCTCCTGGGTGCGGGCACCAGGATCAGATAGAGATTACTGGGCCTGTTATGGATTTTTGATTAGGGTTTTGAGTCCTGTAAAGTCCATTAGTCCTAAATCACTTGAGTCCTGTACAAGTGAGACAATTGAGTCCTGTATTGAAGAGTGAGTCCTGTAATAAAGTGAGACAACTGAGTCTAGTTGAGTCCACTTAGCCATGTAAGTCCCTTGTTTCAGTCCAATGAGTCCTATGATTTTCATTCAAATCAAGATCCAAGAGGAGAGTCACCAGACCAAGAGATTCACCAAGCCCCCCAACTAGAGCTGGACTTCATTTACCTGGGCCCTTACTCAAGCCCCCCCCAGCTAAGTGCCTGGGCCCTTTCATGCCGCCAAGCCCACAAGGGAGCGTCCCCCCAGTCCATAAGAGTTGGCACCCTAGTCCAAGGTCTAAGAGAGTGGCGCCCTCCCCAGCCTAGCGCCCCAGCCCAAGCCCACCATGCAGGCACCCTAGCCCACTAGTGTTGCCGCCTAGAGCCATGTGGAGGAGGCATCCCAAGCCCAAGAGGAAGAGGCACCCAAGCCCAAGAGGAGTCAGCTGTCCAAGTCCAATAGGGAATTGAGTTTCTTGGCCCTCAAGCTTTGTAATCCCAGTCTGTCAAGGAGTCCAGGGACCTGGATGAATCTATAAATACCCACCCCCTCCCCCTTGTTAAAAATTAACTTTGATGAATGAAAATTTGAGAGTTTCACTTTATTTTCCATGCTTTCTAAACATTGATGCTCCATGAGGGAGAGGGTGTAAGGCCCATATATTCTTTCAAACCCTAGTTCTTTCCAAATGCTAGCTGCCCCCTTCTTTCTCCTTCCAAGCAAACCCTAGCCGACCACTTCCTCCATCCATCATCCAAGACCCTAGGATGCCCTCTCATCTTCCTAACCCCTGGCTGTCTCCCCCCTCTTCTTCTTGGTCACTACCTACTTCCATCAACCCTAGGCCGCCAACCCACTTTCCTCCAAGCCCTAGGTTACCAAATACTCTCTCACCTCTAGGCCACCATCTTCAAGCATTCATGTGCCCTCTTCTATAGCCAGGCCACCCACATCAAAGTCCAGGCATCTTCCTTCTCAATCAGGCTGCCAGCCATCTCCAACAGCCCTCCAACCTCTCTTCTCTTCCATCTTCTAATATTATATTTTTCTCATCATCTATGATCCTAACCTTTGACGTTTGCAGGATCCCTTTGGTGAAACAGTTTTTGGAAGAGATTTTTCTTGCCCCCAAGACTAGTTGATAAAAAGTCGACGAATCCACTGGAATAAGGCTTTGTCATCCAGGCGCCAATCCAGAGTGCTGAGAGACCCCTTCTATAACGAAGAAGACATCGTTGCCAGGTACTTGAACCAAACCCTCTCTTTAGGTCTGTTTTATTGAAGTTGAACTAGTCCTAATTAGTGCTTTCTTAACACTAGGGTCTTATTTTTTTATCTCTTTGTTAGTCTTAATCTGCAGGTAGTAGTAGTTCAATCTTTACAAAATATTTCTTAGTTTGTTTTTCATCTCTTTTTTGGGAACAATAATCACATAAAATCTGAAATTAATTGCTCTCTTTAATCTGCTATTTTTTTATGTTCATCCCTTGCCTATTCATCTTGCATCACTCCTTGATGATGAAAGCATCATGGACCAACTACAAAAGAAGAAAAGTGTGTCAACTATCCAGCCTCCTAAGTTGCAAGTCAAGTAGAGCAAAAAAATTAGTAACCCCAAGTACTTGGCTAGCCCACTATTTATGAAGATGGAAGAATCCAGCATCACCATTGCCATCATTTAGTAGCCATCCACCATTTCAGGGAGGCCTCCCTGGGTGCAAAAGGCCCCACCTGAGCCAGACTCAGCAGTATGGCCTTCATCATGGGCGATGGAGCAAGAGCAACTGGAGGAGTTGATAGCTGAGCTGGAGACAATGCTAGAGTAGTCACTAGGCTAGGAAACAATAGTGGCAAAGCTACTGATGGTGGTCACAGGTGATGCAGGATGCAAAATGAAATTTTAAATTAGGAACTTAGCAAATTAAATTGAGCAATGACTCCTTCACATATCAGCAAGAATTATGCATAAGAGGGAGTAAATAAATTTAATGAAAGAGACTACTACTAGATGATAGTTATGCCATAATGTAGTTTCCCTTCAATCAAAAATAAAGAGGACCTAATGGTTGAGAAACCATTCTAACTAGGACATATACCTTCAAACAATTAGACCTAAGAGACTAGGAAGGGTTCTCTTACCAACAATGAGCTCTCACACGTTTGGTGGGTGTTTAATTTTAGCACTCCAAGGATTAGCTGTTGGACTTGAAGACTATCACTCCTTGGATGGAAGACTCCTAATGTAGATAGTTCCGAAGCAAAACCAACCACCTCTTTAGCTCGAAATCATGGAGGATCCTGCAATGGAGAGCATTAGGGGCATGGAATGGATGAGAAAAAAAACCTAGAAGGAGGAGAGGAAGGTGGCATCTTGGCTTGAATGAAGAGGTGGCGTCTTGGATTTGATGAGGTGGGTGGCATTTTGGCTTGGATGATTGGTGTCTTGGATAGATGGTTGGTGTCTTGGAGCTAGCTTGAATAGATATTAGCCTCACACCCTCTCCCTTACGGAGTGTTAATGCAACAAGAAATGGAAGAAGAAGGAATATTTCATTCATTCATAACATGCTTGATTACAAAAGGATAGGGGTATTTATAGACTTCCCTAGCCCTTTCAAATTCAAATTACAAGCTTAAAGAGTGGAGTGAAGAGTGGAGGGATAAGTGGGATTCATGCATAAAGAGTGGAAAGATAAGTGGGGGAGTTACAACTTGAATCTAAGTTCAAAAACTCTTGGACACCCAAATGGAGGTAAGGTGGCATGGTGAGGTGGCTTCCCATCTTGGTGTGGTGAGGTGGTGCTCCAACTTGGCAAGGTGGTTGAGGTGGTTCGCTCCATCCCATCTTGATGCTTCATAGTCTTGATCTTACCCAATTTGAATCCAACTTGCCTAATTACAAGACCCAACTAATTATAAGACCAAATTGATCCCAGCTTAACTATTTACAAGGCTAATTGGAACCCAACTTGACCAAATTGAATCTAACATGACTAAATTGGAATGGATTCGACTCTATTTACAGGATTCATGCTGAAAATAAAGTTGAAGCCAAAATTGAGTCTAGCTTATTCGCTTGAATCTATAAGGAGCTTGACTTGATTAGATTTGATTGGAGTCTCTTATGAACTCTGGTGCCCGCACCAATTCTCCCGAGGTGAGGACTCGACCCTATCGAGTATAGGTCAACTTGACTTTGGTAGTGTTCTAGTAAGTTTGGGTTGATCCTTTGCAGATCTTCTCGAGTGATCCATGAGTCTTCAGATTCTGGTCGACCTTGCCAATAAACTAAATAACGTTGATAGCCTTTGTTCCAGGTAGTGATAGTCTTTCATCTAGAATTTGCTCAATCATATCTCGCCATTCTGGTAATGTGGCTAGTGGACACTCAGGGGTAGGTTCACTCTCAAAAATGGGATCAGGTCCAAAAGGCTTACTAGGTATCATTGTTGGTTCCTTATACTCTACTAGGTCTGAGATATTAAAAGTTGAACTAATACCTAAGTCAGATGGTAACTCAAGCATATAGGTATTAGATCCAATTTTTTTTATTATTTTGAAAGGACCTGCACCTCGGGCATGTAACTTTTTCATTGTTCTGGGTGGGAACCGTTCAGGTCTAAGCCTAATCATCGCATAGTCTCCTTCATAAAATTATTTGATCTTCTTAGGGAATTAGCCAAATGCTTGTAAGTTTCATTGCTCAAGTTAATTTTCTTGTTAATCTCTTTATGCAAATCCCTAATATGCTATGCATATGACTCTGCAGACTCAAAAACTCATACATGCATGGGTAAAGGGACAAGGTCTATAGGCTTTCTTTGTTTGTATCCATGGACAATCTCAAATGGACTTTTCCCAATGGACCTATTGACTGAGCTATAATAGGCAAATTCAGCACGTGATAATAAAAGGTCCCAATTTCCAGTACTCTCACCAACTAGGCATCTTAACAGGTTCAATTCACTACTTCTATTTGGCCATCAGTTTGTGGGTGGTAGGTTGTAGAAAACTTCAGTTTGGTTCCTAACATGTGCCATAAGATTATTCAAAAATAGCTAGTGAATCAGACATCCCTACCAGATATAATGGTTTTGGGCAAACCATGTAACCTAACCACTTCATTAAAAAATAATTTGGCCACGGTTATATCAAAAGTCTGAGAACAAGGTAAGAAGTGTGCCATCTTAAAAAAGCGATCGACCACAACATAGATGGAGTCGTGTCTTCGCATGGTCTTCGGTAACCCTAACACAAAGTCCATACTAATGTCTTGCCATGGACAATCAGGGATAGGCAAAGGGGTGTAGAGGTTGGTGTTTTGTTTCTGCTATTTGGCAACAGCTCAGGTTTGACATTGGGCCACCACTTGGGCTGCATTTTGCTTGATGCTAGACCAAAAGAACTGGTCTTTAACTGCTAGAATAGTTTTGTTCCTACCAAAGTGGCTAGCTAAATCCCCTGCATGGATTTTCCAAATTAAGAATTCTCGGATGGAGGTTCAAGGGATGCATAACTTATTTCCTTTGAAAAGGAATCCATCATGAAGGGTATAGTCACTATATACACTAGATGGTCCTTGGCATAGATTGGAAAATCTTACTAAAGTTAGGATAATTTTTGTATTCTTCTTTCAATCAATCAAATCCTATGACTTCAGTAGTCACGGAGGTCAAGAGCATGGAACGATGGCTCAGCGCATCAGCAACCCAATTTTCAGTGCCAGCACAGTGTTTCAAAACAAAGGTATAAGCTCGAATATACTCTATCCACTTACCATGCCTAAGGTTTAGCTTCTTCTTGGAACTAAGAAATCGGAGTACTTCATGGTCTGAATATAGGACAAACTTCTACGGTAATAGATAGTGCCTCCAATACCAGAAAGCTTGAACTATCGCATACAATTCCTTATCATAAGTTGAATACCTCAATTTCACTTCATTCAACTTCTCACTAAAGAAGGCTACTAGGTGGTTCTTTTGACTTAGAACTCCTCCAATTCCAATTCCGGAGGCATCACAAGCAACCTCAAAAACCTTTGAAAAATTAGGTAGCTTAGAATTGGTGCTTGGATCATTTTCTCTTTGATCTCATGGAAGGCTCTGTTGGCATTCTTAGTCCATTCAAAAGTTCCCTTCTTAATACAGTCTGTGATCGGTGCAACAATCATACTAAATCCTTGAATGAATGTTCTAGAGAAGGTGGCAAGGCCATGGAAGCTACGTACATTATGTACCTTTTAGGGATAGGCCACTCAACTATGGACTTAATCTTTTCTGGGTCGGCAGACACTCCTTTGGGGGTAATAACAAAATCGAGAAAAATGACTCTAGGGGTCATGAAACTGCATTTCTTAAGGTTGGCATAGAGGCTATCCTTCCTAAGAGCTTGACATACTTGTTGGAGATGGTCCAAGTGATTTTCCTTAGTCCTACTATATATGAGGATGTCATCGAAATAGACTACAATAAATTTTCCAATGAATGGTCTCAAGACTTGGGTCATATCCTCATAAATATACTAGGGGCATTTGAAAGGCCAAAAAGGCATCACTAACCATTCATAAAGTCCATCCTTAGTTTTGAAGGCTATCTTCTACTCATCTCCGGGTCTAATCCTAACTTGGTGATAGCTCTTTAGGTCAATCTTAGAGAAAATAGTGGCTCTGGCCATCATGTCTAACATGTCATCAAGACGGAAAATGGAAAAATGATACTTGACCATTATTTTATTGATGGCATGACTATCTATATACATTCTCCAAGTGCCATCCTTCTTGGGGGTCAAAAGGGCAGGTACCGTACAAGGGCTCAGGCTTTCCCTAATGAATCCCTTTTGGAGACAATCTCCAACTTGCTTTTGTAGCTCTGAATGTTCAGTGGGATTCATCCTATAATGTGGAAGGTTTGGTAAGGTGGCTCCTGGGACTAAGTTTATAGCATGTTGAATATTCCTTAATGGTGGGAGGTGGTCAAGGCGATCTTTCGAAAATACATCTTGAAAATCCTTCAAAAATGCTACTATTTCCTGGGGTTGCTCCTTCTGGGATTGTTTTTGGACTCCCTTGGTGGACAATATCCAAACTAGTGAGCCTTCATTAATCTCTCTCTCCAAATCCTTAGCACTGATGAAATTTAACCCTTGTTTCTTCTCCTTCAGAATACTAGACCCTCTTTTGATGTTGTCCTTAGGTGGAGTCAAGTTCATGAAAATTTTCTTTCCAAGGTCGTTAAATGAATAGGAATTGGAATGACCGTACATGATAGTATCATGATCGTATAATCAAGGTCTATCTAAAATGATACTGCTAACCCTCATAGGAAGAACATCACACCAAGCATTTTCCTGATAGGATTGGATCTGAATCGGGACTTGACACTTTAACTTAATGGAGATGGAGGTTGAATCAATCCAAATACCTAATAAGGGTTAGGATGGGGAACAGTGTGCAGATCTAAATTCCTGACAGCATTCATAGAAATGGCATTTACACAGCTTCCATTGTCTATGATAATTTTACAAACCTTCTCCCCTAATTTGATAAAAGTTTGAAGTATGTTAGTCCTTCTCCAATCTGCATGCTCTTTTATCTAGGCCAGGATACATCTAACAACTCCCAATATTTCAGTAGGATCAATATCTTCTTCATCTCCAACTAGATACCTACAAGGCCAGGCTAGTGGCAAAAGGTTTTAGACAAAAGCATGGTATTGACTATGATGAAACCTTTTCACCAGTAGCAATGCTCAAGTCCATCAGGATTTTGCTTGTAATAGCAGCATACTATGATTATGAAATTTGGAAAATGGATTTAAAGACTGCTTTTCTCAATGGATATCTTAAGGAAGAAGTCTATATATCACAACCAGAAGGGTTTGTCTCAAGTGGGAGACCAATGTTGGGTTCCGGTGCAATGCAGCGGAAGGGTAATTTCAAAATTGAAACTAAATTCACACCAAAAAACCCTAAACCAGGAACTCCTTAAATAAGACTAGAACATATGACAAGCATATCTATGCAAATTAGGATTAGGGTACCAACCTGTAATCGCTTATTCCAACAAACTTGAAGTTGAAGGGGCTAACTGAATTCACCAGGCGTCCAGGTGTCCGCCCTTCGATGGTGATCCACACGGAGCAATGATCAAGAACACTATCTTCTTGTCCAATGGTTCCTCCTATTGAGTTCTTCTTCCTAGAACTCGATTCTTCGGATTATGGCTGGAATTCTTCCACACAAGAGGTTGCCTCCCTTTCCCTGATCTCTTCTCCTCGTTCCACTAAGACCTTGGCCCTTTAGACACCCTTGTCTTGAAGAAAAGACCTTGTCCTAAGAGGATATAGGCTTGTCTTAAGTTGGAGGAGAAATTAAGACAATAATGTCTTAATGTAAGAAAGAAAGGAAAGAATATCAGAACTCCTTCTTTCCTTTACCGTCAGAGACCTTCTCTTTTATTCTTGTTCAGCAACAGAGTTTTGACAGAGGAGTCCTCTGTAAAGGAAACAATGTAAAACAAGAAAAGAGGGAAGGAGTCTTTTGGAGACGAAGAAGAAAAATAAAAGCATTACAGATTTCAATCACCCGTTCTGATTTTCCTGACCCCTTAAATAGTTTTCAGAGAGGCGCCCACACAACTCTCCGTAAACTCCTTCTTACGCCCTTCTCATTTTCTCACGCCCCTTCCCTCCTTCTCACGGCCTTCCAGATTAAATCCCACGGCCTTTCTTAAAGGAAAAGTCGCGGTGTTTTAAAAAGAAAGGAGTCGTGACTTTTCATCTCCGAAGAGATGTTATTTCGTGCGACCGGGAAGAAACGATGCTTTCTTTTTTCTTAAAAACCATCAACCATTGGATTCCCATCCAAGGGGGCATATCTGAGGTGCTAACTCTAAGAAAGGAGGCCACCCCATCTTAATTCATCGGAGAATTAAGTGGGGCGCGCCAAGAGTCCATGCGCCATGGACTCTTCCAAATGGCGCGCCAAGAGTCCATTAGCGCATGGACTCTTGGCATTTTGGCGTGAAAATGCTAAGGGACGAGTGGGGGGCCAGCCTAGGTGCATGGTTAGCCAATAGGGTTAGCCATAATCCCTATAAACTCAATTAGGGTCTAATTAGATCCAATTAGAACCCAAATTGAACCAATCCGAAATCCTAATTCGAATCTAATTCGAATAGAAGCTAGGATTTGCAACACCTGCTAGAGTGTCATCATGCAAAATGATTTAATTACAAAATTAAACCTTGATCAATTCTCTTAAGTGTGTGATTCATTGGGTTCGACATCTAGCCAGCAGTGGGTTCGAATACAAGTTGACCTAATTTGATTAGAACTCTTTCTAATTGATTTAGGTCAAATCGGGCTTACCCGATTATGATCAATTAGGACTCTTCCTAGTAAGTGATTATTCAATTTAATCAACCCACAAGACAAGATTGATGTCTAACAACGTTTCATGTCTACCCGGAAGATATGGAAATTCTGGTGAAACACCAAAACTACCCTTCAGTAGAAAGTTACCGTACAATTAAATCCTTCGATCAGCCTGCACCCAGAATATAATTATGGATATGGATATATGTCAATTCCAATATTACATTCGTTTCTAGCTCAATCTTATATTGATGATTCAATTATCTTAATATTAGAAATCATCTCTAATATCTTTACTTTGATCAAAGATTCCCTGAATCATCATCCGATTGATAACTACCTGGATGCAATCTCCTCTTACTAAGAGTGATCGATTCCTTATTGACCTACTCATTACCTTCATATCCAATTCACCATTCCCAGTATCAATCCTGTGCATGACTCAGTGTCATGATTAGAATTGAACCAAAGCATGGGTTCATGTACATAAGGTACTTATGGTAGTCTCAGGACAAAGGATTACTTGTACGACTCCCACTATGAGAACCTTCTATTGACATGTAGCTAAGACTCCATTAGATGTTCTCAAGTTGGATCATATCAGTGAACTCATTCTCTAATGAGCACCCACATCCTAGTATTAGTGTCATACACAAGTGACTGTGAGAGCAGTCACCCTCTCCAGTATACATGGGATGTGCTAGTCTTACCGGAAAAACCCTGATCCCCTACTCAGGGTTCCTTTGACTAGGAATATTTTAGATTAAGGTTTTAAGACTTTAGGTCTCACTGGTATGATCTCATCATAACCCTAAAATCATAGCCCTAATCTATGGGGTTCATCATATAATATAAACACAGCGTATGATGAAAAATAATGCCTTTATTAGAATATTGTCAATTACAATGGTTTGGGAGATACAACATAGATTGGCTTGTAGGGCATATCCCTTTCAATCTCCCACTTGCGCTAAAGCCAATCATCTTTAAATCTTAATCCCATACACTCGAGGTGGCGATCAAACTCTCGCTGTGGTAGAGTCTTAGTGAACGGGTCTGCTACATTTTTCTTTGTATCAACTCTATTTATGTAGACATATTGTCTTTCTACTATTTCTTGGATGAGATGGAAGCGTCTCAGAATGTGCTTGGACTTATGATGAGCTCTTGGTTGCTTAGCTTGAGCAACAGCCCCAGTATTGTTACAGTAAAGTGGCACTGGGTTTTCAATCTCAGGAACAACACCCAACTCTGTGATGAACTTCTTCATCCAGACTGCTTCCTTGGCGGCTTTACTGACAGCTATGTATTCTGCCTCTGTGGTTGAGTTAGCTACAGTCTGCTGTTTGGTACTCTTCCAACTCACTGCTCCACCATTTAGGGAAAAAATATATCCCGAAATGGATTTGCTATCATCAGGGTCTGATTGAAAACTAGAATCAGAATAAGCTTCTAGTTTAAGATCAGAACCACCATAAACCAGAAAAATATCCTTAGTCCTTCTCAGGTACTTAAGAATATTTTTAACTACTTTCCAATGATCCTCTCCTGGATCAGCCTGAAACCTACTGACAATGCCTAAAGCATATGCCACATCAGGCCTGGTACATAACATGGCATACATTATGGACCCTATTGCCGAAGCATAAGGTATAGAATTCATTCTATTTCTTTCTTCAGGTGTCTTAGGAGACATCCTTTTAGAAAGATGTATGCCTTGACTCATAGGAAGATAACCTCTTTTACTTCCATCCATGCTGAATCTTTTCAGCACTAAGTTAATGTACCTAGATTGGGATAAACCTAGCATCCTCTTAGATCTATCTCTATAGATCTTAATACCTAGTATATAGGATGCTTCTCCCAAATCTTTCATGGAAAACTGGTTTGATAGCCAAACCTTGACTGATTGCAACATTGGGATATCATTCCCAATGAGGAGTATGTCATCTACATACAGAACCAAGAAGACTATGGCACTCCCACTAGTCTTCTTATAAACACAGGGTTCATCCACATTTTTGATAAAACCAAACCTTTTAATAGTTTCATCAAAGCGGATGTTCCAACTCCTTGAAGCTTGCTTTAATCCATAAATGAATTTCTTTAGCTTGCATACTTGATTAGGTTTATTCTTTGAAATAAAACCTTCTGGCTGTGACATGTAGACTTCTTCCTCAAGGAAACCATTGAGGAATGCAGTCTTCACATCCATCTGCCAGATCTCATAATCATGGTATGCTGCTATAGCAAGTAAAATCTGGATTGATTTGAGCATGGCAACAGGTGAGAATGTTTTATCATAATCAATTCCCTGTTTTTGTCTAAAACCTTTTGCCACTAATCTGGCTTTATAGGTTTCAACTTGGCCATCAGCCCCAAACATTTTCTTATAGACCCATTTGCACCCAATAAGATTAACACCCTTTGGGGCATCGACCAAAGACCATACTTGGTTTACATACATAGAGTCTATCTCGGATTTCATGGCTTCTTGCCATCTATCTGAATCAGTACTCAAGATAGCTTCCGTATAGGTCAGAGGTTCATCATTTTGAATGACTTGGGCTTCATTATTTTCAATAATAAACCCATACCTCTCAGGTGCCCGTGGCACTCTATCAGACCTACGGGGAGGAGTTTTGTGTTCTGGTTCTGTCCTAACTATATGTTCTAATGGTTGAGAACTGTCTATTGTGTTTCTTGTACTTCTCCAAGTTCAACAGTTCTACCATTGCCCTTTTCTAAAATGAACTCTTTTTCTAGAAAAGTGGCATGCCTGCTGACAAAAATCTTTTGTTCAGTAGGATGGTAAAACAGATATCCTCTACCCTCTCTAGGATATCCTACAAATAGACATTTATCCGCTCTAGGTTCCAACTTATGTCCAAAATTTCTTTTAACATAAGCTGGACATCCCCATACCTTAAAATATTTAAGATACAATTTCTTTCCACTCCAAATTTCATATGGAGTACTAACAACGGATTTAGAAGGTACCTTGTTCAGAATGTAAATAGCAGTTTCTAGGGCATGACCCCAGAAGGAAATGGGTAAATTTGTGAAGCACATCATGGATCGTACCATATCTAATAAGGTACGATTCCTCCTTTCAGCTATACCATTTAGCTGTGGTGTATAAGGAGGGATCCATTCAGAAAGAATTCCATTAACTTTAAGATAGTCTAAAAACTCCGTGGATAAGTATTCTCCTCCTCGATCAAAACGAAGAACTTTAATACTTTTCCGGTTTGTTTTTCGACCATACTTTGATACTCCTTAAATTTATCAAAGGCTTCAGATTTATGTTTCATAAGATACACACATCCGAACCTAGATAAATCATCTATAAAAGTGATAAAATATGAGTATCCACCTCTGGCCTGAGTTGTCATTGGACCACATACATCAGTATGTATAAGTCCTAATAACTCAGTTGACCTTTCTCCATGTCCAGTAAATGGAGTCTTGGTCATCTTACCCATGAGACATGATTCACAAGTTCCTAATGAATCATACTGATAAGGATCAAGGAATTTTTCTTGTATAACTTGCTTATCCTAGACTCATTAACATGACCAAGTCGATAATGCCAAAGTAAAGTATCATTAAAGTATTTTCTTTTTCTTTTATTATTGACATGAAAAACACTATCATTTGAAGGAAGAGTTAAGAGCCCATTGCTAAATAAGCCAGAATGAATAATTTTATTAGACAACATTATCGAGCAACCAGTGCTCGTTACATCCATTACATATCCTTGTTTTAATAACAAAGGAATAGATATAATGTTCCTAATAATCTTAGGCATATAATAACAATTTTCTAACTCCAAGATCTTCCCTGAAGGCAACTTCAGAATATAGGTCCCTACAGCTTCTGCTTGGATGATATCACCACTAGCACCGTAGAGATTGAAGTCACCTTCCTTCAATACTTTAAGCTTGTGGAGGTCCTGCAAAGATTTGCATATATGGTAACCACAAGCGGTATCCAATACCCAAGTATTTGATATAGACGAATTTAATGTCAATATAGCATGTATCTCATACATACCTTTTGGTGCATCTGACGCACCAGGCTTCACAGTTGCAAGGTAAGCCTTGCAATTCCTTTTCCAATGTCCCGCTTTGCCACAAAAGAAACATGTTGACTGTTTTGAGGCCTTCTTTCCTTTCTTATTCTTATTGATGCCACCCTTAGGGTTTAGCCTCCTATTAAAACCCTTTTTGCCTGATTTCTTCTTAGTGGTCTTATCAACAAGAAGAAGTGGAGCCTTTTCTTTCTTAACTTGGCTCTCTGCTGTTTTTAACATATTTAATAGCTCAGGCAAGGAAGTGTTCAGTTTGTTCATGTGATAATTCAAGACAAACTGAGAAAATGACTCCGGGAGTGATTGCAGGATTAAATCCTGATTCAACTCCCCATCCATAATAAAACCTAATTGACCCAACCTGGTGATTAAGTCAATTATCTTCAGAACATGATCCTGAACGGATGTTCCCTCTGTCATCCTAGCACGGAATAACTGCTTAGATATTTCATATCTAGCAATTCTGCTATGTTCTCGATAAAGCTCTTTTAAATTGAGCATTATGGATTGAGTATCCATGCTTTCATGCTGTCTCTGTAACTCATTGGTCATAGAGGCTAGTATGATACACTTTACAGTAAGGGAGTCATTCTGCCTCATTTTGTATGTGGCCATATCTTCCTCTGTGATATCATCCCCTAGTGGATTAAGACTAGGGGTATCATGAATATAAGAAAGTTTTTCTGAACTCAGTACAATCTTTAAATTTCTCAACCAGTCCACATAGTTCGGACCAGTCAGTTTGTTGGTGTCTAAGATACTTCACAGTGATAATGAAGATGCCATTTATCTACATTTAATAAAGAACAATACATAAGCAAACAACCATGAAATGACTTACATAATTAAATTAGGTCTTCAATTTAATTATGTCTCCCACTATTTTATCAAAAATCATAGCCCTCACTATGATAATCGAGAAGAACCCTGATCGGTTTTTCTTAGTGAGATTGAGATCCTAATAACTTATAAAAGATCTTGCAGAAAACACAACAAATCTTTTATAAGCTCAAAGGTAGGAAACTCTTCCAATTATATCTCATATAATTCTCAAGAAGTTACTTGGCCTCTAGAACATTATTAGTCTTGCAGAAAACACAACAAACCATAATGTTCTAGTTAAGTCAAGACCCTTTCATCTCTATACAGTCAATACTCAAATATAATGCCATTGCAGATAACACAACAAAGCATTATACTGAATATACTGTAAGCATATCTATGCACTAGACTAGTATCATGTCAATCACCATATTAGGTCTTGCAGATAACACAACAAACCTAATGTGGTTCATAACACAATAATGATCCAGCATGAAGGAAGGCCAATATATAGTATTTTTAACACTAAGCATTTTAGTCAAGATTTAAATTTAATCAAATCGGCCAGGCAAGTGGAAGAGATGTGGGAGTCCCCCCATTGCTTTCCTAGACATCAATGAAAATTGGCCAGGTCAGTCAACGAAACCAATTAAAAACCACAATTCTCTTTACCTTCCCAGAACCACCTTTCTAGACACTGAATGATCAATTGTACATCATGACTAGTGATGCTTATTAGTTAAATATACTAAGACTTAATATAATTTTTTAAAAGGAGGGATTTATAAATTGCCAGCACATTCTCATAGAACGTATCACAATCAACATATCACTCTTATAATCAAATATGTGCTAAGTGTGTCATCATACTAGGACAACCATTTACCACATAATGGATCCACCATTATGCCAGGGCAACCTTATTTCAGTATGATGACTTCAAAACAAAACATATCTCTATAATAATTAGGGTTTGAGTGAAAAACCCTAACTAGTGGAATACATCAAAACATATATGCAATCAAAGATATGCTAAGTGTAGTAACATATTAGGATTTAAAAACCCTAATATGTAACATACAAACTATCATAGATTATAGTCCTAATTAAGGTGGCTCTGATACCACTGTTGGGTTCCGGTGCAACGCAGCGGAAGGGTAATTTCAAAATTGAAACTAAATTCACACCAAAAAACCCTAAACCAGGAACTCCTTAAATAAGACTAGAACATATGACAAGCATATCAATGCAAATTAGGATTAGGGTACCAACCTGTAATCGCTTATTCCAACAAACTTGAAGTTGAAGGGGCTAACTGAATTCACCAGGTGTCCAGGTGTCCACCCTCCGATGGTGATCCACATGGAGCAATGATCAAGAACACTATCTTCTTGTCCAATGGTTCCTCCTATTGAGTTCTTCTTCCTAGAACTCGATTCTTCGGATTATGGCTGGAATTCTTCCACACAAGAGGTTGCCTCCCTTTCCCTGATCTCTTCTCCTCATTCCACTAAGACCTTGGCCCTTTAGACACCCTTGTCTTGAAGAAAAGACCTTGTCCTAAGAGGATATAGGCTTGTCTTAAGTTGGAGGAGAAATTAAGACAATAATGTCTTAATATAAGAAAGAAAGGAAAGAATATCAGAACTCCTTCTTTCCTTTACCGTCAGAGACCTTCTCTTTTATTCTTGTTCAGCAACAGAGTTTTGACAGAGGAGTCCTCTGTAAAGGAAACAATGTAAAACAAGAAAAGAGGGAAGGAGTCTTTTGGAGAGGAAGAAGAAAAATAAAAGAATTACAGATTTCAATCACCCGTTCTGATTTTCTTGACCCCTTAAATAGTTTTCAGAGAGGCACCCACACAACTCTCCGTAAACTCCTTCTCATGCCCTTCTCATTTTCTCACACCCTTCTCATTTTCTCACGCCCCTTCCCTCCTTCTCACGGCCTTCCAGATTAAATCCCATGGCCTTTCTTAAAGAAAAAGTCATGGTGTTCTAAAAAGAAAGGAGTCGCGATTTTTCAT
This sequence comes from Areca catechu, assembly GCA_021397845.1. Lineage (NCBI taxonomy): Eukaryota > Viridiplantae > Streptophyta > Magnoliopsida > Arecales > Arecaceae > Areca > Areca catechu. The sequence continues at coordinate 43,905,637 of CM038041.1, read as the reverse complement.
CTCCGAAGAGATGTTATTTCGTGCGACCGGGAAGAAACAATACTTTCTTTCTTTCTTAAAAACCCATCAACTGTTGGATTCCCATCCAAGGGGGCATATCTGAGGTGCTAACTCTAAGAAAGGAGGCCACCCATCTTAATTCATCGAAGAATTAAGAGGGGCGCGCCAAGAGTCCATGCGCCATGGACTCTTCCAAATGGCGCGCCAAAAGTCCATTAGCGCATGGACTCTTGGCATTTTGGCATGAAAATGCTAAGGGGCAGGTGGGGGGCCAGCCTAGGTGCATGGTTAGCCAATAGGGTTAGCCATAATCCCTATAAACTCAATTAGGGTCTAATTAGATCCAATTAGAACCCAAATTGAACCAATCCGGAACCCTAATTCGAATCTAATTCGAATAGAAGCTAGGATTTGCAACACCTGCTAGAGTGTCATCATGCAAAATGATTTAATTACAAAATTAAACCCTTGATCAATTCTCTTAAGTGTGTGACCCATTGGGTTCCACATCTAGCCAGCAGTGGGTTCGAATACAAGTTGACCTAATTTGATTAGAACTCTTTCTAATTGATTTAGGTCAAATCGGGCTTACCCGATTATGATTAATTAGGACTCTTCCTAGTAAGTGATCATTCAATTTAATAAACCCACAAGACAAGATTGATGTCTAGCAATGTGTCATGTCTACCCGGAAGATATGGAAATTCTGGTGAAATACCAAAACTACCATTCAGTAGAAAGTTACTGTACAATTAAATCCTTCGATCAGCCTGCACCCAGAATATAATTATGGATATGGATATATGTCAATTCCAATATTACATTCATTTCTAGCTCAATCTTATATTGATGATTCAATTATCTTGATATTAGAAATCATTTCTAATATCTTTACTTTGATCAAAGATTCCCTGAATCATCATCCGATTGATAACTACCTGGATGCAATCTCCTCTTACTAAGAGTGATCGATTCCATATTGACCTACTCATTACCTTAATATCCAATTCACCATTCCCAGTATCAATCCTGTGCATGACTCAGTGTCATGATTAGAATTGAACCAAAGTATGGGTTCATGTACATAAGGTACTTATGATAGTCTCAGGTCAAAGGATTACTTGTACGACTCCCACTATGAGAACCTTCTATTGACATGTAGCTAAGACTCCGTTAGATGTTCTCAAGTTGGATAATAACAGTGAACTCATTCTCTAATGAGCACCCACATCCTAGTATTAGTGTCATACACAAGTGACTGTGAGAGCAGTCACCCTCTCCAGTATACATGGGATGTTCTAGTCTTACCGGAAAAACCCTGATCCCCTACTCAGGGTTCCTTTGACTAGGAATATTTTAGATTAAGATTTTAAGACTTTAGGTCTCACTGGTATGATCTCATCATAATCCTAAAATCATAGCCGTAATATATGGGGTTCATCATATAATATAAATACAGCGTATGATAAAAAATAATGCCTTTATTAGAATATTGTCAATTACAATGGTTTGGGAGATACAACATAGATTGGCTTGTAGGGCATATCCCTTTCAACCAAACCAAGTATGCAAACTTAAAAATTCATATATGGATTAAAGCAAGCATCGAGAAGTTAGAACATCCATTTTGATGAAGCAATCAGAGAGTTTGATTTTAGTAAAAATATGGATGAACCTTGTGTGTATAAAAAGATAAATGGGAGTGCAATTGTCTTTTGGTTCTGTATGTTGATGACATACTTATCATTGGGAATGATATCCCAATGTTACAATCGGTCAAAACTTGGCTATCATCAAATTTTTTCATGAAGGATCTGGGAGAGGCATCCTATATATTATGTATTGTTGGCTCCACCCAGTGATTTTGATGAATAACAAAACATTGAGCACATATTGTATTCTAATGTGAATTTCAAGTTGTGAGTTTTCAGGAAGAAAGCACCTCAAAATTCGAAAAACTTATGGTGTATGGCATGCAATGGCACGGAGCAATTCTCACATATCCGGACATTCTCTTCATTGAAAAAGGGCTAATATTTGCTTAACTATTATGTGTTTATGCATTCATGAACTTTATTTTTGATTTCGAGGCTTTTACTCTTGATTCTGGATGTTTTCAGTCTCAAGTGTCGACACCTGGACAAACAAGTGTCGACACTTCAGCATTTGGCACGAAGAAAAATCCTTGGCATGCCAAGTGTCGACACCTAGACTTCAAGTGTCGACACCAAGTGTCGACACTTAGGTTTCAAGTGTCGACTCAAGGCCTGAGAATTTTGAAAATACAGAACTTATAGGTTCGAGGATTTTTGTGTCAAGTGTCGACACCTGTGCATCAAGTGTCGACACTTGAATGATCAAGTGTTGACTCCCAGAATTCAAGTGTCGACACCTGACAGCCAAGTGTCGACACCTGACAGCCAAGTGTCGACACTTGCAGCCTGACAGCTCTAACGGATCTATTTTTCTGGCTTGCAGAAACGGGATTTCAAGCTCCAAACGGCTATTTCCAATGCTCCAATGGTCACAAACCATTTTTAGAAGGTTTTGGTGTATTTAATCACCACCAACCTCATTTTAAAGAAAGAGAAGTGAAAAGAAGTCAAGAGGAAAAAGAGAGAAGTCCATTCAAGAGCATTCAAGTCCACTCTAAAGCCAAAAAGCCTTTATTCTCTCCAAACTTCAAATCAAAAGCCTCTTCTAGCTTGATTCCACTGAAAAAGCCTACTTGCTCAAATCTACTACATTCCAAAAAGGAGGCAACTTGAAGAAGAGTGAAGTCAAAGCAATCCTTGGGCTTCAAAGATTCCAATCCACTCTTGAAGAGAGTTTGTTGTAGCATTTAAATTTTATATCTGATTTGTTGTGCTTTAACCTTGCTTTCAAGGGTGTCTTGAAAGAAGGTTATTGTGGTTTGTTGGTGAGCCAAAGTGTTAAAACCAACTAGGGTTAACTTGTGAGCCCGAAGACAAAACAAGTAGTTAGGTTTGTTGGTGAGCCTAAGTGATAAAACCAACTTAGGTTTTTGACTTGTGAGCCTTGTAAAAATAAGTCAACTGTAATCTGGTGTGGATTATAGTGGAATTCCCAAGGGTGGCTTGGGGAGTGGATGTAGGTGCTAGGTTTGCACCGAACCACTATATATCTTGTGTTTGTGTGTGATTGCTCTTTTCTTTTTGCATTCTTTAATTAAGTGCTATTATCTTGCATCTAATTATTTGTCACTCACAAGTACCACTAGACCTTTTGTTTTATTGTGTTAAATTTATAAAAGACCCAATTCACCCCCCCTCTTGGGCTCCATTTCTGAGCAACAAGTGGTATCAGAGCGCCGGTACTCTCTTGTAGGTCCAAGGATCTTGAGTAAAAGATCATGGCAGCCCCAATAGGCATGGGTATTGTTGAAGGTCAAGCCTCAAACCGATCCCCACTATTTAATGGCACAAATTACACATACTGAAAAACACGCATGCGCATATTTATACAAGCTCTTGATTATAATTTGTGGAGAACAATAGTAAAAGGTCCTCATCAGCCTACAATGATGATTAATGGCATTCTCACCCCTAAAATGGAAGATGATTGGGATGAGAGTGACATTAAGCAAATTGAGCTTAATGCAAAGGCAATGAACCTTTTATTCTGTTCTCTTGATCCTAGTGAGTTTAACAGAATATTCAACTGTCTCTCCGCAAAGAAGATTTGGGATACACTTGAGGTTACCCATGAGGGTACACACCAAGTAAAGACCACCAAAGTCAACATGCTAATTCACACTTATGAAATATTTAAAATGGAACCTACTGAATCTATCAGTGAAATGTATACTAGGTTCACAAACATTGTGAATGGCATGAGAAGTTTAGGAAAAATAATTTCTAATGGTGAACTTGTAAATAAACTTCTCAGGTCTCTACCAGCTTCATGGGATGCAAAGGTCACTGCAATCGAAGAAGCAAAAGATGTCAACACTCTCCCACTGGAACAACTGTTGGGCTCCTTAATGACATATGAACTATCTATCAAGCAGAAGAACGGAGAGGTGGACAAAAAGAAAAAGATAATAGCATTCAAATCTACTACCAGAGAAGACTCAAGCGAAGACTCTGAAGAGGATGACGAAGAAGATGAAACTGCTATGTTGGCAAGGAAGTTCAGAAGGTTTATGAGGAAAAAGAAATTCAACTACAAAAAGAAACCTCTGAAGGGTGAGCCCAGTAAAGAAAAGGATAAGGAGAAGAAGGAGGAGCAGCCCACATGTTTTGAGTGCAAAAAGCCAGGGCATTTCAAGGTAGATTGCCCCTTACTAAAGAAAAGCAGGAGAAAGTTAAGGAAAAAGGCCATGATGGCAACCTGGAGCGAAAGTGAAGACTCCAGCTCTGAGGAAGAACAACAGGAAGTGGAAATTTCTGTCTAATGGCCGATCAAGAAGAGGTATGTTCTGAAACCGAAAATGAATTATCTTTTGATGAGCTTCATGAAATTTTTGATGAACTAGTAATAGAATTTCAAAAATTAAAATCAAAATATAAAAACTTAAAGAAGCAAAATCTGGAACTAGCTAAAATAAATAACAACCTTTTAAATGAGAATGAATACCTTCTAATACAAAATAAAAATCTAAATGATAAGATTATGGGTCTTGAAAATGAAAAGAATATACTTGAAAAGAAAAGTAACTTAGTTTCAAATGAAAAATTGTCAAGACAACACAAAGAAATTTTAATGGAAAACAAGAAATATAAAGAGGAAATCGATAAACTAAAGCCTTTTGTCGAAAAATTTACTTACAGTTCTGAAAAATTGAATTTACTGTTAAATAACCAAAGAGCAGTATTTGACAAAGCTGGTTTAGGATTCAGAACTCATAAGAAACAAAAACTCCTTAAAAATTTCTTTGTACCTGCATCTTCCTCAATTACATGCTATACTTGTGGTGTTATAGGACATAAATCTTACATGTGCAACAAAAGAAAATTAAGAAAAACTAAGAAAGTTTGGGTTCCAAAAGGAACCAATGCCACTAACCAAAAAGGACCCAAGATGGCTTGGGTACCTAAAGTCTCCACTTGATCTTTATTGCAGGTATGCCTTGCAACCAACAAGAAGAGAATGTGGTATCTTGATAGTGGTTGCTCAAGGCATATGACAGGAGACGTGGAGCAGTTTTCATCACTCTCATATCAAAATGGTGGCAATGTAACTTTTGGTGATAATGGAAAAGGAAAAATCATCGATATTGGTAAAATCCATATCACCCCTACCTCTTATATTGATAATGTTTTATATGTTGATGGTTTAAAACATAACTTGCTTAGTATTAGTCAATTTTGTGACAAAAATTTTAAAGTTATTTTTGAATCTTCTTTGTGCATTGTTTCTAGTCTAGATGACAATGGCATTAAATTCATCGGTCATAGGCATGGCAATATTTATATGGTTGATCTTGATGATCTCCCTATTCAGAAAGGTCAATGTCTAGTGGCAATGGAAGCCAAGATCGATGAAGCTAGTTGGCTTTGGCATCGTAGACTAGGACATGCTAGCATGCATTTAATTTCAAAACTTAGCAAAAAGAATTTAGTAAAAGATTTGCCTAAACTGAATTTTGAAAAAGATAAGATTTGCGGTGCATGTCAACTTGGAAAACAAACAAAATCTTCTTTCAAACCTAAAGGAGTAATCTCTACATCTAGACCTTTAGAATTGCTTCATATGGACCTCTTTGGGCCTACTAAAACATCTAGTTTGGGAGGTAAGAAGTTTGGTCTAGTCATTGTAATGATTTCTCACGTTTTACATGGGTCATGTTTTTAGCACACAAAGATGAAACGTTTTCTGAATTCATAAGATTTCACAAAAGAGTTTTAAATGAAAAAGGGGTTTCAGTAATTTCCTTAAGAAGCGATCATGGAACTGAATTTGAAAATACCGATTTCAATAAATTCTGTATTGAAAATGGAATTAATCACAATTTTTCTGCACCTAGGACACCTCAACAAAATGGGGTAGTAGAAAGAAAAAATAGAACTCTTGAAGAAATGGCACGCACCATGCTTTGTGAAAATGATTTACCTAGATACTTTTGGGTGGAAGCCATAAATACTGCATGCTATATCTTAAATCGTGTTTTAATTCGACCGATTTTAAAGAAAACTCCTTATGAGCTTTGGAAGGGTAGAAAACCTTCAATCCGTTATTTTCATGTTTTTGGTTGCCGTTGTTTCATCTTAAACAATGGTAAAGACAATCTAAGTAAATTTGATGCCAAATCAGATGAGGGAGTCTTTCTAGGCTACTCCACATCTAGTAAGGCATACAGGGTCTTCAACAGAAGGACACTTGTTGTTGAAGAATCCATTCATGTAGTATTTGACGAAACTAACCAAAAATCTTCAAGAAAAGAAGATGTACTTTTTGATGAATCGGGTAACAAGAAGACTGAAGAAGGAAACAACAATGAAGAACTTACCAAGGAACAGAATGATGATCAGAACACCGACAAAGATCAAGCACAAGGTGATGTAGATACCTCAACTGTTGATCCTTTATCAAAAGAATGGAGGTATGCTCATGGACACCCAAAAGAACTAATTATAGGTGATCCATCTAAAGGTGTAAGTACTCGATCATCACTTAGAAATATTTGTGACTACTTAGCTTTTGTGTCTCAAATTGAACCTAAAACTATTGAGGAAGCTGAATGTGATAGTAATTGGATAAATGCTATGCAAGATGAACTTAATCAATTTAAAAGGAATAATGTTTGGACACTAGTAGATAGGCCCTCAAACACATCAATTATTGGCACAAAATGGGTTTTTCGAAACAAACTTGATGAAAATGGAATAGTAATTAGAAATAAAGCTAGACTAGTTGCCAAAGGATACAATCAAGAGGAAGGGATAGATTTTGATGAAACCTTTGCTCCTGTGGCTAGACTTGAGGCAATTAGGCTACTATTGGCTTTTTCCTATTTCATGAACTTTAAACTGTATCAGATGGATGTTAAAAGTGCTTTCTTGAATGGATTAATTGAAGAAGAAGTTTATGTTGAACAGCCCCCTGGTTTTGAAAATTCTGAATTTCCTAATCATGTTTATAAGCTTCATAAAGCTTTATATGGATTAAAACAAGCTCCAAGAGCTTGGTATGATCGTTTAAGCTCTTTTCTGCTAAAAAATGATTTTACTAGAGGAAATGTAGATAAAACATTATTTTTAAAGAAAAAGAATGATGATCTCTTAGTAGTACAAATCTATGTTGATGATATAATATTTGGTGCTACTAATGAATCTCTTTGTCAAGATTTTGCAAGTCTAATGCAGGGTGAGTTCGAGATGAGCTTGATGGGAGAACTAAATTTCTTCCTCGGACTCCAGATAAGGCAAACCAAAGAGGGGATCTTCATCAACCAAACAAAATACACAAGAGAAATACTCAAGAAGTTTGGGATGGAGAACACTAAGCCATTAGGTACCCCTATGAGCTCTACATGTAGACTTGACAAGGATGAATCAGGTAAATCAATTGATCAAAAATTATATCGTGGCATGATTGGTTCGTTATTATATCTTACTGCCAGTAGGCCAGATATCATGTTTAGTGTCTGTATGTGTGCTAGATATCAGTCCAATCCTAAAGAGTCTCATCTTTTGGCTGTTAAACGCATATTTAGATATCTATCTGGCTCAATTAAAATTGGTTTATGGTACTCTAGAGATTCTTCATGTGATTTAATTGCTTATTCTGATGCTGATTTTGCTGGATGTAAACTTGATCGTAAAAGTACTAGTGGAACCTGTCAGTTTCTTGGAGTAAATTTGATTTCCTAGAGTAGCAAGAAACAGAACTCTGTTGCTCTATCTACGGCTGAAGCCGAATATATAGCAGCTGGGAGCTGTTGTGCTCAAATCCTCTGGATCAAACAACAACTCGAAGACTTTGGCATAAAACTAATTAAGACACCCATAAGATGTGATAATACTAGTGCAATCAACTTATCTAAAAATCCAGTGCAACATTCAAGAAGTAAACACATTGAAATAAGACATCATTTCATAAGAGATCATGTACAAAACTCAAACATAATTCTTGATTTTGTCTGTACCAATGATCAATTAGCTGATGTGTTTACAAAACCTTTGAGTGAGGATAGGTTCTGTCTGATTAGAAGAGAGTTAGGTGTAATTGATCCATTCTCCTAGGACTCTCTTAGTATCCTTTTTACCTTGTCCTAAAAAGCTCAAAACTTATTGTTTTAAACCCCAAGAAATTTGTCAAATTTTTTTTAATTTTTCCGAATTTTCTCGAATTTTCTGGCCAAGTGTCGACACTTGGAAAGTGTCAAGTGTCGACACCTGACCAAGTGTCGACACTTGACAAATCCGAAGTGTCGATACTTGCGAATCTGAACTGTTTTAAAACGGGCCGAATGAAGGGTTTTTTGAAAATTTTCCTTCCCCAAATTTCTTGGAACAGTGGTCCCCCTGTCCAAACCCGTCTTTTCACCCTTCAATCCATCTCAAATCAGGTATTTTCCCTCTCTAATTTAGTTTTTATTTCTCTATGTTTTTAACGTTATTGTTTTTAAACCAAACAATCGTGTTTTAGGTTTTTCGAACTTTTTTCTTCAATCTAACCGGATTTTTGTGTGTTTTAGTAAATTTCTAAAACTCCATTTGAGGGAATCTTGTTTTAGATTTATTTTCCTCGAATTTCCCTCATCTTTTTGTTGTTTTTCAACCCTTTTTCACAAAAATCACTATTTCATCAATTTTGGACAAAATAAAATGGGTTTTCATCTAATTTAAATGTAGTAAATCCTTTTATTGATGATTAGGAAGGATTTCTAGTATTGAATTTTGAATATTTTTGCCTATTTGCAAAAACCCTAAATGTTTAAAACCTAAATCCCATGGTTTTTGATTTTCTTTACAAAAATAATTTTTGGGATTCAAATGTGCTCCACCCAAAACGAATTTTACCTACAATTTTTACTCAAAAATTTCTCATCTTGATCAAAACTTATTAAATTATGGTTTTTACGACCAATTTAAACTCTAAATCTCAACCTATCACCAGTCGTTTGTTCTGAACCTTTTTCATTCTTCCTGGTCAGTTGGCTGATATGGGTCCTAGGAAGAGATTTGCTGTTAGAGCAAGACCTAGTCAGGGTAGTGAGAGGAGGTCGAAGGCCAGATTCGATCCCGCTCCGCAGAGCAGTTCAGCCACTCCGAGCTCCCCCCCTGCAGAGAGGATGGCAGGAAAGTTAGTAGCTTCTGGGAGGAGAGTAGATCTACACTGTTTTGACATGCACCATTTTGGCATTAGAGAGATACTCTCAGATGCAGGGTTAGTACCCTTCTGCACCATGCAGGAGAGATACTATCCTCACCTGGTGAGGGAGTTTTACGGTGCCCTGGACTGTCGACGACTCCTATGGACGACATCCGTCAGAGGTGTACAGATTTCATTGACTGATGAGTTGCTGAGCGAGTATGGGAGATACCCCGGAGAGGAGTCAGTGCGTTCTCAGTTGATGATAGAGAGGCAGCCTTCAGATGCATCCTTGAGCGAGAGGATGTTCGTGGTATCTCAGTAGTTACCGCGAACCAGTTATCTTTAGAGATGCGACTGCTGCACCACATTACCGCACGGATCCTTCTACCGAAGACTGGCAGATTTGATTTCATCACAGAGAGAGAGAGCTGATGTTGATGACCAGTCTGATCGAGAGGGGACCAGTTGACATACCGGCCTTGATGCTGTCACAGATGCACGATGCTGCCACTCAGCACCGACACTATTTGCCATACGGGATGGCACTGACCCATCTTTTCAGAGCTTGTGGAGTATCATTGGAGGGGGAGATCTCCAAGGAGATTACTGCACACAGATGTATATGATGAGAGGTCACTGCACCGCATGGGTTTCAGGATAGTTGGAGGTCGATGGGTTCGGAGAGAGTCTGGCCAGGAGCCAGATGAGGAGATGAGATTCGAGAGGCTGAGGCTGGACCATCTGAGCCAGCAGTCCTTCCTCCAGTGGATGTACCATCGACACAGGCAGAGCACCTATCACCTGATACTTCAGTTCCTCCACCACCATCTACCGGATTATCCTTTCAGGAGCATGCCAGAGCCCAGTTCACACAGATCAGAGGAGAGGTGACTTAGCTATGTAGCGAGGTCGAGCTTCTACGAGCACAAACTACCTCAGAGCACGCTGAGATCTGCAGATCTATGGAGGAGGGTTTTACACGACTTGAGGATCTTCTGAGATCACTTATACCTCCTGCTGCACCTGCTCCTGCTCCATATGATGATGATGATGATGATGATGATAATGACGGCAGCGATCACCAGAGTGACCATGCTGATATTGCTGATGGAGGTGATCAGGATGTTGACCGAGCCACTGAGGTGGTAGGCACTGACAGCGACAGTGTAGGCGAAGCTGATGCTTACGAGGTGGTCAGTCGAGATCCTCTTACTACACCTGCTCCTTCTACTGCTCTAGTTGACTTTGTTCCAGATCCTATTGAGCCAGCTGATCGTCTTTCGCCTCCTTCTACCAGATCTTCTAGGGTTGTACCCGCTTTTGGTCCTGCCGGCCGTACCAGGAGTCTTAGAGCTTTAGCACCTCCTAGGGCTTTAGCCACCAGATCTAGGATTAGTGCTCCTTTTAGTCTTGATGTTCCATCTGATGAGGACTAGCCTCACAGATGACTGTTTCAGATCTCTTTTTATGTTTGATATATGTACGTTTCAGTTTTGTTTGTACTAAAAACTTGTCTCATATATATATATGTTTGTTATACTTCAGTTTGTCATATTGTAGCTCTGATATAATGGAATATTTTAACTTTGACACAAGCACAATTTCAGCTATAATATTGTCTATACTCTCTTTTTGTATACATGCTAATTGAAAGGGGGAGGTTATTTTTTATGATTGACAAAAAGGGGGAGAGAAAAAGTAATATTAAAAAGTAATTGTTATGACGAAAAAAAGTGATAATGGATGTTTAATTGTTTTTGAGAATTTGAGAACATGTATCTTGTTTAAAAGAAAAAGATGCATTATATTGATTTGAAGTTTACCTTAATAAGAAGTATCTAATTAAAGGGGGAGATTGTTTCCTATTAATTAGAAAACTCATGGCTTGAACTAAGTTGTCTCTTTTTCTCAAGATTTTGTCATCATCAAAAAGGGGGAGATTGTTGGCTCCACCCAGTGATTTTGATGAATAACAAAACATTGAGCACATATTGTATTCTAATGTGAATTTCAAGTTGTGAGTTTTCAGGAAGAAAGCACCTCAAAATTCGAAAAACTTATGGTGTATGGCATGCAATGGCACGGAGCAATTCTCACATATCCGGATATTCTCTTCATTGAAAAAGGGCTAATATTTGCTTAACTATTATGTGTTTATGCATTCATGAACTTTATTTTTGATTTCGAGGCTTTTACTCTTGATTCTGGATGTTTTCAGTCTCAAATGTCGACACCTGGATAAACAAGTTTCGACACTTCAGCATTTGGCACGAAGAAAAATCCTTGGCATGCCAAGTGTCGACACCTAGACTTCAAGTGTCGACACTTAGGTTTCAAGTGTCGACTCAAGGCCTGAGAATTTTGAAAATACAGAACTTGTAGGTTCGAGGATTTTTGTGTCAAGTGTCGACACCTGTGCATCAAGTGTCGACACTTGAATGATCAAGTGTCGACTCCCAGAATTCAAGTGTCGACACCTGATAGCCAAGTGTCGACACCTGACAGCCAAGTATCGACACTTGCAGCCTGACAGCTCTAACGGATCTATTTTTTTGGCTTGTAGAAACAGGATTTCAAGCTCCAAACGGCTATTTCCAATGCTCCAACGGTCACAAACCATTTTTAGAAGGTTTTTGGTGTATTTAATCACCACCAACCTCATTTTAAAGAAAGAGAAGTGAAAAGAAGTCAAGAGGAAAAAGAGAGAAGTCCATTCAAGAGCATTCAAGTCCACTCTAAGGCCAAAAAGCCTTTATTCTCTCCAAACATCAAATCAAAAGCCTCTTCTAGCTTGATTCCACTGAAAAAGCCTACTTGCTCAAATCTACTACATTCCAAAAGGAGGCAACTTGAAGAAGAGTGAAGTCAAAGCAATCCTTGGGCTTCAAAGATTCCAATCCACTCTTGAAGAGAGTTTGTTGTAGCATTTAAATTTTATATCTGATTTGTTGTGCTTTAACCTTGCTTTCAAGGGTGTCTTGAAAGAAGGTTATTGTGGTTTGTTGGTGAGCCAAAGTGTTAAAACCAACTAGGGTTAACTTGTGAGCCCGAAGACAAAACAAGTAGTTAGGTTTGTTGGTGAGCCTAAGTGATAAAACCAACTTAGGTTTTTGACTTGTGAGCCTTGTAAAAACAAGTCAACTGTAATCTTGTGTGGATTATAGTGGAATTCCCAAGGGTGGCTTGGGGAGTGGATGTAGGTGCTAGGTTTGCACCGAACCACTATATATCTTGTGTTTGTGTGTGATTGCTCTTTTCTTTTTGCATTCTTTAATTAAGTGCTATTATCTTGCATCTAATTATTTGTCACTCACAAGCACCACTAGACCTTTTATTTTATTGTGTTAAATTTATAAAAGACCCAATTCACCCCCCCTCTTGGGCTCCATTTCTGGGCAACAGGTATGAAGATCTATAGAGATAGATCTAAAAGGATGCTAGGCTTATCCAAATCCAGGTATATTGACTTAGTATTAAAGAGATTCAACATGGATAGAAGTAAGAGGGGTTACTTACCTATGAGTCAGGCATACATCTATGCAAGAAAATGTCTCCTAAGACATTGGAAGAAAGAGAGAGGATGGCTATGATTCCTTATGCTTTGATTATAGGGTCGATTATGTTTGCCATGTTATGTACCAAGCCTGATGTTGCTTATGCCTTGGGCATAGTAAGCAGGTTCCAGGCAGATCCAGGAGAGAATCATTGGAAAGCTGGGAAAAATATTCTAAAATACTTGAGAAGGACTAAGGATATTTTTCTCCTATATGGTGGATTAGAATTAAAATTAGAAGTATATAAAGATTCTAGTTTTCAATTAGATCCGTATGATAGCAAATCCATATCAGGGTATGTCTTCATCCTATATGATGGTGCAGTGAGTTGGAAGAGTACAAAGTAGCTGACTGTAGCTGACTCAGTCACTGAGGTAGAATACATAGCTGCAAGTGAAGAAGCCGCAAGGGAAGCTGTCTGAATGAAGAAATTCATCATGAAATTGAGCGTGATTCCTGTAATACAACAACCAGTGCCACTATATTATGATAACACTGGAACTGTTGCGCAAGCTAAGGAACCAAGGTCTCATCATAAGTCCAAGCATATCCTAAGATGTTTCCACCTCATTCGGGAAATCATAAAAAGACAGGATTGTTGACCCCTGGAATGATTTTGATGATAACAAAACATTGAAGCATGCATTTGATTACTAACCATTTCCAAGTGTTTTAAAGTTTCTATAGGATGATTTTATTGTACAACCACTCTTCCTACAATTTTGATGAATGTCAAGTTTATTTTTGAAAAAGTATTATGTAATGAAGAGCCCAAAGAAAAATTACTTATGTATTCATGAAAATGGGCCAATTCAATATATTTCTCAAGTTTAAATTATTTAGATTAGGCTTTGAAAGAGTTTGAAAGAGTTTGAAGTTGGTTGGAAGCTTTTGGAAGCAATTTGGAGAAGTTGGAAAGGTTATTGATAAAAATCACTCGAGCCAACTCAAAGTAGAAGAGCCGACTTAATTTTCTGGCATGGCACTAAGTTTTCTAGCATGCAGACATCCAAGCCGACTCGAAGGAAATTGAGCTGACTTGTCCAAAGTTTCAATTCTTTAGTCTAACAAAGCAAGTCGACCCGACAGAATCCGAGCCGACTCAAATATGCAGTCAGACAATCAAGTCGACCCGATAGTCAACCGAGCCGACTCTTCCAGAGTTTGCAAAATCTCAGTTCTGAAGAACCAGCCAGGCGAGCTGACTCGATGGAGAAGAGCCGACTCGACCAGAGTGAAGTTACACCTGTCTGAGAATCCGATTCGACTCGAAGCATCTGAGCCGACTCGAATCCCAGTTCCAGGTGCGTAATGGCTAGTTCCAGAACTATCTTTTTGAATCCAAAATGTACTCCAACAGCCATATTTTGAATCCCAACATTCTACAATGGTCATATTCACTTGAAATCAGTTAAAGAAACTATTTATAAGGGATTTAAACAACTTTTGAAAAGCAGAATGACCCTTTAATGAATATTTGAGAACATTCAAGAGAGCCTTCAAAAAAGCACTCAAGACTTCACCAACTCTCATCAGATTCTTGAGTCATTATTGAGGAAGATCAGAAGGCTTAAAAGCATTCAAGGAAAGAATCAAGAAGGCTTCTCAAGAGCTACAACTACAACCACCCGACAACGTTCAATTTTTCATTATAGTTGCACTATTTTTAACTCTTTATCTGAGTTGTTCCAAGTACAGTAAGGGCTGTAACTTAAAATTTATATAGATTTTTGGTGAGCCTTTGAAAACCAAGAGTGGGTTATTAATGAGCCCATGAAAACTAACAGTGTATTGGGTTTTTGGTGATCCCGATGTAAAACCAAGTTAGGTTTTAGATTGTGAGCGTGTGAAAATAATCCGGCTATATTTCAGGATGAATATAGTAGAAATCCTAAGTGGTATCTTGGTTAGTGGATGTTGGAGCGGGGTTGCTCCGAATCACTATAAATTGCTTGTGTTTGTGCTTGTGTTGCTTGTATTCTTTATTTGCTTCTGCACTTGATATTTAATTCATATCACTTACCACACTAAGTTATTTTAAAAGGAGTACATACTTGTGAAAATTTTAAATACCCAATTCACCCCCCTCTTGAATAAGCCACCTGGGCAACAAAGATGTTGTCATCGAATGAGTTGATACAAAGAACAATATAGCAAACCCGTTCACTAAAGCACTACCTTAGTAGCAGTTTGATCGTCACTTAGACTATATGGGTATAAAACACAAGGACGATTGGCTTTAAGTGCAAGTGAGAGATTGAAAGAAAGATATCCTAAAAGCCAATCTGTGTAAGGATATTTTTGTTATCTTTCAACTCTTGTATGACATTATTGTATTAATAAAAAAGATATTTTGTTTCATCACACTGCTATGTCTTATTTAAAGATTATGATGAATTTCATAAGTTAGGGCAAAAGGAATTAGGGTTATGGTGGAGATCATAACAGTGAGACCTAAGTTCATATAAACTCTAATCTAAAATATTCATAGTCATTGGATCATCGATTCGACGATCAATGCTTCCAAGTAATCTCTTCGATTGATGACTTAGGGAGTCTTTGATCAAAGCAGGATGAAATTAGAAGTATTTTCTAATCAATCATCAGTAGAGTCTTCATTATCAAATTGAGATTCGAAATGACTAGGTGCCAAGGTTTGACAATTATCCATACCCATCACTTATTTGGGATAAAGGGAGATCGAAAGATTGAATTGCATGGTAACTTTCCACTGAAGGGTATTTTGATACTTTTCATGAAATTCCTCATCTTCTGGGTTGGCATGACACACTACTGATGTCAATCATGTCTTGTAGATTTTCATGAATCAATTTGATTGGATGCATGAGTCAATTCGGAAGCTAGTTCGAATTGGCAACTTAGGTCAGCTCAATTTGACCTAATTAGGTCAAATCAGGTTCGATCAGATTGAATTGGCTTGGACCTAGACCTACTGCTAACTAGATGTGAAACTCAAAGGGTCACACATATCAGGGAATTGGCTTAGGAAGACAATTGATATTTTATTATTGTCATGGGATCCTAATTGGTTAGCTAGATTATACACTAGAATGTGTAGGCTAACCTAACTCCTAACCCAATTGAATTGGGTCTATAAGGTTGCTTAATGGGCTAACCAATTTGAGAGAATTCTAGATTGGGTTGAGTCCAAATTGGGGTAGCAATTATTTAGTTTTATCTAGATTTAATCAGCCTTTATCTAATTTATTTGAAGAGTCCTAAGTTGAAGGGACTCTTGGTGCCAAATTGGTTTTTGTGCAAGAATAAATGGGGCACAGATGGACCTAGAGTCCTTCTGCTTAAGGGAATTGTTTCCATGTAAAACAAGGCATCCCTAGCCTTATCCCATGTCTAAATGTCCTGGCTTATTACTGGTTGAAATGAGGATGGGCGGTGAAAAGAAATGGTGCGTGAAAGTGAAGGGTTGCATCCCTTCATTTGGTTACCGCAATATTTCAAAACCAAGAGTCCTTCACGAAGGTACTTGATTGTTGGATAAGCTACTTGGTTCCCATGCCATCTAAGAGCCTATCAATTGGTTACATGCCACATGGCATGAAGATAAAAAGTCGAGATTATCCATAGGACACGAATAAGGCTTTTGGCGCAAGAAGTGTCATGACTTTTCAAGATAAGACTTCTTCTTCATGAAGGGTCTTATATGATATGTTGTTTAACAGATCAAAGGCTGATGAAGAGCCATATTTGGCACCCCCCTATCTCCTATTTAAAGCCTTTTGTGTTTATGCCAAAGGTATCACAAAATCTTTCTTTCTTGCACTCTTACACTCTACGACTTTATCCTCCTTGTCTCTTCCTTCCCTTATTAGGACATAGGTCTTGCCTTTAGACAAGTCCACCATTTTAAGACAAGGGCTTAAGAAGAGAATTAGGAAGTGATGAAAAGAGTAAAGAGAGATTTTGGAGAGGGCTCAGAGTGTTCTAATGGAGAGCAAGGGTCTGAACAAGGAAGGAGAGGCTGCCAAAGGAAGAAGGGCCACTAAAAGAGTCCTAGTGGATTAAGCAACCTACTAAAGAGTGGTTCCTAGGTTCATTTCCTGTGTGTATCTCCTCTGAAAGGCATGCACTTGTGTGCCTAGTGGAAAGAAGAATGAATTAGCATTCCAAGTATTTTTCAAACCTTGTTTGAGTGACTTGTTAATTATAATGAATAAGTGATCATTGGGCTTAGGGTTTCTAGTTGTTTGGAATTTCAAAATGAAATAATTTTGAAATCCATTCTTCTGTTGTGCCACCGAAACCTAACAAGTGGTATCAGAGCCCCCTTATTTTATTCAATTAATGGTCAATTGAATTATTGAATGCTTATGTGATAGTAAATATGATCATATATGGTAATCATATTTTGATGCATGCCACTAATTTGGGGTCAATGAAATATTGAATGATAATATGATCATGTATAAAAATCATAGTATGGTGCATACTATTGAAAGGTTATATGATAGTAAATATTATCATGTATGGTGCATGCAATTAGTAATGATTTCTTACTATGCTATGAAGTGGTGCATGATTATTTAAATTACATATAAAATATGCTATATCCTAGTAACTGCTTTGGATTGGGTTAGTCACCATGGCCGTCCAGTCATAGGAGTTACTTAGGGTTCATGGCCCTCTCATCCCATTCAATGGGGTCTTCTATGGCATGTTGGGGTGCCGTTGTGGCCATATCCCATGAACAAGTGAGGTGAATGGATTAATATTACAATCATGCTTATGGTATGCATATTAGGGTTAATATGCTTGATTGTTGGAATGAATATCATGTCATATATGTGTATGGTTTTGTGAATACATTATGATGTGTTAAGTCTATATTAGGATGTGTTTTGAGACCACTAAAAGCCCTCATAATTAAAATATTTAGTCATAGTGTAAGTTAGTCGAGAGGCAAAATTCATTTAGGATTATATGATTAGCCAATTGGTGTCTAGGTAAGTGGTTCTGAGAAGGTAAAGGGCATATGATTTTTAATTGATTCTGTTGTCTGACCTGGCCAATTAATTTGGTGTTTAAGAAAAGTAATGGGGGGATCCCCTCATCTCTTCCACTTACCTGGCCAATTTGGCTATATCTCAGCCTTAAATTGAATATGCCAATTGAATTAACACACTACAGTTTGCCTTCCTTCATGCTAGGTATAGTTCATATTAACAACTATAGTAGGTTTGTTGGGTAACACAAGGCGTACCCTAGTGTTAAATATGAATTATCTTAGTGCAGTTTATACTTTATAGTATGTTTGGTAGTATTGCTTTGTTGTATAACACAAGGACAATATTATTTGAACATGTCTATATGGAAATGAAGGGTCTAACTAAACTAAGACATTATAGTTTGTTGTGTAATACAAGACTATAAGTGTCTTAGAGGCAGTTCATTTGTTGAGAATTGCATGGGTTGCAATTGGAATGAAATTCCTACCTTTGAACTCATGAGTGTTTGTTGTGTAACATAAGGAACTTATGAGGAATTGGGATCTCAACCCCACTAAAGAAACTTGGTAAGGTTTCTTGCTTACCATAGGTGAGGGTTATGGTATTCAAATAAAATAATAAGAGATATAATTAAATATAAAGTCCTTATCTAGTTATGAATGTCATCTTGTGTGGTCTGCTTATACTATTCTTAATTAAATATAGGTTTTATTATGGCTTCAAGTTTATCATTGTGGGGCATTTTAGAAGCCAATAGGTTGATCGATCCTAATTATGTGGACTGGTTGAGAAACCCGAGGATAGTAGTAACTCAGGAGAAGCTTTCTTATATTCTTGATTCTCCGAATCCAGAGTTGATCGGAGAGGATGCTTCTGCAGAGGAAAGGGCCACACATAAAATATGGCTAAAGGATAGCATGACTATTAGGTACATCAAGTTGGCCTCAATGAGCAATGAGCTTCAGAGGCAACATGAAGAGATTGGAACCTTGGTCCATATTACTCAATCTTAAGGAGCTTTATGGAGAGCAAAGTAGGGTTGCTCGATATAAGATATCGAAGTAGTTGTTTCGTGCATGCATGAGTGAGGGTTCAACAATTCAAGCCCATGTTTTGAAAATGATTGACTTAATCATCTGATTAGATCACTTAGGATTTGTAATGGATGGTGAACTCAACCAGGACTTGATCCTGCAATCACTCCCGGATTTCTTCTCTCAATTTGTTTGAAATTATTATATGAACAAATTGAATATTTCTTTGCCTGAGCTACTTAACATGCTTAAGACAGCAGAGAGCCATTCTGAGGGAGATAAGGCTCATCTTCTTCTTGTTGATGGGAAGAAGAAATAATAAACTAAGAAGGGTTTGAAAAGAAAATTCAACCCTAAAAGGAGCATCCAGAAAAGAAGAAAGCAAAGAAGGCTGTTATTGATGGAGCCTGTTTCCACTATGGTAAGCAAGGGCATTGGAAGAAAAATTGCAAGACATATCTTGCAAGTATCAAGCAAGATGCTGGAGAAGCAACTAAAGGTTTGTACATGATACAAACAAATTTATCATTGAGTGCTTATATTTCTAATTCATGGATATTAGATACTGCTTGTGGGTCTCATATCTGTAAGTCATTACAGGGACTCCACAGAATTAGAAGCTTGAAGAAAGGTGACTTCGAGCTATATGGCATAAGTGGTGAATGTTGGGAATCCGGTGCACCATTGTAAAAATAATTTCAAAAAATGATGAAATTTGCACCATAAACCCTTACCCAGGATCTCCTTATTCAGGATTAAAATATATATTAAACATGCAAACTTACATTGTTAGAATTAGGGCACCAACCTGTTAACGCTAAATCCAATTTTGATGTAGAATCAAAACTTGATGTTGAATGCCCCTTTTGAATTCACCAGGCGTCCAAATGTCCACCCTCCAATGGTGATCCACAAGAAGATTGATCAAGATGCTAGCTTCTTCAAAATTCCTTCACTTGAATTCTTATCCTAGAACTCAAGAGGACTATGGCTTTAAAACTCCATGGTAGGGACTCCTTACTTCCTTTCTTTCTTCTTCCTCTCCCTTTCTTAAGACCTTGTCCTGAGAATAAAACTCTTGTCTTGAAGGAGGAGGAGGATTTAAGACACTAATGTCTTAATGTAAAAGGAAATAGAAACAGAGTAGTAATTCTTTTCTTTTACCGATTGAGAGATTCTTCCTATCTCTTGTTTTAGACTTGAGTTTCAACAGAGAAGAGAACTCTGTAAAAAGGAAGCTCTCTGTGTCCTAAACAAGCTAAGGAGGAATCAGTCTCTTGGAAAGAAAAGAAAAATAAAACCTCTGTCATACATTAGTCAATCACCCGAAGTCTCTGTTCCTTAAATAGATTACAAAAAGATGCCTTTTCAAAAGAACACAACTCTCCGTAAAATATTTCTCACGGTCTTCCATATTTCTCACGCCCCCTTCCCTCCTTCTCACGCCCTTCCAGATTAAAACTCACAGCTTTTCCTAAAGGAAAAGTCATGAAATTACAGAAGAAGGGAATCGCGATGTTTCGGTCTCCGAAGAGATGTTATTTCACGCAACCGGGAAGAGTCAGCGCCTTTTGTCTTTCTTAAAAATCCATCAGCCATTGGATTCCCATCCAAGGGGGGACAAGTGAAGTGCTAACTCTAAGAAAGGAGGCCGCCCCATCTTAATTCAACGAAAAATTAAGTGGGGCGCGCCAAGAGTCCATGCGCCATGGACTCTTCCAAATGGCGCGCCAAGAGTCCATAAGCGCATGGACTCTTGGCATTTTGGCATGAAAAAGCAAAGGGGCTGGTGCGAAGGCTAGCCTAGTTACATGGATAGCCAATAGGGTTAGCCATAATCCCTATAAACTCAATTAGGGTCTAATTAGATCCAATTAGAACCTAAATTGAACCAATCCGGAACCCTAATTCGAATCCAATTCGAATAGAAGCTAGGATTTGCAACACCTGCTAGAGTGTTATCCTGCAAAGATGATTTAATCACAAATTAAACTCTTGATCAATCATCTTAAGTGTGTGACCCATTGGGTTCCACATCTAACCAGCAGTGGGTTCGAATACAAGTTGACCTAATTTGATTAGAACTCTTTCTAATCGATTTAATCAAACCGGGCTTTCCCGACTTGATCAATTAGGACTCTTCCTAATAAGTGATATTTAAATTTGATCAACCCACAAGACAAGATTGACGTCTAGCAACGTCTCATGTCTACCCGGAAGATATGAAAATTCTGGTGAAATACCAAAACTACCCTTCACTAGAGAGTTACCGTACAATTACATCTTTCGATCAGCCTGCACCCAAAATATAACTATGGATATGGATATATGTCAAATCCAATATTATATTTATTTCTAGCTCAATCTTATATTGATGATTCAATTATCTTGATATTAGAAATCATTTCTAATATCTTTACTTTGATCAAAGATTCCCTGAATCATCATCCGATTAATAACTAGCTGGATGCAATCTCCTCTTACTAAGAGTGATCGATTCCTTGTTGACCTACTCATTACCTTCATATCCAATTCACCATTCCCAGTATCAATCCTGTGCATGATTTAGTGTCATGATTAGAATTGAGCCAAAGCATGGGTTCATGTACATAAGGTACTTATGGTAGTCTCAGGTCAAAGGATTACTTGTACCACTCCCACTATGAGAACCTTCTATTGACATGTAGCTAAGACTCCATTAAATGTTCTCAAGTTGGATCATATCAGTGAACTCATTCTTCAATGAGCACCCATATCCTAGTATTAGTGTCATACACAAGTGACTATGAGAGCAGTTACCCTTTCCAGTATACATGGGATGTGCTAGTCTTACCGGAAAAACCCTGATCCCCTACTCAGGGTTCCTTTTACTAGGAATATTTTAGGTTAAGGTTTTAAGACTTTAGGTCTCACTGGTATGATCTCATCATAACCCTAAAATCATAGCCTTAATCTATGGGGTTCATCATATAATATAAATATAGCGTATGATGAAAAATAATGCCTTTATTAGAATATTGTCAATTACAATGGTTTGGGAGATACAACATAGATTGGCTTGTAGGGCATATCCCTTTCAATCTCCCACTTGCACTAAAGCCAATCGCCTTTAAATCTTAATCCCATACACTCGAGGTGGCGATCAAACTCTCGCTGTGGTAGAGCCTTAGTGAATGGGTTTGCTACATTGTTCTTTGTATCAACTCTATTTACGTAGACATCTTGTCTTTCTACTATTTCTCGGATGAGATGGAAGCGTCTCAGAATGTGCTTGGACTTACGATGAGCTCTTGGTTCCTTAGCTTGAGCAACAGCCCCAGTGTTGTCATAGTAAAGTGGCACTGGGTTTTCAATCTCAGGAACAACACCCAACTCTGTGATGAACTTCTTCATCCAGACTGCTTCCTTGGCGGCTTCACTGACAGCTATGTATTCTGCCTCTGTGGTTGAGTCAGCTACAGTCTACTGTTTGGTACTCTTCCAACTCACTGCTCCACCGTTTAGGGTAAAAATATATCCCGAAATGGATTTGCTATCATCAGGGTCTGATTGAAAACTAGAATCAGAATAAGATTCTAGTTTAAGATCAGAACCACCATAAACCAGAAAAATATCCTTAGTCCTTCTCAGGTACTTAAGAATATTTTTAACTGCTTTCCAATGATCCTCTCCTGGATCAGCCTGAAACCTACTGACAATGCCTAAAGCATATGCCACATCAGGCCTGGTACATAACATGGCATACATTATGGACCCTATTGCCGAAGCATAAGGTATAGAATTCATTCTATTTCTTTCTTCAGGTGTCTTAGGAGACATCCTTTTAGAAAGATGTATGCCTTGACTCATAGGAAGATAACCTCTTTTACTTCCTTCAATGCTGAATCTTTTCAGCACTAAGTCAATGTACCTAGATTGGGATAAACCTAGCATCCTCTTAGATCTATTTCTATAGATCTTAATACCTAGTATATAGGATGCTTCTCCTAAATCATTCATGGAAAATTGGTTTGATAGCCAAACCTTGACTGATTGCAACATTGGGATAGCATTCCCAATGAGGAGTATGTCATCTACATACAGAACCAAGAAGACTATGGCACACCCACTAGTCTTCTTATAAACACAGGGTTCATCCACATTTTTGATAAAACCAAACCTTTTAATAGTTTCATCAAAGCGGATGTTCCAACTCCTTGAAGATTGCTTTAATCCATAAATGGATTTCTTTAGCTTGCATACTTGATTAGGTTTATTCTTTGAAATAAAACCTTCTGGCTGTGACATGTAGACTTCTTCCTCAAGGAAACCATTGAGGAATGAAGTCTTCACATCCATCTGCCAGATCTCATAACTGTAGTACGCTGCTATAGCAAGCAAAATCCGAATTGATTTGAGCATGGCAACAGGTGAGAATGTTTCATCATAATCAATTCCCTGTTTTTGTCTAAAACCTTTTGCCACTAATCTGGCTTTATAGGTTTCAACTTGGCCATCAGCCCCAATCTTTTTCTTATAGACCCATTTGCACCCAATAGGATTAACACCCTCTGGTGCATCGACCAAAGACCATACTTGGTTTACATATATAGAGTCTATCTCGGATTCCATGGCTTCTTGCCATCTATCTGAATCAGTACTCAAGATAGCTTCCATATAGGTCAGAGGTTCATCATTTTGAATGACTTGGGCTTCATTATTTTCAATAATAAACCCATACCTCTCAGGTGCCCGTGGCACTCTATCAGACCTACGGGGAGGAGTTTTGTGTTCTGGTTCTGTCCTAACTATATGTTCTAATGGTTGAGAACTGTCTATTGTGCTTCTTGTACTTCTCCAAGTTCAACAGTTCTACCATTGCCCTTTTCTAAAATGAACTATTTTTCTAGAAAAGTGGCATGCCTGCTGACAAAAATCTTTTGTTCAGTAGGATGGTAAAACAGATATCCTCTACCCTCTCTAGGATATCTTACAAATAGACATTTATCCGCTCTAGGTTCCAACTTATGTCCAAAATTTCTTTTAACATAAGCTGGACATCCCCATACCTTAAAATATTTAAGATACAATTTCTTTCCACTCCAAATTTCATATGGAGTACTAACAACGGATTTAGAAGGTACCTTGTTCAGAATGTAAACAGCAGTTTCTAGGGCATGACCCCAGAAGGAAATGGGTAAATTTGTGAAGCACATCATGGATCGTACCATATCTAATAAGGTATGATTCCTCCTTTCAGCTATACCATTTAGCTGTGGTGTATAAGGAGGTGTCCATTCAGAAAGAGTTCCATTAACTTTAAGATAGTCTAAAAACTCTGTGGATAAGTATTCTCCTCCTCGATCAGAACGAAGAACTTTAATACTTTTTCCGGTTTGTTTTTCGACCATACTTTGATACTCCTTAAATTTATCAAATGCTTCAGATTTATGTTTCATAAGATACACACATCCGAACCTAGATAAATCATCTATAAAAGTGATAAAATATGAGTATTGACCTCTGGTCTGAGTTATCATTGTTCCACATACATCAGTATGTATAAGTCCTAATAACGCAGTTGACCTTTCTCCTTGTCCGGTAAATGGAGTCTTGGTCATCTTACCCATGAGACATGATTCGCAAGTTCCTAATGATTCATACTCATAAGGATCAAGAAATTTTTCCTTGTATAACTTGCTTATCCTAGACTCATTAATATGACCAAGTCGATGATGCCAAAGTAAAGTTTTATTAAAGTCTTTTTTTTTCTTTTATTATTGACATGAAAAATACTATCATTGGAAGAAAGAGTTAAGAGGCCATTACTAAATACGCCAGAACAAATAACTTTATTAGACAAACATTATTGAGCAACCAGTGCTCGTTACATCCATTACATATCCTTATTTTAATAACAAAGGAATAGATATAATGTTCCTAATAATCTTTGGCATATAGTAATAATTTTCTAACTCCAAGATCTTCCCTGAAGGCAACTTCAGAATATAGGTCCCTACAGCTTTTGCTTGGATGATATCACCACTAGCACCATAGAGATTGAAGTCACCTTCCTTCAATACTTTAAGCTTGTGGAGGTCTTGCAAAGATTTGCATATATGGTAACCTCAAGCGGTATCCAATATCCAAGTATTTGATATAGACGAATTTAATTTCAATATAGCATGTATCTCATACATACCTTTTGGTGCATCTGACGCACCAGGCTTCATAGTTGCAAGGTAAGCGTTGCAATACCTTTTCCAAGGTCCCGCTTTGCCGCAAAAGAAACAGGTTGACTGTTTTGAGGCCTTCTTTCCTTTCTTATTCTTATTGATGCCACCCTTAGGGTTTAGCCTCCTATTAAAACCCTTTTTGCTTGATTTCTTCTTATTGGTCTTATCAACAAGAAGAAGTGGAGCCTTTTCTTTCTTAACGTGGCTCTCTGCTGTTTTTAACATATTTAACAGCTCAGGCAAGGAAGTGTTCAGTTTGTTCATGTGATAATTCAAGACAAACTGAGAAAATGACTCCGGGAGTGATTGCAGGATTAAACTTGATTCAGCTCCCCATCCATAATAAAACCTAATTGACCCAATCTGGTGATTAAGTCAATTACCTTCAGAACATGATCCTGAACGGATGTTCCCTTTGTCATCCTAGCACGGAATAACTGCTTAGATATTTTGTATCTAGCAGTTCTGCTTTGTTCTCCATAAAGCTCTTTTAAATTGAGCATTATGGATTGAGTATCCTTGCTTTCATGCTATCTCTATAACTCATTGGTCATAGAGGCCAGTATGATACACTTGACAGTGAGGGAGTCATTCTGCCACATTTTGTATGTGGCCATATCTTCCTGTGTGGCATCATCCCCTAGTGGATTAAGACTAGGGGTATCAAGAATATAAAAAAGTTTTTCTGAACTTATATGGAAGCTATCGAGAGTAGAGACTTTGATATATGGTTAAATGCCATAAAATCTGAAATGGACTCCATATATTCTAATCTGATTGGACCTTGGTAGATCCACCTGAAGGAGTTAACCTAATAGGGTATAAATAAGTCATCAAGAAGAAGATTAGAGCAGATGGCCAAGTAGACACCTACAAGGCCAGGCTAGTGGCAAAAGGTTTCAGACAAAAGCATGGTATTGACTATGATGAAACTTTTTCACAGTAGCAATGATCAAGTCCATCAGGATTTTGATTGCAATAGTAGCATACTATAATTATGAAATCTAGCAGATGGACGTAAAAGACTACTTTCTTCAATGGATATCTTGAGGAAGAAGTCTATACATCATAACCAGAAGGGTTTGTCTCAAGTGGGAGACCAAACCAAGTATGCAAACTTAAAAAATTCACATACGGATTAAAGCAAGCATCGAGGAGTTCGAACATCCATTTTGATGAAGCAATCAGAGAGTTTGGTTTCATTAAAAATATGGATGAACCTTGTGTGTATAAAAAGACAAATGGGAGTGCAATTGTCTTTTTGGTGTTGTATGTCGATGACATTATCATTGGGAATGATATCTCAATATTACAATTGATCAAAACTTGGCTATCATCAAAGTTTTTCATGAAGGATCTGGGAGAGGCATCCTATATATTGGGAAAAAGATCTATAGAGATAGATCTAAGAGGATGCTTGGCTTATCCCAATCTAGGTACATTGACTTAGTGTTGAAGAGATTCAACATGGGTGGAAGTAAGAGGAGTTACTTACCTATGAGTCAAGGCATACATCTCTCCAAGAAAATGTCTTCTAAGATATCGGAAGAAAGAGAGAGGATGGCTATGATTCCTTATGCTTCGATTATAAGATCGATTATGTATGCCATGTTATGTACCAGGCCTGATATTGCTTATGCCTTGGGCATAGTAAGCAGGTTCTAGGCAGATACAGGAGAGGATCATTGGAAAGCTATGAAAAATACTCTTACATACCTGAGAAGGACTAAGGATGTTTTCTCATATATGGTGGATCAGAATTAAAACTAGAAGTATATACAGATTCTAGTTTTCAATCAAATCCAGATGATAGCAAATCCATATCAGGATATGTCCTTACCCTATATGGTGGTGCAATGAGTTGGAAGAGTACAAAGTAGCCGACTATGCTAACTCAGTCATGGGGCAGAATATATAACTGCAAGTGAAGCCGCAAAAAAAGCTATCTGGATAAAGAAATTCATCATGGAATTGGCATGGTTCTTGAAATACAACAACCAGTGCCACTATATTATGATAACATTGGAACTATTGCGCAAGCTAAGGAACTAAGGTCTCATCATAAGTCCAAGCACATCCTAAGACATTTTCACCTCATTCGGAAATTCATAGGAAGACAAGATGTTGTCATCGAACGAGTTGATACGAAGAACAATATAGCAAACCCATTCACTAAAGCACTCCTCAGCAGCAGTTTGATCACCACTTAGATTGTATGGGTATAAAATACAAGGATGATTGGCTTTAACTGCAAGTGAGAGATTGAAAGAAAAATGCCCTTAAAGCCAATCTTTGTAAGGGTATTTTTGTTATCTTCCAACTCTTGTATGACATTATTGTATTAATAAAAAAGATATTTTATTTCATCATACTACTATGTCTTATTTAAAGATTATGATGAACCCCATAGGTTAGGGCAAAAGGAATTATGGTTATGGTGGAGATCATAACGGTGAGACCTAAGTTCTTAAAAATTCTAATCTAAAATGTTCCTAGTTGTTGGATCATTAAATCGAGGATCGATACTTCTGGAAAGACTAGCTTGTCCTATGTATGCTCGATGGAGAGGGTGGTTGGTTTCATCGCTACTTGTGCAGAGAAACTAATACAAGGATAAGGATGCTCATTAGGGTATGAGTTCTCTGAATCGATCCATACTGAGAATATCTTATGGAAGTCTTACTACTTGTCAAGAGATAGTTCTCATAGTGGAAGTTGTGCAAGTGATCTTTAGACCTGAGATCACCATGGTTCCTTATGCACATAATCCATGTTTTGGTTCATACTCATTCATGATATTGAGTCATGTACGATGTGTTCTTGGATATGGTGGAAGGTGTGTATGAAGGATGTGAGTGGATCAACAAGGAATCTGTCATTCCTAGTAAAAGAAAATGTTATTCCAAGTAATCTCTTTGATTGATGACTCAGGGAGTCTTTGATCAAAACAAGATGAGATTAGAAGTATTTTCTAATCAGTCATCAGCAAAGTCTTCATTATCGAATTGAGATTCGAAATAACTAAGTACTAGGGTTTGACAATTATCCATACCCATCACTTATTCAGGATAAAGGGATATCGAAAGATTGAATTACATGGTAACTTTCCATCGAACGGTATTTTGGTACTTTCTATCAAATTCCTCATCTTTTGGGTAGGCATGATACGTTGCTAGACATCAATCATTTTTTGTAGGTTTTCATGAATCAATTCGATTGGATTCGTGGGTCAATTCGGAAGCTATTTCAAATTAGCAACTTAGGTCAGCTCAATTTGATCTAATTAGGTCAAATCGGGTTCGATCGGATCGAATTGGCTTGGACCTAAACCTACTGTTAGCTAGATGTGGAACCCAAAAGGTCACACCTTTAGAAAATTGGCCTAAGAAATCAATTGGTATTTTATTAGGGTCATGGGATCCTAATTGGTTAGCTAGATTATACACTAGCATGTGTAGGCTAATCTAACTCCTAACCCAATTAAATTGGGTCTACAAGGTTGCTTAATGGGCTAACCAATTTAAGGGAATCCTAGATTGGGTTGAGTCCAAAGTGGGGTAGCAATTATTTGGTTTTGTCCAGATTTAATCTGCCTTTATCTAATTTATTTGAAGAGTCCTAAGTTGAAGGGACTCTTGGTGCCAATTGGTTTTTGCACAAGAATAAATGGCACACAGATGGACCTAGAGTCCTTCTGCTTAGGGGAATTGTTTGATGCCCAG
The DNA here is from genome assembly GCA_021397845.1 of Areca catechu. Classification (NCBI taxonomy): domain Eukaryota; kingdom Viridiplantae; phylum Streptophyta; class Magnoliopsida; order Arecales; family Arecaceae; genus Areca; species Areca catechu. The sequence goes on along the minus strand of CM038041.1, from coordinate 43,876,845 downwards.
GTGGCTACCCAAGAGAGGGGTGAATTGGGTCTTTTAAAAAATTTAAACAAATAATGTGCAATTTCAAAATCCTTTGCAAGTGGTAGGTGCTGTGATAAGGTTATAGAATGCAGAAGCTAAGCAAAGTAGAGAAAGCACAACACAAACACACTGAATTTATAGTAGTTCAGAGCAACCTAGCTCCTATGTCCACTACCCAAGATACCACTTAGAATTTCTACTATATTCACACCCGAATACAGTAGGATTGTTTTATAGGATCACAATCCAAAATCTCTACACTTTAGTTTTACAGGATCACCAAAGAAAACCCAATACCCTTTGGTTTTAACAGGCTCACCAAAGAAACCAAAACTTGGTTTTCATAGGATCACCAAGAACATAAACCTTGGTTTTGGTAAGGCTCACCAAAAATCTATTTGGTTTTTCAACCGGGCTCACCAATAACCCAACAATTCAAAGATTGAATTGAAAATAAATGCAATAATAAATGACAAACTCAAGTTGTCGGATAGTTGCCGGTGCAGCTCGTTAGAAGTCCACTTGAATGCACTTAAATAAGCTTTAATGACTTCAGTGGCTTCTTCCAAAGTTGATTAAAGCTTTAGATCAGAGTTGTTGAGGGCTTGAATGCAGACTTGAATGCACTTGTGCTCTATCTCTTGTGGTTGGTTAAATATTCAATGAAGCTCTCTCTTTTTCCTTTTTTTTTTAAACTCTTTTCTTTTCAAAGAATACTTTTAGGTAGTTCAAATCCTTCAAATTTAAAGTCTTCCATCATCCCAAGGCAGTTCTAACCATTGTAGATCGTTGGGGAATGGTTTTTGACTATTGGAGCACTTTTTGGCATTCAAAAATAAATTCTAGAGCTAGCCGTTAGATACCTGGAAGTGTCATTCGAGTCAGCTCGGATTCCTTCGAGTCGGCTCGGATCCGTCGAGTTGATAGGTCGAGTCACCATTTCTTCAATGCAGTCGGCTCTTTGTCTCAGGGTGCAGAATGTCACTCTAGACGAGTCACTCTTTACAGCTCAGGTCGGCTCGAACTTGAATCTTGAAATTATTGAACTTGAGGAGTCGGCTCTTCTTCTCAGGTTTGGAAAACCTTACTCTAGGAGTCGGCCTTCTTCTCGGGTTTGGAAAACCTTACTCTAGGTGTCGGCTCTTCTTCTCGGGTTTGGAAAACCTTACTCTGGAAGAGTTTTATCGATGCAGTTCGGGTCGGCTCGCTTTCTCAGGCTTTTGAAATTTGGTCTGGCAGAGTCGGCTCTTTCTAGGTCAGGTCGGCTTGCCTGGCTGTTCTCAGAAAACTTTTAGAAAATGGACTCTGGAGGAGTCGGCTCGGACTGATTCTAGTCGACTCGGATTCATTAGAGTCGGCTCGCTTTCCATCGAGTCGGCTTGGATTGCTGCGATCCAGAATCCTTGCTGCGTGCCAGTAATCAGAGTCGGCTCTTCTTGTCTTGGGGTTGGCTCGAGCATCTTCTTCAGGATTTTTACAATTTCAACTTAAAGAAAACTCTCACCAACTCTTTTACAATTTCACACAAACCAACTCAAGGCAAAATCTAAGGCACACACACTTATAGAAGTAACCCTTTTACTTGATTTTTCTTAGCATTTTCACTAGGTTCTTCTTTACAAAAACACTTACAACACAACTCAAGCAAGAAAAATAGAAATGTAGGAGTTGAAGTTTGAACATGTTATACATCCTACAAAAACTTGTCAAACACTTGAAGAGTTGTCAGTAATAAATGTACATGCTCCAATGTTTGGTTATTATCAAAATCACTTATGGGGTCAACAATCTCCCCCTTTTTGATGATAACAAAATGCTAGGAATGAAAAATCAGTAAGACACTTTACATGTATAATAGTATTTGAAACATAAATATTCACATGTAACAGAGCTGATTAGATTTAAAAGAAAATCAGGGCTCAATAGATGATATTACTATATATCGTTAAAGTGTTGCACAAAACATGGAGTATGGAGTATCAGAGAGTTAAAATATGCAATTATAAACAGAGCAATGAGATTAATTTGAATATAGTATGAGCCAAATCATTTAAGAGAAACTCTCCCTTTCTCTAGATTTTAAAGTAATTTAAGAAGTGCTATTCTTTTTGTGCTCCCCCTTTTTCATTACACTTTAGGAATAGATGAAAAGGAGCTAATTTCTAATTTCCCATTCTTTTTACATTTTTCATAATTCTCCCCATTTTTGTCAATCAATCAAAAAGGTGATTTCAAATAAAGCTCAGATTTTAAAATAGATTGAGAATGTTTTTAATATTTGTTTGAGATAATTTCACATTGTCACGCTTGAAATTCTAATTAAAATTCCATCATAGTAAACGCAATTTGTAAACAGAAAACATTCATTTCATTAAAAAGTTTGTAAGACAAAAAGTACATTGCAATTGTAAAAGATAATTTCTAATATAACCAGAAGACTAACTGCACAACTTATTCTTCTTCTTCCTTAGATGAAGAAGAGGAGCCTACCTCTATAACTCTATCAGAGGTCTTAGTTTTCAGGGGTTTAAACCTTAAATCCCTGAATCTAGTTCTAACAGGGGCTTTAAAAGCTTTAGTATTCTTGGTTTTGGGTTCTTTCTTGGTTTTAGCAGGTTCAGGTGGACCAGACAAAGGAACAGGAGCAGGAATGTCAAGTGATTCCTTGATGATCTGTTCAAGAGCATCTTCAATGGGAATGGTTTCCTTCTGTGATTGCAGTATGATGCTTTTGATTTCTTCCTTGAAGTCCTCCATTTCCTTTTCCACTTTTTGCTGGTGAAGATCTTGTTCAGATTTTAATTCTTGTAATTTAATGTCAACTGACTTTCTGATTATTGCAGAATTCACATGATCTATCAGAGAGTTGGAGATAGTTTCCATCTTTTGAAATATCATATTTTTGAGTTCAGATGGAGTAATCATTGATTCTTCAGTCCCTTCTTCATCAGCAGCTTCATCTTCTTCAGAAATGGTAGCAGCAATTTGACTAGGCATCTTCTTTATCCATTCTCCTTCTTGTAACTTGTATCCCATTCTTTTTAGTGAATTGAAGGAGTAGATATCAAAGTGGTGTAATGGCTTGCCTATTTCATTTGATAAGTCAACACTTGCTTCTTCAAATAACAAAGTGAAGACCATACCATAGGGTAGACAGGCTTTGACCTTTTTTGCTACTTCAGTCATTTGGATCATCATTATGTAGGGGAGGTTGAGAGGCTCTTCTTTGATCAGATGTCCCATGATGGTCATGTCTTTCTCACTGACCCAGTCAAAACGGTCAGTTCTGGGAAGAAAAATTCTACTGATCATACTGTGCAGCATTCTCATTTCTATTGACAGTAGATTGGCTTGTACATGTCGGACCGTGCTCACTTCCTCTTTTTCCAAAATGAGTTTCAGAATGTGTTCCTTGTTCGGTACGAGAAGTTCAGTAGCACTGGTTGTTGGCATTTGTAGCAATCTGCCCAATCTTTCTTCATCCACTATAACTATCTTCCCCTTGATTGTAGATTCCAAATGAAATTCTTTAATGATAATGTTTTCATAAAACATCCGTACCAGTGAAGGGTAGGTCAATGTATCCAAAGAACAGAAATGCTTCCACCCTTGACTCTCTATCCAGTTTCCGATTCTCATTCCCATTTCTTCAGGAATGTAAGGTCGATCCTTCTCCCGCAAGTGACAGGACGATTAATCATTGAGACGTGCTGTCCAGAAGAAAGAGTTTCTTGGTCTTGCTGGACTAGAGAAACCTTTTTCTCTTTTCTTTTCTTTCTTTTGCATCTGTATTGTGACCAGTTGATTCACCAATTTGAAGAACCTTCTTCACAGATCTTCGAGGAGCCATTATAGAGGGATTAAGGAATTTTAGGCTCTAGTGAATGATTTTTGGGAGAATGGTAAAGTTTCCGAGGGAAGTGGAGTGTGTTCAAAGCAAGGTGAGGGAGTGAAGTACTGAGAAAAGATAGATCAGACTTCCCTAAATAGCGATTTCCTATCTTTTGAGTCGGCTCGCTCTGCCCTAAAAATATCCGAGTCGGCTCGACCAAAGCGAACTCAGAACAAACAGAACACCGAGTCGGCTAAGCATAGACTTAGTCGGCTCGATCAAAGAAAAAGCAAGATACACAGATATTTGAGCCGGCTTGACCAAAGCAAGATTGCTCGAGTCGACTCGAACAGAGACTTTCCAAAAAAGATCAAATGGTTCAGAAGTTTAACTCAATTATACTGAGAAATTCAAGGAAAGTTGTTCAAAAATCATGAATAAATATAGGAGGCTTTCTAGATAATTTTCCCTTAGGTTTACTAAATTTATAAAGGATAACATAGCCCTAATTCTCCTCTAAGCAACTCAAATCTATCCTGATTAAGTGGCTTGGTAAAAATATCAGCTAGTTGTTTTTCTGTAGGTATAAACTCTAGTTCTATATCACCATTCAAAACATGGTCTCTAATAAAATGGTGTCTAATCTCGATGTGCTTAGTTCTAGAATTCTGAATAGGATTTTTAGATAAGTTTATAGCACTTGTGTTATCACATTTGATAGTAGTTTTGCATTGTGAAACACCAAAATCCTCTAGTTGTTGTTTAATCCATAACACTTGTGCACAACAACTCCCTACAGCAACATACTCTGCTTCAGCAGTAGATAGTGCTACCGAGTTTTGTTTCTTGCAATGCCATGAGATTAAATTCACCACTAGAAATTGACAAGTACCACTAGTGCTCTTTCTATCTATTCTACAATCAGCATAATCAGCATCAGAGAATCCGATTAAATTTAAAAAAGATTCTTTTGAAAACCAAAGACCAAGATTATGAAAGAAAAAGGGTGCAGGTGGTTTGACATGATCCTACGCTAGGCATGCAAACAGCTACGGGAGCAGAATGGATTTTAAAATAATTTTTAAAAATCATGCAGCGGAAAACTGCTCTGCCCAGAACCTAATCTATTCAAGTTGCATGTATTAAAATAGGCATGTAACAAGGCATATAATATTTGTAAAATATATTAACAAATAGATCTAATTATGCATGATTTAAATAAAATATTTCCATACCTTTATTCCTCCTGGAATAGCCCTGGAATAAAGCTAGAATAGGCTAGAATAGCAGGGATAAATCTATTCTAGTCTTCTTCCTCCTTGGACGTTGAATACTCTATTTTTGGACTTTGAAAACAGTGACCAAACTGATTCAGAAGAACCTGGCGCAGTCCTGGTCAGCCCGGAACAATTTTCAATTGACACAGACAAGGGCAAGACTGGGAAAAGAGCGCTAAAAAATTACTGTGACATTAAAATCGAGATGTTTCCTAATCGTAATCGGTATCCGGATTAGAGAGTAATCCTCTGTGGCGTGTGACCTCATAGGTTCGAACCTAAAAGGTAGCACTGGAACAATTCTAGTACCAGCACAGGAAACCATCTAGCAATGGGTCCCAGCGTCCGGATAGGTCGAAGATGCGAGAGCAATCTATCGAACCTCTGGCATATGGTTACCGTATAATTCATCCCTTTGACCTCTAATGCTCAGGATGATTGAGATTGGGCTGCCAACCCAGACAGAGTCAGTCCACTACGTGTCTCAACCTCGCAAGCCCAGTGACTCTTCACTAGGGCTACCCGGTCGAGGATTTGCTAAATTGAGATACTGCGAGACATTCAATCCAAACTGTTTGGATAGGTCAATTCCATCTTGGTCCATCACTGCTCCACAAGTACTTGCCTGTACCCAGAAACCTTTCTTCACCGGATTAAAAATCCGGGTAGTCCGGCACGAAAGCACAGGGAGTTTCTTGCAAGCTACCGTGATGACCTCAGGTCGGAGGGACACATATATCCATATCCAATCGTGAGTATCCCTTTGGTAGAAAGGGGCTGCACGGAGTCACGTTCAATGAGATATCACATATCCCACTTGTAGATCACATCAGTGTCATCACACTCATTTGGTCAAGAGGACAACCAAACGATGTGAACTACAACAACCTATACTTGATATATTGCTGTCCAGTACAATATATCCTTTGGTTGTGAACAGGGTTTAAGGACCACTCGATACATTCTCTCTGTATCGAAGTCAGTGTATTCCTAAGGACTTCATCACATGGAAAGAGCTCATTTCAGGGAAATACAATATGTAATGAGCTGCTAAAAATAATATTTTATTAATTCATAAAGTGAATACAATACTGAGCACAACCGCCTACAACCTAGATGATTGGTTTTGGGACACAATTTCCAACAACTCCCTCTTGTACTGAAGCCAATCAGAAGAGTATCTAATACCCATTTCCCTTTTACAATAGTCGAACTCTTTAATTCCGAGGGCTTTAGTGAAGGGGTCGGCAAGATTTTCTTTTCCATCGATCTTCAGAAGATTGATGTCGCCTCGTTCTACAATCTCTCGTACGAGGTGGAAGCGCCGTAGAATATGCTTGGTGCGGTGATGAGCTTTAGGCTCAGCTTGAGCAATGGCTCCAGTGCTGTCACAGTACACCAGAACAGGACCATCTAGGGAAGGTGCCACCCCTAGCTCTCCAAGGAACTTCCACAACCACACAGCTTCCTTTGCTGCATCTGATGTTGCAATGTATTCTGCTTCGCATACCGAGTCTGCAATAGTTGCCTGCTTGGAACTTTTCCAGCAGATCGCTCCTCCATTCAGGGTAAATACAAACCCTGACACACTCTTGCTATCATCTCTATCCGACTGGAAACTAGAGTCTGAGTACCCCACAAGTTTCAAGTCAGGTTCTCCATAAATCAGCCATTGATCTTTAGTATTTCTCAAATACTTAAAGATGGACTTAACCACCTTCCAATGAGCCTCACCTGGGTCAGACTGTTATTTGCTCACTACTCCTAGTGAGTATGCCACGTCTGATCTAGTACAAATCATAGCATACATGATAGAGCCTACAGCAGAAGCATAAGGTACTCTACTCATGCGCTCTCTTTCCTCAGGAGTTGTCGCACAATCCTTCTTGGAAAGAGTAATTCCAGAACCTATCGGGAGATAGCCTTTCTTGGAATTTTCCATGCTGAACCGTTTCAGCACGGTGTCAATGTACGTAGACTGGGACAATCCCAAAAGCTTCTTAGATCTATCTCTATAGATCTTCATACCTAGTATGTAAGAAGCTTCACCCAAGTCCTTCATGGAGAACTGAGATGATAACCAGACCTTTATTCCTTGTAATGCTGCGACATCATTCCCGATTAAGAGAATGTCGTCAACATATAGTACTAGGAATACAATCACAGAACCATTAACCCATTTATAGATGCACGGTTCTTCTCCGTTCCTAACGAAGCCATACGATTTGATACATCTATCAAACCGTAAGTTCCAACTTCGAGACGCTTGCTTGAGTCCATAGTTAGACCTCTGCAACTTGCATACTTTTGATTCATCTGTGGATGTGAACCCTTCAGGCTGTATCATATACACCTCCTCTTCTAGCTCCCCATTTAGGAAAGTGGTTCGGACATCCATCTGCCATATCTCGTAATCAAAATATGCTGCCAAAGCAAGCATGATCCGAATGGACTTGAGCATTGCCACAGGGGAGAAAGTCTAGTCATAATCGATACCATATCGCTGACGATACCCCTCGGCAATGAGACGGGCTTTATAGGTCTCTACCTTCCCATCTGCGCCCCTTTTCCTCTTGAAGATCCATTTACACCCGATGGGTTTTATACCTTCAGGCGGATCAACCAATGTCCAAACATTGTTGATTTCCATGGACTCCATTTCGGATCGCATGGCTCCAAGCCATGCCTCAGAGTCAGATCTCTGAAGTGCATCCATATAGGTGATCGGATCCTCATTGTTCTCATCGAGCTCAATGGGATCGCCGTCCCGGACCAAGAAACCGTATTATCTGTCCGGCTGACGCGGTATTCTACCAGATCTCCTAATGGGTTCTGGGTGTGATTTAATTATAGCCGGTTCTATGATGTCCTTAGAGTGTGCAGGTTCTTCTATTGGCTGAGCTTCATCAAGTTCAATCTTAGAGGCTATAGTTCCTTCTCCATGGAACTCCTTTTCCAAAAAGATAGCTCTAAGAGCAATGAACACCTTTTGTTCATTCTCCAAGTAAAAGAAATACCCTTTAGTTTCCTTAGGATAACCAATGAATAAACATCGATCAGACCTAGGACCAAGTTTGTTTGAGTCTAAATGCTTTACGTAAGCCGGACAACCCTAGACCCGAAGGTGTGAGATTGAGGGTTTACGTCCATTCCACATCTCATACGGAGTGGAGACAATAGACTTACTTGGAACATTATTTAATAAGTAACAGGCTGTCTGAAGCGCATATCCTCAAAAGGATAGCGGTAGAGTTGCAAAACCCATCATGGATCGAACCATGTCCAACAAGGTTCGATTCCTCCTTTCGGGCACACCATTCAACTGTGGTGTTCCTGGAGGAGTCCACTGAGAGAGAATTCCATTCTCCTCAAGATATGTCAAAAATTCACCAAATAAGTATTCACCACCTCGATCAGATCGAAGGGTTTTAATACCTTTTCCAGTTTGCTTTTCTACTTCATTACATTATCGTTTGAATATTTCAAACGACTCAGACTTATGTCTCATTAGAAAGACATAACCGAACCTTGAAAAGTCGTCTGTAAAAGTAATGAAATATTTGTATCCTCCTCTGGCACTAACTGTCATCGGTCCACATACATCAGTTTGTATTAGACTTAGAAGTTCTGTAGCTCGTTCATCTTTTCCAGTAAAAGGTGACTTGGTCATTTTACCAAGTAAACAGGATTCACAAGTTGGCAGTGATTCAGAATCACTAACCTCGAGGAGTCCATCTCCTCGCATCTTGTTTATCCTATTTTGGTTAATATGACCTAGCCTACAGTGCCAAAGATACAAATCGTTGACATTATCTAATCTTGGGCATTTGCAAGAAGTGTACATTACACTAACAGGCCTTGATAGTACATATATGCCATTATTTAATCTAGCTTTCATTATAACAGAGTTATTCAAAATAACATTGCAAAAATCTCCTTTTATTGATAGTTCAAAACCACAATTGGCCAAAAGGCCTATAGAGATTATGCTCATAATGAAACTAGGACAATAGTGACAGTCAACTAGTTCAATAGTACAAGACTCAAAGACAAGACGCAAGACTCCGACCGCCAGTACTGGAAGACGATTTCCATTCCCGACGCTTAGAAACTGTTCTTCATCTTCAAATCTTCTGCTAACTTGAAGGCCCTGTAACGAATTACAAACGTGAATTAGACTACCAGTATCCAATACCCAGTTAGTAGTATCAACAATTGAGTAATTACAAGGTTTTATCATATAAATACCTTGTTCAGTAGACTTCTGCTTCCTCGGCCTATTCGGATCAAGGGACACAATATAAAGAGGATAGTTCCTCTTCCAGTGTCCCTTCTTCTTGCAGTAGAAACACTCTGCAGAAGATTGATCAGCCTTATACTTCATGGTCTGACTAGGACCAGGAGCATTCTGCACCTTCTTTCCCTTTTTATTCATTTTCTTCTTCCCTTTCTTAAAGGGACGACGACCTCTACTTCCTCCCACTAAATTCGCCACCCCCTTATTCAGTTGGTGGTCTTTCTTGAAAGTCTGCAGCAACCCCAAAAGACCATGGTAGTTGACTGCAGGCTTGTTCATTCTATAATGATCAAGAAAGTCAAGATAGGAGGAGGGAAGAGAATTCAGGATCGCATCCTTGCCGAGCTGCTCGTGCAAGGGGCATCCGAGTTTGCCCAACTTTTCAATCAGCTCGATCATGTACAATACATGATCAGTGACTGAACTACCATTCGGCATCTTAGAGTTGTAGATGGCATAAGACACTTTGTACCGTTCTACATCATCCGGTGTGCCGAAGGATTCCTTCAACTTTTGAAGGATTTCATCAGGTTGGGCCTCCTCGAATTTGCGACTGAACTTGTCGTTCATCGCCACTAACATAATGCAACGGACAGTAGTCCGATCAGAGACCCACTTCAGATAAGTGTCTCTGACCGCACTCCGTGCATTAGCGGGAGGGATTTCAGGTGCCGGATCGATTATCACATAGAGGATCCGTTCATGCTCCAGAACGATTCTCAATCTTCGATACCAACTATCGAAGTTGTGACCCTTTAACTTCTTGTTATCGAGAAGTGACCGGAGTGATAAATTAGAAGACATTTGAAAAGAAAATAAGACCAAATAAGTGTATGAATTAATAATTTAACCAAAAGACTTGGACTTTAGTCTAAAGGTTTCTCCCACTAATTTTTCAGATTGGTAGCCTCTAACTCCAATCCGTGAAAACAGTTTTTCAAGTGGGTACTGAAATCCAATAGGCCTCGCATGAGCCTAACTAAGGCCAGCTCACCCATACAAGCCTAAAGGTAGGTTCGTAAACCAATTGTTTCCCTAAACAATTTTCAGTATTTTATTTTGCCCCAGAGAACACCCCAATCGGCCTAGGGGCCTCCTATTGCGGGTCTCTGGTTAGGTCCAACCATTAAAATGACATGTCCAATGCTTTCAACTAACTAAAGACCAAGCCCGACTATGGCCGGCCCACCTGGTCCCGTTAAGGAGGTTGCACTGAACCATCATCGATCAGATAGAAATTCCAGTTGCCGGATGTACACGCATTCTATGGAACTGCCGATGCACACCAAGCTAGTGGACACATTTCTAACCGACTTAATGGGAGGGTAAGACACTGTCAACTCCTTGACTTAGTCTTTTTAAGGACCTAATAATTTTAGAGATTTTTAGTTGTGACACAAGAAAAAGACAAGGACATGGATCATCCTCCCACTGAATCAATCAAATTTCAGGAGGGTTGAAATAAATCAACAAATGATCCATGGGCACCTATAGATCAGTCAGACCGATCAACCTGGGTGACATGGGTTAACTCGAGTCATTGAGCTTTTCCAATCAGTTCTGGTCGACTCGACTAGCCAGGTAGGTGAGATCATGGATGAGTATCCGCCATTAACCATCTTTTCTAGACACCAACCAAGTTAGCCAGGAAAGAGGTAGCCTCATACAACCATGATCACAATGCCAAACCTATCTCGACACCAGTCGGTTTACCAGACTCGATCAGACTAGCCTAAAGACTCGGGCGTCCACTGAGCCACTAATTGGATCCATTTTAGATGAACGGATCAACTAATCTAACTATTAGATAGTTCTAAAGAAGGACCTTAAACAACTTTTGTTTAATCTTCTTGTTATTCGGTTCAACTAAACTTAAGTCTAACCCAGTAATGAACCCAACTAGTCAGCTAACCCAATATAACCCAAAATGGCTTATGCAAGTATTTTAGATTTCATAAACCTAAAAGATTTTAATAAGCCAAAGATTTAATTAAAATAATTTTTTAATTAAGTCACAATGTAAAACATTTTTACATAACCATATCATGCATCAAGATACAATATTTTACAAATATTTCATATCCTATAGTAAACATGCCCAAAACCATGTATCATCAAATTAAAACATTTTTAATTTTAATATTCTTTAAGGATCCTTTTGAAGAGGCCAACACAGACGATCCGCATCGTGTCAAAAACACACGGTCATGGTGAAGGTCTCAACTAGGTTCCAAAAAGAAATTAGATACATCATTAGATTAAACCAATTTTAATCTACATACATGCTAACATAAATAGATTACACATGCAACCTTGCTCTGATACCACCAAAGAAAAAGGGTGCAGGTGGTTTGACATGATCCTATGCTAGGCATGCAAACAGCTACGGGAGCAGAATGGATTTTAAAATAATTTTTAAAAATCACGCAGCGGAAAACTGCTCTGCCCAGAACCTAATCTATTCAAGTTGCATGTATTAAAATAGGCATGTAACAAGGCATATAATATTTGTAAAATATATTAACAAATAGATCTAATTATGCATGATTTAAATAAAATATTTCCATACCTTTATTCCACCTGGAACAGCCCTGGAATAAAGCTGAAATAGGCTGGAATAGCAGGGATAAATCTATTCTAGTATTCTTCCTCCTTGGACGTTGAATACTCTATTTTTGGACTTTGAAAACAGTGACCAAATGGGGACTTTCGGACCTCCGTTTCCTCCCGAATCGAAGCAGTGACAAGGTGATCAATTCTTCTTTGATTTTCAACAAAAATCTGCAAGGAAAAGTTAGCTAAATTGGGTGTACAAATCACCCAAAACCTTGCTGCAAGAATTTCTGTTACAGAAAAACCAGCAACCTTCTTCGTTGCGTTTGGAGCTGCAGCAATGAATCCGGCTCGACCCTCTTGCTCCCAGGAGTAAAGGGATACTCCCTCTAGAGGGGAGACACTCCCGGGGCTCTCTGATCTACCCTCACGCGCGGTACTAGCCGCTGGAAGGAGTTTCGGTCATGGTAAGTAGCAGCAACACAAGTTTGCTGCAGAGGTTGAATGAGCACTACAATCAACAGGGAAAAGGGCTTTATTTCTCTCCCTAAAACACACCAAATCCCAGCCCTACTAGCACTCAGTGGAAGCAAGGATAAAGCTCTCAAACGGGAAGAATTTTTCAGCCTCTCAATGGGAAAAGACAACTCCCAGAAATCCCTTGGATTTTTCACTATTCCCTAAAACAGAGGAGGGCTTTGGTTTAAATAGAATAGTAGGGAGAGGGAGTTGGAAAGGTTGGGAAGATGAAGAGCTAGAGGCTGTGTTACACTAATTAAATCAACCATAAAACAGGGATTAAACAGCAGCGGGTGGAGGAGAGGAAGGGACGGCCAGCACTCGGTCGAATGGTCTTCTTGGTCGTTTGGCCTCATGGGATGCTAGGAGTCCAACCAGCAACGTGTAAACATTTACACGGTGAAAATGGTTCAAAAGAAACCGGTCCAAACAAATTTGTTCAAACCCATTTAAACCCAACGGTGGTTCAATCCAATTGAATCGGTCCGAGCCCAATTAAATTGGTCTAAGCGATTGCAATTGGTTCACAACCAATTGGAGGCCGAAACGAGCTCCGAATCAGTTCAAAACTAATTCAGAAAAACCTGGCGCAGTCCTGGTCAGCCCGGAACAATTTTCGGTTGACACAAACAAGGAAAAGACTGGGAAAAGAGTGCTAAAAATTACTGTGACATTAAAACCGAGATGATTCCCAATCGTAATCGGTATCCGGATCAGAGAGTAATCCTCTGTGGCATGTGACCTCATAGGTTCGAACCTAAATGGTAGCACTGGAACAATTCTAGTACCAGCACAGGAAACCATCTAGCAATGGGTCCCGGCGTCCGGATAGGTCGAAGATGCGAGAGCAATCTATCGAACCTCTGGCATATGGTTACCGTATAATTCATCCCTTTGACCTCTAATGCTCAGGATGACTGAAATTGGGCTGCCAACCCAAACAGAGTCAGTCTACTACGTGTCTCAACCTCGCAAGCCCAGTAACTCTTCACTAGGGCTACCCCGATCGAGGATTTGCTAAATTGAGATACTGCGAGACATTCAATCCAAACTGTTTGGACAGGTCAATTCCATCTTGGTCCATCACTGCTCCACAAGTACTTGCCTGTACCCAGAAACCTTCCGTCATCGAATTAAAAATCCGGGTAGTCCGGCACCAAAGCACATGGAGTTTCTTGCAAGCTACCGTGATGACCTCAGGTCGGAGGGACACATATACCCATATCCAATCGTGAGTATCCCTTTGGCAGAAAGGGGCTGCACGAAGTCACGTTCAATGAGATATCACATATCCCACTTGTAGATCACATCAGTGTCACCACACTCATTTGGTCAAGAGGACAACCAAACGATGTGAACTACAACAACCTATACTTGATATATTGCCGTCCAGTACAATATATCCTTTGGTTGTGAACATGGTTTAAGGACCACTCGATACATCCTCTCTGTATGGAAGTCAGTGTAGTCCTAAGGACTTCATCACATGGAAAGAGCTCATTTCAGGGAAATACAATATGTGATGAGCTGCCAAAAATAATATTTTATTAATTCATAAAGTGAATACAATACTAAGCACAACCACCTGCAACCCAGGTGATTGGCTTTGGGACACAATTCCCAACAGATTACTTGTACCTTTCAAGTATTTTAATATCCTTTTAACAGCAAGCATATATGTTTCTTTGGGGTTACATTGAAATCTAGGACACACATATACTACACAAGATATCTGGTCTACTTGCAGTTAAATATAATAAGGATTCGATCATACCTCGATATAGCTTTTGATCAACGTTGGATCCACTTTCATCCTTATCTAATCTGCAGGATTGGCTCATGGGTGTATTCATTTGTTTGCTTGTCTCCATACCCAACTTTTTGATGATTTTTTTGGTGTATTTAAATTGGTTGATGAAGATCCCTTCCTTTGTTTGTTTTACTTGAAGTATGAGGAAGTAGTTTAGTTCACCCATTAGGCTCATTTCAAATTCTTCCTGCATTAACTTAGCAAATTTTTCACAAAGACTCTCATTAGTTGCACCAAAGATGATATCATCAACATAGATTTGTACAACTAATATATCATTATTTCTCTTTTTAATAAAGAAGTTTTATCAACATTTTCTCTTGAAAAACTATTTTCAATTAAGAAGGTGCTAAATTTATAATACCAGGCTCTAGGGGCTTGTTTCAAACCATACAGAGCTTTATTGAGTTTAAATACATGGTTTGGAAAAGCATGATTTTTAAAATCCGGTGGTTGTTCTTCAAAACTTGTTCGGTAATAAAACCATTTAAGAATGCACTTTTCATATCCATTTGAAAAAGTTTAAAATTCATGTAGCAAACAAATGCAAGAAGTAATCTAATGGCTTCTAATCTTGCAACAGGTGCATAAGTTTCATCAAAATCTATACCTTCTTCTTGACTATATCCTTTAGCCACTAATCTAGCTTTGTTTCTAATAACATTTCCTTGTTCATCTAATTTGTTCCTATAGACCCATTTGGTTCCTATAATTGGATGGTCTTTAGGTCTATCAACTAATGTCTAAACCTTATTTCTTTCAAACTGGTTCAATTCTTCATGCATGGCCATCATCTAGTTTGGATCATTTTCTGCTTCTTCTAAGGTATGAGGCTCTATTTAAGATACAAAGGCTATATAATCATATGCAGACCTATGTGTAGACCTAGTCCTTATGCCTCGAGGGATGGATGGAAGTAGCGTACCTCCATTCAGTCGAAAGATCAGTATGATCCTTACTTACAATTTCTTCTCCTTCTTCAATTGGTTTTTCTTGAATACTTAGTTCTTCCATCTTCTTTTGAATGGTACCTGCATCATTGTCAATACACTCATCTTTTCTAGATGGTGATGGATTAGTTTCATCAAATATAACATGCATTGACTCTTCAATAGTGAGAGTCTTTTTATTAAAAACCCTATATGCTTTGCTATGTAGTGAATAACCAAGGAAAATGGCTTCATCAGACTTAGCATCAAATTTTTCTAGATTATCCTTACCATTATTAAGCACAAAGCATTTGCATCCAAATATATGAAAATAATTTATATTGGGTTTCTTTTCATTCCAAAGCTCATAGGGGATTTTCTTCAAGATAGGATGGATCAAAACACGGTTTAAAATATAACAAGCATATTCATTTCTTCTGCCCAGAAGTACCTTGGAAGATTACCTTCACATAACATTGTTCGGGCCATTTCTTCCAACGTCCTATTTTTCCTCTCTACAACACCATTTTGTTGTGGTGTTCTAGGAGCAGAGAAGTTGTGATCAATTCCATTTTTAGAACAATAATCATCAAAAAATTGATTTTCAAATTCTGTGCCATGATCACTCCTTATTGAAATTATAGAAAGATTTTTCTGATTTGAAACATTTTTGTGAAATTTTCTGAATACTTTAAAAGTTTCATCTTTGTGCGCAATAAACAAAACCCATGTAAATCGAGAAAAATCATATACAATCACAAGGGCATATTTCATACCTCCTAGGCTTGTGGTCCTAGTTGGTCCAAATAAGTCCATGTGAAGTAGTTCTAAAGGTCTAGATGTTGAAATCAGATTTTTGGATTTAAAACTCCCCCTTGTTTGTTTACCCATTTGGCATGCATCACAAATATGATCAAAATCTACTTTAAACTTGGGCATGCCTCTAACAAGTTTTTTGGAAATTAACTTGGCAATAGTATGCATGCTAGCATGACCCAATCTTCTATGCCATAATAAGCAAGACTCCTTGGTCTTAGCATTCATTGCAACTAGACTGGAACTACTCATCATGGCAAGATCATTTAGATCTACCACATAAATATTTCCTAGTCTGTGTCCAATGAATTTGCTACTAGGATCAAGAAGGTTTGTTACTATACACATAGATGATTCGAAGATAACTTTGAAGCCTTTATCACATAATTGACTAATACTTAATAGATTGTGCTTTAACTTATCTACTAGCAATACATTTTCAATGAAAGTATAGGAGGTTATTTTGATCTTACCAATTCCAATTATTTTTCCCTTGCCATTGTCTCCAAATGTAACCATACCTCTTTCTTTCATTTCCAGGGTGATGAACTGATCCTTGTCACCTGTCATATGTCTTGA
The DNA here is from genome assembly GCA_021397845.1 of Areca catechu. Taxonomy (NCBI): domain Eukaryota; kingdom Viridiplantae; phylum Streptophyta; class Magnoliopsida; order Arecales; family Arecaceae; genus Areca; species Areca catechu. The sequence continues at coordinate 43,860,212 of CM038041.1, read as the reverse complement.
GCAGCCACTGTCGAGATACCATTTTTTCTTTGATTTCTGGGTTACAAGACATTCCTGCAACAAAATTAAGGAGTGCTTTTAGGTACCCAAGCTAACTTGGGTCCTTTTTTGTTAGCTGAGTTGGTTCCTTTGAGAACCCAAATCTTTCTTACATTATGGACATTTCTAATTGTATTGCAATTAAAAGCTTTATGTCCTAATCTTTTGCAAGCAAAACATTTGATTCTAGAATTTTGAAATAATTCTATTTTTAAAATTTTATATGCATGAAGTGCAAAATAGTAGGTCTTGCATTTAAATTCTTAGGAACATATGAAACAGGTTTTGAAATGGAAATAGAGTCTTTTGTAACAACAGTTTTATAAGAAGTAAGCTTGGGAACAAAGTCTTTTTGTTTCACAAAAGTGGTAGCTGAAACATGATTTGAATTTAAAGCATTAAAACCTATTCCAGCTTTACTTCCAGAAATTCTTTGTTCTTTAAGAATTAACTCAAGCTTATTAGAAGACAAAGTTAATTTTTCAACAAGTGGCTTGAGTTTTTCTACCTCCTTTTTCAGCTCATTGTTCTCTTTCAACAAAGCCTTGTTTTGATCATTCAATTCATTATTCTCATTTTTCAAATCATTGCATTTTTCAGAAAAGATGTGAAGTTCCTTTTTCAGTAAATTGTTCTTTTCCAAAATTTCATTTTTCTCTTTGAGTAAAGAATCATTGATATGCTTTAATGATCTAATCTTTACTCCAGCATTTTTGAATTCAAATAGTAAATCATGAAATACAGAATTTAATTCTTCAAAAGTAAATTCAATCTAAGTATCGGAAGAATTTACCTCATTCTCGAGACTTATTAGACATAGATTTGCTATCTTCATGGTCTCTTCTTCTTCAGTTGAAGTGAAGTCGTCACTGTCGCTCCACGTGGCAACCATTGCCTTCTTTTTTTTTCTTTCTAAGAGATTTCTTTAATTGAGGACAGTCTGGACGAATATGCCATGGTTTCTTCATTCATAGTAGGTAGGGACTTGTTCTTTATCTTTATCTTTGTCCTTGTCCTTTTCTTTTGACTGTTCTCCTCGCTTATGGAATTTTCTATTATACCTTTCTTTCTTCTTTTCCATAAACTTTCTGAATCTCCTCACAACCATTGCGATATCTTCATCTTCAAGATTATCTTCGGAGGAGGAGTCACCTTCAGTTTCTTCATCATCTTTAGATTCTAATGCAGCCTTGAATGCAATAGTTTTCTTCTTTTTCTGATCATCATCCGTTATATGCTGCATGGCTAATTCGTGAGTGATGGGAGATCCCATTAATTCATCCATTGTTAGAACATTCAAGTCTTTAGCTTCCTGGATGGCTGTTACTTTAGGATCCCATTTGTTAGGAAGTGATCTCAAGATTTTCTATACTAAGTCAGCATTTGAATATACCCTGCCAAGACTTTTCAAACCGTTAATAATATCTGTAAATCTAGTGTACATGGCAGAAATACTTTCATTAGGCCCCATCTTAAACAATTCATAATTGTGCACTAAAAGATTTATCTTTGAGTTTTTCACTTGTGAAGTTCCTTCATGAGTCACCTCAAGTTTATCCCAGATTTTCTTTGCTGAAGAGCAGATGGAAATTCTATTAAACTCATTTGAGTCCAAAGCACAGTAAAGCAAGTTCATGGCTTTGGCATTCAATTCCCCTAATTTCATGTCATTTTCATCCCATTTCTCTTCAGGTTTAGGGACGTCCACGCCATCAATTTTAGTCATGGAAACATGTGGCCCTTTAAGAATGACCTTCCACAATTAAAAATCAACAACTTGAATATAGATTTTCATACGTGCTTTCTAATAGGAATAATTTATGCCTGTGAAGAGTGGAGGTCTATTGGTTGATTGACCTTCGGCCAAAGATGTACTCAAGGGATGAGCCATCGATCTTTACTCTAGTGTATTCAGAGACTCTGCTCTGATACCAGTTGTTGCCCAGGTGGCTACCCAAGAGGGGGGTGAATTTGGTCTTTGAAAAAATTTAAACAAGTAATGTTGAATTTCAAAATCCTTTGCAAGTGGTAGGTGCTGTGATAAGGTTATAGAATGTAGAAGCTAAGCAAAGTAGAGATAGCACAACACAAATACACTGAATTTATAGTGGTTCGGAGCAACCCAGCTCCTACATCTACTATCCAAGATACCACTTGGGATTTTCACTATATTCATACCCGAATGCAGTAGGATTGTTTTACAGGATCACAATCCAAAACCTCTACACTTTGGTTTTACGGGATCACCAAAGAAAATCCAACACCCTTTGGTTTTAACAAGCTCACCAAAGAAACCAAAACTTGGTTTTCACAGGATCACCAAGAACCTAAACCTTGGTTTTGATAAGGCTCACCAAAAACCTATTTGGTTTTTCAACCGAGCTCACCAATAACCCAACAATTCAAAGATTGAATTGAAAATAAATGCAACAACAAATGAAAAACTCAAGTTGTCGGATAGTTGCCGGTGCAGCTCGTTGGAAGTCCACTTGAATGTACTTGAATAAGCTTTAATGACTTCAGTGGCTTCTTCCAAAGTTGATTCAAGTTTTAGATCAGAGTTGTTGAGGGCTTGAATGCAGACTTGAATGCACTTGTGCTCTATCTCTTGTGGTTGGTTGGATATTCAATGAAGCTCTCTCTTTTTCTTATTTTTTTGAACTCTCTTCTTTTTCAAAGAATACTTTTTGGTAGTTCAAATCCTTTAAGTTTAAAGTCTTCCATTATCCCAAGGCAGTTCTAGCCGTTGTAGACCATTGGAGAATGTTTTTTGATCGTTGGAGCACTTTTTGGCATTCAAAAATAAATTTGGAACTAGCCATTAGATACCTGGAAGTGTCATTCGAGTCAGCTCGAATTCCTTCAAGTCGGCTCAGATCCATCGAGTTGATAGGTCGAGTCGCCATTTCTTCAACGTAGTCGGCTCTTTGTCTCAGGGTGCAGAATGTCACTCTGGATGAGTTGGCTTTTTATAGCTCGGGTCGGCTTGAACTTGAATCTTGAAATTCTTGAACTCGAGGAGTCGACTCTTTTTAGCTTGGGTCGGCTCTTCTTCTCATGTTCGAAAAACCTTACTCTGGAAGAGTCGACTCGATGCAGTTCGGGTCGGCTCGCTTTCTCAGGCTTTTGAAATTAGGTCTGGCAGAGTCGGCTCTTTCTAGGTTGGGTCAACTCGCTTGGCTGTTCTCAGAAAACTTTTAGGAAACGAACTCTGGAGGAGTCGGCTCGGACTGATTCCAGTCGACTCGGATTCATTAGAGTCGGCTCGCTTTCATCGAGTTGGCTCGGATTGCTGCATTCCAGAATCCTTGCTGCATGCCAGTAATCAGAGTCGGCTCTTCTTGTCTTGGGGTCGGCTGGAGCATCTTCTTCAGGATTTTTACAATTTCAACTTAAAGAAAACTCTCACCAACTCTTTTACAATTTCACACAAACCAACTCAAGGCAAAATCTAAGGCACACACACTTATAGAAGTAACCCTTTTACTTGATTTTTCTTAGCATTTTCACTGGGTTCTTCTTTACAAAAACACTTACAACACAACTCAAGCAAGAAAATAGAAATGTAGGAGTTGAAGTTTGAACATGTTATACATCCTATAAAAGCTTGTCAAATACTTGAAGAGTTGTCAGTAAGAAATGTACATGCTCCAATGTTTGGTTATCATCAAAATTACTTATGGGGTCAATATTGTTTCCATATGAAAAAAGCATCCCTAGCCTTATCCCATGTCTAAATATCTTGGCTTATTACCGGTTGAAATGAGGATGGGCGGTGAGGAGAAATGGCACGTGCAAGTGAAGGGTTGCGCCCCTTCACTTGGTTACCACAATATTTCAAAACCAAGAGTACCTTCATGAAGGGACTTGATTCTTGGATAAGCCACTTGGTTCCCACACCATCAAAGAGCCTATCAGCCGGTTACATTCCACATGGAATGAGGATAAAAAGCCAAGATTATCCAAAGGACACAAATAAGGCTTTTGGCGCAAGAAGTGTCATGACTTTTCAAGATAAGACTCCTTCTTCATGGAGATATGTTGTTTAACGGATCAAAGGCTGATGAAGAGCCATATTTAGCATCCCTCCATATCTTATTTAAAGCCTTCAGTGTCTATGCTGAAGGTATCTCAAAATCTTTCTTTCTTACACTCTTACACCCTGCCACTTTATCCTCCTTGTCTCTTCCTTTCCTTGTTAGGACATAGGTCTTGCCTTAAGACAAGTCTGCCATTTTAAGACAAGGGATTAGGAAGAGAATTAGGAAGTGATAAAGAATGTAAAAAGAGATTTTGGAGAGGGTTCAGAATGTTCTATTGGAGAGCAAGGGTCTGAGCAAGGAAGGAAAGGCTGCCAAAAGAAGAAAGGCCACTAAAAGAGTCCCAATAGATTAAGCAACCTACTAAGGAGTGATTCCTAGGTTCATTTCCTATGTGGATCACATCTGGAGGGTATGCACTTGTGTGCCTAGTAGAAAGAAGAAGGAATTAGCATTCTAGGTATTTTTCAAACATTGTTTGACTGACTTGTTAATTATAATGATTAAGTGATCATTGGATAAGGTTTCTAGTTGTTTGGAGTTTCAAAACTAAAAAATTAAAATCTATTCTTCCTCTATGCCATCGAAACCTAACAGTGAGGCCCAACCATTGTTCTAGCTCCAAGAAGTCTCCACTAACTGGCTCTTCCAACATCCAAGAAATTGCCATCAAGCCTTTTTCCTTCCCTTTTCCTATCTCCATTTTTTCTTGCTTTGTTTGTTCCCAACCCTTCCTCACCCACTCATGTTCTTTGTTTTGCTGGATCCCTCAAGTGTTTCCTGTAAAGGATGGTGTCCTCTTTGCCTCTAAACTATATGGGATAGCTGAAAGGGATATGCCCTACAAGCCAATCTATGTTGTATCTCCCAAACCATTATAATTGATAATTTTCTAATAAAGGCATTATTTTTCATCATACGCTGTGTTTATATTATATGATGAACCCCATAGATTAGGGCTATGATTTTAGGGTTATGATGAGATCATACCAGTGAGACCTAAAATCTTAAAACCTTAATCTAAAATATTCCTAGTCAAAGGAACCCTGAGTAGGGGATCAGGGTTTTTCCAGTAAGACTAGCACATCCCATGTATACTGGAGAGGGTGACTACTCTCATAGTCACTTGTGTATGACACTAATACTGGGATGTGGGTGCTCATTGGAGAATGAGTTCACTAATATGATCCAACTTGAAGACACCTAATGGAGTCTTAGCTACATGTCAATAGAAGGTTCTCATAGTGGGAGTAGTACAAGTAATCCTTTGACCTGAGACTGCCATAAGTACCTTATGTACATGAACCCATGCTTTGGTTCAATCCTAATCATGACACTGAGTCATGCACAGGATTGATACTGGGAATGGTGAATTGGATATGAAGGTAATGAGTAGGTCAACAAGGAATCGATCACTCTTGGTAAGAGGAGATTGCATCCAGCTAGTTAACAATCGGATGATGATTCAGGAAATCTTTGATCAAAGTAAAGATATTAGAGATGGTTTCTAATATCAAGATAATTGAATCATCAATATAAGATTGAGCTAGAAATAAATATAATATTGGATTTGACATATATCCATATCCATAGTTATATTTTGGGTGCAGGCTGATCGAAAGATTTAATTGTACGGTAACTCTCTACTGAAGGATAATTTTGGTATTTCACTAGAATTTCCATATCTTCCGGGTAGACATGACACGTTGCTAGACATCAATCTTGTCTTGTGGGTTGATCAAGTTCAAAGATCACTTATTAGGAAGAGTCCTAATTGATCAAATCGGGTAAGCCCGATTTGACCTAAATCGATTAGAAAGAGTTCTAATCAAATTAGGTCAACTTGTATTCGAACCCACTGCTGGCTAGATGTGGAACCCAATGGGTCACACACTTAAGAGGATTGATCAAGAGTTTAATTTGTGATTAAATCATCTTTGCAGGATAACACTCTAGTAGGTGTTGCAAACCCTAGCTTCTATTCGAATCGGATTCGAATTAGGGTTCCGGATTGGTTCAATTTGGGTTCTAATTGGATCTAATTAGACCCTAATTGAGAAAATAGAGATTATGGCTAACCCTATTGGCTAACCATGAACCTAGGCTAGCCCCCCACCTGCTCCTTATTCTTTTCACGCCAAAATACCAAGAGTCCATGCGCTAATGGACTCTTGGCGTGCCATTTGGAAGAGTCCATGGTGCATGGACTCTTGGCGCGCCCCACTTAATTCTCCGATGAATTAAGATGGGGCGGCCTCCTTTCTTAAAGTTAGCGCTCCACTTGTCCCCCTTGGATGGGAATCCAATGGCTAGAAGATTTTTAAGAAAGACAAAAGGCGCTGACTCTTCCCGGTTGCGCGAAACAACGTCTCTTCGGAGACCGAAACATCGTGATTCCTTTCTTCTTGAATTTCATGACTTTTATTTTAGGAAAAGCCGTGAGTTTTAATCTGGAAGGGCGTGAGAAGGAGGGAAGGGGGTGTGAGAAATATGGAAGATCGTGAGAAATATTTTACGGAGAGTTGTGTTCTTTTGAAAAGGCACCTTTTTGTAATCTATTTAAGGAACAGAGGTCTCGGGTGTTTGATGAATGTACGACAGAGGTTTTATTTTTCTTTTCTTTCCAGGAGACTGATTCCTCCTTAGCTTGTTTAGGACATAGAGAGTTTTCCTTTTACAGAGTTCTCTTCTCTGTTGAAACTCAAGTCTAAAACAAGAGATAGGAAGAATCTCTCGATCGGTAAAAGAAAAGAATTACTACTCTGTTTCTATTTTCTTTACATTAAGACATTAGTGTCTTAAATCCTCCTCCTCCTTCAAGACAAGAGTTTTATTCTTAGGACAAGGTCTTAAGAAAGGGAGAGGAAGAAGAAAGAAAGGAAGTAAGGAGTCCCTACCGTGAGTTTTAAAGCCATAGTCCTCTTGAGTTCTAGGATAAGAATTCAAGTGAAGGAATTTTGAAGAAGCTAGCATCTTGATCAATCTTCTTGTGGATCACCATTGGAGGGTAGACATTTGGACGCCTGGTGAATTCAAATGGGGCATTCAACATCATGTTTTGATTCTACATCAAAATTGGATTTAGCGTTAACAGGTTGGTGCCCTAATTCTTACAATGTAAGTTTGCATGTTTAATATATGTTTTAATCCTGAATAAGGAGATCTTGGCTAAGGGTTTATGGTGCAAATTTCATCATGTTTGAAATTATTTTTCACAATGGTGCACCGGACTCCCAACAGTGGTATCAGAGCCACCCTTATTACAGTTAAAACATAAGAAAATTATTTATATGTGTTTTTGTTGTAGTGTCGCATGTTAGGGTTTTAAACCCTTGAATGCTGATACACTTAGCATATTTATGGGATGCATGTATGATAATTTATGTTTTGATGTATGCCACTAGTTAGGGTTTTTCACTCAAACCCTAATTATTATAGAGATATGATTAGTTTTGAAGTCATCATACTGAAATAAGGTTGCCCTGGCATAATGGTGGATCCATTATGTGGTAAATGGTTGTCCTAGTATGATGACACACTTAGCATATAATTGTTTTATCAGAGTGATATGATTGTGATATGTTCTATAAGAATGTGCTGGCAATTTTATAAAACCCTCCTCTTAAAAATTATATTAAGTCATAGTATATTTAACTAATAAGCATCACTAGTCATGATGAATAATTGATCATTCGGTGTCTAAAAGGTGGTTCTGGGAAGGTAAAGAGAATTGTGGTTTTTAATTGGTTCCGTTGACTGACCTGGCCAATTTTTATTGGTGTCTAGGAAAGCAACGGGGGGACTCCCACATCTCTTCCACTTGCCTGGCCGATTTGATTATATTTAAATCTTGACTAAAATGCTTAGTGTTAAAAATACTATATATTGTCCTTCCTTCATGCTTGATCATTATTGTGTTATGAACCACATTAGGTTTGTTGTGTTATCTGCAAGACCTAATATGGTGATTGACATAATACTAGTCTAGTGCATAGATATGCTTACAGTATATTCAGTATAATGCTTTGTTGTGTTATCTGCAAGGGCATTATATTTGAGTACTGACTGTATTGAAATGAAAGGGTCTTGACTTAACTAGAACATTATGGTTTGTTATGTTTTCTGCAAGACTAATAATGTTCTAGAGGCCAAGTTACTTCTTAAGAATTATATGAGATATAATTGGAAGAGTTTCCTACCTTTGAGCTTATAAAAGATTTGTTGTGCTTTCTGCAAGATCTTTTATAAGTTATTAGGATCTCAATCTCACTAAGAAAAACGATCAGGGTTCTTCTCGATTATCATAGTGAGGGCTATGATTTTTGATAAAATAGTGGGAGACATAATTAAATTGAAGACCTAATTTAATTATGTAAGTCATTTCATGGTTGTTTGCTTATATATTGTTCTTTATTAAATGTAGATAAATGGCATCTTCATTATCACTGCGAAGTATCTTAGATACCAACAAATTGACTGGTCCAAACTATGTGGACTGGTTGAGAAATTTAAAGATTGTATTGAGTTCAGAAAAACTTTCTTATATTCTTGATACCCCTAGTCTTAATCCACTAGGGGATGATGCCACACAGGAAGATATGGCCACATACAAAATGTGGCAGAATGACTCCCTCACTGTCAAGTGTATCATACTGGCCTCTATGACCAATGAGTTACAGAGACAGCTTGAAAGCATGGATACTCAATCCATAATGCTTAATTTAAAAGAGCTTTATGGAGAACAAAGCAGAACTGCTAGATACGAAATATCTAAGCAGTTATTCCATGCTAGGATGATAGAGGGAACATCCGTTCAGGATCATGTTCTGAAGGTAATTGACTTAATCACCAGATTGGGTCAATTAGGTTTTATTATGGATGGGGAGCTGAATCGGGATTTAATCCTGCAATCACTCCCGGGGTCATTTTCTCAGTTTGTCTTGAATTATCACATGAACAATCTGAACACTTCCTTGCCTGAGCTGTTAAATATGTTAAAAACAGCAGAGAGCCACGTTAAGAAAGAAAAGGCTCCACTTCTTCTTGTTGATAAGACCAATAAGAAGAAATCAGGCAAAAAGGGTTTTAATAGGAGGCTAAACCCTAAGGGTGGCATCAATAAGAATAAGAAAGGAAAGAAGGCCTCAAAACAGTCAACCTGTTTCTTTTGCGGCAAAGCGAGACATTGGTAAAGGAATTGCAAGGCTTACCTTGCAACTGTGAAGCCTGGTGCGTCAGATGCACCAAAAGGTATGTATGAGATACATGCTATATTGACATTAAATTCATCTATATCAAATACTTGGGTATTGGATACCGCTTGTGGTTACCATATATGCAAATCATTGCAGGACCTCCACAAGCTTAAAGTATTGAAGGAAGGTGACTTCAATCTCTATGGTGCTAGTGGTGATATCATCCAAGCAGAAGCTGTAGGGACCTATATTCTGAAGTTGCCTTCAGGGAAGATCTTGGAGTTAGAAAATTGTTACTATATGCCAAAGATTATTAGGAACATTATATCTATTCCTTTGTTATTAAAACAAGGATATGTAATGGATGTAACGAGCACTGGTTGCTCAATAATGTTGTCTAATAAAGTTATTTGTTCTGGCATATTTAGTAATGGCCTCTTAACTCTTTCTTCCAATATAGTGTTTTTCATGTCAATAATAAAAGAAAAAGAAAAGACTTTAATGAAACTTTACTTTGGCATCATCGACTTGGTCATGTTAATGAGTCTAGGATAAGCAAGTTATACAAGAAAAAATTCCTTGATCCTTATGAGTATGAATCATTAGGAACTTGCGAATCATGTCTCATGGGTAAGATGACCAAGACTCCATTTACTGGACATGGAGAAAGGTCAACTGAGTTATTAGGACTTATACATACTGATGTATGTGGTCCAATGACAACTCAGGCCAGAGGTGGATACTCATATTTTATCACTTTTATAGATGATTTATCTAGGTTCGGATATGTGTATCTTATGAAACACAAATCTGAAGCATTTGATAAATTTAAGGAGTATCAAAGTATGGTCGAAAAACAAACCGAAAAAGTATTAAAGTTCTTCGTTCTGATCAAGGAGGAGAATACTTATCCACGGAGTTTTTAGACTATCTTAAAGTTAATGGAATTCTTTCTGAATGGACCCCTACTTATACACCACAGCTAAATGGTATAGCTGAAAGGAGGAATCGTACCTTATTAGATATGGTACGATCCATGATGTGCTTCACAAATTTACCATTTCCTTCTGGGGTCATGCCCTAGAAACTGCTGTTTACATTCTGAACAAGGTACCTTCTAAATCCGTTGTTAGTATTCCATATGAAATTTGGAGTGAAAAGAAACCGTATCTTAAATATTTTAAGGTATGGGGATGTCCAGCTTATGTTAAAAGAAATTTTGGACATAAGTTGGAACCTAGAGCGGATAAATGTCTATTTGTAGGATATCCTAGAGAGGGTAGAGGATATCTGTTCTACCATCCTACTGAACAAAAGATTTTTGTCAGCAGGCATGCCACTTTTCTAGAAAAGGAGTTCATTTTAGAAAAGGGCAATGGTAGAACTGTTGAACTTGGAGAAGTACAAGAAACACAGATAGACAGTTCTCAACCATTAGAACATATAGTTAGGACAGAACCAGAACACAAAACTCCTCCCCGTAGGTCTGATAGAGTGCCACGGGCACCTGAGAGGTATGGGTTTATTATTGAAAATAATGAAGCCCAAGTCATTCAAAATGATGAACCTCTGACCTATACGGAAGCTATCTTGAGTACTGATTCAGATAGATGGCAAGAAGCCATGGAATCCGAGATAGACTCTATGTATGTAAACCAAGTATGGTCTTTGGTCGATGCACTAGAGTGTGTTAATCCTATTGGGTGCAAATGGGTTTATAAGAAAAAGATTGGGGCTGATGGCCAAGTTGAAACCTATAAAGCCAGATTAGTGGCAAAAGGTTTTAGAAAAAAACAGGGAATTGATTATGATGAAACATTCTCACCTGTTGCCATGCTCAAATCAATTCGGATTTTACTTGCTATAGCAGCGTACTACGATTATGAGATCTGGCAGATGGATGTGAAGACTGCATTCCTCAATGGTTTCCCTGAGGAAGAAGTCTACATGTCACAGCCAAAAGGTTTTATTTCAAAGAATAAACCTAATCAAGTATGCAAGCTAAAGAAATCCATTTATGGATTAAAGCAAGCTTCAAGGAGTTGGAACATCCGCTTTGATGAAACTATTAAAAGGTTTGGTTTTATCAAAAATGTGGATGAACCCTGTGTTTATAAGAAGACTAGTGAGAGTGCCATAGTCTTCTTGGTTATGTATGTAGATAACATACTCCTCATTGGGAATGATGTCCCAATGTTGCAATCAGTCAAGGTTTGGCTATCAAACCAGTTTTCCATGAAAGATTTGGGAGAAGCATCCTATATACTAGGTATTAAGATCTATAGAGATAGATCTAAGAGGATGCTAGGTTTATCCCAATCTAGGTACATTGACTTAATGCTGAAAAGATTCAGCATGGATGGAAGTAAAAGAGGTTATCTTCCTATGAGTCAAGGCATACATCTTTCTAAAAGGATGTCTCCTAAGACACCTGAAGAAAGAAATAGAATGAATTCTATACCCTATGCTTCGGCAATAGGGTCCATAATGTATGCCATGTTATGTACCAGTTCTGATGTGGCATATGCTTTAGGCATTGTCAGTAGGTTTCAGGCTGATTTAGGAGAGGATCATTGGAAAGCAGTTAAAAATATTCTTAAGTACCTAAGAAGGACTAAGGATATTTTTCTGGTTTATGGTGGTTCTGATCTTAAACTAGAAGCTTATTCTGATTCTAGTTTTCAATCAGACCCTGATGATAGCAAATCCATTTCGGGATATGTTTTTATCCTAAACGGTGGAACAGTGAGTTGGAAGAGTACCAAACAGCAGATTGTAGCTGACTCAACCACAGAGGCAGAATACATAGCTGTCAGTGAAGCTGCCAAGGAAGCAGTCTGGATGAAGAAGTTCATCACAGAGTTGGGTGTTGTTCCTGAGATTGAAAACCCAGTGCCACTTTACTGTGACAACACTGGGGCTGTTGCTCAAGCTAAGGAACCAAGAGCTCATCATAAGTCCAAGCACATTCTGAGACGCTTCCATCTCGTCCGAGAAATAGTAGAAAGACAAGATGTCAACATAAATAGAGTTGATACAAAGAACAATGTAGCAGACCCGTTCACTAAGGCTCTACCACAGCGAGAGTTTGATCGCCACCTCGAGTGTATGGGATTAAGATTTAAAGGCGATTGGCTTTAGTGCAAGTGGGAGATTGAAAGGGATATGCCCTACAAGCCAATCTATGTTGTATCTCCCAAACCATTGTAATTGATAATTTTCTAATAAAGGCATTATTTTTCATCATACGCTGTATTTATATTATATGATGAACTCCATAGATTAGGGCTATGATTTTAGGGCTATGATGAGATCATACTAGTGAGACCTAAAATCTTAAAACCTTAATCTAAAATATTCCTAGTCAAAGAACCCTGAGTAGGGGATCAGGGTTTTTCCGGTAAGACTAGCACATCCCATGTATACTGGAGAGGGTGACTGCTCTCACAGTCACTTGTGTATGACACTAATACTGGGATGTGGGTGCTCATTGGAGAATGAGTTCACTGATATGATCCAACTTGAGAACACCTAATGGAGTCTTAGCTACATATCAATAGAAGGTTCTCATAGTGGGAGTAGTACAAGTAATCCTTTGACCTGAGACTGCCATAAGTACCTTATGTACATGAACCCATGCTTTGGTTCAATCCTAATCATGACACTGAGTCATGCACAGGATTGATACTGGGAATGGTGAATTGGATATGAAGGTAATGAGTAGGTCAACAAGGAATCGATCACTCTTGGTAAGAGGAGATTGCATCCAGCTAGTTAACAATTGGATGATGATTCAGGGAATCTTTGATCAAAGTAAAGATATTAGAGATGGTTTCTAATATCAAGATAATTGAATCATCAATATAAGATGAGCTAGAAATAAATATAATATTGGATTTGACATATATCCATATCCATAGTTATATTTTGGATGCAGGCTGATCGAAAGATTTAATTATACGGTAACTCTCTACTGAAGGGTAATTTTGGTATTTCACCAGAATTTCCATATCTTCCGGGTAGACATGACACGTTGCTAGATGTCAATCTTGTCTTGTGGGTTGATCAAATTCAAAGATCACTTATTAGGAAGAGTCCTAATTGATCAAATCGGGTAAGCCCGGTTTGACCTAAATCGATTAGAAAGAGTTCTAATCAAATTAGGTCAACTTGTATTCGAACCCACTACTGGCTAGATGTGGAACCCAATGGGTCACACACTTAAGAGGATGGATCAAGAGTTTAATTTGTGATTAAATCATCTTTGCAGGATAACACTCTAGCAGGTGTTGCAAACCCTAGCTTCTATTCGAATCGGATTCGAATTAGGGTTCCGGATTGGTTCAATTTGGGTTCTAATTGGATCTAATTAGACCCTAATTGAGAAAATAGAGATTATGGCTAACCCTATTAGCTAACCATGCACCTAGGTAGCCCCCCACCCGCTCCTTATTCTTTTCATGCCAAAATACCAAGAGTCCATGCGCTAATGACTCTTGGCGCACCATTTGGAAGAGTCCATGGCGCATGGACTCTTGGCGCGCCCCACTTAATTCTCCGATGAATTAAGATGGGGCGGCCTCCTTTCTTAAAGTTAGCACTCCACTTGTCCCCCCTTGGATGGGAATCCAATGGCTAGAAGATTTTAAAGAAAGATAAAAGGCGCTGACTCTTCCCAGTTGCGCGAAACAACATCTCTTCGGAGACCGAAACATCGCGATTCCTTTCTTCTGGAATTTCATGACTTTTCTTTTAGGAAAAGCCGTGAGTTTTAATCTGGAAGGGCGTGAGAAGGAGGGAAGGGGGTGTGAGAAATATGGAAGACCGTGAGAAATATTTTACGGAGTGTTGTGTTCTTTTGAAAAGGCACCTTTTTGTAATCTATTTAAGGAACAGAAGTCTCGGGTGTTTGTTGAATGTACGACAGAGGTTTTATTTTTCTTTTCTTTCCAGGAGACTGATTCCTCCTTAGCTTGTTTAGGACACAGAGAGTTTCCCTTTTACAGAGTTCTCTTCTCTGTTGAAACTCAAGTCTAAAACAAGAGATAGGAAGAATCTCTCGATCGGTAAAAGAAAAGAATTACTACTCTGTTTATATTTTCTTTACATCAAGACATTAGTGTCTTAAATCCTCCTCCTCCTTCAAGACAAGAGTTTTATTCTTAGGACAAGGTCTTAAGAAAGGGAGAGGAAGAAGAAAGAAAGGAAGTAAGGAGTCCCTACCGTGGAGTTTTAAAGCCATTGTCCTCTTGAGTTCTAGGATAAGAATTCAAGTGAAGGAATTTTGAAGAAGCTAGCATCTTGATCAATCTTCTTGTGGATCACCAATGGAGGGTGGACATTTGGATGCCTGGTGAATTCAAAAGGGGCATTCAACATCAAGTTTTGATTCTATATCAAAATTGGATTTAGCGTTAACAGGTTGGTGCCCTAATTCTTACAATGTAAGTTTGCATGTTTAATATATGTTTTAATCCTGAATAAGGAGATCTTGGCTAAGGGTTTATGGTGCAAATTTCATCATGTTTGAAATTATTTTTCACAATGGTGCACCGGACTCCCAACAATAGCTCATCCAATCTACTATTGAGATCCATGTTGGATTGTACTCTGATTATTTGGATATACAATCAATGGTTCTAGATTAAAGCAATCCTCTATTAAATTTTTTATCTTAAAAGAGGAGAGGGGGAAAGAAGAAAAAAGAAAGAAAGAGAAGAGTTATAAAGAAAAGGGCTAACGAGTCCTAAATCTAGGAAAGAGAGAAGAATTAGTTAAGGTTTGATATTAATTGTAATCAAGTTAGCACATAATGGACTCTCTATCTTGGGATTAACCTAGATCTAAACAGCTCCTAATTCCAAGGCTGCCTTTGAGCACTCCAATTAATAAATCAGTCACCCATCTGGCCAGGTAAATGTAAGATCGGTGGGGTCCCCTTATTGCTTTCCTTAGACACTAATTAAATTGGCCAGGTTAGCAAATGAAACCAATTAACGAACCACTTTTGTTCAAGATTAAGATCCCTAAACTACTTTCCTAAACACCATTTTACTAACAACCCTAATTTGGTCTAATTTTTAGGGTTCCTTATCTTAGTGAGCTCGAAAGAATTTAGGGGTCAACATCTAATTAATTTTAAATTACAGGCTTAAGTCAATACAATATGAGGTGATTTGTAGGCCAAACAAGGTTGATGAAATCTCCACCTTATGTTAGGATTTCCCCTTAAGATAGTTTATGAAGATGCAATACAATATAAATAAGATGTCAAAGCAAGTTAGTTTGATATTTTAAGCCTCTAAAAAAAATCATAATATGTTATGCTAAATTTTATGTTATATATTTGTTTATGAACTAGCCATGGTAATGATCCCAACAATGGTATGAAAATTTGATCACTACTATAGGCAGTCAAAAATAAACCTAACTCAAACTATATAAATAGGATGAGTCAGGATTGTATCTATGAGGATCAATGAGGTTATGTTCACTTTTAATTATGATTTTTATTTAGAGTTCTAATTAAATTATAAAAGCTAAAATTAGAAAAGAGTGGGAATATGATTAAAACTAAAAATTAAAAGGAAATAGAAATTTTAATTAAATTGAAATAGTAACTAACAAGCAAGAGATTAAATAGAATAACAAAGAATCTCAAGATTTTAATTCAATTTTTAATAAAATATAAAATTATTTATTATGTAATTATTAAAAGTATGATTAATTTTTTAGCATAACCTATCTCGCTAGATATATATTGTAGTATCTTGATCTGCCCCTACATAGTCATACACTATTCAAAGTCTCAAATTATAAAAATAATTAAAATATTCTATAATTAGATTCTGATCATAACCAATCTTGTTGAGCATGAATCATATCCTTAGATCATGATTCATCTCTACATAGTCATAGGCTATTCAAAAATCTAATTACAATCCAAACAAGAAGAACAATACTTGAAGTCATGAAAAGGGATTTTATATATGAAAGAAAAGATCATTATAATTAAGATCTAATAACATGAAAAAAAACTGGTGAGAACAATAGAGCTAGGAAGAGACATTAGACCCCTCCAAGCTAATTGTAGATCACCAATGAGTAGTCTATCTTCTTTCCGACATGAGTAATTGAGTCCTTATAAATAATTGAGTCCTGTAATTAAAATTAATCTACTTTGATTTGCAAATTAGTCAAATAAGAGTCGATTTGCTCAAGCTAGGTTTTCTTGGATTAAGTCTTGTAATTAGCACTTGAATTAGTCAAGGAGGTTCATAAGTTAGCCATGGTTCAAGCTCAATTGATGAAGCCATGTCATCATACCATGTCATCATGCCACGTCATCACTTCATGCCACATCACCACCTCATGGAACCTTGTCACCCACTACTTGGAGTAGTATGCCATGTCACATCACTTTGGTTGGCCACACATGAGTGATTTTCAAATTAGAAAGGAGTTCAAATGGAGCACATCAAGACATCAAGACATCAAGATATCAAGACATCAAGACATCAAGACATCATTTAAAATTTAAAACCAAGATTGGATGCCATCTCATTTTTTTTGTTGCCCACTTGAAGGAGTGCCTCATTTCATCCAAGGAATGCCTCATTTCATCCACTCCTTGTCGCCTATCATGAAGAAGCTTGAATTCAAGGGGGCATCTATCATGAAAGAGTTTCAAATTCAAAGGAGCCTTTATCCAATCCAACAAGAGCTAGAGTTTAAATTCAAAAAAAGAGATGGGAGTCCACCTTTATCCTCTCACTTATCTACCTTTCAAATTTGAAATGAAGATCAAGATGAAGTCCAAGGGGAATTGATGACAAGAAGGAGAAGGATTGTCGCTGATCGCTCCTCTCATTTGTCACCCATTTGAATCCATTCAAGTTGTCACCAATTTTAAGAGGATTAAGAAGGGAGGGCGCCTCATCTCATTCCTCATTTGTCGCCCACTCCAAGAGAATTCGGCCAAGGAAAAGTGTGACGCCTATCTGGGAGAATTCATATTCAAGTGGATTCTTGTCTACCCTATCAAGATATAGTTTGAATTCAAGAAGAAGATTAGAGGCCAATTTATCTGTACTTATCTTGTAGAGTTTAGTCTTATCTTGCTACCATGTATGGAGGGTCTATAAATACCACTCAATTCCCCCCTTGTAAAAAAAGTTATTATTGATTTGATGAATGAATGTTATTTTTTTCAACTTTGCTGGGTAAGCATTGTGAGTGGGTGCTGAAGCCCTTGGGGAGTGAAGCCCTAGTTGTCTTCCAAGTTCCAAGATCCAAGATCCAAGATGCCATCCATCCTTTTCCCTACCTCCCAGTCTTCCATTCTTTCATTGTATTTTCAATCCTCCAAGTTTTAATCATCATTCTTTTGTAGGATCCCTGGTGTTCATGATCTGAAGAGGAGGAGGTTTTTCTTGCCATCCAACCATCAACGAGAAGATCTGCTTTGAAGAAACTGAAGTTTAGAAACCTACCGCGAGATCTTGAGAGTTGAATCCATATCTACTACAAAGGAGGGATAAAATTACTATTAGTAAGTGAAACTGATCTGAATCTCATTATATCTGATTAGTTAAAGCAAGGAAGTCCTAGTTTCGGTGGTTTCTTAATCATCGGATCCGAGTTTCTTTATGTGATTGCATGTGGTTTCATTGCGGGTAGTTAGTAATCTACTAGTCTTTTTTTCTTAGATCCATTGATAGCTTTACTTGAGTTTGTTGCCATTGCTCATTAAAATTAAAATTTAATTCTTATTCATTACATTAGCCTTACATCCATTCCGCATCATCTTTGGTATCAGAGCCATAGGTTAGACTAGGACATATAGTTAGTTGCTGAAATTTATGCATCATTCTAGCATTAGATCTGGAAAGCTTATCTATAGCTCTTCAGATCTTAGTTTCTTTTGCATTATTTTTAAGTGATTTATCTAGATTAAAAATCAGATCTATAATCTTCTCTCATAGATTTCAGATCTGAAATTTTTTCAAAAAAAAATTGCATTGTTTTTCTTAGTACATTCTGGTGGAAGGAAATTATGCCTCTTGGGTGGGTATACGAAAGTATACTGTCACGACCCATGGAAGTAATGAGCTATAGCCAGACATGATAACCCGATATTGAAAATCTATTGTTCTTAGTGTATGCTTGTTTGATTTGTTAATTGCTTGAAAAATCGCATGTTAATCTTCTAAGCACAACTTAGGATAAGTTTTTGACACATTTCGAATCTTGAATCTATCTAATCAAATTTTCAACATTTAAATTTTAATTTTTGAATTTTGAAATCTGAAATCTAAATTTGAAATTTAAAATTCAAAGATTAAATCTGAAATCCAATCTTGAAAATTAAAAGATAAAGTTTAAATTTTGAATTGCAAGTTTTATCTTTATCTTGTCTTGTTAATTAGTTTGAATGGTTGTGCATTCATCTTATCTGAAATCATTTTTAAGGACATGCTATCATAAGATAAGGAAGGATTTCATCACCTTTTCTTGGCCCAAAAACAACCAACCTCATCTCGCATTATCCTAGCCCTAATCTAAAATTGAGTAGCAACTTAAAAACTAGGGACACCCACAGGTTAGGTTCATATACATGTTGAGCCTTTGTAGTAATTGATTCTGTGTGTGCTTTTGAATATTGGTGTCTAAGGCTAGGGACCCAATGGCAAACACCTTAAGTGGATTTGTGGTTCTTTAATTAGGACCTCATGAAAGTGAGGGGAGCCTTCCACAGTCCCACCTCTTACCTGGCCAGTTGAAAGAGTACCTACAGTCTTGATTATTACTCAGTCGATTCATGCTATATTGAACTTCTAGGACTAGGAGCCCTAGAAGCTAGGATTGTATTGCATGACCACTAGAGCAGGAACCCCATATCAATGGCCTCAAACCCTAACCAGTCCCACCATGGACCCAAATATGGAAGCTTTAATAAGAACTCTGACTGAACAGTTTAGGCAGCTCAATACTAGGTTTGATTAGATGGAGGAGAGAATGGAGAACCTTGAAGAATCCCTTATGAGTCACCCTGATCCTGAGTTACCAAGATCCACTCTTGTTGGTCCAAGAGCCCAATGCCGTGAACTCACCCCTGAACCTAATCCTAGGTGACTCTATCAAGATGTCAATGACCAAGGGGAAAGAGTCCTTAGGAACATTAGACTAGAGGCACCAACCTTTGATGGAAACTTAGACCCTAAGGTGTACACTGATTAGGAAGTGACATGGACCAGTATTTTGAGTAGTATGAGATGTCTGAGGAGAGGAAGGTTAAGTTTGCTAAGTTTAGGTTAGTCAAACAAGCTAGATTATACTGGAAAAATGTTGAACGGATCAATCACCAAAGAGGAGATTTGCCTATTGTTACATGGAGAGCCATGAAGATCAAACTCAGGTATAAATACCTACCCTTGTTCTATGAGCAAAGACTTTTAGATTAGTGGCAGAAGTTGAGCCAAGGCAATAAATCCGTATCCAATTACATAGCCAAGTTTGACAAATTTATCATGAGGTGTGGAGTAGCTGAGTCGGAGTCAGTTACCCTATCTAGGTTTCAAGTAGGTCTACATGAGGATATTCAGAGGGAATTGTTTCTAAGAGAGGTCCATGATTTAGATCAAGCCTATTAGATTTCTATGGATTGTAAGAGATTCCAGAGAGGACCTGTTACCCGTCGACTCGAACCTAATAATAGGTTTAGTACTCTTGGAAGTAGGCCTAGTGCGAACCAGTTTCCCAATAGTCGACCCAAGCCTACCACTCCACTAGCTCGTAAGGATGACAAAGGAAAGGCATCTGAAATGCAAAGGACTAGAAGCCAGAACATACATTATTTTAAATGTCAAAATTATGGTCATTATGCTAGTCGGTGCCCAGCACGAGCCTTAAACATAGGAGAGTTTGATGAAGAGGACCCAGAAACTATGGAAGAATGTGAGGAAGTGTATGAAGCTGAACCAGATTAGTAGATGAGTATGAAGGGGATGAGGAAGACTTAGAGTCATCTAAATTACTGGAAGTAGTTAGATGTATACTAACTTAGACTAAGAAAAATAAGGACTAGCGTAGGACTAACATCCTACAAACCTTCATCAAATTAGGGGATAAAGTTTGTAAAATCATCATTGATAGTGGGAGTTGTGTTAATGCTATTTCTACAAATGCTGTTAAGAATTTAGGTTTAACTACAGTTCCCCATCCTAACCCCTATAAGGTTTCTTGGATTGACTCAACCTCTATTCCTATTAGATTGAGATGTCAGGTTACAGTCCAAGTCCAGTCATACCAAGAGAAAGTCTGGTGTGATGTTCTCCCAATGGAGGTCAGGAGCATTATCTTAGGTAGACCCTGGCTGTATGATCATGATGTTACCCTTTATGGCTGTTCCAATTCATGTTTCTTTAACCACCATGGTAAAAGAATTATCATAAATTCGACCCCACCTAAGGATAACATCAAGAGAGGGTTTAGCAATCTGAGGGAGAAAAAGCTAGGACTTAACCTAATCACTGCTAGGGAACTAGAGCACGAGATTACTGGAGGTTTGCCAATTTGGATTTTGACCACTAAGGAAGTTTTTGACCAACCCCAATAGGAACACCCTAAGGAGATCATAGAGTCTTTGAAGAAGTTTCAGGATGTTTCCTGAAGACCTCCCTGATCAACTGCCACCATTAAGGGACATATAGCATGCCATAAATTTGGTCCCAGGAGCCACTCTACCAAATCTCTCACATTATAAGATGAATCCCTCGAAGCATTTAGAGTTACAAAGACAAGTAGGGGATCTACTTCAAAAAGGATTTATTAGGGAGAGTCTAAGCCCGTGTGTAGTACCAGCCCTATTAACCCCAAAGAAAGATGGAACTTGGAGGATATGTATTGATAGCTGTGCCATTAACAAGATAACAATGAAGTTCCGTTTCCATATTCCCCATTTGGATGACATGCTAGATATGATGGCCGGAGCAGTTATTTTCTTAAAGATTGACCTTAAGAGCAGCTATCACCAGGTTAGGATTAGATCCAGGGATGAATGGAAAACAACCTTTAAGACTAAGGATGGCTTATATGAATGGTTAATGACGCCTTTTGGCCTGTCAAATGCCCCTAGTACGTTTTTGAGGATCATGACCCAAGTATTGAAAGCTTTCATTGAAAAGTTTGTAGTAGTTTATTTTGACGATATCCTTATATATAGTAAAACTAAGGATGATCACTTAGATCATCTCCAACAAGTGTGTCAAGCCCTTAGGAAAGATAATTTATATGCCAATCTTAAGAAGTGTAGTTTCATGACCCCATGAATCATTTTCTTAGGCTTTGTTGTGACTTCTAAAGGAGTATCTGCTGATCTTGAGGAAATCAAGTCCATAGTTGAGTGGCCCGTACCCAACAACGTACACGATGTCTGTAGTTTCCATGGCCTTGCAACCCTTCTATAGGAGATTCATTCAAGGATTTAGCACAATCATAGCACCTATCACTGATTGCCTTAGGAAAGGAGCCTTTGAGTGGACCAAGAGTGCCAATAGAGCCTTCTTAGAAATCAAGGACAAGATGACCCAAGCACCCATGTTGAGATTACCCAATTTTTTTAAAGTTTTCAAGGTTGCTTTTGATGCCTTTGGAGTTGGTATAGGTGAAGTATTGAGTCAAGAGAGTCATCCTATAGCCTTCTTTAGTGAAAAATTAAATAAGGCTAAACTTAAATACTTAACTTATGATAAGGTGTTTTATGCGGTAGTGCAAGCTTTGAGGTACTGGAGACATTATTTATCACCGCAGGAATTTGTCTATACTCAGATCATGAGGCACTTCGATTTTTAGGTTTCCAAAAGAAATTAAATCCTAGTTATGCAAAGTAGGTAGAGTACATTCAAGCCTATATTTTTGTGCTGAAACATCATGTTGGTAGCGAAAATAAGGTTGCTAATGCCCTTAGTCGATGATCCATGCTCCTTAACTCGGTTAGCACTGAAGTCGTAGGATTTGACAAACTGAAAGATCAATATAAAACTTGTCCTGATTTTAGTTAAACCTATCAATTTGTCAAACAAGGACCATCTAGTTTGAACAGTGAGTATACCTTGCAAGATGGCTACCTCTTCAAGGATAATAGGTTGTGTATTCCTAGAACCTCCCTTGGAGAATTTCTGATTTGGAAGACCCATGTAGGAGGTCTAGCTGACCACACTTTGGTAAGAACAAGACCATCCTAGCTATTGAAGACCAGTTTTATTGGCCAAGTTTGAAAAAGGATGTTGCTCAAGTTGTAGCTAGGTGTCGAATTTGCATTGTTGCCGAATAGTAAAAGCAAAACACTGGCTTATATATCCCTTTACCTGTACCAAACCATCCTTGGCAAGACCTTAGTATGGACTTCGTATTAGGATTGTCCAAGACCTTAAGGAAACATGATTCAATCTGTGTTGTGGTCGATAGAATTTCTAAGATGGCACATTTTATACCCTATTCACAAACTTTTGATGCTTCCAAGGTAGCCAAACTTTTTCTAGATAACATGGTTAGGTTACATGGCCTTCCTAATATCATAGTGTCTGATAGGAATGTCCGATTCATAAGTTACTTTTAAAAAACCCTCTAGCACTTGTTGGAACTAAGCTCAAATTTTCTACCTCCTACCATCCTCAAACTGATGGACAGACTGAAGTAGTGAACCGAAGCCTTGAAAACTTGCTAAGATGTCTTGTAGGTAGAAACATTAGAAATTAGGATCTTATTCCCTTACCCATGCATGCACGCATTTCTAAGTCTATAGAGTCATATGCACATCATATTAAAAAATTGCATAAAGAAATAAGTAAAAAGATTAATGAAAGCAATGAATTATATGAACATATGGCTAACTCATGTAAACGCTTCAAAGAATTTAATGAAGAAGACTTTGTCATGATCAGGCTTTGACTTGAGTAGTTCCCACTCGGAACCATGAAAAGACTACTTGCCCATAGTGCAAGACCATACAAGATTTTAAAGAAAATTGGATCTAACGCCTATATGTTAGAGTTACCACCTGAATTAGGTATTAGTCCAACCTTCAGTGTATCAGATCTTGTTGAGTATATAAGGAGCCAATAGAGATACCTAGTGAGCCATTTGGGCCTGATTCCATTTTTGAGAGTGACCCTATTCTTGAGTGTCCACCAGCTAAATTACCAGAATGGAGAGATAAGATTGAGTAGATTTTGGATGATAAAACAATCACTACTAGGAGTAAAGATTATCAACATTCTTGGTTCGATGGCAAGGTAGACCAGAATCTGATGATTCGTGGATCACTCGAGAGGATCTACAAAGAATAAACCCAGACTTGCTAGGACATTACCAGAGCAGAGTTACCCATACTCGACGGGGTCGAGTTCTTCCCATCCCGCAAGAATTGGTGAGGACCCAGATCTAGGAAGAGACATCAGACCCCTCCAAGCTCATTGTGGATCACCAATGAATAGTCTATCTTCTTTCCGAAATGACTAATTGAGTCCTTGTAAATAATTGAGTCCTATAATTAAAATTAGTCTACTTTGATTTGCAAATTAGTCAAATAAGAGTTAATTTGCTCAAGCAAGGTTTGCTTGGATTGAGTCTTGTAATTAGTACTTGAATTAGTCAAAGAGGTTCATAAGTTAGCCAAGGTTCAAGCCCAATTAATGAAGCCATGTCACCATGCATGTCATCATGGACGTCATCACTTCATGCCACATCACCACCTCATGGAACCTTGTCACCCGTCACTTGGAGTAGTATGCCATGCCACATCACCTTGGTTGGCTACACATGAGTGATTTTCAAAATAGAAAGGAGTTCAAATGGAGCACATGAAGACATCAAGATATCAAGATATCAAGACATCAAGACATTAAGACATCAAGACATCATTTGAAATTTAAAACCAAGATTGGATGCTATCTCATTTTTTTTGTCACCCACATGAAGGAGTGCCTCATTTCATCCAAGGAGCGCCTCATTTCATCCACTCCTCGTCGCCTATCATGAAGAAGTTTGAATTCAAGGGGGCACCTATCATGAAAGAGTTTCAAATTCAAAGGAGCCTTTATCCAATCCAACAAGAGCTAGAGTTTAAATTCAAAAAAAAGATGGGAGTCCACCTTTATCCTCTCACTTATCTACCTTTCAAATTTGAAATGAAGATCAAGATGAAGTCCAAGGGGAATTAATGCCAAGAAGGAGAAGGATTGTCACCTATCCCTCCTCTCATTTGTCGCCCATTTGAATCCATTCAAGTTGTCACCAATTTTAAAAGGATTAAGAAGGGAGGGCACCTCATCTCATTCCTGTCATTTGTCACCTACTCCAAGAGAATTTGGCCAAGGAAAAGTGTGACGCCTATTTAGGAGAATTCAAATTCAAGTGGATTGTTGTCTACCCTATCAAGATATAGTTTGAATTCAAGAAGAAGATTAGAGGCCAATTTATCTATACTTATCTAGTAGAGTTTAGTCTTATCTTGCTACCATGTATGGAGGGTCTATAAATACCACTCAATTCCCCCCTTGTAAAAAAATTATTATTGATTTGATGAATGAATGTTATTTTTTTCAACTTTGTTGGGTAAGCATTGTGAGTGGGTGGTGAAGCCCTTGGGGTGTGAAGCCCTAGTTGTCTTCCAAGTTCCATGATCCAAGATCCAAGACGCCATCCATCCTTTTCCCTACCTTCCAGTCTTCCATTCTTTCATTGTTTTCTCAATCCTCCAAGTTTTAATCACCATTTTTTTGCAGGATCCCTGGTGTTCATGATCTGAAGAGGAGGTTTTTGTTGCCATCCAACCATCTACGGGAAGATCTGCTCCGAAGGAACTGAAGTTTGGAATCCTACCATGAGATCTTGAGAGTTGAATCTATATCTGCAACAAAGGAGGGATAAAATCGCTATTGGTAAGTGAAACCAATCCAAATCTCATTAGATCTAATTAGTTGAAGCAAGGAAGTCCTAGTTTCAGTGGTTTCTTAATCATCGAAACCGGGTTTCTTTATGTGATTGCATGTGATTTCATTGCAGGTAGTTAGTAGTAATCTACTAGTCTTTCTTTCTTAGATCCATTGATAGCTTTACTTGAGTTTGCTACCATTGCTCATTAAAATTAAAATTTAATTCTTATTCATTACATTAGCCTTACATCCATCCCACATCAAAAACTAAAATTTAAATATTAAAAGAATCTTATATACTATTCTAGAGACTTGGAGTTTAATCATGCATGGTGGTTTCTGCAAGCTTTATCTTCTTAGAAGGAAGATGAGGAAGAAGAATCCCTACTACCGACCTCTATCACCTTGGAGCCCTTTACAAAACTAAAATAAAAGGAAAATAAAAGAACTATGGCTGCCTGCTTCCTCCTTATTGTGCCCGTAGTCCTCCTTAAATAGAGCCCTAAATAGGCTGACTCCTAGTACAATTCGAAGAAGAAGCATAGTAGAATTGGCTTTTGACTTGCTAGAAACCATTTCAACCATTTGATAGCCATCAAAACACCCCAAATCTTGCCCATTAGCATCCCAAACCCAGTCAGATTTGATATCAGCCATCCGATTGTGCTCTTAGAAAGGTTTAGACCATCAAATGGCATCCAAATCACTCTTTGGATTGAGTTCCATTAATCGAAAACTCCCTCAATCATTGGGTTACACCTCATACCTCACCTGGCCATTGGATGGCACCAAAAGAAATGGGCCACCACCGCTAGACATAGAACAAAGCTTCCCTAGCCATTTGATCTTGTGTAAAGCCCACTACAAGCTGCTTGATGGTGCAAACTAGAACCCAATCCCCTAGGCATTGCGATAAAGATTGCATGGCCACTGTTCCTGTGGACCATGTAGAAGGGGCTATGGATCAACCAAATTTTTGGCCGATTTTGGTGGATTTCATGTTGGATTTTGGATTGAAACTGGCTTTGCCTTTGGATCTCCTTTAGGATCCTTTTTAAGTCTGATTTGCTCTCAATGTTTTTCTTTTATTGTATGAATCAAGATCTTTGCATTGGTTTCCATCTTTCCTATAAAAGATAAATAAAAGTATCAATTCTTAAAGAAAAAGATAAATTGGTTTACAAATTGATTCTTCTATTGGTAAATTTAATATACTTATCACTCGGATCATCCATCGTTTGATGTCAAGGTCGGTGAATGAGTTCACCAGTTGGCCATCGGGGGCTTATGATGCAGCCTGGGGGATGCTTCTAGTAAATCATATGTGTTTAATTATTAAATTCATAGTATATTAATATTTTATTTATTTAATATAAGCTTGCTTCTACTTGTAGGAGTACTACCATTCAAGACTCCTCAAGATGAAGAGGCTGGCCATCCCACCTTCAAGGAGGTGGTGACATATTGACTCCGGGATGGGATGTATAGTCTCAGATAGGTCACCATAGAGCATTCCAGTTCCTAGTGATAATTGGATTAGAAGTCTTTCAAGGATCACTAGATGCAAGCGGATGTATAAGAGTCCATCTATGACTAGTGAAATAGTAAGGAGTATTCTAATAAGTGATAGAGGGCATGACAGAATTATATGACCCAGTAGGATCCGATCAAGCACACCAATGGCTCCATTGGCACAATGTGGTGGCAGATAGTTTGGTAAGAATTCTATAGTTATATTAATTTTATATTAAATTGATTATATATATATTAATTAAATTTTTTTATTATTTATTTAAGCATGGTGGCTGGGTTGTGCACTGGGATAGCTACAGTTATGGGAGGCCACCATCAATCTAGGAGGACTGGTGAATTTATAACTATTTAAATAGATTATGCGAAGTATATTGTATCATAGCACAATGACGACCCGACCTCCCAACCGCTCCTTGATCTTAAGGGATGGCTTAAGTGTTGAGTCTCATGTGGTGTATCCAAGACATCTGGAGTCAAGTTTAGGGTCTTTGTCATGTTGGTCATGATGTAACTAGGGCTAGGAGTGAGTCCGGTAAGAGTCCTAGGTGATAGACTGAGTTTTTTCATGTTTTGTTCAGTCTATCTATTCTAGTCAGCTCGATGGTTCTTCGAGTTGACTCAGATGGTGGCACAGCACATGGGGTCTAGGCGATGTACCAGTGTCAAGTCATCTCGGTTGCCCGAAATCGACTCTAGTTCTCAGAGCAGGTATGTAGACACTCTGGATGAGTCGGCTCGGTTTGCTAGAATCAGATCGAATTCTTAGAATAGAAGGAGCGGTCTTGACGAGCTGACTCAAACCCTGTGAGTCGACTTCGATGACGTGTTCTCTGTTTTGACGGTGTGCCAGTTGGGAGTTTGTTTAAGGGGCTAGGTTTGGTTTAACCTAGGGATATATATATTATACGATCTTGGGTAAGAGAGAGAGAACTCTCGAGTCTTCCAAGAAGTCCTGTAATATATTCTGATAGGTGACAATATATTAAACCCTTGTTTCTCCCAAAAACTTCTTCTTGATCTTGATTTACTACTTGTTTGGATCTTCATTGCCCCTATCTTTTTTTATCAAAGGTATAGGATTCATGCTAGGCTTGTTACTTCCACTATAGTCTCTTCACGGTGCTTCCTGTTTGAGGTGTTGTACATGGTCCACGGGATTGATCTCATCCGGTATGTGCCACAGTTTTGGTATTAGCCCTAGGTTGCATGAAGGAATGAAGATCGCTGCTGAGATCAGGTATGAAACAGATTTTTGATCAAGACACCGAGGTGAGTAGTTGGTGTTGTTGTTTTTGATTAGATCTATTGATATGGGATCTAGCAGTATCAAGACAGACTTTGGAAAATTTGATGGCAAGGAAAACTTCATCATTTGGCAGCAAAGGATGAAGGATTTACTCATACAGAACTGGATCTTTAAGGTGTTAGTACGAGAGAAGCCAGAGAAGGTTAGTCTGGAAGAATAAGAGGAACTGGAGGAGATAGCTTTCAGCATAATCAGGATGTGCTTGGCTGATCAGGTTCTACTTAAGATCAGTGGAGACAATGGCAAGGGTCTTTGGAAGAAGCTGGAGAACACATACTTGAGCAAGAATATGACGAACAAGTTGTGGCCTAAGAAAACTGCTGTACAACTTGCAGATGCCTGAGAGAGGAGTCTGATTGCTCATATCCAGAAATTCAATCAAGTGTGCTCGGATGTTATGAGCCTTGATATAAAGATGGATGAGGAGGATAGAGCTCTCCTGTTGTTGTGTTCACTTCCAGTATCATATGATGGTCTCATCACAACTTTGGCGTATGGAAAGGAGACCTTAAACTTCGAAGAAGTAGTTGGAGTTCTCAGGTCTAATGAGCAGTGGGAAAAGCTATGTAAAGAATGTTCAAGTTCAAAGGTTCTTGCTATGAATAAGAGGCAAGGAAGGCAAAGGGAAAGGACTCAAAAAAAATCAAAAGGTAGGTCCCAAGTCTCGAGGTAGTCGGCAGAGTTGGAAGTGTTTTAAATGTCATCAACCTGGTCATATGAAGAGGAACTGTCCACTTCTGAAGAATGAGAAGGGGAAGGGCTTTTCCAAAGAAGATTCGACCAGTGGGAGTAGTGCACATTCATCTAAGGACAGTGAAGGTGATTTGCCGGTTGTATCATATGGAGCCATGGGATATGATAGGAATGGACACTAGATTTAGCCTGTTCTTTTCATTACACTTCACACAGGAATTGGTTTGCTTCTTATACCAAAGCAAATGGTGGAAGTGTGAGTAACATTGCTGGTGTTGGTACAATCAGGGTAAGAATGTATGATGGAGTCATACGAACACTTACCAATGTCAAGCATGTGCCGGAGCTAAAGAAGAACCTGATTTCCCTAGGTTATTTAGAGAAGCAGGGGTATGCCTTTAGCTGTTCACCAGGAGGTGGATGCTTGAAGATAACCAAGGGTGCCTTGGTGGTGATGAGAGGAAGAACACTGAGCAACAACCTTTATAGGATGGAAGGCTCAGTGGTGACAGATAGTGCGGAGATCCTTGCTGTAGCACAGAAGGAGCAGCTTACCTACTAGCTATGGTACTATCGGATGGGTGACATGAGTGACCGAGGATTCATGGAACTCTCCAAGAAGGGCCTAATTCTAGCACTTAGGAAAGAGGGAGATGATCTATGTGAGCCTTGCATTTATGGCAAATAGCACAGAGTAACGTTTGCTAGGAGTACCAAGTGGAGTGAATGTGTTTCGGAGTTAGTTCACTCAGATGTACAGGGGCCGGCACCCGTATCAGCAAGGGGTGGAGCAAAATACTTTGTTACCTTCATCGATGACTTCTCCAGGAAGGTGTGGGTATATCTGATTAGGAAAAAATCAAAAGTATGTGCCTGGTTCAAGGCCTGGAGAGCTGAAGTGGAAAAGAAAACATGAGTGCCTGTGGACTGACAATGGACACAAGCTTTGAATTTAGAAGCTACTGTGTGGAGAATGGCATCAAATGCCAATTCACAGTGAAGATGACTCCCAACAAAATGGTGTAACTAAAAGGATGAAATGGACATTAACAGAGAAGGCCAGGAGCTTGAGGCTGCAAGCATTACTGCCCAAGGTTTTTTGGGGTGATGCTTTAATCTTTTCTTATTTTCTTATAAACAGGTCCCCAAACAGAAGGATCGATGGAGGCATTCCAGAGGAGGTCTAGAGTGGGAAGAAGGTGGAGCTTGGTCACCTAAAAGTTTTCGGCAGTCCAACATATGCACTGGTGGAAGGAGCCAAAAGGAATAAATTGGACCTAAAGTCATGCAAGCTGGTATTCATTAGATATCCAAGGGATGTGAAAGGTTACCTACTAGTGGATCCTCACTCTTAGTGGTCCACAGTCAGTAGGAATGTCATCTTCAATGAAAAGAGCCTTCTAAAGAAGCCCAATGTTGCAAATGGAGTCGATAGGTCTGTAGAGGATAGTAGATCATAGTTTTTGCAATCAGGAGATGTGCCATCAGTTTCAGCCTTGAAATAGGTTCACTTTGAGGTTGAAAGTCGCAGTCATATTCCCACACATGTGAAGGATCTACGAGGGGGGACATCTAACCAAGAGGATGTGCAGGAGGAGACAGAAACTGCATATTTGCAGGATAACCCAAGAGGTGTAGTGCTGCACAGCCCATGAGGAACATTTAGAAAACCAGTGCGGTACGATATAGATGAGACCATCTCATACGCTCTCGTCACTACCTGTGGAGATCCAATGATATTTGAGGAGGTCATGGATAGTTCAGATGCGATGTCATGGATACAGGCCATGATGGAGGAAATGGACGCTCTTTGGAAGAACAAGACATGGCAACTAGTGGATCTACCTAGAGGGAGTCGACCCATTGGCTCCAAATGGGTCTTTACAAGGAAGGAGGGAAATTCAAAACAAGGTGGAGTGAGGTACAAGGCTAGGGTGGTAGCCAAGGGGTACTTACAGAAAGAAGGCATTGACTACTCTGAGGTCTTCTTTCCCGTTGTCAGTTATATGTCTGTCAGGGTGCTCTTAAGCATTGTAGTAGCTCTCAAGATTTGGAGCTGGAGTAGATGGATGTGAAAATAGCATTTCTCCATGGACATCTTGAGGAGAGCATCTACATGGAGCAGCCACAGGAGTTCAGGGAGCCTGGATCAAAAGAGAAGGTATGCTTGTTGAAGAAATCATTGTACGGGTTGAAGCTGTCATCGAGGCAATGGTACAAGCAGTTTGATACCTTTGTGAGGAGCATTGGACTTTTCAGGTGCAATTTTGATCCATGTGTGTGTATAAAATCTCTGGAGAATGGATCCAAGGTATATCTACTCTAGTGTGTAGATGACACGCTGATAGCATGTAAGAGTAAGAGGATAGTGCAGGATTTAAAGGCAAGCCTATCTCGGGAGTTTGAGATGAAGGACTTGGGGGCTACACGAAAGATTTGTAGCCCCCTAAGGATGGAGATTTTCAGAGATCGAGCCAAGAAGTTATTGCATTTATCTTAGGAAAGATACATTCAAAAGGTACTGGAGTGGTTTGGAATGAAGGAGGCTAGACCAGCAGCGCTGCCACTTACAGGACATTTCAGACTTTTGAAGAGTATGACAAACTGAGATAGAGGCTTAGGATAAGGAGAGGGTGCCTTATGCATTTGGTGTGAGAAGCCTAATGTATGCTATGGTATGTTGTAGGCCAGATGTTGGCTCCACCCAGTGATTTTGATGAATAACAAAACATTGAGTGCATATTGTATTCTAATGAGGATTTCAAGTTGTGAGTTTTCAGGAAGAAAGCACCTCAAAATTTCAAAAACTTATGGTGTATGGCACGTAATGGCATGGAGCAATTCTCACATATCCGGGCATCATCTTCATTGAAAAAGGGTATATAATTGTTTAACTATTATGTGTTTATGTATTCATGAATTTTATTTTTGTTTTCGAGGCATTTACACTTGAATCTGAATGTTTTCAGTCTCAAGTGTCGACATCTGGACAGTCAAGTGTCGACACTTCAGTATTTGGCACGGACAAAAATCCTTGGCACGCCAAGTGTCGACACCTATATTCAAGTGTCGACACCAAGTGTCGACACTTAGATTCCAAGTATCGACTCAAGGCCTGAGATTTTTGAAAATACAGAACTTTGTGATTTTGAGGATTTTTGTGTCAAGTATCGACACCTGTACATCAAGTGTCGACACTTGAATGTTCAAGTGTCGACACCCAGAAATCAAGTGTCGACACCTGACAGCCAAGTGTCGACACTTGCAGCTTGACAGCTCTAACGGATCTATTTTTCTGGCTTGTAGAACTTGGTTTTCAAGCTCCAAACGGCTATTTCCAATGCACCAATGGTCACAAACTATTTTTAGAAGGTTTTTGGTGTATTTAAGCTCCACCAACCTCATTTTAAAGTAAGAGAAAGCAAGAGAGAAGTGAAGAGAAGTCTATTCAAGAGCATTCAAGTCCACTCAAAAGCCATAAAGCCAATATTCTCTCCAAACTTTAAATCAAAAAGTCTCTTCTAGCTTGATTCCACTGAAAAGCCTACAAGCTCATCCTTACTTCATTCCAAAAAAAGGCACCTTGAAGAAGAGTGAAGACAAAGCATCCTTTTGAGCTTCAAAGATTCTAATCTACTCTTGAAGAGAGTTTGTTATAGCTTTTAAATTTCATATCTGTTTTTATTGTGATTTGACCTAGCTTTCAAGGGTGTCTTGAAAGAAGGTTATTATGGTTTGTTGGTGAGCCAAAGGGACAAAACCAACTAGGGTTAACTTGTGAGCCCGAAGATAAAACAAGTATTTAGGTTTGTTGGTAAGCCTAGGTGACAAAACCAACTTAGGTTTTGACTTGTGAGCCTTGTGAAAAACAAGTCGACTGTAATCTGGTGTGGATTATAGTGGAATTCCCAAGGGTGGCTTGGGGAGTAGATGTAGGTGCTAGGTTTGCACCAAACCACTATAAACTTTGTGTTTGTATGTGATTGCTCTTTTCCTCTCGTACTCTTTAATTATTGCTATCATCTTGCATCAAATTTATTATTGCTCATAAGCACCACTGGACCTTCATTTTATTGTGTTAAATTTTTAAAAGACCCAATTCACTCCCCCTCTTGGGCTCCATTTCTAGGCAACAAGTGGTATCAGAGCACCGGTACTCTCTTGTAGGTCCAAGGATCTTGAGTAAAAGATCATGGCAGCCCCAATAGGCATGGGTATTGTAGAAGGTCAAGCTTCAAACCGACCCCCACTTTTTAATGGCACAAATTACACATACTGGAAGACACGCATGCGCATATTTATACAAGCTCTTGATTATAATTTGTGGAGAACAATTGTAAAAGGTCCTCATCAGCCTACAATGATGATTAATGGCATTCTCACTCCAAAAATGGAAGATGATTGGGATGAGAATGACATTAAGCAAATTGAGCTTAATGCTAAGGCAATGAACCTTTTATTTTGCTCCTTGATCCTAGTGAGTTTAATAGAATATCAAACTGTCTCTCCGCAAAGAGATTTGGGATACACTTGAGGTTACCCATGAGGGTACACACCAAGTGAAAACCACCAAGGTTAACATGCTAATTCACACATATGAAATGTTTAAAATGGAACCTACTGAGTCTATCAGTGAGATGTATACTAGGTTCACAAACATTGTGAATGGCATGAGAAGTCTAGGAAAAATAATTTCTAACGGTGAACTTGTGAATAAACTTCTCAGGTCTCTACCAGCTTCATGGGATGCAAAGTCACTACAATTGAAGAAGCTAAAGATGTAAACACTCTCCCGCTGGAACAACTGTTGGGTTCCTTGATGACTTATGAGCTATCCCTCAAACAAAAGAATGGAGAGGTGGATAAAAAGAAGAAGGCGATCGCATTCAAATCTACTACTAGAGAGGACTCAAGTGAAGACTCTGAAGAGGATGACGAAGAAGATGAAACGGCTCTGTTAGCAAGGAAATTCAGAAGGTTTATGAGGAAGAAAAAGTTTAACTACAAAAAGAAACCTCTGAAAGGTGAGCCGAGTAAGGAAAAAGACAAGGAAAAGGAGAAGGAGCAGCCCACATGTTTTGAGTATAAGAAACCCGGGCATTTCAAGGTAGACTGCCCCTTGTTAAAGAAAAGCAGAAGAAAGCTGAGAAAGAAAGCATGATGGCAACCTGGAGTGAAAGTGAAGACTCCAG
Organism: Areca catechu; assembly: GCA_021397845.1. Lineage (NCBI taxonomy): Eukaryota > Viridiplantae > Streptophyta > Magnoliopsida > Arecales > Arecaceae > Areca > Areca catechu. The sequence goes on along the minus strand of CM038041.1, from coordinate 43,826,279 downwards.
CTCTGAGGAAGAATAGCAGGAGGTAGCAAACTTCTGTCTGATGGTCGATCAAGAAGAGGTATGTTCTGAAACCAAAAATGAATTTACTTTTGATGAGCTTCATGAGATTTTTGATGAACTAGTCATAGAATTTCAAAAATTAAAGTCAAAACATAAAGACTTAAAGAAGCAAAATTTGGATCTAGCTAAAACAAACAACAACCTTTCAAATGAAAATGAATACCTTCTAATACAAAATAAAAATTTAAATGATAAGATTATGGCTCTTGAAAAAGAAAAGGATATCTTTGAAAAGAAAAGTGACTTACTTTCAAATGAAGAATTGTCAAGACAAAGCAAAGAAATTTTAATAGAAAACAAAAGATATAAAGAAGAAATCGAAAAACTACAAACCTTTTGTTGAAAAATTTACTTACAGTTCTGAAAAATTAAATTTACTATTAAATAACCAAAGAGCAGTATTTGACATAGCTGGATTAGGATTCAGAACTCATAAGCAACAGAAACTCTTTAAAAATTTCTTTGTGCCTGCATCTTCATCCATTACATGCTATACTTGTGGTATTAAAGGACATAAATCTTATATGTGCAACAAAAGAAAATTAAATAACACTAAGAAAGTTTGGGTTCCAAAAGGAACCAATGCCACTAACCAAAAAGGACCCAAGATGGCTTGGGTACCTAAAGTCTCAACTTGATCTTTATTGCAGGTATGCCTTGCAACCAACAAGAAAAGAATGTGGTACCTTGATAGCGGTTGCTCAAGGCATATGACAGGAGATGTGGAGCAGTTCTCATCACTCACATATCAAAATGGTGGCAATGTAACTTTTGGTGATAATGGAAAGGGCAAAATTATCGGTATTAGTAAAATCCATGTCAACCCTACCTCTTATATTGATAATGTTTTATATGTTGATAGATTAAAACATAACTTGCTAAGCATTAGTCAATTTTGTGACAAAAATTTTAAAGTTGTTTTTGAATCTTCTTTTTGCATTGTTTCTAGTCTAGATGACAATGGCATTAAGTTCATCAGTCATAGGCAGGGCAATATTTATATGGTTGATTTTGATGATCTCCCTATTCAGAAAGGTCAATGTCTAGTGGCAATGGAAGCCAAGATCGATGAAACTAGTTGGCTTTGGCATCGTAGACTAGGACATGCAAGCATGCATTTAATTTCAAAACTTAGCAAAAAGAATTTAGTAAAAGATTTGCCTAAACTCAATTTTGAAAAAGATAAATTTGCAGTGCATGTCAACTTGGAAAACAAACAAAATCTTCTTTCAAACCAAAAGGAGTAATCTCTACATCTAGACCTTTGGAATTGCTTCATATGGACTCTTTGGGCCTACTAGAACATCTAGTTTGGGAGGTAAGAAGTATGGTCTAGTCATTGTAGATGATTTCTCACATTTTACTTGGGTCATGTTTTTAGCACATAAAGATGAAACGTTTTCTGAATTTATTAGATTTCACAAAAGAGTTTTAAATGAAAAAGGTGTTTCAGTAGTATCTTTAAGAAGTGATCATGGAACTGAATTTGAAAATGCCGATTTTAATAAATTCTGTATTGAAAATGGAATTCATCATAATTTTTCTGCACCTAGGACACCTCAACAAAATGGGGTAGTAGAAAGAAAAAATAGAACTCTTGAAGAAATGGCACGCACCATGCTTTGTGAAAATGATTTACCTAGATACTTTTGGGCGGAAGCCATAAATACTGCATGCTATATTTTAAATCGAGTTTTAATTCGACCGATTTTAAAGAAAACCCCTTATGAGCTTTAGAAGGGTAGAAAACCTTCAATCCATTATTTTCATGTTTTTGGATGCCGTTGTTTCATCTTAAACAATGGTAAAGATAATCTAAGTAAATTTGATGCCAAATCAGATGAGAGAATCTTTTAGGCTACTCCACATCTAGTAAGGCATACAGGGTCTTCAACAGAAGGACACTTGTTGTTGAAGAATCCATACATGTGGTATTTGATGAAACTAACCAAAAATCTTCAAGAAAAGAAGATGTACTTTTTGATGAAACAGGTAGCAAGAAAACTGAAGAAATAAACAACAATGAAGGACTTACAAAGGAACAGAACGATGATCAAAACACTGACAGAGATCAAGCACAAGGTGATGAAAATACATCAACCGTTGATCCATTACCAAAAGAATGGAGGTATGCTCATGGATACCCAAAAGAACTAATTATAGGTGATCCATCTAAAGGTGTAAGTACTCGATCATCTCTTAGAAATATTTGTGATTACTTAGCTTTTGTGTCTCAAATTGAACCTAAAACTATTGAAGAAGCTGAATGTGATAGTAATTGGATAAATGCTATGCAAGATGAACTTAATCAATTTAAAAGGAACAATGTTTGGACACTAGTGGATAGGCCTTCAAACACATCAATTATTGGCAAAAAATGGGTTTTTCGAAATAAACTTGATGAAAATGGAATAGTAATTAGAAATAAAGCTAGACTAGTTGCCAAAGGATACAATCAGGAGGATGGGATAGATTTTGATGAAACCTTTGCTCCTGTGGCTAGACTTGAGGCAATTAGGCTATTGTTGGCTTTTTCTTGCTTCATGAATTTTAAACTATATCAAATGGATGTTAAAAGTACCTTTTTAAATGGATTAATTGAAGAAGAAGTTTATGTTGAACAACCCCCTGGTTTTGAAAATTCTGAATTTCCAAATCATGTTTATAAACTTCATAAAGCTTTATATGGATTAAAACAAGCTCCAAGAGCTTGGTATGATCGTTTAAGCTCCTTTTTGCTGAAAAATGATTTTACTAGAGGTAATGTAGATAAAACTTTGTTTTTAAAGAAAAAGAATGATGATCTCTTAGTAGTACAAATCTATGTTGATGATATAATATTTGGTGCTACTAATGAATCTCTTTGTCAAGATTTTGCAAGATTAATGCAGGGTGAGTTCGAGATGAGCATGATGGGAGAACTGAATTTCTTTCTCGGACTCCAAATAAGGCAAACCAAAGGGGGGATCTTCATCAACCAAACAAAATACACAAGAGAAATACTCAAGAAGTTTGGGATGGAGAACACTAAGCCGTTAGGTACCCCTATGAGCTCTACATGTAGACTTGACAAGGACGAATCGGTAAGTCTATAGACCAAAAATATATCGTGGCATGATTGGTTCATTGTTATATCTTACTGCCAGTAGGCCAGATATCATGTTTAGTGACTGTATGTGTGCTAGATATCAGTCAAATCCTAAAGAGTCTTATCTTTTGGCTGTTAAACGCATACTTAGATATCTATCTAGCTCAATTGAAATTGGTTTATGGTACTCTAGAGATTCTTCATTTGATTTAATTGCTTATTCTGATGCTGACTTTGCTGGGTGTAAACTTGATCGTAAAAGTACTAGTGGAACCTGTCAGTTTCTTGGAGTAAATTTGATCTCTTGGAGTAGCAAGAAACAGAACTCAGTTGCTCTATCTACGGTGGAAGCCGAATATATAGCAGCTGGGAGCTGTTGTGCTCAAATCCTCTGGATCAAACAACAACTCGAAGATTTTGGAATTAAACTAACTAAGACACCCATAAGATGTGACAATACTAGTGCAATCAACCTATCTAAAAATCCTGTGCAACATTCAAGAAGTAAACACATTGAAATAAGACATAATTTCATAAGAGATCATGTACAAAACTCTAATGTAATTCTTGATTTTGTTTGTACTAATGATCAGTTAGCTGATGTGTTTACAAAGCCTTTGAGTGAGGATAGGTTCTGTCTGATTAGAAGAGAGTTAGGTGTCATTGATCCATTCTCCTAGAACTCTCTTAGTATCATTTTTACCTAAATCCTAAAGCTCCAAACCTATTGATTAAAACCCCAAAACTTTGTCAGAATTTTTCCTATTTTTTCTGGATTTTCTCGAATTTTTTGGCCAAGTGTCGACACTTGGAAAGTGTCAAGTGTCGACACTTGACATATCCGAAGTGTCGACACTTGCGAATCTGAAACTATTTTTAAACGGACCGAATGATGGTTTTTTGAAATTTTCTTCCCCCCTGATTTCTTGGAACAGTGGTCCCCTCTATCCAAATCCGTCCTTTCACCCCTCAATCCTTCACAAATCAGGTATTTCTCCTTTCTAATTTTGTTTTATTTTTCTTTATTTTTAATTTTGTTGTTTTCGAACCAAACAACGTGTTTTGGGTTTTCCGAATATTTTTCTTAAATCTAACCAGATTTTTGCGTGTTTTAATGGATTTCTAAAACTCCATTTGAGGGAATAATGTTTTAAACTTGTTTTTCTCGGATTTCCCTCATCTTTTGGCCGTTTTCACCCCTTTTTCCCAAAAATCACTATTTCATTAATTTTGGATAAAATAAATTGGGTTTTCATCTAAATTAAATTTACTAAATTTATTTATTGACTATTTGGGAAGGTTTTTCGTGATACATTTGCGACATTTTTGCTTATTTGCTAAAACCCTAAGTGTTTAGACCCAAATCCCATGTTTTTTTTGTTTTTTAGACCTTACAAAAATTATTTTTCCAAAGATTCAAATGTGTTCTACCTAACAAAATTTTTTTCTACAAATTTTGTTCGAAAGTTTGTCATTTGATCAAAATATATTTTCTACAAATATTATTTTTCAAACATTGTTGATTCTGGTTTTCGAAACCTATATGAACCTTTTTTTCCTAATCTCAACCTATGGCCAATCCCTTGTTCTAAACCTTTCTTCCTTTTTCCTGGTCAGTTGGCTGTAATAGGTCCTAGGAAGAGACTTGCAGTTAGGGAGAGGCCCAGTCATGGTACTGAGAGGAGATCGAAGGCCAGATTTGATCCTGCATAGCCGAGCAGTACAGCCACACCGAGCTCCCTCCCTGCAGAGAGGATGGCAGGGAAGTTTGTAGCTTAAGGGAGGAGAGTTAACTTGCAGTGATTCGACGGGCACCACTTTGGTATTAGGCAGATACTCATTGATGTAGGACTAGTACCCTTCTGCACCATGCAGGAGAGGTACTATCCTCACCTAGTGAGGGAGTTCTACGGTGCACTGGACTGTCGACGACTACTGTGGACGACATCTGTCAGGGGTATTCAGATCTCTTTGACTGATGAGCTTCTGAGTCGTGTATGAGAGATACCCCGGAGAGGAGTCTGTGCTTTTTCAGTGGATGATAGAGAGGCGACATTTAGGTGCATCCTTGAGAGAGAGGATGTTCGTGGTATTTCAGTGGTTACCGCGAACCAGTTATCATTAGAGATGCGCCTGCTGCACCATATTACTGCACAGATCCTACTACCGAAGACTGGCAGATTCGACTTCATCACCGAGAGGGAGTTGATGGTGATGACCAGTCTGATTGAGAGGAGACAGATAGATTTACCCACTCTGATGCTGTCACAGATGTATGATGCTGCCACTCAGCGCCGACACTGTTTGCCATACGGCATGGCACTGACCTGACTTTATAGAGCTTGTGGAGTATCATTGGAGGGGGAGATCCCCAAGGAGATACTGCACACGGATGTGTACGACGAGAGGTCATTGCACCGGATGGGATACAGGATAGTTGGAGGTCGATGGGTTCGCAGAGAGTCTGGCCAGGAGCCAAATGAGGAGGACGAGTTTTGAAAGGCTGAGGCTGGACCATCTGAGCCAGTAGTTCTTCCTCCAGTAGATGTACCATCGACACAGGCAGAGCACCTGTCTCCTGACACTTCAGCTCCTCCACCACCATCTACAGGTCTATCTTTTGAGGAGCATGCCAGAGCACAGTTCTCAGATATCAGAGGTGAGGTGACTCAGCTGCGTAGCGAGGTCGAGCTTCTACGAGCACATACTACCTCGGAGCATGCTGAGATTCGCAGATCCATGGAGGAGGGATTTACTTGCATTGAGAGTCTGTTGAGATCATTTACACCTCCCGCAGCCCCTGCACTTGCACGATCTGACATTGATGACGATGATGATGATGATGGCGATGATCACCAGAGCGACCATGCTGATTATGCTGAGGGTGGTGATCAGGATGTTGATAGAGCTACAGAGGAAGTGGGCAGTGACAGCGACAGTGTGGGCGGGCCGATGCTTATGAGGTGGTCAGTCAAGATCCTCCTACTACACCAGCTCCTGCTACTGCCTTGGTTGACTCCACACCGGACCTTATTACGCCAGCTGATCGTCTTTCACCTCCTTCCACTAGATCTTCTAGGATTGTACCCGCCTTTGGTCCTTCAGGCCGCACTAGGAGTCATAGAGCTTTAGTACCTCCTAGGGCATTAGCCACCAGATCTAGGATCAGTGCTCCTTTCAGTCTTGATGTTCCATCTGATGAGGATTAGCCTCACAGATGTCTGTTTTAGCTCTTATTTTATATATTTGATACATGTTTGACTCTGATGATTTATATATGTTTCAGCTCTTGCTGATGTCTCAGCAAATTTTGTACTGAAAACTTATCTTATATATATATGTTTCTGTTCAGTACTCTGTTATCTTGGCAAATTTTATGCTTTACTAAATCAGTTTACTATTCTTTGGCTCTGATACTCCTTTATCTTGGTATATTTTAGCTCTGATACTCTTTGATATTAGCATAATTTCAGCTCTGATATCTATGTTATTTGTTTCTCTACTATCTTTTTGTATCCATGATCATTGTGAGGGGGAGGTTATTCCCCTTTCTAATGATTGACAAAAAGGGGGAGAACATGTATTGATTTTGATTTTATTGAGAAAAAGGTGTATTGTATTGACTATATTGATTTCACCTTGCAAGAATCTTTGAAGTTTACCTTAATAAGAAGTATCTAATTAAGGGGGAGATTGTTTCCTCCTATCTATAAAGTTTTTGCCTCTATTGTGACTAAAATTCATATTTATAAATTAAATGGTTAAAGTTTGAAATATATTGCCTCTTTTTCTCAAGGTTTTGTCATCATCAAAAAGGGGGAGATTGTTGGCTCCACCCAGTGATTTTGATGAATAACAAAACATTGAGTGCATATTGTATTCTAATGAGGATTTCAAGTTGTGAGTTTTCAGGAAGAAAGCACCTCAAAATTCCAAAAACTTATGGTGTATGGCACGTAATGGCATGAAGCAATTTTCACATATCCGGGCATCATCTTCATTGAAAAAGGGCATATAATTGTTTAACTATTATGTGTTTATGTATTCATGAATTTTATTTTTGTTTTCGAGGCATTTACACTTGAATCTGAATGTTTTCAGTCTCAAGTGTCGACACTTGGACAGTCAAGTGTCGACACTTCAGCATTTGGCACAGACAAAAATCCTTGGCACGCCAAGTGTCGACACCTATATTCAAGTGTCGACACCAAGTGTCGACACTTAGGTTCCAAGTGTCGACTCAAGGCCTGAGATTTTTGAAAATACAAAACTTTGTGGTTTTGAGGATTTTTGTGTTAAGTGTCGACACCTGTGCATCAAGTGTCGACACTTGAATGTTCAAGTGTCGACATCAAGAAATCAAGTGTCGACACCTGACAGCCAAGTGTCGATACCTGACAGCCAAGTGTCAACACTTGCAGCCTGACAGCTCTAACGGATCTATTTTTCTGGCTTGCAGAACTTGGTTTTCAAGCTTCAAACGGCTATTTCCAATGCACCAACGTCACAAACCATTTTTAGAAGGTTTTTGGTGTATTTAAGCTCCACCAACCTCATTTTAAAGTAAGAGAAAGCAAGAGAGAAGTGAAGAGAAGTCTATTCAAGAGCATTCAAGTCCACTCAAAAGCCATAAAGCCAATATTCTCTCCAAACTTCAAATCAAAAAGTCTCTTCTAGCTTGATTCCACTGACTACAAGCTCATCCTTACTTCATTCCAAAAAGAGGCACCTTGAAGAAGAGTGAAGACAAAGCATCCTTTTGAGCTTCAAAGATTCCAATCTATTCTTGAAGAGAGTTTGTTGTAGCTTTTAAATTTCATATCTGTTTTCATTGTGATTTGACCTTGCTTTCAAGGGTGTCTTGAAAGAAGGTTATTGTGGTTTGTTGGTGAGCCAAAGGGACAAAACCAACTAGGGTTAACTTGTGAGCCCGAAGACAAAACAAGTATTTAGGTTTGTTGGTAAGCCTAGGTGACAAAACCAACTTAGGTTTTGACTTGTGAGCCTTGTGAAAAACAAGTCGACTGTAATCTGGTGTGGATTATAGTGGAATTCCCAAGGGTGGCTTGGGGAGTGGATGTAGGTGCTAGGTTTGCACCGAATCACTATAAACTTTGTGTTTGTGTGTGATTGCTCTTTTCCTCTCGTACTCTTTAATTATTGCTATCATCTTGTGTCAAATTTATTATTGCTCACAAGCACCACTGGACCTTCATTTTATTATGTTAAATTTTTAAAAGACCCAATTCACCCCCCCTCTTGGGCTCCATTTCTGGGCAACACCAGATCTAGCCCATGCAGTGAGTCAGGTGAGTAGATTTATGGTGTAGCCTGGCAAGGAACACTGGCAAGCACTGAAAGGGATCTTCAGATACTTGGTGGGATCAGTTGGAGTGGGCATCTGCTACGGACAGCAAGGAGGTGCTGTGGAGCACTAACATAGCCAAGGTTGCTCAGAGGCAGATGGAAGGCTTTGTGGATGCAGACTTTGGTGGAGATGTGGATACTCTAACATAGCATGAATGGAGGACTTGTGTTTTGGAGGTCTTGTTTACATCCTATATTGGCATTATCCACCATCGAAGTGGAGTATATTGGCATCACAGAGGCAGCAAATAGGAGGCTGTTAAGGTGTATTGCGATAGCTAGAGTGCATTGTTACTTGCACAGAATTTAGTATATTATGCCAGGAAAAAGCACATCGACATCAGATACCATCGAATTAGAGAGCTGGTGGAGGAAGGCGAGGTGGAGCTGGAGAGGGTTTATACCAAGGAGAATCTAGCTGATGCACTAATGAAGTTTCTTCCAAGGGACAGTTTTCACAAGTGTATTGGACTGAAGTGGTTGATGGATAAGATGGAGTTGACTGAAGCCTTGAACACCAAGGTAGAGATTGTTGAGTCTAATGTGGTGTATCCAAGACATCTGGAGTCAAGTTTAGGATCTTTGTCATGTTGGTCATGATGTAACTAAGGCTAGGAGAGAGTCCGGTAAGAGTCCTAGGTGATAGACTGAGTTTTCCCATATTTTGTCAGTCTGTCAATTCGAGTCGGCTCGATTGTCCTTCGAGTCGACTCAAATGGTGGCACAGCACAGGGGGTCTGGGCAATGTACCAATGTCGAGTTGGCTCGGTTGCCCAGAATTGACTCTAGTTCTTAGAGCAGGTACTTAGAAACTCTAGATAAGTTAGCTCAGTTTGCTGGAGTCGGCTCGAATTCTTAGAACAGAAGAAGGAGCGGTCTGGACGATCCGACTCGAACCCTGCGAGTCGATTGGGATCATGGGTTCTCTATTTTGACGGTGTGCTAGTTAGGAGTTTTTTTAAGGGGTTAGGTTTGGTTTAACCTAGGGATATATATATTGTACAGTCTTAGGTGAGAGAGAGAGAGAACTCTCGAGTCTTCCAAGAAGTCCTGTAATATATTCTGATAGGCGACAATATATTAAACCCTTGTTTCTCCCGAAAACTTCTTCTTAATCTTGATTTACTACTTGTTTGGATCTTCGTTGCCCCTATCTTCTTTGATCGGAGGTATAGGGTTCACGCTAGGCTTGTTGCTTCCACTATAGTCTCTTCATGGTGCTTCGTGTTTGAGGCGTTGTATGTGGTCCAAGGGATTGATCTCATCCGGTATGTGCCACATGCCACCAAAGGGGTGATTAGGATCTGAGTCATAGGATTTAGACACAGCTTCAACCCTCTCATAGCTCACCATTCTTCGGCATCCTCCTCTTAGGCCTCAATAACCCAAACATGGGGTGATACAATTGTTAAGGACGTCATGACCCTTTTTTTTTCCCGGTGATCTCAAAGCTTTTGAGATGTCATCTATGATACGGTCATAGAGATTCTCTAATACCCGTATTTATATAATCAGCTAGCATTGTTGTCATAGCCATTATAGTAGGTAAGTCTATTTATAATTTTCTTTACTTATTTTAATTTTTTATGTTAAAAGCTTCAAATATTTGGGCTAGATTCAGGAAAGAAGATTTAAAAGATAAAAATTCAATCTAACAATCCAATCGATAGAAACTATTTTTTAGGTAAGCTTTATTCAAATCAATAAAATTGATACATACCCGTCATTTACCACTTGCCTTTTTTATGAGTACTAGATTTGCTAGCTATTCTGGATAGTTGACCTAGCGGATGAAACTGGCAGCACGTAGCTTATCCACCTCCTACTCGATGGCCTATTGGTGTTTAGAGGCAAAGCTTCACTTCTTCTACTTCACGGGCTTATGGGAAGGGTTGACATTTGCCAGTGCACCATGACCTCTAGGTTATGCTAGGTATGTCAGAGGCAATTCATGCGAAGATGTCAGCATTTGATCTTAAAAAAGGAGGAGTTGGTCATACGAGGCCCCTTCTAGTTGGGACATGATCTAGAGCTTTCGGTTTGGGTCACGATCATCTAGGGGAATCAAGAGAAGCTCTTCCACTGGTCGACCTCGTTGTTAGTTCTACTCATCCCTGAGATTAAGGTTGTCGATCGGTAGCATTTCCTAGGGCCTCTTGCCCTTAAAAGTGGCTACATGACATGGCTAGCCAAGGCTTGGTTGCCTCAGACTTCACCTACTCCTTGGGTGGTAGTTCACTTCATGAGTAAATAACTAGGTGGAGACAATGGCACAGAGGGCATTCAAGCCCGATCTTCCCAAGATGACATTGTGGATTGAAGAGACTTTGACCACCAAGAAGTTTAAAATGATCGTTGCTTATCTTGGGGCTTGTCTTGTGGTACAAGTAGAACTATCATGCCTTCTACAGGAATGGCATCTTCTGAGAACCCTATTAAAGGGAAACTATGAAGGAAAAAGCAGGTGGTTTCATGCATATATTTCAAAACTATTTTCAAATTTTAAAGTAGCAAAAATATTTAGATTAATCATATTAATCTAAAATACATTAGATCTGAACTAAAATAGCCTATGGAAGGATCTATGACATGATATAATGCATATGCAAAGACCAAAAACAAGAAATAATATGCATATATCTATGAAATAAAACAAATAATGAAGATCATATCTATGATATCTATGAGTTTAGAACTCAATACTAGAGTGCGGTTTGAAAAACTCCACAACCAATTTCCATGGATTTAAGGTTCTTTGAGCTATACAAATCTATGGCCTATACATGATGTCCACACAAAGCCCAGAACTAATCGATCTTCATGGAGTGCTAGCTCCTTGTAGAGACTACTCGATGGCTGATTGAAACTCCTTCAAATTACTAGGACACTCTAGGAGATTAAGAAGGACCACAAGGAGGATATGAAGTGGTTAAAAATTAAGAAGATACAAGACACTCTCATTTTTCTTTCTTCATAAAACCCTAGATGAACCCCTAGAGTTCCCATGCCCAAAAATAATTTCTTTCACCCAGAAACCCCATGAACCCTTTTCTTGATGAGAAGTCTCTCTTCTCCCTTTCCACATGCCCACCTGCCATCTTCTTAAGAAGTGGCATCCGAGGTGGTTAGGAAGATATGAGATTGAGTTGGTTTTGTTTCAAAATTAAAACTAATCCTACTTGAATTCAAAATTCAAGCTCAAATTCAAATTCTAATAATTTGAATTCAAATTCAAAATCCAGTTCAAATTCAAAATTCAAAATTCTAATTCTAAATTTTAATGGTGCATGGGGCTAGGGCGCATGGTGAGATCCAAGTCTATTGGACTCTAATTCATGAAGTTTGAACTCAAACCAAATCACATTTAGCTAGACCAAAGAAATAAATTAGAACATAATTCTATTTATTAAATCCTAATCCAATTAGGAATTAGTTGAGTCCATGTCCTGATCAAATCAGAAATCAAACTTCCTTAGTGATTAGGTTATCTTATAACTTAATTTGGTCAGACCTAATTAAATCCAATTCAATTGGACTTGATCCAAACCTCATCACTTATTTAAATTATTCTAATCAGCAATCTAATTATTAATTAATCCTCATATAATTTACTAACTATTAGTAAATTATTTTATTACAAGTTTTGGATAAGGTTAATCATCATCATATTTGAAGGTTATAACCTTGAATGGTTCATAATTGTTGATCAGCCATCAGATCAGGCAGAAACTTCTATTATATATAATCCCATAGGTTTGAATACTAAGTCGGTAGCACAAAAATAAATTCCTACACTAATTAAAGTTACCATCTAGCAAGGATACCCAACATCCAAAAAGGTTGAATAGTTGCAAAGCAACATTCAAGAATGATCACTATCGTAGGTGGTCAAAAATAAAACCTACTCACTATTATAGCTAGTGACAAGTTGGGATTGTATCCTCGAGGATCTAGGGCAATTATTTCATGAAAATAGCAAAACGAAAAATTGGTTGTAAAGATTAAATTAAAAGTAGTAATATTAAAAGATAGCAACTAATTACTTAGTTAAATCAGTTAGCAGGAGAAGTAACTTAGGAATTTAAATCCACCATGCAAATAGGTTTTATCTTATTTTCTTATATTGCAATATCAATAATTGTTATAAATTCGATGTTAGAATAATTTATCTCCTATGGGGCATGGGTTGTATCCGAAGATTATGACATGTCTACTCAAAGTATAAACTATCTACTTGATTTGTAAGATTAGGGGTATAATCTACTATACTACGATCTACCTCTTTGAGACATGTACCATATCCTAAGATCACAGTACATCAATAGAGGGTGTAAGCCCTGTATGCTAGATCAAAACATCGATCAAAAAAATAACTCAAGAGATATAAACAAGAAAAGTATAATCTTTATTGCTTAGGAATCAAGTACAAAAAGAAAGATAGAACTTGGTTACATGCTTCAACTTTATCCCAGGTTGAAGGAGTCTAGCCACGCATCGCTGCCACTAGCATCTCCTCCATAATTTACCTTTTTCCTAAGCCTAATACAATAATCTAAAATAAAAAAAAAGAAAATAGACTATGCAAAATTTGCTAAAGGAATTGATGCCTGGACTGCTACCTGGGGTCCTCCTTTTATAGAGCTCATCTAGGACCTCCTTCCGGTCAAATTTAGAGTCAATTTAGGCTCAAGATCAGCCAGATATCATATGAAGAATTTTCAGCCATGCATTCTACATCATAGCCCTCAAATCATGCCAGGAATCATGAAAAATCACTCTTCTTCCTTCTTGGGTAAACAGAGTCCCACCCAGACTCTTGCTGATCTCAATTCCCCTCTCCAAATCAAACTAGGAAAGCTTGCTTCTCCTGCATAGCAATGGACGGGTGATGGTCGATGGCAGTCGATGGTGAGGGGCAACATTGATGGTGGTTGAACAGAGAATAGAGAGGACAATGGCTTGAAACATCTCGAAATGGAGAGTAGGAAAAAGAATGGTGAGGGAAACTTCAAGGGTGGCTTGCAGCGATGGCGGGTCTCTGACGGTGAGGAGGATCGGTGATGGCAGATCAACAGAAATGAAAACATTGACAAAACATGAAGGATGGTGGCCGGCCAGAAAAGGGGTCTTCTTGTGAGTTCTTCGGCCATAAGGGAGCTCCCGGTGGCAAGGGGGATGGCTCCAGCAGCTTCTCCGATGATGGGCAGTGATGGCCGATCGATAACGACACTCGAGATGAAGTTGGTCCATGGACGGGCTCGTGGACCGGCTCCCATGGCTACTGGTGGACCATCATCGACTTTATGGACTGAGCGACTAGTCCTTGGTGGACCGGCTGCTCCAAAAATCATGCACAGCTTAATAACTTCAAAATTCAGTTCGAGCTTATTCCAACTCCAATTTGAGTGCTGTTTACATCGTTGGACTCCAAAAATTGATCTCTTTCCATTTATAAACTTTTTTTTATAAAACTTAAATAAAAAGTATCAATTTTTAATAAATATATATTAATTAATATTTATTTTAATGGTTAAATTGGGATAATTAATAAACTTATCACACCCCCCAATTTAATTTACTAGTTCCTTAGCAATGTAATAAAAAAAGACTCATGTGTCACTAAGATCCTTCCTTGCAAAACTAGATCTAGGAATAAGGTTAAAAGAAGCTATCTAATATCACTAACTAAGTATTGAGTTTCTGAAGTAAATTTCATAGTTAGAACTATTAGAAACTTTCTTAGAGTTTATCCAAAGATATATCATACTTGTATTTGTGATGGCTAACTTAGTATTTTGGTACTAGCTTGTAAGGAACAATGGTATCTTCACCTATCACCTACTTTGGTTAATTTTCTATACACCTCCAAATTAAGTACATGAGTTGAGATAGCTTTCACACTACCTGATTTTTCTTTTCTCCTTCTTTTTTTTTGCAATGTCTTTACACTGCCTACCTTTTGACGTGAAACAACAATGCTTACTTAGGCAAAGGTGATCGGTTACTCAGTGGGAAACCACTATTTAGAACCTGCTTTTTTTTCAGGCAGGTAGCTCTTTCTTCAACTTCAAGTTTTTCTCAACGGAGTGTATATCAATTACCAAATTTCAATAATACTTGAATCTCCAATTGACCTTACAACTGATACCTAGTTTACCTCATCAGTGTGCATGTGCGATGGAAGTGCTAATAGGCTTTAGATGACTTAAGTAGGCTACTAAAAGTCTGACTAGCTAGTCTACTCCTTAGCTCACTATAGTAATTAGCCAATACTTTCTAACTCCTTAGCTCACTATAGTAATTAGCCAATATTTTCTAACTCTATAATATTTTCCAAGTCGATTTTGTGCAAGAATTTCTTTCATGGCACATGATTTATAATTATTTTTTTAAAATTTTTAAAAATTTCCAAGGTTTTTCCATAATATTTTTTTCAAAAAGGTCTTCCCTTACCCCCCACTTAATTTTCATTGTCCTCAATGAAGGAAGAATAAAACAAGGAGAGATATCACTTGGATGAGATATGCCTTGTGTAATGCCAGGAGTGACTATGCGGAGCAGTCTCTTATTCCAAAAAATAAGAATCACTAAAATAAAAATCAATAAAAAGATTGGGTTGCCTCCCAATAAGTACTAAGTTTAACGTCTTTAGCTAGATCTCTTATGATTCTTATCCTATTCCTGCCCAAATCTTGACATGGGTTTGAAATTTTTTACATGATTCAGGTTCAACTTCAAAATATTTTCTACATAGGACCATTAGGTAGGTTGTTCCCCTGATAGCTAACAATTCTTTTGTTATAATTAGATCTAGGTATAACTTTGGTACCAGGTGGGATTCTAATGGACCAAGATCTTTGTAATTGATATGCCAAGGGAGTACCTTAGGATTCCCATTTGATGCCTCTTCATTCCTAGGCAAAGACCCAACCAGAGTCATGAGGAGTTCAGCTAATAATTTAAATCATGGCACAAGCCCTTTCTGATCTCCAACTTGGCACATTTTCTAAATCAATATCAACTCTATCTCCATACATAATTTTAACACTTTGGACAAATTTTGGAGGCAATTCTTAAAAATAGTTCCAAATATAGAGAAATTAGCTATAAAAGTTTTAACTTCGTTATCCCCTATATGTTTAATATCCCACCCAACAGCTTCTTTATATGTTTTTAGAACACCTACAATTTGGGCTTCCTGATTACATATTACCAGTAGGGTATTCATCGATGTGACATGAAGTGGCTTCGATTCTAAATTAGGTAATGATTCTAATAAGGGAGCTATTAGGGGTTTGAGTGATGACTCATATTTCTCGCTCCAAAGTGGGGTGGTGTTGGGATAGGATGTTTCTACTAGGTCACTCATTTCCAGGGCACACCCCTTTATATCAAGCTCATCCACCTCAAAATGCGCCAAACTAGGGTTTAATGAATCATGGGGAGATCTTTCATGCCTGGCTTCCTCTATTACATTATGCATTGGTGATCCTTGTGAAGTCTCAATTGATTCCATCATTGCACCTATTTATTCTTCCTTCTCATTGAAATTAATGGGCATTTCTAGGATTTTTGGGATTGGGACCATAGGTAAGTTGGGTGATGATGGAAGTGGTTCATCCCTCCTTTCTGATTTCTCTTCATAAGTTTCTACCTTAGTCAAGTTATTTAAGTTGGTTTCTTCGGTTGTACAGGATTGCTCTATGACCAATTCATTTCTAAGAATCATATTCGATTACTGAGGGGCAGTCACATGGATATCAAAATTTTTAGTTAGGTATTGTCCCTCATGATGACTCTCGGGTTGACTAGGCAACTCTTCTTCACATACAGCAATGACCAATTGACTGAGTTGCATCTCCAAACGGGCAATAGCTTGGGTGTTGGAGGTTATCTATTGCCCATATTCTACATAAAGGTATTCAGGATAGCATTTGTATTATTAATTATTACATGGAGGTCAGCGTGGGCTTTTAACCAAAGTTTCTAGACTCTTTTCTCTTGTGCTGAGTCCTTCCTCAAGATCTAAACCTGGTTGATGATTAGGTGCTTGACTGAGCCTAGGATAGGGATGATCAAAGTTAGGGGTTCCTAGTATTGCATCTTATGACCACATAGAATTGGGATGATGATCCCACCCTGGGTTATAAGTTGGGGTATAAGATTTAGTGATATATCTATTACTAGCTATAGTCCCCTATGTAAACCCATTTTGGATTGGATGCATCAAATAAGGACATCCCTCTATAACATATGGTTTATGCATCACATGCCATGCACATAGGTGCTGGCACATGGTGAAATTGGGTATATCCTTTATGTTCTAAGATCTTAATCCTATGGATCAATGATGCCATATTAATTTCTATAGGTTTCCTTGCATGATTATATGCATCTTCGAATCTCATAAAATTAGGATGTATATCAATTTGTTGTGGTTGATTCATATAATTATTAGCTTGGGCTCTCATTCTAGACAGTCAATCAGAGTCAATCTTGTGCCAATAGTCTTGTAGGGTTTGAGGTCGTTCAATGGGATCAGGATAACAATATTTCATTAAGGTCTTTGGTTGCTCAATGGACCCCATGACCTTTAATCTTATATGGTTAGATTGTATCTGACCAACAGTCTCTTTTTTATCCTAGCAAGAAGAATTTTTTTTTGATTTTTTTGTTTGTTTAGAGGAGAGAAAAAAAGAAGAAAGAAAGAAAAGAATTCTAAAGGTGAGAAACCTAAAGGATCCTAAATCTATAGACGATAGAGAAGCATGTCTTAATTATATTAAAGTTTGGTTGGCACGAATAAGTTATCACATGATGGACTCTCTATCCTAGGGTTATCCTATGTCTAGACAGCTCTTAACTGTCAATATTGCCTTTGAGTCTTTGAAGTCAGATACTAACTAGCCACTAGCTAGGTAAGGGTAAGGTCGGTGGGGTTCCCTCCATTGCTTTCCTTAGACACCAATTAAATTGGCCAGGTCAAAAAATGGAACCAATTAAAGAACCACCTTCTTTCAGGGCTATATCATCCTTGAACACCTTTCCTAGACACCAGTGAACCAGTTAATATTGAGCTAGTCAACTCTCAGGGTCCCTTGTCCTAATGAGCTCAAAAATCCTTAGGGATGAATGTCTAATTTGTTGGCTTTGGCTCCTTAGTTTTGATGATTAACAAAAGGTTGAGTATATGTTTGGACTAATGTTTCATTTCAAGATAAAGTTTCAGGCCTTAGGTTATTCAAAAGAGTATCAAGAGTACAATGATGAAACCAAGCTTGCTTGATTTGGGAAAGAGCTCTTCTACCTTAAACAAGATCAAATTTCTCATATTGGACCTTCATATTAAGAAGTAATTGATAAAAGAAACAAAGGCCTAGAAAAACTCAAGCATGGCATGCACCTCTCCAGAGTTTTAGAAAATTTCAGACTAAAGGTCGACCTCCAGAGGTCGACACCTTGCCAAAGGTCGACCACCAGAGGTCGTCTCGTGAAGAAAAGAAAAGTTCAGCAAGGCCGGCATGGCAAAATTTCAATGGCACGCTTCAAAGGTCACCACCTGAGGTCGACACCTATCCAGAGGTCGACACCAGAGGTCGACTCATCGTCTGAGAATTCAAACTGGGCAGAACTATAGTTTTCTGGATTTTTGCATAAGATAAACTGGAGGTCGACTCATGAAGTACACTTGACCCAGAGGTCGACTCATGAGGTCGACTCATGGCATAACGGCTAGTTTTTCTGAACTTTTGATTTGATTTCTAACGGCCATAACGGCCATATTTTTTATTCTAACGGTCTTGTGAATTATTTTAGCTTGAATGAAGTATTTAACCTCCACCTAACTTCAAAAAGGAGTAGGAGAAAAAGTGAAAAAGAAGAGAGTAAAAGTACAAAGCTTTCAATCAATCCTAAGCCAAAAAGAGAGAAAATCCAAGAGATTCCTTAGCCAAAAGCTTTCCATTTTTGAGGAATCCAGCTTTCAAGTCTTTGGCATTTAGTGAGGTCCAAGATTCCAAGAGGAAGACTTGAAGAGTCTCCAACAAGAGCTACATCGAATTATTTTTTGCTCAAAAAAGAGTTTGTCTTGTTTTTATTCATTGTATTCATACTCTATTTGTGCTAGCCTAGTTTCAAGGAATTTGAAACTAGTGTGAGGTTTGTTGGTGAGCCAATTGATAAAACCAACTAGGGTTGCTTGTAAGCCCGAAGCCAAAACAAGTGTGTAAGGTTTGTTGGTGAGCCTAGGTAACAAAACCAACTTAGGTTTTGACTTGTGAGCCTTGTAAAACAAGTCGGCTGTAATCTAGAGAAGATTATAGTGGAAATTCCCAAGTGGAGCTTGGGAAGTGGATGTAGGTTCTAAGTGCACCGAACCACTATACGTTTTGTGTGTTTGCATTGCTTTACTCTCTATTGCTCTTTAATTGTTGTTATCTTTCATTGCTTCTGTTGCACAATTACTTGAGCACTATCACTCTTCACATTTGAAATTGATAGCACATATATTGCTTTATTTTTTAAAAAAAGACCCAATTCACCCCCCCTCTTGGGCACCATATCTGGGCAATAAATGGTATCAGAGCACCGGTACTCTCTTGTAGGTCCAACGATCTTGAGTGAAAGATCATGGCCACCCCAATTGGAATGGGTGTAGTTGAAGGTCAAGCTTCAAATCGCCCTCCTTTCTTTAATGGCACAAACTACACATACTGGAAAACTCGTATGCACATTTATTTACAAGCTGTAGATTATAATATATGGAGAGTAATTACTAAAAGGCCTCATCATCCCACTCACTTGGTTAATGGCATTATCACCCTTAAATCTGAAGAAGAATGGGATGACAATGACATCAAACAAGCTAAGTTAAATGCAAAGGCGATGAATTTGCTATTCTGTGCACTTGACCCAAGTGAATTTAACAGAATATCAAATTGTATTTCCGTCAAAGAAATTTAGGATACACTTGAGGTTACCCATGAGGGTACACACCAAGTGAAGACCACAAAGGTGAACATGCTCATTCATACGTATGAGATGTTCAGGATGGAACCAACTGAAAGTATTAGTGAGATGTATACTAGATTTACCAATATAGTAAATGGTATGAGGAGTTTGGGAAAGATTATATCTAATGGTGAACTTGTTAACAAACTTCTCAGGTCTCTTTCGGCTTTATGGGATGCGAAAGTAACGGCCATAGAAGAAGCCAAGGATGTCAATACTCTACCTCTTGAGCAGCTTCTTGGATCACTGATGACTTATGAGCTTTCACTAAAATAGAAGACAGTGGACAATGATAAGAAAAAGAAAGCCATAGCCTTCAAGTCCACTACAAAGGAAGAGTCAAGTGATGAATCAGAAGAAGAAGCTGATGATGATGAGACAGCCCTCATTACAAGAAAATTCAGAAGATTCATGAGAAAGAAGAAGGGCTTCTACAAGAAAAGGCCACAAAAGGTGATTACAATAAAGATAGAGAGAAAGAAAAAGAAAGGGATCCACCCATCTGCTTCGAGTGCAAGAAGCCTGGACATTATAAAATGGATTGCCCTTTGCTTAAAAAGAGTCGAAGGATGTTGAGAAAGAAAGCCATGATGGTTACCTGGAGTGAGAGTGAGGACTCCAGCAGTGATGAAGAGCAGCAGGAAGTCGCCAACCTGTGTTTCATGGCCAATGAAGATGATGAGGTAAATTCTGAACCTGAAAATGAATTTACTTTTAAGAACTACATGATGCTTTTAATGATTTAGTTATGGAATATGAAAAACTAAAACTGAAAAATAAGAAATTAAGAAAGCTAAATCAAGAGCTTACCAAAAATTCAGACAAGTTTTCAACTGAAATTGAAGATTTAATTCAAGAAAACAAGAAATTAACTGAACATGTAAAGACCTTGAAAAATGATAAGGACAATCTTATAAAAGAAAAGGATTCTTTGAAAAATAATAGAAATTTTGAAACTAATGAGAAAATTGAAAAACAAAACAAAGAACTGTTGCTTCAAAACAAGAATTACAAAGAAGAGTTAGAAAAAGTGAAACCTTTTATAGAAAAGTTTACTTATAGTTCAGAAAAATTAAGTATGCTTTTAAACAATCAACATGCAGTTTTTAACAAAGCTGGACTTGGATTTAAGTCACAGAATCAGCAAAAACTTTTCAAAAACTTTTTCATACCTGCATCTTCTAATATTACCTGCTATACATGTGGTAAGTTAGGACATAAATCATATATTTGTAATAGAAGAAAATCAAGTACCTTTGGAAAGATTTGGGT
The DNA here is from genome assembly GCA_021397845.1 of Areca catechu. Taxonomy (NCBI): domain Eukaryota; kingdom Viridiplantae; phylum Streptophyta; class Magnoliopsida; order Arecales; family Arecaceae; genus Areca; species Areca catechu. The sequence goes on along the minus strand of CM038041.1, from coordinate 43,805,482 downwards.
TCCAAAAGGAACCAATTTGTCTAACCCTAAAGGACCCAAGATGACTTGGGTACCTAAAGTTTCAACTTGATCAATTTCTGCAGGTGTGTCTTGCAACCAAAAATAAAAGAAGAATGTGGTATCTGGACAGTGGTTGCTCAAGGCACATGACTGGGGATGTGAAGCAATTCTCATCACTAGTAGCTATAAATGGTGGAAACGTTACTTTTGGTGATAATGGAAAAGGTAAAATCGTTGGAATTGGTAAAATCCATATCACCCCTAATGCTTATGTAGATAATGTATTATTTGTTGATGGCTTGAAGCATAATCTTTTCAGCATTAGTCAGTTTTGTGATAAGGTTTTAAAGTAATTTTTGAATCATCTTTGTGCATGGTGTCTAGTCTAGATGTCGATGGCATCAAGTTCACTGGTCATAGGCATGGAAACATTTACATGGTTGATCTTGATGATCTAGCCATGGAAAGTGGTCAATGCCTAGTGGCTAGGGAAGCCAAGGCAAGTGAAACTAGTTGGCTTTGGCATCGCAGGCTAGGGCATGCTAATATGCATTTGATTTTAAAATTAAGCAAAAAGAATCTTGTAAAAGAATTGCCAAAACTCACATTTGAAAAAGATAAGATTTGTGCTGCATGTCAATTTGGAAAACAAACTAAATCTACTTTCAAACCTAAAGGAGTAGTATCTACTACTAGACCCCTTGAATTATTGCATATGGACCTCTTTGGACCAACCAGAACAACTAGTTTGGAGGTAAGAAATATGGGCTAGTAATTGTAGATGATTACTCACGATTTACTTGGATAATGTTTTTAGCTCATAAAGATGAAACGTTTTCAGCTTTTGTTAAATTTCATAAAAGGGTTTCAAACGAAAAAGATCTCACTATTATTTCTTTGCGTAGTGATCATGGAACTGAATTTGACAATCATGATTTTGAAGTTTTTTGTAATGATAATGGCATTAGTCATAATTTTTTGCACCTAGGACACGTCAACAAAATGGGATGGTAGAAAGAAAAAACAGGACTCTTGAAGAAATGGCACGCACAATGCTTTGCGAAAATGATTTACCTAGATATTTTTGGGTAGAAGCCATTAATACTTCCTGTTACATTTTAAATCATGTTTTAATTCAACCTATTTTGAAGAAAACACCATATGAGCTTTGAAAAATCGAAAACCTAATCTTAAATATTTTCGTGTATTTGGTTGCCGCTGTTTCATATTAAATAATGGCAAAGACAATATCAGTAAATTTGATGCCAAGTCAGATGAGGGTATCTTCTTAGGATACTCTACTTCTAGCAAGGCATACAGGGTCTTCAACAGAAGAACTCTTCTAGTTGAAGAATCAATTCATGTAGTGTTTGATGAAACTAACAAAAAATTTTCTAGAAAAGAAGATTCTATTGATGATGAAACAGGTACAAAGAAGCTTGAACAATTGACAATCAATGAAGATGTGCCCAAAGGAGATGATGATCAAGAAAATGAAGATCAAATTCAAGAGATCAATGCAACTTCACCAAAACCTTTACCTAAAGAGTGGAGGTATGCACACGAACACCCCAAAGAGCTAATTTTGGTGATCCGTCAAAGGGAGTAAGTACACGCTCTTCTATTAGAAATGTTTGTGATTATTTAGCTTTTGTTTCTCAAATAGAGCCTAAGTCAATTGAAGAAGCTGAAAAAGATTGTAATTGGATTAATGCCATGCAAGATGAACTAAATCAATTTAAAAGAAATAACGTTTGGACTTTAACTGAAAGATCCCCTAATGTTTTTGTAATTGGCACAAAATGGGTTTTTAGAAATAAACTTGATGAACATGATATTGTAACTAGAAACAAAGCTAGACTTGTTGCTAAAGGCTACAACCAGGAAGAAGGGATTGACTTTGATGAAACCTTTGCTCCTGTTGCTAGGCTGGAAGCAATTAGACTTTTACTTGCTTTTGCTTGTTTTATGGATTTCAAGTTATTTCAAATGGATGTTAAAAGTGCCTTTTTAAATGGATTTATTGAAGAGGAAGTTTATGTTGAACAACTTCCTGGTTTTGAAAATCATGAATTTCCTAACCATGTTTTTAAATTGCATAAAGCATTGTATGGTTTAAAGTAAGCTCCTAGAGCTTGGTATGATAGATTAAGTTCATTTTTTATGAAGAATGATTTTTCTAGAGGTAATGTAGATAATACATTATTTTTGAAAAAGAAAAATGATGATCTCTTAGTAGTACAAATCTATGTAGATGATATTATTTTTGGTACTACTAATGAATGTCTTTGTCAAGAGTTTGCAAAGTTAATGCAGAGTGAGTTCGAGATGAGCATGATGGGAGAACTCAACTTCTTCCTCGACTCCAAATTAAGCAAACCAAAGAGGGGATCTTCATCAACCAAGCCAAGTACACAAGAAATATTGAAAAAGTTTGGGATGGAGACTACCAAACCAATAGGTACCCCTATGAGCTCTTCATGTAAATTAGACAAAGATGAATGTGGTAAATCAGTTGACCAAAAATTATATAGAGGCATGATTGGTTCATTGCTATATCTAACTGCCAGTAGACCAGATATAATGTTTAGTGTTTGTATGTGTGCACATTTTCAGTCTACTCCTAAAGAATCACATCTCTTAGCTGTAAAACGTATATTTAGATACTTATCTGGTCAATTGAAATTGGTCTTTGGTACTCTAGAGAGTCATCATATGAATTGATTGCTTATTCTGATGCTGATTTTGCTGGGTGTAAACTTGATCGTAAAAGTACTAGTGGAACTTGTCAATTCCTAGGAGTTAATTTGATTTCATGGAGCAGCAAGAAACAGAATTCGGTTGCTCTATCTATGGCGGAAGCCGAATATATAGCAGCCAGAAGCTGTTGTGCTCAGATTCTATGGATCAAACAACAACTCGAGGACTTTGGCATCAAACTAACTAAGACACCCATAAGATGTGATAATACTAGTGCAATCAATTTAACGAAAAATCCTATACAACATTCAAGAAGCAAACATATTGAAATAAGACATCACTTCATAAGAGATCACGTTCAAAACGCTAATGTGTTGTTAGAATTTATTTGTACTGATTATCAATTGGCTAATATATTCACAAAACCATTGAATGAAGATAGATTTTGCATGATCAGAAGAGAATTGGGAGTCATTGACCCTTTTGCTTGAAACTCTTCAATTTCCTTCAAAATTCATCAAAAATGATTTATAAATTCTCAAATATATTTAAAGCTTCTCTAAGAATTCATTCTAAATTTTATCAATTTTTTTTTAATTTTACCAAATTTTATTTTGACTAGTTTATTTTCGTAGGTCGACCTTAAAATTTCGGAGGTCGACACTTGGGGTCGACCCCTGAAATTTTTGAGAGGTCGATACTTGGTCGGAAAACTACTTTTATAACCCATCCGCGAGCCCTATTTCTTCCATTTCTTTTCTTTTTCTCCTTCGTGTGGTCCCCCTCCAACGTTCCTAAGCTTTGAATAGTGGATTTCCAACCCTCTCCCTCCTCTTTTTGGGTAATCTTCTCCTCCCCTCATGGTTTCTCTTGGACTGAACTGGTTTTTACTGTGTTCCTCATTTTTGGGCAACCGTAGGTTTTTGCCTCTATTTACCCTCAATTATCGGTTGATATTCGATTGAAAACACTCATTTCTTCCCTCCATTTCGTGCATTTCTTCTATTTGCTCTCTTTTTTTTTCAATTTCACAAACCCTCACTTACCTTTTCACGGTTCCTTTATTTGCTCAACCGTGAATTCCTTTTCTCATCTCCAAATTCTTGGTTCTTCTTTTTCTTAGCACTACATTATCCTACTTCTCCCTAAATTACCCTCTTCCATCCATATGGGTCCAAGGAAGCAGTTGGCTGTAAGGAAAAGGAAAATGGAACAAGGCCAAGGTAGTACAGAGCGACGAAGAAAGGCCATACATGAGCATGAGCCGTCCCCAGAGGAACCTGCACCAGTGCCAGCCAGCTTAGTATGGAAGAGCATTGCGAGCGGGAGACGTGTGGATATACCCTTCTGGGATCAGCATCACTTTTTTATAGGAGATGTATTGAGAGATGCAGGTCTGGTTCACTTCTGCACGATGACTGAGAGATTCTACCCAGGCCTCATCAGGGAGTTCTATGCATCCATGGCCACTGATGGCATTGGATGGTCTGCTACTATTCGTGGGATCGAGATTCCAGTGACACCGGAGGTCATCAGTCGTGTTTGGAGGATTCCACTTCATGGCACAGCCGCCACTACTATCAGCGACCGAGAGCACGCCTTCAGATGTATCTTAGAGCACGAGGATGTTAGCGGCATTTCCATAGTAGCCGCTAACCAGCTATCATTGGAGATGAGGGTGCTGCATCATATCATCACCCGCATCTTGATTCCAAAGAGCGGGAGGTTCGACTTTATTACTGAGCGTGAGCTAGTGTTGATGGTGTCCCTGAGACAGCGGACTCCCATCAACCTTCCCAGGATCATGCTTCAGCAGATGGGAGAGGCAGCATCTCATAGGAGACTAGTTCAGCCATATGGCATGGGGCTGACACAGTTATTCAGGGAGTATGGAGTATCATTTGATGGTATACCCTTCAGTCAGCTACAGCATACTGACACATACGGAGAGAAATCCTTGCATAGGATGGGATTTCGACTGATTGGTGATCGTTGGGTGCGATGGGAGTCTGGCCAGGAGCCAGATGAGGAGGAGGAGATTCGAGCAGCTGAGGCAGGGCCTTCAGAGCCTACTGATCATGGTACACCTCCTCGTCCAGCACCAGAGTCAGAGACTACGGAGCCTGAGCCATTCACGCCACCACCCTCATCAGCTCCAGCACCTTCTGCTACTGCTACACCACAGAGGACTACAGCGAGCGCATTGGACTTTGAGCAGAGAGTGACTGATCACATTTCAGAGGTCCGGACAGAGATTGCTAGTGTACGACAGGAGCTACATGGTCTGCGGATCCACACAAACATGCGCATTGGAGCTCTCTCAGCTACTGTCGATGTAGGATTCCGACAGATCCTCAGCTTACTAAGATTGGCATTGCCACCAGGGACTGTAGATCCAACAGTGCCTCCTCCACATTCTGATGATGATGATGATGACTCCAGTGGCTACAGTGACAGTGATGGAGATCAGCCTGGAGCAGGTAGCTCTGATGTTCCACCTGCTGATCCGATTCCAGAGATTCCCCCTTCTGCTGATCCTCCTTCTACTGATCTTCCTAGTACTGATCCTCCCGCTACAGATGTGCCAGTAGATACTGAGATTACTGAGTCACTCTTTGAGTCTATTACAGGCATTCCAGATGATAGAGATGAGCATACAGAGACTGATATTGATGATCCCACTACTTATGAGCTTGTCAGCAGGCACACTCCAGCTCAGTCTACTCAACATACTGATCCACCTACTCCTACTGCTACTACTTCTGTTAGGACACCTTCGGAGTCTTTTCCATGGACCTATAGATCTCGTAGGACTACCCCTAGGTCTGGTCCCTCTCTGAGGACTCGGAGTCTCACTCATAGGACTCCAAAATCCTCATCTAGGATCTCGGCTCCTATCTCTTTTGATGTACCTTCTGATGAGGAGTAGCCTCATGATTTGCTTGATATCTGATGTTTACTGAGGTACTAGTTTGCTTTGTATGTTCTAATGTATCAGTATTTTGTGCTTACTATGTAAGTAATTTTGTAACTGAATACATTCATTTATATATTTATCTACATTGTGGTATTTTACTGTCTAATGCCAGCTCTTAGCATTTATCTTTTTAAACCCTCAAGTTAGAATGTCTTTGCAATATTGAATGCACAAATTAAGGGGGAGCATGTATTTTATGCAACTAAGTACTACATTGCAATGGAACATAATTTTCTTTAATATATCTTTTACTACAAAGAATGCACTTTTTGATTCTTGACAAAAAGGGAGAGTATAGTAAAGTATATATGGTTCTTATGACTCTTTCATAGAGTAGAGTAAAGCTTGTATGGTTCTTAACTTTTTTGACTCATGAGAATGTTTTCACAAAAAAGGGAGAGTAGATGAAAAGTAAATTTTTATGATATACTTATATATGTGAGGTTTCTTTGAAAATTTTTTTTAATGCTATATTTTGCTTTTGGACTTAATTGCATATATACTTAAGGTTTTGTCATCATCAAAAAGGGGGAGATTGTTGGCTTTGGCTCCTTAGTTTTGATGATTAACAAAAGGTTGAGTATATGTTTGGACTAATGTTTCATTTCAAGATAAAGTTTCAGGCCTTAGGTTATTCAAAAAGAGTATCAAGAGTACAATGATGAAACCAAGCTTGCTTGATTTGGGAAAGAGCTCTTCTACCTTAAACAAGATCAAATTTCTCATATTGGACCTTCATATTAAGAAGTAATTGACAAAAGAAACAAAGGCCTAGAGAAACTCAAGCATGGCACACACCTCTCCAGAGTTTCAGAAAATTTCAGACCAGAGGTCGGCCTCCAGAGGTCGACACCTTGCCAAAGGTCGACCACCAGAGGTCGACTCATGAAGAAAAGAAAAGTTCAGCAAGGACGGCAAGGCAAAATTTCAGTGGCACGCTTCAAAGGTCACCACCTGAGGTCGACACCTGTCCAGAGGTCGACACCAGAGGTCGACTCATCGCCTGAGAATTCAAACTGGGCAAAACTATAGTTTTCTGGATTTTTGCGTAAGATAAACTGGAGGTCGACTCATGAGGTCGACACTTGACCCAGAGGTCGACTCATGAGGTCGACTCATGGCATAACGGCTAGTTTTTCTGAACTTTTGATTTGATTTCTAACGGCCATAAACGGCCATATTTTTTATTCTAACGGTCTTGTGGAGTTGTTTCATCTTGAATGAAGTATTTAACCTCCATCTAACTTCAAAAAAGAGTAGGAGAAAAAGTGAAAAAGAAGAGAGTAAAAGTACAAAGCTTTCAATCAATCCTAAACTAAAAAGAGAGAAAATCCAAGAGATTCCTTAGCCAAAAGATTTCCATTTTTGAGGAATCCAGCTTTCAAGTCTTTGGCATTTAGTGAGGTCCAAGATTCCAAGAGGAAGACTTGAAGAGTCTCCAACAAGAGCTACATCGAATTATTTTTTGCTCAAAAAGGAGTTTGTCTTGTTTTTATTTATTGTATTCATACTCTATTTGTGCTAGCCTAGTTTCAAGGGAATTTGAAACTAGTGTGAGGTTTGTTGGTGAGCCAATTGATAAAACCAACTAGGGTTGCTTGTAAGCCCGAAGCCAAAACAAGTGTGTAAGGTTTGTTGGTGAGCCTAGGTAACAAAACTAACTTAGGTTTTGACTTGTGAGCCTCGTAAAACAAGTCGGCTATAATCTAGAGAAGATTATAGTGGAAATTCCCAAGTGGAGCTTGGGGAGTGGATATAGGTGCTAGGTGCACTGAACCACTATATGTTTTGTGTATTTGCATTGCTTTACTCTCTATTGCTCTTTAATTGTTGTTATCTTTCATTGCTTCCATTGCACAATTACTTGAGCACTATCACTCTTCACATTTGAAATTGATAGCACATATATTGCTTTATTTTTTAAAAAAGATCCAATTCACCCCCCCTCTTGGGCACCATATCTGGGCAACATAATTGATTTTAATTAAAGGATTAGGGTTATGCAATATGCAGGGTGGTGGTTTGTAGGCTAAGGATAGTAAAATTCCCATCTTATATTGTTTAGAGATTATGCCCTTAAAATATTTTATGAAAATGAATGCAAATCAAGCAGGATGTCCAACAAGTTAAGAAGTATTTTAAGATTTATTAATTTATTTCCTTAAATTAATTATATTTTATGGAAAGTGTCTTAGGATTTTGTTGTAGGTTCTTTAAGGTGAGTTAATTAAAAGGAAAGGTTAATTAGGTTAGAAGTGGATTTGTAAGAGAAGGAAAAAAAAATTTTGTTAAGAAGAAAATAAGGAAATCTAGTAATTAAGGCAACTAAAACAAAGGTAATAAACTAAAGAGAGTAATAACTATAAAAAGGGATTATTTTACTTTTTTTTACTTTTTTATGAAACAATCATGCCTAGATCCTCGACAATGGTGCCAAAATTTTGATCGCTATCATAGACGGTCAAAAATAAAACCTACTCACTACTATAGCTAGCGACGAGTCGGGATTGTATCATTGAGGATCAAGGATAATTATTTCATAAAAATAGTAAAAAAAATTGGTTGTAAAGATTAAATTAAAAGTTAAACTTTCAACCCCTAATCAGTACATCCATATTGTGTCTCAACCTTATAAATCTCGTGACTTCTCACAAGGATTATCCTGGCCAATGTTTTGCTAAATTGAAATACAACAAGCATTATCTCCAATAACTTAGAGTAGTCAATCTCATCTTGACTCATACACAGACTTCATAAGTACTTGACTGTATCCAAAAATCTTCTGTCACTATATTAAAAATACAAGTAGTCCAGCACCAAAGCATAGTGAGTGAGTTGCTTGCAAGTCACTATGAATATCTCAGGTGTAAGAGATACTTATATCCATATCCTTCATGAGCAACCCTTGATAATAGAGTGCTCCATAGTTGGGTCATATTCAATAAAATGTACTCCTACATTTCACTTGTATGCCATACCAGTATCTTCACACTCCTTGGTTATGAGGATGGTCATTCATATGGCATACTATATTCAATAAAAATTATCATCCTTAACAACATATCATTTAGTTGTGAACAAGTTTAAAAACCACACAATAAATCCTCTTTTATTAATTAGAAGTAGTTCTAAGAACTTCATTTAAAAAAAATTCATAAAAGGAAGATGCATAATTATGATGAACTACCAAATAATTTTTATTAATTAATAATTTATATATAAATTCAAAGAGTATAACCTTCTATAGCTTAGATGATTGCTTTAGGATACAATTCCGAACAACTCCTACTTGGACTAAAGCCAATCAAAATAATATCAATACCCATCATCCATTTGTGATCATCGAACTCTTTGATTTTGAGGGCTTTAGTAAATGGGTTGGCTGTTCTTTTTTCCATCGATCTTTCAAAGCTTGACATCACCTTGATCCATGATCTCTCATATAAGGTGAAAGTGACATGGAATGTGCTTTGTTCTCTGATGGGGCTTTGGTTCTTTTGCTTGAACTATGGCTCCAGTGCTATCATAATACAGAAAAATTGAACCATCAATGAAGCATGCCACTCCAAGCTCTCTGATGAACTTTCTTATAGCTTTCTTTGCAATATTAGATGCTTCAATATACTCCATCTTGCAAACAGAATTGTCTATAGTATGCTTAAAACTTTTCTAGCATATCACACCATCATTCGGGTAAATACAAAATCCGACACTTTTGCTATCATCACGGTTTGACTGAAAATTAGAATCTGTATATTCCATAAGTTTAAAATTAGTATCTCCATAATTGAGCTATTAGTTCTTGGTATTTCTTAAATACTTAAGGATTATTTTTATAACTTTCCAATGGTTCTCACCTAGATCAGACTAGTATTTACTCACTACCCCTGGTGAGTAAACCATATTAAGTCTTATACATGTCATGGCATACATGATCCTATTATTGAGGTAAATGGGATGCTATTCATATGCTCTCTCTCTTAAGGAGTTGTGGGATAATCCTTCTTAGAAAGAAATTTCTTGGCCTATCGGTGATAGCCATTCTTGGAATTCACCATGCTGAACCATTTCAACATGGTATTAATGTACGTAGATTGGGACAATTCAAGCAACCTTGTAGACCTATCTCTATAGATCTTCATCCCTAGGATATAGGATGCTTCTTCCAAATCCTTCATGAAGAATTAAGATAACAACTAAAGTTTTACTCCTTGTAATGCAATGATTGAATGGAAAGAAAAATGAGCATGCATGGCAAAAAAAATATATTATAAAATAATTTTAAAATAAGCACAGCAGAAAGCTTGATAGATCGATCAAAATGATCTACCAATCTACCTGCAATAGTAACAAGTATGATAATATAGTATGAAAAAAACATCTAAGTAGAACAAGAACCAAAAGGCATAAGGATACCTTACCGTTATACCTTTAGGAGGAGGTTGTGAAAAGCCCTCGAGCCACACTCGTGTCTGACCCTCTCCTTATCTCCATGCACCAAGAATAAGGTGCGCAGAAGGACTCTTGGTCAAGAGTCCTTCTACCACACAAATACCAGATAAACTCAAGGACCCTCTCCTTATCTCCATGCCAAATTAGATGGGTGTTGACCAGTCAAAAGAAGAAGGAATTGGCATGGAATTGTGGCACACACAATGAAGGGACACGTCCTTTCATATTGGCATAAATTTAAAATGTAGGAGTCCTTCTATTTGAAGGCTTTTGTTTTCTCCGATATACCTCATGGGATCCCACACCTCTTAGCCTTTATTTGACCAGTAACTTGTGACTTGGTAAGTGGGAAAAATGGATAGAAAATAAAGAGACACTTATTTGTCTCTTGGCACATGAAATGATATTTCATGATAAGTCTTCTCACCCTGGGGACTCTTTCTGCTTGAAGGTGAAGGTGAAAAACACCATGCATACAACATGCAAAAGCAAGGCAAAAATAGATGCATTTTAAAACAATTTTAAAATATACATAGGGGAAGGCTTGGTAGATCGATCTAAATGATCTACCAATCTACCCGCAACAGGATCTAGTATAATAAAATAGCATGCAATATAAACTTCAAAACAAGAGAAGAGCAAAGATATAAAAGTACCTTACTATTATACCTTTGATGGATGCAGTGGCGATGCTCCAAGGATGGTGCTCTTGAGCCACACACGTGCCTGGCCTCTACAAGTAATCTACACCTAGGCTCGACTCTGATCATCTCCCTCGGAGTGCTAGCTCCTGGGGATCCTTTGGGTTGATCTTCTTCTTCCTGGAAGACGAGGAGGAGAGGTGGAACCCTTCATAACTAATTCTCTTCCCAAGGCCTAGCTTGAGTGCTAGGAGTCCACACACCCAATGCCCAAGTACTCACAACCCTTTTCTTCCCTCTCAAAATCTCAGCAGCAATGAGATTCAGAGACAAATAATCAAAAACTTTTCTAACCCAGTAGCCCTAAAATAACACTTATTTATAGAGGCAACCAAGAGAGGAAGAAAGAGGGAGGAAGAGTGATTGGGGGAGAAGGTCAAGGAGCATACCATATTGACTCAAACCATATTATGAAGGAATGACAATCATTCCATGAAAGTTTGGAGCCAAAATAGCTTGAACTCGAAATTCAAACCAGGTTAAAACCTTCCAAAAACATCTTAGAAATGTCGTTTAGGGATTTCTAGTTGAGCAGAGATGAGTCACTTGAGCAGGTTCGAGTCGGCTCGTCTAGGACACAGAATAGTCAGACTGTTCATTCAAGTTGGCTTGAGCAGGGGTCAAGCCAGCTTGACCAGAACACAGAACGAGTCAACTCGAGCAATGGTCGAGTCGGCTCATCCAGAAAAGTCTTCCAAAAATTCTTCTTGTCACAGCCAAGTGTTGACCCTCAAGTGTCGACACATGGTCAATCACATTGACCTCCAGTGACAGCAAACGATTCTTAATCATCATCAGCCTTAAGATCAGATAGAAACTCCTATGGTGTGTGACCCCATAGGTTCGAACACTAAGCTAGTAGCACTGGAACACTTCCATTACTAGTCAAAGTCCTCATCTAGCAATGATACCTGACATCTGGATAGGTCAAAGATGCAAAGCACCTCTCTAGAACCTCTAGCATATGGTTATCGTATAATTCATCTCTTTGACCTCATAATGCTCAGGATGACCTAAGGTTTGATTGCCAACCCTAATTTGGTTTATCCATATCGTGTCTCAACTTTACAAGTTCTGTGACTCCTCACAAACTACCCTGGCCAAGGATTTGCTAAATTGACACACACAATGAGCCATTCACTCCAAACTATTTGGAGGGGTCAATCCCATCTTGATCCACCACCGCTCTACAAGTACTTGACTGCACCCAGAAACCTTCTATCACTGAATTAGAAATTCAGATAGTCTGGTACCAAACTATAGTGAGTTGTTTGCAAGCTACCATGGTGATCTCAGGTCTGAGGGACACATATACCCATATCCCTTCGCGAGCAACCCTTTGGCAGAAGGGAGCTCCATAGATGGTCACATTCAGTGAGATGTCACACATTTCACTTGCATGTCATACCAGTGTCTCCACACTCCTTGGTTAAAAGGACAACCAACAAATATGACATACAACAACCTAGGCACTTGATACATTATCGTCCTATAACAATGTATCATTTGGTTATGAACCAGTTTAAGAACTACTTGATATATCCTCTCTATATCAAACAATGTAGTTCCTAGGACTCCATCATACCAGAGTTTATTTCAAAATGCAAATACAATGAACATCCAAAAAGAATAACTTTTATTTATTAAAAATCATATACAGTTACAAGATAGCACAACCGTCTACAGCCTAGACGATTGGCTTTGGAACACAATTTCCAATAGAAGGGTCTTATCAAGGGCTGAGAAAAAGACTTATCAGGCACCCCCTATCTCTCTATAAATAGGCATCAGTAATCTAATGCCAGATGAATCCAAAATTCTAATATGAAAGAAGTCACTTTCTATTTTCTCTTCCTTATCCTTTTAAGACAATGCTTGTCCTTTTAAGACAAGAGCCTAGGAAGAGATATAGTAGGTATAATCTGATCTTGAGAGAGAATTCAGAGAGGTCTCTAAGTACCCTACAGGAGGGTAGGGGTTCTAGCAAAGGGAAAGAAAGAAAGGCTACCAGGAAGAGTCCTAGTCAAATAAGCAAGCTTGGTGGGAGTGCTTCCTTGGTGCAGTTCTTGTATGGGTCACCTCTAGAGGGCATACACTATGTGGCTTGAAGAAATTAAGGAGTATAGTGCTCCAAGTATTCCTCTATAATCCTAAAGTTATGATTTATTAGTTGTTATGGTCAAGTGGTTCTAGGGTTCAGGGTTCCGGTCGATTAGGATTTCAATAATAAAAATTTTAAAACCTAGCCTTTTGCTGCAGCTGACAAGAATCCAACAGTGGTATTAGAGCCATCTTGAGGAAGAAGTCTATATGTGGCCAGAGGGTTTTGTCTCAAGTGGGAGACCAAACCAAGTATGCAAGCTCAGGAAATCCATTTATGGATTAAAGCAAGCATTAAGGAGTTGGAACATTCATTTCAATGAAACTATTAAGGAATTTGGTTTCATCAAGAATACGGATGAGCCGTGTATATATAAGAAGATAAATGGAAGTGCCATTATCTTCTTGGTCTTGTATGTCGATGATGTACTTATCATTAGAAATGATATTCCAATGATGCAATCAGTTAAAACATGGCTATCAAAATGGTTTTCTACAAGGATTTGGGAGAAGCATCCTATATTCTAGGAATAAAGATCTATAGAGATAGATCTAAAAAGATGCTAGGATTATCCCAATCCAGGACATAGACTTGATATTGAAGAGATTCGATAGGAGGGAAGTAAGAAGGGTTACTTGTCCATGGGTCAAGGCATACACCTATCTAAAAGGATCTCACCTAAGACTCCAAAATAAAGAGATAGGATAAATAAGATCCCTTATGCTATGATAGTAGGATCAATAATATATGCAATGCTATATACCAGGCTTGATGTTGCTTATGCTACCTTAGGCAAGCAAAGTAAGCAGGTTCTAGGCTCAATCACAAATACCAGATAAACTCAAGGAGCCTCTCCCTCATCTCCATGCCCAATTGGATGGGTGTTGACCAATCAAAAGAAAAAGAATCGGCATGAAATTATGGTATGCACAATGAAGGGATGCATCCCTTCATTTTGGCACAGTTTTAAAATACAGGAGTCCTTCTATTTGAAGGCTTTATTTTCTCCGATACACCTCTTGGGACCCCACACCTCTTAGCCTTTATCTGACTGGTAACTTGCCACATGGCAAGTGAAAAAAATGGCTGGAAAAATAAAGAGACACTTATATGTCTCTTAGTGCATGAAATGATATTTCATGATAAGTCTTCTCACCCAAAGGACTCCTGCTTGAAGGGTCTTATCAAGGACTGAGAAAAAGACTTATCAGGTGCCCCTCTCTTTATAAATAGGCATCGGTAAGATGTCATTTTCTATTCTCTTCCTTGTCCTTTTAAGGCAAGGCTTGTCCTTTTAAGACAAGACTTATCCAAAATTTGATCTAAAAGAAGTCATTTTCCACTTTCTCTTCCTTGTCCTTTAAAGACAAGCTTGTCCTTTTAAGACAAGACTTGTCATTTTAAGATAAGAGCCTAGGAAGAGATATAGGAGGATAATTGGATTCTAAAAGAGGATTCAGAGAGGTCTCTGAGTACCCTATAGGAGGGTAGGGGTTCTAGCAAAAGGAAAGGAAAAAAGGCTACCTAGAAGAGTCCTAGTCAAATAAGCAAGCTTGGTGGGATTACTTCCTTGGATCGGTTCCTGTGTGGATCACCTCTAGAGGGCATACACTTGTGTGCCTTATGGAAATTAAGGAGTATAGCACTCTAGGTATTCCTATTTAACTCTAAAGTTATGATTTATTAGTTGTTATGGTGAAGTGGTCCTAGGGTTTAGGGTTCCGGTCGATTAGGGTTTCAATAATAAAAATTTTGAAACCAAACCTTCGCTATGACTGCTAGGAACCCAACACTATCCATATCTCATATGATTTTTTATCGATAGATTTGCTCAGATACTTATTAAGTATATAATAAGCCTTCTCAAGAGAATATCCCCAAAAGGAGATCAGCAAACTTGCAAAATCCATCGTGGATTGAACCATGTCTAATAGTATTCGATTCCTCCTTTCTGACTCTCCATTATGCTAAGGTATCCTCGAGGGTATCCATTAAGAGAGAATGTCATTCTTTTCTAGATAAGTCAGAAACTCATTGATAAGATATTCTCCTCAGCCTGATTGAAGAGTTTTACTACTTTTTTTAGTTTGTTTTTAACCTCATTATGAAATCATTTAAACATTCAAATGATTCAGGCTTATGCTTTATAAGATATATGTACCTATACCTAGATAGATCATCAATAAACATAATGAAGTAGAAATACGCACCTTTGGCACTTGTGTTTATTGGTCCACATATATCAATATGTGTTAGACTTAGAACTTCATTGGCTTACTCACCTTTTCTAGTACAAGGTGACATAGTCATCTTTTTAGGAAGACATGATTCATAGGTTGGCAATAATTCATAATCATTGATATCAAGGATTCCCTCTTTTGTTAACCTACTTATCCTATTCTTATTAATATGACCAAGCCTATAGTGCCAAAGATATCAGTGATATTATCTAATCTAGGGACTTTATTAAACATGTGCATTATACTAATAGGAAGTGATAGAATATAAATATCATTTCTCAATTATCTATGTATCAGAATAACATCATTCATAATGATATCACAAAAATCATTCTTTATTAAAAATTCATATCCATCCCTAGCCAAAAGGCCTATAGAAATAATATTTAATAAAAATGAAGGACAATAATGACAATTACTTAAAATGATAAAATAGAAATTAAAAATAAGCTTGATAATTTTTAAAGCTAGGACTAGAACTTGACTTCCATCACCAATGTTCAGAAATCTCTCACTAGATTCAAATCTCCTATTGACCTGAAGTCTCTACAATGAATTACAAATATTAATTGAACTCTCAGTATCCAATATCTAGGTAATAGTATTGTTGAGAAATATGTTCCAAAGCCAATCATCTAGCTTGTAGATGGTGAGCTATTATTGTAATTATATAGGAATTACATTGAATAAAATGTTTATTCTAGTTGTTCATCATATTTTTCATCTTCTTGTAATGAGTATGATGAAGTCCTTAGGACTACTTTGATGTGATATAGAAAGGATATATCATCTAATTCTTAAATTGGTTCGTGACCAAATGACACATTGTCATAGGACAATAGTGTATCAAGTGTAGGTCATTGTATGTCATAGTTGTTGGTTGTCCACTTAACCAAGGAGTGTGGAGACACTGGTATGGCATGCAGGTGTTGTGTATGATACTTCACTAGATGTGACCGATCTGTAGAACATTCTTTCTATTAAAGAGTAGTTCGCATTAGGATATGGATATAAGTGTTCCTCTGACTTAAGATCACCATAGTAGTTTGCAAGCAACTCACTGTGCTTAGGTGCTGGACTATCCAAATTTCTAATCGATGATGAAAGGTTGCTGGGTATAGTCAAGTATTTATGTAGCAGTGGTTGGATCAAGATGGGATAACCCCTCCAAAAGAGTTTAGAGTGAATGACTCATTATGTCTCAATTGAGTAAAACCTTGGCCAGGATAGTCCTTGTAAGTAGTTACAGGGATTTTGAGTTTGAGACATATTATGATGGACTATTCTAGGGTTGGGCAATTAAACTCTAAGTCATCCGGAGCATTGAGGGTTAAAGGAATGTATTATATGATTATCATATCCATTTGGTTCTTGATAATTGCTCTGCAATCTTCGATCTATCCGGACACTGGGTATCATCTCTAGATGGCAACTTTGGCCGGTACTAAAAGTATTCCAGTACTACCGACTTAGTGTTTGAACCTATGGGGTTGCACACCATAATTTTTGATTGACCTAATGGCTATTGAATGATAAGGAATCATTTTTTTGACTCTTTGGATAATTTGATTGTCCATCTACATTTCGGAGTCGACTCATGAGTTGACTCAATTGTAGGGATTTGATGATTTGTCAAGTGTTGATACATCATGTTACAAATATTGTGACAAAGGTTTTAATTATTAAATGTTGGTAATTACATGGAGGGTAAGTGGCAATGTGATTGCTTGATTAACTCAATTTGATTGAGCAATTTAGTTTGGGTCAAATAGAATGTGATTCGGTTTGGGCTCGGGTTAGGTCCAATGTGATTAGGCTAAATCATTGCATCCCATTTTAGGTTTAAGTTTGAATTATGAATTCACATTTTGATTTGACATTTAAATTCAGAATTTAGTTTGAGTTTAAAACGATGTAACTCCCATGGCCTTGAATATCATGAACCCCCATAATTATGTAATCCCAAAACTTATGTAACCCCCTTTGTTTTGTAACTCTCCCCTTTTCTTCTCTCCCCACTTACATCTAAATTTGGGGATGAATGAGCATGTGAAGAAGAGAGATTTTTGAAAGTTGTTTGCTGAAAAAAATCTCTAGAAAAAGGAAAAAAGGCTAGAAGAGTTTGGAACCTCTGTGTGGGGAAGAAAGGTTGGGATTTGGGTATGTGCTACCTAGTGTTCTAGGCTTGGGAAGAGTGTCTTGGGAAGGATTCTTAAGTGCACTTCCTAAATCCGTCATAGTGCTTCTTCATCTCCTGGAGCATCCCAGTGAAGAAGAAGAAGAAGAAGTAGAGTCCATAAGCCATTTCATTCTGGCGAAGCTAGCACTTCAAAGGAAGAAGGTCAAGGAAGAACTCTGGTGTGGATTTCCTGTAGAGGCTGGACACATGTGCGGCTTCTAGAGTGATTGTCTTCCTTGGTTAGCTTTTCCTCAACCCGATGAGTGTTGCATCGATTAAAGGTAATGTTCCTGGTAAGTTTTCTAAAGAAGTGTGCTTTCGCATGTGCATCGAACATAGAGTGGTTCTATGTGAGCATGACTTTGTATGCACAGTTTTCTTTTATTTGCATGTTAATATTCATACATGATCCTATTTGTAGGCCTATATTAGAAATGTTCTCATATTATATGTTGATTAATATGATTAATCTAGTTTTCTGCTGTGATGCAAGTTTAAAAAATTTTTAAAGTTGCATGACTTTTGCCTACATAATGTTTCCTTATAGTGGTATCAGAGCAAAGTTCATTTGTATAATTATTTAACATGTAGATATGAAATTTTAGTTTCCTTTTACATAGGAAGTACTTGGATTAAGATGAATTCACCATGGCCATCCGGTCATAGGAGAGGTCTAGTTTAAAGGCCCTCTCTTCCCATTCAATGGGGTCTCCTATGGCGTATAGGGGTGCCGCTTGCATCATGATCTTATGAAGAAGAAAAGTAAAAGGTTTAGTATATTAAAATAGTTTTAATCTTGTATGTTAGATCTTTAATTTGTTTAGATATGATCTAATACAATGATATGATCTTTGAATTTTTATAAAATTGTTTCACATATTTGAAATTATTTCAAATAATAAGTGATTAATTGAAAATGTTTCAATTAGAATTGATAAACTTAATTATGAATTAAGTTGTCTGATAACCTTTTAAGATTTAGGAATGTGATTCAAAATCTTAAGACATGATCATAACCTTGGGTTTATTGGGTTAGCTATGATTAAGTCCTTACTTGGGTTAGTGATGTGGGATGAAATGAAATGATGCAATATAAGAGGAGACAATAATAATTAAATGAGAAATGAAGTAAAGCAAGGCTACTTTCCATATAAAAGAAATGAAACTATCATGAAGGAATTCTGCATATAAACTAAACCTAAATGAGAACTTTCATAATATTAAAGGGGAATGGATCTTCGAGGTTAGGAAACCACACAGGATAGGGCTTAATTAAGTTAACATTTCAAATCTAGAAAAACATTATAAGAGGGGTAACCAAGCATTAATATCTTCAGGGTTTGAAAAGATACACTCAAGGACGAAGTCTTTGAATGACAGAGTGATTCCTTCAATATCAAGACTTCTAGTCTCTGTTTCTTTCCTTGGAAGACCCTCTTCTTTGGAACCTGGATATCCCAGGGATCCTACACAAAACATAGCAGAGTTAAGAAATAACTTGAAAGGTAGGAAACAATGGAATTCATGGTTGAAGTTGAGAAGAAGCTGTTGGATTTGAAGAAGCTTGGCCAGCCCTCTTGGAATGCATCTTCTTGCAACTTGGACGTTGGGATGGAGAGCTTGGATGGATTAGAAGACTTGCTAATGGCAATGGCATGGAAGAAGAACTCTCTTGAAGTAACTAAGGGTCTCTCACCCACTCCCTCTCGGAGGACATTGGATAGCACCAAATGGAAGAAGAAACACTCCTTTTTTCATTCAAATTCATCAATCCTTTACAAGAGAACTTGGAGTAGATTTATAAGCCTCCAAGGACTTTTGAAATTTCAAATTACAAGGAGATTTTCATGGGAGATTCCTAGCTATAAGGGTGGGATTCAAATTACATGGAGAATCTTATGGGATAGCTAGCTAAAATGGTGGAAGAGTAAAGCGCCTTGGCCACCCACTTTGAATTTGAATCCTTGGTGATGTGTCATGTGATGAGGTGGCTTGCTGAGGTGTACTCCACATGGTTGGGGGGGTTGACATGGTGTCCCACATGGCTTGCTAAGGTGGTGTCCTCTTTGGCTTAAATGGTTGAAGTGGTTGAGTGCATTCCATCTTCAATTGAGCTTGCTCAATTTCAAACCTTTCTTGGACTCAACTACTAAACTTAATAATTACAAGACCAATTTGATCCTAATTGGACTTAAAAGAAACCAAATTGAAATAAACCTTCTCTAATTACATGACTCAAATTTAATTAAAGAAATAAATTGACTCTATTTACAAGACATGAAAGAATTAAAGCCATACTAAATTAGATTGAAGCCTCTTCCAGACTTTGGTGCCCGCACCAGTTCTCCTGGGGTGGGAGCAACTCGACCCTGTCGAGTAAGGACTGATCTGACTTTGGTACCTTTCTAGTAAGTCTGGGTCGATTTATTGCAGATCCTCTCGGGTGATCCAGGAATCCTCGAATTCGGGTCTTCCTCGCCATCGAACCAGATAACGTTGATAGCCCTTATTTTTGGTGGTAATTACCTGGTCATCCAAGATAATTTCAATCCTATCTCTTTGTTATGGCTGAAGTGCTGGTGGACACTCAGGTAGGCTTTCACTCTCAAAGGTTGGGTAAGGTCCAAAAGGCTCACTAGGAATTAATGCTGGCTCTTTGTATTCTTTCAGATCAGAAATGTTAAACGTGGAACTAATGCCATAATCCGGTGGTAACTCTAACATGTATGCATTAGGTCCGATTCTCTTTAATACTTTGAAAGGTCTAGCTCCCCAGGCATGCAGTTTATTCATAGTTCCTAGTGAGAACCTTTCAGATCTAAGTTTAACCATTACAGAGTCCCCTACATTGAATTCTTTCACTCGTTTACGTGAATTGGCCATATGCTTATAGACTTCATTACTCATTTGAATTTTTTTACTAATCTCCTTATGCAATTCTTTAATATGCTGTGCATATGACTCAGCAGACTCAGACATTCGTGCATGTGTGGGTAATGGAAAGAGGTTGATAGGTCTCCTAGGTCAGTAACCATGGACAATCTCAAAGGGACTTTTACCAGTAGACCTATTGACTGAGCTGTTGTAAGTGAATTCAGCACGAGGCAAAAGCAAATCCCAGTTTCCCAGACTCTCTCCAACAAGCCACCTCAATAAGTTTCCTAGACTTCTATTTACAACCTCGGTTTATCCATCAGTCTGAGGGTGGTAAGCAGTTGAGAATTTCAGTTTTGTTCCTAGTAGGTGCCAAAGGGTTTTCTAAAAGTAGCTCGTGAAATGAACATCCTTATCAGAAACAATGGTCTTAGGTAACCCATGTAATTTGACTACTTGATCGAGAAAAAGCTTGGCTACCCTAGAGGCATCAAAAGTCTGAGAACAGGGTATGAAATGGGCCATCTTTGAAAATCTGTCGACCACTACAAAGATCAAATCATGCTTCCTAAGGGTCTTGGGCAATCCTAAAACAAAGTCCATGCTAAGATTCTACCATGGACACTCAGCACAGGTAATGGAGTGTATAACCCGGTGTTTTATCTTTGATATTTGGCAACAGCGCACGTCCTACATCGAGCAACAATATTGGTTACATGCTTTTTAAGGCCTGGCCAATAAAATTTATTTTCAACTATTAATATTGTTTTATTTCTTCCAAAGTGGCTAGCTAGACCCCTAGCATGTGTCTCCCAAACTAGAAAATCTCTCAAGGAAGTTTTTGGAACACAGAGCTTATTTTCTTTAAACAGATAACCATCTAGAAGGGTATACTCACTATGGTCACTAGATGGTCCTTGACTCAAAGCCTGGTAAACCTCACTAAAGTCTGGATAGGTTTCATATTAATCCTTAAGTCTCTCAAATCCAACGACTTCAGTGCTGATTGAATTTAGGAGTAAGGCTCTACGACTCAAAGCATCGGCTACTTTATTCTTAGTTCTGGCATGGTGTTTTAGGATAAAAGTGTAGGCTTGGATGTATTCTACCCATTTGGCATTCCTAGAATTCAGCTTTTTCTGGAAATAAGAAATCTAAGGGCTTCATGATCAAAGAATAGAACAAATTCATGCGGTAGAAGATAGTGTCTCCAATATCTTAAAGCTTGCACTACCGCATGAGCTCCTTATCATAGGTTGAATACTTAAGCTTAGCTTCATTTAACTTTTCACTAAAGAAATCTATGGGGTGGCTCTCCTAGCTTAAAACTCTACTTATTCCAACTCCAGATGCATCACAAGCGACCTTAAAAACCTTGGAAAAATCAAACAATCTTAAGATAGGTGCTTGTGTCATTTTGATGGGGGCACCAGGATCAGACACAGATTACTGGACCCTATTTGGTTTACCTAGCCATGTGTCAAACTTTGTAATCAACTAGAATTGAGTCCTGTAATAAGTTGAGGTTAATTTATTTGTCTCAACCCTCAACCTAGTCAGTATTTTGAGTCCTGTACATGAATTATGAGTCCAGAATGAGCCTAATTTTTATACAAGAGAGGAGATCACCCTATTTTGGAGTTCTACCAGGCCACATCTAGGAGTCAGAGGTTGCTACAATAGCCCATTTGATTTTGTGTGACAACCTAGGATCCAAGATGCTTCCAAAAATCCTGATTCTTTCCAGATGTCCTCCAGATGCCCAGATTCCTCCCCAGATGCCAGAGCATATTCTTAAACTAAGGTATTCATGATTTTAGAGGTCCACCTACATCTTATATCAAAGAAATCAAGCCCAGGTGCTTAGCCCAAGCCCTTAGAAGCAAGATTCCAGGGAATATTCCTGCTAATAGGCTACCAGGCCATCCCAGCTTCCAGAGGCCCAAACCGATGCACCAAAGCTCCTTTGGGCCGGCCCCTTGCTACTCTTAGAGGCCCAACATGCCCCCCTAGGCATCTTTGAAGTGTTGACCACGTCCAAAGAGGTTTGACCAAGTCCAAGTTGAAGAGAAAAAGGAGAAGACCAACTTTATTTCTAACCTAGTTGGGATTTTTAATCCTTTTAAACTTTGTAATTCTAACCTAACTAGGAAAGGACTTGTATTCCTATTTGGAAGAGGACTTGTAACCCAAGTGCAACCATGGTTAGTGAGGGCATGGGAACTCTATAAATACCCCACCCCTCCCCCTCTTGTAAGCATCTTTTTCTTATGAATAAACCTTACTGAAATTTTGTGAAATTATCTTGAGTTTGAGTTTTGGTTCTCTCTTTGAGTGCTCCTTGTGTTCCCGGATTGAAACCCTGCTGCCCTAGCATCCCTTGGCATCCTTGGAGATCATCCACACCCAAGGAACAAGAGCCCTTGCTGCCATCCAAGCCCAAGAGCTCCTTCTTCCCTGATTGCTAGCTTTTAGCCCTAATTCTGATTTCCTTCAAACCTAGTTCCTTTTCTAATTTTTATTTGCTACTTCGATTAACCTTTGATGCTTGCAGGATCCTCGAGGTGCTTCCCCTCCTGAGGAGGCCTTCTTTGCTACCTGGACCACCCAGATCCTCCATCAAATTCAAGGAAAACAAGGCTTCTTTTCAGCCTTCGATCAGAGTTGTGAGTGATCTCTTTTGCTTCTGAATTTCAATCTCTGACTGGTAAGAAACCTTCCCTTCTCTTATTATCTAATTTTGATGAAGATAAACTATCCTAAACTAGGAGTTTCTCAACTCTTGGGTCCTGGATATTTCATTGGTTTGCATGAGTATGCCTGCGACCCGATGATTCTTTGCACTGCTAGTCTTTCGGCTAGTTTTTACTTTATTTTAGGAATCTAGCATGCAAATAAACTTATAAAAAATTACAAAAAAATATTTTACTATTTTTCATGCATGTTTAGAAGTTTCAGAGTCATCCTGCATCACATTTTCTTCTTAACAACGAGGAAGGCCCTATCAGCAGCTTTGGTCCATTCAAAATGGCCTTTCCTAATGCAATCCATGATCGGCGCAACTATGGTACTAAACCCCCGAATGAATCTTCTATATAAAATAGCTAGGCCATGAAAACATTGTACTTCATGAACACTTTTTAGCATAGGCCACTCTATAATTGACTTAATCTTTTCGGGGTCAGCAGAAACTCCGTTAGGTGTGACAACAAAACCTAGGAAAACGACTCTATGGG
This sequence comes from Areca catechu, assembly GCA_021397845.1. Taxonomy (NCBI): domain Eukaryota; kingdom Viridiplantae; phylum Streptophyta; class Magnoliopsida; order Arecales; family Arecaceae; genus Areca; species Areca catechu. Next base: position 43,782,022 of record CM038041.1, on the reverse strand, counting down.
TGAGAAAATCACATTTTTTAAGATTTACGAAGAGACTATTTTCCCTAAGAGCTAAACAAACTTGATTCAAGTGGTCCAAATGATCCTCCTGGGTCCTGCTATATATAAGAATGTCGTCGAAGTAAACTACGACAAACTTTCCTATAAATAACCATAGGACTTGATTCATAATCCGCATAAAGGTACTAGGAATATTGGACAGTCCAAAAGGCATTACTACCCATTCAAAAAGACCCTCCTTGGTCTTGAACGCAGTCTTCCACTCATCTCCAGGTCTAATCCTAACCTGATGATAGCCACTCTTAAGGTCAATCTTTGAAAATATCATTGGTCCGGCCATCATATCTAACATGTCGTCTAAACGAGGTATGGAAAACCTATATTTTGTTATGATCTTATTAATGGCATGACTGTCAATACACATCCTCCAAGTGCCATCTTTCTTAGGGGTCAGTAATGCGGGTACTGCACAATGACTCAAACTCTCCCTAATAAATCCTTTCCTAATGAGATCCCCTACTTGTCTTTGTAACTTTAAGTGTTCGGTAGGGTTCATCCTATCATGTGGAAGGTTGGGTAGGGTTGCTCCTGGGACTAAATCAATGGCATGCTGGATGTCCCTAAGTGGTGGAAGGTGGTCAGGTAGGTCATCTGGAAACACATCCTTAAAGTCTTCAACACTTTAACCACTTCCTGAGGGTGTTCTTTCTGGGAAGGCTCTTGAATTTTCTTAGTGGCTAAAATCTTAATAGATGTACCCTCAGTAGGTTCTTTCTCAATCTCCTTATCAGTTATCAAATTGACTCTAGTTTTCTTTTCCTTTAGATGGCTCGATCCTCTCTTAATAGTGTCTTTAGGTGGTGTTGGGTTGATCACAAACTTCTTTCCAAGGTGCATAAATGAGCAGGAATTAGATCGGCCATATAGGGTCGCATCATGGTCAAATAACCAGGGTCGACCTAGGATGATACTGCTAACTCCCATAGGTAGGACGTCACACCATACTTTCTCCTGATAGGACTGCAATTGGATTTGGACTATACACCTATGCTTGATAGGAATTGAAGTGGAGTCTATCCAAGAAACCTTATAAGGAGTTGGATGAGGAACTGTGGACAAGCCTAAAGTTTTGACAGCACTAGTGGATATGGCATTTACACAACTTCCACTATCTATGATTATTTTACATACCTTATCCCCTAACTTGATAAATGTTTGTAGGATGTTAGTCCTACACCAATCTTCCTATGTCACGGTCTAGGTAAGGATGCATCTAACTACTCCCAAAAGATCAGGCTCTACATGTTCCCGTCACCTTCATACTCTTCAGCCAAATCATCCTCGGCCTGATATACCTCCTCAACATTATCACTTAAGGGCTCTATGGGTTCAGACTCATTATCTTCTAATTCTCCTATGTGCAAGGCTCTAGTTGGACAATTGCTAGCATAATGGCCTAAATTGTGACATCTGAAGCAAGGAGTATTAGGGTTTAGGGTTCTCTGAACTTCTGGTGCTTTACCCCTATCGTCTCTATGGGTCAGAGGTGCATTAGGGTTGGGTCGATTGGGTCGCATCTGACTTGATCTTGGCTGATGATTAGGTGCACCAGTTCTAGGGGGTTCTGGTCTCCGATAAATTGGTACCTTATGAAATCTATCAACATCTCGTGCTACCTGATAGGCTAACTCTAAATCCTGAACTTCTCTCATAAACAACTCTTTCTGAATCTCTTCTCTTGATCTGGCCCTAAATCTAGACAAAGTAACTAACTCGGACTCGTCTACATTGCATCTCATCACAAATTCATCAAACTTTGCAATGTATTCAGCTACACTCCTGGTTCCCTGGGTCAACCTCTGCCACTGGTCTAGAAGTCTCTGATGGTAGGACATGAGAAGGTATTTCTCTCTAAGCCTAAGTTTCATTGCTCTCCAGGTTACTATGAGAACATCACCTCTTTGTCTAATGAACTTCTCGACATTTTCCCAGTAAAGCCTGGCCTGACAAATTAACTTAAGCTTTGCAAATTTGCATTTTGTCTCCTCAATCATGTCATACCAATCGAAGTACTGATCCATCTCTCCCTCGCAGTCTATGTAAACCTTAGGATCCAGATTTTCGTCAAATGTTGGTGCTTCCAACCTAATATTCCTAAGGGTTCGATCATCATGGTCCATTTGATCCTGATTGGGTCTCCTAGGGTGTGGCTCATAGGCTGGATCATGGTGTGCTCTCCTAGGGTTCGGGTCATGGACTCGATCAGGGTTGGGCCACCTAGGATTTGGCTCAAAGAAATGGTCCTGATGAAGCCTTTTAGGATTGGGTTTAGGAAAAGTCTTGTTGCAGATCCCTTCTAAGGTTGATGGGTGTATTAAACTCAGGTTCAGGCTCTAACTCATTCTGAACTTCCTGAGTTCCTCCAAGGTTACGAGCTTCTAATCGATCAAGACTAGCAGTGATGAGGGTTATCTAATCAGTCATGCTTTGGTTGGTCTAGGCCAATTAATCAATCAGGTTTTGGTTCAGCCGAGTCATTTGGTCATTCAAAGATTTCATCAAGTTCTCAAAGTTTTGTTCCATGGTTACACTGGATTGGGCTTGGGTTTGCTGGTAGGGTGCTCCTGATCTAGTTGCCACGCACACATGGACTCAAACTCAGACTAGGGGTTTGCTAGACCTAGAGTCTAAATCAAATGTAAGGTCAAAATGACAATCCGGGTTGTAGTAACTTGGCACGTGGCCTGGTAAGTGTAAGGTTAGTGAGGTTCCTCTTTGCTTGCCTTAGACACCAATTTGAAATTGGCCAGGTAAGCGAACCAACCCACCTTCCTTCGGGCTCTTGTCCCTGAACCACTTGCCTAGACACCAGATATACAAGCACACACAAATAGGTTGTCTAAGTTCGTTTGACACTTGATTCGACCAGACCTTGTGGGTGTCCCTAGCTCAATAGAGCAAATTAAATGTCTACTTAGTTTTAATTAAAGGTTGGGTTCGTTATGCAGGTTGGTGATTTTTGGGCTAGGGATAGGTAATGAAATCCTAACCCTATGTCATATTGATGCCCTTAAATTGATTTACCATGAAATGAATGCAAACAAGCATATGGACCCTAATTTCAGGTGCAGAAATTAGTGTGTTGCAGTTCTAAAGTGGTGCAGAAAAGTGCAATGTCAGAAAATTTTGAAAAAATCACAAAACATTTCTAACTCACAGATGATATGCCATATGAAAGAAAATTTGAAAATAAAATCTTTGATGTGCTGAGCAGATCCTAAAATTTAGATAGTGTAAAAGGAATAGAACATAACATACAGAATTTTAGCAACAGTGATGGAATGCGAGAATTTTCATTTTTTTTTGTGATTTTTTTTTGAAGATAAAATTGTGTATGCTAATAGTTAGCTTTATATGGATTAGAAAAAAATTACTTCAATAAAAAATTAACTACTTTTTTTATAGTTTTATATGAATTACATTCAGCCTACTCAGAAATACAGCAAGTAGAAATTTTAAAGATGCTAGATTTAAATGATACAAAACTATTCTTTAGGATTTTAAACTTACCTTCTTATGTTCCCCTTCAAGGGTCAATCACAATGGCACCCCTACACGCCTTAGGAGATCCCCGTGGAATGGGAAGAGAGGGTCTTGAAACCCTACTTTTCTCCCAAGACCGGACGGCCTGGTGAGGCAACCAAATCCAGGTACTGAAAATGATGCAAAGCCCTAACCTACCATGCTCTGATTCCAATTTGATGTGGGATGAAATGAAATGATGCAATCTAAGAGGAGATAATAATAATTAAACGAGAAATGAAGTAAAGCAAGGCTACTTTCCATATAAAAGAAATGAAACTATCATGAAGGAATTCTGCATATAAACTAAACCTGAATGAGAACTTTCATAATATTAAAGGGGAATGGATCTTCATGGTTAGGAAACCACACAGATAGGTCTTAATTAAGTTAACATTTCAAATATGGAGAAACATTATAAGAGGGGTAACCAAGCATTAATATCTCAAGGGTTTGAAAAGATACACTCAAGGATGAAGTCTTTGAATGACAGGGTGATTCTTTTAGATATCATGACTTCTAGTCTCTATTTTTTGCCTTGGAAGACCCTCTTCTTTGGAACTTGGATATCCCGGGGATCCTACACAAAACATAGCAGAGTTAAGAAATAACTTGAAAGGTAGGAAATAATGGAATTCATGGTTGAAGTTGAGAAGAAGCTGTTGGATTTGAAGAAGCTTGGCCGGCCCTCTTGGAATGCAACTTGGATGTTGGGGATGGAGAGCTTGGATGGATTAGAAGACTTGCTAATGGCAATGGCATGGAAGAAGAACTCTCTTGAAGTAACTAAGGGTCTCTCACCCACTCCCTCTCGGAGGACATTGGATAACATCAAATGGAAGAAGAAACACTCCTTTTTTCATTCAAATTCATCAATCCTTTACAAGAGAACTTGGAGTAGATTTATAAGCCTCCAAGGACTTTTGAAATTTCAAATTACAAGGAGATTTTTATGGGAGGTTCCTAGCTATAAGGGTGGGATTCAAATTACATGGAGAATTTTTTGGGATAGCTAGCTAAAATGGTGGAAGAGTAAAGCTCCTTGGCCACCCACTTTGAATTTGAATCCTTGGTGATGTGGCATGTGATGAGGTGGCTTGCTGAGGTGTACTCCACATGGTTGGGGGGGTTGACATGGTGTCCCACATGGCTTGCTGAGGTGGTGTCCTCTTTGGCTTAAATGGTTGAAGTGGTTGAGTGCATTCCATCTTCAATTGAGCTTGCTCAATTTCAAACCTTTCTTGGACTCAACTACTAAACTTAATAATTAGAAGACCAATTTAATCCTAATTAGACTCAAAAGAAGCCAAATTGAAATAAACCTATTCTAATTACATTACTCAAATTTAATTAAAGAAATAAATTGACTCTATTTACAAGACATGAAAGAATTAAAGCCATACTGAATTAGATTGAAGCCTCTTCTAGACTTTAGTGCCCGCACCAGTTAGACCTAAGTTTAGATGAAATGGATTAAATAAAGAAAACATCTAATCAAATATTGAATTAGGTCTCTTCTCTATGATCGGTCCATACATCTAAATGGACTTGATTTTTGGCTTCGTGGTGAGCGCGAGTCTTTAGGTTAATCCAATTGAGTTTGGTAAATCAATTGGTATCTAAGGTAAGTCTGGCATTTTGATCAAGGTTCTTTGGGGCTAACTCTTACCTGGCCAACTCAAGGTTGGTGTCAAAGGCAAGAGGGTTACTTGGCAAAACCCATCCCTTGATCTCACTTACCTAGCCAATGTGGTGAACCAGAATTGATTGGATAACTTGTTCATTCAAGTTAACCCATGTCAACCAAGGTTAATCAGTCATGACCGGTTATTAGGTTCCCAAGGACCAATTGATTATGAACCCCTCTATGAGATAGTAGGAGGTTTCTTGATTAGGTCCATATCTTCTCTTAATGTGCCATAATGAGTTAAATCCTCTAAATTATTAGGTCCTTTAAAAGATAAAGTTATAGGATAACCTAGTCTTAGCCTCCTATTAAGTGATAATGAGTCCATTTGTCGGGTGATCATTGATAGATCCAAAGATCGGGTGGTCATCAAGCTAGTGGAATTGCTATTCATAAAATGATGGCTCAGTGCAACTATCTTAACAAGTAGTTAGGTTAGCCAGCCAAAGTCAAGCTTGATCATTCGTTAGTTACAAGCATTGAATTTGATCATGTTAATAGTTGGACCTGATCGGGACCTTCAAGTGGAGGCCCAAATCTTGATTGATTGGCACCCTGGGGCAAAAAGTGTTTACTAGAAATTGCTTCGAGAAGTAATTAGTTGTGAACCTTTAGATGCACATGGGTTGGTTGGCCAAAGTCGGCTCATGTGTAATCTATTGGATTCTAGTACTTGCTAATGAGTAAGTATTATTCTATGGATTGGAGTGTAGAGGCTACCAGTATGTACAAAATAGTGGGAGAAACCTTTAGACTAAAGTCCATGTCTTTATGATGTTAATAATTCATATACACTAATATTTTTTGAGATATTTTCCTTTCAGATTATGTCTACTAGTCTGTCGCTCCGGCCATTGCTTGATAATGACAAACTTATGGGTCCCAACTTCGATAACTGGCATCGAAGACTCAAAATAGTTTTGGAGAACAAAAGGATCCTATATGTGATATCGGATCCTACACCTGAGGAACCTGCTGCCAATGCCCGTGCTGCAGTCAGGGATTCTTATCAGAAGTGGCTCTTTGATCGTACTATGGTATGATGTATTATGTTGGTAGTGATGAACGATGAGTTCAGTCGCAGGTTCAAGGAAGCCCAGCCAGAGGAGATCCTTTAAAAGCAGAAGGAGTCTTTTGGCACACCTGATGATGTTGAGCAGAACAGGATTTTCTCTACCATTTTTAGCACTCGGATGTGTGATAAAGCATTAGTCATTGATCATGTACTGTACATGATCGTGTGATTGAGCATTTAGGCAAGCTCGGATTTCTCTTGCATGAGCAGCCAGGGAAAGATGTAATTTTGAATTCCTTGCCTCCCTCCTACTTGAACTTTCTCGATCACTACAGATTGAATAGGCCTGTAGTAAACTACCACGATTTGTTGGGTTTACTGTAGACCAACGAGAAAGATCATCAGCTCAATAAAGGATTGGTGAACCTAGTGGGAGGTAGTGCGGCAGGACGTCATCCCTTTAGGAAAGGAAAAATGAAAAAGAATAAATCCAAGAAGGTGCAAAGTGCTAGGCCTAGTCATACGAGAAAGAAGGATAATCAGAGTAAAGCAGATTGCTTCTATTGCAAGAAGAAGGGTCATTGGAGGAGGAACTATCCTGCCTACCTTGCTACTCTTGACCCGAATAGGCTGAAGAAGAGAAAGCAGCAAGCTGTTGCTACACAAGGTAATTAATTATATATGATAACACCTTATAATTTCTTTATATGTGACACTACTAATTGGGTATTGGATACCAGAAGTGCTATTCATATTTGCAATTCTTTGCAAGGGCTTCAAGTTAGTAGGAGATTCGAGGATGGTGAGAAATTTTTGAACATGGAAAATGGAAGCCAAGTTGCAATCCTGGCATTGGGAGTTATCAAGCTAGTTTTTGAGTCTTGAATGTCATTTTGAATGACTATCATTACTATCTATCTTTTCTTATGAATGTCATTTCTGTAGGCCAGTTGGCAAATGAAAATTATGAATTGTCAATTAAGAATGATGTTTTTTCTATCATTATGAATGGTGTGAAACTTATAGATGGACGTTTAAGTAATGGCATATACTTACTATCATGACCTGTTACAATAATGACTACTTCTTGAAAATGCCCTAGGATAGATAATATCAGTGATACTTATCTCTGGCACTGTAGGCTAGGTCATATTAACAAGAACATGATCAACAAGTCAGTTGGAGAAGGTCTCCTGAATATCAGTGATTGTGAATCACTGCCAACTTGTAAATCTTGTCTTCTTGGTAAAATGACCAAGTCACCTTTCATTAGAAAAGGTGAGCAAGCCAATGATATTCTTAGTCTAGTACATACTGATGTATGTGGACCAATAAATATCGGTGCCAGGGGTGGGTATAAATTTCATTATGTTTACAAACAACCTATCCAAGTATGGTTTTGTCTTCTTAATGAGATATAAATCTGAGTCGTTTGAAATGTTCAAACGATATTGTAATAAAGTAAAAAAATAAATTGGGATGTTTATTAAAACCCTTCGATCAGATTGAGGTGGTGAGTATCTTTCTGGTGAGTTTCTGACTTATCTTGAGGAGAATGGGATTCTTTCTCAATGGACTCTCCTTGAATGACACCTCAGTTAAATGGAGTGTCTGAAAGGAGGAATCAGACTCTAGTAGATATAGTCCGATCCATGATGGGCTTTGCCACTCTACATATATCCTTTTGGGGATATGCTCTTGAGTCAGCATGTTATCTTCTGAATAGGGTTCATAGTAAATCCATTGACAAAACTCTATATGAGAAATGGACTGGGCATAAGCCAACACTCACATCTTCGAGTTTGGAAATGTCTGACTTATGTCAAACATTTACAGACAAATAAACTTGGACCTAGGTCTGACAGGTGCCTCTTTGTTGGATATCTAAAGGAGTCTAAAGGGTATTTCTTCTATCTGCCTGAGGAACATATAGTGTTTGTCAGTCTTAGGGCTACCTTTTTGGAAAGGAAATACCTTATTGAAGGCACTCGAGCTGCTAAGATTGAACTTGGAGAAGTTCAACAGGTAGAGGAAACAATACATTCTAAGACTACTATAGAACTAGATTTGATAAGATCTGAGCCTATTTACAACCATTAAGGAGATCTGGTAGAGTACCGTGTCAGTTGGACACACTATGGTTTTCTGGTTCAGGATGGTGATCCTGTTAAACTTAATGAGAACAACGAGAATTCGATCACCTATATGGATGCAATGCGGAGGTCTGACTCTAAGAAATGGCTTGAAGCCATGAAATTCGAAATGGAGTCCACGGAAATCAACAATGTGTGGATATTGGTTGATCCATCTAAAGGGATAAAATCCATTGGGTGCAAATGGAAGAGGAAGAGGGGCGCAGACGGGCAAGTGGAGACCTATAAAGCTTGTCTAGTTGCCAAGGAATATTGTCAATGCTATGGTATAGAATATGATGAGACATTCTTTCCTGTGGTAATGTCATGTCTATTAGGATTATGCTTGCTTTGGTAGCATATCTAGACTATGAAATCTGGCAAATGGATGTTCGAACAGCTTTCCTAAATGGTGAGCTAGAAGAGGAGGTGTATATGATGCAACTTGAAGGGTTCATATCCATAGATGAGTCTAAGGTGTGCAAGCTACAGAGGTCCATTTATGGACTAAAGCAGGCATCTCGGAGTTGGAACATGCGTTTTGATTAATGTATCAAGACGTATGGCTTCGTTAGGAATGGAGAACCCTGCATATATAAATGGACTGATGGTTTTGTAGTTGTATTTCTTGTTTTGTATGTAGATGACATTCTCTTAATCGGGAATGACATTCCTGCATTACAAGGAATAAAGATCTGGTTGTCATCTCAGTTTTCTATGAAGGACTTGGGTGAAGCTTCCTACATACTTGGTATAAAAATCTATAGAGATAGATCTAGGAAGCTTTTGGGATTGTCTTAATCTATGTACATAGACACTATGCTAAAATGGTTTAGTATGAAAAATTCTAAGAAAGGCTATCTTCTAATAGGTCATGGAATTACTTTTTCCAAGAAGGATTGTGCGACAACTCCTGAGGAGGGAGAGCGTATGCATAAGATTTCACATGCTTTGATAGTGGGTTATATCATGTACACAAAGACATGTACTAGACCAGATGTGGCATACTCACTAGGGGTAGTGAGTGATACCAGTCTGACCCAGGTGAGGCACATTGGAAGGTAGTAAAGACCATCCTTAAATATTTACGAAGCACTAAAGACCAATGGCTAATTTATGGATAACCTGACTTAAAATTTATGGGGTATACTAATTCCAGTTTTTAGACAGATAGAGATGACAGCAAGAGTGTATCCGGATTTGTGTTTACCTTGAATGGAGGATCCATCTACTGGTAAAGTTCCAAGCAGCATACAGTGGCAGACAAGGTATGCAAAGTAGAATACATTACAGCATCAGATACCACAAAGAAGGCTGCGTGGTTGCAGAAGTTCCTAGGTGAGCTAGGAGTGGCACCTTCCCTAGATGGTTCTATTCTGGTGTATTGTGACAGCACTGGAGCCATTGCTCAAGCCAAAGAACCAAAGTCCCATCAACGTACTAAGCACATTCTGTGTCGCTATCACCTTGTAGGAGAGATCGTGGAACGAGGTGACATCGAACTTATGAAGATTGGTGGAAAGGAGAATCTGGCCGACCCCTTCACTAAAGTCATTGGAGTTCAAGAGTTCAACGATTGTAAATGGAAGATGGGAATATGATTATGTTCTGATTGGCTTTAGTCCAAGTGGGAGTTGTTGAAAAATATGTCCCAAAGACAATCGTCTAGCTTGTAGATGGTTGAGCTATTATTGTAATTATATATGGATTATATTGAATAAAATGTTTATTCTAGATGTTCATTATATTTCACATCTTCCTGTAATGAACTTTTATGTGATGAAGTCTTTATGACTACTTTGATGTGATATAGAGAGGATATATCATCTAGTCCTTAAATTCGTTCGTGACCAAATGATACATTGTTACAGGAGATAGTGTATCAAGTGTAGGTCATTGTATATCATAGTCATTGGTTGTCCTTTTATCCAAGGAGTGTAGAAACACTGGTATGGTATACAGGTGTTATGTATGATACTTCACTAGACGTGACCCATCTGTAGAACATTTTTTCTACCAAAGAGTAGTTCGCATTAGGATATGGATATAAGTGTTCCTCTGACTTGAGATCACCATAGTAGCTTGCAAGCAACTCACTATTCTTAGATAACGGACTACCCGGATTTCTAATCCGGTGATGAAAGATTGCTGGGTACAGTCAAGTACTTGTGTAGCAGTGGTTGGATCAAGATAGGATTAACCCCTCCAAAAGAGTTTGGAGTGAATGATCTATTATGTCTCAATTGAGTAAAACCTTGGCCAAAGTAGTCCTTGTAAGCAGTTACAGGGATTTTGAGTTTGAGACATATTGTGATGGACTATTCTAAGGCTGGGTAGATAAACCCTAAGTCTTCCAGAGCTTTGAGGGTTAAATGAATGTATTATATGATTATCATATCCATTTGGTTCTTAATAGTTGCTCTGCAATATTCGACCTATCCCAACATCGAGTGTCATTTCTAGATGGTAACTTTGGCTAGTACTGGAACATTTTCAGTACTACTGGCTTAGTGTTCGAACATATGGGGTCATACAGCATGGTGCGGGCACCAGGCTCAAGAAGAGGCTTCAACCGATGCCAAGTTCTTTATGGATGAAGATTAGGAATTTAAGCCCTGTAATAAATCTCCGAGTCCTGTACTTGTTTTTATTTGAATAATTGAGTCCTATTTTATTTCAATTTAGGTTTTAAAGTTCAATTAGAGTTCAATTGGCTTTATATTGAGTCGGGTTCAAGAACTACTTGAGTTGGGTTTCAATTAAGAATGCAACCAGCTTCACCAACACAACACAACTCCTTGGAGCACCACATCATCAATGCACCATGCCACCTTGGAGGACAAGTCATGCCACTTGGAGGATAGATCATGCCACATCACCAAGACAATTCAACCATGAATTTTTTCCCAAGACAAATTCAAATGAAGCTCCACTCTTCATGGGATGCCACCTTGCAATTAGGAGTTGAAATTTTAAAAGAGCCATTCCACTTTCTTTGGGACACCCTTGATTTTCTCTTGTAATTAGGAAATTCAAATTTGAAAGGGCCACTCCTCTCTTCGTGGGACGTCCCTTGATTTTCTCCATGAAAGGAGGTGTAATTTGAATTTGAAAGGGAGCTTAAAGTCTATAAAAGCTCCTAAGTCCTCTTGTAATGTTGATGATGAATGAAATGAACTCTTTCCTTAAGAAAATTCTCCTTTGCTAGCCAAAGTCCCTTGAGATAAGGTAGGTGAGAGGCCTAGGTTACTTAGCCAATCAAGCATCTAATTCTTCTTCCAACCCCATTCGGCCAACCTTGAAGACTCTTCTTCAAGCCATTCCAAGTTCGTCCTCCCCCTCTTCTGAAGGATGTCATCCACAAGGAAATCCCCCATGCCATCAAGTGAAGAAGGTTCATGCTATAGGTGCCAAAGGAGATCAACTTCAAGCCAAGCCTAAGCCTCTTCTTCCATTCCTAACTTTCCTCTTCCATTCCTCCAACCCTCCATCTAAACCTTCTAATCTTTCCATCTATCTGTGCAGGATCCCCAGGTCTCCTGGTTTCCAAGGAAAGGTCTACTATGCTAAGGAATCAGATACAAGGTGCCTTTAGACCTAGAGTAACCCCTTGCCATCTTAGTACTTCTTCCTGAGTGTTCCTTTGCTAATTTCAGCATATTAATGGTCGGGTAACCATCATAAAAACCATCTTTCAGATCTGAAATAGTAAAGTAAGCTAGCCCTAACCTGTGTGGTTTCTTAACCACGAAGGTCCCTTCTTAATTGTTTTGAAAGATTCTTTTCTAGTTTTGTTTTTTCCTTATGTTCCTTTCATATAATTCTGTTTGTTTTACATAAAATAGCTGCATGCATATTTGCTTCATTATCATTTAATCTCTTTAATTCCCATTATCATTTAATCTCTTTAATTCCTAGAAATGCATCATTCGATACTTGTTTCCCATCATCATGGTATCAGAGCACGGTAGGTTAGGGTTAATTTTGAATTTCTGCATTTAGGTAGGCTGCTGAAATTTTCTACATGCATAGCACTCATACTTGCTACATAGTTTTTTTTGTAAATCCAATCTAAATATAAGATTCATGCCTCCTGAGCAGGTGTACACTAGTACACTATTATGACCCATGGGAATAATGAGCCCCTGGTCGGACGTGAATCTTTAGGTTGAAGTTTGGTATGCAAATACCTTTGTTTGTTTAAATTCTGCTATTCTGTCATGTATGCAATATCTGTGTTCTAGGAACTACCACGCCTAGCACAGATTTTAATTTTTAATTTCCTTTCATCTGATATGTCATCCATAAGTTATGAATGTTCTGTAATTTTTTCAGAGTTTTTGGATATTTTTACATTGCACTTTTCTACACCACTTTAGAACTGCAACACATCAATTCTGCACCTGAAATTTGGATCCATATGCCTGTTTGCATTCATTTCATGGTAAATCAAGTTAAAAGCATCAAATTGACATAGGGTAAGGATTTCATCACCTGTCCCTAGCCCAAAAATCACCAACTTGCATAACGAACCCAACCCTAATTAAAACATAGTTGACATTTAATTGCTCTAGCGAGCTAGGGACACCCACAAGATCGGGTCGAATCAAGTGTCAAGCCAACTTTGACAACCTGTTTGTGTGTGCTTGTATCTGGTATCTAGGCAAGTGGTTCAGGGACAAGAGCGTGAAGGAAGGTTGGTTGGTTCGCTTACCTGGCCTATTTTAAATTAGTGTCTAAGGCAAGCAAAGAGGAACCTCCACCAACCTTACACTTACCTGGCTAGGTGCCAAGTTACTACAACCCGGATTGTCAATTTGACCTAACATTTGGTTTGGACTCTAGGTCTAGCAAACCCCTGTCTGAGTTTGAGTCTGTGTGTGCATGGCAACTAGATCAGGGGCACCCTATCAGCAAACCCAAGCCCAATCTAGTGTAACCATGGAACAAAACTTTGAGAGCTTGATGAAATCTTTGAATGACCAAATGAACCGGCTGAACCAAAACCTGACTGATCATTTGGCCCAGACCGCCCAGACCAACCAAAACATGACTGATCAGATAACCGTCATCATTTCTAGGCTTGATCGATTAGAAGCTCGTACCCCTGGAGGAACTCATGAAGTCCAGAATGAGTTAGAGCCTGAACCTGAGTTTGAGACACCCATCAACCCTAGAAGGGCTCTTCATCAAGACCATTTCTTCGAGCCAAATCCTAGGAGGCCCAATCCTGATCGAGTCCATGACCCGAACCCTAGGATAGCACACCATGATCCAGTCTATGAGCCAAACCCTAGGAAACACAATCGGGATCCGACAGACCGTGACAAGCAACCCTTAGGAGTATTAGGTTGGAAGCACCAACATTTGATGGAAATCTGGATCCTAAGGTTTACATAGATTGGGAGGGAGAGATGGACCAATACTTCGATTGGTATGACATGACTCAGAAAAGAAAATGCAAATTTGTGAAGCTTAGGTTAATTCGTCAGGCTAGGCTTTATTGGGGAAACGTCGAGAGATTCATCAGGCAAAGGGGTGATGTTCCCATAGTAATCTGGAGGGCAATGAAACTTAGGCTTAGAGAGAAATACCTTCTTATGTCTTACCACCAGAGACTTCTAGACCAGTGGCAGAGGTTGACCCAGGGAACCAAGAGTGTAGCTGAATACATTGCAAAATTTGATGAGTTTGTAATGAGATGCAATATGGATGAATCCGAATCAGTTACCTTATATAGGTTTAGGGTAGGATTGAGAGAAGAGATCCAAAAGGAGTTATTCTTGAGGGAAGTCCATGACTTAGAGCTAGCTTATCAGGTAGCACGAGATGCCGAGAGATTCCATAGGGGACCACTTTATCGTAGACCCAAACCCCCTAGAACTCGTGCACCTATTCAGCAGCCAGGACCGAATCAGATGCAAACCAGTCGACCCAACCCCAACACCCCTCTGACCCATAAAGATGATAGGGGCAAAGCACCAGAAGTTCAGAGGACTCCAAACCCTAATGTTGCGTGATTCAGATGTCATAAGTTAGGCCATTATGCTAGCAATTATCCAACTAGGGCCTTACACATAGGAGAATTAGAAGAGAATGAGCTTGAACCCATAGAGCCCCTAGGTGATAATGTTGAGGAGGTATATCAGGCTGAGAAAAATTTGGCTGAAGAGTATGAAGGTGACGAGGAACAAATAGAGCCTGATCTGTTGGGAGTAGTTAGATGCATCCTTACCCAAGCTGTGACACAGGAAGATTGGTGTAGGACTAACATCCTACAAACATTTATCAAATTAAGGGATAAGGTATGAAAATAATCATAGATAGTGGGAGTTGTGTAAATGCCATATCCACTAGTGCTGTCAAAACTTTAGGCTTGTCCACAGTTTCCCATCCAACTCCCTATAAGGTTTCTTGGATAGACTCCACTTCAATTCCTATCAAACATAGATGCCTAGTCCAAATCCAATTACAATCCTATCAGGAGAAAGTGTGGTGTGATGTCCTACCAATGGGAGTGTGCAGTATCATCCTAGGTCGACCCTGGTTATTTGACCATGACGCGACCCTATATGGCCGATCAAATTCTTGCTCATTCATGCACCTAGGAAAGAAGTTTGTGATCAACCCAACACCACCTAAGGACATTGTTAAGAGAGGATCGAGCCACCTAAAGGAAAAGAAAATGGGAGTCAATTTGATAACTGATAAGGAGATTGAGAAAGAACTCACTGAGGGTACACATGTTTGGATTTTAGCCACTAAGGAAATTCAGGAGCCTTCCCAGAAAGAACGCCCTCAGGAAGTGGCTAAAGTGTTAGAAGACTTTAAGGATGCGTTTCCAGATGACCTACCTGACTAGCTTCCATCACTTAGGGACATCCAGCATGCCATTGATTTAGTCCCAGGAGCCACCCTACCCAACCTTCCATATTATAGGATGAACCCTACCGAACACTTAGAGTTACAAAGACAAGTAGGGGATCTCCTTAAGAAAGGATTTATTAGAGAAAGTTTTAGTCCTTGTACAGTACCCGCATTACTGACCCTTAAAAAAGATGGCACTTAGAGGATGTGCATTGACAGTCATGCCATTAATAAGATCACAACAAAATGTAGGTTTCCCATACCTCGTTTAGACGACATGTTAGATATGATGGCCGGACCAATGATATTTTCAAAGATTGACCTTAAGAGTGGCTATCATCAGGTTAGGATTAGACCTGGAGATGAGTGGAAGACTGCGTTCAAGACCAAGGAGGGTCTTTTTGAATGGGTAGTAATGCCTTTTGGACTGTCCAATATTCCTAGTACCTTTATGCGGATTATGAATCAAGTCCTATGGTTATTTATAGGAAAGTTTGTCGTAGTTTACTTCGACGACATTCTTATATATAGTAGTACCCAGGAGGATCATTTGGATCACTTGAATCAAGTTTGTTTAGCTCTTAGGGAAAATAGTCTCTTCGCAAATCTTAAAAAATGTGATTTTCTCACCCATAGAGTCGTTTTCCTAGGTTTTGTTGTCACACCTAACGGAGTTTCTGCTGACCCCGAAAAGATTAAGTCAATTATAAAGTGGCCTATGCTAAAAAGTGTTCATGAAGTACAATGTTTTCATGGCCTAGCTATTTTATATAGAAGATTCATTCAGGGGTTTAGTACCATAGTTGCGCCGATCATGGATTGCATTAGGAAAGGCCATTTTGAATGGACCAAAGCTGCTGATAGGGCCTTTCTAGATGTTAAGAAGAAAATGACACAAGCACCTATCTTAAGATTGCCTGATTTTTCCAAGGTTTTTGAGGTCACTTGTGATGCATCTGGAGTTGGAATAGGTGGAGTTTTAAGCCAAGAGAGCCACCCCATAGCTTTCTTTAGTGAAAAGTTAAATGAAGCTAAGCTTAAGTATTCTACCTATGATAAGGAGCTCTATACGATAGTGCAAGCTTTAAGGTATTGGAGGCACTATCTACTACCGTATAAATTTGTCCTGTTTTCTTATCACGAGGCCCTTAGATTCCTTAATTTCTAGAAAAAGCTAAATCTTAGGCATGCCAAGTGGGTAGAATACATCCAAGCCTACACATTTATCTTGAAACACCATGCCGAAACTGAGAATAAGGTAGCATATGCATTAAGTCATAGAGCCCTGCTTCTGAACTTGATTAGCACTAAAGTCGTTGGATTTGAAAGACTTACAGATGAGTATGATAACTGTGCAGACTTTAGTGAAGTTTACCAAGCTTTGAAATTAGGACCATCTAGTGACCACAGTGAGTACACCCTTTTAAATGGTTATCTATTTAAGGAAAACAAGCTTTGTGTTCCAACGACTTCCCTGAGAGACTTTTTAATTTGGGAAACCCATGCTAGAGGTTTGGCTGGCCATTTTGGAAGAAACATGACCATATTGATACTTGAGGAGAGATTTTACTGGCCGGGCCTTAAGAGACAGGTAGCCAATATTGTTGCCCGATGTAGGACATGTGCAGTTGCCAAACATCAAAGACAAAACACCTGGTTATACACTCCTTTACCTATGCCGGATTGTCCATGGCAAGATCTTAGAATGGACTTCATTTTAGGACTGCCCAAGACCCTTAGAAAACATGATTCAATCTTTGTAGTGGTCGATAGATTTTTGAAAATGGCCCATTTTATACCCTGCTCCCAAACTTTTGATGCCTCCAGGGTAGCCAAGCTTTTTCTTGATCAAGTAGTCAAGTTACATGGGTTACCTAAGACTATTGTTTCTGATAGTGATGTTCGTTTCACAAGCTATTTTTGGAAATCCCTTTGGCACCTATTAGGAACAAAACTAAAATTCTCAACTACTTACCACCCTCAAACTGATGGACAAATCGAAGTTGTAAATAGAAGTCTAGGGAACTTATTGAGGTGTCTTGTTGGAGAGAGTCTGGGAAACTGGGATTTGCTTCTAGCTCGTGCTGAATTCGCCTACAACAGCTCAGTCAATAGGTCTACCAGTAAAAGTCCCTTTGAGATTGTCTATGGTTAAAGACCTAGGAGACCTATCGACCTCATTCCATTACCCACACATGCACGAGTGTCTGAGTCTGTCGAGTCATATGCACAGCATCCTAAAGAATTACATAAAGAAATTAGTAAGAAGGTTCAAATGAGTAATGAAGTTTATAAGCATATGGTTGATTCACGTAAACAAATAAAAGAATTTAATGAAGGGGACTCTGTCATGATAAAACTTAGACCTAAAAGGTTTCCACCGGGAACTATGAAGAAATTGCATGCCCGGGGAGCTGGACCTTTCAAAATAATTAAGAAAACTAGATCTAACTCATATGTGTTAGAGTTACAACCTGATTATGGCATTAGCTCCACATTTAATATTTCTGATCTGAAAGAATTTAAAGAACCGGCATTAATTCCTAGTGAGCCTTTTGGACTTCACCTTGCCTTTGAGAGCGAAACCCTACCTGGGTGTCCACCAACAATTCCACTAGATTGGAGAGACAAGATTGAATGTATCTTGGATGACCAAGTGATTACTACTAGAAATAAGGGTTATCAATGTTATCTGGTTCATTGGCACGGCCAACCAAAATCTGAAGACTCCTGGATCACCCAAGAGGATCTACAACAAATTGACCCAGATCTATTAGAAAAATACCATAGTCAAATCGATCCTTACTCGACAGGGTCGAGTTCCACCGACCCGGGGAGAATTGGTGCGGGCACCAGGCTTAGGAAGAGGCTTCAATCGATGCCAAGTTCTTTATGGATAGAAGATTATGAATTTAAGTCCTGTAATAAATCTATGAGTCCTATACTTATTTTTGTTTGAATAATTGAGTCCTATTTTATTTCAATTTGGGTTTTAAAGTTCAATTAGAGTTCAATTGGCTTTGTATTGAGTCGGGTTCAAGAACTACTTGAGTTGGGTTTCAATTAAGAATGCAACCAGCTTCACCAACACAACACAACTCAGAGCACCACATCATCAATGCACCATGCCACCTTGGAGGACAAGTCATGCCACTTGGAGGATAGATCATGCCACATCACCAAGACAATTCAACCATGAATTTTTGCCTAAGACAAATTCAAATGAAGCTCCACTCTTCATGGGATGCCACCTTGTAATTAGGAGTTGAAATTTTAAAAGAGCCATTCCACTTTCTTTGGGATGCCCTTGATTTTCTCTTGTAATTAGGAATTTCAAATTTGAAAGGGCCACTCCTCTATTCATGGGACGCCCCTTGATTTTCTCCATGAAAGGAGGTGTAATTTGAATTTAAAAGGGAGCTTAAAGTCTATAAAAGCTCCTAAGTCGTCTTGTAATGTTGATGATGAATGAAATGAACTCTTTCCTTAAGAAAATTCTCCTTTGCTAGCCAAAGTCCCTTGAGAGAAGGTAGGTGAGAGGCCTAGGTTACTTAGCCAATCAAGCATCTAATTCTTCTTCCAACCCCATTCGGCCAACCTTGAAGACACTTCTTCAAGCCATTCCAAGTTCGTCCTCCCCCTCTTCTGAAGGATGTCATCCACAAGGAAATCCCCCATGCCATAAAGTGAAGAAGGTTCATGCTATGGGCGCCAAAGGAGATCCACTTCAAGCCAAGCCTAAGCCTCTTCTTCCATTCCTAACTTTCCACTTCCATTCCTCCAACCTTCCATCTAAACCTTCTAATCTTTCCATCTATCTGTGCAAGATCCCCAGGTCTCGTGGTTTCCATGGTGAAGGTCTATTGTGCTAAGGAATCAGATACAAGGTTTCTTTAGACCTAGAGTAATCCCTTGCCATCTTAGTACTTCTTCTTGAGTGTTCCTTTGCTAATTTCAGCATATTAATGGCCAAATAACAATCTTTAAAACCATCTTTCAGATCCGAAATAGTAGAGTAAGCTAGCCCTAACCTGTGTGATTTCTTAACCATGAAGGTTCCTTCTTAATTGTTTTGAAAGATTCTTTTCTAGTCTTGTTTTTTCCTTATGTTCCTTTCATATAATTCTGTTTATTTTACATAGAATAGCTGCATGCATATTTGCTTCATTATCATTTAGTCTCTCTAATTCCTAGAAATGCATCATTCGATACTTGTTCCCCATCACACCATAGGGGTTTCTGATTGACCTAATGGTTATTGAATGATTAGGAATCAATTTTGGACTCTTTGGATAATTTGATTGTCCATCTACATTTCGGAGTCGACTAGAATCATGAGTCGACTCAGTTGAAGGGATTTGATAATTTGTCAAAAGTGTTGATGCATCATGTTACAAATATTGTGACAAAGGTTTTAATTACTAAATGTTGGTAAGTGGCAATGTGATTGCTTGATTAATTCAATTTGATGGAACAATTTAGTTTGGGTCAAACCGAATGTGATTCGGTTTGGGCTCGAGTTAGGTCCAATGTGATTGGGCTAAATTATTGTATCCCATTTCAAATTTAAGTTTGGATTATGAATTTAAATTTTGATTTAAGTTTCAAATTCAGAATTTAGTTTAAATTTAGTTTCAAATTTAACTCTAACCCATGGCCTTGAATCTTTTGTAACACCCCACCATTATGTAACCCATAACTTATGTAACTCTCCCATTTTCCTCTCTCCCCACTTACCTACATAGGGGGACTTGATGAGGACGTGAGAGAAGAAGGTTTTCTAAAATTTAATTATTGAAATTCTTCAAAAAGAGAGGAAAAAGGAAAAGGAAGAATGAGAGCTTGAAACCTTTGGGTGGGGAATAAAGGTTTGGATTTGGGTGTGTGTTGCCTAGTGTTCTAGGCTTGGGAAGAGTCTTGGGAAGGGTTCTTGAGTGCACTTCCTATATCCTCCATAGTCCTTCTTCATCTCTTGGTGCATCCCAAAGAAAAGAAGAGGAAGAGTCCATAAGCCAATTTGTTCCGGTGAAGCTAGAACTTCAAAGGAAGAAGGTCAAGGAAGAACTCCAGTATAGATTACCTTTAGAGGCTGGACATGTGTGCGGCTTCTGGAGCGATTGTCTTCCTTGGTAAGCCTTTCCTCAACCCGGCGAGTGTCGCATCAGATTAAAGATAAGGCTCTTGGTGAGTTTTCTAAAGAAGTGTTCTTTGATATGTGCATCGAACATAGATTTCGATGTGATGCACAACTTTGTGTACTTGCATTTTCTTTCATTTGCATTTTAATATTCATGCATGATCCTATTTGTAGGCATATATTAGAATGTTCTAATATTATATGTTGATTAATATGATTAATCAAGTCTTCCGCTATGATGCAAGGTTAAAAATTTTAAAGTCGCATCATTATTGCCTACATCATCTTTCTTAACAGCAATCATATTGCAAATAAGTCCTCCAAAATTCATTAATCAAATTAGTGAAAAAAAAATCCTCGTCACAGCCAAGTGTCGACACTCCAAAGTGTCGACACTTGGATCATGGTTAATCATATTAACCCCCAGTGATGCCAAACGATTCTCAATCATCGATCAGCCTTTAGATCAGGTAGAAATCCCTATGGTGTTGACCCCACAGGTTCAAACACTAAGCCGTAGCACTGGAACACTCTAGTACCAGTCAAAGTCATCATCTAGTAATGATACCCGACATCCAGATAGGTCAAAGATTGCAGAGCAACTCTCTAGAACCCCTAGCATATGGTTACCACATAATCATCCCTTTGACCTCATAATGCTCAGGATGTCCTAGGGTTTGACTGGCAATCCTAATTTAGTACATCTAGATCGTGTCTCAACTTACAAGTTCTGTGACTCCTCACAAGAACTACTCTGGTCAAAGTTTTGCTAAATTGAGACATCGTGAGTCATTCACTCCAAACCATTTGGAGGGGTCAATCCCATCTTGATCCACCACCACTCCACAAGTACTTGACTATATCTAGAAACCTTCATCACTAGATTAGAAATCCAGGTAGTCCAGCACCAAAGTATAGTGAGTTGCTTGCAAGCTACCATGGTGACCTCAGGTCTGTGGGACATATATATCCATATCCCTTCACGACCAACCTTTGGCAGAAGGGAGCTCCGCAATTGGTCACGTTCAGTGAGATGTCATACATTTCACCCGTATGTCACATCAGTATCTTTAAACTCTTTGGTTAAGAGGACAACCAACCAATGTGACATACAATAACCTACACTTGATACATCGTCGTCTTATAACAATGTATCCTTTGGTTGTGAACCAGCTTAAGAACTACTCGATACATCCTCTATATATCAAATATAATATAGTTCTAAGGACTCCATCACATAAGAGTTCTTTTCAGGAAAATGCATATGTGATGAACAGCCAAAACAATAACTTTTATTCATTTAAAAAATTCAAATACAATCACAAAATAGGACAACCGTCTATAGCCTAGATGATTGGCTTTGGGATACTATTCCTAACAACTCCCACTTATACTAAAGCCAATCAGTACAGAATCTTATTCCCATTTTTCATTTATAATTGTTGAACTCTTGAACTCTGATGGCTTTAGTGTAAGGGTTGGCTAGGTTCTCCTTTCCATCGATCTTCTAAAGATCGATGTCACCTCATTCCATAATTTCTCGTATAAGGTGATAGTGCCACAGAATGTGTTTGGTGCGCTGATGGGACTTCGGCTCTTTGGCTTGAGCAATGGCTCCAGTGCTATCATAATACACCAGAACAGGACGATCTAGGGAAGGTGCCACTCCCAACTTACCTAGAAACTTCTGCAACCACATAGCTTCCTTTTCTACATCCGATCCTGCGATGTATTCTGCTTCGCATATTGAGTTTGCCACAGTAGGCTACTTGAAACTTTTTTAATAGATCGCTCCTCCATTTAGAATAAAGATAAACCCTGATACACTCTTGTTGTCATCCCTATCTGACTGAAAACTGGAGTCAGTATATCCCATAAGTTTCAAGTCAAGTTCTCCATAAATCAGCCATTGGTCTTTAGTATTTCGCAGATAGTTAAGGATGGTCTTTTCCACTTTCCAATGAGCTTCACCTAGGTCAGACTGGTATTTTCTCACTACGCCTAGTGAGTATGCCACATTTGGTCTAGTACATATCATGGCATACATGATAGAATCCACTACCGAAACATATGGGATTCTGCTCATACGCTCTCTCTCCTTAGGAGTTATCGCAAATCCTTATTGGAGAGTGTGACTTCAGGGCCTATCGGGAGTTAGCTTTTCTTGGAATTATCCATGTTGAACTACTTCAGCATAATATCAATATACACAAACTGGGACAGTTCCAGAAGCCTCGTAGATCTATCTCTACAGATCTTCATACCAGTATGTAAGAGGCTTCACCCAAGTCCTTCGTAAAAAACTGAGATGACAACCAGACCTTTATTGCTTGTAGTGCTGGGTGTCATTTTCAATTAAAAGAATGTCATCTATAAACAACACAAGGAATACAATCACAGAATCATTAGCCCATTTATAAATGCAAGATTCTTCTCTGTTCCTAACGAAGCTATACAACTTGATACACTTATCAAATCACATGTTCTAACTTTGAGATGCTTGCTTCAGTCCATAGATAGACCTTTAAAGCATGCACACCTTTGACTCGTCTGTGGATGTGAACCCTTCAAGTTGTGTCATGTACACTTCCTCTTTCAGCTCACCATTCAGGAAAGCTGTTTGGATATCCATTTGCCAGATTTTATAGTCAAAGTGTGTCGCTAAAGCAAGTATGATCTGAATTGATTTAAGCATTACCACAAGAGAGAATGTCTCATCATAGTCAATACCATCACGTTGATGATATCCCTTGGCAACCAGACAGGCTTTATAGGTCTCTACCTGCCCGCCTGCACCCCTTTTCCTTTTGAAAATCTATTTGCATCCAATGGATTTTATCCCCTCAGGTGGATCAACCAATGTCCATACATTGTTGATTTCCATGGACTCCATTTTGGATCTCATGAATCCTAGCCATTTTTTAGAGTCGGACCTCTGCATTGCATCCATATAGGTGATCGGGTCCTCATTGTTCTCATCGAGTTCAATGGGATCACCATCCCGGACCAAGAAATCGTAGTATCATCTAGTTGATGCGGTACCCTATCAAATCTCCTTAATGATTCCTATATGGGCTCTGGATGTAATCTAATCACAATCAGTTCTATGTTGTCCCTTAAGTATGTCGGTTCTTCTACTTTTGAACTTCACTAAGTTCAATCTTAGTGACTACAGTTCATTCACCAAGGAACTCCTTTTTCAAAAAGATAGCCCTAAGACTGATGAACAACTTTTGTTCCTCACCCAAGTAGAAGTAATATCCTTAGACTCTTTTGAATACCCAACAAATAGGCATCGGTTAGACCTAGGTCCAAGCTTATTTTTTTCCAAACGTTTAACATATGTCGGGCAACCCTAAACCTGAAGGTGTGTGAGTGTCAGCTTCTGTCCAATCCATATCACATATGGGGTTTTGCTAATGGACTTACTCAGAACCCTATTTAAAAAAGGTAGCAGGCTGACTCTATAGCATAGCCCCAAAAGGATAGTGGTAGAGAAGCAAAGCCCATCATAGACTGAACCATGTCTAATAGGATTCGATTCCTTCTTTTAGACACTCCATTTAACTGAGGTGTCCCTGGAGGTGTCTATTAAGAGAGAATCTCATTCTTCTCAAGATATGTCAGAAAATCACCAGAAAGATATTCACCACATCGATCTGATCAAAGGGTTTTGATATACTTTCCTATTTATTTTTCTATTTCATTATGATATCGTTTGAACATTTCAAACAATTCAGATTTATGTCTCATCAAGAAGACATAACCGTATCTCGAAAGGTCATTTGTAAATGTAATGAAATAATTGTTCCCACCTCTGGCACTAATATTTATAGGTCCGCATATATCAGTACATACCAGACTTAGAATTTCTTTGGCTCATTCACTTTTTTCAGTAAAAGGTGTTCTTGTCATCTTTTCAAGAAGACAGGACTCATAGGTTGGTAGTGAATCACATTCACTAATCTCGAGAAGACCCTCGCTTTTCAACATATTTATCCTGTTCTTATTAATATGACCTAGCCTACAATGCCATAGATACGCATTGCTGACATTATCTATCCTAGGGTATTTGCTAGATGTGTACACTATACTAATAGGTCGCGATAGTACATAAATGTCATTGTTCATGTATCTATTTATCACAACAGAACCATTCTAAATGATTTTGCAAATATCATTCTTTATTGATAGTTTATAACCATACATAACCAATTGGCCTGCAGAAATGACATTCAAGATGAAAGACAGATAGTAATGAAACTCATTTAAAATTGATTGTACAAGACTTGAAAACTAATTTGAGGGCTCTCAATGCCAGGACTGGAACTTGGCTTCCATTTCCCATGTTCAAGAATCTCTCGCCGTCATCGAATCTCCCGCCGTCATCGAATCTCCTACTAAGTTAAAGTCCCTACAAAGAATTGCAAATGTGAATTGGACTTCTAATATTCAATACCTAGTTAGTAGTATCGTAGATAGAGAAACTATAAGGCATTATCATATAAATACTTTGTCTAGCACTGCCCTACTGCTTCCTCTTCTTGGACTTGTTCGGGTCAAGGGATGCAATGTAAAGAGGACAGTTCCTCTTCCAATGACCCTGCTTCTTATAGAAGAAGCACTCTGCCTAGCTCTTATCAGCCTTTACCTTCATGACCTGACTGGGCCCAGAAGCATTTTGCACCTTCTTCCCTTTATTTCTTTTTTTTCCTTTTTTAAAGGGACGATGCTCCACTGAAGATCCTCCCACTAGATTTAATATCCCTTTATTGAGTTGGTGGTCTTTCTCATAAGTTTGCAATAATCCCAACAGACCGTGGTAGTTAACTACATGCTTATTCATTCTGAAATGATCAAAAAAGTCTAGTTAAGAAGAGGGCAAGGAATTCAGTATCGCATCTTTCCCGAGCTGTTCATGCAAGGAACATCCGAGCTTGCCCAGCACTCAATCATCTCAATCATGTACAATACATGACCAGTGACTGAGACCTTATTAAGCATCCACGTGTTATAGATAGCACAGAAGATCTTGGACCTCTCAACATCATCTGGTGTACCGAAGGACTCCTTCAACTTTTGAAGGATCTCCATTATTTCTTCTATATTAGGTGAAAGGATTATGCCCTAAAGGCCAATCGAAATGTTGTATTTCGATGGTATTTTCTTTTGTATCCCAAACCAATGTATTGACATTATCAATTAATAAAGGCATTTAATTTTCATCATACGCTGTGTCTTATTAATTTTATTAAGATATGATGAACCCCATAGATTAGGACTATGGTTCTAGGGTTATGATGAGATCATACCAGCAAGACCTAAAGCTTAAAACCTAATCTAGAATATTCTTGGTCGATGGGATATTGAGTAGGGGATCAATGTTTCAAGTAAGACCAGCATATCCTATGTATGCTTGGTGAAGAGGGTGACTAATCTCACACTCACTTGTGTTTGACACTAATACTAGATGTGGGTGCTCATTAGAGAAAGAGTTTACTGAATGGATCTAGCTTGAGAACATCTAATGGAACCTTATCTATTTGTTAATAGATTGTTCTCATAGTGGGAGTAGTGCATGTGGTCCTTTGACCTGAGACTGCCATGGTACCTTGTATGCATGAATCCATACTTTGGTTCACACTCAATCATGACACTAAGTCATGCATGGGATGATGCTGGGTATGGTGGATTGCATATGGAGGTTGTGAGTAGGTCAAAAAGGAATCGATCAACCCCAGTAAGAGGGAAGCGCATCCAGATGATTTCAATCAAATGAAGATTCGGAAAATCTTTGATCAAAGTATGAACATTAGAAATAGTTTCTAATGGTTCATTAATGAATCATCATTATCAGATTAAGCAAGGAATAAATATGAAATTGGATTTGACAAGTATCCATATCCATAGTCATATTCAGGGTGCAAGTAGATCGAAGGACTAAATTGCCCGGTAACTCACCATTGAAGGGTATTTTGGTAAATCCACCAAAATTCCTTATCTTCCAGGTAGGCATGACACGTTGCTAGACGTCAATCTTGTCTTGTAGGTCTTCATGAACCAATTGATTTGGTTTCATGAGTCAATTCGATGTATGATTCGAATTGGATAATTAGGTGAGCCAATTTGACCTAATTAGGTCAATCAGGTTTGATCGGATCGAATCGGCTCAAATCTAAACCTACTGTTGGCTAGATGTGGAACTCAATGGGTCACACACAATAGAGACTTGGCCAAGGAAGTCATTCATGATTTAATTAGGGTCATAGGATCCTAATTTGTTAGCTGGATTACATATTAGCATATGTAGGCTAACCAAATTCCTAACCGAATTAGATTGGGTCTGGTTGCTTGCTAATTGGGCTAACCTAATTATGGAAAAACTAAATTAGGTTGAGTCCTAAGTGGGGCTAGCCTAATCAGAGCTAAATCTGATTTTAATTTTGATTTAAGGGCATTTTAGGCGCCATACATGAAGAGTCCCAATGGCCTGGGACTCTTGGTACCTAAATGATACCTTAACTTCAAAAGGGCACAGAATGAGCTATAGATCTCTGATTTGAATATAATTTATATGGTCAGAAAGAAAATTTTATGCTCTTTTCAATGATACCCATATTGTCTATGTTTTGACTGGTCAACATTCTTTGAAATTTGCATGGAAGAAGGATGGCGCGCACGGTGCATGAAGAGTCGCAACTCTTCATGTGGCGCACGGTTATGATGGAGAGTCCTTCTGCTATCAGGACTCTTCATAATCTTCAATGTTTCAAGATCAAATAGGCACCTCTTGGCTTTCTAGGGACCTGTAATTGACATGTGGCAAGTGAGAGTTCATCTAGATAAAAGAAGGGATGTGAATAAGGCCTTCGGTGCATGAATGGGCTTATTAGATATGATTTTTCAAGCCAAATAACTTCTCTTCGATCTTGAAAAATCATATCTGATAAGTTGATGGGAGGACATATCACACGCCCCTCTTGTATCTATAAATAGGGAGCGGTGAAATGAGTCTGATATAAGAATTTCATCGAAGTACTATTCTGAGTGTCTCTCTCTCCCTCCTTTCTTTAAGACAACACTTGTCTTGTTAAGACAAGGTCTTTTCTAATAGGAAAAGGCTTTGTTTTAGGACATAAATCTAAGGAGTCCTAGAGGAGGATTGTCCTAAAACCAAGAGTGGTTTAGGAGAGTGTCTTTAGTGCCCTACAGTAGGATAGGGTGTCCTACAGTGGTCAATAGACAAAGGCTGCCGAAAGAGTTCCACTTATCCAAGCAACTTGAAGGAGTTCTTCCTTGGTCCGAGTTTCGTGTGGATCACCGTTGGAGGGCGAACGTTTAGGCGCTTGGTGGAGAAGAAGGCTGAATCAGGGTTTTCTTCATCGGATTGGATACTAGCGGTTCAGGTTGGTGCCTAAACTCTAGTTTATATTATATATGCATTTTTGT
The DNA here is from genome assembly GCA_021397845.1 of Areca catechu. Classification (NCBI taxonomy): domain Eukaryota; kingdom Viridiplantae; phylum Streptophyta; class Magnoliopsida; order Arecales; family Arecaceae; genus Areca; species Areca catechu. Next base: position 43,754,153 of record CM038041.1, on the reverse strand, counting down.
ATGTTTTAATTCCTAGTAAGGAGGTCTTGGGTTAAGGGTTTGGTAGTGGTTTCATAATAAATTTTTGAAATCTACGCTTCCGTCCTGGTCACCAAAACCCTTACATTAGGAGGCATCAAGAGGAAGGAAAAAGGGAGTTGAAGAGAGAGAATGTCAAGGAGAAAATGATCTTGTATTTTTCTTGGCTCAATCTGAATTCAAATATAATATGTATTTATGCATGGTAAATATAACCAGTCTGAAAACTCCCATGGCTAACTCAATATGAGATTGCATTCACCCAAGTCCATGTACACCAATGACTTGACCTAATATCACATCCCTAGGACTCAAGCTAATCCAACACAAGTTAGCCCCTCAAGGGCCAAATCTCTTGGACCTCAAAACTGTGAAGGCAACCTTTCACCCTAGGACCCAAACTAGCCCTAGAACCCTTATGAACACCTCACGAGCTTTGGACCTTGGCTTTTCCCTTGATCCCCTAGCCTTGGAAGCACCACACCAGGTCCTATAACTTATATCATAGTTTTTAATATTTAAAGATACAATTACAACATCATTATGCAGGAACTAAAGCCCTTGGTCGTTCTCCTCGGTGATGGTTATCGATTCTCTAGCTCATATCTTTGCCACTCTTTTTTCACCACTGGAGTTTATGTTGTGGCACCATTCAGTGATGGTGTTTATTATCTTGACTAGGGGTTCGTCACCTTGGGGCTCAACCTGTTGTGGTTATCCGACTGGTTGGGGTGACTTTTACCAATTCTCCTATTTCCTCCTATATCGAATGAACCGGTTAAGGCTACCATGTCTAATGAGCTCCTCGATCTTATCATAGAGTTGAATGTACTCCTCAGTATCATGGTCATGATCTCAGTTCTATAGGTAGTATTTATTTAGATTCCTCTGAGTCAAGGGGGGTCCATAGCTTCTTGGCCTCTAGGATTCACCCTTTTTATCTCCATCAGCACCTACACCCTCGGCATGTTCAGTGAAGTATAGGTATCGTACTTCCTTGGTGGTGATGTCCATTGATCTCCTTTGCAAGGGCTCTTGGGTCAATAATTCTAGGAAGGGTTCCATTTCTTCTCTACCGAGGTGGGAACCTATAGCATTATCGAGCTCTTTCCTCTTATCTTGGGGAATATTTTTGATGGGCTTCTAATTTTTCGCCTCCCACTAAAGAATGAAAAAATAGTGCCTCACAAGCTAACCACATGAGTGATATGATAGAAATTATTTTGTATTTATCTTCTTATTCATGTACATGACATTAGTTTTTTTAATTATAATAAGACATTATGGTTCATCATATATTACATCTTATCTTTATATGTTTGATTATAATGAACCCCATAGGTTAGGACAATAGCTTTAGGGTTATGATGAGATCATAATAGTGAGGCCTAAAAATCTTAATAGCCCTGATCTAAAATATTTTAGTTATAGGATCATTGAGTCGGAGATCAATGATACCAATAAGACTGGCACATTTGTGTATACTCGATGAAGAGGGTAATTGATCTCACAATTACTTGTGTGTTGATACTAATACAAGGATTAGAGAATGAGTTCACTGACATGACCTACTTATTGAACATCTAAGGAGTCATACATGCTTGTCAATAGATGTTTCATTAGTGGGAGTAGTTGTAGATGATCCTTTGACCTAAGGCTCCATTGTACCTTACATATGAATTCAGGCTTTGTTTCATATCCTAGCATGACTCTTTAAGACTTGTGTGGGATGTTTTGGGCTTGGTGAAGTATGTATGGAGGTTGTGTAAACAAGGAATCAGTCACTCCCAGTAAGGGGAGAGAACATCCAATGTTATCTTATAAGATGATAACTCTGAAAATCTTTGGCCAAAGCGGGATGAAAATAAGAAAGGATTTCTAATATTTCATCAATCAAGTCATCATCTATTGATTAAGAGTTATGTGATTAAGTAATTGGGTTTGACATGTTTCTATACCCAATAACTTATCCAGAATGCTAATGACTGAAGGATATTAATTATATAGTAACTTGCCATTGAAAGGTATTTTGATAATTTTATCAAAATTTCATATCTTTTGGGTAGTCATGACATGTTGCTAGACATTAATCATGACTTGCAGATTTGCATGAGTTAAAGAGTTTAATTCAAAAGGTTAATTAGAAGAGTTCTGATTAATCAATGCAATTGGGTTTGACCAAATGTCTAATTAATATAATTGGGTCAACTTGAGTAACTGGCTAAGACGTGGAACCCATTAGGTCACACACTTTAAAAATTGGTCTTGGATTAATTGATTTGATCAATTTAGAATTTAATTAAAATTCTATGGTTTAATTTTACCATGCTAGCACATGAGTTAATCTAGTTCCTATTTGTGCTAACCTAATTAGATTAGATTAGGATAACCTTGATTTAATTTGATTAAGTCTTTCATATTTAATTATCTAGTTGACCTAACCACCTATTTAATCTAGTCATGGTATAATAGGTTGATTAAGCCTAATTAGGTTAGTTTTTCATGAGAAGGAAGTTTCCTTTTCTCATTCATTCCCTAAAATTCCACACGCCCCTTTTTTTATGGTATTTTTAAGTACGGCATGGGGAGAGAGAGTTTTGCTTCTTCTTTCAATCTCTCTCCACCACCTATTATTAAGGCACCCTCTATTTATGGTATAAATTTAAGGCGTTGAAATTATGTGGGAGTTAATTCTTTGTGAATGAGGAGTGCATGACATTTATGTTTGGTTTAATATAGTATGATACATGGGAAGAGGGAGCTTTTCTTAACTGAAACTCTCTCTCCTCCATTTTCTTATGGGTGTATGGACTACTTCCACATGCCTAATTAAGATGGGATTTTAATGCCATAAGTTAAGGGATTAATTAATAGTGGGTTGTTAATTACCTATTCAATTAAACTCTACTTTAATTAATTTCTTAACTAGTTTAAATTAAATTTAAACTAGTTTAACTCAATCCTTTCCTATTCTATAACTTTTATGTCTAATTTAATCCTATAAATAGAGATATGGTTCTATGGTTTAGGATAAGTTGAAAATTTATTTTCATTTGCTGATTTCTTACTCTAGATATGATGTTCATTAGGATGAATATCTAAGAGAAGTAGGGAGGTCCTATCTAGGGGTGTAGTGCTAACCTAGTGCTATTCGTTAGTGGTAAGATTAGGGGTGAGTTAGGTTTCCTTGTAAAGGAAAGTTTTATATTTGGATTAAATCCTTCTTGGCATCGAGGTTTTTGATCCTTTCGGTGGTTCTCTTTTGAAGAGAAATAGGTAGGGTTTTGAACCAAGAAAATAAATAGGTCGTGGACTTCTAGTGAAGAATTCAAAAAAAGGCCATCAATAGAAAGATCCTTGTTCCTTTCCCATGTGGACTATCATTGGAGGGCATCTATTTAGATGTCTTGTGGAGTACCAACTTGTATCCTTCTGATAATGTTTAAAGGTTTGTTTTACTAACCATTTTCTATACTCATTTGTAATCTGCAAGGTGATTTTTGGGATCAGGGTTTCAGCTATCCTTCTATTTCAAGTTGGTGATTTTTGTAATCTGCATAACCAAATTCCAACAGTGGTATCAAGCCACCCTTGTTGATTCAATTAAGCATAGATTTATTTTGTTATTGATTAGGGAGTTTTGAATCCTTATATAAATTAGTTTAGTTTTTTTTTATTTGACTTGACTTAATCTAAATCCATAGTTATTTAGGTTTTGGGTTAAGTTGACTCAAGTCATTTGATTTGATCAAATATTGAGTCAAATCTTCATTTGGTGCTATTTGGGTTTTAAGAGTTGGTCAAATTTATCGAGCTCCCTATTTGGTATTTACATATTTATATATTGCTTAAGTTATGTGATTATGCATATCTTTATGATTTGATGAATTATCATTGCTAGTATGTAATGTACTTGTTTATGCAAAATGATATGCTTATGAATCATTTGATGCTTCATATTTAGGCTTTGTATAATGCATAGCTTTGTTATTACATTTTATTAACATGTGATATTATAAAATTAAAAATAAGATGTGTTTGAGACAATTAAATTCCTTTGTTAAATTATATTAAGTTGTAGTGTAAGTAATCTAAAGAAATCTACTCTAGTGACGCGGGACAACCTAATCTAGGGATGCATGAGAGGAGACTACTTTAAAAGTTTCATTGGCTCAGTTCTTTATGACTAAAGAGGAGGTAATAGCTATAATCGAAAAGCATTAACAAATCACAGGCACCAATAGAAGATCCTGGATCTAAAGATTAGGATAGTAGGTAATTGAAAAATCACCCGTAGGTTAGGCTCAGCTAAAACAATTAACATAAAAATCCAATAAAATCAAGGAAGGGTTTATGCTCACTACCAATAACAATTCTATATTTGTCTAAAGTAAGAAGAGAGGGTGCTCATAATCATGATCATGGTTGGAATTTAGAAGAGGAGGCATTCTACTAAGCCAGATTAAGATCCTGGTTGGATAATGATTCTATTCTGAAATCTATGATGAGAAACTTGATCAAGCTCCAAGATATCAATCCCTGCACCATAATGATGGTATTCAACCAATCAATATGAAAACCAGCCCAATTAAATAAAAACCAAATCAACCCATGGACTAAAGTTAGCAGTGGAATTGTGGGTATACTCTAAAAAGCATGCGATTTCATTGGTGGCTTTCACATTTGTGCCAAAAAACCCAAAAGTAGGAGCTTCAGGAGGAGGAGACCGGCAAAGCTAACGGCATAGGTTGCAGCTTGGATGGCATGGTGGCATGGTCATGGGATGTGGCATGGCTCGAGCGACGAGGTTGAGGACCATCGCTCAGCACGGGCGACATGGACCACCGTGCTACACAAGTGTCGATGGTTGGAGGTGAGCCCCTCATAGGTGGGAGGCATCGATTGGCATGATGGAGAAGGAAGGTGGTGGGGTAGATAAAGGAGGACCTAGTAGAGATCCTGGATCCCAAGTCTAGGGCAGTCCGAATGGTGGTGGGAGGTGGTGAGGATGATGATTGGTGGAGGCAATGGAGCATGGGGTTGCAGTGGTGGTGGTTAATATTGTCGATGGGGGTGATTGTCTACAACAAAGGTTGATGGAGTTGAGCCCCATTGATCTTTAAGACCCAGCTTCTACAAGTCAAAGATGGGGCCTGCAACTTCCTTCCCTTCGAGCACCAATCGTCTTCCTTAATCACCAATTGCAATCATCCAAAGCTCCCTGCTGAACGTCAAGTTGTCTTCCCTCCATCGTGCCATTCTCTGTCGTCCACTATGCACTTCATCCCTAGTGCCAATTTGCCAAGAACTGACTGTTTTCCTCACCATTGGGAACCCTCCTCATCACCATCACAATCTCCGTCAATTTGCTCCTCTGTGCCAAGCTATGTTGTGGCCGGGGATCAATCATAATTCAATAATTACATATTGAACAAATACTTAAGATAATACCAAATAACGAATTGAAACCGAAGACATCTTTCATATTTGTGTTAATCTCCTGCTTAGTTTAATTCTTGTTCTTAGTTATAAATATATTCCATCTCTTTTATTTTTCTAACCTAATTAAAAGCTAACAAAATAATCTTGAAAGTGAACATAACCGCAACTGATCCCTAAGGATATGATCCCAACTTATCCTAACTATAGTTTGAGTTGGTGAAATTATTTTTGACCACCTACGACAGCGATCAAATTTTGGCACCATTGCCAGGGATCATTAGCATGGTTAGTTCATAAAAAAATACTTTAAAAAATTCATGATTTATTAGATTTTTTAGAGACCTAAAATATTAAACTAACTTGTTTTGACATCTATTTGCACTGCATTACATCTACATAAATCATCTTAAAGGCACTAACCCCTAAACAATATAAGGTGGGGATTTCATTACTCTTCCTTGGCCTACAAATCACCACCCTCATATTGCATTGTCCTAAGCCTATAATTAAAAATCAATTAGAAGTTGACCTCTAAGGACTTTCGAGCTCACTAGGATAAGGGACACTAAGAGCAGGACCGAGTCAGGATTAGCTAGTCAACTGGTGTCTAGGAAAGGGGTTCAAAGATGATGTAGCCCTGAAGGAAGGTGGTTCTTTAATTAGTTTCATTGTCTGACCTGACTAATTTATTTGGTATCTAAGAAAAGCAATGGATGGATCCCTACTAACCCTACCCTTACGTGGCCAGTTGGCTAGTTGGTTTTTAACTTGGAAGGCTCGAAGGCAACCTTGGAATAGTTAGGACTGGTCTAGAATTAGAGAACCCTAGGATAAAGAGTCCATTGTGTGCTAACTTGATTACAATTAACATAGGACACTTGCAAGTGTCGACACTTTCAAGTATCGATACTTCGAACATGGTCAATCACATTGACCTCCAGTGATGGCAAACGATTCTCAATTGTTGATCAGCCTTTAGATCATATAGAAATCCCTATGGTGTGTGACCCCATAGATTCGAACACTAAGCCAGTAGCACTGGAACACTTCCAATACCAATCAAAGTCCTCATCTAGCAATGATACATGACGTCCGGATAGGTCGAAGATTGCAAAGCAATTTTTTAGAACCTCTGGCATATGGTTACCACAAATACATCCCTTTGTCCTTATAATGCTCAAGAGACCTAGGATTCGACTGCCAACCCTAATTTGGTTCATCCAGATCGTGTCTCGACTTTATAAGTTCTGTAACTCTTCATAAGAACTATCCTGGTCAAGGTTTTGCTAAATTAAGACATAGCGAGTCATTCACTCCAAACTATTTGGAGGGGTCAATTCCATCTTGATCCACCACCACTCTACAAGTACTTGACTATACCTAGAAACCTTTCATCATTGGATTAGAAATTTAGGTAGTCTAGCATCAAAGTATTGTGAGTTGCTTGCAAGCTACCATGGTGACCTCAGGTCTTAGGGACACATATCCTTTGCGAGCAACCCTTTGGCAGAAGGGAGCTTCGTAGATGGTCATGTTTAGTGAGATGTCACACATTTCACTTGTATGTCATATCAGTGTTACAACACTTCTTGATCAAGAGGATAACCAACCAATATGAGATACAACAACCTATACGTGACACATCGTCGTCCTATAACAATGTATCCTTTGGTTGTGAACAATTTAAGAACTACTTGACATATCCTCTCTATTTCAAATATAATGTAGTTTTAAGGACTCCATCACAAAAAAGTTCTTTTCATGAAAATGCATATGTGATGAACAGCCAAAAGAATAACTTTTATTCATTAAAAAAATTTATATACAATTACAAAATCAGTACAACCGTCTATAGCCTAGATGATTGGCTTTGGGATATAATTTCAACAACTCTCACTTGGACTAAAGCCAATCGGTACAAAATCTTATTCCCATTTTCCATTTACAGTTGTCGAACTCTTGAATTCCAATGGCTTTAGTGAAGGGGTTATCCAGGTTCTCCTTTCCATCAATCTTTTGAAGGTCAATGTCACCTCATTCTATGATCTCTCGTACAAGATGAAAGCACCGCAGAATGTGCTTTGTGCGGTGATGAAACTTTGGCTCTTTGGCTTGAGTAATGGCTCCAGTGCTGTCACAATACACCAAATAGGGCCATCCATGGAAGGTGCCACTCCCAACTCGCCAAGGAACTTCTGCAACCATATAACTTCCTTCGCTGCATCCGATGCTGCAATGTATTCTGCTTTGCATACTGAGTCCGCCATAGTAGGCTGCTTGGAACTTTTCCAGTAGATCGCTCCTCCATTTAGGATAAAGATAAATCCTGATACACTCTTGCTGCATCCTTATCTGACTGAAAACTGGAGTCAGTATACCCCACAAGTTTCAAGTCAGGTTCTCCATAAATCAGCCATTGGTGCTTCGTATTTTGTAAATACTTAAGGATAATCTTTACCACTTTCCAATGAGCTTCACCTGGGTCAGACTGGTATCTGCTCACCATGCTTAGTGAGTATGCCACATCTGGTCTAGTACACGTCATGGCTATATGATAGAACCCACTATCGAAGCATACAGGATTCTACTCATAGCTCTCTCTCCTTAGGAGTTGTCGCATAATCTTTTTTGGAGAGAGCAATTCTAGTGTCTATCAGGGGATAGCTTTTTTTGAATTTTTTATGCTGAACCATTTCAGCATAGTATCGATGTACGTAGACTGGGACAGTCCCAAAAGCCTCTTAGATCTATCTCTATGATCTTTATACCCAATATGTAAGAGGCTTCACCCAAGTCCTTTATAAAGAACTGAGATGACAACCAGACCTTTATTTCTTGTAGTGTTGGGATGTCATTCCCGATTAAGAGAATGTCATCCACATACAATATAAGGAATACAATTACAGAACCATTATCCCATTTGTAAATGCAAGGCTCTTCTTCATTCCTAATAAAGCCATACGACTTAATACACTTATTAAATCGCATGTTCCAACTCTGTGATGCTTGCTTCAGTCCATAGATGGACTTTTGAAGCTTGCACACCTTTGACTTGTCTGTGGATGTGAACCCTTCAGGTTATATCATATACACCTCCTCTTCTAGCTCAATATTCAGGAAAGTTGTTCGGACATCTATTTGCTAGATTTCATAGTCAAAGTGTGTCGTTAAAGCAAGCATGATCCGAATAGATTAAGCATTGCCACAAGAGAGAATGTCTCAACATAGTCAATACTATAACGTTGATGATACCCCTTGGCAACCAGATAGGCTTTATAGGTCTCTACCTGCCTGTCTGCACCCCTTTTTTTTTTGAAAATCCATTTTCATCCAATGGATTTTATCCCTTCAGGTGGATCAACCAATGTCCATAAATTATTAATTTTCATGGACTCCTTTTTAGATTTCATGGCTTCCAGCCATTTCTCAGAGTCAGACCTCTGCATCCATATAGGTGATTAGATCCTCATTGTTCTCATCGAGTTCAATGGGATCACCGTCCCGGACCAAGAAATAGAAGTATCTGTCTGATCGACTCAGTATGCTACCGGATCTCCTTAATGGTTATTGTGTGGGCTTAAGATGTGATCTATCACAACCAATTCTATGTTGTCCCATAAGTATATCGATTCTTCTACTTGTTGAATTTCACTAAGTTCAATTTTAGCAGCTACTGTTCCGTCACCAAGGAACTCCTTTTCCAAAAAGATAGTCCTAAGAATGATGAACAACTTTTGTTCCTCAACCAAGTAGAAGTGATACCCCTTAGACTCTTTTTATACCCAATAAATAGGCATCGGTCAGACCTAGGTCCAAGTTTGTCCGTTTCCAAACATTTACATAAGCCGGGCAACCCCAGACCTGAAGGTGTGAGAGTGTCGGTTTACATCCAGTCCATATCTCATATGGGGTTTTTCTAACGAACTTACTCGGAGCTCTATTCAAAAGATAACAGACTGATTCTAGAGAATATCCTCAAAAGGATAGTGGTAGAGAAGCAAAGCCCATCATGGACCGAACCATGTCTAACAAGGTTCGATTCCTCCTTTCAGACACTCCATTTAACGAGGTATCCCTGGAGGTGTCCACTGAGAGAGAATCCCATTCTCCTCGAGATATATCAGAACTCACCAGAAAGGATTCACCACCTCGATTTGATCGAAGAGTTTCAATACACCTTCCAGTTTGTTTTTCTACTTCACTACAATATTGTTTGAATATTTCAAACGATTCAGATTTATGTCTCGTCAAGAAGACATAACCATACCTCAAAAGGTCGTCTGTAAAGGTAATAAAATAACTATACCCACCTCTGGCACAAATATTCATGGGTCCGCATATATCAGTATATACTAGACTTAGAATCTCGTTGGCTCATTCAGCTTTTCCAGTAAAAGGTGACTTTATCATCTTTCCAATAAGACAGGACTCATAGGTTGGCATGAACCATTTTCACTAAAATCGAGGAGACCCTCACTTTTCAATCTATTTATCCTGTTCTTGTTAATATGACCTAGCCTACAATACTACAAGTATGCATCACTGACATTATCTATCCTAGAGCATTTGCTAGACATGTACATTATACTAATAAGTTGCGATAGTACATAAATGCCATTATTCATATATCCAATCTTCACTACAGAACCATTCCAAATGATTTTGCAAATGTCATTCTTTATTGATAGTTCATAACTACACATGGCCAATTGGCCTACATAAATGACATTCAAGATAAAAGATGGATAATAATGACACTCATTCAAAATGATTGTACAGGACTCGAAATTAGTTTGAGGACTTCCAATGCTAGGACTGGAACTTGGCTTCCATTTTTCACGTTTAAGAACCTCTCACCATCCTCGAATCATCTACTAACTTGAAGTCCCTACAAAGAATTGCAAATATGAATTGGACTTCCTGTATCCAATACCTAGTTAGTAGTATCGCAGATAGAAAACTACAAGGTACTATCATATAAATATCTTGTCCAGCACCGTCTTGCTGCTTTCTCTTCTTGGACATGTTCGGGTCAAGGGATGTCAATTCCTCTTCCAATGATCCTACTTTTTACAGAAGAAGCACTCCACATGGCTCTTATCAGCCTTCACCCTTTTGGCCTGACTGGGCCCAGAAGCATTTTGCACATTTTTTCCTTTATTTTTTTTTTCTTTTTTTAAAGGGACGGCACCCTACTGAAGATCCTCCCACTAGATTTACCACCCCTTTATTCAGTTGGTGGTCTTTCTCATAAGTCTATAATAATCCCAACAGACCATGGTAGTTAACTGCAGGCTTATCATTCTATAATGATCAAGAAAATTTAGATAGGAAGAGGGCAGAATTCAGAATCGCATCCTTCCCAAGTTGTTCATGCAAGGGACATCCGAGCTTGCCTAAGTGCTCAATCATCTCGATCATATACAGTACATGATCAATGACTGAGGTCCCATCATGCATTCATGCATTGTAGATAGCACAGGAGACCCTATACCTCTCAACATCATTGGTGTGCCAAAGGACTCCTTCAACCTTTGAAGGATTTCTTCTAGCTGAACTTTCTCGAACTTGCGACTGAACTCATCATTCATATCTACCAACATTATGCATCGGATAGTGGTCCTGTTAGAGAGCCACTTCTGATAAGTATCTCTGACTGAACACACGAGCATTGAGAGCAGGAATTTCAGGTACCGAATCCGATATCACATACAGGATCCGCTCATGCTCCAGGACAATCCTGAGCCTTCGATACCAGCTATCGAAGTTGGGTCCATTGAGCTTCTCGTTGTCGAGAAGAGATCAAAGTGACAGATTAGAAAATATCTAAAAGGAAAATCAAAACTTTATTAGTGTATATAAATTATTAACCTAAAGACATGGACTTTAGTCAAAAGGCCCCTCCCACTATTTTATTCAGACTAGTAGCCTCTACCTCCAATCCAAGGAATTACTTTAATTCCTTAGTGGGTACTAGAGTCCAATAGATAACACTTGAGCCTGACTTTGGCCGACCCACCCATGCACGTCTAAAGGTAGGTTCTTCAACCAATTACTTCTCCAAGTAACCTCTAATATTTAGGTTTTGCCCCAATGTGCACTTCAATCAGCCTTTGGACCTCCTATTGAAGGTCCCAGTTAGGTCCAACCATTAAGAAAGTCAAGCCAGATTTTGGCCAGCCCACTTGACTACCATTAAGAAAGTTGCACTGAAGCCATCATATTAGGAACAATAAATCCAATAGCCCGATGAACACCCGATCTTTGGATCTATCGATGAACACCCAACTATTAGACCCACTACCATCCCACTTAATAGAAGGCTAGGACTTGGTTATCCTTATAACTTCATCCTTTTATGGACCTAATAATTTAGAGGATTTAATTTTAATATGACAGAAGAAGAGATGAGAAGATATGGATCAATCTCCCACTGACCACATCAGCAATCAAGGAGGGTTACACATAACTGATGATCCATGGGCATCTAAAATCAGTCAAGACTGATTAACCTTGGGTGACATGGGTTAACACGAGTCAATGAGCTATCCAAACAATCCTAATCGACCACATTGACCAGGTAAGTGAGATCATGGGTTGGGTTCCGCCATTAATCATCCTGCCTTAGACACCAACCAAGTTGGCCAGGTAAGAGGTAGCCCCAAAAAACCAAGATCAAAATGCCAAACTTATCTTGGACGCCAATTGGTTCATCAGACTCGATTAGACTAGCCTAAAGACTCAGGCTGACCATTGAGCCATAAATTAGGTCCATTTAGATTTATGGACTAATCAATCAACTATTAGAGAGATTTATAGAGAAGAAATCCTAACTCAACATTTGATTAGATTAGTTCTCTATTTAGTCTAATGCATCTAAACTTAGGTCTAACCCAATTAAGGACCTAAAAGAAGCTAACCCATGACCCTTAAGGCTTATAGAAATGACTTAAAATCTTTGAATCATATTCCTAAAGTTCTTTGTCATTCAAGGTAACTTAATTCTTAATTAAGTTCAATAGCCTTCATAAATTAAAATAATTTTAATTCATAATGTAAAGCACTTTTACAATAAATCAAAATTTGAATTCACTATTTTTCAACATTCTCATGCTAAGTGTCAACTCACTAGGAACAAGTGTCGACACTTGGGTTGACTCATAGCCTAAGACAGGAAGAAAACAGAATGCCATGTTTTCTGGTACGTGCTCATGAGTCGACAACTTCAAGGCAAAGTGTCGACTCACGAGCCCAAGTGTCGGCTCTTCTTGGTCAAGTGTCGATACTTCAACCTTCATGAATCGACTCAAGGGTTCGACTCAAGGCCTGTCACAGAGCAAAAAATAATGATTTCAAATCCAAAGTTTTTCTAAATTTTTAATCAAAGTCGATCAAAAACAAGACTCTTAGATCTTATCTAATTTATTTTATGATCATAATATTAGATTAAAACATTTTTAATCTACATTCTCTTTACCTTTCCTCTACATGAGTCAAATCACAAGCGACATCCCTACATGACATAGGAGATCCCATTGAATGGGAATAGAGGGTCTTGCAGCCCTACTTCTCTCCTATGACCGGATGGCCATGGTGATGCACTCAATCCAAGTACTTTGAAAGAGAAAACTATGATGTTAAAGCATGCTAGCATTATTATACTACGAAGAACCTGGCACCTTGATACCACTGAAGGAAAAGCAAAGGAAAGCAGGCATGCAAGGAAGAAACATAGTATTTTCAAACTATTTTAAAATATACAGTGGAAGGCTCGGTAGATAGATCAAAATGATCTACCGATCTACCTACAACAGGACCTAGTATAACAATATAGCATGCAATAAAACATGAACAGCAAGAAAAGAGTCAAAAAGCATAAAGGTACCTTACTGTTATACCTTAAAGATTGAGATAGTGAAAAGCTCTCAAACCACACACGCATCTGGCCTCTACGAGTAGTTCACAGCGGGGCTCGACTCTAATCAACTCTCTTGGAGTGCTAGCTCCTTGGGATCCTTCGGGCTGATCTTCTTCTTCTTGGAAGACAAGGAGGAGAGGTGGAACCCTTCCTGACTAGCTCTCTTTCCAAGACCTAGCTTAAGTGCTAGGTATTCTCAGACCCAATCCCAAGTCCTCAAAAAGCCCCTTTTTATTTCTTCTAGTTCTTCAACCAACCAGCAGTCTCTAAAACAACATTTATTTATAGGGAAAGCCATGAGAGGGAGAAAGAGGAAGGAGGAGTGATTGGGGGAGAGGGTCAAGAGCCATACCAAATGGGTCCAAGCTAAAAAGGCAAGTATGACCATCATACCATGAAAGCATGGAGCCAAAAATGTCCAAAATTTGAAATTCTAGTTCAAAATTCGAAGTCAAAACCTTCCTAGAAAACTTTCCCGAGTTTTTGCTCGTCAGTCTAGTGTCAACATTTTCATTTTACCAAGTGTCGATACTTCCAAGTGTCGACACTTCGAACATGGTTGACCTCTAGTGATGGCAAACAATTTTCAATCATCGATCAGCCTTTAGATCATATAGAAACCTCTACGGTGTGTGACCCCGTAGGTTTGAACACTAAGCCGATAGCACTAGAACACTTTCAATACCAGTCAAAGTCCTCTTCTAGTAATAATACCCGATGTTCTGATAGGTCAAAGATTGCAGAGTAATTTTCTAGAACCTCTGGCTTATGGTTACCGCATAATACATCCCTTTATCCTTATAATGCTCAGGATGACCTAGGGTTCAATTTCTAACCCTAATTTGATTCATCTAGATATGTCTCAACTTTACAAGTTCTGTGACTCTTCACAAGAACTATCCTAACCAAGGTTTTGCTAAATTAAGACACAGCGAACCATTCACTCCAAACTATTTGGAGGGGTCAATTCCATTTAATCCACCATCGCTCTACAAGTAATTGACTGTATCCAAAAATCTTTCATCACTGGATTAGAAATCCAGGTAGTCCCGATACCAAAGTATAGTGAGTTGCTTGCAAGCTACCATGGTGATCTCAGGTCTTAGAGACACATATACCCATATCCCTTCGCGAGCAATCCTTTGATAGAAGGAAGCTTCGTAGATGGTCATGTTCAGTAAGGTGTCACACATTTTACTTGTATGTCATATCAGTGTCACCACACTCATTGGTCAAGAGGACAATCAACCAATGTGAGATACAGCCTATACTTGATACATTATCGTCTGATAACAATATATCCTTTGGTTGTGAACCAGTTTAAGAACTACTTGATATATCCTCTCTATATCAAATATAATGTAGTTCTAAGGACTCCTTCGCACAAGAGTTCTTTTCAAAAAAATGCACATGTGATGAACAGCTAAAAGAAAAAAAACTTTTATTCATCAAAAAAACTCATATATAATTATAAAATTAGCACAACCATCTACAGCCAAGATGATTGGCTTTGGGGCACAATTTCCAACAGTTGCCACCCATGCCATTAGCCTTACCAGCCTCCTCTTCTAGAAGCCCCTGCTATTGGGTTTTTTGACATGAATATGGAAGCCACCATTGAAGCTACATGCTTTTCAGAGCAAACCCATGACCTCACTATTGACTTTAGTCCTTAGGTTGATTTGGTTTTCATTTAATTGAACTAGTTTTTATATTGTTTAGTTGAATACCATCATTGTGGTGAAGGGATTGATACCTTGGACCTTAATTGAGTTCCTTGTCATGGATTTTAGAATGGAATCGTTATCTAACCAAGATCTCAACCCAGCTCAGTAGAATGCCTCTTCTTCCAAATTTTGACCATGGTCATGATTGTGAGCACCCTCTTTTCTTACTTTAGATAAATGTAAAATTGTTATTGGTAGTGAGCATAAACCCTTCTTTGATTTTATTATACTTATAAGTTAAATTGTCTTAGCTGAGCCTAACCTATGGATGATTTCTTAATTATCCACAGTCCTAATCTTTAGATCTAGGATCTTCTGTTGGTTCCTGTGGTTTGTTAATACTTTTTGATTATAGCTTAATCCTCCTCTTTAGTCATAAAGAACTGAGCCAATCAACATTAATTATAGTTTTGTTTGATGACAATAAAACTTCTAAATTAGTCTCCTCTCATGCATCCCAGATCAGGTTGTCCCGCATCTTCTAGATATGATTAATTGATTAGTGTCTAAGGAAAGTGGTTTAGGGATGGTAAAATGAACATGGTTTTTAATATGGTCATTGCTTATCTGGCCAGTTTTTGGTGTCTTAGGCAAGCACGGGGGAGCCTCCCACTTCTCTTCCACTTTCCTAGCCAATCCGATGGATCTAAATCTTGAATTGGGAATGCTTAGTGATTAGTACACTATTGATGCCTTCCTTCATGCTAAGAGTTTTATTATTTCAAGAACCATAGTAAGCTTATTGTGCTATCCATAAGGCTCACTATGGAGACTATTTTGATATTAACTTAGTGCATAGAAATGCTTATATCATATCCAAATTTTTATTACCTTGTTTTGCTATCCACAAGGGTGACATTATTTAGATATGACTATATAGAAATGAAGGGTTGGACTTAACTAAAATATTATAGTTTGTTGTGCTATCCATAATACCATAAATATTTTAGAGGCAAAGGTGATGTTGAGAATTGTATGAGATACATTTGATAAGAGTTACCGAACTTTGAACTTATAAGTGCTTGTTGTGCTATCCATAAGGCATTTATAAGGAATTGGGGTCTCAACCCCACTTGGAGACCTATTTTAAGGCTTCTCCCTTCCATTTTAGAGGGTCATGGAATTCATTAAAATAGTGGAAGATATAATTAGATTAAAGGCCATATCTTTTTGTGAATGTCATCATGAATTGTTTGTTTAAATATTATTCTTGTAAATGTAGTTAATTCTACATAATGGCATCCTCACTTTCATTGCGTGGCATACTTGATGCCAATAAATCAACTAGATCTAACTATGTTGATTGGTTGAGAAATTTAAAAATTATCCTTAATCAGGAAAAACTGTCCTACATACTTGATTTACCAGATTTTGAACCTCTTAGAGACGATGCTACTAAGGAAGAAAGAGCTATATATATGATATAGCAAAATGATAGTTTGACTGTCAAGTATATCATACTTGCCTCAATGAGCAATGAGTTGTAGAGGCAATATGATAACTTGGATCCTCAAGCCATACTTCTAAATCTAAAAGAGTTATATAGCAAACATAGTAGAACTGCTAGATATGAGATATTTAAGCAACTATTCTATGCAAGAATGAGTGAGGGCTTACTGTGCAAACTCATGTCCTTAAGATGATTGACTTGATCTCTTGTTTGGGCCAATTGGGTTTTGTCATGGATAATGAGCTCAGTCAAGATTTGATCTTACATTCACTACCTAAATTCTTTTTTCAGTTTGTTATCAATTATCATATGAACAAACTGGATACTAGTCTACTTGAGCTGCTTAAAATGTTCAGAATAGCTAAGAGTCATTTTAATTGAAATAGACTTGCACCTTCTTTGTTAATAAGATCATAAAAGAAAAGGCTAGCAAGAAAAAGGGTTTGAAAAGGAAAAGAAAAAATCCTAAGGCAAACCATCTCTAAGAAAAAGACAAAGAAAGTATTTGCCAAAGGTATTTATTTTCATTAAGATAAGGAAGGACATTGGAAGAAAGTCTTTGCCAAAGATATTTGTTTTCATTATGATAAGGACATTGAAAGAAAAATTGCAAGCTTTATCTTGCTACTGTGAAGGAGAAAAAAGAAGCAATTGTTGCTAAAGGTGTGTATATGATACAACAAAGTTTATCATTGAGTAAGGGTATTAGATACCGTCTGTGGTTCTCACCTTTGCAAATCATTGCAAGGCCTACAAGAAGTAAGAAAACTGAATAAAGGTGATTTCAAGCTATTTGGCACTAGTGAAGAGTCCATAAATGCCAAAGCAGTTAGAACATACTTTTGAAGTTACCTTCGGGCAAAATTTTGGAGTTACAAAACTATTATTATATGCCTAAGGTTATTAGAAACATAATTTCTATACCTTTGTTGCTTGATCATGATTTTGAAATTAATGTAAAGGGAAATAGTTGCTCTATTTATCTTTCTAATAAATTTTATGCCAATGCTTATATTGATAATGGTTTGTTATCTTTATCTCTTAAAGATAATATTTTTCATATTAATAAAACAAAGAAAAGAAAGGGAGAAGATGTGAGTACCACATATCTTTGGCACTGTCATCTTGGTCATGCTAATAAATCAAGAATTAACAAGTTACACCAAAAAAGTTCTTTGAACCCTTTGATTTTGAATCATATGGTACTTGTGAATCTTATCTCATAGGCAAAATGATCAAGTCTACATTTACTAGACATGGAGAAAGGGCTAATGAGTTGTTAGGATTCATTGTTAGGATTCGTATATACTGATGTTTGGAGCTCTATGTCTACTCAGGCTAGAGGTGGATACTCCTATTTCATCACATTCACTAATGATTTATCAAGGTTCGGATATGTATATTTAATGAAATACAAATTTGAAGTTTTTGATAAATTTAAAGAGTATCAAAGTCTAGTTAAGAAACAAATTGGTAAAAATATCAAAGCCCTTTGATCAGATCAAGGTAGTGAATACTTATCTAGTGAGTTTCTCAATCTCTTTGAATGGACTCCTTACACACCACAGTTAAATTATGTAGCTGAAACCAGGAATCATACCTTATTAGATATGGTACGGTCCATGATGTGTTTCACAAATCTATTACCCTTTGATCAAATCAAGGTAGTGAATACTTATCTAGTGAGTTTCTCAATCACTTTGAATGGACTCCTTACACACCGCAGTTAAATTTTGTAGCTGAAATGAGGAATTGTACCTTATTAGATATGGTACGGTCCATGATGTGTTCACAAATCTACTAATATCCTTCTGGGTTTTACTTTAGAAATAACCATATACTTATTAAACAAAGTACCCTCAAAATCAATTCCTAGCACTCAAACATCTTAAAATATGGGGCTACCCTGCTTAGTCAAGACATATGATAGACATAAGTTAAGTGCTAAATCAAATTAGTGTAGATTTGTAAGTTATCCTAAGAAGAGTATTGGATACTACTTCTACCACCCTACTGAGCAAAAGATTTTATCAATAGGCATGCTACTTTCTTGGAGAAGAAATTTATCCAAGAAAGCAATAGTGAGAGGATAATTAAACTTGGAGAAGTTCAAAACCTATAGCAAACTAATCCTTAACTAATAGTATCCAGCAATGAAATGTTATATGTATGTCCTAGAAGCCAAGTTAGCATGATACATTGTAACTTTTCTAGGATATAATTTTGTACTTAATTCATTAAAATCAATAAAATTAGGCTTTATTATTTTCATTCATATCTAATGTGTGTCTATGAATCATACATGAAGTTAATGGATAATATCACATATTCTCATGAGTTAAAAATTTGAGATATGCGTCATTATATATTAACTCCTAAGAGCTCCTGATTATTGGATCATCATGAGGATGGTGATTGATTCATCAAGATCGGTCCATGATCACCTTCCTTCTGGGTAAATGAATCTTGAGTCTATAGTATAGAAACACTAGAGCGAGAGTGCAAGTGGTTGTTAGTGAATAATAGCACTGAGCATGACCAAGTTCGAGAAGTCACATGGATTTCTACCACTCACAGTGACTTCTCAAATGTTGTAGTTATGTTAGTAAGTCTTTGACCTATAGTATCTTGGCTGCTCACAGCGAGCTTGCTATAGTTTGATAGCACATAAATATGGTCCCTAGTTATTTGGAACCTTGTGGTATTCGTTGACTATAGTAGCTTCACTATAGGAGTAGGAAGTACACTTATATGGGATCTATCAGTCTTAGTAAAGGTATAATCCTATGCGACTTAATTGGCTAAGTCCTTGGATCTGTGCCATGGTATTGTGATACTAAAAAAGTGATTTCATGGAATCACAATTAGACTCGAGCTAATTAAGTTTGACATATGAACGGATGCTTAGAGTTTGATAAGTTTCTATGGCCTGCATCATGTCTAGATTTTTTATAGAGAAATTTAATCATACAATAACTATACCTGGGGTTTATTTCTATTCTACCAGGTTGCCACTACATACTCTAGGTGTTACTGGTAGATTGTGATAGCTCACTAGGATCATTTATGGATTAACAATCCAAGTTAGGGTTGAACTAAAATTATTTCAGTCCATCAAAAGAGTTTCGATGATATATAATAGAGATTATAATGTATCTCAGTACCAGATGGAATAGAACTTGAGGGGTCATATATAATAGGAGTCAACAAACTTAGTACCTGCTAATTTTAGTACCTGCTAATTTTGGCACCTACTAATTTTGGCTCTTGCTGAAATTAGCACCGACTAATTTCAGCACTTGCTAATTTTAGCTTGATGAATCATTTATAAATGTTAAAATAATTTTTTGAAATCATTATTTAACTTTATTAAATTAAATTAAATTATTATTAAGTTTATTTAAAGTTAATTAGATTGGTAATTTAAGTTTAACTTGAATTTTTAACCTAGTCAAATCAGGTTAATAACCTTTTTTGATTTGGTTGAATCTAGGCATGAAAAGATTTTAAACTCAGTCAAAATTGACCAACATCTAGAAAATCTAGTTATCTATCTAATGTAGAACCAAGAGGAGGTCATGAAAAATGCACACCTCCTCTTGGCATTCATAGTGAGAGAGGAGGTGCAAAGTTAATGCTTCTCTTTCTCATCTAAGACTCTCTCTCCTACTAAATAAAATTAAATTATTATCTAGATTTAAAATTCAATCAAATCAGATAAGAAACTAATTTCAACTAGATTTTTAAGAGAAATTTTTTGAAGATTTTTCATGGTTTTTAATATGCACAGAAACTAGGCTACACAGAATTAATTCTAACATAGATCCCTTCCAAAATTTATCCTAATTTTTCTCCTTCATGAAAAATAGAGTGTAATACCTCTATACAAAGCTAAAAGGTGAGACTTTTATAAAAAAGAATTATCAAAAAAATACTTTTTTTTTTGGTATTTAATTCCTTGAAAGAAAAGGAGAGAAGGTTGCTAAGCTCTTGTTTAGACTAGAAGAATGTCCATATCAATGCTTGAAGAAAGACCTGCAAGGATTTAGCAATCTAGGGGCTCTTGGTGATTGAGTGAGAAAGGCTTCATATGGATACCAGTAGAGGCCGGGCATGTGTATAGCTTTGATGAATCCCGACAGATCCGATGATCCGATACTAGAAGAGGGAGTTAAGCGATCTAGGTAAGTGGATCCTTTATCTTATAATTTTATAAGATTTTATGTTACCCAGTTGGCTAACCCAAGAGGGGGTGAATTGTGTTTGTAAAAAAATTAGCAAGTATATGCCTTTTAAAAACTTTGTAT
Source organism: Areca catechu (assembly GCA_021397845.1). NCBI lineage: Eukaryota > Viridiplantae > Streptophyta > Magnoliopsida > Arecales > Arecaceae > Areca > Areca catechu. The sequence continues at coordinate 43,733,291 of CM038041.1, read as the reverse complement.
GGTGAGTGAAGTAGGCAGAGTATTGCAAGCGAAGTAAATAAGAATGCAAAAGCAAGAGCAAATACAAACACCACAATATTTAGAAAGGTTCGGAGCAACCCAGCCCTACATCCACTACCCAAGGTGCGTACTTAGGATTTCCACTATATTCACCCCGAATACAATCGGATTGTTTTCCTATGGGCTTACAATCCAAAACCCAATACAAAGTTAGTTTTTCCAGGCTCACTAACCACTCAACTTGGTTTTCAAGACTAACAAACAACCTAAAAACTACTCACAAGCTACAGCCACCTACTGTACTTATGGCAACTCAAAGCAACACAAAAATAAATCCAATATGTTGAATGGATGCAGTTGAAGCTCTTAAATGAGACCTTGTAGAATGCTTCTTCAATGCTCTTCAAGGCACTATTAATTCTTCAAAGATTAACTCAAGAAAGTAGTTGGAAGTTATTGGAGAACTAGAGTTTCTACTTGAAAACTCTTAGAATATTCAATACTCTCATTCATGTACCTTTTTCTTACTTAAATCCATCATTTATAGCTTCTTGAATGTTTCCAAATGAATATGGCCATTAGAATACCTTGGAAATCAAAAACTAGCTGTTGGGAGTCTTAAGAATCAAAAAATTTGAATTTTGGAACTAACCGTTACTGTTGAAATCCTGGAAAGTGAGTCGGCTCACAGAACTTGAGTCAGCTCGGATTATTAGTGAAGAAATTCTACATCTATGAGAATCGGCTCCTGTTAATTTAGAATCGGCTCGAATGACTGAAATCTCAGAAGCAATTTTCTGTCACTCTGTGAGAGTTGGCTCTGATCTTCTTGGAGTCGGCTCGAATGTTCTGAATCAGAAAGTTGCTGTGCCGTGCCAAGAAATGTATCAGCTCTATCCATTAGAGTCGGCTCGAGTAGAAACTCTTTAAATTCTTCCAAACATCTTCAAACTTCTTCCAAACAAATTCTAAACCTATTCTAAAATATTTATACTTAAAAATCACATTGATTTGGCCCCTTTTTCATGAATATATAATTGAATTTACTTAGGGATCTCAAAAAATATATGAAACTTTTCTTGAATACATAGATTCATTCCATTGGTCTTGAGAAATGTAGGGTTGATGATTGTTCATTAGAAATGCCCTACAAAAACTTCTTAAACACTTAAAAGATATCAGTATTAAATGCATGCTTCAATGTTTTGTAATCATCAAAATCACTCCAGGGGTCAACAATCTCTTCCTTTTTGATGATGACAAAACACTGGGCATGGAAAGAATAAGTACCTTTACATTTGCAATTGTATCAGAGTAAATGAGTTCAGAATATGCTACACAGTATGTCATTCCAAGCAATTTAAGTTATGATTTGTATTCATAAGAAGAATAGGAATTCATTTTATAGATTAACTAAGGTGTCAAAGCTGTTGAGTAAAATGTTAAAGTTCATTGTAATTTTTATGAAATATACTTTCCCTTGCTCAAGCATTTTGCACACACATTGCTCATTGTGATTTTCCATGCATCTCATATTTTCCATGCATCTCATGATATTACTCCCCCCTTTTGTCATCAACAAAAAAGTTGTAAAATACTCCCCTTGACTATAAAATAATATATCATCACACATTTAGAGAGTAAAAAGAAAGTAAATATGATTGGCATAAATAGTGAAATTTTAGTTCAGATGTGTAACACAATAACATACATGAAGCACAACATAAGCATGAAACACATCAACATACATGAAACATAACATAAGCATAACATCTGTGAGGCTAGTCCTCATCAGATAGAAGATCTAGTACAACAGTTGCCATAACCCTAGATGCAGATGGTCTAGGAGTCTGATGGGCCATGTTTCTGGTCCTAAGGGATGGACCAGCTCTAGGTCTAGCTCTAGTAGGACCTCCAGATCTATGATGCTGTCTAGGTCTAGCTCCAACTTCATAGGTGCTAATGGAGGAGTAGGCTCTGAAATAGGTGTCGAAAGAGGTGGCTCTGACTCGGAAGCTGAAAGCAATGGAGTCCTTTGATCAGTAAAAGCATCAGACAATGCTAGAGTGCTAGTCCCAGAGAGAATCTGTGTGGCAAGAGTATCAGGAATGCACTGCTCTGCCTCTGGTGTTGGTGTGTCCGAAACATGTAGATATGTAGAGTGCACATCAGCCTACTGATCAGTAGAGTAAAAGTTCTGTCCATCATTTGGTGGTGGTGGAGGTGATACAGAAGGTCCAGCTGAAGTACTCAGATGTACAGTTTCTAGAATCCTGCTGAAACCGTCTCTAATCTTTGTCTACAGCTGATCAATCCTATAGTGAGCCTCTGCTCGAACTGTCTAAAGATCTGATCTGAGAGAAGAAACATCATCTCTAGTATCCTCATCTGCTCAGAGTCATGCTGCTGTCCACCAGTATTGGGCTCTGAAGGTACTGACTAAGGTGGTGTGGCAGGTGCTGGCTCTGAGGGTCCAGCCTCATCATCATGGTCATCCTCATCATCTCTAGTCTGCTCAGCAATCTCAGCATCCTCAGGAATGTCATCCTCATCATCATCTGAATGAACTTCTCTCTGTCCTAACACTTTCTTCACCCATACACCTTTAACTCTATGATAGCCCATTCTGTGAAGTGATTTCTCAGAATACCTATCAGTATGCAAAAGGGATCCAAGGTCCTCTCCCGAAAGATCAATACCAGAGTCCTGAAAAGTAGGATAAAGGCCATCCCATAAGGTAGACATGCTCTGGCCTTGCGAGCTACATCTCTAATCTGAGTCATCATGATAAATGGCAGATTAAGGGCCTCCCCCTCAATCATGCATCTCATGAACATATGATCTCGCTCACTTACCCAATCAAAATGCCTTATCCTAGGTAAGAAAACTCTACTGATGATGTTGTGAGGCTGTCGCATCTCAATGATAGTCTATTTGCTTGTACATTGGAGATGCCTTCCACATTTCTTCTTTTCAGTACAATCTTCAAAGTATTTTGCTTATCTTTGATGTTCAAGTAACATTTTCTAGCCTTAGGCATTTGTAAAACTCTACTCAATCTAGCTTCATCTACTAAAATCGTAATGCCCTTCATAGTAGATAGGATCTAATGTGTGCCAAGAGTAGGTTCTCAAAGAAAGTCCTAACAGGTGTGGGATATGTGTGAACATCTAAAGAACTGAAGAATTTCCACCCCTGTGCTGCTATCCAATCACCAATATGGAAATGTTGTTGCTCTAAAAATGCAAAATCCACTTTCCTACCTGATGTCACAGGTCAATTGCCCATTAAAATGATCTGTCACTGAGGAGGAGGTGGAGCTTGAGGTTCTTGAGGAGTTGGCTCATCTTGTCATCTCTTTGATCTTCTTTTAGCTTGATTTGAGCTTGGAGCCATCCATTTTCTTCTTTTTGCCACTACCTTTTTGGGAGCCATCGATCTAGGATCTAAGGGATTTGGAGGGATTTGAGTGGTCCTAAGGGCTAAAAAGGAAAGGTCTTTCTTAGGCTTTCAACAGGAAACAATAAGATAAAAAGAAATTTTAGGGCTTTACGATCCTTATAAAATTCTGCTATTCGAGTTGGCTCACCTAGAGAGCTTTTTCTGCTCGAGTCGGCTTGAGAAAAACCAAAGAAAATGGTTCAAAATTTAGGAAAATGGTATCTATTCCTAGAAAAACACTAGAAAAAATGTATATCTAACTTAAATTTGTAATGAAGGTCCTCTAGATGATTTTTTTTAATTCTTGAAGAAATTATGTCAAAATTCTAAAAAGAATCACAAATGTCTAATTCTTCTCTGATCATTTGAAATCTATCATCAATAATGAGTTTAGTAAAGATGTCAGCCAGTTATTTTTCAGTACAAATAAATTCGAGTTCAATATGCTTAGTTTTTCTGTGCTTGATAGGATTCTTTGTTAAGTTGATAGCAATTGTGTTATTATATTTGATTAGAATTTTAGATTGAATAATACCATAATCTTCTAGTTGTTGTTTAATCCATAACACTTGAGCACAACAACTTCCTACAGCCACATATCTTCCTTAGCAGTAGAAAGTGCCATGGAGTTTTGTTTCATACTGTGCCATGAGATTAAGTTCAACCCTAGAAATTGACATGTGCCACTAGTACTCTTTCTATCAATTCTACAACCACCATATCAGCATTTGAATAACCAATTAAATTTAAAGATGAAGGTTTAGAGTACCATAATCCTAAGTCTAATGTACCTTTTGAAAGAAAAGTTCCTAAAGCCAATATTTGTAAGGGCATTTTTGTAATCTTTCAACTCTTGTATGACATTATTATATTAATGAAAGTATTTTATTTCATCATATTGCTATGTCTTATTTAAAGATTAAGATGAACCCCATAGGTTAGGGTAATAGAATTAGGGTTATGATGGAATTAGGGTTATAACGGTGAGACCTAAGTTCCTATAAATTCTAATCTAAAATATTTCTAGTCGTTGGATCATCGATTTGGGGTCGATAAGTCCGGAAAGACTAGCTTATCGTATGTATTCTCAGTTAAGAGGGTGGTTGGTCTCACAGCCACTTGTGTAGAGACACTAATACAAAGATAAGGATGCTCATTAGGGTATGAGTTCACTGAACTGATCTGCATTGAGACTATCTTATGGAAGTCTTATTACTTGTCAAAAGATAGTTCTCATAGTAGGAGTTGTGCAAGTGATCTTTAGACCTGAGATCACCATGGTTCCTTATACACAATAAGCCATGTTTTGGTTCATACTCATTCATGACATTAGGTCATGTACGGGGTGTTCTCGGATATGGTGGAAGGTGTATGAAAGATATGAGTGGACCAACAAGGAATCAATCATTCCTAATAAGAGATTATTATCCCAAGTGATCTCTTCGATTGATGACTCAAGGAGTCTTTAATCAATGCTTGATGAGATTAGAAGTAGTTTCTTATCAGTCATCAGTAGAGTCCTCATTATCAAATTGAGATTTGAAATGATTAAGTGCTAGGGTCTGACTTTATCCATGCCCATCACTTAATCAGGATAATGGGAGATCGAAAGATTGAATTGCATGGTAACTTTCTACTGAAGGATATTTTGGTACTTTTTATCAAATTTCTCATCTTATGGGTAGGCATGACATGTTGCTAGACGTCAATCATATCTTGTAGGTTTTCATGAACCAATTGGATTGGTTTCATGAGTCAATTCAATGGATAGTTCGAATTGATAATTTAGGTCAGCTCAATTTGACCAATTAGGTTAATGGGTTCGATCGATTCAAATTGGCTTGAACATAGACCTACTGCTGGCTAGATGTGGAACCCAAAAGGTCACACACGTTAGGGAGTTGACCAAGGAAGTCATTCATAATTTAATTAGGGTCATGGGATCCTAATTGGTTAGCTAGATTGCACACTAGCATGTATAGGCTAACCCAATTCCTAACCCAAGTCGATATGGGTCCAGTTGCTTGCTAATTTGATTAACCAATTTAAGAAAGACTTAAATTAGGACATTTATTAATTAAGACAGCCTTTGTCAAATTTTATCTGACTTTATTTGGACATTTGATGCCACTTGGACTAGAGTCCAAGTCGGTTGGGATACTTGGGCGCAAGTTTGCACGCGCCAAGGAGGAAAGGGGTGCAGAAAGGACCAAGAGTCCTTCTGCAGATGAATCACTCTGGCTGATTCATGTGGACCCCTCTTGGCACATATCCCCATGACTCCTAAGATTAGTTTACTGGCCAAAACATTGTTTGAATTAGCATGGAGATTGCGGGAAGGAACCGCGTGCATGAAGGGACGCGACCCTTCATTTGGCACGTAATCTGAGGCAGAGTCCTTCTATCAGGACATATTCTCCAATGTTTGGGAATTGAAGAGGCATCTCTTGGATTCCCAGAGACTGGTACTTGCCATGTAGCAAGTGGGAATTAATCCAGGAAAATGAAAGGATGCAGATATGAGCCTTGGTGCATAACATACTTATCATATAAGATTTTTTAAACTGGACACTTCTCTTTTGTCTTGAAAAATCATATCTGATAAGATAATGACTGGGCATATCACACGCCCCTCTTGAGTCTATAAATAGGGGGCAGTATACTGAGTTTCATTTCAAATTTCTATCAAAAGATTTGCTGAGTGTCTCTCTCCCTCCCTCCTCCTTAAGACAAAACTTATCTTTTTAAGACAAGGTTTATTTTCATACTAGGACAAGTCTTAGGTTTTAAGACATAAGCCTAGTATGTCCTACAGGAGGGCTATCCTAGATCCAAGAGTAGATTTAAAGAGTACTCAGAGTGCCCTACAGGAGGGTGGGGTGTCCTACAAAGGAGAAAGTCCAGAAGGATGTCAGAAAAAGTCCTAGTCAAGCAAGTAACTGTTATAGGAGTTCTTCCTTGGGTCAATTCCTGTGTGGATCACCGTTGGAGGGCTTGCACTTGTGAGCATAGTGGAAAGGAGTGGAAAATAGCATTCCAGGTATTCTTCATAACCCTTATTAGTGACTTATTAATTGTACATAAATAAGGGGATACTGGGATTAGGGTTTCAAGCCGATTAGGGTTTTCATGTGTAAGTTTTTGAAATCCAGTGTTCATTTATGCTATAAGACCCTAAAGAAACCCATCAGTTGTATTAGACTAACCCTTAATTCATTCAATTAATTATCAATTGGATGATCAAATGCTTATGAGATAGTAGTTAGTTTGATCATTGGTTTTGATGCATGCCAATAATTAGGGTTCGGTGGAATGATGCATGATTATGTAAGATAATCATAGTATGATGTTTGCCATTGAATTAGGGGCTGTTATGCTTAAAACCTAATCTATTTTTGATAGTAAATATTATCATGAAAAGAGCATGTTATTATTTAATATGATGTTATGCATGTTGCTATTCAAATGCATATTAGTAACATGTATTATCCTAGTAACTGCTTTGGATTGGGTTAGTCACCATGACCGTCCGGTCATAGGGGTCAAGTACGGTTTGAAGGCCCTCTCTTTCCATTCAAAGGGGTCTCCTATGGCATGTAGGGGGTGCCGTTGTGGCCAAATCCCATGAACAAGTGAGTGAATGGAGTATTGTATAATCATGCTATGATTTGCATATTAAGATAAATATGCTTGTTGGATAATCATACCATGCATATGCAGGATTGATATGCAATTGTTACACTTGTTGTTATAAACATGATAACATGATTATTTAGGATGTGTATGAGACCATCAAAGCCCTCACAAAATCATATTTAGTCATAGTATTAAATTAATTATGATGCAAAACTAATTAGGGTTTGATCAGTCAATTGGTGTCTAGGCAAGTGGTTCTAGGAAGGTAAAGGGTTGAGGTTTTTAATTGGTTCTGTTGGTTGACCTGGCCAATTCAATTGGTGTCTAAGGAAAGCAACGGGGGGACCCCCCACCCCTTCCACTTACCTAGCCAATTTGGTCGTATTTAAATATTAACTTGGGAATGCTAATTGATTAAGTTACTATAATTTGCCTTCCTTCATGCTAAGCCAAATTAATATCAAAACTATAGTAGGTTTGTTGTGTAACACAAGGGCTACTCTAGGGTTCGATATAAAATTTATCTTGGTGCACTTAGTGCTTTATAGCATGTTTGGAATTGTTGCTTTGTTGTGTAACACAAGGGCAACATCATTCAATCATGGCTATATAAAAATGAAGGGTCTGACTAAACTAAGACATTTAAGTTTGTTGTGTAACACAAGACTATAAGTATCTTAGAGACAGTTTATTTGTTGAGAATTGCATGGATTGCAATTGGAAAGGAAGTCCTACCTTTGAACTCATGAGTGTTTGTTGTGTAACACAAGGCACTCATGAAGAATTGGGATCTCAACCCCACTAAGAAAACCAGTAAGGTTTCTCGCTTACCATAAATTGAGGGTTTTGGTATTCGAATAAAATAGTGGGAGACATAATTAGATATAAAGTCCTTATCTTATTATGAATGTCATCTTGAGTGGTCTGCTTATATTGTTCTTTAATTAAATATAGGATATAAATTATGGCTTCAAATTTGTCACTGTGGGGCATCTTAGATGCCAACAAGTTAACCGGTCCCAATTATATGGACTGGTTGAGGAACCTGAGAATAGTTCTGACTCAGGAATAACTTTCTTATATTCTAGATTCTCCGGATCCTGAACAATTAGAGAAGATGCATCCAAGGAGTAAATTGCCACAGACAAAATGTAGCAAAATGATAGTATAACTGTCAGAGGTGCATCATATTAGCCTTGATGAGCAATGAGCTTCAGAGGCAACATGAAGGAATGGAACCTCAGTCCATATTGCTCAATTTAAAGGAGCTATATGGAAAGTAAAGTAGGGTTGCTCGATATGAGATATTGAAGTAGTTGTTCCATGCATGAATGAGTGAAGGTTCATCTGTACAAACCCATGTATTAAAAATGATTGACTTAATCATCCGATTAGGTCAATTAGGGTTTATGATGGATTGCGAACTCAATCAGGACTTAATCCTGCAATCACTCCTTGATTCTTTCTCTCAATTTGTTCTTAATTATCACATAAACAAACTGAATATTTCTTTGCCTGAACTGCTGAGTATGCTGAAGACAGCAGAGAGCCATTCAAAAGGTGATAAGGCTCATCTTCTTCTCATTGATGGGAAGAAGAAACAGGCAATGAAAAGGGTTTGAAAAGAAAGTTCAACCCTAAAAGGAGCATCCAGAAGAAGAAGAAAGCCAAGAAGGCTATCAATGATGGAGCCTGTTTCCACTACGACAAGCAAGGGCATTGGAAAAGGAAATGCAAGACATATCTTGTAAGTGTGAAGCTGGATGCAAGTGGAGCATCTAAAGGTTTGTACATGATACAAACTAATTTATCATTGAGTGCTTCCATTTCTAATTCATGGGTATTGCATGTGGGTCTCATATATGTAATTCTTCACAAGGACTCTACAGAATTAGAAGTTTGGAGAAACGTGAATTCAAATTATATGGCGCAAGTGGAGAAGCCATGTATGCTAAAGTTGTGGGCACCTATCTTTTACTATTACCTTCGGGTAATATTTTAAAGTTGGAAGAATGTTACTATGTCTCAGATATTGTAAGAAACATTATATCAATACCCTTGTTATTACAACAAGGATTTGAGATAAATGTAAAGAGCAGTGGCTGCTCTATTCTTCATTGCAATAAAATATTTGGACATGGTTATTTTATAAATTGTCTTCTGACTTTAGAACTTAATAATGAAATGCTACTTGTTGATAACAAGAAGAGAAAGAGAATGTCAATATCACATTTCTCTGGCATTGCCGGTTAGGTCATATTAGTGAGTCAAGAATAAACAAGTTAGTCAAAGATAATTACTTTGACCCTTATGATTTTCAATCATTAGGAACTTGTGAGTCGTGCCTCAAAGGTAAAATGACCTCTCCATTCATTGGACATGGGGACAAAGGCAACTGAGTTATTAGGTCTTGTGCATACTGATGTATGTGGACCTATGACAACTCAAGCCAGAGGTAGATATTCTTACTTCATCACCTTTATTGATGACTTATCTAGGTTTGGTCATGTGTATCTAATGAAACACAAGTCCGAAGCCTTTGGTAAGTTTAAAGAGTATCAAAGTATGGATGAAAAACAAACTGGACATAGTATTAAAACTCTTCATTCTGATCGAGGAGGTGAATACTTGTCTGGTGAGTTTCTAAACTATCTTAAGGATAAAGGCATAATCTCTGAATGGACCCCTCCTTATACATCCCAATTAAATGGTATGGCAGAAAGGAGAAATCGCACCTTGTTAGACATGGTGAGGTCCATGATGAGCTTCACAGATATTCCCATTTCCTTTTGGGAACATGCTCTGGAAACTGCTGCCTATATTTTGAATAGGGTACCATCTAAGTCAGTGATTAGCACTCCATATGAGTTATGGAATGGCAAAAGACCAAATCTTAAGTACTTAAAGATTTGGGGTTGCTATGCTTATGTCAAGAATAATTTTGGACATAAGTTAAGTGCTAGGGCTGATAAATGTAGGTTCGTTGGTTATCCTAAAGAGGGTATTGGATATCTCTTTTATCATACTACTGAACAAAAGGTATTTGTCAGTAGACATGCTATATTCTTGGAGCAATAATTCATCCAAGAAAGTAGTGAATCTACACTTGAACTAAGTGAAGAACATAACCAACAACTTGAAAAGTCTTCAAGTGAAATTCCTCAACCAGAAGTTCTTGTAGATCAAGTACATCCACAATACACACCTCCTCTTCGAAGGTTAGAGAGGGTGCAGGGAGCACCTCTTAGATATGGCTTTGTCATCGGGGATAACAATGAAGCCAGTATCATTCAGGATGATGATCTTGTGACCTATTCGGAAGTTGTCGAGAGAAAAGACTCCGACAAATGGCTAAGTGCCATGAAGTCTAAAATGGACTCCATGTTTTCCAATCAGGTTTGGACCTTGGTAGATCCACCTAAAGAAATTAACCCAATAGGATGTAAATGGGTCTTCAAGAAAAAGATAGGAGCAGATGGTCAAGTAGAAACCTACAAAGCCAGGCTGGTAGCAAAAGGTTTTAGACAAAAACATGGCATTGACTATAATGAAAACCTTTTTACTAATAGCCATGCTCAAGTCCATTCAGATATTGCTTGCTATAACAGCATACCATGATTATGAAATCTGGTAGATGGACATAAAGACTGCTTTCCTTAATGAAAATCTTGAGAAAGAAGTCTATATGACACAGCTAGAGGGTTTTGTCTCAAGTAGGAGACCAAACCAAGTATGCAAGCTAAAGATGTCCATTTATGGACTAAAGCAAGCATCGAGGAGTTGAAACATCCACTTTGATAAAACAATTAAGGAGTTTGGTTTTATCAAGAATGTGAATGAACCATGTGTGTACAAGAAGACAAGTGGGAGTGCACTTATTTTCTTGGTCTTATATGTTGATGATATACAAATCATTGGGAATGATATCCCAATGTTATAATCGATCAAGAATTGGCTATCATCAAAGTTTTCCATGAAGGATTTGGGAGAGGCATCCTATATACTAGGTATAAAGATCTATAGAGATAGATCTAAGAGGATGCTGGCTTATCTCAATCTAGGTACATTGACTTAGTGTTGAAGAGATTCAACATGGACAGAAGTAAGAGGGGTTACTTACCTATGAGTCAAGGCATACATCTCTCTAAGAAGATGTCTCCTAAGACATCCGAAGAAAGAGAGAGGATGACATGATTCCTTATGCTTCGACTGTAGGATCAATTATGTATGCCATGTTATGTACCAGGCCTGATATTACTTATGCCTTGGGTATAGTAAGCAGGTTTCAGGCTAATCCAGGGGAGGATCATTGGAAAGCTGTGAAACTATTCTTAAGTACCTGAGATGGACTAAAGATATTTTTCTTATATATGGAGGATCAGAGTTGAAACTAGAAGGATATACAGATTCTAGTTTTCAATCAAATCCAGATGATATAGCAAATCCATATCAGGGTATGTCTTCACCCTATATGGTGGTGCAGTGAGTAGGCAGAGTACATACCCACAAGTAAAGCCATAAGGGAAGCTATGTGAATGAAGAAATTCATCATGAAATTGGGCATGGTTCCTACTATAAAACAACCGGTGGAGTTGTTATGCAAGTTAAGGGACCAAGGTCATATAATAAGCCAGCACATCCTAAGATGCTTCTACCTCATTCAAGGATAAGATGTTATTATCGAACGGGTTGATACAAAGAACAATATAGCAGACCCATTCACTAAAGCAGTACCCAAGTAGCAGTTTGATCACCACTTAGATTGTATGGGTATAAAACACAAGGGCAATTGGCTTTAGTGCAAGTAGGAGATTGAAAGAAAAGTACCCTAAAAGCGAATCTTTATAAGGGCATTTTTGTAATCTTCCAACTCTTGTATGACATTATTATATTAATGAAGGCATTTTATTTCATCGTATTGCTGTGTCTTATTTAAAGATTATGATGAACCCCACAGGTTAGGGCAATGGAATTAGGGTTATGATGGAGATCATAATGGTGAGACCTAAGTTCCTATAAACCTTAATCTAAAATGTTTCTAGTTGTTGGAGCATCGATTCGGGGATCGATAAGTCCAGAAAAACTAACTTATCCTATGTATGCTCAATTAAGAGGGTGGTTGGTCTCACAGCCACTTGTGTAAAGACACTAATACGAGGATAAGGGTGCTCATTAGGGTATGAGTTCACTGAACTGATCTGCACTAAGACTATCTTATGGAAGTCTTACTACTTGTCAAAAGATAGTTCTTATAGTAGGAGTTGTGCAAGTGATCTTTAACCTAAGGTCACCATGGTTCCTTATGCACACTAAGCCATGTCTTGGTTCATTCTCATTCATGACATTAAGTACGGGGTATTCTCGGATATGGTGGAAGGTGTATGAAGGATATGAGTGGACCAACAAGAAATCGATCATCCTTAATAAGAGGAATTGTTATCCCAAGTGGTCTTTCGATTGACGACTCAAGGAGTCTTTGATCAAAGCTTGATGAGGTTAGAAGTGGTTTCTAATCAGTCATCAATATAGTCATCATTATCGAATTGAGATTCGAAATGACTAAGTGCTAGGGTTTGACTTTTATGCATGCCCATCACTTAATCAAGATAATGGGAGATCGAAAGATTGAATTGCACGGTAACTTTCTACTGAAGGATATTTTGGTACTTTTTATCAAATTTCTCATCTTCTGGGTACGCATGACATGTTGCTAGATGTCAATCATATCTTGTAGGTTTTCATGAACCAATTGGATTGGTTTCATGAGTCAATTCGATGGATAGTTCGAATTGGCAATTTAGGTCAGCTCAATTTGACCTAATTAGGTCAATCGGGTTCGATCGATTTGACTCGGCTTGAACCTAGACCTAGCTAGATGTGGAATCCAAAGGGTCACACACATTAGGGAGTTGACCAAGAAAGTCATTCATAATTTAATTGATGGGGATCCAGGGCAGGTCTAGGTTCTTTTTCTATTTTTTTCCTATTTTCTCAAAAAAATTTATTTTTCCTATTATCGCTATTCCACCTATTCCCACTATTCCATCTTTATCCTGATCTTATTCCCACTTTATTCCTATGTTATTCCATCTTCTCCCATGAGTTTTAAAAAAAATCTTCGAAACCTAGCCTCCGCCCCACCAGCCCCAGATCCGGGCCGCCCGACCCCCGGCCTCCCCCGCCGGCCCACCCACCGGAGCCCGCCGGCCCCGCCCTCATCGGAAAAGCCATCCAACGCCCAAGGCCCTTGGAAGATGAATGGACACGGGAAAACCAACGGTCACCATGGTCGGTGTCATCGCTTGCCATCGTCGGCATGCCACCGGCCGCCCGCCCGCCGTTCGCCAGCTCACGCCCGGCCGCCGGAGGGCCCTTGTCGGCGTCCTTGGGCCCCATACCCATGGAAGCCAAAATGGCACGGCCGTGCATTCAGTGCCGCCCCTGCACCGCCGCCCGCCTACGCCGAATTGGTGCGGACACCAGAGGCACCAGAATAAGGCAAATGCTTCTCAACACTCTGTGGATCACTTAATGACATTCGAGTCCATTGTAATAAAGCTTAGTTCAGCTAAGTTTCTTTATTTGAGTCCTGTATTAGTTAGCTCATGTTGAGATAGTTCAGTCCAGTGTTAGTCAGCTCCTGTCGAGCTAATTTTATTTTTTTGAGTCCTGTCCAAGCACGCTGAAGACTCAAGACCACATCATAAGATTGAAGACCAAGTCCAATCAGATTGAAGACATGGAAGAGTAGCCTAAGACCCCAGGAGGAGAAATCAGAAACCTGAAGCCCTGAAACGCAGTCCTGAAGCCCTGAAACATAGCCTGAAGCAAACTGGGCCAGCCTAGGCCCAAGAAGGGAGATAAGTGGTGCCAAGACCTTATTCTTACCACCCTTGGTCGTCCACTAGGATCACCTCCCTTGGCCAACCAAGGAAAGAGGAGGGAGAGGGATTTTAGGGATTTTTTCTACATATTTTTTTCTTATTTTCTAGCTAGGGTTTGAGTGGGAATAAGAGTCCTATGTATTTACTTTTATGTCCTTACTTGGGGCCCAAGACTAAGGGTCTATTTAAAGGACCCTAGTCTCTTGTATGAGAGATTGATTATTGATTATTGATATAAAATTCTATTGAGTTCTTCTATTGCTGTGTGCCTCCCTGCTGTGTGCATCAAGGGATCCTGTGTGCCTGAAGTTCTATACGAAGAAACCCTAGCCAACCAACCACTTTCAAACCTTTTCTTTCACATGTCCCTTGCTATTTCTTGAGATTTTTCTTATTTCTCACCTTGTTTTTCTCACCCTTGATGGTTGTTCACAGGTCCCGAGTTCCTACGAATCCAACGACTCCAACCGGGCCACAATCAGACCATTGAGCAGAAAGCCGGGAACCGCGGGTCTCTAGCTTGGTTTTCCATGCTGCATCCATCGAGGAACGAGTGATCCCTTCACTGTGATCTTCACCAGGCACATCAGACATTGCCAGGTACACCCCCTCTACCTCCAATAATTTTATTGTAGGAGAACTTGCCCTAATCGAGGCTTCTAAGCCCTGGCGATCCCTCTTTACTACTTTCCTAGGTCCTAATCTGCATGCGTAGCTTCAAAAGTTCATATAGAATTATCTACATCATATTTTGATATGATATTCAGGATTTAACCACCTCATCCAACCCTTAAAACATAAAAAAATAATTGCATGCATATTAGTCCCGCATCAATTGGTATCAGAGCTTATATTAGGGCTTATTTTCTGCATCCTTTACAGTCCGTATATACTCTATTCGTTTAATTGTTTCTCTCTGCTCAGAATCCAAAAATTCCAATTTTTATTTTTTTGGATTCATCGTATTTCATTATTTTACAAAGTTTTTGTAGATTTTATGTCGGTCTGTGCAGTTTCTGCAAGCCGAAATATAGCTTGCAGATTTTTGGCTCTATTTTTTTTCAGCAAGACAACTTGGGAAGGTTTAGGGTTTTGTTTAGCATCTCTTTGCATCTCTTTTATTTTTAGTATGTTTCTATCATATTAAGTCATTTGCTGCAAATCATATCTCTGCAAAAGGACAAAAAAAATTTAAAAAAAAATACATGTATAAAAGATACCAAAACATCTAACCCTAATTTGCATCATCTGCCTGCCATCATTGCATAATCTACCTTTAAGGGCACTCTTGCTATACCAGATAAGGGGAGGAATTGATAACCTCTCCTTAGCCCAAAACCACATCCCTTGCATTTGGTCCCAAGCCTTAACCTAAAATTAACTAGACTTAATTTGCCCTAGTGGGCTAGGGACACCAGCTGGTCGGGTCTGGGCTAAGTGTTAGATCACTGTATCAAGCTAGCCTGTGTGTGCTTTGTACTTGGTGTTTAGAATGGTGGTTCAGGGATTCAGTCTCGAAGGGCTTGTGTGCTAGTCCACCTACCTGGTCAATCTCTGATTGGTATCTAGGATTGGCAATCAGGGACCTAACACTCCCCTTACACCTGCCTGGCTGAGTACAGGGTTACTATAGGCTAGTTTGCCACCGTGATTGAGCACTTAGTTTTGGACTCTAGGTCTAGTCAGCTATAGTCGGTTTGATCGAGTCTTGCATGAGCACTAGATATGGGGTTTCATATCATCCACCACCTTCACAAATGGCTAAATCCATGGATCATCTTGATGCCAAAATTGATGCCCTTGGAGAGAGGATAGCCCAATCCATCAATCTTAGGCTTGATCAAGCAAATGCCCAGTTGACCCATAGACTTGATCAACTAGATGCCCGACTAGGAATCCTAGAGAAAACCCATAGGATCCAGACTAGATCCAAACCTGAGCCACCTTTACCCACCCTACCCAAATTATATGAACATAGATCCTATGCACCCTCTCCCTATAAGCCTAGTATACCCATAACCTATAGATCTTATGACCCCAAATCCTTTGACTCTAGAACCTATAAGCCCATATCCCATAAGCCTAGTAGACCCAAGACCCAAAGAGATGAACCCAAATCCTATAACCCCAGATCCTATAATCCCATGACCCATAGATCTGCGCCCTTGTCCTATGATCCCAGGGAGCCCATAACCCTTACGTATCATCCTAATACTAGTCAGGTTTCCCCTAGTCAACTTGAACCTCATAGGATTAGTACCCCTAAATATGAGCCCAGTAGTAAGCCACTATCCCTTAGGCAACCTGAACCTACTAGGAGTAGTGCCCATACTCAGAAACCAGAACCTAGCCAATTTTTTCTTAGCCGACCTTCCCCTACCATCCCTTTGATTGACAAGGCTTACATTAATGTGGAAGTGTATAAAGCTGATGTGAACTTAGTGGATGAGTGTGAGGGAGACGAGGAGATACCCCTAGAAGACCTAGAACTAGTAGACCCCGTAGGCACCCAGCTAGATGCCAATCTAAAGTTAGCTAATCCTGACCATGCCCAGATTGAACCAGCAGTAGAGGACCAATTAAAGGAAGAGAACTCTGATACTAGGATTTTACTGAGGAAACACTGGAAAAGGATCTAATTGTAGAGCCTATTCCTAAATTCCATGAACTAGAAGACTTTATTGAGGATTTGGCTTACTTAACCCATTGCCCTCAAGACGAATCCCTTCCTGCCATTCCTATTGAAGATTTCTTCCCAGAAATTGTCAACCCATTCTTCCATAGCATGGACCTTTTCTTGCCCATAGATATACCGCAACCCCATAAGGTTAGCCTCATTAGTCTAGGATTAGTCCCCGACATGCCTTCTATTATCATACTTTATCCAACTAATCCTAAACTTTTTTCTCTACCCTGCCAAACTAATTCTGAACCCACTTCCTATTTTCTGCCCTTTCCAGACATCTCTAGCATTTCTAGGATCATTAGATTGCATTTAGTTGAGATTAGCATACTGCATGCATTCATTATGCATGTTAGGTTTGCATTATACTTCTGGCATACCCTTTGGAATTTGCTAGGAGCCCATTGTAAGTTTTCATGTGCATGTCAAGCTAGGATCAAACCTAGAGAACCTATAATCTCTTAGGTTTAGGTCGAAAGAGTGCAATAAAATTTCCTTCCATAGGAATGCATAGTCGAGTCTATTAGGTGTTGGCATGAGTCCTTTGCATCATCTGTTAGGAATCTGCATGTGCCCAGCATGTTCACCACCTGCACTAATTTTGAAAGAAACTGGCTAATTTCTCGAAGAAAGGTCAAGGAATTTGATGTAGTGGGTTCTATCTTGGTTAGGCTTAGGCCTAAAGAAGCTTCATGCTCGCAGAGTCGGACCTTTTAGAGTGATAGAGAGGGTTGGACCAAATGCCTATGTGTTAGATTTGCCTTCGGATTTGGGCATCAGTTCTACCTTCAATATCGCAAACCTAGTTGAGTATAGGGAACCGATAGCGATACCTAGTGAGGCCTTTGGATCTATTCCATTCCATTATGAGTGACCCTAACCTAGAGTGTCCACTAATAAATTTGTCCTGAGAGAGGAGCACGGATCGAGCGCATCCTAGATGATCAAGCCATAATAACCCAGGACCGTGGCTATCAACGCTTCTTGGTCTGATGGCAAGGCCGGCTAGAGTCGGATGATTCATGGATTTCTTGAGAGGACTTGCAGTATCTCAGCCCAGACCTTCTCGAGAGATATGTGAGCCAGCCTGATCTTCACTCGACAGGGTCGAGTTACTCCCACCTCGAGAGAATTAGTGCAGACACTAGAGGCACCAAAATAAGGCAGAGGCTTCTCAACCCTCTATGGATCACTTAATAACATTTGAGTCCATTTTAATAAAGCTTAGTTTAGCTAAGTTATCTTTATTTGAGTCCTGTATTAGTCAGCTCATGTTGAGCTAGTCCAGTCCGGTGTTAGTCAGCTCCTGTCGAGCTAATTTTATTTTTTTGAGTCCTGTCCAAGCACACTAAAGACTCAAGACTACATCATACAAGTGAAGACCAAGTCCAATCAGATTGAAGACATGGAAGAGTAGCCCAAGATCCCAGGAGGAGAAATCAGAAATCCTGAAGCCCTGAAATGCAGTCCTGAAGCCCTGAAACATAGCCTGAAGCAAACTGGGCCAGCCCAGGCCCAAGAAGGGAGATAAGTGGTGCCAAGACCTTATTCTTACCACCCTTGGTCGTCGACTAGGGTCATCTTCCTTGGCCAACCAAGGAAAGAGTAAGGAGAGAAATTTTAGGGATTTTTTCTACATATTTTTTCCTTATTTTCTAGCTAGGGTTTGAGTGGGAATAAGAATCCTATGTATTTACTTTTATGTCCTTACTTGGGGCCTAAGACTAAGGGTCTATTTAAAGGACCCTAGTCTCTTGTATGGGAGATTGATTATTGATTATTGATTATTGATATGAAATTCTATTGAGTTTTTCTATTGCTGTGTGCCTCCCTGCTGTGTGCATCAAGGGATCTTGTGTGCTTGAAGTTCTACCCGAAGAAACCCTAGCAGACCAACCACTTTCAAACCTTTTCTTTCACACACCCCTTGCTATTTCTAAGATTTTTCTTATTTCCCACCTTATTTTTTTCACCCTTGATGGTTGTTCGTAGGTCCCCGAGTTCCTACGAATCCAACGACTCCAACCAGGCCGCAATCGGACCACCGAGCAGAAAGCCAGGAATCCACGGGTCTCTGGCTTGGTTTTTCAGGCCGCATCCATCGAGGAATGAGTGATCCCTTTACTGTGATCTTCACCAGGCACATCAGACATTGTCAGGTACACCCCCTCTATCTCTAGTAATTTTATTGTAGGAGAACTTGCCCTAACCGAGGCTTCACAACCTCGGCGATCCCTCTTTACTACTTTCCTAGGTCCTAATTTGCATGCGTAGCTTCAAAAATTCATATAGAATTATCGACATCATATTTTGATCTGAAATTCGGGATTTAACCACCTCATCCAACCCTTAAAACAGAAAAAAATAATCGCATGCATATTAGTCCCACATCATTAATTAAGGTCATGGGATCCTAATTGGTTAGCTAGATTGCACACTAGCATGTGTAGGCTAACCCAATTCCTAACCCAAGTCGATATGGATCCAGTTGCTTGCTAAGTTGATTAGCTAATTTAAGAGAGACTTTAATTGGGACATGTCTTAATTAAGACAGCCTTTGTCAGATTTTATCTAACTTTATTTGGACATTTGATGCCGCTTGGACTAGAGTCCAAGTTGGTTGGGATACTTGGGTGCAAGTTTGCACGTGCCAAGGAGGAAGGGGGCGCAGAAAGGACAAGAGTCCTTCTATAGATGAATCACTCTGGCTAATTCATGTGGACCCCCTTGACACATATCCCCTGGACATTTGATGCCGCTTGGACTAGAGTCCAAGTTGGTTGGGATACTTGGGTGCAAGTTTGCACGCGCCAAGGAGGAAGGGGGCGCAGAAAGGACAAGAGTCCTTCTATAGATGAATCACTCTGGCTAATTCATGTGGAACCCCTTGACACATATCCCCATGCCTCCTAGGATTAGTTAACTGGTCAAAACATTGTTTGAATTAGCATGGAGATTGCGGGAAGGAACCGCGCACATGAAGGGACGTGACCCTTCATTTGGCACGCGGTCTGAGTCAGAGTCTTCTGCTATCATGACTCTTCATATTCTTCGATGTTTGAGAATTGAAGAGGCATCTCTTGGCTTCTCAGAGACCGGTAGTTGCCATGTGGAAAGTAGGAATTAATCCAGGAAAATGAAAGGATGCATATATGAGCCTTGGCACATGAACATACTTATCAGATAAGATTTTTTAAACCGGATCACTTCTCTTCGGTCTTGAAAAATCATATCTGATAAGATAGTGACTAGGCATATCACACGCCCCTCTTGAGTCTATAAATAGGGGGTGGTATAATGAGTTTCATATCAGATTTCTATCGAAAGATTTGCTATGTGTCTCTCTCCCTCCCTCCTTTTTAAGACAAAACTTGTCTTTTTAAGACAAGGTTTATTTTTCCTACTAGAACAAGTCTTAAGTTTTAAGACATAAGCCTAGTGTGTCCTACAGGAGGGCTATCCTACATCCAAGAGTGGATTTGGAGAGTACTCAGAGTGCCCTACGGGAGGGTAGGGTGTCCTACAAATGAGAAAGTCCAGAAGGCTGTCAGAAAGAGTCCTAGTCAAGCAAGCAACTATTGTTGGAGTTTTTCCTTGGGTCAATTCCTGTGTGGATCACCATTGGAGGACTTGCACTTGTGAGCCTATTGGAAAGGAGTGAAAAATAGTGTTCCAGGTATTCTTCATAATCCTTATCAGTGACTTATTAATTGTACATGAATAAGGGGATCTTGGGATTAGGGTTTCAAGCTGATTAGGGTGTTCATGTGTAAATTTTTGAAATACAGTGTTCATTTATGCTATAAGATCCTAAAGAAACCCATCACCTTTGAGATATCTTATAGTTCTCTTAACAGCTAGTATATGTGATTCTTTAGGATTAGCTTAAAATCTTGCACATGTACAAACACTAAATAGTATATCAGGTATACTTGTAGTCAAATAAAGTAGAGATCCAATCATACCTCGATATAATTTTTGATCAACCTTGTTACCTTCCTCATCTTTGTCAAGTTTGCAGGTTGGGCTCATGGGTGTGCCAATTTCCTTTTTAGATTCCATCCCAAACTTCTTCAAGAGTTCTGTGATGTACTTTGTTTGTTAATGAATATCCCTTCCTTTGTTTGTTTGATTTGCAATTTAAGGAAGAAAGTGAGTTTACCCATCATGCTCATTTCAAACTCTCCCTGCATAAGCTTGGTAAATTCTTGACATAAAGTTTCATTAGTTGCACCAAAGATTATATCATCAACATATATTTGTACAACTAATAATTCATCATCTTTTCTTTTGTTAAATAATGTTGTATCTACTCTACTTCTTTCGAAATCATTTTCTAAAAGAAACTTGCTCAACCTCTTATACCATGTTTTAGGTGCTTGTTTTAAACCATATAAGGCTTTGTTTAGCTTGAAAACATGATTTGGAAAAGAGTGATTTTTAAAACCAGGAGGTTGTTCCACAAAAACTTCTTCAATGTAGCCATTTAAAAAAGTACTTTTTACATACATTTGAAAAAGTTTAAATTCCATGTGACATGCAAATGCAAGTAAGAGTCTTATCGCTTCTAATCTTGCTACTAGTGCATAAGTTTCATCAAAATCTATTCCTTCCTCTTGGTTATATCCTTTAGCAACTAACCTGACCTTGTTCTAACTACATTGCCTTTGTCATCTAATTTATTTCTAAAAATCCATTTAGAACCTATGACGGGATGTTCCTTAGGTCTAACTACTAAGGTCCATACATTGTTCCTTTCAAATTGATTAAGTTCCTCCTGTATAGCCATCATCCAAAATGGATCATTTTCAGCTTCCTCTATGCAATTAGGTTCAACTTGAGAAACAAATGCTAAAGGTGTCTCTAAAAGATGACCTAGTTTTTACTCCTTGAAAGGGATCACCAATAATCAATTCTTTAGGATGAGAATATGCGTACCTCTAATCCTTTGGTAGCTCATTATTTTCTGCACTTACCTTCTCCTTTTCTTGCTCAACTTGCTTTTCTTTCAAGCTCATGTCCTTCATCATTCAGGGAACCAATCCCAATGATTTTCTCCTTGCCATTATCACCAAATGTAACCATTCCACCTTTCATTTCAAGGGTGATAAATTGATCTTTGTTACTCATCATGTATCTTGAACAGCCTCTATCTAGATACCATCTCTTCTTTGAATTTTGGGCTGCAAGACAATCCTACAAAATAATCAAGTAGAATTTTTAAGTATCCAAGATTTCTTGGATCCTTGATGGTTAGTAGCTATAGTTTTTTTAGAAACCCAAATCTTTTTCATTTTATTTTTGTTTTTCCTTCTTAGATTACATTCATATGCTTTGTGTCCAACCCCACTACAGTAAAAACAAACTACTTTTGACTTTTGAAAAGAAATGGATACTGAAAACTTTGATACATTAGGTTTTGAAGCTGAAAATTTGTTTATATGCATTGTATTGTACCCAATTCTAGCTCGATTATTAGATATCTTCTGATTTTTTAGGATTAGCTCAAGTTTGCTCGAACTTAAAGTCAATTTATCAATAAGAGGCTTGAGTCTATCCATTTCATTTTGCAAACTTTTATTCTTTTTAAGACATTCATCTTTTTCAGCTTGTAACACTTTACATTTTTAAGAAACATTAATTAATTCCTTTTGTAAAAGATTGTTCTTCTTAGAAATTTCATTCTTTTCTTTCAATAATATGTCATAGTTATTTTTTAAAGATCTGATTTTCAAACCAGCCTTCTTATATTTAGTTAGAAGTTTCTGAAAAGCAGTATGCAATTCATCATAAGTAAATTCATAAGTGGGTTCACTAGATGTTACCTCATCTTCTAGACTCATTAAATATATATTTGCTGATTTTGATGTTTCTTCCACTTCACTGGAAGTAGATTCATCACTGTCATTCCATGTAGCCATCATTGCTTTCTTTTTCTTCTTCTTGTATCCCTTTTTCAGAGTAGGGTACTTTGAACGGTAGTGTGTTGACCCCATAAGTGATTTTGATGATAACCAAACATTGGAGCATGTACATATTTTACTAACAACACTTTAAGTGGTTTACAAGTTTTTATAGGATGAATTCTTTATTCAAACTTCAACTCCTACATTTATACTTCTTGTTTTGAGTTGTGTTGTAATCAGATTTTGTAAAGAAGAACCCAAAGAAAAAGTTAAGAAAGATCATGTAAAGGGTTACTTCTATGTGTGTTGTGCTTTAAATTTATTTTGAGTTGGTTAACATTGAATATTGGAGAGTGTTGGTGAGAGTGTTCTTGAGTCTATTTATAAAAATTATGAAGAAGTCACTCGAGCCGACCCAACCTGAAGAAAAGTCGACTCTACCTTATAGCACGCACTAAGGATTCTGGCACGCAGCAATCCGAGCCGACTCAAGTAGAACCGAGCTAACTTGTCCAGAGTCCATTCCTAATGTTTTCTGAGAACAGCCAAACAAGTCGACCCCAACTAGATTGACCCAACTCTACTAGAACAAATTTTGAAGACCTATGAAAGCGAGCCGACCCGATCTACAACGAGCTGACCCGAACTATCAAGGGTCGACTCATCCAGAGTAAAGATTTTACACCCTGAGATAAAGCTGACCCTACTAGAAAAATGGCGACTCGACCTACTGACTCGAAGGATCCGAGCCGACTTGAATATCATTTCCAGGTATATAATGGCTAGTTCCAAAATTCTTTTTTGTATGCAAAAAGATGCTCCAACGGTCAAATGTCACATCCCAACGGTCTACAATGACTAAAACTACCTTGGAATGATAGAAGACCATATATTTTGAGGGATTTGAACTTCTTTGAAGTAAGAGTAACAAAGTTCCTTAAAATTTAAGGCTTTATTAAAGATCTAACCTACCAACAAGAAAGAGAGCACAAGTGAGCATTCAAAGCATCTTCATTTTTCACCAACTCTTATCTGAAGTTTGAAGCATTCATTGAAGAAAGAAAGGAAGCCTCTCAAGTGCATTAAAGAGAAGTTAAAGAAGGCTTCATCAATGCTAAAGCGATAACTATCCGATAACTAAAGTTTGTCATTTATTGTTGCATTTGCTTTCAATTCATTCTTGAATTGTTGGGTTATTGGTGAGCTCGTTTGAAAAACCAAATAGGTTCTTTGTGAGCCTTAGCTAAAAACCAAGTGTTGGGTTCTTGGTGACCTGTTAAAACCAAATTGGGTTTCTTTGGTGATCCTATTTAAAATTAAAGGGTGTCGGGTTTCTTTGATGATCCCGGTAAAACCAAAAGAGATTTTGGATTGTGAGCCTGTAAAACAATCCTACTATATTCGGGTGTGAATATAGTGGAAATCCCAAGTGGTATCTTGGATAATGTATGTAGGAGCTGGGTTGCTCCGAACCACTATAATTTTTGTATGTTTGTGTTATGCTTCTTTGATCACATTTAGCTTCTACAATTAATTACTCTATCACAGCACCTAACATTCTAAAAGGGATTTTCAAGAGCACACTATCTGCTCAAATTTTTTAAATTCTCAATTCACCCCCCTCTTGGAAAAGCCTCTTGGGCAACAACTGGTATCAGAGCAATGTCTCTCATTACATTAGAGTAAAGATTGATGGCTCATCCCATGAGTATATCCTTAGTCGAAGGCCAATCAACTAATAGACCTCCACTCTTTACAGGCATAAATTATTTTATTGGAAATCAAGAATGAAAATTTATATACAAATGTTGATTTTTAATTATGGAAGGTCATTCTTAAAGGGCCACATGTTTCCATGATCAAAATTGATAGCATGGATATCTCTAAACCTGAAGAGGAATGGGATGAACACGACATGAAGTTAGGGGAATTAAATGCCAAAGCTATGAATATGCTATACTGTGCTTTGGATTCCAACAAGTTTAATTGAATTTTCACTTGCTATTTGGCAAAGAAAATTTGGGATAAACTTGAGGTGATCCATGAAGGAACTTCCCAAGTGAAGACTTCAAAAATTAATCTTTTAGTACATAATTATGAATTGTTCAAAATGAAACCTAATGAAAATATCTCTGTCATGTACACTAATTTATAGATATTATTAATTGTTTGAAAAGTCTTGGCAGGGTTTACTCAAATGCTGATCTAGTACAAAAGATATTAAGATCACTTCCGGATAAATGGAACCCTAAAGTTACTGCCATCCAGGAAGCTAAAGATCTAAACACTCTATCTATGGATGAATTAATGGGTTCTCTCATCACACATGAATTGGCCATGCAGCACAAAACTGATGATGATCAGAAGAAGAAGAAAACTATTGCATTCAAGGCTGCATTGAATCTAAGAATGATGAAGAAACGAAAGATGATTCTACCTCCTTCGAAGATGATCTAGAAGATGAAGATATAGCAATGGTAGTGAGGATATTCAGAAAGTTTATGGAAAAGAAGAAATGAAGATTTAATAAAAAATTTCATAAACAAGGAGAGCATTCCAAGGAAAAGGACAAGGACAAAGATAAAGAAAAGGAACAAGTCTCCACCTACTATGAATGTAAGAAACTGGGGCACATTCATCTAGATTATCCACTATTGAAGAAATTCTTCAAGAAGAAGAAAAAGAAAGCAATGGTTGCCACATGGAGCGACAGTGAAGAATCCACCTCAACTGAAGAGGAAGAGACCACAAAAATAGCTAATTTATGTCTAATGGATCTCGATGATGAGGTAACATCCCCCAATGCTCAAATTGAATTTATATTTGATGAGTTAAATTCTGTATTTCATGATCTTTTATCTGAATTTAAAAGGGCTGGAGTAAAAATTAGATCTTTAAAGAACATTAATGATTCTTTACTCAAAGAAAAAGAAGAGATTTCAGAAAAGAATATTTTGTTGCAAAAATAACTTAATGTCCTTTTGAAAATTGTAAAGCATTAAAAACTAAGAATAGTGCTTATATTGATAAAAACAAAGCTTTGTTGAATGAAAATAATGAGTTAAATAAAGAGGTTGAAAAACTCAAGCCACTTGTTGAAAAACTTACATTATCTTCTAATAAGCTTGAGTTGATTCTTAAAGAACAAAAGAGTTCTAGTAATAAAGCTGGAATTGGTTTTAATTTTTCAAATTCTAATAATATTTCAGCGACTACTTTTATCAAATAAAAAGCTTTTATTCCAAAGTTTACATCTCAAAAGGCTTTTGTGACAAAAGGTTCTAATCCCATTTCGAAAGCTACATTGTATGTTCCAAAAAACTTAAATACAAAATCTATTATTTCTACATCTTATGCATCTAGAATTTCAAAACATAAATCATTTCAGAATTCCAGAATCCAATGTTTTGCTTGTAAAGATCTAGGACATAAAGCTTTTGAATGCAATATTATTAAAAATATCCAAAATAAATCAAGAAATATTTGGATTCCCAAAGGAACCACCTCAGCTAACCTGCAAGGACCCAAGTTAGCTTGGGTACCAAAAAGAACTCCTTGTTTGTCTTGCAGGAATGTCTTGCAGCCCAAAAATTGAAGAAAAGATGGTATCTCGATAGTGGCTATTCAAGGCATATGATGGGTGACAAGGATCAGTTCATCACCCTAGAAATGAAAGAAGGAGGTATGGTTACTTTTGGATATAATGGCAAGAAAAAATAATCAGAATCGGTAAGATCAAGATAACCCCCCTGTACCTTCATTGAAAATGTATTGCTAGTAGATAGATTAAAGTATAATTTATTAAGTATCAGTCAATTATGTGATAAAGGCTTCAAGGTTATTTTTGAATCATCTATGTGTATGGTAACAAACTCTCTTGATTCTAGTAATAAATTCATTGGACATAGACTTGGAAATATTTATGTGGTAAATCTAAATGATCTAGCCATGACTAGTAGTTCTAGTCTAGTAGCAATAAATGCTAAGTCCAAGGAGTCTTGTTTACTTTGGCATTGACGATTAGGTCATGCTAGCATGCATACTATTACCAGGTTAATTTTTAAAAACTTAGTTAGAGGCATGCCTAAGTTTAAAGTAGATTTTAATTATATTTATGATGCATGCCAAATGGGTAAACAATCTAGGCGGAGCTTTAAACCCAAAAATATAATTTCAACTACTAGACCTCTAGATCTACTTCACATGAACTTATTTGGACCAACTATAGCCACAAGCCTAGGAGGTATGAAATATGCCCTTGTGATTGTAGATGATTTCTCTAGATTTACATGGATTTTGTTTATTACTCACAAAGATGAAACCTTTAAAGTATTTCAAAAATTTTACAAAAAGGTTTCAAATCTAAAAAATCTTTCAATAATCTTAATTATAAGTGATCACGGCACCGAATTTGAAAATCAATTTTTTGATGATTATTGCACTAAAAACGCATTGATCACAACTTCTCCGCTCCTAGGACACCACAACAAAATGGTGTCATAGAAAGAAAAATAGAACTTTGAAAGAGATGGCCCGAATAATGTTATGCGAAGATAATCTTCCAAGGTACTTTTGGGCAAAAGCGGTGAACACTGCTTGTTATATTTTAAACCGCATTTTGATCCATCCTATTTTGAAGAAAACCCCCTATGAGCTTTGGAATGAAAAGAAACCCAATATCAATTATTTTCATGTATTTGGATGCAAATGCTTTGTGCTTAATAATGGTAAAGATAATCTAGAAAATTTGATGCTAAATCTAATGAAGCAATTTTTCTTAGTTATTCCTTACATAGCAAAGCATATAGAGTATTTAACAAAAGGACTCTTACTATAGAAGAGTCAATGCATGTTATTTTTGATGAAATTAACCATTCACCTTCTAAGAAAGAAGAGTGCATAGACAACGATGTAGGTACAATTCAAAAGGAGATGGAAGACATGAACATATAAGAAAGACCAATAGAAGAAGGAGAAGAAACGGTAAGTAATGATCATGTAGATCTACCAACAGAATGAAGGTACACAACTTCTCATCCTAAAGAATTAATTATTGGTAATCCTTCACAAGGTATTAGGACTAGGTCATCACATAGAATTGCACATGATTACCTAGCCTTTGTATCACAAATAGAACCTTATACTTTAAAAGAAGCTGAAAATGATTCAAACTGGAGGATGGCTATGCATAAAGAATTACACCAGTTTGAAAGAAATATGGTTTGGACATTAGTTGATAGACCTAAAGACCATTCAATCATAGGAACCAAATGGATCTATAGAAACAAATTAGATGAACAAGGAAATGTCATTAGAAACAAAGCTAGATTAGTGGCTAAGGGATACAATCAAGAAGAAGGCATTGATTTTGATGAAACATATGCACCCATAGCAAGACTAGAAACAATTAGATTACTTCTTGCATTTGCTTGCTACATGAATTTTAAACTTTTTCAAATAGATGTAAAAAGTGCATTTTTAAATGGGTTTATCTTCGAACAAGTTTTTGTAGAACAACCACCGGGTTTTAAAGATCATGTTTTTCCAAACCATGTGTTTAAACTAAATAAAGCCTTATATGGTTTGAAACAAGCACCTAGAGCCTAGTATGATAGACTTAACACTTTCTTGATTGAAAATGATTTCTTAAGAGAAAATGTCGATAAAACCCTTTTCATCAAAAAGAAAAATAATGATATATTAGTTGTACAGATTTATGTCGATGATATTATATTTGGTGCAACTAATAAAATTTCTATAAAGAATTTGCTAAGCTAATGCAGAGAGAATTTGAAATGAGCCTAATGGGTGAACTTAACTACTTCCTTGGACTTCAAGTAAAATAGACAAAGGAAGGAATCTTCATCAACCAAGCTAAGTACACCAAAGAAATAATCAAAAAGTTTGGAATGGAGACGAGCAAACAAATGAGCACACCCATGAGCCCATCTTGCAGATTGGACAAAGATGAAAATGGATCCAATGTTGACCAAAAGCTCTATAGAGGTATGATCGGATCCTTATTATACTTGACTGCGAGTAGACCAGATATCTTGTATAGTGTATGTGTATGTGCTAGATTTCAATGTAATCCTAAAAAGATACATATGCTTGTTGTTAAAAGAATATTTAGATATTTGAAAGATACAAGCAATCTAGGTCTTTGGTTTTCAAAACAGTCTTTATTGAATTTAATTGGATTTTCGGATGCTAATTATGCTGGTTGTAAAATTGATAGAAAGAGCACTACTGGCACATGCCAATTTCTAGGGTTGAATTTAATCTCATGGCACTGTAAGAAACAAAACTCGGTAGCACTTTCTACTACTGAGACAGAGTATGTTGCTGCAAGGAGTTGTTGCACACAAATGTTATGGATTAAACAACAACTAGAAGATTTCGGTGTTACACAATCTAAAATTCCAATCAAGTGTGATAACACAAGTGCTATAAACTTGACCAAAAATCCTATTCAGCATTCTAGAACTAAGCATATAGATATTAGACACCATTTTATTAGAGATCATGTCTTCAATGGTGACATTGAACTAGAATTTATCCCAACTGAAAACCAGTTAGCTGGCATTCTCACTAAACCACTGAATCAGGATAGATTTGAATTACTTAGAGGAGAATTAGGTCTTTGTGATCCCTTCTAGATTTATCTAACCTAATTTCCTTCAAATTAAGAAAAAATTATCTAGAAAATCTCCTACAACTTCTTATGTATTTTGAACAACTTTTCTTGAAATTTCATTGGATCAAATTCAATTTTTGAATCATTTCATCTTCTATGGAAAGTTTATGTTCAAGTTGACTTGAGCAATTTTGCTCTGGTAAAGTCAGCTCAAATGTCTGATTTTTTTGATTGTTCTGAGTTCGCTCTGGTCGAGCCAACTCGGATGATTTTAGGGCTGGGCGAGCCGACTCGAATGTCAGGAAATCACTTTTTTAAATAGAACCGAGTATTCCTTCTCTTTCATTTCACTCATTCTACTCTACTTGGAACGTCCACCAAAACTTCAAAAACCATTCCCCGAAACCATAACTTCCTAATTCTTACAAATTTTGCTGCAATGGCTCCGTGAAGATCTGCACGAAAGATTCCTCAAGCAGCTAAATCAAGCACACCCATTAAAGATCTGAAGATAAAGGAAGAAAAGTAAAAAAAGGTATTCTCCTGAACAAAAGGAAGAAGAAACACCCTCTCCAATCGAGAAATCCACTTCAATGGCCAATAGGCCTGTTGCATGCGGCAGAAGGATCGATTTCTCTTTCCTGGAAGAACTGAAAATGAAGATTGGAAGTTGGATAGACAACCAAGGTTGGAAGTTTTTATGCTCACTGAATATTTTGACCTACCCTATCTTGGTAAGAATCTTCTTTGAAAACCTAGTTCTTGAAGAATACCATTTGGAATCGATTATCAAGGGAGTTAAAGTCATTGTGGATGAAGAGAAACTAAGCAATCTACTTCAAATGCCAACTGACGGTGCCACCGAGCTTACCCTAAATGACAAAGAACACACACTGAAGCTCATTTTGGAAAGAGAAGATGTAAGTTCCGTCCAACATGTTCAAGCCAACATGCTATCAAAAGAAATGCGACTACTCCACAATATGATTAGTAGAAATTTTTTTCCCAGAACTGGTCGTTTTGATTGGGTGAGTGAAAAGGATATGATTTTTATGGGACATCTCATTGAAGAAGAACCTCTCAACCTTCCTTACATCATGATGATTCAAATGAGAGAGGCAGCAAGAAAACTTAAAGCATGCTTGCCCTACGATATGGTATTCACCTTACTGTTTGAAGATGCTGAAATTGACCTAACTGATGAGATAGGCAAGCCTCTTCACCATTCAGACACTTATTCATTCAACTCTCTTAGAAGAATGGGATATCAACTTCAAGAGGGAGTATGGATAAAGAAAATGTCTGGTCAAATAGCTGCCACATCCTCCGATGATGATATGGATGAACTTACTACTGATAAAGCTAATGAA
Source organism: Areca catechu (assembly GCA_021397845.1). Lineage (NCBI taxonomy): Eukaryota > Viridiplantae > Streptophyta > Magnoliopsida > Arecales > Arecaceae > Areca > Areca catechu. The sequence continues at coordinate 43,702,734 of CM038041.1, read as the reverse complement.
TCTAGAAACAACGATGAAGATAGATCTGAACATACAATGATAACTCCATCTGAACTTAAGGAATTAATATTTCAGAAGATGAAAATAATTTCTGATTCACTAACAGGTCATATAAATTCTACACTTGATGAAGTACGAAATTCAGTTAATGCCAGCTTGCAGGAAATGAGATCAGAACAAATGCTTCACAAGGAAAAGATGGAAAAGGAGATGGACAATTTTAAAGAGGAAATTCGAAGTATCCTACTGCAATCTCAAAAAAAAATATTCATTACTGAGGATACTCTTTTATAGATCAATAAAGAGTCACTTGAAACTTTGCTCAACCATCTCCTGTACCCTCAAAAATTCCTTCATCTGATGCACCTTCATTCAAACCTGAATCTGCTGTGACCAAAAAGAAATCAAAAACCAAGTAGACTAAGACATCTATAGCTCCAGTTAGAACCAGGTTTAGGGACTTAAGGTTCAAACCTCTGAAAACCAAAACCTCTGATAAGGTTATAGATGTTGTCTCTTCTTCTAGTGAAGAAGAAGAATAGGTTAATTAGTTAATCTTTTGGTTGTATTAATCACATCTTTGTACTTCTGACTTTTTATAGTATGTAAGCTTTACTTCTTATCCTTTACAATTAAAGAACTTTATGAATAGAAAGAAATCTTCCTGAATGAATGTACTTTCTTTCATATTTTGTAAGGAAAATTCCTCAATGAAATGAAAGTTCTTTTGGTAATTTCCATTATTGTCATGAATTATCATTCTAATTATGCAATTTTTTAATACAACTGTAATGAGTTTTAATTAGAATTTTCAAATGAAATTGAGAAAGTGAAATTATCTCAAACAAATATTAAATACTTTCTTAATCTATTTCAAAACCTGAGCTCTATTATGAATTCATTTTTGATTGATTGACAAAAAAGGGGAGAATGGTATCAATATCAATAATATTGAGCTGTCATGAAAATTCTGGTATTTTGAGAAAATTTTGAGCTTTGAAAAAATTTTGAGCTTCCTTGCAATTATTCTTAAAGTGCATGAAAAGAATGAAAAAGGGAGAGCATAAAAGTGATTGTATTTAAATGAACCTAATTGTTTCATTATTTTTAAACCTATAGAAAAAGGGAGAGTTTTTTAAAAAATGGCTTTATCTCTGAACCTTTCTTTTGCTATGATTGCTCTAAATTTTTGCTCCTAAAATTGGCCTAAATTCCTTCAATTTTTTAAACTCTAATACTCCATGTTTGTGCTAATTCTGATACCGAAGCTTGCAAAGTTTAATACTTTGATATATATAAAAGCACTAACATCAATACTACACAAATTCATCACTAAAGCTTTGATACTTATTTACAAATATAATTGGCTTTGATACATGTGAATACTTACTTTCGAATACCTTTATACATGTAAGTGTAAAGAATTTTTCATGCCTAGTATTTTGTCATCATCAAAAAGGGGGAGATTGTTGACCCCATAAGTGATTTTGATGATAACCAAATATTGAAGCATGCACATATTTTACTGACAACTCTTTAAGTGGTTTACAAGTTTTTATAAGATGAATTCTTTGTTCAAACTTCAACTCCTACATTTATACTTCTTGTTTTGAGTTGTGTTGTAATCGGATTTTGTAAAGAAGAACCCAAAGAAAAAGTTAATAAAGTTCATGTAAAGGGGTTACTTTATATGTGTTGTGCTTTAAATTTATTTTGAGTTGGTTAACATTGAATATTGGAGAGTGTTGGTTAGAGTGTTCTGAGTCTATTTGTAAAAATTCTTAAGAAGTCACTCGAGCCGACCTAACCTGAAGAAGAGCTGACTCTACCTGATGGCACGCACTAAGGATTCTGGCATGCAACAATCCGAGCCGACTCAAGTAAAACTAAGCCGACTCATCTAAAGTCATTCCTAATATTTTCTGAGAACAGCCAAGTGAGTCGACCCCAACTAGATTGAGCCGACTCTGCTAGAACAAATTTTGAAGACCTATGAAACGAGCCAACCCGATCTGCAATGAGCCGACTCCTCTAAAGTGAAGTTTTCTGATTCTGAGAAGAAGAGTCAACCCAAGTAGAAGCGAGCCGACTCCTCGAGTTCAATGATCTCAACGATGGAAGTTTGAGCCGACCCAAACTATCGAGAACCGACTCATCCAGAGTGAAATTTTATACCCTGAGACAAACAGTCGACCCTACTGAAGAAATGGTGACTCGACCTACTGACTCGAAGGATCCGAGCTGACTCGAAGTAACTGAGCCGACTCGAATATCGTTTCTAGGTATACAACGGCTAGTTCCATAATTCTTTTTTGAATGCAAAAAGGTGCTCCAATGGTCTAATGTCACATCCCAAGGTCTATAATGACTAAAACTACCTTGGAATGATAGAAGACCATATATTTGAGGGATTTGAACTTCCTTGAAGTAAGAGTAACAAAGTTCCTCAAAGTTTAAGGCTTTATTGAAGATCTAACCTACCAACAAGGAAGAGAGCACAAGTGAGCATCCAAAGCATGTTCATTCTTCACCAACTCTCATCTAAAGATTGAAGCATTCATTGAAGAAAGAAAGGAAGCCTCTCAAGTGCATTAAAGAGAAGTTAAAGAAGGCTTCATCAGTGCTAAAGCGGCAACTATCCGATAACTGGAGTTTGTCATTTATTGTTACATTTACTTTCAATTCATTCTTGAATTGTTGGGTTATTGGTGAGCCCATTTGAAAAACCAAATAGGTTTTTGGTGAGCCTTAGCTAAAAATCAAGTGTTGGGTTCTTGGTGATCCTGTTAAAGCCAAGTTGGGTTTCTTTGGTGATCCTATTTAAAACCAAAGGGTGTCGGGTTTTTGGGTGATCCCGGTAAAACCAAAGTATAGAGATTTTGGATTGTGAGCCTGTAAAACAATCCTACTATATTTGGGTATGAATATAGTAGAAATCCCAAGTGGTATCTTGGATAGTGAACGTAGGAGCTGGGTTACTCCGAACCACTATAATTTTTGTGTGTTTGTGTTATACTTCTTTGATCGCATTTAGCTTCTGCAATTAATTACTCTGTCACAGCACCTAACACTCTGAAAGAGATTTTCAAGAGCACATTATCTGCTTAAATTTTTTTAAGTTTCCAATTCACCCCCTCCTAGGAAAGCTACCTAGGCAACATAGTGCCCCGGCTTCTTACATTCATAATAAATAGGTAGTTTGTCCTTTTCCTTGTTTGTCTTTATCTTTTTCGTTGCTTTGTTCATCTTTGCTAAGGTGTTTCCTCAAGTATCTTGACTTTCTTTTGACCATAAATCTTCAAAATCTTCTCATAACTAATGCTATATCATCATCCCCCAATTCTTCATCCGAGAATGGGCTTTTCTTCTTCTTTTTCTTCTTCTTGCTTCTTAATCTCTGCTGTTGCCTTGAATGCTATTGATTTCCTTTTCTTATTGTCATCTTCGCTACGGCTCTGCATTATCAATTCATGGATAACCAAAGAACCAAGAAGTTCATCAAGGGCTTCTTGTATTGCAGTGACCTTGGGATCCTATTTATCTGGTAAGGATCGAAGAATCTTTTGTACCAGATCAGTATTGGAATATACCCTGTCAAGACTTTTCAAACCATTAATAATATCTATAAATCTAGCAAACATTTCAGATATAGTCTCATTTGGTTTCATTTTGAAGAGCTCATAATTGTGCACAAGTATATTAATTTTGGAGGTCTTTACTTGGATAGTGCCCTCATGTGTAACTTGTAGTTTATCCTAAATTTTCTTTGCCAAAATGCAAGTGAAAATCCGATTAAACTTATTTACATCCAAAGCACAGTAAATAAGGTTCATGGCTTTGGCATTAAATTCACCCTTTTCATGTCATATTCATCCCATTCCTCTTCTGATTTAGGAATGTCTATTCCATCACTTTCTTTATGAGTATGTGAGGTCCTTTCAAGATTATTTTCTATAATTGAAAATCAATAGCTTGTATATTATTTTCATCCTAGCTTTCCAATAGGTGTAATTGGTGCCAATGAACAGTGGAGGTCTATTATTTAATTGACCTTCGATCAAAGATGTGCTCATTTGGGTTGTCATAGAACTTTTCTCTTAATCATTAGTTTAATAATGGCACTGAGACGTAGCTCTAATACCACTTGTTGCCCAGTTGGCCAACCCAAGAGAAGGGGTGAATTGGATTTGTAAAAAATTTAGCAAGTATGTGCCTTTTGAAAACTTTGTGTGGTGAGTAAAGTAGATAGAGTATTGCAAGTGGAAGTAAATAAGAATGTAAAAGCAAGAGCAAATACAAACACCATAAGATTTAGAGTGGTTCGAAGTAACCCAGCTCCTACATCCACTACCCAAGGTAAACACTTGGGATTTCACTATATTCATCCTAAATATAGTTGGATTGTTTTCCTACGGCTCACAATTCAAAACCCAATACAAAGTTAGTTTTCCTGGGCTCACTAACAATCCAACTTAGTTTTCAAGGCTAACCAACAATCTAAAAATAACTCACAAGCTATAACCACCTGCTGTACTTGTGGCAACTCAAAAAATAGAGTAGAAAAAGAAAGCAACACAAAAAACAAATCCAATGTGTTGAATGGTTGCAGTTGAAGCTCTTAATGAGGCCTTCTTGAATGCTTCTTGAATGCTTTTCAAGGCTCTATTGATTCTTCAAAGATTAACTCAAGAAAGTTGTTTGAAGTTTTTGGAGAACTTGAGTTTCTACTTGAAAGCTCTTATAATATTCAATACTCTCATTCATGTACCATTTTATTACTTAAATCCATCATTTATAGCTTCTTGAAGTGTTTCTAGATGAATATGGCTATTAGAATACCTTGGAAATCAAAAACTAGCCATTGAGAGTTTTGAAAATCAAAAAATTTGAATTCTGAAACTAGCCATTATTGTTAAAATCCTGGAAAACAAGTCGGCTCGCAAAACTTGAGTCAGCTTGGATTATCAATAAAGAAATTTTGCAGTCTGTGAGAGTTGGCTCCTATCAATTTAGAGTCGGCTCGGATGACTGAAATCTCAGAAACAATTTTCTGTCACCCTGTGAGAGTCGGCTCTGATCTTCTTGGAGTTGACTTGAATGTTCTAAATCAGAAAAGTGATGTGCCGTGCTAAGAAATGTATTAGCTCTATCCATTAGAGTCGGCTCGAGTAGAAACTTCTTCAAAGTCTTCCAAACAACTTCAAACTTCTTTCAAATAAATTCTAAATCTATTCTAGAATATTTATACTTAAAATCACATTGATTTGGCCCCTTTTTCTTGAATATACAATTGAATTTACTTAGGGCTCTCAAAAAATACATGAAACTTTTCTTGAATACATAAATTCATTCCTTGGTCTTGAAAAATGTAGGGTTGATGATTGCTCATTAGAAATGCCCTACAAAAACTTCTTAAACACTTAAAAGGTATCAGTATCAAATGCATGCTCCAATATTTTGTAATCATCAAAATCACTCCAGGGATCAACATTTTAGATTTGATATTGTTATCATTCCAGCATATTAGAAGGTTAAATAGATGATTTATGATTTAATTTTAAATCAGTATGCTTGTAAAAATTAGTTTGCATGATCTTTGCTTTCGTTGCATCTAGGATTTAGAACCTAGTTTCGCATGCTAATCACCTATAAATAAATCCTAATAGTAGTATCAAAGTCATGTTTTGATATGTTTGGAATAAATCAGATCTGAATCCCTTTTAGATTTGAAGGATTTAAACGGATTTGAACTAATTTATGATGATTAAAAGGGTTTAAATATCGCAAGTTTTGCTATTTCTAAAAAATTATTTTTGAAACTAGTATTAAAATATTTAAATCTAAATTTGTTAATATATGACTAGTGTATCATATTTATAATTTAGATATAAAAATGATTAAATTAATTTTATAATTAATTAATCAAAACTAATCTAGCCAAGTACTTAGATTGGGTGCAACCACCATGACCATCCAGTCATAGGGGCCAAGTAGGATTTGAAGGCCCTCTCTTCCTATTCAATGGATCTCCTATGGTATGTAGGATGTCACTTATAACTTGACACATGAAGAAGAACACGACTGAGTAATTAGGTTCATGTTTTAGATCTAGAATAAATTATGGAAGATGTAACTTAAACGGTTTGATCTAAAATAAGTTATATAAGATGCATGAGTTAGGGTTTAGATCTGAACCAATAATTCATGATCATAAATCATTAATTTCTTGAAATTAAACATAATCTAAAATTGATTTAGGTTCTAAATTTTATTTCATGGATGCGAGTATGGGTTTCTAAATTAGGTCTAGTGATTAGGTTATACATTAGAGTCTTGATTAGATCAAGCTAAAATCTTGTTTTGATTTTGAGCAGTTGACTGAATCTAATCAATAATTGATTGGGGATAGGTTAAGGGGTTCAAAATTAATTTTAGATGTAGTTTGGTCATATTGATTCATGCTTGATGTGAATCGATCAATTAAGACCTAATTTGGCTCAACGACGAGCCTGAGTCATTAAGTTTACCTAATCGATTCTTATTTATCAATTGGTATCTAAGGCAAGTTTAGATCATGGATATTAATTAGGGCTAACTCTTACCTAGCCAACTCAGTTGATGTCTAAGAAAAAAGGTTTAAATGGCTATTGCTCAGCTAAAGCAACCTAAGAGGGTAGGTGAATTGGGTTTTAAAACTTTTTGTAAGAATTAAAAAGAGATACTAAGTGTATTTGCAAAGTGTTTGTGTGCTCAATAAAGATATGCAGCAGAAGTAAAGAAATAAGTGCAAAGAGAGAAGTAAGCAACACACAAACACAAGAAATTTATAGTGGTTCGGTGCATACCAAGCACCGACATCCACTCTCCAAGGTCCACTTGAACATTTCATTATAATCTTTTCTTGATTATAGTATATTAGTTTTCTCGGATTCACTAATCAAAATCCTTGGTTTTTACAAGGCTAACCAAATACCTAGTTGGTTTTAACAAGGCTCACCATTAACCTAGTTTGTTTTTACAAGGCTTACTAACAATCTAGTTGGTTTTCACACTCACCAACAATCTAGTTGGTTTTCAAACAAGGCTCACCAACAACCTAGTTGGTTTTCAAACAAGGCTCATCAACAACCCAAGCACTACTTTAAACTAGGAACTACAAAAATTCAAGTACAATGTAAAGATACAATAAGCTTTCAAAATAAAAGCAAATATCTCTTTGAAGCTCTTGATCGTTGTTGAGAAGCTTGTTTCCAAGTTGTTGAAGCCTTAATCAATGCTTGAGAATATGGACTTGAATATTTTTTGAATGCTTGAAGGCTCAACTTTACTCAAAAGTATTGTTTCTTCAATGAATGCTCAATAACTTCTCATTAGTTTTCAATAAATTCCAATGAATTTCAATGAATATTTTTTTCTGTTTGGTGGACTTTAAATATGTTTTCAAGCCTTAAATGACCATTTATGATCATTGGAGAGGAGAAAATAGCCATTAGAAACAAATTAGAGAAGTTCTGAACTTCAAAAAACTAGCCATTATTATTCAGTCAGACCTGCAAGTATCGACACTTCATGTCATGAGTCCACTCATATGTCAACACTTAAGTCAACACCATGTCAAAAATATTTTTTGAAGCTCTCTAGAGTGCACTGGTGCGTCGACCTTCTTCTAGTGAGTCAACACTTTGAGTCGACACTTCATCTTCATAAGTCAACACTTCAGCAAAACCTTGAAATCGCAAGTTTTGTATCATTTTTGTCTCAGGTCTTGAGTCGATACTTAGCTGACCATGAGTCGACACATAAGTCGACACTTGGTTTCCATGAGTTGACACTTCAAGCGTGCTGGCTGAAACATTTTTTGCATATCAGCTCAGGGTTCTGTGAGTCGACACCTTGAGTCGATACTTCAGTTTCATAAGTCGACACTTGGCTGAAACTTTGCTGAAACTTATCCAAATTCAAATTTTGAGTCCTTCAAAGTTATTCTTATGTGCCAAGATCCATATAACTTGAAATTCTACTAAGTTAGGTGACTTCTTCAACAAGATGACAAGCATTTTAAACTTTCAATACACTTCAACTTTGATGAGTACCTTGTTCTGATAAACATACTTTTAACATATAATTAGTACTCAATTATATTTAAGTATTTTGTTATTCATTAAAATCAAGACAGAAGTCAACAATCTCTCCTTTTTTAATGATGACAAAACCTTTTAAGTATATACACATTGGAAGCTCAAAAAATTATAATAAGTATCAGAGCACTTTGACAATAGGTATCAGAGCTATTTATTAATAAGTATCAGAGCTAAGTTGTAATGATTATCAAGAGCAAAAACTCATCTTCAATGTATCAAAGCTATAAATATGTAAGAAGGAATTCAATTCAATAGTGTCAGAGTTGTAACTATAATGTATCGCAGCTATAATTGAAATGTATCAGAGCTATATACTTATATGAGATGTTTCAAAGTGTATCAGAGTTAAAATAGATTTGAAGGATAAGCATTAGAGCAAAAACAAGTTTAACATGAAAAGTATCAGAGAAAAATCTATTAAGAGTATCAAAGTAAATAATACAACATAAAGATAGAGAGTATTAAAACATGAAAAGTACCAGGGTATATCAGAGCAAATAATATACTATAAAGACAGAGTATCAGAGCAAACATATCAGAGCATAGAGAGTATCAAAGCATGAAAATAAAAAATATCAGAATATAAGGAATAAAGAGTATCAAAGCATAAAAAATAAGGAGTATCAGAGCATAGAGAACATAAAAAAATAGTATCAGAGCATAGAAAAAGAAGAATAAGGAGTATTAGAGCATAAAACTGAAGCTCCCCCTCAATATATGGTCTGAAAATATTTTTCAAACTTTTCAAAAGGTTTAGAAATTTTAAAAATTTCAAAATTTCCTTCTTTAGTACTTTTTTCCTCCTTAATCATTCTTTCCTTTTAATTATTACTTATTGCTTTCTTGTATACCATTTATTCTCCCCATTTGTTTACCATTTTGATACCACAAAACATTATGCCATTTTATTCTTCTCCTTTTTGTCATCATAAAAAAAGGTGAAAAGTAGTAGAAGGTAGAGAAAAAGTGAAAAGCATTATAGTAAGAAGAGTATAAAAGAATAGTAAGAAGAGATATGAGAGTACACAAGAGAAAATATCATCATATATATATTTCCAAACATTGATGCAAAATTTGATACACTGATACAAAATTTGACACGCCGATACAAAATTTGAGATATATATAACAAACATTTACATAACAAAATCACACATCTAACTTATATGAAATCAACTGATACAATGACCAATCCTAAGGGATGATGTCCTCATCAGAGGATGACCCAATCTCAATAGATCCCGTAATCTTAGAGGGACAAGGTCACGGCCACATCGGCCGAAGATCAACAAGCCTATTATGGATGGTTCTAGGAACATCACCATGTCCTCAGCTTCTATGTCTGGCTCGTGCTCTCCCTTTGGCTGGTGCTAAAGAAGAAGCAACATCAGGAGCAGAGTCAGGAAATGGGACAAGGTCAGGATCAGTGAGATCAGGATCAGTAACAGGAGGTGTGATGTCAAAAAATAGGACCAGATGAAACAATGTGAAATCTAGGAGTGTAAGATCCTAGCTCCTTGGACAAGAAAGAAGTGGGTAAAGAAGTAGAATGTACTAAAGGTGTCCTAACATAAAAAGTAGGGAGTACAATGGAAAGGTAAGGAGTAATAGGAGAGAAGGTATGGATACCATAGGTCAAGTATCAGATATCCATATGGTCAATAGGATCAGATATCAAAGATGCAATGGGAAGAACAGGGGTCTAAAAAGTAGGACTGGGTGGAGCAGGAGTAGCCTCAGAAGTCCTCATCTCATCAGCAGGCTCAGCAACCTGATCAGCTCCTGTGTTTAGCTTAGAATTTGCTATAAAGTCATCAATGTCGAAGTCTGTGGATGAGTCACCCTGACCGTCTCCCATCTCAATATCCGAAGCTAGAGTTGGTGGTGCATGCGGAGCAGGTGGAGAATCTGACGGTGAGGGGAAGGTGGCTTGCTAGAAGTCAATCTCTATAAAGCAGCCATGACAATAGTAAACCCCTCTCTCATCTCAGACCTCATCTCCAGAAGTCTAGCTCTCATCTCCTCATGTACCAGATCAACTCGCTATCTAATGGTCTACATCTCAGTCTCCAGATGAGTGATCCTATCATCAGAAATATCTCTGGAGGTGGCACCTCAACATATGCCAATACTAATGACTAAGGCTGTAACTTAGTGTAACTCGTGATGGCTCAGATGGCCCAGCCTCATCTCTCGATGTATCCTCCTTCTCAACTGCATCATCATCTGAATCCAAGTCAAATGCTCCGGTGACTCTCCATCTTCATTGACCTCGGTACCTATGATAACCGATACGATGCAGTGATCTCTCATCATATACATCTATATGAAGTAGCTGTCTATATGGCTCATCATCAGGGTTCACTCTGTATGCTATATAAAAAGTATAGTAAGACCCATCCCATATGACAGACAAAGTCTCTTGCTGGTCGCTACCTCCATCATCTGATGTATCATAAGCACAGGTAGGCAGACAGGAGTTGTATAGTAAGACCCATCCCATATGACAGACAAAGTCTCTTGCTGGTCGCTACCTCCATCATCTGATGTATCATAAGCACAGGTAGGCAGACAGGAGTTCTCTGTATCAAGGCAACCATCACAAGAAGCTCCCTCTCAGTGATTAAATCGAACCTCCCAATCTTCGACAGTAAGATCCGGGCAACATGTGATGCAAGAGCCTTATATTTGGTGATAGCCATGAAGCAACAATGCTGGCTCCCTCTCCAATGTCATCTCTCTCAAAGATGCACCTGTAGCCACTGATCCAATCTACTAGTGAGTCTGCAACGTCCCTCTTATCAGGATCTCCCAGACTCAGCTCAATACCTCTGCTGATAATGGAAAAGAAATACCTCTTACCTTTGCAATCCATCCATCAGCGTCTCGGGCCAAGTCCCATAAAACTCCCTCATTAGTGCTGAGTAAAACCTCTCTCTAAGGGAACAAAACTATGCAAGACCAGCATCTCTTAGCCGATCACCAATCCTAAAATGCTGCTAGTCAATGAACTCGAAACCCACTCACCGTCCCCCAACAATGGCCTTGGAGGCCATGTGGACAACTCCAGGGACTAGTGGAGGTTGAACTGGAATCTCAGACTATGCTGCTACCTCTATAGACTGATCATCATGTCTGGCCTTCATGTGGCACTCTGCACCCTGAGAGAATGGTCATGGACTCCTAACCAGCTACTTCCTGAGCCCTATTGTCCAGGAAAAAGAGGAATACAAAAATGGAGAGGAAGAAACAGTGAAATGTGAGGGCAAGATCAAGCTCAAACTCAAAATAGGAGTGTTAGAACCCTGAATGGGATCTAATGGAGGTTAGGGTATTGTAGGAGGATGTGTCAGCTCAGGAAAAATGGGAAGAAAAATGGATTAATTCCCTATTTGAACAGTGTCGTTCGCCGGTCCAGTGTCGGCTCACGAATTGGTCCAAGTGTCAACACTCCGAAGTGTCAACACTTCCAAAGTGTCGACACTTCAGAAAAATCAGGAAAAATAGGAAAAAATCATAAATAAGATTTGGGAAGTTGATTTAGAAGCCAATAATGATTGATCTTGAGTTTCAATGACATTAGATTAAGAAATTTTTAAAGGAAATTTCAAAGATCATAAGAAAAGATTGAGACTTAATCAAAAGGATTATTGACCCCTAATTCTCTTCTAATCATACTGAACCTATCTTCATTCAGTGGCTTGGTCAGTATATTAGCTAATTGCATTTTAGTGCAAACAAATTCAAGCATTACATCATTGTTTTGAACATAGTCTCTAATAAAATGATGTCTAATTTCTATGTGCTTGCTTCTTGAGTGTTGTATAGGATTTTTGGTTAAGTTTATTCACATCTAATTGGTATCTTAATTAATTTTATGCCAAAGTTCTCAAGTTGTTGTTTAATCCACAAGATTTGAGCACAACAACTTTTAGCTATAATATATTCAGCTTTAGCTATAGATAGTGTAACTAAATTTTGTTTCTCAGCAAACCAAGAGCTTAAATTAACTCCAAGAAATTGACAAGTTCTAGATGTACTTTTCTATCTAATTTATAGCCAGCAAAATCAGTATCAGAATATGCAATCAAATCTATAGTTGAGTCCTTAGAGTACCACAGTCCAATATCAATAGTGCCAGATAAATTCTAAGTATGCATTTAATAGCCAATAAATATGATTTTTAGGCTCAGACTGATATCTTGCACACATGCATATGCTAAACATAATATCTGAGTCTACTAGTAGTTAAGTACAATAAAGAACCAATGATGCCTCTATAAAGTTTTTGATCAACTTTCTTACCAGATTCATCCTTATCAAGTTTACATTAAGGGCTCATAGGTGTACCAATAGGTTTAGTCTTCTCCATCCCAAACTTTTTAAGAATTTTCTTTGTGTATTTAGCTTGATTGATGAAAATCCCTTCATTAGCTTTTTTGATCTGGAGTCCGAGGAAGTAGCGTAACTCTCCCATCATGCTCATCTCGAACTCTTCCTACATAAGCTTTGCAAATTCTTGACAAAGAGATTCATTAGTGGCATCAAAGATAATATTATCGACATAGATCTGTACTACTGAGAGATCATCAGTCTTTTTCTTTAAAAATAAGGTAGTATCTACATGATCCCTAATAAAGCCATTTTTAATTAAAAATTTACTTAGTCTTTTATACCATGCATGAGGGGCTTGTTTTAAACCATAAAGTGCTTTATGCAGTTTGAAAACATAGTTAGGATATGCATGATTTTTAAAACCAAGTGGTTATTCTACATATACTTCTTTAGCTATGTATCCATTCAAAAATATACTTTTAACATTCATTTGAAATAATTTAAAATCTATAAAATATTCAAAATCTAATAAAAGTCTAATTGCTTCAAGTCTAGTAATAGGAGCAAAGGTTTCATTAAAATCAATACCTTCTTCCTGATTATATCCTTTAGCAACTAGCCTAGCCTTATTTCTAGTTACTATTCCATTTTTATCCAATTTATTTCTATATACCCATTTAGTACCAATTATGGAAGCATTAGATGGTCTTTCTATTAGTGTCCAAACCTTATTTCTTTCAAATTGATTTAATTTTTCTTGCATAGCATTTAACTAATTATGTTCTTTTTTAGCTTCTTCTATACTTTTAGGTTCAATTTGAGATACGAAATCAAGATAATCACATTCATTTCTTAGAAATGATCTAGTTCTTATCCCTTTTGATGGATTACCTAAGATTAGTTCCTTAGGATGTCCATAAGCATACCTCCATTCTTTAGGTCGGTCCTTGTGCTCCAATAAAGGTCTTGTGACTTCTTCTTCATTCACTTTATTTTGATCTTCTTTGTTTTCCTTGGAAGGGGGATCATCCAGCTTCTTAAGTCCTTCAATACGTGCAGTAATATTCTCTTTTCTAGAGGACATGTTAGTAGACACTTCAACAACAAGTGTTTTTTTGTTAAAACTTCTATATGCCTTGCTAGATGTAGAGTATCCTAAGAAGATATCTTCATCTGACTTGGCATCAAACTTGCTTAAATTATCTTTTCCATTGTTCAATATAAAACATCGGCCACCAAACACACAAAAATACTTTAAAGTAGGTTTTCTTTATTTCCAAAATTTATAAGGTCTTTTCTTTAAAATTGGTTGGATTAAAACTCAATTTAAAATATAACATGCAGTATTAATAGCTTCAGTCCAAAAATATCTAGGAATGTCATTTTTGCAAAGTATTGTACATGCCATTTCTTTTAAAGTTCTATTTTTTCTTTCTACCACTCCATTTTGTTTAGGTATCCTAAGTACAGAAAAATTGTGTTCAATGCCTTTTTCATTGTAAAAGTTTTCAAAATCTTGATTTTTAAATTCAGTTCCATGATCACTTTGAATACAAACAATAAAAGTACATTTTTCATTTGAAACCTTTCTATAAAACTTTGTAAAAGCCATGAAAGACTCATCTTTATGTGCTAAAAACAAAACCCAAGTAAAATGAGAGAAATCATCAACTATACTATTCCATATCTCTTACCTCTTAGGCTTGTGGTCCTAGTTGGTCCAAAGAGATCCATATGGAGTAGTTCTAGTGGCCTAGAAGTTGAAACATTTTTTTTTTATTTAAAAGAGGTTCTTGTTTGTTTACCAGATTGACAAGCATCATAAATTTTATCTTTTTCAAATCTAAGTTTTGATAAATCTTTAACTAAATCCTTTTTGCATATTTGTAAAGTAAATGTATGCTTGCATGACCTAATCTACGATGCCATAACCAACGAGTCTCATTAATTGTGGCATTCATTACAACTAGGCATTCACCATCTTGTATAGGTAAATTATCAAGATCAACTAGGTTGATATTGCCAACCTATTTCTAATAAATTTTAGCCCATTATCATCAAGACTAGATACCATGCAAACAGATGATTCAAAAGCTACTTTAAAATCTTCACCTCAAAATTGACAAATACTTGATAAATTATGCTTTAATCCTTCTACAAATAATACATTATCAATATAAGTAGATGGAGAAATGTGAACTTTACCAACACCAATGATTTTGCCTTTACCATTATCTCCAAAAGTCACATTCCCTCTATTTAAAGCTTCAAGAGAAGTAAATTGCTTCACATCTCCAGTCATGTATCTTGAGCAACCACTATCAAGATACCATAATCTTCTTTTCTCCTTGGTTGCAAGATACACCTATAAAAAAGATCAAGTTTTTACTTTAGATATCCAAGCCATCTTGGATCCTTTAGGGTTAGTAGTAATGGTTCCTTTTGGAACCCAAACCTTTCTAAAAATATTTAACTTTGTTAGATTACATTGATATGCTTTATGTCCAAATTTATCATAACTAAAGCATGTAATACTAGATTATGTAGGAACAAAGAAATTTTTGAAGTACTTTTATTATTTTTGAGTTTTATATCCCAAGCCAGCTTTGTTGAAAATTGCATGTTGATTATTCAATAGTAAATTCAGTTTTTCAGAACTAAATGCGAATTTTTCAACAAATGGCTTGACTTTATCAAGCTCTTCCTTGAACTTCTTATTTTCTAACTCAAGGTCTTTGTTTTTCTTTATAAGTTCATTATTTGAAACAAAGGCCTTGTATCTTTTTAAAACTTCTATTTCTTTTGAGAGTGCATTTTTTTCATTTTCTAAAACATCAATCTTGGCTTTTAGTTCTTTGTTTTCATTTTCAAGATTATTGTTTTCAAAAATAAAAGAATTAGCATGCTTTTTTAACTTCTTGTGCTCAATTTTTAATAATTTATACTCATGCATAAGTTCATCAAAAACATCTCTAAGTTCTTCAAAACTAAATTAGGTTTGGATTGTATCTCATTTTCTATTGCCATAAGGCAAAGGTTGGCTACCCCTTGTTGTTCTTCCTCCGAACTTGAATCTTTACTTTCACTCCATGTGGCCATCATCACTTTCTTCTTGTATTTCTTTTTGAACTTCTTGAGGAGAGGACATTCAAACTTGTAATGACTGGACTTCTTACATTCATAGGAAATAGGATGGTCCTTCTCCTTCTCCTTTTGTTTTTCTTTATCCTTATCTTTGTCCTTGCTAGGCTCTCTTTTATGTGGCTTCTTTTTGTATGAGTATTTCTTCTTCCTCATGAATTTCCTGAATTTCTTAGCCACTAGAGCCTCTTCATTTTCATTTTCACTTTCCTCTGACTTGTCACTTGAAAGTTCATCTGGTGTAGTGGATTTGAGAGCAATTGTTTTCTTCTTTCTATCCGCATCCACTACTTTTTACTTTAAATTCAATTCATAAGTCATGAGTGATCCAATGAGCTGCTCCAAAGGTAATGTTTTAACATCCTTCACTTCTTGTATCGCTATCACCTTTGGATCCTATGAAGTTGGCAAAGACCTGAGAATTTTGTTAACCAAATCAGCATTAGACATTTCTTTGCCAAGACTCCTCATTCCATTAACAATATTAGTAAATCTTGTGCACATGTCAGTGATGGATTTATTAAGCTCCATTCTAAACATTTCATATATATGCACAAGCATATTTACTTTTATATTTTTCTCTTGATGGGTACCCTCATGTGTAATCTCAAGTGTGTCTCAAATTTCCTTCACCGATGCACATGTGGAAATCCTATTGAATTCACTAGGATCCAATATGCAATAAAGCAAGTTTATTATTTGGCATTAAGCTCATATTGCTTAATATTTATTTTCATCCCAATCCTCTTCAAGTTTTGGAATGGAAACATCATTTACCATAATTGAAGGAATATGTGGACCTTTAACTACTACTTTCCAAAGATTATAATCAACAGAATGCATATAAATTCGCATGTGAGTTTTCCAATATGTATAATTTGTGCCATTGAAAAAAGGTGGTCTATTTTAGGCTTGACCCTCAACAACACTAGTACCTATTGGGATTGCAATAAATCTTTAACTCAAGATGGTTAGACCTACAAATTGAGTACAAGGCTCTGATACTACTTGTTGACTAGCTAAAGCAACCCGAGAGGGAGGGTGAATTAGGTTTTAAAACTTTTTACAAAAATTAAAAAGAGATACTAAGTGTGTTTGCAAAGTATTTGTGTGCTCAATAAAGATAAGCAGCAGAAGTAAAGAAATAAGTGCAAGGAGAGTAGTAAGCAATACACAAACACAACAAATTTATAATGGTTCGGTACACACCAAGTACCTACTCCCCAAGGTCCACTTGGATTTTCACTATAATCCTTTCTTGATTATAGTAGATTAGTTTTTCTGGGCTCACTAATCAAAATCCCTTGGTTTTCACAAGGCTAACCAAAAACCTGGTTGGTTTTCGCAAGGCTTACCAACAACCTAGCTGGTTTTCACAAGGCTCACCAACAACCTAATTGATTTTCAAACAAGGCTCACCAACAACCTAGTTGGTTTTCAAACAAGGCTTACCAATAATCCAAACACTAGTTTCAATCCACTTGAAACTAGAAACCATAAAAATCAAGTACAATGTAAATATACAATAAGCTTTCGAAATAAAAGTAAATATCTCTTTGAAGCTTTGATTGTTGTTGAAAAGCTTGTCTCTAAGTTGTTAAAGCATTAATCAATGCTTGAAAATGTGACTTGAATACTTCTTGATTGCTCTTGAATGCTTGAAGGCTCAACTTCACTCAAAAGTAGTGTTTCTTTAATGAATGCTGAATAACTTCTCATTAGTTTTCAATAAATTCCAATGAATTTCAATGAATATTTTTTTCTTGTGTTTGGTGGACTTTAAATACCTTTTCAAGTCTTAAATGACCATTTATGATCGTTGAAGAGAAGAAAATAGCCATTAGAAACAAGTTGGAAAAGTCTGAACTTCAAAAAACTAGCTGTTACTATTCAGTCAAACCTGCAAGTATCGACACTTTAGGCATGAGTCAACTCATGTGTCGACACTTGAGTCGACACCAAATCAAAAATATTTTTTGAAACTCTCTAAAGTGCACTGATGCATCGATACTTCTTCTGTGAGTCAATACTTGTGTCGACACTTCATCTTCATGAGTCAATATTTCAGCAAAACCTTGAAATCAACAAGTTATGTATCATTTTTTGTCTCAAGCCTTGAGTCAATACTTGGCTGACCATGAGTCGACATATGAGTCGACACTTAGCTAACAATGAGTCAACATATGAGTCGACACTTGATTTCCATGAATCGACACTACAAGCATGCTGATTGAAACTTTTTCTGCATATCAGCTCAAGATTCTGTGAGTCGATAACTTGAGTCGACACTATAATTCAATGAGTCGATACTTGGCTGAATGGTGAGGATACCAGAGTGTTGCCGCTTTTCCTCCGGGATCGAGCTCGGTGAATGCACTGGAGGGCTCCTCGACCGGACAACCTGCAAGAAGTCCCTGGGTGCCAGAGGGGGCTCCGGTGGGGGACACTCCGATGCTTAAGTTAGAAGAGGGTTGGAGCAACAGAACGAGAGAAACTTGGAAAGAGAAATCAGAATGGGGAAGAAGAACATTACCCTTCATGGAGGTCCCTGGGGTGCCTTTTATAGGCACTGAGCGCTGCCAAATTCTATTGGGGAGCAGGCTGGGAAAGCCCGGATATGCCCCCAAGAGGATAGGCATGGTAGCGAGGTCATGGGTGGCGGTGCGACAGGTGTGTCAGAGTAGTGGCCATGCGCTGGAGTTTGTTATAACAGAACGTCAGAACTGTCGAAGAGGAAAGGTTCCCGAAACTTCGGGCGACCCCTTCAGCAATGGGTTGGCCAGTCCTCCCAGAAGCTGGCCAGGGCATTCAGCAGGATCTCCAGGAACTGACTGCAGCAATCAAAGAGGCCGTCGCATGGGCGATGAGGCGCCTGTCAGCCCTCAAAGCCCCCGGTCGGCTCTTTGAAAAAACCACCATGGAGTCGGATTCTGTGCGTGGACCAGCCGACCGGACACCGGGGGCCGGTCTGACCGGGACTAGCTGAAAGGGCACATCACAGAGCTAGGAAGAAATGTCAGAACCCTCCCAACTCATTGTGGATCACCGATGAGTAGCTTATCTTAATTCAGTCATGAATAATTGAGTCATGTAATTAAAATTAGTCTACTTTGATTACAAATTGGTCAAGTTAGGTTTGCTTGGACTGAGTCTTGTAATTAGTGCTTGATTCAGTCAAGTGGGTTCATATGTTAGTCAGGGTTCAAGTTCAATTGACCATGCCACGTCACTATGCCATGTCATCATGCCATGTCATCACTTCATGCCACATCATCACTTCATGGAGCCTTGTCACTCACCATTTAGAGTAGTATGCCTCGCCACATCACCTTGGTTAGCCACACATGAGTGATTTTCAAATTAAAAGGGAGTTTAAATGGAGCACATGAAAAATTATCAAGACATCAAGACATTAAGACATCAAGACATGGGGACATCAAGACATCATGACATCGGAACATCAAGACATCGGGACATCAAGACATCATGACATCGACATCAGACAACAGGATATTTAGATGTCATTTGAAATTCAAGCTTATCCAAAAAGAGGGCACCCACAAATTTTCTTCTCTTTATCGCCCATATGGAGCGCCACATTTCAAGGAGTGCTTCATCCACTCCATGTCGCCTATCTTGAAGAAGTTTGAATTCAAGGGGGCCTATCATGAAAGGGAATTCAAATGTCAAAAAAGACCTTATCTATTTGGAAGATCAACCTTATCTTAGAGTTCAAATGCACAAAGAGTTAGCTCCAAGTGGGAATTGTCGCCCATGAATTCTTTCTCATTTGTCGCCCATTTGAAAACCATCCAAATTATCACCACTTTTAAGAAAAGTAAGAAAGAATGACTTAACATCTCATATAGCGCCTCATTCTTCCTTTTGTCACCACTTTTTAAGAGGAGTCAGCCAAAGAATCAAGATGGGAGGAATCTATCTAGAGCATTCAAATTCAAATGAGTTTAAATTCAAGAAGAGATTGGAAGCCATCTTTATCTCGTCCAAATTCAAAGATAAGATGGAGGTTATCCTTATCTGCTTGCAAATTCAAGAGGATCAAGATGAAGTCTAATGAGAATTCATGCCAAGGAAGGATTGACACCAATTTGAGATGTCAGCCAAGAAAAGAAGAGGTGTCTCACCTCATCTCTTCTTTTTTTTGTCGCCCATTATGAAGCTTCATCTCATCGCCTATCATAAAGAGGAGTTCAAGTGCAAAGGGGAGCCTATCCACTTAAAGTCCAAGAGTTTCAAGAAAAGATAGGAGTCCAATATTATCCTCTCAAAGGACCCTATCCTAATTTATCTTATATTCAAAGGTAATTAAATTTTATCTTGCTACCTTCTTTGGAGGGTCGATAAATACCACTCCATTCCTCCCTTGTAATTAATTTTATGCTTTGTTAATGAAACTCTGTTATTTCTCCAATTGCTGGGTAAGCATTGAGAGTGCAATTGATGGGTCAGCATTGTGAGAGTGTTGTACTGGGAAAGCATTGCATTTGTGAGAGTGGGGTGCTGAAGCCCTAGTTATCTTTCAAGTCCGAGTCCGAGTTCCAAGATCCAAGATCTAGGACACATTTCACCATTCCCTTTACCCTTTTCCATTCCTTCCAACATTTTCTCTTCCCTCCAATTTCTGATTACTCTTCTTTTGCAGGATCCCCGGTGTTCCAGATCTGAAAAGGAGGTTTTCCTTGCCATACAACCATCTACGGGAAGATTTGCTCCAAAGGAACTATAGTTTGAAAACCACGAGATCTTGAGAGTTAAATCCGGATCTACTACACAAGAAAAAAAATCATTATTGGTAAGCAAATCCATTCGAATCTCATTAGATCTAGTTAGTTGAAGCATGGATGTCTTAGTTTCGATGGTTTTTTAATTATTGGATCCTGGGATTTTTATGTGATTATATGCGAATACATTGCGGGTAGCTAGTCATAATCTTTTTGTCTATCTTTCTTAGATCCTTTGATTGCTTTATTTGAGTTACTGCCATTTCTCGTTAAAAATAGAAAAAAATTTAATTAATTCTTATTCATTACATTAGCATTGCATCCATCCTGCATCATCTTTGGTATTAGAGCTTCTTTGTCCCACATCAGTTTTGGTATCAGAGCCAAAGGTTTAGACTAGAACATTTAGTTAATTGTTGAAATTCTGCATCATTCTAGCATTAGATCTGGAAAGCTCATCTATAGCTCTTCAGATCTTAATTTCTTTGCATTAATTTTAATGATTTTGCCATATTAAAACCAGATCTGTAATCTTCTCCCATAGATTTCATATTTGAAATTTTTTCAAAAAAATTTGCATTGTTTTTCTTAGATTTTTTGGTAGAAGGAAATCATGCCTCCTAAGCGGGTATACGAAAGTATACTATCATGACCCATGGAAGTAATGAGCTACGGTCGGACGTGATAACCCGATATCGGAAATTAGTTATGCTTAGTGTATGCTTGTTTGAATTGATAATTGCTTGAAAGATTGCATGTTAATCTTCTGAGCATAACTTAGGATAAGATTCTGGCATATTTAGAATTCTAAAACTATTCAACCTAATCTCCAAAAAAAATAAAATTAAATTTCTTTAATTTAAAATCTAAAATTTGAAAGTTAAAATTTGAAATTCAAATTTAAATCTGAAATCCAATCTTGAAATTTAAAGTTTAAATTTTGAGTTGCTAGTTTTATCTTTATCTTATCCTGTTAGCTAGTTTGTTCGGTTATGCATTCATCTTATTTGAAATTACTTAAGGGCATCCTATCATAAGATAAGGGAAGGATTTCATCACCTTTCCTTGGCCCAAAAACAACCAACTCATATTGCATTGTCTTAGCCCTAATCTAAAATTGAGTAGTAACCTAATACAGCTTAGGGACACCAACAGGTCAGGTTCGAATCTTTTGAGGAGACTAATGCACTTAATCTTTCAATTAATACTAGAAGCTGGTGTCTAAGGTTAGAGGTCCAAAGGCAAAGGCCCTAAGGAGACTGGTGGTTTTTAATTAGGACCCTGTGACAAGCAGGGGGAACCTTCCACCACCCCACCCTTACCTGGCCAGTGGAAGGATTAATTGTTGAGTTGGTGTAATTTGAGTTAACTCATTCCACTTGAGCGCTAGGTCTAGAAGCCCTAGAAGCTAGGATTGCATTGCATGACCTCAAGATTAGGAGCCTAACCCCAACCCAGTCTGACCATGGAGTCCATTATAGAAACCTTATTAAGGACCTTCAATGAATAATGTGCCCAAATGAATAATAGGTTTGACCGATTATATGAGCATCTAAGAAACCTAAAGAGAATCCATAGGACCCGTACTAACCTTGGTTCACCTAAACCAACTCCCCTTGGCCCTAGAACCCATCGACCCAAACCCACTAGGATCAGTGCACCAAGTCAAAACCTCAGAATCAGTCAATTTTTCCTAAGCCGACCCATCCCTATTACCCCATTGGTCCACCAAGATGCCATTGAAGAGGAAGTGTATGAAGCTGATGTGGCTTAGTAGATGAATATGAAGATGAGGAGATATAGGATGTAAACCCAGAGTTAGTTGACCTGACCGTACCCTGACTGAAGCTGACTGGAAGGACAAGTAGAGAAAGAGAATCATGAGGACTCTAACCCTACTGCTAGGACCTTACCTGAGTGAACACTAGAAGAGAGCCAAGCCGTAGAGCCTAGTCCTGAGATTCAAGAACCCAAAGTAATTAATGAGGACTTGATTTTTCCAATCCAGCAACCCCAAGAAGAATTCACTCCATTAGTCCCAGTTGAAAATCTCTTTCCTAAAATTATTGACTCATCCTTCCACAGGGCAAACCCTTTTATTGCCTGTTGATATAACTCTTTGTCCGAACCTTAGTGTCACCCCCATCCAACAAGGACCATTCCATGAATCCTCTTCTTACTTCCTGCCTTACCCCAAGGTCTACAATGTTTCTAAAACTATTCAATTCCACTTTGTTGAAGTTAGCAGGTTGCATCAATTCTCTGAGCCCGTTAGATTTGCTACCTACTTTCGGAAGACCTTTTGACACTTGCTAGGAACCAAGCACAAATTTCTGCATCCTACCACCCACAAGCTGATGGCCAGACTAGAATAGCGAACCAAAGTCTTGAAAATTTGTTAGGATGTCTGGTAGTCATAATTTTTGGAAATTGGGACCTCCTAATACTTTGAGTTCCTAATACTTTGAGTTCACCTACTATATGACTACAGGCAAAAGTCCATTTTCATGGGTATAAAGCCTTTAGATCTTATTCCCTTGCCTATGCATGCACGCATTTCTGAGTCTGCAGAGTCATATGCATAGCATATTAAAGAATTATATCAAGAAATAAGTAAAAGATTAATGACACAATGAATCTTATGAGCATATGGCTAACTCACATAAATGCTTCAAAAATTTAATAAAGGAGACTTTGTCATGATCAGGCTTCGACCAGAATGGTTCCCACCTAGAACCATGAAGAAACTACATGCCCGTAATGCAAGACCATACAAGATCATAAAGAAAATTAGGTCTAATGTCTATATGTTAAAGTTACCACCTGAATTAGGTAATAGTCCAACCTTCAATGTATCAGATCTTGTTGAGCATAAGGAGCCAATAGCAATACCTGGTAAGCCATTTGGGTCTGATTCCATTTTTGAGAGTGATCCTACCCCGGAGTGTCCACCAACCAAATTACCAGAATGGAGGATAAGATTAAGCAGATTTTGGATGACAAAACTATTATCACTAGGAGTAAAGATTATCAGCGTTACCTGGTTCGATTGCAAGGTAGACTAGAATTTGATGATTCATGGATCACTTGAGAGATCTACAAAGAATCAACCTAGACTTGCTAGAATATTACCATAGAAGAGTTGACCCATACTCGACAGGGTTGAGTTCCTCCCATCCCAGGAGAATTGGTGAGGACACCAAAGCTAGGAAGAGATGTCAGCTTATTGTGGATCACCAATGAGTAGCTTGTCTTAATTCAGTTATGAATAATTGAGTCCTTGTAAATAAGTGAGTCCTGTAATTAAAATTAGTCTACTTTGATTACAAATTGGTCAAGTTGGATTTGCTTGGATTGAGTCTTGTAATTAGTGCTTGATTTAGTCAAGGGGGTTCATATGTTAGTCAAGCTTCAAGTTCAGCTGAACCATGCCATGTCATCACTTCATGCCACATCGTCACTTCATGGAGCCTTGTCACCCATCACTTGGAGTAGTATGCCATGCCACATCACCTTGGTTGGCCACACATGAGTGATTTTCAAATTAAAAGGGAGTTCAAATGGAGCACATGAAGAATTATCAAGACATGGGGACATCAAGACATCGGGACATCGGGGCAATAAGATATTTAGACATCATTTGAAATTCAAGCTTATCTATGAAGAAAGCGCCCATAAATATTTTTCTCTTTTTCGCCCATATGAAGGAGCGCTACATTTTAAGGTGTGCCTCATCCATTCCTTGTCACCTATCTTGAAGAAGTTTGAATTCAAGGGGGCGCCTATCATGAAAGGGAATTCAAATGTCAAAAAAGACCTTATCTATTTGGAAGATCAACATTATCTTAGAGTTCAAATGCACAAAGAGTTAGCGCCAAGAGGGAATTGTCGCCCATGAATTCTTTCTCATTTGTCACCCATTTGAAAACCATCCAAATTATCACCACTTTTAAGAGGAGTAAGAAGGAAAGATTCAACATCTCATATAGCGCCTCATTCTTCATTTTGTCGCCACTTTTTAAGAGGAGTCAGCCAAAGAATAAAGATGGGAGGAATCTTGATGGGAATTCTCCCAAGGTGCCAGGAATCATGCAGCATGCGGAAGTGAATTTCAAAACAAAATTCTAAGCATGAAACCCTAATATGACTAGAAAACCCTAATTCCCATAAACCCCTTATGCAATACCAATCAACGAAGCATAAATGAAGTCAGAATACATACCTGGATCGCTAAAATCCAATCTTTTCCATGAGGCTCACAAGTGCAAGCCCTCCAACGGTGATCCACATAGGAATCAAACCTAGGAACCTCTCCTTTGTAGGTTGCTTGATCAATTGGGACTCTTCTGATGGACTTTCTTTCTTCGACAGCTTCTCCTTTCTTTCTTAGACCTTTGCCCTCCGGTAGAGCATTCTAAACCCTCTCCAAAATCTCTCTTCTCTCTTTCTATCACTTCCTAATTCTTTCCTAAACCCTTGTCTTAAAATGGCAGACTTGTCTTAAAGGAAGACCTATATCCTAACAAGGGAAGGAAGAGACAAGGTGGATAGATATAAGAGTGTAAGAAAGAAAACCAAAAAAAAATCATCCCATCGGAACAAATACTGATGGCTATTTATAGGAGAGTGGGAGGTGCCAGATAAGCCTTTCCATCAACCTTTGATCTGTCTAAACACAGATCAAATAAGACCCTTCACTAAGAAGGAGCCTTATCATGAAATACCGTGTCCCTTTATGCGCCAACCGCCTAATTCAAGTCCCTTCATTATTTTATCTGACTTCTCCCTTTGCCACTTGGCATTTCCAGTTAAAATGAAGCCAAGGGACATGACTTATGAATGAGAAGCATCGGTGATTCAAAAGGACTTAAAGTAGAAGTGGTGCGGGACGGGGTCCCGAAAAAGCCTGGGGTTATTCAGAAATGGGAAAGACCTAAAGCAAACCAAGGATCGTGGGAGGGCTAAGATGCCTCCCAGGACTAGGATAGAACGACCCCTGAAAAAAAAAAAAAAAACCTAAAATCCTAAAACAGCTGGACTCTTTTGGTTTTCACTTTTCTTGATGGGATGACGAAGGAATGATAAAAATATGGAGGGAAACGGGAATGAAACTCGAACCTAGGATCTAGATCTGATGGGAAATAGAGAGATGGAGGGGAAAAGGGTACCTAGGGCTTCGAGCCACACGTCAGTATTTTGGCAGCGAAGACCTTATTTGGGATCACATCCTGCCATTAAGCACGGCGGTGCTGATGACTTGGAGATCACACCCCGCCATCATGCACGGCGGCGCTGATGGCTTGGAGCAGCTTCACGCTCCTCGATGCTCTCGCTGGAGCGAAGGCATTGGAGCCTCACACCCCTCGACGTCCCGAAGGATGAAGGCAAAGGAGCCTCAGCCCAGAATCACAAACAAGTGGAAAATCCTCAAAAATTCATTTCATCAACTAACTTTATTACAAGAGGAGTATGGGTATTTATAGATCCCCATATCCCTTTGAAATTCAAAATAAAATCCCTTGAAATCCTCCCTTGATTTTGAATTCAAATTCAAAATCAAAAATCCCAAATTTCCCTTTTTTTAACCCAACTTACATTCATGAAAAAATACCAAATAAATCCCTTTTATTTGAATTTGAAATCCCCTTCGCTCTGAAACTCATGCTGCCCCAAAAATCATGCAGAACAGCTCTTCCTAGGTTTGCTTTGAGAATCGTGCAGGAGTTTCTTCACAATCGAGCAACAGGGGGGCCGAATCTCCGACGGCTGGTCGGGCAGCGGGTGGTGGACAGTGGACAGCAGGACGGCGGGATGGCGGGGTGGCAGGACGGCGGCCATGGGCGGCCGTTCGTCTTCCCATGGTTTTCCGTTAACTTCCCACAGGCAGGGGCCCCTGGCGCCGGCGAGAGCACCGGCGAAGGGCGGACGGGCCAGAGGGTTGGAGCTGCAGATCTTGCCCAGGACGTCGCGATCGCAGGCGAGATGGAGGGTGGACGGGCCGTGGGAGGTTGTAGCTATAGATTCGGCATGGGCGGCGTTGACGTTGGGAGAGGAGGACATGGCTTAGATCTGGCTCGGGCTCATGGCGGGCATCACGGCAGCAGGCGGGCCGGTGGTTGGGCATGTTGGATCCCGGACTGGCGGTGCGAGGATGGAGACCGTGTGGAATGGGGTGGACGGCCGTGGGTGGCTCGACGGGATTCGTCGGCATTCCCATGAGGAGATCGATGCCGGGAAAAGGTGGACAGTCTGGTGGGGGCGACCGGGGGTCGGGCGTGGCGGATCCGGGATGAACGGGAAGAAGAAAATAAGAAAAATGGAGGTTCCAGTGATTCTGGGAAGGTTGAAGATAATAGGAATAGCAGCGGAATAACTCGGGGATAAACATGAAATAAAATGGGAATAAAAGGGATAAGTGGAAT
This sequence comes from Areca catechu, assembly GCA_021397845.1. Lineage (NCBI taxonomy): Eukaryota > Viridiplantae > Streptophyta > Magnoliopsida > Arecales > Arecaceae > Areca > Areca catechu. The sequence continues at coordinate 43,675,953 of CM038041.1, read as the reverse complement.
AGCTGGAATAATTAAAATTAAAAAAAAATAAAAAAATAAAATAAAAACCCTGATGGGTTTCGGGTCCCCCATCAAGAAGGACTTTGCATACTTAATTAGCGCCAAAGTAAAGAGACGCGACTCTTTACTTTGCACTAACTTCTCCACACCATATGACTCTGTTGACCTAGTCAAAGTATATGCAATATGGGTGTCATATGAAAGGGCATTAAGTCTACTTTCCAACCCTATAATTTTTTTCATATCGAAGGTCAATTAGTTCTTGTGTGCCCTTTTGAATGCAGAGGTGTCAGTTAAGCATGAAGAGTCCCATGCCTTTTGGACTCTTCATATATGGCACATAAAATATCCAAAAAATATCAGATAAAATATGATAAATTTATCCCACATAGGACTCAACCCAATCTAGGTCTCCCATAAATTGGTTAATCCATTTAGCAAACTTTCAGACCCAATCCAATTGGGTTAGGAGATTAGGTCAGCCTACACATGCTAGTGTGTAATCTAGCTAACCAATTAGGATCCCTTGACCCTAATTAAATTCCAATTGAATTCCTAGGCTGACTCCCTAATGTGTGTGACCCATTGGGTTCCACATCTAGCTAGCAGTAGGTTTAGATTGGAGTCGATTCGATCCGATCGAACTCGATTGACCTAATTAGGTCAAATTGGCTCACCTAATTGTCCAATTCGAATCACACATCGAATTGACTCATGAAACCAATCCAATTAGTTCATGAAAACTCACAAGACATGATTGATGTCAGCAACATGTCATGCCTACCCAGAAGATGAGAAATTTGGTAGAAATTATCAAAATACCCTTCAGTAGTAAGTTACCGTGCAATTCAATCATATGATCTCCCATTATCCCGATTAAGTGATGGGTATGGATAAATGTCAAACCCTAACACTTAATCATATCGAATCTCAGCTCAATCATGAGGACTCAGTTGATGACTGATTAGATGCCACTTCTAATCTCATCCCACTTCGCAAAGATTCCTTGAGTCACTCATCGAAGAGATTACATGGGATAACATATCCTCTTACCAGGATGATCAATTCCTTGTTGGTCCACTCACATCCTTCGTACACCTTCCACCATACCCAGAACACCCTGTACATATCGCAATGCCATGAATGAGTATGAACCAAAGTATGGCTTAGTGTGCATAAGGAACCATGGTGACCTCAGGTCTGAAGATCACATGCATAACTTCTACTCTGGGACCTATCTTTTGACAAGGAGTAAGACTTCCATAAGATAGTCCCGATGCGGATCAGTTCAATGTACTCATAGCCTAAGGTGCACCCTTATCCTTTTATTAGTGTCTCTACACAAGTGGCTGTGAGACAAACCACCCTCATTAACTGAGCATACATAGGATAACCTAGTCTTACCAGATTCATCGATCCCCGAATCGATGGTCCAATGACTAGGAACATTCTAGATTATGGTTTATAGGAATTAGGTCTCACTGTTATTTTATTATAATCCTAATTTCATTGCCCTACTCTATGGGGTTCATCATAGTCAAAATATGACACAGCAATATATGATGAATCAAATGCCTTTATTATAAATAATGATGTCATATATGAGTTGGAAGTTTACAAAAAGGCCCAAACAATGATTGGCTCTTAAGGCATTTTTCTATCAAACTCCCACTTGCACTAAAGCCAATCGCCCTTATACTTTATGCCCATATAATCCAAGTGGCGATCTAACTGCTGCTTGGCTAATGCTTTAGTGAATGGGTATGCTTTATTATTCTTTGTGTCAACTCGTTCAATGGTAACATCATGTCTTTCAATGATCTCTCAAACGAGGTGGACTATCTTAGAATGTGCTTGGACTTGCGATGAGACCTTGGTTCCTTAGCTTGTGCAACAGCCCCTGTGTTATCATAGTATAATGGCACTGGCTATTGTACATTAGGAACCATGCCTAATTTCATGATGAATTTCTTTATCCATATAGCTTCCTTTATGGCTTCACTAGCAGCTATGTACTTTGCCTCAGTGACTGAGTAAGCTACTGTAGGCTGCTTTGTACTTTTCCAACTCACTGCACCACCATTCAGGGTGAAGATTTATCCTGATATGGATTTGCTATCATCTGAATCTGATTGAAAACTAGAATCTGTATAACCTTCTAGTTTTAACTCAGATCCTTCATATACTAGAAAAATATCTTTAGTCCTTCTTAGGTACTTAAGAATATTTTTCACAGGTTTCCAATGATCCTCTCTTGGATCTGCCTGAAACCTGCTCACATGCCCAAGGCAAAAGCGAATCAGGCCTGGTACATTACATGGCATACATAATCGATCCAACAGCCGAAGCATAAGGAATCAAAGCCATCCTCTCTCTTTCTTCTGATGTCTTAGGAGACATCTTCTTAGAGAGTTTTATGCCTTGACTCATTGGCAAGTAACTTTTCTTACTTACTTCCATGTTGAATCTCTTCAATACTAAGTCAATGTACCTAGATTGGGATAAGCCCAGCATCCTCTTGGATCTATCTCTATAGATCCTTATACCTAGTATATAGGATGCTTCTCCCAAATCCTTCATGGAAAACTTTGATGATAGCCAAGTTTTAACCGATTGCAACATTAGGATATCATTCCCAATAATCAGTATATCATCCACATACAAAACTAAGAAAATAATGGCACTCTCACTTGTCTTCTTATACACACATGGTTCATCCACATTTTTGATAAAACCAAATCCTTTGATCGTTTCATCAAAATGGATGTTCCAACTCCTTGATGCTTGCTTAAGTCCATAAATTGACTTCTTTAACTTGCATACCTGGTTTGGTCTCCCACTTGAGACAAACCGCTCTGGCTATGATATATAGACTTCTTCCTCAAAGTTTTCATTGAGGAAAGCAGTCTTTACATCCATTTGCAGATCTCATAATCTTGGTATGCTGCTATGGCAAGCAGTATCCAAATGGACTTGAGCATGGCTACTAGAGAAAAGGTTTCATCATAGTCTACACCATGTTTTTGTCTAAAACCTTTTGCTACCAGCCTAGCCTTACAGGTCTCAACTTGACCATCTGCTCCAATCTTCTTCTTGAAGATCCATTTACATCCTATCGGGTTAATTCCTTCATGTGGATCTACCAAGGTCCAAACCTGATTGGAATACATGGAGTCCATTTTAGATTTCATGGCACTAAGCCACTTGTCAGAGTCCCTATTCTCGACAGCTTTCAAATAGGTCACAGGATCATCATCATATATGATACTGGCTTCATTGTCATCCCCGATGACAAAGCCATATCTGAGAGGTGCTCCTCGCACCCTCTCTGACCTTCGAAGAGGAGGTGTGTACTGTGGCTGTTCTTGATCCACAAGAACCTCTGGTTGAGGAACTTTATTTGAAGGCTCATCAGTTTGTTGGTTCTGTTCTTCACACAACTCAAGTAAAGAATCACTACATCCTTCTTGGATAAACTCTTGTTCCAAGAATGTAGCATGCCTACTAAAATTATCTTTTGCTCAGTAGCATTATAAAAGAGGTATCCCTTACCTTCTTTTGGGTAACCAACAAACCTACACTTGTCAACCCTTGCACTTAACTTATGTCCAAAGTTATTCTTGACATAAGCATGGCAACCACAAATCTTTAAGTACTTAAGACTTGGTCTTTTACCATTCCATAACTCAAATGGAGTGCTACTTACTGACTTAGATGGAACCCTGTTTAATATATATGCAGCAGTCTCCAAGGCATGTCCCCGAAGGAAATGGGAAGATCTGTGAAGCTCATCATGGACCTCACCATGTCCAACAAGGTATGATTTCTCCTTTCTGCCACTCCATTTAACTGGGATGTATAAAGAGGGCTCCATTCAGAAATAATGCCTTTGTCCTTGAGATGGTTCAAAAACTCACTAGACATGTTTTCCCCTCCTCGATCAGACCGAAGAGCTTTAATACTAAGTCCAATTTGTCTTTCAACCATACTCTGAAATTCTTTAAACTTATCAAAAGCTTTGGACTTGTTTTTCATAAGATACACATAATCGAACCTTGATAAATCATCAATAAAATTGATGAAATAAGAATATCCTCCTCTGGCCTGAGTTGACATAGGTCCACACACATCAATATGTACAAGACCTAACAATTTAGTTGCCCTTTCTCCATATCCAGTGAATGGAGACTTGGTCATTTTCCCTTTGAGGCAAGACTCACAAGTTCCTAATGATTGAAAATCATCAAGGTTAAAATAATCCTCTTTGACTAACTTGTTTATCCTTGACTCACTAACTGACCTAACTGGCAATACCAGAGATATGTGACATTGATATTATCTCTTTTTCTCTTCTTGTTATCTATAAGAAGTATTTCATCATTGAGTACTAAAGTTAGAAGACCATTCACTAAGCAACCATGCCCAAATATTGTATTATTATAAAGAATAGAGCAACCACTGCTCTTTACACTTATTTCATATCCTTGTTATAACAACAAGGGTATTGAAATAATGTTTCTTACAATATTTGGCACATAGTAGCATTCTTCCAACCTTATGATATTACCCAAAGGTAATAACAAAAGATAGGTGCCCACAGCTTCAGCATATATAGGTTCTTCACTTGCCCCAAATAATTTGAAGTCACCTTTCTTCAAATTTCTAATTCTGTGGAGTCCTTGTAAAGATTTACAAATATATAACCCACCTGCTGTATCCAATACCCATGAATTAGAAATAGATTCACTCAATGATAAATTGGTTTGTATCATGTACAAACCCCTGATGCACCACTTGCATCTAGCTTCACATTTGCAAGACAAGTCTTGCAATCCTTCTTTCAATGCCCAAACATGCTACAATGGAAACAGGCTCCATCAACCTTCTTCCTCAACCAGTCCACATAGTTTGAATCGGTTAACTTTTTAGCATCCAAGATGCCATGCAATGATAAATTTGAAGCCATAAAAATAAATGTCCTATATTTAATTAAAGAACAATATCAGCAGACCACTCAAGATGACATCCATAACTGGATAAGGACTTTCTATCTAATTATATCTCCAACTATTTTCTTCAAATACCATAACCCTCAACTATGATAAGCGAGAAACCTTTTCGGTTTCCTTGGTGGGGTTGAGATCCTAATTCCTCATTAGTGCCTTGTGTTATACAACAAACACTAATAAGTTCAAAGGTAGGACTTACTTTTCAATTGCAACCCGTGCAATTCTCAACAATTATCTTTGCCTTTAAGACACTTATAGTCTTGTGTTATACAACAAACTATAATGTCTTAGTTTAGTCAAACCCTTCATTTCTATATAGCTATAATTGAAGATTGTTGCCCTTGTGTTACACAACAAAGCAACAATTTCAACCATGCCATAAAGCACTAAGTGCACCAATACAAATTTCATATCAAACCCTAAAGTAGATCTTGTGTTACACAACAAACCTACTATAGTTTTGATATTAATTTGGCTTAGCATGAAGGAAGGCAAATTATAGTATACATAATCAATTAGCATTCTCAAGTTAAGGTTTAGATATGACCAAATTGGCCAGGTAAGTGGAAGGGGTGAGGGGGTCCCCCCATTGCTTTCCTTAGACACCAATTAAATTGGCCAGGTTAGACAACGGAACCAATTAAAAACCTCATTCCCTTTACCTTTCCAGAACCTCTTGCCTAGACACCAATTGGCTGATCAAACCCTAATCAATTTTGCATCATGACTAAGTTTTTTACTATGACTAAATATGATTTTTATGAGGGCTTTGATGGTATCAAAATCACATTCTAAATACTATCATGATAATTACATTTATAACTACAAGTATAAACATAAAGATGATAATTATGTTTATAACAAATATAAACATATTGCATATAACTCTAACATATGCAGAACATTCATGTCATCAAGCATATTACCCTAATATGCAAAGCATTACATGACAACAAGCATATTACCCTAATATGCATAGCATGATAACACGCATATTACCCTAATATGCAAAACATGATAGGATTAATGTAAAATACCATTCACCTCACTCATTCATGGGAATTACCACAAAGTTGCACCCCTACACGCCATAGGAAACCGATAGAATGGACATAGTGGGCTTTTTACACCCTACTTTACTCCTATGACCGGACGACTATGGCAACCCCAATCCAGAGCAGTTACTTGGTTCAATCAACATGCATAATTTTGTACTTGAAATGATAACATGCATTTCATGAAAAATAAAAATTAAACATATTACCCTAATATGAAAAATTCCATATCAATACATTAACATGCCTTTTTCGTGAAGAAACCAAATCTGACATATTAACCCTAATATGCATTTTCATCACAAGATTCTAGTAGAGTCGACATGACAGGGTTCGAGTCGGCTTGATCACTAGTCGGGTCGACTCGATATGTGGAAATCATGAACTTCAAAAATGATTCATAATTGGTATGCCACAAGGCTGGCTCTGATACCACTGATGGGAATTCTTCCAGGGTGCCGGGAATCATACAGCATGCGGAAGTGAATTTCAAAATAAAATTCTAAGCATGAAACCGTAATATGTCTAGAAAACCCTAATTCCCAGAAACCCCTTATGCAATACCAATCAACGAAACATAAATGAAGTCAGAATACATACCTAGATCGCTGAAATCCAATCTTTTCCATGAGGCTCACAAGTGCGAGCCCTCCAACGGTGATCCACACAGGAATCAAACCTAGGAACCTCTCCCTTGTAGGTTGCTTGATCAATTGGGACTCTTCTGATGGACTTTCTTCCTTCGACAGCTTCTCCTTCTTTGCTTAGACCTTTGCCCTCCAGTAGAGCATTCTAAGCCCTCTCCAAAATCTCTCTTCTCTCTTTCTATCACTTCCTAATTTTCTTTCTAAATCCTTGTCTTAAAATGGCAGACTTGTCTTAAAGGAAGACCTATGTCCTAACAAGGGAAGGAAGAGACAAGGTGGATAGATGTAAGAGTGTAAGAAAGAAAACCAAAAAAAAATATCATCCCATCGGAACAAATACCGATGGATATTTATAGGAGAGTGAGAGGTGCCAGATAAGCTTTCCATCAGCTTTTGATCTGTCTAAACACAAATCAAATAAGACCCTTCACTAAGAAGGAGTCTTATCATGAAATACCATGTCCCTTTATATGCCAACCGCCTAATTCAAGTCCCTTCACTATTTTATCCGACTTCTCCCTTTGCCCCTTGGCATTTCCAGTTAAAATGAAGCCAAGGGATGTGACTTATGAATGAGAAGCATTGGTGATTCAAAAGGATTTAAAGTAGAAGGACTCTGTATACTTGAATTAGCGCCAAAGTGAAGAGACGCGACTCTTTACTTTGTGCTAACTTCTCCATGCCATATGACTCCTTTGACCTAGTCAAAGTATATGCAATATGGGTGTCATATGAAAGGGCATTAAGTCTACTTTCCAACCATATAATTTGTTTTCATATCGGAGTCAATTAGTCCTTGTGTGCCCTTTTGAATGCAGAGGTGTCACTTAGGCGTGAAGAGTCCCATGCCTTTTGGACTCTTCATATATGGCACATAAAATATCCAAAAAATATCAGATAAAATCTGATAAATTTATCCCACTTAGGACTCAACCCAATCTAGGTCTCCCATAAATTTGTTGGTCCATTTAGCAAACTTTCAGACCCAATCCAATTAGGTTAGGAGATTAGGTCAGCCTACACATGCTAGTGTGTAATCTAGCTAACCAATTAGGATCCCTTGACCCTAATTAAATGCCAATTGAATTCCTAGGCTGACTCCCTAATGTGTGTGACCCATTGGATTCCACATCTAGCCAGCAGTAGATTTAGGTTTGAGTCGATTCGATCCGATCAAACCCGATTGACCTAATTAGGTCAAATTGGCTCACCTAATTATCCAATTCGAATCACACATCGAATTGACTCATGAAACCAATCCAATTAGTTCATGAAACCCACAAGACAAGATTGACATCTAGCAACGTGTCATGCCTACCCGGAAGATGAGAAGTTTGGTAGAAATTACCAAAATACCCTTTATTAGTAAGTTACCGTGCAATTCAATCTTTTGATCTCCAATTATCCCGATTAAGTGATGGGTATGGATAAATGTCAAACCCTAACACTTAATCATATCGAATCTCAGCTCAATCATGAGGACTTAACTGATGACTGATTAGAAGCCACTTCTAATCTCATCCCACTTTGCAAAGATTCTTTGAGTCACTCATCAAAGAGATTACATGGGATAACATATCCTCTTACCAGGATTGATCAATTCCTTGTTGGTCCACTCACATCCTTCGTACACCTTCCACCATACCCAGAACACCCCGTACATGTCACAATGCTATGAATGAGTATGAACCAAAGTATGGCTTGGTGTGCACATGGAATCATGGTGACCTCAGGTCTGAAGATCACTTGCACAACTTCTACTATGGGACCTATCTTTTGACAAGGAGTAAGACTTCCATAAGATAGTCCCAGTGCGGATCAGTTCAGTGTACTCATAACCTAACGAGCACCCTTATCCTTGTATTAGTGTCTCTACACAAGTGGCTGTGAGACCAACCACCCTCATCAACTGAGCATACATAGGATAAGCTAGTCTTACCAGATTCATCGATCCCCGAATCGATGGTCCAATGACTAGGAACATTCTAGATTAGGGTTTATAGGAATTAGGTCTCACTGTTATTTTATCATAACCCTAATTTCATTGCCCTACTCTATGGGGTTCATCATAGTCAAAAATATGACACAACAGTATATGATGAATCAAATGCCTTTATTATAAATAATGATGTCATATATGAGTTGGAAGTTTACAAAAAGGCCCAAACAATGATTGTCTCTTAGGGCATTTTTCTATCAAATCTATCTAGAGCATTCAAATTCAAATGAGTTTAAATTCAAGAAGAGATTGGAAGCCATCTTTATCTCATCCAAATTCAAAGATAAGATGGAGGTTATCCTTATCTACTTTCAAGTTCAAGAGGATCAAGATGAAGTCTAATAAGAATTCATGCCAAGGAAGGATTGACACCAATTTGAGATGTCGGCTAAGAAAAGAAGAGGTGCTTCACCTCATCTCTTCTTATTTTTTGTCGCCCATTATGAAGCTTCATCTCACCGCCTATCATAAAGAGGAGTTCAAGTGCAAAGGAGAGCCTATCCATTTAAAGTCCAAGAGTTTCAAAAAAAGATAGGAGTCCAATATTATCCTCTCAAAGGACCCTATCCTAATTTATCTTGTATTCAAAGGTAATTCAATTTTATCTTGCTACCTTGTATGGAAGGTCTATAAATACCACTCCTTCCCCCCCTTGTAATTAATTTTATGCTTTGTTAATGAAACTCTGTTATTTCTCCAGTTGCTGGGTAAGCATTGAGAGTGCACAATTGTGAGAGTGTTGTACTGGGAAAGCATTGCTTTGTGAGAGTGGGGTGCTGAAGCCCTAGAGTCCGAGTTTCCAAGATCTCTAGGACACATTTCACCATTCCCTTTACCCTTTTCCATTCCTTCCAACATTTTCTCTTCCCTCCAATTTTTGATTACTCTTCTTTTGCAGGATCCCCGGTGTTCCAGATCTGAAAAGGAGGTTTTCCTTGCCATACAACCATCTACGGGAAGATTTGCTCCAAAGGAACTATAGTTTGAAATCTGACCATGAGATCTTGAGATCCAGGATGCCTTTCACCATTCCCTTTACCCTTTTCCATTCCTTCCAGTGTTTTCTCTTCCCTCCAAGTTTTGATTACTCTTCTTTTGTAGGATCCCCGATGTTCCAGATCTAAAGAGGAGGTTTTCCTTGCCATACAACCATCTACAAAAGATCTGCTTTGAAGAAATTATAGTTTGAAATCCAACCACGAGACCTTAGAGTTGAATCCGGATCTACTATACAAGAGAAAAAAATCATTATTGGTAAGAAAATCCACTCTGAATCTCATCAGATGTGGTTAGTTGAAGCATTGATGTCTTAGTTTTGATGGTTTTTTAATAATCGAATCCAGGATTCTTTATGTGATTATATACGAATACATTGTGGGTAGCTAGTCGTAATATTTTTGTCTATCTTTCTTAGATCCTTTGATTGCTTTATTTGAGTTGCTACCATTGCTCATAAAAATAGAAAAAAAAATTAATTAATTCTTATTCATTACATTAGCATTGCATCTATCCCGCATCATCTTTGGTATCAGAGCTTCTTCATCCCGCATCACTGAAACTTTGCTGAAACTTATCCAAATTCAAAGTTTGAGTCCTTCAAAATGATTCTTATATGCCAAGGTCTATATAACTTGAAATTTCACTAAGTTAGGTGACTTCTTCAACAGGATGACAAGCATTTTAAACCTTCAATACACTTCAACTTTGATGAGTACCTTGTTCTGATAAACACACTTTTAACACACAGTTAGTACTCAGATATACTTAAGTATTTTGTTATTCATCAAAATCAAGACAGGAGTCAACAATGGCAAAACCCTTCCATGGATTTAACTTACCTGGCCAACTTGGTCAATTAACATTTTGATTAGGTTAATTTTGATTTGAGTTTACCCATGCCAATTAGTTTTGTCAGACATGAGATTGTGCTGACTAAACATGGTTAGTCAAACATGTGATTAGGCTGACTAATTTAAAAGAGACCTAAATCCAAACCTCTTTATTAATATTAAGTCCTAGGTCTTCTACCGTTGTAGGTGTGCAGGTGTCCTATTGGTATTGTCTATTCTTAGTGGTTATAGGGATTCAGTTGCACCTAGAAGATGCAACCACCTTATTAGCATGAGATGTTGCTAGGTCTAGTAGGGTTGGGCCCAATAACCAAGTAGGTAAGGGACCCAATGATGGCTTTGCTTAAGCATGAACGGTGGGTCTAACTTAACTAAGAATTGGACTAATAACCAGGTACGATGAGGTTTCATGACTTAGAAACGAGTCACTACATCATGCATGAGTTCATTGGACAAGAGTTATCTACTCATCAGTATAGCGAGTTACCAATAATCGGACATTGTGACATATCGCATATCGGTAGGACTACAGCATCCACTAGAAATCTTAGTCATGTAGAGATTTTTATATCCTATGGAAGAGTGTGTGAGATCCATGAAATTAATGGGTCTAAATCATTTTTTAAAGTCTCTCGAATAATTTTTACTATTAAGTACAAAAGTCTAATCCAATCTTCTACTCTTTTGTAGCTAAACCATATCAGCTTCTAATCCATTAGCCCGTATACTGGAAACAAACTGACTTGTTGGCCTCAACTATAAGGACTAGTTCAAGAACCTTAAAATGGTCTTGAGTTTTGAGAAGTTGGGCTATGTGCTCAACCAGGAGCCCCCATCTTACCTGACCATCCTAGTGCTCGCCAGACGGTAGCACATGAGAAATGGATGAAAAATGATAATAAGGTGAAGTGCTACATGGTGGCATCAATGTCAAATGAGTTGCAAAGTCATCATGAGGGGATATACCAACTGCCAAGGCTATAATTACTCACCTACAAGAACTGTATGGTGAGCAGAGTCGTGCCACATGCTTTGACATCTCAAAAAGAAAGACTATTTAATACCAGAATGCATAAAGGGTAATCAGCCCATAATCATTGCTTAACAATGATTAAAGAAATTGAATAGCTTGGAAAGTTGGGCATACCGATTTATAGGGAACTACAAGTCGATTTGATACTTTAATCCTTGACTAATTTATTTTCTTAGTTCTTAATGAACTATAATATGAACAAATTGAGTTATACTCTACCTGAATTATTAAACATGCTGGTAAATAATGAAGGGACCTTGAAAAGTTCAAGGAACTATGTTCTTGCAGTGGTAGTCATCTTCATCTAAGAAAAAGTCTACTTGGAAGGAGAAGAAGCTTGTAAAGAAGCAAAAGAAGGACAGTAAGCCTAAGAAGAAGGATGGTCAAAAGAAGCCTACTGTGAGCAAAGAAAAATATTTTCACTACAACACTGATGGGCACTAGAAGAGAAATTATCTATTATACCTGGAAAGCTTGAAGAAACATAAGATGGACGTACCTTTAAAAGGTATATCTATGCTCGTTATTGAATCAAACCTTACGATATCTTCTACTTCTAGTTGGGTATTAGATTCTGCTTCAAGTGCTCATATTTGTACTTCAACGTAGGGTCTGGTAAGAAGTAAAGTGCTGAGAAAATGAGAGATGATCTTGCATATTGAAAATGGTGCAAAAGTTATTGCAGTAGTCATGGGAGCAACACCCTCTGTCTTTACCTTTAGACTTCAGTTTAGTTTTGAAAGACTGTTATTATGTACCTACAACTAGCAAAAACTTAATTTATGTCTCTATGCTAGCACAGGAAAGTTATGAATTTATATTCAATAAAGACTTTTGTTCAATTTAGTTCAAAAATAAATTAATTTCAAAAGCTCTCTTGATTGATAATCTGTACCATTTATATACTAATATCTATATGAGCAAATATTGAATGCCATAGGATATAAATGACTTAAAGATGATCTAAATCTAAAGTATATTTGGTACCTCAGGCTTGGTCATATTAGAGAGGACAAGATTAACAAATTAGAAAAGGATGATATACTAAACCCAATTAATTTTGGATCTTACCCAATTTGTGAATCATGCCTTCAAGAAAAAATGACCAAATTATCCTTTGCAAGTCAAGGGAGAGGGCCACTGTATTACTTGCCCTGATGCACACTGATCTGTGTAGACCATTTGATATACTAGCTAGGGATGGTTTTCAATACTTCATTACCTTTACCGATGATTACTCATGGTATGGGGTATATATTTCAAGTCTAAGATATTTGATAAATTTGAGTTCAGACATGAAGTAGAAAAACAAAAAAAAATCTCTTAAGTTTCTCCGGTCAAATCAGAGAGGTGAATACCTTAGTAGAAATTTTTTGGGTTATCTTAAAGACAATGGCATAGTAATGAACCCCTCCAGGTGCATCTCAACTCAACAAGATGTCTAAAAGGAGGAATAGGATCTTATTAGATAACCATGGTGAGCTTCACTAACCTACCTTTGTTTTTAGGGATATGCCCTACAAACTTTGATTTACGTTCTTAATAGGGTTCCCTCTAAGTCCATTCCTACCGCTCCATATAAAATGTGGTTTGATAAGAAACCAAGTATTTGCTATTTCAAGATTTGGGGATGTCCTGACTATATAAAGAGACTAATGGCAGATAAATTAGAGTTCAAATCGATAAAAGCTCGCTTCATAGGATATCCTAAAGAATCTATAGGATACTACTTTAACTTTCTAGAGAATCATAATATAATTATAAGCTAGCATGCCACATTCCTCGAAAAATAGTTTATTTAGGATGGTTGTAGTGGGAGGTTAATTGAGCTCGATAAGAGTCTTTAAAGGGTAGCTAGCTAGGGATCAAGTTGAACCTGATGAACTTGTAAATGTAGTTGCTCCACCACCTCGTAGGTCTAGTAGAGTCTCTGTCCTCCTGAAAGGTACTTAGGTATCAAGTTGAACCCGATGAACTTGTAAATGTAGTTGCTCCACCACCTCGTAGGTCTATAGAGTCTCTGTCCTCCTGAAAGGTACTTAGGTATGCTTACAGAGGATATAGAAGAAATGTTTCTTGTAGGAAACAAGGATCAAGTAATTAATCCTAAGACCTATGATGAGATGATGTTAGATATCGACTCAGAGAAATAGTTGAATGCTATGAAGTCAGAAACTAACTCAATGCAGTTGAACCAGGTCCGATCTTTGGTGGATCACCTGAGGGGATAATATCCATTGGGTATAAATGAATCTACAAAAGGAAGATAGGTGTAGATGGTAAGGTAGAGACCTATAAAGCTAGGCTGTAGCAAAAGGATATAGTTAGCATGAAGGCATTGACTATCAGGATACTTTTCACCAGTAGCCATGTTGAAATCCATCCGCACACTACTTACCAATGCAGCATTTTGTGATTATAAATATGATAGATGGATGTGAAAACTATATTTCTTAATGAATTTCTCAAGGAAGATATCTATATGGAGCAACCTTTGGATTTTACTTCTAGTGATGGAGATCACAAGGTCTGCAAGCTACATCGATTCATTTATAAATTAAAGCAAGCTTCTCAGAGTTGGAATACTTATTTTAATGATACGATCAAATCATTTGATTTCATCAAGAATGAGGAGGAGCCTTGTATATATAAGAAGGTCAGTGGGATGGCTGTGACATTCCTCGTATTGTACATGGATGACATCCTTTAATTAGGAATGATACTTCCATGTTAACTTTGATTAAAAGTTGGTTATCTAAGGATGCTATGAAAGATCTAGGTGAAGTATCTTATATTCTAAAAATTAAGATCTATAAAGATAGATTGAATAGGATGCTTGGCCTTTCACAGAAATTGTAATAGAGGAAGTGCTAAAAAGATGAAGCATGGAGAACTCTAAAAGGGGATTATTCCCTATAGGCATGGCATATATCTCTCCAAGAAGATGCATCCTAGCACACATGAGGAGATATAGTGCATGAGCAAGATCCCATATGCTTTGATAATTGAGAGCCTCATGTATGCTATGTTATGTACTTGACCTGATATTGCCTAGCTATGAGTGTTACTAGAAGGAATCAACCGATTTTAAGCAACGAGCACTGGATTGCTATAAAGAATATATGTAAGTACTTAAGAAGAACTAAAATTTATTCTTGATCTTTGAAGGAAGTCCTGATTTATAGGTAGAGGGATACACTGATTTAGAATTTATATCTGATCCATAGAAGGTCTATATCAGGATGTGTTTTCTATGACATAGTGGTTCTACTAGCTGGAAAAGTTTCAAGCAACTCATTTTTCTGATTCCACGACCTGCATCTTGATGGGATTTTTGATAAAGAAATTTGATCATACAATAACTATACTTAGGAGTTCATTTATATTTATTAGGTTGCCACTACATACTATTTAGCTGTCACTAATGGATTGTGAGAGCTCACTAGGATCATTTTCAGATCAACAATTTAAGTTAAGGTTAAGCTGAAATTATTTTAGTCATCGAAAGAGTTTCGATGATACTATGATAAAGATTATAGTATATCTTACTACTAGATGGAATGAATCCAAGGGTCACATACAATAGGAGTCGACCTAACCATAGGCATGGATTTATGTAAGAGTTACATATTTAGTACCTGCTAATTTAGGCACCTACAAATTTTGGCACCTGCTAATTTTGGCATTTACTAAAATTAGCACTTGCTAATTTTAGCACTTGCTTATTTTAGCTTGATAGACCTATTTGCAAATGTTGCAATAATTTTTGACTTCTTATTTGTCTTAATTAAATTAGATTTAATTATTATTAACTTTATTTAAAGTTAATTAGATTGGTAATTCAAGTTTGACTTGAGTTTTTGACCTAGCCAAATTGGGTTGATAACCTTTTTTGATTTTGATTGAATCTAGGTATGAAAAGAGTTTCAAACTTAGTCAAAAATTAATCAAAATTGACTAGAAACTAGGAAACCCAGTTGATTGGGTCTTTCTCTCTTATCTCATGCAAAAACAAAGAGGAAGGCTTGGAAAATGCACACCTCCTCTTGGCACACATGGAGAGAAGAAGGAGGCACCAAGTTGGCACCCTTCTTTCCCATCCAAGACTCTCTCTCCTGCTAGATAAAATTGGACTCTATCTAGATTTGAAGTTTGATTAAATCAAAAAAGAAACCAATTTTATCTGTATTTTTAAAAGGTATTTTTTAGGGGTTTTTCATAGTTTTTAAGGTGCATAGAAACTAGGCTGTCTAGACTTAATTCTAACACAGATCCCTTCCTAAATTCATCCCAATTTTTCTCCTTCATGAAAAATAGAGTATAATACTCTATAAAAAGCTAAAGGATAAGAGTTTCCATAAAAAATATTAGAAAAATACTCTTTTATTTTTTTGGTATTTAATTTCTTAAAAGAAAAGGAGAGAAGGCTACTGAGTTCTAGTTTAAACTAGAAGAAGAAGGTCCATCTCTATGCTTGAAGAAAAACCTGTAAAGATCTAGTAGTCTGGGGGTCTTAGTGAATCAGTGAGGAAGGCTCCATGTAGATACTACTAGAGGTGATGCAGGATGAAGCTCTGATACCAGGAATTGATACGGGATGAAGATGATACGGGACTATACTAATGATGAGATGGATATGCAAATGATTTCTTTTTGGTGTTTTAGGTTTTAAGTGATTTTTTGATTCCCGAAGTTGAGCAAAGACTAGATCTAGGGGTTCTATAAAAACAAGATACTTCTAGCATGCAAGTTTAGTCCCTAAACAATGATGAAGAGAGGATCCCGAGATTGAGAAACCCCATAGGACTTAGCTCTAAATCAATACCTACTTAGGAGACTAGGGAATGCAAACCTTGAAGTTTCTGATGTACCCGATGTCGAGTTCTCTCACACTCGTGGATGCGGCCTGGAAGATCAAGCCTTCAACCCTGTAGATTCGTTGACTTTTTGTTCGATGGTCTAAAGGTAAGGGAGACCAAATCATTTATTCGTGGCACCTGGAGGACCTGTGAGCAACCAAGAGAAGGGTTAGAAAACAGCAAGTAGGGGTATGAGAAAGTGAAAAGGGAGGAGAAAAGGAATCGTAGATGGTGGTTGAAGAGGGTTCTTCTTGTTGGGCATCTTAGTGGATCTTCCAGGTGGTGTCCCAGCTTGAAGATGGACTGGTGCGAAGGAGAAGGTAACTTAGGGCCTCTCACCCCTCGATGTCCCGAAGGACAAAGGCACTCTCTCACAAAGTTCCTAGTCTAAGAAGACAATGGCTAATGGAAGAAAACTTGAACTCTTTTTTTCATTTCATCAAAATTGGTTTACAAGAGGGTTAGGGTCCTTTTTATAAGCACCTAAGTCTTCATTTGACATTCAAACTCAAATTTGAAATAGGGGTTACAAGACTTGATTTGGGGGAGTGAAGAGAGGATATTGTCTTCATGAATTAAGGGGTGCCTATTTTGAATTTTGAATCTCTCTTCATGAAGCTTTGACCAACCATGAATGCTAAGCTTGATCTTTGGTGATATGGCTTGATATGTGGAGTGGGGTGAGGATCTTGTTGGCTTGGATCAAGGAAAGATTAATGGGAGTCAACCATTGAATTTGAATTTGAAATTTTAGCTTTACTTGGCCACCCAAGGTGCTTGATGAAGTAGCACCTCCCATGCCATGTGGCATTGATGATGTGGCACTCCATGAGCTAAAGTGGCACCTCCCATGCCACGTGGCATGATGATGTGGCACTCCTAACCTAGCATGGAGAGGTGGCTTGACTCATCTTCAATTGGGCTTGACTTGATTGCCCACTTGTGAACCCATCTTCAAACTAGCTTGAGCCCATCTTCAAATTGACTTGAGCTTATAGATCAACTTGGCTAATTATAGGACCAATTGATCCTAACTTGACCAAATTATCCAAATTACCAGACTAAACCAAAAATTGAAATCAACTAGATATTAATTACATGACTCAAAAGTAAATTACTCAGGCTTGAAGCCTTATTACAAGACCCAAAAGATTAAGAGCCCTAATCAGAGATCCATAAAGGGTTGAGGAGCATCTGTCTAATCCTGGTGGTGCCCACAGCAATTCTTTCGGGATGGGAGGAACTCGACCCTGTCGAGTAAGGTTTGATTTGGCTTTGGTATTTCACAAGAAGGTCGGGTCGAGGCATTGCAAGTCCTCTCAGGTAATCCACGAATCATCGAACTCTAGTCGGCCTTACCAACGGACCAAGTAATGCTGATAGCCTTTGTCCCGGGTAGCGATAGCTTGATCATCCAAGACATGCTCGATCCGTTCTCCTATCTCAAGTAAATTGGAGGTGGACACTCAGCGTCAGGTTCCCTCTCAAAGGATTGGTCGGGCCTAAATGGCTCGCTGGGTATGGTTGCCGGTTCCTATACTCGACTAAGTCTGAGATATTGAAAGTTAAGCTAATGCCATAATCCGGGGGTAGCTCAAGCACATAGGCATTAGGGCCAACCTTCCTTTAAACTCTAAAGGGGCCAGCTCCACGAGCATGAAGTTTCTTAATGATTTTTGGTGGAAACCATTCAGGCATAAGCCTAATCACTACAGAATTTCCTATGTCAAATTCTTTGGCTCGCTTTCGGGAATCAGCTAATTTCTTGTATGTATTGTTACTTAGATTGATTTTTTTGGCTAATTTCCTTATGCATGCTGTGCGAATGACTTTGTGGACTCTGAGACTTGTACAGATACCTAACAATTGTAGACTCAACTATGAATTCTGATTGAGAGGAATTTTATTAGACTCTCTATGGCCTAAACCTAACAGATTATAGACTCTCTAGGTTTGACCCTGGTCTGGCATGCACATGAAAATTTACAATGGATCCCTAGCAAATGCCATAAGGTCTTCCAAAGGTAGGTCGCAAATCTAACATACTCACAGCACTGGTGCAACTGAAAGACCTCAACAAAGTATAATTTGATAGTTTGGAAAACATTGGAAGCCTTAGGGTATGATAGGATATAAAAATTGGAGTCTTTGGATAATCTATTGGAAACATGAAATAGACCTTGGTTACCCGGGATGACCTTAAGATTTGAATATTGATCTATGGGTGTAAGATCTAGGATAGGCTAGATGCTCCTAGATGGTGGAAGGTCATCAGGAAGGTCTTTAGAAAGTTTATCTTGAAAGTCTTCTAAAATAATGTCACTTCCTAGGGTTGCTCCTTAGGGACTTGTTCCTAGACCTCTTTTATAGATAACTCGTGTGAACCCTCACTTTCATCTGATATGTTTGATCCAGGCTCAGTCACTCCTTCTTCAAATTCTATAGTGGTTTCAGGATCTTTTTCTATTAGTTTTTTAGTGATCTCAACCTTGCATCCACCTTCATCATACTCCTCCACTAGACTTGATTCATAGATGTCTTCTTTGGATTCTTCAGCGGACTCAGGAGTTTCTTTCTCTAGATTCTTAATGGGTTCAACCTTTTCTCCCTGAAATTCTTCAATGGGTTCTTCCTCTTCCCCTTCATATTCTTTAATTAAACTTGGTTCATAAACTTCTTCCTCGGGCTCACTAATGGGTTCGGGGTCTTTCCCTTGCAAACTAATGGGATAGGAGTAGTAGGCTGGTTTGAAGGAATCTGTCTAAGAATTGGCCTAGAGGTGCTAATCATGCTAGGCTTAGGTCAGTTGCTCATGAGTTCTCTTTGATAATACTCGAATTCTCTAGCAATCTGATAAGCATCCTTTAGAGTATGAATTTCTCATTGAAGTAATTCCCCTTGGATGTCCTTACATACTATGCCTCGTCGAAATCTAGATATGGTCGTGGTCTTAGATTCGGTTGTGTTACATCTCCTGACAAACCCCTTGAATTCCTTAATATACTCAGACACTGGTCTATCACCCTGTCTCAGTTTGTACCATTGGTCTAAAAGTCTTTGCTCATAAAATCTACCTAGGTACTTTTCTCTTAGTCTACATCTCAAGGTTCTCTAGCAACATATTCTATCTCCTCTTTGATAACATTCATCCTCAATAGCTGCCCAATGCCACTTAGCATATCGGGTTAACCTATGTGTGGCCAATCTAAATTTCTCTAACTCTGACATCCTAGTGTACTTGAAATAGTGATCCATGCTCTCCTCCCAATCGATATACAGTCTTCCCTCAAAAGTGGGTGCATAAGGTTGGGTGCTCCTAATGGGTCTCTCCTCGAAGTCAACCAAGTATGGGTATGGGCTCCTAGGGCTAGACTCAAAGGTAAGATCATGATCATAGGCTCTTGGATCAAGGGAATTGGGCCTAGAGAAGTTGAATTTAATATGGGCCTTGCAGGCTTCTGCCCGTGCCTCTGCTTGGGCCATCTTTTGGTCCAATTGGGCCAGTTGTTCGCTGAGGGCCTGCAAGTGGGCTTTAAGGTTTGATCCCATGACTACACTGGGCTAAATAAAGACTGATGGGCTAATGGACTCCTAATCTATGATGAGAATTCCCCCAAGGTCATGGGGATCATGCAGCATGCGGAATTGACTTTCAAAATAAAATTTCATAGCATGATACCCTAACATATATAACATGTATAGAAAACCCTAATTCCCAGGAACCCCTTGGGCAATTACAACTAATGAATCATAAAATAAAGTCAATTAACATACCTGGATCGCTAAATCCAATCCTTTCCACGAGGCTCACAAGTGCAAGCCCTCCAACGGTGATCCACACGAGACTTGAACCAAGGAAGAATCCCTACCGGGGTTGCTTGCTTCAATAGGACTATTAGGACAGCCTTTGGACCTTTGACCACTGTAGGACACCCTGTCCTACTGTAGGGCTCTCTAGATACTCTCCTAAGGCACTCTTAGCTTTAGGATAACACTCCCCTAGGACCCCTTAGGCTTATGTCCTAAAACAAAGCCTTGTCCTAAAAGATAAGACCTTGTCTTAACAAGACAAGTCTTATCTTAAAAGAAGGAGGGAGGGAAACAACAGAAAGAGGCACTCAGATAACTCTCGGGAAAATGGACTTCTGTTTCTGATGACCGAAAATCTCAAGTCTCATTTCACCGTACCCCCTTTATATAAATTTAGATGGGGCGTAAAAAGCATCCCGAGACTCCTTATCAGATATGACTCTTCATGTCTGATAAGGCTCTTCATGCTTCAAGAGTCTTATTTGATGTTCTTTCCCTTTCCAGAGCAGTTCCCCATATGCCATGTGGCATATATCGGTTATGAAGAATGGAAGGAGGCATCCTTTCAATCTTGAAGACTGTGGAATAGGTAGAGTCCTAAGGGCAAAAGGACTCTGCCTCAGAATAGTGCACGCACAGATGAAGAGAAGCGACTCTTCATTTGCGCGCCCATATTTCTTTCTGCTTTCACGTCGCCCCTTCCACTTCTTTGACCGGTAAATCCTCTCCAAGAGGTGTGGGGATAAAGTGAAGAGGCACCACTATGATGAAGCTCCCAGAGTTTCATCTATAGAAAGACTCTTAGTCCTTCTACGCGTGCCATACTTCTCCCGGGTGCGCCAAAAGGGTGCCACTTTCTTTTCCCACTTCTCTCTCCACCCAAAGAAACATATATTGATTAGTGAAATATATGCAATATGGATGTCATTGGAAAGAGCATTAAATAATCTTTCTGACCATATAATTTATTTTCAAATCAGAGGTCTATAGCTCATTCTGTGCCTTTTTGAAGTTAAGGTATCATTTAGATACCAAGAGTCCCATGCCATTGGGACTCTTCATATATGGCGCCTAAAATGCCCTTAAGCCCAAATAAAAATCAGATCAAGCTCTGATTTTGCTAGCTCCACTTAGGACTCAACCTAATTTAGGTCTCCCATAATTAGGTTAGCCCAATTAGCAAGCAACCAAATCCAATCCAATTGGGTTAGGAATTAGGTTAGCCTACATATGCTAGTATGTAATCCGGCTAACCAATTAGGATCCTATGACCCTAATTAAATCATGAATGACTTCCTTGGCCAAGTATCTATTGTGTGTGACCCATTGGGTTCCACATCTAGCCAGCAGTAGGTTTAGGTTTGAGCCGATTCGATCTGATCGAACCCGATTGACCTAATTAGGTCAAATTGGCTCACCTAATTGTCTAATTCGAATCACATATCGAATTGACTCATGAAACCAAATCAATTGGTTCATGAAAACCTACAAGACAAAATTGATATCTAGCAACGTGTCATGCCTACCCGGAAGATGAGGAATTTGGTAGAAAATACAAAAATACCCTTCAGTAGTAAGTTACCGTGCAATTCAATCTTTCGATCTTCCATTATCCCGATTAAGTGATAGGTATGGATAGATGTCAAACCCTAACACTTAATCATATCGAATCTCATCCCGATCATGAGGACTCAGCTGATGACTGATTAGATTCCACTAATCTCATCCTGCTTTGATCAAAGGCTCCTTGAGTCTCTCATCGAAGAGATTGCATGGATAACAATTCCTCTTACTAGGAATGATCGATTCCTTGTTGGTCCACTCACATCCTTCGTACACCTTCCACCATACCTAGAACACCCCGTACATGTCGCAATGCCATGAATGAGTATGAACCAAAGTATGGCTTAGTGTGCATAAGGAACCATGGTGACCTCAGGTCTAAAGATCACATGCACAACTTCTACTCAGGGATCTATCTTTTGACAAGTAGTAAGACTTCCATAAGATAGTCCCGATGCGAATCAGTTCCAGTGTACTCATACTCTGATGAGCACCCTTATCCTTGTATTAGTGTCTCTATACAAGTGGTTGTGAGATCAACCACCCTCATCAACTGAGCATACATAGGATAAGCTAGTCTTTCCGAATTCATCGATCCCCGAATCGATGGTCCAATGACTACAAACATTCTAGATTAAGGTTTATAAGAATTAGGTCTCACTATTATTTTATCATAACCCTAATTCCATTGCCCTATTCTATGGGGTTCATCATAATCATCAGAAACATGATACAGCGGTATATGATGAATCACATGCCTTTATTAATATGAAAATATGTCATACATGAGTTGGAAGTTTACAAAAAGGCCCTCATAATGATTGGCTCTTATGACACTTTTCTATCAAACTCCCACTTGCACGAAAGCCAATCGCCCTTGTATTTTATGCCCATACAATCTAAGTGACGATCTAACTGCTGCTTGGCTAATGCTTTATTGAATGGGTCTGCTATATTGTTCTTTGTGTCAACTTATTCCATGACAACATCTTGTCCTTGAACAAGGTGGAAGCATCTTAGAATTTGCTTGGGCTTATTATGAGACCTTGGTTCCTTAACTTGCACAATAACTCTAGTATTTCCACAATGAAGTGACACTAGTTGTTCTATAGTAGGAACCATGCCCAATTCCGTGATGAATTTCTTCATTCACACAGCTTCCCTTATGGCTTCACTTGTAGCTATGTACTCTGCCTCAGTAACTGAGTCAGCTACTGTTGGTTGCTTTATAGTTTTCCAACTCACTGCACCACCATTCAGGGTGAAGACATATCCTGATGTGGATTTGCTATCATCTGGATCTGGTTGAAAACTAGAATCTGTATAACCTTCTAGTTCAATTCAGATCCTCCATATACTAGAAAAATATCTTTAGTCCTTCTTAGGTACTTAAGAATATTTTTCACAGCTCTCCAATGATCCTCTCCTGGATTTGCCTGAAAACTGCTCACTATGCTCAGGGCATAAGCGACATCAGGCCTGGTACATAACATGGCATACATTATCGATCTTATAGCTGAAGCATAAAAAATCATAGCCATCCTCTCTCTTTCTTCTGATGTCTTAGGAGACATTTTCTTAGAGAATTGTATGCCTTGACTCATTGGCAAGTAACCTTTCTTACTTCCATCCATGTTGAATCTCTTCAACACCAAGTCAATGTACCTGGATTGGGATAAGCCCAGCATCCTCTTGGATCTATCTCTATAAATACTTATACCCAGTAAATAGGATGCTTCTCCCAAATCCTTCATGGAAAACATTGATGATAGCCAAGTTTTAACCGACTGCAACATGGGGATATCATTCCCAATGATCAGTATATCGTCCACATACAAAACCAAGAAAACAAGTGCACTCCCACTTGTCTTCTTATACACACATGGTTCATCCACATTTTTGACAAAACCTAATGCTTTGATTGTTTTATCAAAATGGATGTTCCAACTCCTCGATGCTTGCTTAAGTCCATAAATGGACTTGTTTAATTTGCATACCTGATTTGGTCTCCCACTTGAGACAAAACCCTCTGGCTGTGACATATAGACTTCTTTCTCAAGGTTTCCATTGAGGAAAGCAGTCTTTACATCCATCTGCCAGATCTCATAGTCATGGTATGCTGCTATGGCAAGGAGTATCCGAATGGACTTGAGCATAGCTACTGGAGAAAATGTTTCATCATAGTCTACACCATGTCTTTGTTTGAAACCTTTTGCTACCAGTCTATCCTTGTAGGTCTCAACTTGACCATCTGCTCCAATCTTCTTCTTGTAGACCCATTTACACCCTATTGGGTTAATTCCTTCAGGTGGATCTACCAAAGTCTAAACATGATTGGAATACATGGAGTCCATTTCATATTTCATGGCACCAAGCCACTTGTCGGAGTCTCTACTCTCGACAACTTCCAAATAGGTCACAGGATCATCATCCTATATGATACTGGCTTCATTGTCATCCCCGATGACAAAGCCATATCTGAGAGGTGCTTCCCGCACCCTCTCTGACCTTCGGAGAGGAGGTGTGTATTGTGGTTATTCTTGATCCACAAGAACCTCTGGTTAAGGAGTTTCACTTGAAGGCTCATTGATTTGTTGGTTCTGTTCTTCACATAACTCTAGTGAAGAATCACTACATTCTTCTTAGATAAATTCTTGTTCCAAGAATGTAGCATGCTTACTGACAATTATCTTTTGTCAGCAACATTATAAAAGAGGTATCCAATACCCTCTTTTGAATAACCAACAAACCTACATTTATCAACCCTTGCACTTAGCTTATGTCCAAAGGTATTCTTGACATAAGCAGGGCAACCCCAAATCTTCAAATACTTAAGATTTGGTCTTTTGCCATTCCATAATTCATATGGAGTGCTATTCACTGATTTAGATGGAACCCTGTTTAATATGTATGTAGCAGTATCTAGGGCATGTCCCCAAAAGGAAATGGGAAGATATGTGAAACTCATCATGGACCTCACCATGTCCAACAAGGTGAGATTTCTCCTTTCTGCCACTCCATTTAACCAGGGTGTATAAGGAGGGGTCCATTCAAAAATAATGCCTTTGTCCTTTAGATGGTTTAGAAACTCACTAGACAAGTATTCCCCTCCTCGATCAGACCGAAGAGCTTTAATACTAGGTCCAGTTTGTTTTTCAACCATACTTTGATATTTTTTAAACTTATCAAAGGCTTCAGACTTATATTAGATACGCATGACCGTACCTTAATAAATCATCAATAAAAGTGATGAAATAAGATATCCTCCTCTGGCCTGAGTCGACATAGGTCCATATACATCAGTATGTACTAGACCTAATAATTCAGTTGCCCTATCTCCATGTCCAGTGAATGGAGACTTGGTCATTTTTCCTTTGAGACAAGATTCACAAGTTCCTAATGATTGGAAATCATCAGAGTCAAAGTAATTATCTTTGACTAACTTGTTTATCCTTGACTCACTGATATGACCCAATCGGCAGTGCCAGAGATATGTGACATTGTCATTATCTCTTTTTCTCTTCTTATCATCAATAAGAAAAATTTTATCATTGAGTTCCAAAGTTAGAAACCATTAACAAAACTACCATGCCCAAATATTGTATTAGTTTGAAGAATAGAGCAGCCAGTGCTCTTTACATTTATTTCATATCCCTGTTGTAATAACAAGGGTATAGAAATAATGTTTCTTACAATGTTTGGCACATAGTATCATTCTTCCAACTTTATAATATTACCCGAAGGTAATAACAGAATATAGGTGCCCATAGGTTCAGCATATATGGGTTCTCGACTTCCCCATATAATTTGAAGTCACCTTTCTTTATATTTCTAATTCTGTGGAGTCCATGCAATGAATTGCATATGTGAGATCCACACGCGGTATCCAATACCCATGAATTAGAAATGATATTACTCAATGCTAAATTGGTTTGTATCATGTACAAACCCCTAGATGCACCACTTGCATCTAGCTTCACATTTGCAAGACAAGTCTTGCAATCCTTCTTCCAATGCCCAAACATGCTGCAATGGAAACAGGCTCCATCAGCCTTCTTCCTCAACCAATCCACATAGTTTGGACCGGTTAACTTGTTGGCATCAAAGATGCCCTTCAGTGATAAGTTTGAAGCCATTAAAATAAATGTCCTATATTCAATTAAGAACAATATTAGCAGACCACTCAATTATGACATTCATAATTAGATAAGGACTTTATATCTAATTATGTCTCCCACTATTTTCTTCAAATACCATAACCCTCAACTATGGTAAGTGAGAAACCTTCCTGGTTTCCTTAGTGGGGTTGAGATCCTTATTCCTCATGAGTTACTTGTGTGTACACAACAAACACACATGAGTTCATACACAACAAACACACATGAGTTCAAAGGTAGGACAACCTTTCCAATTGCAACCCGTGCAATTCTCAACAATTATCTTTTCCTCCAAGACACTTATGACCTTGTGTGTACACAACAAACCATAAAGTCTTAGTTTAGTCGGACCCTTCATTTCCATATAGTCATGATTAAATTATGTTGCCCTTGTGTGTACACAACAAAGCAACATATCCAACCATGCTATAAAGCACTAAGTGCACCAAGACAAATCTTATATCAAACCCTAGAGTAGGCCTTGTGTGTACACAACAAACCTACTATAGCTTTGACATAAATTTGGCTAGCATGAAGGAAGGCAACTTTATAGTATACTTAACCAATTAGCATTACCAAATTAAGATTTAGATATGACCAAATTGGCCAGGTAAGTGGGAGGGGTGAGGGGGTCCCCCCATTGCTTTCCTTAGACACCAATTAGATTGGCCAGGTTAGACAAGGAAACCAATTATAAACCTCATTCCCTTTACCTTCCCAAAACCACTTGCCTAGACACCAATTGGCTGATCAAACTCTCACTGGTTTTGCATCTTGACTAAGTTTTATACTATGACTAAATATTATTTTTGATGAGGGCTTTGATGGTCTCAAAACACATTCTAAATACTATCATAATAATAATGTTTATTACTACAAGTATAAACATTGAACATGATAACCAAGTTTATAACAAACACAATGCATATCACTCTAGCATATGCATAAAATTTCATGTCATCAAGCATATTACCCTAATATGCATAGCATTATATGACAACAAGCATATTACCCTAATATGCAAAACATGGCTTGATATTTCAATATCCCGTTCACCTCACTTGGTCATGGGATATGGCCACAGTGACACCCCTACATGCCATAGGAGACCCATTGAATGGGAGGAGAGGGCCTTTAAACCCTACTTGGCTCCTATGACCGAACGGCCATGGTGACTAACCCAATCCAAAGCATTACTAGGGTAAAACCAAAATGCATAATTTCATACTTAACATAATATCTGCATTTCATAAAAACTGAAATTAAACATATTACCCTAATATGTAAAATTTTATATAATTGCATTATCATGTCATTTCATAAAGAAACAAGAAATCATGCATATGAATTTGGCCGGGTCGACTCGACAGGGTTCAGGTTGGCCCGTAATGAAATTTCATCAAACTTCAAATAGATTCATAATTGGTATGCCACGAGGTGGGCTCTGATACCACTAATGGGAATTCTCCCAGGGTCACGGAGATCATGCAGCATGCGGAATTCATTTTCAAAATAAAATTTCATAGCATGATACCCTAACATGTATAACATGTATAGAAAAACCTAATTCCTAGGAACCCCTTGAGAAATTATAACTAATGAATCATAAAATAAAGTCAATTAACATACCTAGATCGCTAAATCCAGTCCTTTCTATGAGGTTTACAAGTGCAAGCCCTCCAATGGTGATCCACACGAGACTTGAACCAAGGAAGAATCCCTATCGGGTTTCTTGCTTCAATAGGACTCTTAGGATAGCCTTTGGACCTTTGACCATTGTAGGACACCCTGTCCTACTGTAGGGCTCTCTAGACACTCTCCTACGGCACTCTTGGCTTTAGGACAACCCTCCCCTAGGACCCCTTAGGCTTATGTCCTAAAACAAAGCCTTGTCCTAAAAGAAAGACCTTGTCTTAACAAGACAAGTCTTGTCTTAAAAGAATGAGGGAGGGAGACAATAGAAAGAGGCACTCAGATAACTCTCGGGAAAATGGAATTCTATTTCTGAAGATCGAAAATCTCAAGTCTCATTTCACCATACCCCCTTTATATAGATTCAGATGGGGCGTGAAAAGCATCCCGAGACTCCTTATCAGATATGACTCTTCATGTCTGATAAGGCTCTTCATGCTTCAAGAGTCTTATTTGATGTTCTTTCCCTTTCCAGAGCAGTTTCCCATATGCCATGTGGCATATATCGGTTATGAAGAATGGAAGGAGGCATCCTTTCAATCTTGAAGAGCGTGGAATAGGCAGTGTCCTAAGGGCAGAAGGACTCTGCCTCAGAATAGTGCATGCGCAGATGAAGAGAAGCGACACTTCATCTGCGCACCCATATTTCTTTCTGCTTTCACGCCGCCCCTTCCACTTCTTTGACCGGTCAATCCTCTCCAAGAGGTGTGGGGATAAAGTGAAGAGGCGCCACTATGATGAACTTCCAGAGTTTCATCTGCAGAATGACTCTTAGTCCTTCTGTGCGCGCCATACTTCTCCCAGGTGCGCCAAAAGGGTGCCACTTTTCTTTCCCACTTCTCTCTCCACCCAAAGTAGCATATATTGATCAGTGAAATATATGCAATATGGGTGTCATTGAAAAGAACATTAAATAAGCTTTCTGACCATATAATTTATTTTCAAATCAGAGGTCTATAGCTCATTCTGTGCCTTTTTGAAGTTAAGGTATCATTTAGGTACCAAGAGTCCCATGCCATTGGGACTCTTCATATATGGCACCTAAAATGCCCTTAAGCCCAAATAAAAATCAGATCAAGCTATGATTTGGCTAGCCCCACTTAGGACTCAACCTAATTTAGGTCTCCCATAATTAGGTTAGCCCAATTAGCAAGCAACCGAATCCAAACCAATTGGGTTAGGAATTAGGTTAGCCAACATATGCTAGCATGTAATCCGGCTAACCAATTAGGATCCTATGACCCTAATTAAATCATGAATGACTTCCTTGGCCAAGCATCTATTGTGTGTGACCCATTGGGTTCCACATCTAGCCAGCAATAGGTTTAGGTTTGAGCCGATTCGATCCGATCGAACCCGATTGACCTAATTAGGTCAAATTGGCTCACCTAATTTTCAAATTCGAATCACATATCGAATTGACTTATGAAACCAAATCAATTGGTTCATGAAAACCTACAAGACAAGATTGACGTCTAGCAACATGTCATGCCTACCCGAAAGATGAGGAATTTGGTAGAAAATACCAAAATACCCTTCAGTAGTAAGTTACCGTGCAATTCAATCTTTCGATCTCCCATTATCCCGATTAAATAATAGGAATGGATAGATGTCAAACCCTAACACTTAATCATATCAAATCTCAGCTCGATCATGAGGACTTAGCTGATGACTGATTAGATTCCACTAATCTCATCCTGCTTTGATCAAAGGCTCCTTGAGTCTCTCATCGAAGAGATTGCATGGGATAACAATTCCTTTTGCTAGGAATGATCGATTCCTTGTTGGTCCACTCACATCCTTCGTACACCTTCCACCATACCCAGAATACCCTGTACATGTCGCAATGCCATGAATGAGTATGAACCAAAGTATGGCTTAGTGTGCACAAGGAACCATGGTGACTTCAGGTCTAAAGATCACATGCACAACTTTTACTCTGGGATCTATCTTTTGACAAGTAGTAAGACTCCATAAGATAGTCCCGGTGCGGATCAGTTCCAGTGTACTCGTACTCTGATGAGCACCCTTATCCTTGTATTAGTGTTTCTACACAACTGGTTGTGAGATCAACCACCCTCATCAACTGAGCATACATAGGATAAGCTAGTCTTTTTGGATTCATCGATCCCCGAATCGATGGTCCAACGACTAGGAACATTCTAGATTAAGGTTTATAGGAATTAGGTCTCACTGTTATTTTATCATAATCCTAATTCCATTGCCCTATTCTATTTGGTTCATCGTAATCATCAGAAACATGACACAGCAGTATATGATGAATCACATGCCTTTATTAATATGAAAATATGTCATACATGAGTTGGAAGTTTACAAAAAGGCCCTCATAATGATTGGCTCTTAGGGCACTTTTCTATCAATCTAGACTAGACATGCAATATACAACGGAGGTACTATGGTT
The DNA here is from genome assembly GCA_021397845.1 of Areca catechu. Classification (NCBI taxonomy): domain Eukaryota; kingdom Viridiplantae; phylum Streptophyta; class Magnoliopsida; order Arecales; family Arecaceae; genus Areca; species Areca catechu. The sequence goes on along the minus strand of CM038041.1, from coordinate 43,645,857 downwards.
TGCTAGACCTTGGAGTTCAAATAGAATGGATTAATGTAGAAGACACACAGCACAATAACTAGCCCTTTCACTGGCTAGGTAAGAGGTGGGAGTATGGGAGGCCCCCCTTGCTTTCACAAGAACCCAATTAAAGAACCACAACACTGCTTAGGTTGTTTGACGCTAAACCTCTTGCCTTAGACACCAGCTTTCCAGTACTAATTGAAGGGTTACTTGCATTAGCTTCCCCAAAATGATTAAATCCAACTCATTGATGTCCCTAAGCTATTAGGTTACTAATTGATTTTAGATTAGGCTTAGGTTTGACATGCAAGGGTGGTGGTTTTCGGGCTAAGGAAAGGTAATGACCTCCTTCCCTTATCTTGTGATATTGACGCCCTTAAGTCAATTATGCCAATGATGGCATGCACATGAAACCTAATAAAATGTATCTAAATTTTTTTGTGTTTTGATGTAGATTAGCAGAAGTATTAGTTGCTGGAAATAAAAAAAAATAAACCTAAAGTGTAAAATTAAACTATATGGAAATGAAAGTATGATGAAATGCACTTGCTGGAATTTTAGAGCAGATTTATTCTTAGATAGTAATCCGTCGTGTAAAAAATCTACAGATAGAAATAAAATTTGAAGAAATTCTGAAAATTACTTCTAATTATGTGGAATCTAGAAAAATAAAAATCATCAAAATTAAAGACTCCTACATGTAGAAACAACTAAAATATCATACCACATATTGAGTTGCAGAATCTTTAAAGATGCTGAAATCACTGATGCAAAATTTTTTTTTTTTTAGGATCTAAAACCTATCTCCTTGTTTTTCCCTTCAATGGTCAATCATATCAGCATCCCTACATGCCATAAAAAATTCTCTTTGAATGGGATGTGAGGGTCTTGCAGCCCTACTTTTTCCTATAACCAGACAGCTATGGTGAAGCACCCAATCCAAGTACTTAAAGAGAACTAAGCCCTAACCAGGCTCTGATACCAAACATGATGCAGGATGAAGCTCTGATACCAGGAATTGATGCAGGATGAAGATGATGTGGGACTATATTAATGATGAGATGGATATGCAAATAATTTCTTTTTGGTGTTTTAGGTTTTAAGTGATTTTCTAATCCCCGAAGTTGAGCAAAGACTAGATCTATGGGGGTTCTATAAAAACAAGATACTTCTAGTATGCAAGTTTAGTCCCTAAACAATGATGAAGAGAGGACCCCGAGATTGAGAAATCCCGTAGGACTTAGCTCTAAATCAATACCTACTTAGGAGACCAGGGAATGCAAACCTTGAAGTTTCTGATGCCCCCGATGCCGAGTTCTCTCACACTCGTGGATGGGGCCTGGAAGATCAAGCCTTCAACTCTACGGATTCATCGGCTTTCCGTCTAATGGTCCGAAGGCAAGGGAGACTGAGTCCTTTGTCCGTGGCACCTGGAGGACCTGCGAGCAACCAAGAGAAGGGTTAGAAAATAGCAAGTAGGGGTATGGAAAAGTGAAAAGGGAGGAGAAAAGGAATCGAAGATGGTGGTCAAAGAGGGTTCTTCTTATTGGGCATCTAGGTGGATCTTCCAGGTCGTGTCCCAGCTTGAAGATGGACTGGTGGCCTGCAAAGGAGGAAGGTAACTCAGGGCCTCTCACCCTTCGATGTCTCGAAGAATAAAGGCACTCTCTCACAGAGTTCCTAGTCTAAGAAGACAAGGGCTAATGGAAGAAAACTTGAACTCTTTTTTTCATTTCATCAAAATTGGTTTACAAGAGGGTTAGGGTCCTTTTTATAAGCACCTAAGTCCTCATTTGACATTCGAGTCCAAATTTGAAATAGGGGTTACAAGACTTGATTTGGGGGAGTGAAGAGAGGATGTTGTCTTCATGAGTCAAGGGGCACCTATTTTGAATTTTGAATCTCCTCTTCATGAAGCTTTGACCAACCATGAATGCTAGGCTTGATCCTTGGTGATATGGCTTGATATGTGGAGTGGGGTGAGGATCTTATTGGCTTGGATCAAGGGAAGATTAATGGGAGTCAACCATGGAATTTGAATTTGAGACTTCAGCTTTACTTGGCCGCCCAAGGTGCTTGATGAAGTGGCACCTCCCATGCCATATGGCATTGATGATATGGCACTCCATGAGTTGAAGTGGTGCCTTCAATGCCACGTGGCACTAATGATGTGGCACTCCTCATGAGTTGGCACTCCTAACCTGGCTTGGAGAGGTGGCTTGACTCATCTTCAATTGGGCTTGACTTGATTGCCTACTGTGAACCCATCTTCAAACTAGCTTGAGCCCATCTTCAAATTAACTTGAGCTTGTGGACCAACTTGGCTAATTACAAGACCAATTGACCCTAACATAACCAAATTGGCCAAATTACCAGACTAAATCAAAAATTGAAATCAACTAGACACTAATTACATGACTCAAAAGTAAATTACTCAGGCTTGAAGCCTTATTACAGGATCCAAAAGATTAAAAGCCCTAATCAGAGATCCACGGAGGGTTGAGGAGCCTCTGTCTAATCTTGGTGCCCACACCAAGAGGCCGAGTATGTGTGGGACTCTAACGAATCCCAATATATCCTATTGATTCAACATATTCGGTACTAGAAGAGGGAGTTAAGTGATCTAGATAAGTGGATCATTCATCTTATAATTTTATAAGATTTAGGATTTGATATTATTATTATTCTAGCATATTAGAAGGTTAAATAGATGATTTATTATTTAATTTTAAATTATCATGCTTGTGAAAATTATTTTGCATGATCTCTGTTTTTGTTGCATATAGGGTTTAGAACCTAGTTCTACATTCTAGTCATCTATGAATGAATCCTAACATGAAATACAACCACAAGATACATCTCCTCTTTGAAGGTTAGAAAGAGTGTAAAATGCACCTTTAAAGTATAGCTTTGTCATTAAGAATGGCAGTGAGCCACACATCATTGAGAATGATGATCCTATGACTTATTTGGAAGTGCACATGAGTACTGACTTAAAGAAATGGCTAGAAGCCATAAAATCCGAAATAGACTCTATATATGCAAACCAAGTATGGACTCTGGTTAATGCACCTAAGGATGTGACCCTAATAGGTTGCAAATGGATCTTCAAGAAGATGATTAGAACAAATGGCCAAGTAGAGACTTACAAGGTCAGGCTAGTAGCAAAAAATTTTAAACAAAGGTATGGTATTGACTATGATGAAGCCTTTTTGCCGGTATCTATGCTCAAGTCTATTCAAATTATGCTTGCTATAGATGCATATCATGACTATGAGATCTGACAATGGATGTAAGACTACTTTCCTCAATGAAAACTTTTAGGGAGAAGTCTACATGACTTAACTAGAGGGGTTTGTCTCAAGTGCGAGACCAAATCAAGTATGCAAGCTTAAAAAATTTATTTATGGATTGAAGCAAGCATCGAGGAGTGGAACATCCATTTTGATGAAATAGTCAAATCATTTGGCTCTATCAAAAATGTAGATGAACCTTGTGTGTATAAGATAAGTGGGAGTGCTATTGTCTTCTTAGTTTTGTATATGGATGACATACTACTCATTGGGAATGATATCCCGATGTTACAATCGATCAAAACTTAGCTATCTTAGAAATTTGTTATAAAATACTTAGGTGAAGCATCCTATATACTTGGTATAAAGATTTATCAAGATAGATCTAAAAGATTTATCAAGATAAATTTATATACTTTACATAGATTTAGTATTGAAGAGGTTCAACATGGATAGATGTAAAGAGGTTACTTATCCATGGGTCATGGCATCTCTCTAAGAAGATGTCTCCTAAAATAGCTGAAGAGAGAAAAAGAATGAGTTCTATTCCTTATGATGTGGCTATAGGAACACTTATGTATGCTATGCTATATATCAGGCCTGATGTGGCTTATGCACTAGGCATAGTTAGCATATTTTAGGCTAATCCAGGGAAAGATCATTGGAAAGTGGTGAAAAGCATTCTCAAGTACTTAAGAAGGACTAGAGATATTTTTCTCATTTTTGGTGGATTAGATTTGAAACGAGAAGGTTATACTGATTCTAGTTTTCAATCTAATCCAAATGATTGGCTCAGTATGGTGCCCAGGCTCCGACCCACTCTAAACATGTGTCAGCCAACTTAGGCGATGGGGCTATCTCCTTACATCATGCCATCTAGATGTGCACTCATCAACTTCCTGCTTGAACATCGATCGCTACTGGGCCTACCTTGCCCATCCATTCGTGCATACTCCTGGTGTAGTGGCCATTAATGTTTGCCACCTGAGGGATGCCCTACCATAGGGACATGCCATGCTAGTCACCACTCCCTGCCTCACCAACTACAACATGATCTCTCATTCCAGGCATGCCTACTATAGCCAAAATATATCAGCCATCATTTTCTATCTTTGGGTATCAGGTACAATCTATAAATTGGTTCTTTGAGACTCTCTAGGTAAGCAGAAGCAAGCAAAGAAGAAGAGGAAGCAAGAGGGAAGAGGTCCTAGAAAAGGGAGGCAAGGTCATCCAAAGTTAAGAACCCATTCTAGCCAACCTAAGAGACACACCCTCAACTTCTTAATTCTACAAGCATCCACAGAGTATCCATCAAGATATTTGCAAGCCTCTTTATACACTTACCATTGTTCATAGAGTGTTTAGGCCTCTGTCGATCTGCTCACTAGTGTGTCATCTCCTCTCAGGAAGTAGGTCTCATTCTCCTTGAGTACCCCTCTAAGCCTCGCTCTACCTCGTCACCCTTAGCTTCTCTTTTGGCTCCTCCAAACTCTACTCCACTTTCTAAACCTAAAGGGGGCTCCAAGCCTCCTCTATTTTTACCTTTCTAGGAGATTGACTTAGGCATCAGAAGGTCCATCACTAGAGCCTACCCTAGCGTGCCAAATTTTTTGATCTTTTTATATCTTATGGATCGACTCCCCATGATAGGATCCTATGAGACCCAGCTCTATGATAGCAGTCACATCAGCTCCAGCCTAATTTGAGCCAAGCCCAAGTCAGTACTACCTCCCAGAGTGGCAATACATTTTAAGATATGTTTTTACTCTATATGGAGGAACAGTGAGTTGGAAAAGTTCCAAGCAATAGACTATAGCCGACTTAGTTATTGAGGCAAAATATAAAGCTGCAAGTGAATATACTAAGGAAGCTGTATGGATGAAGAAGTTCATATCCATATTGAGTGTGGTTCCTGAGATTAAGCATTCAATGCCATTTTTCTATGATAACACTAGAGCTGTTGCACAAGCTAAGGAACTAAGGTCTCATGAAAAATTTAAACATATCCTAAGGTAGTTCCATCTCGTTCGAAAGATTGTTGAAAGACAAGATGTGATCATAGAATGAGTGACACAAAGAGCAATATAACAGGCCCATTCACTAAAGTCTAGTCATAGCAGCAGTTTGACCACCACCTTGATTCCATGGGCATCAAATATAGGGGTGACTAGCTTTAGTGCAAGTGGAAGATTAAAGGAATAGTGCCCTACAAACTAATTACATGAGTGATGTGATAAGGTTTATTCTGTATTTATCTTCTTATTCATATACATGATATTAGTTTTTTAAATTATAATAAGGCATTATGTTTCATCATATATTGCATCTTATCTTTATATGTTTGATTATGATGAACCCCATAGGTTAGGGCAATGGCTTTAGGGTTATGATGAGATCATACCAGTGAAACCTAAAAAACTTGATAGCCTCGATCTAAAATATTTTCAGTCATAGGATCATTGAGTCGAGGATCAATGATACTAGTAAAACTGGCTCATCTTGTATATACTTGATGAAGAGGGTACTTGATCTCATAATCACTTGTGTGTTATATTAATCAAAGATATGGATACTCATTAGAGAATGAGTTCACTAAAATGACCTTCTTAATGAACATCTAATAGAGTCTTACTTGCATGTCAATAGATATTTCATTTGTGGGACAGGTGCAAGTGATCCTTTGACCTAAGATCTCCATTGTACCTTGTATATATGGATTTAGGCTTTGGTTCAAATCCTAGCATGACTCTTTAAGACTTGTGTGGGATGTTCTGGGCTTGGTGAAGTATGTATAGAGGTTGTGGATGATCAACAAGGAATAGTCACTTCCAGAAAGGGGAGAGAACATTCTATGTTATCTTGTAGAATGATGACTCCGAAAGTCTTTGACCAAAGCAAGATAAAAATTAAAAAGGGTTTCTAACATTTCATCAATCAAGTCATCATCTATTGATTGAGAGTTATATGGTTAAGGAATTGAGTTTGACATGTTTTTATACCCAATAATTTATCCAAGATGTTGCATGATTGAAGGATATTAATTACATGGTAAATTATCATTAAAGCGTATTTTGATATTTTTTTTAAAAATTTCATATCTTCTGGGTAGTCATGATATAATGCTAGACATTAATCATGACTTGTAGATTTGTACAAGTTAAAGAGTTTAATTCAAAGGATTAATTAGAAGAGTTTTGATTAATCAATGTAATTGAGCTTGACCAAATGTCTAATTGATGTAATTAAGTTAGCTTGAGTCTACTGCTGGCTAAGATATAGAACCCATTGGGTTATGCACTTTGAAAATTGGTCTTGGATCAATTGATTTGATTAATTTGAAATTTAATTGAAATTTTATGGTTTAATTTTACCATGCCAGCACATAGGTTAATCCTAGTTCCCATTTGTGCTTACCTAATTAGATTAGGTTAGACTAGCATTGATTTACTTTAATTAAGTCTTACCTATTTAATTATTTGGTTGACCTAACCACCTGATTAATCTAGTCATGGTTTAATAGGTTCATTAAGCCTGTTTAGGTTAGTTTATCATGAGAAGGAAGTTTCCTTCTCTCATTCATTCCCTAAAATCCCTCACGCCACCTTATCCACACGCCCCTCTTTTTATGGTATTTTTAAATAGCACATGGACAGAAAAGAGTTTTTCTTCTGCTTGCAATCTCTCTCCTCCACCACCTATTATTAAGGTGCCCTCTCGTATTTATTTGAGATGTTGGAATTATGTGGGAGTTAATTCTTTGTAAATGAGGAGTACATGCCATTTATAGTTGGTTTAATATGGTATGATGCATGGGAAGAGGGAGAGTTTTCTTACCTGAAACCCTCTCCATTGTTTTCTTATGGGGCATATGAAAATGGGAAGAGTCCAATTTGCTTGGACTACTTCCACGTGCCTAATTAAGATGGGATTTTAATGCCATAAGTTAAGGAATTAATTATTAGAGGGTTTTTAATTACCTATTCAATTAAACTCCACTTTAATTAATTCCTTAACTAGTTTAAATAAGATTTAAACTAGTTTAACTCAATCCTTTCCTATTCTATAACTTCCTATGCCTAATTTAACCCTATAAATAGCGATAGGGTTCTAGAGTTTGGGATAAGTTAAAAATTTGTTTTCATTTGCTGATTTCTTATGCTAGATGTCAGTTTATTGGGATGAACATCTAAGAAAAGTAGGGAGGTTCTATCTAAGGGTGTAGTGCTATCCCTTAGTGGTAAGATTAGCTTTCCTTGTAAAGAAAAGTTTTATATTTGGATTAAATCTTTCTTGGCATGGAGGTTTTTGATCCTATTGGTGGTTCTCTTTTGAAGAGAAATGGGTAGGATTTTGAGCCAGGTAAATGAATAGATCTTAAACTTCTAGTGAAGAAGAATTCAAAAAAAGGCCATCAATAGAAAGATCCTTGTTCCTTTCTTATGTGGACTATCATTAGAGGGGATCCATTTGGATGTCTTGTGGAGTATCAATTTACATCCTTCTGATAGTGTTTAAAAGTTAGTTTTACTAACCATTTTTTGTATTCATTTATAATCTATAAGGTGATTTTTGGATCAGGGTTTCGACTATCCTTCTATTTCAAGTTGTTGAAAATAGAATAAAAATATAAAATTCATTTCCATTGCATAATTGTATCCCAACAAAAAAGAGGCTGGGGTTTTCTCCTACAAGAAAATATCCTCCATTAATGCATACTTCTCCACTTGGGCCAGCATGTCAGCAAAATCTTGAGGGTAGGTCTTTATTAATGACTACTTGAGATCATTTTTCTATAATCTACTCATCAAAGTGGATATTGTGACCGACTAATCCAGGTCACGGACCTCTAAGGTGACCATGTTGAAGTGACTGATGAAAGCTCAGATCGGCTCTCCCTCCTTTTGCTTGAGGGTATGAAGGAAGTTTGATCATTTTTGTTGTCACCTAATGACACAAAATGGCTAGAAAAACTTCAGCTTAGTTGCTCAAAAGAGTGAGCCAATCCTATCTTTAAGTCCAAACACCAATGTTGAGCCGCTCCCTTTAAAGTAGATGGGAAGGCTCGGTAGAGGATGGCATCGGTGGCTATGGAGTATCATCACCTTAAAGCTCTCCAAATAATCAATGGGATCAATCTTTCCATCATAATTCTCCAACTAGGGAGCCTTAAAGTATTGGGGAAGTGGTGCCTACAATATCTTGGTATCAAAGAGTGGGCCATTGTTTAACCCATCACATGGCATTGAGGAATGGTTATGGATCACTTCAATCCATTGATTCAACTCCTGAAGTTTCTGCTTGAACTCAAGACTTGAATGATGGGGCCTTCGATCGCTGGGGAGATTGTCGACTCGAAGTCGAACCACACCTCGACCAAGGCATTCGAGATCATCACCTTCTTGGTTATGTGCTTCTGGGGTGACCTTAGCAGGCAGGCCCCCTCTTTAGATCTTTGGGAGGGGCTTGAGATTGCTCTAGTGGTGGTGATGCCACCTATGGTGCCAAATTAGTCCATGGCACCGTGGGAGGCAATGTGGTAGCCAACTACACCACAAATTGAGATACTGCAGATGGTACCACAATAAGAGGTTGCACCATAGAGAGTGATGCAAGGGTGCAGGGGTGGCTCGAATAGCTTGAACGATTACTGTCAAGCTGAACCTATTAGAGTAGGTTGAACTGCTCCATCACTGGCTATCGAGGTAAAAAGGCTCTTGCCAATGGTGACAGGGCTAGGTTGTTGGCTTGATTCTTTATTGGCCAAGAGGTAGCAGTGTTAGTGCGGCGGGATGAAATCTTTTTAGGTGGCATTGTTAACCTGCCATGATTTGCACTCCTCAAAATTGTTTCAAGCCCTTTCTCTAATCTATTGGCGACAAAATTTGTTGGACACCAAAGTGCTAGAGCTAGTGGTAAGAGAAGGTCTCTAAGAGGTGGGACCTGCAAAATGTCCTTGTCGAAAGGTATTTGGTAAGGACCCTCCAATGTTTAGGTCAAAGATTCAAGCCAACAGTATAAGTGCAAAATAGAGTTTTTGGCATGCCTTGGAGGCTCCCAGGGGGTCCCTCTTTATAAGTAAGAGATAGGGGCATTTTCAGGATGAAAAGATCTCAGTGGATTTGATGAGAAATAACATGGTCAAAGATCCTATCACACGGGCCGTCAGGATCTTCTTGTCTGTACAGAATGTCTACTCCTTATTAATAGAAACTCTATCTTTCATGTGAGATCAACCATATTTTTTTATGATGATAATGACCACTATAGGGTCTAGTCATGCTCCCTTTAATTATAAAGATATAGTTGTGATTACCAATCATGAGGCATAATGTGGCCTTCTACCATGTAGTTTGGGATGTGGAGATAAGTGTCAGTTGTCCAAACCTTCAGATGACCAAGGAAAGTATTTCCTAGGGGTCTACTCACCATTAGGCACAAGGATCTAGGATTAGTCTGAGAACCCCCATCGAAGCTGAGGAATGATCAGTTCGAGGTATGCGAAGTATGATTCTGCTTCACCCAAATGATAGCTGGTCCTAGCTACCAAAGTTAGGGGTTTGGCTGATGCTAAGATTTAAATGAAGTCAACTATTAAGTCGGGGCTTGGTTGGCCAGAAGATGACTAATCAGATTACCCTAATCAAGTGAGCACGCGCTGACAACCCCGAGAGGATCAACTAATGAGGAAGCCTTGGTTGTCACTGAAGCTAGATCGGGCAAAGGTGATCAATGGTAGGTGCCCAGGTGGGTCTGATTGGCTGGGAAAGGCACCAACGTCTTCGATAAGAGATTAAGAGATGATGGGATTGACCAAGCACCAAGCATTTAGTTGAATTGATCTAATGTGAAAACCAAGAGGAAATCGTCAGCTGAGCAAGGATCCAATACGATGAATGGTCGACTAACATTTAGTGGGGTCGACTGACTAGGCTTATCAACTAGGGCTTCATATCCTTGGCCTAGGTAAAATTCTCCGCAACAATATTGCTTACCAAATACTATTTATTTTAAGAGAAAAATATCTGTTAAACCACCTTATGGGATAAGTCTAATGAAATAATTGATATGACATTCAACATCATATCAACGAGCTTATGAATGATATATAACTATTACTTTTTATGAGACTAATAAATATTTTGATGACCGAAAAGTAAGACATGTTATATGCATTATCACACTTATTTAAAGTTGTCCATTGCTTTTATGTGCCTAACTGCTCATCTATCTCAACTTATAATAGTTGTTTTAAATAATTGCCATTATATTTAAAATAATGAAAAAATAATTAAATGAATGCCAAAAATAAATTAAACTTAAAACAAATAGGATTTCATTTTTAATATTTGAAAATTCAATAATTATGTCTGACTTTTAAATAATAGGGTTAATGCTATTCCATTAGGAGTAAAAATTGAATTAATTATTAAATAAAAGTATGGACCTAGTACTTTGACTAAAGTAGAAGTATAGAATAATAAGGTGGATCATTAAAAGTCTATAATTGAATATTTTTTTGGATTAATTATACTTTTTAGATCCTAAAATTTAGTATTTTTTAGAGAAAGATCCATGAAGTTCAAAAATCTAAGATTTGGCCCTAGTAATTTTTGAACCATTTTAATATGGTTCTCTCCCAGAATTATAGTCACTTTCTTCCACCAAAAATTTCAATGAAAATAGATTTTTGTGGTAAAATTGTTTAAACAGATATGACATGGCATTAACAAGATGATGTGATGCAAATGACATGATATATGGACAATGATGTAGTATAATAGATACAATTTTTTTTTATGACATGGCATATTAGTGATAACATGATATGTACTATGAGATTTTCTATCCAAAAATGTCTAATCATTGAGTATCACATTATCATCCATATATCATGTCATCATTTATATACATGATGATGTGGCATATGAATGATGATAAAATACATTTTATATGAGCTATGTAAAGTGGTCTAATAAGAGAAACGATATACCTTATAGTTCATGAAATGAGCCATGGTATCCATTTGTTCAGTTGCTCTAATGTATAACAATTCTTTTTTAATGTTATCATTGAAATGGTTATGACAATTATTGGTGGAAAATATGATCGAGCCTAGATCATGGAACCCATAGCAGAGTAAGCACTCCATCAGCCAAGCAACATGCACCTTGATCGAGGATGTAGGGCCCAAGATTGGCTAATCTCAAAAACCCAACATTGCGCCTCCTGACCAAACAGGTATCAATAGCGGACAACTCCTACACCCAGAAGGTGTCAGTGAGCTCCCATCGACCATTTGCAAGGTGCTCGACCATAAGCCCTTAAGCATGTATGATAGCAAATGACTCCTATTTTTAGAATGTGTTAGTTGTTGGGTTCCTAGCAGCCACAGCAAAAGGCTGGGTTTCAAAATTTTCATTATTAAAATCCTAATCGACCAAAACCCTAAACCCTAGGACTACTTGACCATAACAACTAATAAATCATAACTTTATGGTTATAAAGGAATACCTGGAATGCTATACTCCTTAATTTCTATAAGGCACACAAGTGTATATGCCCTCCAGAGATGATCCACACAAGAACCGGACCAAGGAAGTGCTCCCACCAAGCTTGCTTATTTGACTAGGACTCTTCCTGACAGCCTTCTTCCTTTCCCTTTGTTGGAAACCCTACCCTCCAGTAGGGCACTTAGAGACCTCTCTGAATCCTCTCTCAGAATCCAAATATTCCTCCTATATCTCTTCCTATGCTCTTATCTTAAAATGACAGGTCTTATCTTAAAAAGGACAAGTCTTGTCTAAAAAGGAAGAGAAATAAAAAGTACCTATATTCGGATTATTTTTGGATTCATCTGGCATCAGATTATCGATGCCTATTTATAGAGAGAGAGGGGGTGACTGATAAGTCCTTTTCACAGCCCTTGATATGATCCTTCAAGCAGAAGAGTCATTTGGATGAGAAGACTTATCATGAAATGTCATTTCATGCACCAAGAGACATATAAGTATCTCATTATTTTTCTAACCATTTTTCCTACTTGCCATGTGGCAAGTTACCGATCAGATAAAGGCTAAGAGGTGTGGGATCCAAAGAGGTATATCAAAGAAAACAGAAGCCTTCAAACAGAGGACTCCTCCAGGCATTTTAATCTGTGCCAAAATGAAGGGACGCATCCCTTCATTGTGCATGCCCCAATTCCTTCTTCTTTTGACCAGTCAACACCCATCCAATTGAGCATGGAGATAAGGGAGAGGGTCCTTGAGTTTATCTAGTATTTGTGATTAAGTGGTAGAAGGACTCTTGGTCATTCTATGCACCTTATTCTTGGTGCATACCAATATGGCGCCAAGAGTCATTTCCTACTAGGACTCTATCATAAATCAAAGATAAAACTCCAAAAATTTTAGATAAATACTGATTAAGGCTGCCCCAATTAGGACTCAACCCAATTTAAGATATACTTAAATTGGTTAGCCAAAATAGCAAGCTAATTGATTCAATCCAATTAGGTTAGGAGTTGGGCTAGCCAACATATGCTAGTATATTAATTAGCTAGCTAATTAGGATCCCATGACCCTAATTAAAATCCAATTGACTTCATTAACCAATTCCCTAATGTGTGTGACCCTTTGGGTTCCACATCTAGCCAGCAGTAGGTCCAGGTCCAAGCTATTTCGATCAAATCGAAATCAATTAACCAAATTAGATCAAATCGAGCTGACCCAAGTTTCAGTTGGAACCAATTTCTAAATTGACTCATGAATACATATAATTTGATTCATGAAAACCTACAAGACATGATTGATATCTAGCAATATATCATGCCTACCCAAAAAATGAGGAACTTGGTTAAAATTATCAAAATACCCTTTAGTTGAAAGTTACTATGTAATTCAATTCTTCGATCTTCCTTTATCCCGATTAAGTGATGGGCATGGATAAATATCAAATCCTAGCACTTAATCCTTTTGAATCTTTATTTGATAATGAAGACTTGATCGATTAAAGATTAGAAACCCTATCTAATCTCATCCTACTTTGATCAAAGACTTTATGAGTCAACAATCTAAGAGATTACATGGGATAAGTCCTTCTCTTACTAAGAGTGATCAATTCCTTGTTGATCTACTCATTATCTTCATACACAATCCACCATATCCAGAAATATCCCGTACATGACTTAATTACGATGAATGAGTATACACCAAAACATGGGTTCATGTGCACAAGATACCATGGTAGCCTTAAGTCTAAGGATCACATGCACAACTTTCACTAAGAGAACATTCTTTTTAACAAGTAAGACTTCTATTAGACATTCTCTTGTAAAGTCAATTCAATGAACTCATAACCTAATGAGCACTGACATCCTGGTATTAGTGTCACTATACAAGTGGTCATGAGACCAACCACCCTCTCCATCAAGCATATATAAGATGTGCTAGTCTATCCAGATTCATCAATCCCTGAATTGATGATCCTATGACTAGAAATATTCTAGATAGGGTTTATAAATTTTAAGTCTCACTGTTATCCCTGTAACCCTAAAATCATTACCCTAATCTATGGGATTCATCATAATCTTATAACTAAAATACAAGATACAGCATATGATGAATCAAGAAATTGCCTTTATTAATCTCAATCTTGAGTTGGGAGAATACAAAAATACCACCGATACAATAACTATGATTGACTTTCAGTGCATAATTCTTTCAATCTCCTACTTGCACTAAAGCCAATCGTCCTTGTATTTAATATCCATACAATCTAGATGGCAATCTAACTATTATAGAGGAAGTGCCTTAGTAAATGGGTCTGCTATATTATTCTTTGTATCTACTTGTTTGACCACCATATCATTTCTTTCAATGATTTCTCGAATGAGATGGAAGCATCTTAGGATGTACAAACTTATGGTGAGTCCTTAGTTCCTTTGCTTGTGCAACAGCTCCACTGTAATCATAATACAATGGCACTGGTTGCTGTACAACAAGAACCATGCCCAATTATGTGATAAACTTCTTCATCCAGATAGCTTTTTTAGCCTCTTTACTAGCAGCTATGTACTCTACCTTAGTGACTAAGTCAGCTATAGTTGGTTGCTTGGTACTCTTCCAACTCACTGCTTCTCCATTCAAAGTAAAGACATACCTTGATATGGATTTACTATCATTTGGATTAGATTGAAAACTAAAATCTGTATAGCCTTCTAGTTTCAACTCTGATCCACCATATATTAGAAAAATATTTTTAGTCCTTCTTAGGTACTTAAGAATGTTTTTCATAACTTTCTAATGATCCTTTCCTGGATCAACCTGGAACCTACTTACTATGCCTAAGGCATAAGCAACATCAGGCCTAGTACATAGCATTGTATACATTATTGATCCTATTACTGAAGCATAAGGGATCTTATTCATCCTATCTCTTTCTTCTGGAGTCTTAGGTGACATCCTTTTAGATAGGTGTATGCCTTGACTCATGGACAAGTAACCCTTCTTACTTTCCTCCATATTGAATCTCTTCAATATCAAGTCTATCTACCTAGATTAGGATAACCCTAGCATCCTTTTAGATCTATCTCTATATATATCTTTATTCCTAGAATATAGGATGCTTCTCTCAAATTCTTCATAAAAAACCATTTTGATAGCCATGTTTTAACTGACTGCATCATTGGAATATCATTTCTAATGATAAGTACGTCATCGACAAACAAGACCAAGAAGATAATGGAACTCCCACTTGCCTTCTTATACATACACGGCTCATCTGTATTCTTGATGAAACCAAATTCCTTAATAGTTTCATCGAAATGAATGTTCCAACTCTTGATGCTTGCTTTAATCCATAAATGGATTTCCTAAGCTTGCATACTTGGTTTGGTCTCCCACTTGAGATAAAACCCTATGGCCATGACATATAGATTTTTTCCTCAAGGTTTTCATTGAGAAATGTTGTCTTAACATCCATCTGCCAGATCTTATAATCATAGTATGCAGCAATGGCAAGCATAATCCTAATGGACTTGAGCATGGCAACTGGCAAAAAAGTTTCATCATAGTCAATACCATGCTTTTGTTTGAAACATTTTGCAACTAACCTAGTCTTGTAGTAATGCGGGATGCAAGAAGCTGTGATACCAAAGTTGATGCAAGATGGAGCAATGGCAGCAAACTCAGATAAGCTATCAAATTAATTTAATAAAAAATAGACTAAATCTCTACTAGCTACCCGCAATATAATCAGCATGTAATCATATAAAGAATCCTGGATCCGATGATTGAGAAACCACCAAAACTAGAACATCCTAACTTCAAACAACTAGATCTAATGAGATTCGGATGGTTACTTATCAATAACGCTTTTCCCTCCTCCGTTTCAATAGATCTGGATTCAACTCTCAAGATCTCGTGGTAGGATTGCAAACTTCAGTTCCTTCGGAGCAGATCTTTCCGTTGATGGTTGGATAGCAAGGGAAACCTCCTCTTCTGATTGAGAATACTAGGGATCCTGCAAGAGAACTGCGATTAGAATGGTGGAAATGGTATGGAAATCTAAAAAGAGAGAGGAAAAGAAGGATGGACAGCTTGGTTCTGGATCTGGACTGGATGTAGAAGATGGTGATGCCTGGCTTCTGGATCTTAGACTCAAGAGATAACTCTGGCTTCAGTACTCCATACACACTAATGCAATGCTTAACCAGTAGAGCACTCACACACTATAATTACTTAACCAGTAATTGCACTCTCAATGCTTACCCAGCAATTGAAGGAAAACCGATAGAGTTTCATTAATCAATCATAAGATGGATTATAAGAAGGGAATGGGGTGGTATTTATAGACCCCTTACATAGTAGCTTGATAAGAACAAATTCATGATAGCAAGATAAGAAAGAATTCTTTTAAATACAAGATTAGGGTAGATAAAATGGCCTCCTATCTTCTTCTTGAATTCAAATGATGCGGGATGACTCTAAGAATGCTAAATATGCAGAAAAAAATAGTAAAATAATTTTTTTGTGATTTTTAGAATTAGGTTTGTAGGCTAATTTCTCAAAAGTAAAGTAAAGACTAGCAGGATATTCAACAATTCTAAGAATCATCATGATCGCAAAGAACTCATGCAAGATACAAAGTAGCCAAGACTCGAGAGTTGAGAAACTCTCGGTTTAGGATAACTTATCTTTATCAAATCAAAAATTAAAAGAAAGGAAGGTTTCTTAGTAGTCAGAGATTAAAAACTTTGTGGTAGAAAGGATCACTCACACTCTGATTGGAGTCTGGAGAAGAAGCTTCAGTTCCTTGAATCAGATGGCTGATCTAAATGGTTCTGAAGACAAGGAAAGCCTCCTCTGGGGAGATGAAATGTCTCGAGGATCTAGCAAAATGTCAAGGTCAATCAAAACAGCAAATAAAAAATTAGAAAAGGAACTAGGGTTTTGAAGGAAGCGGGATTAAGATTAGGAGATGGCAGCCCGAGGGAGAAGAAGCTCCTTATCTTGGACAGCAACTAGGGCTTCCTTTGCTTGGGCATAGCTGGTCTCCAAGGATGCAAAAGGATGCTAGGGCGGTAGGGTTTCAATCCGAGAACACAAGGAGAGCACACAAGAACAAGAGAACCAACACTAGAACTCCAAACACAAGGCAATATCACAAAATTTCAGCAAGTTGTATTCATAAGAAAGAGATGATTACAAGAGGAGGAGGGGTGGGATGTTTATAGAGTTCCCATGCCCTCTCCTAAAGGGATTACAAGTCTTCTCCTAGTTAGAATAGGTTTACGTAATTTAAGTTGGAGAAAGATCATAAAATAAACCTAGAACTAGGAGTATACAAGTTAAATGAAATAAAAACTTGAACTCCTTCTTGTATTTGAACTCTTCCACCATGTTGAACTTGGTCAACTCATAGAGGATGCCTATCCTAGGTGTGTTGGGCTTCAAGGGGCAGCAAGGGGTCGTCCTCCTTTGGATTGGTGCATGGGCTTTAGGTCCTAGAAGCTAGGGTGCCCTGGTATCAGCATATTCCTTAGAATCTTGGTTCTTCATGCTTGGGCTTGCTTCTTGGGCTTGGGATTTTAAAGCCTGGAGTGTTAGAATAACCTGGTAAACATGGGCTCTTAGTATATGGAATATTCCGAAAGCATCTTGGGGGAATATGGCATTTGAAATGATATTTGGAGGGAATCAGGGCATCTGGAGGGCATTTAGGGCTCCTGTGTGTCAATTGAGCTCCCATAAGCTGATGTAATTACCTTTGGCTCCTGAATGAGGCCTGGTCGAACTCCAAAATAGGGTAACCTTCTCTCTTGTATAAAATTTAGACTCATACTAGACTCATACTAGTGTACAGGACTCAATATACTAGACTAGGTCGAGACAAATCAACTAGTCTTACCTTATTACAACTCAATCTTACTTTCTTACAAAATTGTGATACATGACTAAGTAAACCATATAGGATCCAGTGATCTATGTCTGATCCTGGTGTTTTCACCAATTCTCCCGGGATGGGAGGAACTCGACCTCGTCGAGTATGGATCAATTTGGCTCTCATAGTGCTTGGGTAGGTCTAGGTTGAGGCATTGTAGATCCTCACGGGTGTTCCACGAGTCCTCAGATTCTGGCCGACCTTGCCACCGAACCAAATACCATTGATAGTCTCTATTCTAGGTGCCGATAGCTTTATCGTCTAGAGTTCTCTCAATCTTTACCTCACCAAAAGGCCAAATTGTATGTGGTCACTCTGGGGTGGGTTCACTTACAAAGAAAGGGAGTGGCTCAAGGGGCTCGCTGGGTATCACTACTGGCTCCCTAGACTCTATAAGATCTAAGATGATGAAGGTAGAGATAATACCTAAATCAGGTGATATCTCAAGCACATAGGCATTGGATCCATTACTCTTCACTATCTTGGATGGGCCAACTTTGCGAGCAGAAAATTTCTTTATCATCACATATTCCTATGCATAAAGTTCTTTAACTTTCCTTTGGGAATTAGCCATGTTTTTATTTAATTCATTACTTATGTCCAGCTTTTGACTAATTTCCTGATGCAAATGCTGTGCAGAGGGTAGTACAGGTGCAGACATGTAATTCAGGCTGTGTATTTATTAGACTTAACTTATACCTAATAGACTTGACTAGACATCCCTATCAAAGGACATTTTATTGGACTTTAAGGGACAAAACCTAACAGACTATAAACTCTTTAGGTTTGATCCTATCATAACATGCACATGAAAATGTGACATGAACTCTTAGTAGATGCCAGAGGGTCTTCCAGAAGTAGGAAGCTAACATGATAGACTCGATGAATGAATGCAGTATGCAAACCTCTATGAAATACAATCTAAGGGTTAGAAAATCATGAAAAGTTTCATAAAAAGATAGAAAATAAAAAGTGGATTCAGGATTAGTCTGATTGAGTAAGCAATAAGAAAAGGATTTGGGGTTAATCGGGTAGAATAGGATGCAGGAAGGGGTATCGAGGATTAATCCTAGACTAATAAGTTTGACCTTATGGGGTTGATGGGTACCTACAAGGTTTATAGTATGGAAGAGTGGGTCACTAATCTCAGGGAAGAGATCGTCAATGGAAACTATAGGATGGCATTCTTCCTGAGGGTACTGATAAGCCAATTTCTTAATAAAGTCATCTGGTTCAAGAAATTTTGGACTAGGCTCTATACTTGGGCTTTTGTTTAGTGGCTCCTCGGATAAAACTCTAATAGTGGGATTAGATTCCTCATGGTCTTCTTCCTTTATGGGTTCTTCTACTACAGGTTGGGTGTGGTTAAAGTCAGGTAACTCTAGGGTGGCTTCTACCTGGGTTTCTACTAGATCAACTAACACTGGATTGGTTTCTATATGAGTTTGGTCATAATCAACTAATCATGAATCTTCTATAGGATACTCTTCTAGATCTTCAATAAACTCATTATCTTCATACTCCTCTACCAGACTTGGGTCAGCCTCATATATTTCTTCTTCTAAGTCCTCTTGGTGAACCAATGGGGTGGTAAGAGGGGTTTGGCTAATGAAAAATTGACTAAAGTCTGGGGTAACAGGGGTGGATAAACTAAGGGTTATGGGTTCATAGGTTATGGGTTTAAATCTAGGGGCATCAATCCTATAGGGTTCGGGTCGATTGAGGGATAGTGGGTTACTACTGGGTTCATATCTAGGGACTATGGGTTCCTGGGATTCAGCTCTATGGGTCTTACCTAGGGTTCCTACTTGGTTGAGTCTTTGATTCATTTGGTTAAGCTTAATATCGGATTGGTCAAACCTAAAGTTTATCTGGGCTAACTGATTTTGGGTTTGGGTGTTGGACTGGTTTATTTGGGCAAACTGGTTTTGAGATTGGATATTGGCTTGGTTCATTTGGGTAGTTAATTGGGCAAGCTAGTTCATGATGGCTTCAAAATTGGTATCCATGGCTGAGTCGGTTTGGGGTTTAGACTTCTAGTATTGAGTTCCTAGTCTAGTGGTCATACAATCAATCAAACAATCAAGATGAAATGATGCAACCAAGCATGCGAAAGAAAGGTTAGTAAAATCTAGGATTTGCTAGACCTAGAGTCAAAACTGAATGGGTCAGCTCAACTTACACCTAACCTAGTAGCTAATCCTTCCACTGGCCAGGTAGGGGGTGGGAGTGTGGGAGGCCCTCCTACTTTCATAGAGACCCAATTAAAAACCACAACACCACTTAGGTCGTTTGACTATGGATCCTCAACCTTAGACACCAGCTTGCAGTAATAGCTAAATGATTGAATGCACTAGTTGGCCCACATGGTTCGGACCCAACCTATTGGGTGTCACTTAGCCCACTAGGGCAAATTAAGTCTAATTAATTTTAATTAAGGCTTGGGTGGAAATGTTGGGTGGTTGTTTTGGGCCCAGGACAGGTAATGACCTCTTACCCTGATGTTATATTGATTGCCCTTAAGATTAGATTAGAAGATGATGAACATTCAATAATCCTGATGCAATCTAAAATAATCAAAAAACAAAATAATTTTTAATTAATTTATGAGGTGTCAAGTTAAGTTTAAGTTATCTGGGGTTATCAAACAAAGTTTGGCTCGGGATTGGGGTTTTGGAAGTTAATTAGGTTTGAGTTAGTCAAGTACAAAATCAGCAAAAATTAGAGAATTAGGATTTCAGTTGATGCAAAAATTGATATAGTTACCAATGCAGAAAAAATTCAAAAAATCTTAAAATAGAGGATGGATGGTAATGATGAAAAATACCAAATTTCATGTAGAAAAAAAATCATATGATGAAGCAAATCTTAGGGTTTTTTGGATTGCTATAGAAATTATCAGGATTTTGTTAGGGTTTCTAATATGCTAGATTTTAGAAAATTAGGGTTTCAATAAAATTAATTAAAAATTTTATAATTATTAGGACAGAACATAGGACATTCATTACAAATTTCATAGAAAAATAAAATGTTTAAGATGCCAAAATCAGATAAAATCTAGACACCTAATGCAGTGGACAGGATGCTGAAATTAGAATTTGTGAATGCAAAGCAAATAAAAACTATCCTAAACCTACTATGATACCAAATTGATGCGAGACGACTCTAAGAATGCTAAATATATAGAAAAAAATAGTAAACTAATTTTTTTGTGATTTTAATAATTAGGTTTGTAGGCTAATTTCTCAAAAGTAAAGTAAAGACTAGCAGGATATTCAGCAATTCTAAGAATTATCATGATCGCAAAGAACTCATGCAAGATAATAAGTAGCCAGGACCCGAGAGTTGACAAACTTCTAGTTTAGGATAGTATATCTTCATAAAATCAGAAATTAAAAGAAGGGAAGGTTTCTTACCAATCAGAGATTGAAAACTTTGCGGTGGAAAGGATCACTCACACTCTGATTGGAGTTGGAAGAAGAAGCTTCAGTTCCTTGAATCAGATGGCTAATCTGGATGGTTTTGGAGGCAATGAAAGCCTCCTCTGGGGAGGTGAAACACCTCCGGGATCCTGCAAAACATCAAGGTCAATCAAAACAGAAAATAAAAATTAGAAAAGGAACTATGGTTTTGAAGGAATCAGGATTAGGGTTAGGAGATGGCAGCCTAGGGAGAAGAAGCTCCTTATCTTGGACAGCAGCTAGGGCTTCCTTTGCTTGGATGTGGCTGGTCTCCAGGGATGTAAAAGGATGCTAGGGCAGCAGGGTTTCAATCCGGGAACACAAGGAGAGCACACAAGAACAAGAGAACCAACACTAGAACTCCAAACACAAGGCAATATCACAAAATTTCAGCAAGTTGTATTCATAAGAAAGAGATGATTATAAGAGGGGGAGGGGTGGGGTATTTATAGAATTCCTATACCCTATCCTAAAAGTATTACAAGCCTTCTCCTAGTTAGAATAGGTTTACATAATTTAAGTGGGAGAAAGACTATAAAATAAACCTAGAACTAGGAGTATACAAGTTGAATGAAATAAAAACTCAAACTCCTTGTATTTGAACCCTTCCACCATGTTGGACTTGGTCAACTCATAGAGGATGCCTATCCTAGGTGTGTTGGCCTTCAAGGGGCAGCAAGGGGTCATCCTCCTTTGGATTGGTGCATGGGCTTTGGGCCCTGGAAGCTGGGATGCCCTGGTATCAACATATTCCTTGAAATCTTGGTTCTTCATGCTTGGGCTTGCTTCCTAGGCTTGGGATTTTAAGGCCTGGAGTGCTGGAATAACTTGGGAAACATGGCCTCCTAGCATATGGAATATTTCAGAAGCATCTTGGGTGAATCTGGCATTTGAAATGGCATTTGGAGGGAATCAGGGACCTGGAGGGCATCTAGAGGGCATTTAGGGCTCCTAGGTGTCAATTAAGCTCCCATAAGCTAATGTAATTGCCTATGGCTCCTAAATGAGACCTGGTGGAACTCCAAAATAGGGTAACCTCCTCTCTTGTACAAAATTTGGACTCATACTGGACTCATACTGATGTACAGGACTCAATATACTGGACTAGGTCAAGACAAATCAACTAGTCCACCTTATTATAACTCAATCTTACTTGCTTACAAAATTATGACACATGACTAAGTAAACCATATAGGATCCAGTGATCTGTGTCTAATCCTAGTGTCCACACCATCAACTAGGTAGACTCCTTTGCACTTGGACTCTTCCATGGAATGGGCGATGAAACAAAGATGGGCGACAAAATAAGATGGCATCCCATTCTCTTACAATTAGCGCTAATCTATTTCTGTTCTTGGCATGAACTCCTTCTTGGTGTTAGGATAAGCTTCTTGATAAAGAAAACACTTTAAATGTTGGATGAACCTTGGAAGGGATATGACTTGATAAGAGAAAACTCCTTTGAAATTTGAACTAACCTCTATCTAATCTTGGAATCTTATATTTGAATTTGAATGTAGATAGATGTTCCCTTGCATTTGAATTCCCTTGGGTGACAAAGAGGCTTCATAAATGGCGATAGAAAAGAAGAGCCCTTTCTTATTACTTATCTAAAATTTGAATGGCTTTTAAATGGGCGACAATTCATGAGATTGAGATGTGGTGCTAAATGGGAGGAGAATCCTTCCATTTTACTTCTCTTAAATGGCATCATCTTGGATTTAAAAAGGGGCGATGAGAAGGAATTTGTTGGCACCTCTCTTGGATAAACTTGAATCTTAAATTGTCCCATGTCTCAATATCCCAATGTCTCATTGTCTCGATGTCTGGATGTCCCAATGTCTCGATGTCAGATATCCCAATGTCTCGATATCTGGATGTCCGGATGTCTGTGAAAGTTTTGGAAACCTTCTTTTGTCATGGAATTGATCCATCCAGGTGATATGGCATGGCACACTACTCTAACTGGTAGTTGACAAGCCCCATGACATGGTGACATGGCATGATGACATCGCATGGTGATATAGCTTCAACAACTGGGCCTAACCTAGGCTAACAATTGGACTTGAACCTCATTCAATTATTAGACTCAACTTCAAGCAAACCTAACTTGACTAATTTGCAAAACAAAGCAAACTAATATTATTTATAGGACTCAAGCTAAAATTAAAATAGAATAACTACTCATTGGTGATCCACAATGAGCTCGGAGGGTTCTACCATCTCTTCCTAGCTCTGGTGTCCTCACCATGTGTAGGTTTTTATTTTCCCATCTACTCCAATCTTCCTCTTGAAGATCCATTTGGACCCATTGGGACAACTCTCTCAAGTAGGTCAACCAAGGTCCAAACTTGTTGTCATACATGGAGTCCATTTCAGATTTTATGGCACTTAGCCATTTGTTAGAGTTCTTACTTATGACTGCTTCCATATAGGTCAGTGGAGAATGTTGCTAGTTTTATTATTATTTCCAATCATAAAACCATATCTTAGAGGTGCACTTCGCACTCTCTCTGACCTACGGGGAAGAGGTGTGTGTTGTGGTTGTATCTGATCAACTGGTACTTCTGGTTAAGGAACTTGAGTTTGTTCATTTTGAACTTTACTCAATTCAATTATTCTTTCATTACCTTCTTCTTGGATAAATTATTTTTCCAAGAAAATGGCATGCCTACTAACAAAAACCTTTTGTTCAATAGGATGATAAAATAGGTATCCAATACCCTCTTGAGAATAACCAATAAACTTACATATCTCAGCCCTAGCACTTAGCTTATGTCCAAATTCTTTTTTAACATAAGCTAGACAATCTCAAATCTCAAGATGTTTAAGACTTGATTTCTTGCTATTCCATAATTCATATAGTATGCTAGGTACTAATTTTGATGGTACCTTGTTTAATACATATGCAACAGCTTCTAGGACATCCCCAGAAAGATATTAGAAGATCTATGAAGCACATCATGGACCTTTCCAAAATAAGGTACAATTTCTTCTTTCTGCTACACCATTTAATTGTGGTGTATATGGAGGGGTCCATTCAAATAGAATACCATTTTCTTTAACATGATTAAGAAATTCACTTCCTCCTCGATCAGATCGAAGGACCTTAATACTTTTTTCAGTTTTTTTTTCAACCATATTTTGATACTCTTTAAAATTTTTATCAAAAGCTTCGGATTTATATTTCATGAGATACACATATCTAAACCTAATTAAATCATTAATAAATATGATGAAATAAGAATATCCTCCTCTAGCTTGAGTTGACATAGGTCCACATACATCTGAATGTATTAATCCTAACAACTCAGTTGCCCTTTCTCCATGTCCAGTGAATGAAGACTTGGTCATTTTATCTATGAAACAAGATTCATAAGTTTCTAATAATTTATAATTATAAGGGCTAAAGAAATCATCTTTGTATAACTTGTTAATCCTTGACTCACTTATATGACCTAATCGACAATGTCAAAGGAATGTTTCATTTGTATCATATCTCTTTCTCTTTTTATTTTCTACAAGCAATTCTTCATCATTGAGCGATAGAATTAAAAAAATATTCACAAATTTGCCCATTCCAAAATAATCATTAGAATAAAAAATAAAGCAACCATTTCTCTTAACTTTTTTTTCATAACCTTGTATTAATAACAAAGGTACAATATAATATTTTAACAACATTTGAAATGTAATAACAATTTTTTAATTCCAATATCTTGTCCGAAGCCAACAATAACATGTAGATTCTAATAGCTTTGGCATGAATGACCTCTCCACTCGTGCCATAAAGCTTAAAGTCACCTTCTTCAAACTTTTAGGTCTTAGTAACCCTTGCAATGACTTGCAGATATGAGACCCGCATGCGATATCCAATACCCATGAATCAGAAGTTGAAGAACTCATTATAAGTTTGTTTATATCATAAACAAATCTCTTGATGCGCCACTAGCATCTTGCTTCAAACTTAAAAGGAACGTCTTGCAATTCTTCTTCCAATGTCCCTTTTGCCATAAAAGAAATCGGATCCATCATTTTAAGGCATCTTTGCCTTCTTCCTCTTTTTGATGCTCTTTTTCAGGTTCAGCTTTTGCTTTATATACCCTTCTTCATTACCCCTTTCTTCTTTCCATCAACTAGAAGAAGATGATGAGCCTTATCACCTTTGAAGTGGCTCTCAGCTGTCTTAAGCATGTTAAGCAACTCTGGTAATGAAAGGTTCAGTTTGTTCATATGATAGTTCATGATAAATTAAGAGAAGGAATCTGGGAGTGATTGCAAGATCAAATTCTGATTGAGCTCCCCATCCATGATAAAGCCTAATTAACCTAATCAGGTGATTAAGTCAATCATCTTGAGAACATGGACCTGTACGGACGAGCCCTCACTCATACGTGCCTGAAACAACTACTTTGTTATTTCATATCTAGCAGTCTTACTATGCTCTCCATACAGCTCTTTGAGATTGAGCAGTATGGACGAAGGTTCCATATCTTCATGTTGCCTCTGTAGCTCATTTCTCATCAAGGCTAACATGATGCACTTGATAGTGAAGCTATCATTTTGCCACATTCTATAAGTGTCCTTTTCCTTCTTTGTCACATTATCTCCGGTCGGATTGGATTCGGAGAATCGAGGATGTATGATACTTTTTCTTGAACAAGTACTATACTTAGGTTCCTCAACCAGTCTACATAATTTGGTCCAATCAGTTTATTGGCTTCTAATATGCCCCGTAGTGAAAGAATAGAAGCCATTAATTTAAAACTGCAATTAAACAAGAACAATACATAAGCAGACCACTCAACATGATAACCATAATTAGATAAGGACTTTAAATCTAATTGTGTCTCCCATTATTTACTACAAATACCATAACCCTCTACTATGATAAATGAGAAAGTAATATCCAGTTTCTTTAGTGGGGTTAAGATCCCAATTCCTTATTTGCCTTGTGTTTGCATAACAAACATTTATAAGTTCAAGGGTAGGAAATTCCTTTTCTAATTGCATCTCTTGCAATTCTCAACATAACACTTGCCTCTAAGACACTTACAGCCTTGTGTTTACACACCAAACCATAATATCTTAGTTTAGTCTAACTCTTCATTTTATATAGTCATGATTGAATAATGTCACCCTTGAGTTTGCTTAACAAAGTAACATTATCAAACATATTATAAAGCACAAAATGTACCATGTCAAATTATATATCAAACCCTATTAATAAGCTTTGAGTTTGCTAAAGAAACCTACAATAGTTTTGATACAAATTTGGCTTGGCATGAAGGAAAGCAATTTGTAGTGCACTTAATCAATTAGCATTTCCAATTTAAGGTCTAATATGATCAAATTGGCTAGGTAAGTGAAAGAGATGAGGGGGTCCTCCCGTTGCTTTCCTTAGATATCAAATGAATTAGCCAGGTCAGATAATGGAACCAATTAAAAATCTCATTCCCTTTACCTTCCCAAAATCACTTGCCTAGTCACCAATAGGCTAATCAAACCCTAATTGGATTTGCTTCATGATTAACTTAAATTATGACTAAATATATTTTTTTATGAGGACTTTGATGGTTTCAAACACATCCTAATTAACCATACCAGCATGACACTTATTCTATCAAATAAGCATATTAACCATAATATGCATAACCATAGCATGATTTAAACAACAATCCATTCATCTTACTTGGTTCATGGGATAAGGCCATAATGGCACCCCAACATGTCATAGGAGGTCATTGAATGGAAAGAGAGGGCCTTTAAATCCTACTTAGCTCTTATGACCAGATGGCCATGGTGACTAACCCAATCCAAAGTAGTTACTAGGAACATAACATATCACATATATAATATGAACTAATTATGCAAGAGTCATAGCAAAGCAAGCAATTAACACTAAGATGACAACTAAATAATTGCATGCATCAAGATTGTTATGATACCACTGTTAGGTTCCTGGCAGCCATGGTAGAAGATTGGGTTTCAAAATTTTCATTATGGAAACCCTAACTGGCTGAAACCCTAACTGGCTAATACCCTAAAGCCGAGGATCACTTGACCATAACAACTAATAAATCATAACTTTAGGGTTATAAGAAATACCTGGAGTGTTATACTCCTTAATTTCTACAAGGTACATAAGTGTATGCCCTCCAGAGGTGATCCACATAGGAACTGGACCAAGGAAGCACTCCCACCAAGCTTGCTTATTTAACTAGGACTCTTCTCAGCAGCCTTTCTTCTCTTCCCTTTGCTGGAACCCCTACCCTCCTATAGGGCACTCAGAGACCTCTCTAAATCCTCTTTCAAAATCTGATTATCTCTCCTATATCTCTTTCTAGGCTCTTATCTTAAAATGACAAGTCTTGTCTTAAAAAGGACAAGTCTTGTCTTAAAAGAACAAGTCTTGTCTTAAAAGGAAGAGAAAATAGAAAGTATCTCTATTCAGATTATTTTTGGATTCATATGGCATCAAATTATCGATGCTTATTTATAAAGAGAGACAGGGCACCTGATAAGTCCTTTTCTCAGCCCTTGATAAGACCCTTCAAGCAAAAGGAGTCCCTTGGGTGAGAAGACTTATGAAATGTTATTTCATGCACTAAGAGACATATAAGTGTCTCTTTATTTTTCCTGCCATTTTCCCTACTTGCCATATGGCAAGTTACCGGTTAGATAAAGCTAAGAGGCATGGAATTTCAAGAGATGTATCGAAGAAAATAGAAGCCTTCAAACAAAAGGACTCCTGCATTTTAAATTGGTGCCAAAAAGAAGGGATGCGTCCCTTTATTGTGCGCGCCACAATTCCATGCCAATTCCTTCTTCTTTTGATCGGTCAACACCCATCCAATTCGGCATGGAGATAAGGGAGAGGGTCCTTGAGTTTATCTAGTATTTGTGATTAAGTGGCAAAAGGGCTATTGGTCCTTCTGCGCACCTTATTCTTGGCGCACGCCAATATGGCACCAAGAGTCCTTTCCTACCTGGACTCTATCATAAATCAAATATGAAGCTCCAAATAATTATAGATAAATATTGATTAAGGCTGTCCTAATTAGGACTCGATCTAATTTAAGTCCTACTTAAATTGGTTAGCCTAAATAGCAAGCTAATTGACCTAATCCAATTGGATTAGTAGTTGGGCTAGCCAACATATGCTAGTATGTTAATTAGCTAGCCAATTAGGATCCCATGATCCTAATTAAAATCTACTTGACTTTCTTAGCCAATTCTCTAACATGTGTGACCCTTTGGGTTCCACATCTAGCAAGCAGTAGGTCCAAGTTTAAACTATTTCAATCTAATCAAAATCGATTGACTTAATTAGATCAAATCGAGATGATCCAAGTTCCCAATTGGAACCAATTTTTAAATTGACCATGAATCCATCTAATTTGATTCATGAAAACCTACAGGACATGATTGACATCTAGCAACATGTCATACCTACCTGAAGATGAGAAATTTAATAAAAATTATCAAAATACCCTTTAGTGAAAAGTTACCATGTAATTCAATCCTTCGATCTTCTTTTATATCAATTAAGTGATGGGCATGGATAAATGTTAAACCCTAGCACTTAATCCTTTTGAATCTCAATTTGATAATAAAGACTCGATCGATGAAAGATTAGATACCCTATCTAATCTCATCCTACTTTGATCAAAGACGTTCTAAGTCAACAATCAAAGAGATTACAAGGGATAAGTCCTCCTCTTACTAGGAGTGATCGATTCTTTATTGACCTATTCATTACCTTCATACACATCCACTATATCCAGAAGCAGTCCATACATGACTTAATTGCCATAAAGGAGTATGCACCAAAATATGGGTTCATGTGCATAAGATACTATGGTAGCTTCAGGTCTAAGGATCATATGCACAACTCCCACTAAGAGAACAATCTTTTTGACAAGTAAGACTTCCATTAGATGTTCTCTTGTCGGATTAATTCAGTGAACTCATAACCTAATGAGCACCCACATCCTGGTATTAGTGTCACTATACAAGTGGTCATGAGACCAACCTGAAAGTGAAGTAGTATAAGCAGACTATATTTTAAAACTATTTTAAAATAAAGAATAGTAGAAGACTTGGTGGATCGATCAAGTTGATCTACCAATCTGCCTACAATAGGATCCAACATAATAAAAGTACATGCAAAGAATATCATAAGCAATAAAAAGGAAAAGTATGTAACAATTTCATGCCGTAGATTTGATCATATGAGACTAAAGAAAAGGTACGTTATCTTTAAACCGTTGGATGGAGGTGATGAAAAGCTGCCAAGCCACACAAGTATCTGGCCTCTATGGGTAGTTCACACCAGGGCTCGATCCCAATCAACTCCCTTGAAGTGCTAGCTCCTTCTTGAAGCCGCCAGGAAGAACTTGTTGGAGGACAATGAGAAGAAGTGAAAGTGGAACCCTTCCCCACCAACTCTTTCTTCCCAAACCCTAGCTTGATTTCTATGTTGGCTCACACCCAAAACCCTAATACTTTCAAACCCCACTCTAAGGAATCCTTTTCTTTCTCTCTTAGAAAAACCTAGCTTATCATCCTTTTGCTAGCCTTACAATAACACTTATTTATAGTGGTAGTGAAGAGGGAGAGAGATATGGAAGATGGAGCAATTAGAGAAAAGTTTTATAGGTTAAACCAAATTAGCTATAGATTTAAATAGAAAAAAATCTGCAATCCCAAATAATGAATTCCATAAAAACCTTGGAGCCAATTTCAGCCCAGATTTGAAATTTGAATTCAAAATTCAAATTTAAATCTTTTTAATAGAAAGAGAGCATGAAAAATCAAATCCAATTTGATCCTAAGCCAAATCACATTTGGCTTGACCCATCAGGTTGCAATCATATTGCAAATAAGTCCTCCAAAATCTACTAATCGAATTAGTGAAAAAAATCCTTATCACAGCCAAGTGTCGACACATAGAAGTGTTGACACTTCAAAATATCGACACTCCAAAGTGTCGACACTTGGAACATGGTCAATCATATTGACCCCCAGTGATAACAACGATTCTCAATCATCGATCAACCTTTAGATCTGGAGAAATCCTATGGTGTGTGACACCATAGGTTCGAACACTAAGTCAGTAGCACTGGACACTTCTAATACCAGTCAAAGTCATCATCTAGCAATGATACCCGACGTCGGATAGGTCGAAGATTGTAGAGCAACTCTCTAGAACCCCTGGCATATGGTTACCGTATAATTCATCCCTTTGATCTCATAATGCTCAGGATGACCTAGGGTTTGACTGCCAACCTTAATTTAGCACATCCAGATCGTGCTCAACCTTACAAGTTCTGTGACTCCTAACAAGAACCACCTTGGCCAAGGTTTTGCTAATTGAGACATAGTGAGTCATTCACTCCAAACTATTTGGAGAGGTCAATCCCATCTTGACCCATCACCGCTCCACAAGTACTTGACTATACCCAGAAACCTTTCATCACTGGATTAGAAATCCAGGTGGTCCAATATCAAAGTACAGTAAGTTGCTTGCAAGCTACCATGGTGACCTCAGGTCTAAGGGACACATATACCCATATCCCTTTGCAAGCAATCCTTTGGCAAAAGGGAGCTCCGTAGTTGTTGGTCACATTCAGCGAGATGTCATACATTTTACCTGTATGTCATATCAATGCCTCTACATTACTTGGTTAAGAGGACAACCAACCAATGTGATATACAATAACCTATGCTTGATACATCATCATCCTATAACAATGTATCCTTTGGTTGTGAACCGTTTAAAAACTACTCGATACATCCTCTCTATATCAAATATAATATAGTTTTAAGGACTCCATCATATAAGAGTTCTTTTCAGGAAAATGCATGATGAACAGCCAAAAGAATAACTTTTATTCATTTAAAAAAATTCACATACAATTACAAAATAGCACAACCATCTACAGCCTAGGCGATTGGCTTTGGGACACTATTCCCAACACAACCACCCTCTCCATTGAGCATACTTAGGATATGCTAGTCTATATAGATTCATCGATCCATGAATCGATGATCCTATGACTAGAAATATTCTAGATTAGGATTTATATATTTTAGGTCTTAATGTTATCCCTATAACCCTAAAATCATTATCCTAATCTATAGGATTCATCATAATCTTATAACTAAAATACAAGATACAGCATATGATGAATCAAGAAATTACCTTTATTAATATCAATCTTGAGTTGGGAGAATACAAAAATGCCACTGATACAATAACTGGATTGGCTTTCAAGGCACAATTATTTCATCAGTGAGCTCTTGCCAATTATTTACAAAGCACTCAGCCACAAGCCCTCAAATAGGTATCGATAGTGGATGACTCCTCTACTTGAAGGGTATAAATGAGTCCACACCGATCGATCGAAAAGTGCTCGGCTATAAGCCCCTTAGCATGGCTAGATCTAACACACTAAGAGCACTTTAGTTGGTTGAACCTTGACAATGCACCCATCTTAAGCCCCTAAGGTGCAGCACTCTGATGCTTACTATCTTTGCTTCCACCACATGGTTGGACACTCTATCATGTCCCAAAATCTGTTAAATCATTGCCAAATCTCAACAAATGAGGGAGGCATGCTTGGACATTCTATAATCCGGGCCATAATTTAATAAAGCTTGGTAAACCTTGAGCTAGTGACAAGGATATATTTAAGGAGACACGATATCTCCCACCAATAAGAAAGCTCCAAATGACACATGGAAGGATCTGTCATCCCTCACCAGATCCAACAAGATCTCCACCATACACAAGGTACCCCTAAATTCTGCCTATAAAAGGGATCCTGGAAAGCTTCCAAAAGTATGTGTGTGCTCTCCCGCTTACACTTCTCACGTTATTGGTATCAATATTGACTTGAGCATCAGGGTGCCATCATCGAAGCCACCCCGATGAGACTTTTTTTGCAGGTACCACCTCCGAGAGCCTGGCCTGCATCACCGACTCCAGCACCACCTCCAACTTTTCCTCTGGTACTTGAGAATTTGGGAACAATAGATTAGAGGATGAGCCTTGTATCCATGGAGGGTGCAACCCACAAAGCAAAAAAGCCATGCCACCTAAAAAGATTACTTCCCATCACACCAACACTGCTACCTCCCTGCTAGTGGAAAGGGTGGTGGAAAGCTAGATAAATGATCCACCCCAGCTTGTGTTAGTAGGAGCTTGGCCACTGCTACAAGCGGTAGTGGTTAGCATGGATGGTGAGGACACCAAAGCAAGGAAAAGATGTCAGAACCCTCCAAGCTCATTGTAGATCACCAATGAGCAGTTCTATTTTAATTTAGCTTGAATCCTGTAAATAAATTAGTTTGCTTGGATTTGCAAATTAGTCAAGTTAGGTTTGCTTGAAATTGAGTCTTATAATTGAATGAGTCAATGGGATTCAAGCTCAATTGTTAGCCAAGGCTAAGCCTAGTTGTTGAAGCCATGTCACCATGCCATGTCATCGTGCCACGTCACCATGTCATGAGGCCTTGTTAACTACCGCCTGGAGTAGTGTGCCATGCCACATCACCTTGGTGGATCAATTCCATGACAAAAGAAGGTTGTCCAAGATTTTCACCAAATATCCGGACATCCAGACATCTAGACATTGGGACATCCAGACATCTAGATAATAGGACATTGGGACATCGAGACATCGGGACAATATTAAGATGCAAGTTTATCCAAGAGAGGTGACAACAATTTCCTTCTTATCACCCTTTTTAAAATCCAAGAAGATGCCATTTAAAGCAGAAGGATTCTACCTCTCATCTAGCGCCTCTTTTCATCCTCAAATTGTCTCCATTTTAAGGATGGATGCCAACTCAAGGAATCATTCATATTTAAATGGAGGTTCATCCAAATTTCAAAGGAGTTATAGTTCCCATGGAGTCCATTCAACATTCAAAGAAGTTTTATCTAAATGCAAGGAGTTATCATCTATCTACTTTAAATTCAAGGAGTCCAATTCAAATGGAGGGCCTTTTTATCTTTCCTACCTTCAAATTTAAAAATCAAGGAGAGTTCATGCCAAGAGGAAAAGGGGAATTAGCGCTAGTTATGGAAATGAGATGAGATATCATCTCATTTTTGTCACCACATTCTTCTTAAAATCGTGGAATGCCTCATTCATCGCCCAAGTCAAGGAGAAGTCCAAGAGCAAAGGAGTCTACCCAATTTAAATTACAAGAGACTTCATCAAGGTCAAGAAGGAGATTAGAGTCCATTGTCATCTTAATTATTTTTGTATTCAAAAGAATATTTTCTTATCTTGCTACCATGAGTTTATTCTTATCAAGCTACTATGTAAGGGGTCTATAAATACCACCTCATTCCCCTCTTGTAGTCCATCTTATGATTCATTAATGAAACTTTGTTGATTTTTTCTCCAATTGCTGGGTAAGCATTGAGAGTGCAATTGCTGGTTAAATAATTGTAGTGTGTGAGTGCTCTGCTGGTTAAGCATTGCATTAGTGTGTGTAGAGTACTGAAGCCCAAGTTATCTCCTGAGTCCAAGATCCAAAAGCCCGGTGCCACCATCTTCAACATCCAGTCTAGATCCAGAACCAAGCAATCCATCCTTCTTTCCCTCTCTCATTTCAGATTTTCACTCCATTTCCACCATTCTAATCAAAGTTCTCTTGCAGGATCTTTAAGTACTTGATCAAAAGATGAGGTTTCCCTTGCCATCCAACCATCAACGGGAAGATCTACTTCAAGGACTGAAGTTTGCAATCCTACCATGAGATCTTGAGAGTTGAATCTAAATATGTTGAAACGAAGGAGGGAAAAGTATTATTGGTAAGTAACCATCCGAATCTCATCAGATCTGGTTGATTGAAGTCAGGACATCCTAGTTTCGGTAGTTTCTCAATCATTAAATCTGGGTTCTTTATGTAATTGCATGTCGATTATATTGTCGGTAGCTAGTAGAGACTTAGTCTATTTCATTAAACTAATTTGATAGCTTATCTGAGTTTACTGCCATTGCTCATCAAAATTAAACTCTTAATTATTAGATTAGTCTTTGCATCTATCCCGCATCAGCTTTGGTATCAGACCTAGCGTTCTGCATCAACTTTGGTTTCAGAGCTGGCATTCCGCATCAACTTTGGTATCAGAGCCAAAGGTTAGAGTAGGACATTTAGTGACTAGCTGAAAATTCTACTCTATTCTAGTATTGGATCTGGAAGGTTCTTCCATAGCTCTTCGGATCTTAGCTTCCTTTGCATTAATTTTAGTAATTTAGTCCGATTTAAATCAAATCTGTAATCTTCTCTCATAGATTTCATATCTAAAATTTTTTTTCAAAAAAATTGCATTATTTTTTAGTACTTTCTAGTGGAAAGAAATCACGCCACCTGAGTGGGTATACGCAAGTATACTGTCACGACCCATGGGAGTAATGAGCTATGGCCGACATGATAACCCGATATCGAAAAATTAGTTGTGCTTAGTGTATGCATGTTTGAATTGTTAATTGCTTGAAAGATTGCATGTTAATCTTCTGAGCACAACTTAGGATAAGATTTTGGAACATCTAAAATTTTGAAATTATCCAACCTAATCCCCCAAAAAAATTAAAATTTAATTTCTGCAATTTAAAATATAAAATTCAAATTTAAAATTTAAAATTTAAATCTGAAATCTAAATTTAAAATTTGAAATTTAAAGTTTAAATTTTGAGTTGTAAGTCTTATCTTATCTTATCTTGTTATCTAGTAGATTGGTTGTGCATTCATCCTATCTGAAATTATTTTAAGAGCATACTATCATAAGTGGTGCGGGCACCAGACTCAGAAGAAAACTTCAGGGCTCCATCTAGATTCTGATTGACCTTGCCCGAAAATTAGGGTTTTCTAGTTTTGTAATAAGGGTTGACCTAATCAACTCAATTTTGAGTCTGTAATTTTGTCATTTCAATTTTTGTTGGGTCATGTTAAGTCCAAGGCCCAGGTAGGTGTCATTCCCTTTGCCATAGGGCACCACATTTTCCAGCTACAAGTGGGTGCCACACTCCCCGCCACATCTCCATCCAGTGTACCTTGGTCCCCACGCCTCAAGTAAGTAGGTTCTTTTTTCTTGCACCACTTAGGGGAGGAATCCATCAAGATACCTCAATCCAAGGAGGAGCCAACTTCTTTCCAGATAAACCCAAGCCAGGATGGTAAGAATTTTTCTTGAAGAGAGGATCAAGGAGGTGCCCCACATTGTTCCATAAAAATCCAAGTTATAAAAGGGAAGAGAGCATGTCTTGAGGAGAAAATCAAGGAGGCACCCAAAAGTTTCCAAAAGTGCCAAAGCCATGAAAGGAAGAAGCCTAAACTTGTGGAGCAAGACTAGGAGGTGTCCAAATGAGCCAAACCATGAAGGAAAATCCTTGATTCATGAAGAGATACTAGGAGACACCCCCATAACCTGCCATTTGGAGCTGATTTTCAAGTTTTCTTGGAGTTTTTGGGCTGCCCACTCATGGATCTCGGGAAGAGAATTTGATGCCTAAAGTGTGGGTTAGTCCTATTAGTCCCACATGGAAAATGTATAAAATTTTATTTCTTTGTTATGTCTATATATTCAACTCTATGTAACTCTTGAATTAAACGGATGAATGAATTCAAATTTTGTGTGAGCAACTTTATGTTTCTCTCTTCCGCACTTGCATCCAGGTGTTGAGCTCCGTGAGGGAGTAAATCCGGGTTCCCTAGGAACCTTGAGGAGGTGTGAGATCTCCAACCCCAAAACCCTAGGTTAGCCACTTCACTTCCAAACCCTAGCCACCCATCATCCTCTTCACTCCACCAAACCCTAGCCTACCCCATCTCTCATGGCCCCTCTCTCCAAGTAGAGGCCAACCACCAGCATCCAGGTCCAGTTCGGCTACTTCGAAGATAGAGCAAATCCCAGAGGAAGCCAGATCAGCATCCAGGAGAATCAGGATTTCAGCAACATCAGCTTTCAAGTTCTTCTATCTGGTAAATATTTTGTTGAGTTTCTGGTTCTTCTTTTGTTCTTTTTCTTCCAGATCCTGAGTTCAAGAAGAAGGCCAACCTTGCCATAGGACTACAATCCGAGGATCCATTGCGAAGATACCCTGTCTCCAAGGATCCTACAATCTGCTCGAGAGTGTCCTTCAATTGAAGCAATGAGAGATATCACAGTCAGGTATAAAACCTTCTCTTCTCTCTTCGTCTGTTTCTTGAAAGAGGAGTAAACCCTAGGTCTGGGGGTTTCTCAATCCCCAGCGATCCTACTTTTGAGTTACTATGATAATCTACTCCTTTTAATTGTGCTTTCTATCATTTTTTAGTTTCTTTCAACATTAGTTATCTTTCCTTTGAGTCAAAGCCGACTTCTGAAAATATATATAAAAAAAAAGAATTAGTCTTAATTTACTTCCGCATCGCATTATCTCTTTTGTTCTGCATCAGTTTTGGTATCAAAACTTTCGTTCTGCATCAATTTTGGTATCAGAGCTTTCGTTCTGCATCAATTTTGGTATCAGAGCCCTGTCTAGGGTTTTTGTCTTGTTTGCTTGTTTGAGTGTCTCTCATTTTTACTTTGTCTGCTCGAAGTAGACTCCCCAGGACGTCCGATCCTAGGAACGAAGCGAGGTGCAAACCTCCTCTTCCCATTCCATGGGGTGTTCCTAGGGCGTGTAGGGGATCCGCTGGGTTACAACTTCGTAGCAGGAATTGTAAACGGGGGAAGCACTCTATTTTCAGTCTATAACTATCCTGTTGCAGGAATTGTTTCTTATTTTAGGTAACTCTAAATTGTATGATTTTTGTTTTGCTGGAACTGATATAATTGAAGCTATTTTACATAATTTTCTATGATTTATTGGTTTCCTTGAAATTTCTGAGAGTTAAATTACTGCAACTCTATTTCTATGTTTCTGTAATTCAATTTTTTGAGTGATCATCTCCTAATTCATCTTAAGGGCATTTGAGCATCTAAGATAAGGGGAGGAGTTGATAACCTCTCGTTAGCCCAAAATCACCACCCACTCATTCGATCCTAAGCCTAATTTTTAAATTTATTAGACTTAATTTGCCCTAGTGGGCTAGGGACATCAACAAGTCGGGTCAAGGCTAGTGTTGAGTCAGTTTGTCTAGTTACTCTGTGTGTGCTTTGTACTCAGTGTCTAGAACAGTGGTTCAGGGATTCTATCCCGAAGGGCTTGTATGCTGGTCCGCCTACCTGGCCAATCACTGATTGGTTCTAGGATTGGCATCTAGGACCTAACACCCCCCTTACACCTGCCTGGCTGAGTCCTGAGTTACTACAGGCTAGCTTGCCACTCTGATTGGGCATCTAGTTTGGGCTCTAGGTCTAGTTAGCCCATAGTCGTTTTAGTTGAGTCTCATTTCGTGTGTTTGCTTGCATCATCATGTCTACCCGGAATGGAGTACCCTGCCAACCTGGTCAAATCCAACCTGATTTAGAGGCCATGGTTAGAGCTCTTACTGAAAGTATGAACAAATTAAGTCAGGATATGAATGAGAATTTTAACCAGTTTAGAGATCGAGTCCAAGTACTTGAGAAACGTAGACATCAAAATTGGACCCCTGATCCAAAATTTAATAGGCCCCAACCTCATCCATGCCAGGAGCCTAGGAGGACCTTATACCATGATCCCGAGCATAACCTTAGGAAGCCTTACCATGATATCTATAGTGTGGATCGTGTCTATGAGAGGTCCTTACAATATTCTAGACCAGTCACTCAACAACCCAAGTCTTCTAGATCAAACCATTTATATCCACACCCATGCCCAAGTAAGGTCTCTACTAGCTTGAAACCCAGTGTGACCCAGGTTCCTATATCGCAAGAATGTTGGTTTTGTGGAGAAAGAGGCCATAAATCTAGTCAGTGCCCATGCATAGGACTGGCTTGTGCACAGCTAAGTGGTAAGAATCCTAAGGATGACATTAATGAGGGAGAACCCAAGCCTACCAATGAGGAAGAAAGGTTAGGTATGACAGACCCAGAATCAGTTGACCCGATTACCACTGACCCGAAACCCATTAAAGATGGCATCAAGGAAGTATATGATGCTGGCTTGAGTCTAGTTGATGAATATGAGGGGGAAGAACTTGAAGAATGTGACATCGATACTATTGGTTCCTTACCTGAGGAGACCTTGGAGAGCAACCAAGTGGTAGGACCTAGTTCAGAAATTCAAGAGATTTGTGAGAATCAGGTTCCTTTAGTCAAATACCCCCAGGAAGAACTCATAGTGTTAGCCCGAGCTATCAGTTCGTACCCTCTAATGACAGTCATTCCCCAAGTACCAATTGAAGATCTTTGCACTGAACTGTTTAAGTTTGCCCACCCTATGGTAGATCCTCTCCTTAGGATGACTGAATCAAGTCTCTTACAATTGGACCTTGTCCCACGCCCAGCCACTAAGGTCTCTCCCGTAATCTCAGTTGAACATCCTTGTCTTGAGCGGATTGATTCACCCAGTCCTGTAGAAGTCCTCCTTATGACCCAGACCCCTTCCTTCGCATGACTGACCTACCTTCTATAGAGTATACCTTTCCTCACCCATAGGTCAAATTTCAAGTCTTGAAGTCATCATCCATAGACCCTCCCATGAATCATTCTCTAATCCATTTCTTGAGAAAGTGGATCATTGTTTGCTTAGAGAACAAACCTTAACTATTGCAATCACATGTCCTAGGCTACTCCCCGAACCATCTCTTGATCCATTCCTAGGAGTAGCAAACTTTTCCTTTCGTAAGGATGACCAGTTGACACTCATAGATCACCATTCAAACCTTCAGGTCACCACCCTTAGTCAGCAGGTAATTCGAGACTCCACCTCATATTTCCTCCCTTTCTCTAGGACTTCCAATGCTTCTTACACCATCCAAGTATACTTTGTCAAGTCTTTAGAGTGAACCACGTGTCAGAACCTTTTAGGTTTGCCACCTACTTCTGGAAGACCTTATGGCACCTACTAGGCACCCATGATAAGTTTTCATGCTCTGCATGCCCTCCTCCGACCCAAGGTCAAACCTAGAGAGCCTTAGTTTGTTAGGTTTAGACCTAGGGTTCCTTTGTAATAAAGTCCATTCTTTAGGAATGCGTCGTCAGTCTAGTTTAGTTTTTCTTGACCCTTTACTAGGCTTTGGCTCAGATTTTGGTTTGATTGAGAGCACCAGGAATTGGGATTTGTATTTTGTCCAGGGCTGAAATTGCATTCAATGTTTCGATCAATAGGTCTATAGGCTAGAGTCCCTTTGAAATTGTTCTGGATACAAGCCTCACACACCACTTGATCTGATTTCACTATTAGCCCACACACACAAGTCTCTTGATGCACTTGCATAGCATGTAAAGGACTTGCATAAAGAAATTCATGCCAAAATAACTTTAAGTAATGAAACTTATAAGAATTGGCTGATTCTCAAAGACGAGTCAAAACTTTTGTTGAGAGAGACTATGTAATGATTAGGTTAAGGCCTGAGCGTTTTCTCCTGGAACCATTAGAAAGTTACATGCTAGAGGAGCTGGACCATTTAGAGTAGTGAAGAGAGTAGGATCCAATGCCTATGTGCTCGAGTTGCCTCCAGAACTAGGCAATAGCTCTACTTTCAACATTACAGACCTAGTAGAGTACAGGGAGCCAGCTGTGATTCCCAGTGAGCCTTTTGAACCTAATCCTGTTATTAAGAGTGATCCCGACCCTGTGTGTCCACCAACAAACTGGCCCGTGAGGAAAGAGCAGATTGAAAAGAACCTGATGATCAGGTTATCTCTACTCGTAATCGAGGATACCAAAGATACCTGGTCCGCTGGCAAGGAAGGCCAGACTCTGATGACTCTTGGATCTCCCGAGAAGAATTACAAGATTTGGATCCAGACCTCTTGGAGAGATACCAGAGCTAACTTGAGCCTTACTCGACAAGGTCGAGTTCCTCCCACCCCGGGAGAATTGGTGCGGGCACCAGACTCAAAGAAGACTTCAGGGCTCCATCTGGATCTCTGATTGACCTTGCCCGAAGAATTAGGGTTTTCTAGTTTTGTAATAAGGGTTGACCTAATCAACTCAATTTTGAGTCTAATTTTGTCATTTCAATTTTTGTTGGGTCATGTTAAGTCCAAGGCCAGGTAGGTGTCATTCCCTTTGCCATAGGGCACCACATTTTCCAGCTACAAGTGGGTGCCACACTCCCTACCACATCTCCATCCAGTGTACCTTGGTCCCCACGCCTCAAGTAAGCAGGTTCTTTTTTCTTGCACCACTTGGGGGAGGAATCCATCAAGATACCTCAATCCAAGGAGGAGCCAACTTCTTTCCAGATAAACCCAAGCCAGGATGGTAAGAATTTTTCTTGAAGAGAGGATCAAGGAGGTGCCCCACATTGTTCCATAAAAATCCAAGTTATAAAAGGGAAGAGAGCATGTCTTGGGAAGAAAATCAAGGAGGCACCCAAAAGTTTCCAAAAGTGCCAAAGCCATGAAAGGAAGAAGCCTAAACTTGTGGAGCAAGACTAGGAGGTGTCCAAATGAGCCAAACCATGAAGGGAAAATCCTTGATTCATGGAGAGATACTAGGAGACACCCCCATAACCTGCCATTTGGAGCTGATTTTCAAGTTTTCTTGGAGTTTTTGGGCTGCCCACTCATGGAAGGAGTCTCGGGAAGAGAATTTGATGCCTAAAGTGTGGGTTAGTCCTATTAGTCCCACATGGGAAATGTATAAAATTTTATTTCTTTGTTATGTCTATATATTCAACTCTATGTAACTCTTGAATTAAACGGATGAATGAATTCAAATTTTGTGTGAGCAACTTTATGTTTCTCTCTTCCGCACTTGCATCCAGGTGTTGAGCTCCGTGGGGAGTAAATCCGGGTTCCCTAGGAACCTTGAGGAGGTGTGAGATCTCCAACCCCAAAACCCTAGGTTAGCCACTTCACTTCCAAACCCTAGCCGCCCATCATCCTCTTCACTCCACCAAACCCTAGCCTACCCCATCTCTCACGGCCCCTCTCTCCAAGTAGAGGCCGACCACCAGCATCCAGGTCCAGTTCGGCTGCTTCGAAGACAGAGCAAATCCCAGAGGAAGCCAGATCAGCATCCAGGAGAATCAGGATTTCAGCAACATCAGCTTTCAAGTTCTTCTATCTGGTAAATATTTCTTTGAGTTTCTGGTTCTTCTTTCGTTCTTCTTCTTCCAGATCCTGAGTTCAAGAAGAAGGCCAACCTTGCCATAGGACTACAATCCGAGGATCCATTACGAAGATACCCCGTCTCCAAGGATCCTACAATCTGCTCGAGAGTGTTCTTCAATTGAAGCAACGAGAGATATCACAGTCAGGTATAAAACCTTCTCTTCTCTCTTCGTCTGTTTCTTGAAAGAGGAGTAAACCCTAGGTCTGGGGGTTTCTCAATCCCCAGCGATCCTACTTTTGAGTTACTCTGATAATCCACTCCTTTTAATTGTGCTTTCTATCATTTTTTAGTTTCTTTCAACATTAGTTATCTTTCCTTTGAGTCAAAGCCGACTTCTGAAAATATATATAAAAAAAAGAATTAGTCTTAATTTACTTCCGCATCGCATTATCTCTTTTGTTCTGCATCAATTTTGGTATCAGAACTTTCGTTCTACATCAATTTTGGTATCAGAGCTTTCGTTCTGCATCAATAAGATAAGGGAAGGATTTCATCACCTTTCCTTAGCCCATAAATAACCAACCTCATCTTGCATTGTCCTAGCCCTAATCTAAAATCGAGTAGCAACCTAATATAGCTTAGGGACACCAGCAGGTCGGATTCGAGTCTTGTGAGTAAACTAGTGCACTCAACCTTCCAATTATTATCGGAAGCTAGTGTCTAAGGTTAAAGATCTAGAGGCAAACGTCCTAAGTGGACTGGTGGTTTTTAATTAGGACCCTGTGTCGAGCAAGAGGAGCCTTCCACCACCCCATCTCTTACCTGGCCAGTGGAAGGGCTAATTATTGAGTTGGATGTAATTTGAGTTAACTCATTCCACTTGAGCTCTAGGTCTAGGAGCCCTAGAAGCTAGGATTGCATTGCATGATCACTAGATTAGGAGCCTAACCCCAACCCAGTCTGATTTGACCATGGAGTCCACTATAGAAACTTTACTGAGAACCTTCAATGAACAATGTGCCCTGATGGACAATAGGTTTGACCGACTGGATAAGCGACTTGACAACCTAGAGAGAATATGTAGGACTCGTACTAATCCTGGTTCACCTAAACCAACTTCTCCTGGACCCAGAATTCATCAGCCATAATCCATTAGGATTAGTGCCCCTTATCAAAAATCAGGATCTAGCCTAGTCCACCCGAGTCGACCGATTCCTCAGCAGAGTCGACCCAATTCTCACCTAAGTAGACTCAACCCTAATCCGAGCCAACCCACCCCTGTGACCCTATTTGTTCCTGAGAATGACCCTAAAAGGGAAATATCTATTGCAGACTCAGAGTTAATTGACCAGAAGATTCTCAGACTAAAATCATAGTGGAGGTATATGAAGCTAGAGAAAACCTGATAGATGAGTATAAAGGAGAAGAGAAAGTTGATGAGTCACCTAATGTATTAGAAGGACCATTAGGAAAAGAGAACCATGAGGATTTAACATCCCTACCATTAGGGATTTACCTGAGGAAACCCTAGAAGAGACCCAAATAGGAGAGCTTAGTCCTGAAATTCTTGAACCAAAGGAATTTATCGAAGACATGAGCTGTTTAATTCGGTACCCTCAATATGAGGTCATCCCTTTGATTCCAATTAATGATCTCTTTCCTGAACTTACTGACCCGTTCTTTGTTAAAGTAGACTTTTTGTTGCTTGTAGATCCATGTCCATACTTTAAGGTCACCCCTATTAATCCAAACCCGGTTAATGAACCTACCTCATATTTCCTACCCTTCCCTGGGCCTTCTAATATTTTTAGAACCATCTAGTTGTACTTTGTTGAGGTTAGCATGTTTCATCAATCCTTTGAGTCCATTCAATTTGCTATCTACTTCTGGAAGACCTTATGGAACTTATTAGGAGTCCACATTAAATTTTATCTGCATGTCATCCATCAACCAGGGATCAAGCCCAAAGCTATAGTTGTAGACCTAATAAATTTTATTTGATATGAATGCATAGTTTAGTCTATTTGGTGTTGATATGAGTCATATGCATAGCATATTAAGGAATTGCATAAAGAGAAAAGTAAGAAAATTATTGAAAGCAATGAATCTTATGAGCATATGCTAACTCACATAAACATTTCAAAGAATTTAATGAAGGAGACTCTGTCATGATCAAGCTTCATCCTGAACGGTTCCTACCTGGAACCATGAAAAAACTACATGCCGTAGTGCAGGCCCATACAAGATCATAAAGAAAATTGGGTCTAATACCTATGTGTTAGAATTACCACCTGAATTAGGTATTAGTCAAACCTTCAATGTATCAGATCTTGTTGAGTATAAGAAGCCAATAACGATACCTAGTGAGCCATTTGGACCTGATTCCATCTTTGAGAGTGACCCTATCCCTGAGTGTCCATCAGCCAAATTACCAGAACGGAGAGATAAGATCGAGCATATTTTGGATGACAAAACTATCACTACT
Source organism: Areca catechu (assembly GCA_021397845.1). NCBI lineage: Eukaryota > Viridiplantae > Streptophyta > Magnoliopsida > Arecales > Arecaceae > Areca > Areca catechu. The sequence continues at coordinate 43,602,020 of CM038041.1, read as the reverse complement.
AGGAGTAAGGATTCTCAGTGTTATCTGGTTCAATGGCAAGGTAGATCAGGATCTGATAATTCATGGATCACTCGAGAGAATCTACAAAGAATTAACCCAGAGCTAGAACATTACCAGAGTAGAGTCAACCCATACTTGGCAGGGTCGAGTTCCTCCCACCTCGGGAGAATTGGTGAGGACACCAGAGCTAGAAAAGATGTCAGAACCCTCCAAGCTCATTGTGGATCACCAATGAGTAGTTGTTCTATTTTAAATTTAGCTTGAGTCCTGTAAATAAATTAGTTTGCTTGGATTTGCAAATTAGTCAAGTTAGGTTTGCTTGAAGTTGAGTCTTATAATTGAATGAGTCAATGGGGTTCAAGCTCAATTGTTAGCCAAGGCCAAGCCCAGTTGTTGAAGCCATGTCACCATGCCATATCATTGTGCCATGTCACCATGTCATGGGGCCTTGTTAATTGTCACCTAGAATAGTGTGCCATGCCACATCACCATGGTGGATCAATTCCATGATAAAAGAAGGTTGTCCAAAATTTTTACCAGACATCCGAACATCCGAACATCTAGACATCGAGACATCTAGACATCCAGACATCGAGACATTGGGACATCCAGACATCGAGACAATGGGACATCGGGACATTGAGACATCGAGACAATTTTAAGATGCAAGTTAACCAAGAGAAACTAATTTTTTTCTTATCGCCCTTTTTAAAATCCAAGAAGATGCCATTTAAGAGAAGTAAAGCAGAAGGATTCAACCTCTCATCTAGTGCCTCTTTTCATCCTCAAATTGTCGCCACTTTAAGGATGGACACCAACTCAAGGAATCATTCAAATTTAAATGGAGGTTCATCCAAATTTCAAAAGAGTTCTAGTTCCCATGGAGTCCATTCAACATTCAAAGGTGTTTTATCTAAATGCAAGGAGTTATCATCTATCTACTTTAAATTCAAGGAGTCCAATTCAAATGGAGGGCCTTTTTATCTTGCCTACCTTCAAATTTAAAAATCAAGGAGAGTTCACACCAAGAGGAAAAGGGGAATTAGGCTAGTTATGGAAATGAGATGAGATGCCATCTCATTTTTGTCGCCACATTCTTCTTAAAATCGTGAAATGCCTCATTCATCGCCCAAGTCAAGGAGAAGTCCAAGAGCAAAGGAGTCTACCCAATTTAAATTATAAAGAGTCTTCATCAAGGTCAAGAAGTAGATTAGAGTCCATTGTCATCTTAATTATTTTTGTATTCAAAAGAATATTTTCTTATCTTGCTACCATGAGTTTATTCTTATCAAGCTACTATGTAAGGGGTCTATAAATACCACCCTATTCCCCTCTTGTAATCCATCTTATATTTCATTAATGAAACTCTATCGATTTTTTTTTCAATTGCTGAGTAAGCATTGAGAGTGCAATTGCTGGTTAAGTAATTGTAGTGTGTGAGTGCTCTGCTGGTTAAGCATTGCATTAGTGTATATGGAGTATTGAAGCCCGAGTTATCTCCTGAGTCCAAGATCCAGAAGCCCGGCTCCACCATCTTCAACATCCAGTCCAGATCCAGAACCAAGCCGTCCATCCTTCTTTTCCTCTCTCATTTTAGATTTTCACTCCATTTCCACCATTCTAATCAAAGTTCTCTTGCTGGATCTCTAGAGTACTCGATCAGAAGAGGAGGTTTCCCTTGCCATCCAACCATCAATGGGAAGATCTGCTCCGAAGGACTGAAGTTTGCAATCCTACCACGAAATCTTGAGAGTTGAATCCAGATATGTTGAAACGAAGGAGGGAAAAGCGTTATTGGTAAGTAACCATCTGAATCTCATTAGATCTGGTTGATTGAAGTCAGGATGTTCTAGTTTCGATGGTTTCTCAATCATCGGATCCAGGGTTCTTTATGTGATTGCATGCTGATTATATTGCGGGTAGCTAGTAGAGACTTTAGTCTATCTTCTTTAAATTAATTTGATAACCTATCTAAGTTTGCTGCCTTTGCTCATCAAAATTAAACTCTTAATTATTAGATTAGTCTTTGCATCTGTCCCGCATCAGCTTTGGTATCAGAGCTGGCATTCTGCATCAACTTTGGTATCAGAGCTGGCATTTCTGCATCAACTTTGATATCATAGCTGGCATTCCACATCAATGGATCAATTCAACTTGCTTATTACATAAGTCTAGAGCTTGGTAGAAACTATCCAAGCTATTCAGGACACCCTTGCATCATCTCAAGTAGCCTAGCTCCATCCAGTAGTGCCTTCTCAACCTGTGATGCACACTATGTCTGTGTTGCCTCTAGCAACATATGTCTCATAGTTGGAGCAAAGTATGCAAGAGCAATCATAAGCCCCTCTGAAAGCCCTTGGAGGGACCATTCATCGTCATCGCCACCATTTTAAATGCCCAAGCCCAAGGAGATAATGCCCACAGAGCCCCCAATCAAAACATGACTCCATCTCGGACCATCGACGCAAAAGTTGATCAGAAGCTCTAGCTGACTGAGACTTTGAGCTTAAGCAAAAACTTGAGGAATTGGACTAGTGAATCAAGGTGATTCACAATCTCTCCTCAACACCAAATAATGGGCTTAGTAATGAGCCACCATTCAATGACAAGATTGTTTACTCCTATCTTGATTTTGATGAATAACAAAATACTTAAGTATATTTGAGTACTAACTATGTATTAAAAATGTGTTTATCAGAACATGGTACTCATCAAAATTATAGTATGTTGAAAGTTCAGAATGCTTATCATCCTATTGAAAAGTCACTTATACTGATAAAATTTCAAGTTATATTGACCTTGGCATATAAGAATGACTTTGAAGGACTCAAATTTTGAATTTGCACAAGTTTCAACAAAGTTTCAACCAAGTATCGTCTCAAGGTGTTGACTTACAGAAGTCTAAACTAATACGCAGAAGACTTTTAGCCGGCATGCTTGAAGTATCGACTCATGGAAACTAAGTGTCAACTCAAGTGTCAACTCATATGTCGACTCAAGCTTGAGACCAAAATGAAGACAGAATATGCTGATTTATGGATTTTGTCTAAGGTTGACTCATGAAGATGAAGTATCGACTCAAGTGTCGACTGACCAGAAGAAAATCGACTCACCAGCGCACTCCAAAGAGCTTCAGAAAATTTTTTTTGACCTAGTGTCGACTCAAGTGTCACTCATGTATCAACTCATGACCTGAAGTGTCGACACCTGTAGATCTGACAGAACAATAACAGTTAGTTTTTTGAAGTTCTAAACTTGCCCAACTTGTATCTAATGGCTATTTTCTCTTCTCCAATCGCTAAAAATGGTCATTTAAGGCTTAAAAAGAGATTTAAAGTCCACCAAACATAAATTGATTGGTAATTAAGTGGGATTTATTGAGTATTCATTGAAGAAACACTACTTTTGAGTGAAGTCGAGCCTTCAAGCATTCAAGAAGCATTCAAGTTCCAATCTTCAAGCATTGATTGAGACTTCAACAACTTCAAGATAGCTTCTCAACAATATTCAAAGAGATATTTTCTTTTATTTTGAGAAAGCTTATTATATTTTTATATTGTACTTGAATTATTTTGTTGTTCCTAGTTTCAAGTGGATTGAAACTAGTGCCTAGGTTGTTGATGAGCTTTGTTTGAAAACCAACTTGGGTTGTTGGTGACCCTTATGAAAAACTAACTAGGTTGTTGGTAAGCTTTATTTAAAAACCAACTAGGTTGTTGGTGAGCCTTGTAAAAACCAACTAGATTGTTGGTGAGCCTTGTGAAAATCAACTAGATTCTTTGTTAGCCTTGTAAAAATTAAGGAATTTTGATTAGTGAGCCCGAGAAAACTAATCTACTATAATTAAGAAAGGATTATAGTGAAATATTTAAGTGGACCTTGGAGAGTGGACGTAGGTATTTTGGAATACACCGAACCACTATAAAACTTATGTGTTTGTGATTGCTTATCTTTTCTTTTGCATTTATTTTACTACTTCTACTGCATACTCTTATCAAGAATACAAACACTTGGATTCACACTAGCATCTCATTATTTTTGAATTGGTACATACTTGCAAAAAGTTTTTAAAAACCCAATTCATCCCCCCTCTTGGATTGCTTCGCTGGGCAACAAGTGGTATCAGAGCCTTGTACTCGGTTATAAGTCTAACCCCTTGAGTTAAAGATCTATGGCAGCCCCACTTGGTACTAGTGTTGTTGAGGGACAAGCCTCAAATAGACCTCCACCTTTTAATGGCACAAATTACACATATTGAAAACTCGCATGCACATCTATATGCATTCAATTGATTATAATCTTTGAAGAGTTGTAGTTAAAGGTCCATATATTCCTTCAATTGAGATTAATGGCATTTCCATTCCAAAACTTGAAGATGATTGGGATGAAAATGATATTAAGTAATCTGAGCTTAATGCCAAGGTAATGAACTTGCTCTATTATGCATTAAATCCTAGTGAATTTAATAGGATTTCCACATGTACATCTGCAAAGAAAATATGGGTATAGTTATGGTTACACATGAGGGTACCCATCAAGTGAAAAATATTAAAGTAAATATGCTTGTGCACATACATGAAATGTTTAGAATGAAACCAAATAAATTTATCACTGATATGTATATAAGATTTACTAACATTGTTATGGTATGAGAAGTCTTGGCAAAGTTATATCTAACACTGATTTGGTTAATAAAATTCTCAGGTCTTTGCCAACTTCATGGGATCCAAAGGTGACAGCAATCCAAGAAGTAAAAGATGTTGAAACATTAGTTTTGGAGCAGCTCATAAGTTCACTCATGACTTATGAATTGAACCTAAAGCAAAAGACAGTGGATGCGGATAGAAAGAAGACAATCGCCTTCAAATCCACCACATCTGATGAACCTTCAAGTGACAAGTCAGAAGAAAGTGAAAATGAAGATAAAGAGGCTCTAATGGCTAGAAAATTTAGAAGATTCATGAGAAGAAAGAAATACTCATACAAAAAGAAGCTACTCAAAGGAGAGCCTAGCAAAAACAAAGGCAAAGAAAAAGAAAAAAAGAAAGAGAAGGACCAACCTATCTGCTATGAGTGCAAGAAGCTTGGCCATTACAAGTTTGATTGTCCTCTCCTCAAGAAATTCAAAAAAAAATTCAAAAAGAAGGCAATGATGGCTACTTAGAGTGAAAGTGAAGACTCCAGTTCAGAAGAAGAACAATAAGAGATAGCAAATCTTTGCCCCATGGCACATGAAAATGAGGTACAATCTAACTAAATTTATATCTGAAGAACATAGAGATGCTTTTGATGAACTTATGCATAAATACAAATTTTTGAAAATTGAGAATAAAAAATTAAAAAAGCATGCTGATTCTTTTTCTCTTGAAACACCAATCTTGCCAATGAAAATAATGAACTAAAAGACCAGGTTGATGTTTTAGAAAAGAAAAAGAATGCTCTCTCAAAAGAAATAGAAGTTCTAAAAAGATCCAAGGTATTTGTTCCAAATAATAAGCTTATAAAGAAAAACAAAAACCATGAGTTGGAAAACAAAAAGTGTAAAGAAGAGCTTGAGAGAGTCAAGCAATTGGCTGAAAAATTCATGTTCAGTTTTGAAAAGCTAAATTTACTATTGAATAATCAACATACAATTTTCTATAAAGCAGGTTTGGGCTCAAAAGTTTCTTTGTTCCATATCATCTAGTATCACATGCTTTAGTTGTAGTAAATTTGGACATAAAGCATATCAATGTAACTTGAGAAGAATAAACAATTCTAGAAAAGTTTGGATTCTAAAAGGAACCATTGCTACTAATCCTAAAGGACCCAAGATGACTTGGGTACCTAAAGCAAAAACTTAATCTTTTTTACAGGTGTGTCTTGCAACCAAGGAGAAGAGTAGAATGTGGTACTTTGACAGTAGTTGCTCAAGATATATGATAGGAGATGTGAAGCAATTCACCTCTCTTGAACCTTTGAATGGGGGAATATGACTTTTGGAGACAATGGTAAAGGCAAAATCATTGGCATCAATAAAGTTCATATTAATTCATCTACTTATATTGATAATGTATTGTTAGTAGAAGGATTAAAGCATAATTTATTAAGTATTAGTCAATTCTGTGATAAAGGATTTAAAATAGTTTTCGAATCATCTCTTTGCATGGTATTTAGTTTGATGATAATGGATCAAAATTTATTGAAAATAGGCATGGCAACATCTACCTAATTGATCTTGATAATTTACCTATACAAGATGGTAATGCCTAGTTGCAATGAATGCTAAAATGGATGAGACTATTTCGTTGTGGCATCACAAATTAGGCCATGCAAGCATGCATCTACTACTTAAATTATACAAAAAAAGATTTAGTTAAAGATTTACCAAAACTTAGATTTAAAAAAGATAAAGTTTGTGATGCTTGTCAATTTGGTAAACAAACAAAAATCTCCTTCAAATCAAAAGGAATCGTTTCAACTTCTAGGCCACTACAACTACTCCATATGGATCTTTTTGGACCAATTAGGACCACAAGCCTAAGAGGCAAAAGATATGGATTAGTTATAGTGGATGATTTTTCTCGTTTTACTTGGATTTTATTTTTAGCATATAAAGATGAATCTTTTTCGGCTTTCAGAAAGTTATATAGAAAAGTTTCAAATAAAAAAGGTACTTCTATTATTTGTATTCAAAGTGATCATGAAACTGAATTTGAAAATCAAGATTTTGAAGATTTTTGTAATGAAAAAGGCATTGAACACAAATTTTATGCACCTAGGACACCTCAACAAAATGGGATAGTAAAAAGAAAAAATAAGATTTTAGAAGAAATGACATGCATAATGCTTTGCAAAAATGACATTCCTAGATATTTTTGGGCTGAAGCTATCAACCTGCTTGTTACATTTTAAACCAAGTTTTAATCCGACCAATTTTAAAGAAAACAACATATGAACTTTGGAAAGAAAGAAAGCCTACTTTAAAGTATTTTCATGTGTTTGGTTGCAGATGTTTTATTTTGAACAATGGAAAAGATAATTTAGACAAATTTGATGCCAAGTCAAATAAAGATATCTTCTTAGGATACTCTACATCTAGCAAGGCATACAAAGTTTTCAACAAAAGAACACTTGTTGTAGAAGAGTCTATGCATGAAAGTTTTCAATAAAAGAACACTTGTTGTAGAAGAGTCCATGCATGTTGTGTTTGAAGAGTCTCTAATAAATTCTCTAGAAAAGAGGATATTCCTGATGATGCTGCAGGTATTCAAGGACTCAAGAAGCTGACTTTGGATGATCCCCTTCCAAAAAAAATGAAGAAGATCAAAACAAAGAGAATGAAGAAGAAGTCACAAGACCTTCATTGGAGCATAAGGACCTACTTAAAGAATGGAGGTATGCTCATGGATATCCTAAGGAATTAATCTTAGGAGATCTATCAAAAGGGATAAGAATTAGATCTTCTATTAGAAATAAATATGATTATATTGTTTTTGTTTCACAAATAAAACCTAAGAATATAAAAGCTGAAAAAGATCCAAATTGGATGATTGCTATGCAAGAGAATTAAATCAATTTGAAAGAAATAATATTTGGACACTAATAGAAAAACCATTTAATGTTTCCATAATTGGTACTAAATGGGTATATAGAAATAAATTGGATGAAAATGGAATAGTAACTAGAAACAAGGCTAGATTGGTTGCTAGAAGTTATAATCAAGAAAAAGGAATTGATTTTGATAAAATATTTGCTCCAATAGCTAGATTGAAGCTATTAGATTACTTCTAGTATTTGCATGTTTTATGAATTTCAAATTATTTCAAATGAATGTTAAAAGTATATTTTTGAATGGTTATATAGCTAAAAAAATATTTGTTGAACAACCACCTGGTTTTGAAAATCATGCATATCTTAACCATGTTTTCAAACTCATAAAGTACTTTGTGATTTAAAACAAGCCCCTCGTACATGGCATGAAAGACTAAGTAAATTTTTAATTGAAAATGGTTTTACTAGGGGTCATGTTGATACTACCTTGTTTTTAAAGAAAAAGGCTGATAATATCTTAGTAGTATAAATCTATGTTGATGATATTATATTTAGTGCCACGATGAATCTCTTTGTCAACAATTTACAAAGCTAATGCAGGGTGAGTTCGAGATGAGCATGATGAGAGAGTTAAGCTACTTCCTGGGACTCCAGATCAAACAAACTAATGAAGGAATCTTCATCAACCAAGCCAAATATACAAAGAAGATTTTGAAAAAATTTGGGATGGAGAAGACTAAACCTATTGGTACACCTATGAGCCCTTCATGTAAACTTGACAAGGATAAATCTAGTAAGAAAATTGATCAAAAATTTTATAGAGGCATCATTGGATCCTTACTGTACTTAACTACTAGTAGACCAGATATTATGGTTAGTGTACATATGTGTGCAAGATATCAGTCTGAGCCTAAGGAATCATATTTATTGGCTATTAAATGTATACTTAGAATTTATCTAGCACTGTTGATATTGGATTATGGTACTTTAAGTATTTAGCTATAGATTTAATTACATATTCTGATACTGATTTTGCTAGCTATAAATTAGATAGAAAAAGTACATCTGGAACTAGTCAATTTCTTGGAGTTAATTTAATCTCATGGTTTAGCAAGAAACAAAATTCAGTTGCACTATCTATAACTGAAGCTGAATATATTGCAGCTGGAAGTTGTTGTACTCAAATCTTATGGATTAAACAACAACTCGAAGACTTTGACATTAAATTAACAAACACACCTATAAGATATGATAAAACAAGTACAATAAACTTAACTAAAAATCCTGTACAACACTCAAGAAGTAAGCACATAAAAATTAGACATCATTTTATTAGAGATCATGTTCAAAACAATGATGTTATGCTTGAATTAATTTGTACCAAAATGTAATTAGCTGATATACTGACCAAGCCTCTCAATGAAGATAGGTTCAATATGATTAGAAGAGAATTAGGGGTCATTTATCCTTTTGATTAAATCTTAATCTTTTCTTTATGACCTTTGAAAATTTCTTTAAAAGTTTCTTGATCTAATTTTCCTGAAAATCATGATCAATCATTTATTAGCTATTTAAATCAATCATCTTGACTCTCTATGTTTTTACCTAATTTTTTCTATTTTTTTGTCAAAGTGTCGACACTTTTGTCGACACTCAAAAGTGTCGACACTTGGACTAAGCTCGTGAGTTGACACTTGACTGACAGGAAATAGTGAACAAATAGGGATTCTGAATAGTTTCCTCCCATTTTTTCTTCCATTTCTTATGAGCCGACACTTCCCTCTACTATTCCCTCACCTCCATTTGTTCCTATTCCATGTTCTTTTATTCTATTTTTAGTTTGAACCCTTCTCTCCATGTTTCACTGTTCTTCATGGTTTCACCATGATTCCCTTGATTTCTCTCCATTTTGCCATTTCCTCTATTTCCTGGACTATGGGGCCTAGGAAGCAGTTAGCTAGGAGGCCTCGACCATTCTCTCAGGGTGCAAAGCGATGCATGAAGGCCAGACATGAGGATCAGCCTGCAGAGGCAGCAACACAGCCTGAGATCCCAGTTCGACCTCACCAATCCCTGGAGCAGACAGATGTCCTCCAAAGCCATTGTCGGGGGATGGAGAGTGGATTTCGAGTTTGTAGACCAGCAGCATTTTAGGATTGGTGATTAGCTAAGAGATGCTGGTCTTGCACAGTTCTGCTCCCTCAAAGAGAGGTTATATCCAGCACTGATGAGGGAGTTTTATGGTACCCTGGCCCAAGGCGCTAATAGATGGTTGACAAAGGTGAGAGGGATCATTATTCCTCTGTCAGCAAAGATACTGAGTAGAGTTTGGGAGATCTCGATGAGGGGTACAGTAGTAGACTCACTTGTAGACAGGATCAGTGGCTACAAGTGTATATTTGAGAGAGACGACATTATAGAGGGAGCTAGCATTGTTGCTTCTCGACTATCAGCAGAGATGAGGCTCCTACACCATATAGTTGTCCGGATCTTACTGTCAAAGATCAGGAGGTTTGATTTTATCATAGAGAGGGAGCTTCTGGTGATGGTTGCCCTTATACAGAGGACTTCAGTCTGCCTACCGGTGCTTATCATACATCAGATGACGGAGGCAGCAACTAATATGAGACTTTGTCTGTCTGAGGATGGGTCTTACTCTACTTTTTAGAGCCTATGGTATTGATGTTGATGGAGAGCCATACAAGCAGCTACTCTACTTAGATGTTTCTGATGATAGGTCTCTACACAGGATTGGTTATCAGATGCACAAAGGTCGATGGAGGTGCAGGATTTCAGGACAGGCATCTGACACTAACTTGGATGATGAGAAGGATACTTCTGAAGACGAGGAGCATACATATAGAGATGAGGCCAGGCCATCTGAGCCACCTAGAGTATACCTAAGACATAGCCTGAGCCATCAGTATCGGCACATGCTGAGATGCCACCTCCTAGAGATACTATTAAGGATGGGATCACTCGCCTGGAGACGGAGATGATGACTGTGAGACAGCAAGTAGATCACATTCACATGGAGATGAGATCAGCTGTACAGGAGATGAGAGATGGTTTTTCTGCTTTTGGCTACTTTGGATAGATTGACTTCTAGCAGGCCACCTTCCCCTCCACCATCAGATTCTTCTCATGCTCCACTAGCTCCACCTACTAATACCAAGACAAGAGATGGATAGGAGGACTCATCCACAGACTTCAATATTGATATTTTCATAGTGGATCCTAAGCCAAATACTATAGCTGATCAGGGTGGTGTGTTTGCGACTGATGAGACGAGGACTTCAGAGGCTACTCCTGCTCCACCTAGTCCTATACTTGAGACTTCCATCCTTCCTAGTGTTCTTGTTCTACCTTATTATTCAAACCCTATTCTTTATTTTGACCTATCACATAGTTTAGCTGTCCTACCTACACCTACCTTTCTTGATAGGATACCAGTTATACCTTCCACTTCTTCCTTGACCAAAGAGCTAGGATTCTATAGGAGGTTTTCACATCCTTTCATCTGGTCCCATTTTTGATATCACTCATCTATTACTGATACTAATCATGACCCTATCCCATTTCCTGTCTCTATACCTGACATTGCCTCTTCTTCAGCACTAGCCAAGGGGAGAGCACGAGCCAAATGCAAAAGCCAAGGACGTGGTGACACTCCTCGAGCAATTCGCACTAGGCTTACTGATCTCTGGCCGATGTGGCCACGACCTCGTCTCTCTAGGATTATGGGACCTATTATTTTTAAGATTGGGTCTTTCTCTGATGAGGACAGCACCCCTTAGGATTGGTCATTGTATCAGTTAGTTTCATATCAGTTAGATGTGAGATTTTGTTATGTATTAGTGTATCAGCTATGTATCAGTGTCTTGAATTTATGTATCTGATTTTTAATATTATGAATCAATGTTTGAAATTGTATCAATTTATTGTGTATTCATGTCTCTTATTACTGCTCTTCTATAATCTTATTATTTTATTTTCACCTTCTACTATTTTTCACTTTTTTATGATGACAAAAAGGGGAAGAAATAATGGTAATAAAGGGGGAGAATTAATGGCAATAAAAATGAGGATTAATGAAAATGAGGATGGTGCGGATACCAGGCTAACCAAAGCTGACACCAGTAACATCAGGGTTGACACCAGGGCCAGAAAGAAATGACAGGTCAATCTCACATCCCTGTAGATCACCTATGAATAAAAGCCCAAAGCCCCAAGCCCCAATCACTTGTAAATATTTATTTTAATTTTTTTTATTTTAGCTTAGTTGGGTTTAGCCCTAAACTCCAATTTCAATTGGATCGTAAATTCTGTTATAATAGTCTAGTATTATTTAGCCCTTTTTACCAACTTTAATTGGGTTTTGTATTTGCAAGACTAATTAAATATGGTATGGTTTAATTATGAATTGGTTATGCATTATGATCAATTTGATCAAGTTGGGCCTTTAGTTATTTAGTTGGTTAAGTCATGTGATTAGTTATTGTGTCCTGTAATACAAGAGGGGACCAAAATCAAGACCCCATGTGACACCATGTGCCAACTCAATGTTAAAAGAAGGTTGTCTTTTATTTTCATCGAGACATCGAGATATCGAGACATCCGGACATCCGGACAATAGGATAACAGGATAATAGGACATTCGAACATCAGGACAAGACCTCATTTATCTTATCTCCAAGGAGGGTGTCTCATGTTGTCATTCCATCGCTAATTTTTAAGAGGAGTAAGAGAGAAGGATGCCTCATCTTATCCTTCCTTGGTCCCCCACTTAAAGGAGTGCCTCATCCATTTCTTGGCACCTATCTTGAAGAGTTTCAAATCCAAGAAAGATTAAGTCATATCCCTTCCAAGGTTCATCCAAAATTCAAACTCAAAGGAGTTCTCTCTTATCAAGAAACTTCATCCCAACACCAAGAAGTCTAAACCAAGGAGCGTTTTATCTTTTCTTGTTGCCCAAATGAGAAGAAAGGAGGCCCACTTCAAGCTTATTCAAAGAAGTCGCCCATGCTTAAAGGAGTCCAAGATCTCATAGAGTCCATTCAACATTCAAAGATAAAGCATAGCCAAAGGATATGATAAGATTTAATGGAGGACATCTTTATCTTTTAAATTTGAAGATAAAGGAGAGTTAATGCCAAGAAGGAAAAGATATGAGATGCCATCTCATTTTTGTCGCCCAACCTTTCTTGAAGCATGGAACGCCTCATTCCATTGCCCAAGTCATGGAGAAGTCCAAGTGCAAGGAAGCCTACCCAATTTAAAGTTCAAAGAAATTTCATCTAATCTCTAGAGAAGATTAGAGTCCAATGTTATCTTCAATTATCTTGTATTCAAAAGAAATTCAATGTTATCTTGCTACCTTGTTTGGAGGGTCTATAAATATCACTCCATTCCCCCCTTAAAACTATCTTTGAATTATTAATGAAACTCTGTCAGTTTGCTTCTACAATTGCTGGTTAAGCATTGTAATGTGAGAGTGCTCTGCTGGGTAAGCAGTGCATCTGTGTGGGGGGGGTGCTGAAGCCCTAGTTATCTTTCAAGAGTCTAAGATCCAAGAAGCTAGGCACCAGCTTCAACATCCAGTCCAGATCCAAGCTGACCATCTCTCTTTCCCAATCTCTTTTCAAATTTTCACTCCTTTTCCACCTCTCTAATCACAGTTCTCTTACAGGATCCCTAGTGCTCTCGATCAGAAGAGGCAGCTTTCCAGTTGCTCCATCTGTTCTCTTATCCCTAGTGCTCTCGATCAGAAGAGGAGGTTTCCTTATCGGAAAGATTTGCTTCGAAGGAACTGATATTTGGAATCCTACCACGAGATCTTAAAAGTCGAATCCAGATATGCTACAATAGAGAAGAAAAAATAATTATTAGTAAGTAACCCATCCGAATCTCATTAGATCTGGTATTTAAGCATGGAAGTCCTAGTTTCGGTGATTTCCTAATCATCGGATCTAGGGTTCTTTATTGAGATTACATGCGAATTACATTGTGGGTAGTTAATAGTAATTTTAGTCTCTCTTTCTTAAATTTAATTGATAGCTTATTTGAGTTTGCTGCCATTGCTCATTAAAATTGAACTCTTAATTATTAGATTAGCCTTACATCTATCTCGCATCATCTTTAGTATCAGAGCTTCATCTTGTATCAACTTTGGTATCAGAGCCAAAGGTTAGACTAGGACATTTAGTGACTAGTTGAGATTTCTGCACTATTCTAGCATTGGACCTAGAAGGCTCTTCTATAGCTCTTCATATCTTAGTCTCCTTTGTATTAATTTTAGTAATTTAGCCAAATTAAAATTAGATATGTAATCTTCTCTCATAGATTTCAAATCTGAGTTTTTTTCAAAAAAAAATGTATTGTTTTCTTAGTACTTTCTGGTGGAAGGAAATCACGCCTCCTGAGCAGGTATATGCAAGTATACTGTCACGACCCTGGGAGTAATGAGCTATGGCCGGACGTGATAACCCAATATCAGAAATCAGTTGTGCTTAGTGCATACGTGTTTGAAATGTTAATTGCTTGAAAGATTGCATGTTAGTCTTCTAAGCATAACTTAGGGTAAGATTCTGGCACATCTAGAATTTTTAAATTGTCCAACCTAATCCCCAAAAAAATTAAAATTTAATTTCTATAATTTAAATTTGAATTTCAAAATTTAAAATTTAAAATTCAAATCTAAAATCCAAATTTAAAATTTGAAATTTAAGTTTAAAATTTTGAGTTCTAAGTCTTATCTTATCTTATCTTGTTATCTAGTTGATTGGTTGTGCATTCATCTTATCTGAAACTATTTTAAAGGCACGCTATTATAAGATAAGGGAAGGATTTCATCACCTATCCTGGATCCAAAAACAACCAACCTCATCTTACATTGTCCTAGCCCTAATCTAAAACTGAGTAGCAACCTAACATAGCTTAGGAACACCAACAGGTCAGGTTCCAAGTATTGTGTGAAAGCTAATGCACCCAATCCTTGATTATCTCTTGAATATGGTGTCTAAGGCTAGAGGTCCAGAGGCAAATGCCTTAAGTGGACTCGTGGTTTTTAATTAGGACCCTACGATAGCAGGGGAAGCCTCCCATGACTCCACCTCTTACTGGCCAATGGATAGGATAATTGCTGAATTGGTTGTAAATTGAGCTGACCCATTCTACTTGAACTCTAGGCTAGGAGCCCTAGAAGCAAGGATTGTATTACATGACCCCTAGATTATAACCCATACCCATAGCCTCAAACCCAAGCCAGTCTAATTTGACCATGGAGTCCATTATAGAAACTTTACTGAGGATCTTCAATGAATAATGTACCCTAATGGACAATAGGTTTGACCGACTGGATGATGTGAACTTTAGTTTAACCACAAGTGCACGATATACAGAGTAGCACATCCAGCGAGTACGGGTCAATCCTACGAGGAAATGGGTTTTTGAACTGTATTCAAAACCTTGCTCAAGAAAGCTTTAACAAAGAAGCAAAAAATATTCTTTATTTTCTACTTGAAGCAACAATTAAATTGAA
The DNA here is from genome assembly GCA_021397845.1 of Areca catechu. Lineage (NCBI taxonomy): Eukaryota > Viridiplantae > Streptophyta > Magnoliopsida > Arecales > Arecaceae > Areca > Areca catechu. Next base: position 43,586,947 of record CM038041.1, on the reverse strand, counting down.
GAAATAAATAATTAAAGATCTAGGGCCTTCGAATCCACTAGATCAATGATTTAGAAAACATTCGTAAGATTACTTTCATATCATCCGTTCTCTTTCTTGTGTTAACCAAGTATAGAGTATGAAAGGATTCTAACAATACTCTATCAAGGTTTCTACAAAAAGAAGGAAAAGGGATTCAAAAATATTGAGTCTTCTATCTATTTCCCCTCTTACATCGAATCAAGTATAAACTATGAAGGGGATGAAACCAAACAATAGATCATCAAATCTCTTGGCTAAGAGGTTAAAAAGAAAGAAAAACTATTAAAGCAATAAAATCCCAAGAAAATAAGTCTTAAGGAAATGGTTTCTAATCATGATCTAGCTTCATTGCCAACCCTAGAAGGATTGCTTAGCCAGACATGATTAAAACAAAAACTTTAAAAATTATTTAAAAATTATAAAATCAATTCTACAATACTTACTAAAATGTAAATTGCAAGAAATTAAAGTTGCAAAAATTAAACTAAACTAATCATAGAATGTAAATTGCATAATTAAAAAAATCAATTAACTACTTACTGAAATTTAAATTACAAAATTGTAAAAATAAAAACTACTCTAATTGCAAGAATTTAAATGGCATAAAATAAATTAAGGATTGTAAAAATAAAAACTACTCTAATTGCAGGGATGTAAATTGCATCAAATAAATTTCAAAAAATTAATCTAATATAATGCTTAAAAAATAAGAATAATTTAAATAAAGAAAATAAAATTTTCTTATTGCAAAGAAAATAATCTAATTACAGAATATTTAACTCTTAAGCCATTAGGATGGCTTGGAGTTAAAATAAAAATAAAAGAAAACTAAAACTCTCCGTAGGAAGATGGGAAGGAGAAAGGGGAAGAGAAAAGGGGTGACGGGTCTAGCTTCTGTTGAAATCCCCGATCGATGGCTCTTTATTTATAGAGGAGTCAGAGTGGAAAATCTTCGTTGGTCTCTCCTCTCAATTCCTTCCGTTCTCTATTCTCATTCTCGTATTCGACTTTTTCATTGTTATCCTGCATAAGTCCGTAGTCGAATTCTTCGATCTTCTTATCTCTTTCTTATTCAGACATCTTGAAGTTTCTCCTTCTTTTTCTGATAGCATCTTAATTGGGAGATGGGTTTCTTCACCAGGTTGCTCGATGGTGCGGTGGAACGATGATGAATCCCTGGAAGTAGAAGTGGTCGGACTTCTTGGCATTGAAGAGGACATGGCGACTCACGGTAAACAGGGAGGTGATAGCAGCTTGGTGGACATTGGTGATCTAGTGGAGAGCTTGGTCTAGTGATGGACTGTGCACGGCGGTTGGATTTTCCATGGGAAGATGGCAGCAAACAGAGGATAGGTGGCCATTTAGGACAACAGCAGGTGGTGCTCAGCTTCTGAATAGGGGAGGAGGAAGAAGCGTGCAGAACGGTGGCGATTCCTTCCTCTCTGTGGTCTGCACGACGGTGTCTGATCACGGAGGGAAGAGTGGCTTGATATGGAGCTCGGATGGCCATGGGAGTGGTAGTAGCAGCAACAAGGAAGATGAATGGCCATGGGAGAAGAAGGCAACGGATCCTGGGATTTTCCGGTATAGGAGGGTTCACCGTTTGGCGAGGAGGGTCTCGGTGACAAGAGAGGGAGCTTCGACATCTTCTTCAATGAGTTCATGGCTTTTGGAGGTCTATGGTCCATGGGCAGGAGTCGTGGACCAGCTGCAATGGCAGCCATGGATCGGCCAAGGCTTCCGTGAACCATCCCGTTGGTTCATAATGAACCGCTGCTTTAAAAACTATGCAAAACCTTGTTAATTTCTTCAAAAATCATTTCTCGAGCTTAATTGAGGTTCGATTTGCATGCCGTTCATGCTGTTAGATTCCAAAAATCATGCTCTTCGTATTAGTAGGGTTTTTTTGTTAAAATACTGCATAAAAATATTAATTTTAATAAAATAAAATGAATTTGATCAATAAATTATGCACTTATTACTAATTTTTATGCACTTATCACTGGATAAGCGACTCGACAACCTAGAGAGAATCCGTAGGACCCGTGCTAGCCCTGGTTCACCAAAGCCAACTCCCCTTGGCCCCAGAACCCATCGACCTGAATCCATTAGGATCTGTGTACCAAGTCAGAACTCCAGAATCAGTCAATTTTCCCTTAGTCGACCCACCCCTACTATCCCAAATACTAATTAGTTTTCCCTTAGCCGACCCAATCCTACTACTCCATTGGTTTATAAGGATGACATTAAAGAGGTGTTGACCCCATAGGTGACATTGATGATAACCAAACATTAAATCATGCATATTTATTTCTAACAACTCTTCAAGTATTTGACAAGTTTTTGTATGATGGATTAAATGTTCAAACTTCAACTCCTACACCTCTGTTTTCTTGTTTGAGTTATGTTGTAATGTATTTTTGTAAAGAAGAACCCAATGAAAAAGCTAAGAAAAAATCATGTGAAAAAGGGTTACTTCTATGTGTTTGTGCCTTAAAATTAGTTTTGAGTTGGTATGCTTGAAAATGTAAAGAGTTGGTAAGAGTTTTTCTTTAAGTTCAAGTGTAAAAATCCTGAAGAAGATACTCGAGCCGACCTAGCTTGTTGAAGAGCCGACTCCACTTACTAGCACGCAGCAAGGATTCTGGAATGTAGTAATCCGAGCCGACTCGAAGATAACCGAGCCAACTCTAATGAATTCGAGTCGACTGGAATCAGTCCAAGCTGACTCTTCCAGAGTCCAATTTCTGAAGATTTATAGAACAGCCAAGCGAGCCGACCCGAACTAGAAAGAGCCAACTTGCTAGACCTAATTCTGAAAGCCTGAGAAAGTGAGCTGACGTGAACTACATCGAGCCGACTCTTCCAGAGTGAGGATTTTCGAACCTGAGAAGAAGAGCCGACCCAAGCTAAAAAGAGCCGACTCCTCAAGTTCAAGTTTTTCAAAGAAAGAAGTTCAAGCCGACCCGAGCTATCAAGAGCCAACTCGTCCAGAGTGATGTTTTGCATCCTAAGACAAAGAGCCGACTGCAATGAAGATTTGGCGACTCGAAGGATCCGAGCTGACTCGAAGGAATTTGAGCCGACTCGAACATCATTTCAAGGTATCTAACGGCTAGTTCCAGAATTTGTTTTTGAATGCTAAAAGGTGCTCCAACGGTCACAAGTCACATCCCAATGGTCAAAAACATCTCTAACTGCCTTGGAGTGATGGAAGACTTTATATTTAAAGGATCTGAATTTCCTTAAAGACAAGAGAAAAAGAGAGTTCTTTAAAGTCAAGAGAGCTTCATTGAATATCCTACCAACCAACAGCAAAAGAGCACAAGAGCATTCAAGCTAGACTTCAAGACTTCACCAACTCTGATTTGAAGTTTGAAGCAACTTTAGGAAGAAGCCACTGAAGCAATTAAAGCTTATTCAAGTGCATTCAAGTGGACTTCCATCAAGCTGCACCGGCAACTATCCGACAAATTGAGTTTGTCATTTTTGTTGCATTTCTTTCAATTCATTTTTTAATTGTTGGGTTATTGGTGAGCCCGATTGAAAAACCAAATAGGTTCTTGGTGAGCCTTGATAAAAACCAAGTGTTCGGTTCTTGGTGATCCTGGTAAAACCAAATTAGGTTTCTTTGGTGAGCCTATTAAAATCAAAGGGTGTTGGGTTTTCTTTGGTGATCCCATAAAATCAAAGTATAGAGGTTTTGGATTGTGATCCTGTAAAACAATCCTACTATATTCGGGTGTGAATATAGTGGAAAACCCAAGTGGTATCTTGAATAGTGGACATAGGAGCGGGTTGCTCCGAACCACTATAAATTTGGTGTGTTTGTGTTGTGCTTCTTTACTTCTTTTTAGCTTCTATAATTTATAAATCTGTCACAGCACCTAACATCTTCTAAGGAATTTTAATTGCATATTACTTTCTTTAAATTTTTAATTTCTCAATTTATCTCCCTCTTGGGTAGCCACCTGGGCAACAACTAGTATCAGAGCAGTGTCTCTGATTATACTAGAGTAAAGATTGATGGCTCATCCCATGAGTACATCTCTGATGGAAGGCCAGTCAACTAATAAACCTCCACTATTCACAGGCACAAATTATGCATATTGGAATGCACGAATGAAAATCTATATTTGAGCTGTTGATTTTCAATTATGGAAGGTCATTCTTAAAGGGCCAAGTATCCCCATGATCAAAGTTGATGGTGTGGATGTCCCTAAGCCTGAAGAGAACTGTGATGAACACGACATGAAATTAAGGGAATTGAATGCCCAAGCAATGAACTTGTTTTACTGTGCTTTGGATTCAAACGAGTTTAATCGAATTTCCATTTGCTCTTCAGTGAAGGAAATTTGAAGTGACCCACAAAGGAACTTCACAAGTAAAAACTTCAAAGATAAATCTTTTAGTGCACAATTATGAATTGTTTAAGATGGAGCCTAATGAAAGTATTTCTGCCATGTACACTAGATTTACAGATATTATTAATGATTTGAAAAGTCTTGGCAGGGTATACTCTAATGCTGATTTGGTACAGAAAATTTTGAGATCACTTCCTGACAAATGGGATCCTAAAGTCACTGCCATCCAGGAAGCTAAAGATTTGAACATTCTATCAATGGATGAATTAATGGGATCTTTCATCACTCACGAATTAGCCATGCAGCATAGAACGGATGATGATCAGAAAAAGAAGAAAACAATTGCATTCAAGGCTGCATTAGAATCAAAGGATGATGAAGAAACGAAAGATGACTTTTCCTCCTCCGAAGATGATCTTGAAGATGAAGATATTGCAATGGTCATGAGGAGATTCAGAAAGTTTATGGAAAAGAAGAAAGGTAGATATAACAAAAAATTTCATAAGCGAGGAGAGCATTCAAAAGAAAAGGACAAGGACAAAGAAAAGGATAAGAAACAAATCCCCACATGCTATGAATGTAAGAAACCGGGGCACATTCGTCCAGACTGTCCACAACTAAAAAAAAATTCAAAAAGAAAAAGAAGAAAGCGATGGTTGCCATGTGGAGCAACAGTGAAGACTCCACTTCGACTGAGAAGAAGAGACCATGAAAACAGCTAAACTATGTCTAATGGGTCTCGAGGATGAGGTAAATTCCCCCGACACACAAATTGAATTCATATTTGATGAGTTAAATTCTGCATTTCATGATCTTTTATCTGAATTTAAAAAAGTAGGAGTAAAGATTAGATCATTAAAACATATCAATGATTTTTTACTCAAAGAAAGAGAAAATATTTCATAAGAGAATTCTTTATTGCAAAAACAACTTCATATCTTTTTTGAAAAATATAATGTGTTGAAAACTAAAAACAATGAGCTTTATGACAAAAATAATATTCTGTTGAAAGAAAATAATGAGCTGAAAAAGGAGGTTGAAAAACTCAAGCCACTTGTTGAAAAATTAACTTTATCTTTTAACAAGCTTGAGTTGATTCTTAAAGATCAAAGAATTTCTAGTAATAAAGCTGAAATAGGTTTTAATGCTTCAAATTCAAATTATATTTCAGCTACTACATTTGTGAAACAAAAGGATTTTGTTCCCAAGTTTACTCTTTATAAAACTTTTGTGATAAAAGGTTCGACTTCCATTTCAAAACCTGCTGTATATGTTCCTAAGAATTCAAATACAAAACCTGCTATCTCTACATTTCATGCATCTAGAATTTCAAAGTATAGATCATTTCAAAATTCTAGAATTAGATGTTTTGTTTGCAAGGAATTAGGACATAAAGCTTTCAATTGCAATATTATTAGAAATGTCCAAAACACATCAAGAAAAATTTGGATTTCCAAAGGAACCACCTCTGCTAACCCGAAAGAACCCAAGTTAGCTTGGGTACCTAAAAGAACTCCTTAACTTTCTTGCAGGAATGTCTTGCAGCCCAAAAAATGAAGAAAAGATGGTATCTTGATAGTGGCTGTTCAAGGCATATGACGGGTGACAAGGATTAGTTCATCACCCTGGAAATGAAAGAAGGAGGTATGGTTCCTTTTGGAGATAATAATAAAGGAAAAATAATCGGAATTGATAAGATCAAAATAACCCCCTGTACTTTTATTGAAAATGTATTGCTAGTAGATAAATTGAAGCATAATTTATTGAGTATTAGTCAACTATGTGATAAAGGCTTCAAAGTTATCTTTGAATCATCTATGTGTGTAGTAACAAACTCTCTTGATACTAGCAGTAAATTCATTGGACATAGACTTGGAAATATTTATGTGGTAGATCTAAATGATCTCACCATGACTAGTTCCAGTTTAGTTGCAATGAATGCTAAGACCAAGGAGTCCTGTTTATTATGGCATAGAAGATTAGGTCATGCTAGCATGCATACTATTGTCAAGTTAATTTTCAAAAATCTTGTTAGAGGCATGCCTAAGTTTAAAGTTGATTTTGATCATGTTTGTGATGCATGCCAAATGGGTAAACAAACTAGGGAGAGGTTTAAATCAAAAAATATGATTTCAACAACCAGACCTTTAGAACTACTTCACATGGACTTATTTGGACCAACTAGGACCACAAGCCTAGGAGGTATGAAATATGCCCATGTGATTGTAGATGATTTTTTTCGATTTACATGGGTATTGTTTATTATGCACAAAGATGAAACTTTCAAAATGTTTAGAAAATTTCATAAAATATTTCAAATCAGAAAAATCTCTCAATAATTTCAATTAGAAGTGATCACGGCACTGAAGTTGAAAATCAATTTTTCGATGATTATTGCACTGAAAATGGCATTGATCACAACTTCTCCGCTCCTAGAACACCACAACAAAAGGTGTTGTAAAGAGGAAAAATAAGACTTTGAAAGAAATGACCCAAACAATGTTGTATGAAGGTAATCTTACAAGGTACTTTTGGGCAGAAGCGGTGAACACTGCTTGTTATATTTTAAACCGCATTTTGATCCGTCTTATTTTGAAGAAAACCCCTTATGAACTTTGGAATGAAAAGAAACTCAATATCAATTATTTTCATGTGTTTGGATGTAAATGCTTTGTGCTTAACAATGGCAAGGATAATCTAGGAAAATTTGATGCCAAATCTGATTAAGCTATTTTCCTTGGTTATTCATTACATAGCAAAGCATATAGGGTTTTTAATAAAGGACTCTTACTGTTGAAGAGTCAATGCATGTTATATTTGATGAAACTAACCCATCACCATCTAGAAAAGATGAGTGTTGACAATGATGCGGCACCATTCAAAAGGAGATGGAAGACATGAGTGTTTAAGAAAGACCAATTGAAGAAGGATAGAAACGGTAAGTAAGGATCATTCCGATCTACCAACTGAATGGAGGTACGCTACTTCCCATCCTAAAGAATTAATTATTGATGATCCTTCTCAAAGCATTAGGACTAGGTCTGTACATAGGACTGCACATGATTACCTAGCCTTTGTATCTCAAATAGAGCCTCACACTTTAGAAGAAGCAGAAAATGACCCAAACTGGATGTTAGACATGCATGAAGAACTAAACCAGTTTGAAAGAAATAAGGTTTGGACACTAGTTGATAGACCTAAAGACCATCCAATTATAGGAACCAAATGGGTCTATAAGAACAAACTAGATGAATAAGGAAATGTAATTAGAAATAAAGCTAGATTAGTGGCTAAGGGATATAGTCAAGAAGAAGGTATAGATTTTGATGAAACCTATACACCCGTAGCAAGACTAGAAGCCATTAGATTACTTCTTGCATTTGCTTGCTACATGAATTTCAAACTTTTTCAAATGGATGTGAAAAGTGTATTTTTAAATGGTTTTATCGCTGAACAAGTTTTTTGTAGAACAACCACCGAGTTTTGAAAATCATGCTTTTCCAAACCATGTATTTAAACTCAATAAAGCTTTGTATGGTTTGAAACAAGCTCCTAGAGCCTGGTATGATAGACTTAGCACTTTCTTGATTGAAAATAACTTTTCAAGAGGAAATATTGATAAAACTCTTTTCATTAAAAGGAAAGATAATGATATATTAGTTGTACAAGTTTATGTTGATGATATTATCTTTGGTGCAACTAATGAAAGTTTTTGTGAAGAATTTGCTAAGCTAATACAGGGAGCTAGAATTTGAAATGAGCCTAATGGGTGAACTTAACTACTTTTTTGGACTTCAAGTAAAACAAATAAAGGAAGGAATCTTCATCAACCAAGCCAAATACACTAAGGAAATAATCAAGAAGTTTGGTATAGAGACATGCAAACAAATGAGCACACCCATGAGCCCATCTTGCAATTGGACAAAGATGAAATTAGATCCAATGTTGATCAAAAGTTATATAGAGGTATGATTAGATCTTTATTATATTTAACTGCAAGTAGACCAGATATCTTGTATAGTGTATGTGTATGTGCTAGATTTCAATGTAATCCAAAAGAAACACATATGCTTGCTGTTAAGAGAATATTGAGATATTTAAAAGGTTCAAGTAATCTAGGTCTATGATTTTTAAAAGAATCATCTTTAAATTTAATTGAATTTTTTGATGCTGACTATGCTAGTTGCAAAGTTGATAGAAAGAGCACTAGTGGTACTTGTCAATTTCTAGGGTTGAATTTAATCTCATGGCACTGCAAGAAACAAAACTCGGTAGTACTATCTACTGCTGAGGCAGAGTATGTTGCTGTAGGGAGTTGTTGTGCACAAGTGTTGTAGATTAAACAACAACTAGAAGATTTTGGTGTTACATAATGCAAAATTCTTATTAAGTATGATAACACAAGTGCTATAAATCTAACAAAAAATCCTATTCAGCATTCTAGGACTAAGCACATAGAGATTAGACACCATTTTATTAGAGACCATGTTTTGATTGGTGACATTGAACTAGAATTTATCCCAACTGAAATACAATTAGCTGATATTTTTACTAAGCCTCTTAATCATGATAGATTTGAATTGATTAGAGGAGAATTAGGGTTTTATGATCCTATCCAAATTAAGTTAACCTAATTTCCTAAAAAATTAAGAAAAATTATCTAGAAAACCTCCTACAATTATTCATGATTTCTTGAACAACTTTCCTTGAATTTTCAATTGTATCAATGTCAATTTCTGAATCATTTGATTTTATATGTAAAGTTTTCGTTCGAGTCGACTCGAGCAATCTTGCTCTAGTCGAGCCGGCTCGAATTTCTAAGTTCGCTACATATTACTCTGGTTGAGCTGACTAGGTCTTTGCCTAGCCGACTCTGTGTTCTAATTGTTCTGAGTTCTTTCTGGACGAGTCAACTTGGATGTTTCTAGGGTTGAGCGAGCCGACTCGAAAGTCGGGAAATCGCTATTTAGGTTGTTCTAATCTGTCATTTCAAAGTACTTCACTCTCTTACTTTTACTTCTAACTCACTCCATTTCCATCGGAAACTCTACCAAAACTTCCAAAAACCATTCCCTAAAGCCTAAAATTCCTTAATCCCTCTGCTATGGTTTCTCGAAAATCTGTGAAGATGGTTCTTCAGATCAATGAATCAAGTGCTTGCAGTGAAGATGCAAAAGAAAAAGGGGAAAAGAGAAAAGATCTGCTCCAGTACATCAAGATGAAGAAACTCTTCCTCCCGAACAATGTGTCTCAGGCCTGTCACTTGTGGAAGAAGGATCGACTTTACATTCTTAGAAAAATGGGAATGAAAATCGACAATTGGATAGAGACTCAAGGCTGGAAGCACTTTTATTCTTTGGACATCTTGACATACACTTCACTAGTATGGATATTTATGAAATTATTGTTATCAAAGAATTTCATTTGGAATCCACTGTCAAAAGAAAAAAAATAATAGTGGATGAAGAAAAACTGGGTACCTTACTGCAAATGCCAACGGACGGCGCCACTGAACTTTTTCTACTAGACAAGGAACACATTTTAAAACTAATTTTGGAAAAAGAAGATGTGAGCACAGTCCAGCATGTACAAGCCAATCTACTATTAAAAGAAATGAGGCTTTTACACAATATGATCAGCAGGATATTTATTCCCAGAACTGGCTGCTTTAATTGGGTCAGTGAGAAAGACATGAGCTTTATGGGACACTTGATTGAAGAAAGGCCTCTCAATCTTCCTTATATAATGATGATCCAAATGACTGAAGCAGCAAGGAAAGTCAAAGCCTGTCTACCCTACAGTATGGTCTTCACTCTATTATTTGAAGAAGCTGGGGTTGACTTAACAAATGAAATAGGCAAGCCATTACACCACTTTGATATCTATTCCTTCAATTCACTAAAAAGAATGGGTTACAAGTTACAAGAAGGAACATGGATAAAGAAGATGCCTAGTCAGGTTGTTGCTACTTTTTTGATGATGATGAAGGTGCTGCTGTTAAAGAAAGGATTGAAGGTTCAATGATCACTCCATCTAACCTCAAGAAGTTAATATTTCAAAAGATGGAAACTATCTCCAACCTTTTGACAGATCACATGAATTCTGTAATTGAGGAAATAAGAAAATCAGTTGACATCAGCTTGCAAAAAATGAGAACTGAACAAGAGCTTCACCAGCAAAAAATTGAAAAGGAAATGAAGGACTTCAAGAAAGAAATCATAAGCATCCTACCACAATCCTGGAAAGAATCAGTCATTGCTGAAGATGCTCCTAAACAGATCATCAAGGAGTCACTTGACACTCCTGCTCCTATTCCTTCATCTGATCCACCTAAACCTATTAAGACCAAGAAAGAAACCAAAACCAAAAAGACTAAGACTTTTAGAGCCCCTGTTAGAACTAGATTCATGGATTTAAGGTTTAAACCCTAGAAAACTAAGGCCTCTGATAAGGTTATAAAGGTAGGCTCTTCTTTTTCAACTGAAGAAGAAGAAGAATAGTTTAGTTGGCTAGTCTTTTAGGTGTAGTTTTTTGTTAATGTTCTATATGTTATCTTTTACAATCACAATGTACTTTCTTTCCTACCTTATATGCCAATCTTATCAATGAAATGAAAGTTTCTTTTGTTTTTATATGATATGGTACAACTGTGATGAAATTTTAATTAGAATTTCAAATTTATGAAATTATCTCAAACAAATATTAAAAACTTTTTCAATCTATTTTAAAACTTGAGCTTTATTTGAAATCACCTTTTTGACTGATTGACAAAAAGGGGGAGAAATATAAAAAATGTGAGAAATGAAAAATGGGAAAACAAAAAAAAATGGGAGAAATATGAAAAGAATATATGAAATGAAAAATTAGTATGTATGTTGAGCTTTCTACCAACTATTCTTAAAGTGCATAAAAAGAATGAAAAAGGGGGAGCACAAAAATGATAGTATTTCTTAAATTACTTTAAATTCTAAAGAAAGGGGGAGATTCTCTTGAATGAATTTTTTGCTCTGATTGATATTCAAATTAATCTTAATGCTCTGATTACTATTGTCAATTTTTAAGTCTCTGATACTCCATATTTTGTGAAGCATGAGAAGTTTAGCACTTTGATGATATACAATCATCTCTTGAGCTCTGATATTTTTTTCCTTTCTTATTAGCTCTGATACATGTGAATATTTAACTTTCAAATATAGTTATACATGTAAAGTGTAAAGAATTTTTCATGCCCAGTATTTTGTCATCATCAAAAAGGGGGAGATTGTTGACCCCATAGGTGATTTTGATGATAACTAAACATTGGAGCATGTATATTTATTTCTGACAACTCTTCAAGTGTTTGACAAGTTTTTGTAGGATGGATTAAACGTTCAAACTTCAACTCCTACACCTCTGTTTTCTTGTTTGAGTTGTGTTGTAATGTGTTTTTTTAAAGAAGAACCCAATGAAAAAGGTAAGAAAAAATCATGTGAAAAAGGGTTACTTCTGTGTGTGTGCACCTTAAAATTTGTTTTGAGTTTGTATGCTTGAAAATGTAAAGAGTTGGTAAGAGTTTTTCTTTAAGTTCAAGTGTAAAAATCCTGAAGAAGATACTCTAGCTGACCCAGCTTGTTGAAGAGCCAACTCCGCTTACTGGCATGCAGCAAGGATTCTGGAACGCAGTAATCTGAGCCGACTCAAAGATAACCGAGCCGACTTTAATAAATCCAAGTCGACTAGAATCAGTCCGAACCGACTCTTCTAGAGTCCAATTTCTAAAGATTTCTGAGAACAGCCAGGCAAACCGACCCGAACTACATCGAGCCGACTCTTCTAGAGTGAGGATTTCTGAACCTGGGAAGAAGAGTCGACCCAAGCTGAAAAGAGCCAACTCCTCAAGTTCAAGTTTTTCAAAGAAAGAAGTTCGAGCCGACCCGAGCTATCAAGAGCCGACTCATCCAGAATGATGTTTTGCACCCTAAGACAAAGAGCCGATTGTAATGAAGATTTGGTGACTCGACCTATCGACTCAAAGGATCCAAGCCGACTCGAACGTTATTTCCAGGTATCTAACGGCTAGTTCTAAAATTTGTTTTTGAATGCTAAAAGGTGCTCCAACGGTCACAAATCACATCCCAATGGTCAAAAATGTCTCTAACTGCCTTGGAATGATGGAAACTTTATATTTGAAGGATTTGAATTTCCTTAAAGACAAGAAAAAAGAGAGTTCTTCAAAGTTAAGAGAGTTTCATTGAATATCCTATCAACCAATAGCAAAAGAGCACAAGAGCATTCAAGCTAGACTTCAAGACTTCACCAACTCTGATTTGAAGTTTGAAGCAACTTTAGGAAGAAGCCACTGAAGCAATAAAAGCTTATTCAAGTGCATTCAAGTGGACTTCCATCAAGCTGCACCGGCAACTATCCGACAAATTGAGTTTGTCATTTTTGTTGTATGTCTTTCAATTTATTTTTTAATTGTTGGGTTATTGGTGAGCCCGGTTCAAAAACCAAATAAGTTCTTGGTGAGCCTTAATAAAAACCAAGTGTTGGGTTCTTGGTGATCCTAGTAAAACCAAGTTAGGTTTCTTTGGTGAGCTTGTTAAAACCAAAGGGTGTTGGATTTTCTTTAGTGATCCCGTAAAACCAAAGTGTAGAGGTTTTAGATTGTGATCCTGTAAAACAATCCTACTGTATTCGGGTGTGAATATAGTGGAAATCCCAAGTGGTATCTTGGGTAGTGGACGTAGGAGCTGGGTTGCTCCGAACCACTATAAATTTGGTATGTTTGTGTTGTGCTTCTTTACTTCTTTTTAGCTTCTGTAATTTATAACCTGTCACAGCACCTAACATCTTTTAAGAGATTTTAATTGCACATTACTTGCTTTAAGTTTTTAATTTTCCAATTCACCCCCCTCTTGGATAGCCATTTGGGCAATAAGAAGAAATACATGTAGCTAACCCAGAGTTAGTTGACTATGAAAACACTCAAGCCATAGGACAAGTGGACAAAGAGAACCAAGAGGAGCCTATCCCTACTATTAGAGCTCTACCTGAGGAAACACTAAAAGAGAGCAAAGCCATAGAGCCTAGTCCTAAAATTCAAGAACCCAAAGTAATTAGTGAGGACTTGATCTTTTCAATCTGGCACCCTCAGGTTGAATTCACCACTTTGGTCTGAATTGAAGATTTCTTTCCTAAAATTACCAACTCAGCCTTCCATAAGGTGAACTTTTTGCTACCTGTAGATCCATGTCTATACTTTAAGGTCACCCCTATGAATCCAAACCTAGTTATCAAACCCACCTCATATTTTCTGCCCTTCCCTGAGGCTTCCAATGTTTTTAGAACCACCCAGTTATATTTTATTGAGGTTAACATGTTTCATCAGTCCTTTGAGCCCATTCAATTTGCTACCTACTTTTGGAAGACCTTATGGCACTTATTAGGAGTCCACATTAAATTTTCATCTGCATGTCATCCATCAACTTGGAATCAAGCCCAAAGTTGTAGTTGTAGACCTAATAAATTCGATAAGAATGCATAGTTGAGTCCATTAGGTGTTGATATAAGTCATATGCATAGCATATTAAGGAATTACATAAAGAGATAAGTAACAAAATTAAAACGACCAATAAATCTTATGAGCATATGGCTAACTCACGTAAATGCTTCAAAGATTTTAATGAAGGAGACTTCTTCATACCTAAAACTATGAAGAAACTACATGCCCGTAGTGCAGGACCATATAAGGTCATAAAGAAAATTGGGTCTAATATCTGTGTTAGAATTACCACTTGAATTAGGTATTAGTCCAACATTCAATGTATCAGATGTTGTTGAGTATATGGAGCCAATAACGATACTTAGTGAGCCATTTGGACCTGATTTCATTTTTGAGAGTGACTCTACCCTGAGTGTCCACTAGCCAAATTACCAGAATGGAGAGATAAGATTGAGTGGATTTTGGATTACAAAACTATCATAACTAGGAGTAAAGATTATCAACGTTACCTGGTTCGATGGCAAGGTAGATCGGAATCTAATAATTCATGGATCACTCGAGAAGATCTGCAAAGAATTAACCTAGACTTGCTAGAGTATTACCATAGTAGAGTTGATCCATACTCGACAGGGTTGAGTTTCTCCCACCAGGTTAGAATTGGTTATGCATTTAAATCAATTTGATCAAGTTGGGCCAAAATCAAGATCCCATGTAACACCATGTGCCTACTCAATGTCAAAAGGAAGTTGTCTTTTATTTTCATTGAGATATCTGGACATCCGGACAACAGGACAATAGAACATCCATGCATCAGGACAAGACCTCATTTATCTTATCTCCAAGGAGGGTGCCTCATGTTGTCATTCTATCGCTGATTTTTAAGAGGAGTAAGAGAGAAGGATGCCTCATCTTATCCTTCCTTGGTCGCCCACTTAAAGGAGTGCCTCATCCATTTCTTGGCACCTATCTTGAAGAGTTTCAAATCTAAGAAAGATTAAGTCATATCTCTTCCAAGGTTCATCCAAAATTCAAACTCAAAGGAGTTCTCTCTTATCAAGAAACTTCATCCCAATGCCAAGAAGTCTCAACCAAGGAGTGTTCTATCTTTTCTTGTCACCCAAATGAGAAGAAAGGAGGCCCACTTCAAGATTATTCAAAGAAGTCACCCATGCTCAAAGGAGTCCAAGATCCCATGGAGTCCATTCAACATTTAAAGATAAAGCATAGCCAAAGGATATGATAAGATTAAATGGAGGACATCTTTATCTTTTAAATTTGAAGATCAAGGAGAGTTAACACCAAGAAGTAAAAGAAATGAGATGCCATCTCATTTTTGTCACCCAACTTTTCTTAAAGCATGGAATGCCTCATTTCATCACCCAAGTCATGGAGAAGTTCAAGTGCAAGGAAGCCTACCCAATTTAAAGTTCAAAGAAATTTCATCTAAAGAGAAGATTTGTTATCTTCAATCATCTTGTATTCAAAAGGAATTCAATGTTATCTTGCTACCTTGTAAGGAGGGTCTATAAATACCACTCCATTCCCCCTTGAAACTATCTTTGAATTATTAATGAAACTCTATCAGTTTGCTTCTACAATTGCTGGGTAAGCATTGTAATGTGAGAGTGCTCTGTTGGGTAAGCAGTGCATATGTGTGTGTGTGAGGTGCTGAAGCCCTAGTTATCTTCCAAGAGTCCAAGATCCAAGAAGCCAGGCGCCAGCTTTGACATCCAGTCCAGATCCAGATCCAAGCCGACCATCCCTCTTTCCCGATCTCTTTTCAAATTCCCACTCCTTTCTCACCTCTCTTATCACGGTTCTCTTACAGGATCCCTAGTGCTCTCGATCAGAAGAGGAGATTTCCTTGCCATCTAACCATCAACGACAAGATCTGCTTCGAAGGAACTGATATTTAGAATCCTACCACGAGATCTTGAGAGTCAAATCCAGATATGCTACAACGGAGGAGGGAAAATCATTATTGGTAAATAACCCATCCGAATCTCATTAGATCTGGTTATTTGAAGCAAAGAAGTTCTAGTTTCGGTGGTTTCCTAATCATCGGATCCAGGATTCTTTATTGAGATTGTATGCAAATTATATTGCGGGTAGTTAGTAGTAATTTTAGTCTCTCTTTCTTAAATTTAATTGATAGCTTATTTGAGTTTGCTGCCATTGCTCATTAGAATTGAACTCTCCATCCCACATCATCTTTGGTATCAGAGCTTCATCCCACATTAGAGGATTAATGGTAATGAAACTAGAAAATGAAAATGTTTAATATTTTATGGTTTTAAAATGGTAAACAAAAGTAATAAATAAATGGTATAAGTAAAAAGAGGGAGACAAGAAAGCAATAAGTAATATTTAAAAGGAAAGAATGGTTAAGGGGGAGAAAATTAATAAAGAAGAAGTTTTTTTTAAAAAAAATTAAGAAATGTTTTCAGATAATATATTTAGGGAGAGTTCAGTTTCATACTCGTTATTTTTTATACTTTGGTACTCCTTATTTCGTTTATACTCTGATACTACTTATTTCCTTTATGCTTTGATATTCCTTTTTCTTATATCTTTATGCTTTAATACTTTTTTTTCTTATATTTTCTGCTTTGATACTCTTTATTTTTATTTTTAGGCTCTGATACTTTTTATTTTCATGCTCTGATTTTCTTCATGCTCTGATATTTTTGCTCTGATACTCTCTATCTGTATATTATATTATTTGCTCTGATATGCTTTAATGCTTTTCATGCCCTAATACTCTCTATCTTTATGTTGTATATTATTTACCATGATACTCTCAAGGATTTTGCTTTGATACTTTTTCATGTTCAACCTATTTTTGCTCTAATGCTTATCTTTCAAACCCATTTTAGCTTTGATACACCTTTTAGATATTCATATAAGTATACAGCTTTGATACATTTCAATTATAGCTCTAATGCATTATTGTTACAGCTCTAATATATTAAAATTATATGAGTTAAATTCTTTCTTATATATATACATATAGCTCTGATGCATTTTAGATGAAGTTTTGCTCTTGATAATCATTACAACCTAGCTCTGATACTTATTATCAATAGCTCTAATACTTATAGTTAAATGCTCTACATTTACTTTGAGCTTACAATATGCATATACTAAAAGATTTTGTCATCATCAAAAAGGAAAAGATTATTGACTCCTATCTTGATTTTGATGAATAACAAAATACTTAAGTATATTTAAGTACTAACTGTGTGTTAAAAATGTGTTTATTAGAATAAGGTACTCATCAAAATTATAGTATGTTGAAAGTTCAGAATGCTTATCATCCTGTTGAAGAAGTCACTTATACTAATAGAATTTCAAGTTATATGGACCTTGGCACATTAGAATGACTTTGAAGGACTCAAATTTTGAATTTGGACAGGTTTCAACAAAGTTTCAGCTAAGTGTCGACTTATAGAAGTTTGAAATGATATGCAGAAAGAGTTTCAACCGGCATACTTGAAGTGTCAACTCATGAAACCAAGTGTCGACTCATGTGTCGACTCAAGGCCTGAGACCAAAATGAAGATAGAACATGCTGATTCTGGACTTTGTCCAAGTGTCGACTAATGAAGATGAAGTATCGACTCAAGTGTCGGCTCACCAGAAGAAGAGTTGACTCACCAGTGCACTTCAGAGAGCTTCAAAAAACTTTTTTTGACCTAGTGTTGGGTGTCAACTCATGACCTGAAGTATCGACACCTGTACGTCTGACAGAATAGTAATGGCTAGTTTTTTGAAATTCTAAACTTATCCAACTTGTATCTAACGGCTATTTTCTCCTCTTCAATGGCTATAAATGGTCATTTAAGACTTGGAAAGGTATTTAAAGTCCACCAAATACAAGAGGGAAGAAATTGATTGGTAATTAAGTGGAATTTATTTAGTATTCATTGAAGAAACATTACTTTTGAGTGAAGTTAAGCTTTCAAGCATTCAAGAGTATTCAAGAAGCATTCAAGTTCGAATCTTCAAGCATTGATTGAGGCTTCAATAATTTCAAAACAAGCTTCTCAACAACATTCAAAGAGCTTCAAAGAGATATTTATTTTTATTTTGAGAAAGCTTATTGTATTTTTACATTGTACTTGAATTACTTTGTTGTTCCTAGTTCAAGTGGATTGAAACTAGTGCCTAGGTTGTTGGTGAGCCTTGTTTAAAAATCAACTTGGGTTGTTGGTGAGCCTTGTGAAAAACCAACTAGGTTGTTGGTGAGCTTTGTTTGAAATCAACTAGGTTGTTGGTGAGCCTTGAGAAAATCATCTAGGTTTTTTGTTAGCCTTGTGAAAACCAAGGGATTTTGATTAGTGAGTTGAGAAAACTAATCTACTATAATCAAGAAAGGATTATAGTAAAATATCCAAGGGACCTTGGGGAGTGGACATAGGTGTTTTGGAATACACCAAATCACTATAAAACTTGTGTGTTTGTGATTGCTTATCTTTGATTTTGCATTTATTTTACTACTTCTGCTGCATACTCTTATCAAGAATACAAACACTTGAATTCACACTAGCATCTTCATTATTTTTGAATTGGCACATGCTTGCAAAAAGTTTTAAAAACCTAATTCACCCTCCCTCTTGGGTTGTTTTGCTGAGCAACAAAGATCATGCAAGCGCCACTCCCTCGACACTTCAAAGTCTCATAACTTGAGAGCTATGATGGAACCACTGATCTCGATGACCACCTAGCAAGCTTCCGAGCAATAATGCTACTTCATGAAGCTCATGACCTTATTCTTTACTAAGCCTTTCTCTCTACCTTAAAGGGGATAGCTTAATATTGGTACTCAGGCTTGAAGCTAGGATCGGTGCATTCCTTCAAGTAAAAAAGATGAGCATTTACTGACCATTTCATTAACAATTGAAAGCAACAAAAGCAATCAAACTCCCCCACACCATTGAAAAAAAAAAGAGAAACAATCTAAATTTGTGTAAGCCATTTCAATGCAGCTACTCTGAACATCTGCAACTTGGATCATTCGACTGCCATGTTAGCTTTAATGAGTAGCTTGCATAAGAATGACCTTAAATGGTCATTAACCGAAACCTATCCCAAGGATTTTATAGAATGTTGGCTCAGGCTGAGAAGTACACTCAGATGGAAGAAGCCTTCATGCCAGAAGGAGCCCCTTCCACCTCTATACTATGGGTGGTAAAAAAATATGAAGGGACTAGAAGACCTCCTTAAAGCTTGAGGAGAGGGTCTAACCATGTTCTAGGTCCCCATGGAAGAAGAAAAGATTCTTTAGGGATCACTGACCTAAAGAAGCCCATTAGGCATTGCCACCAAGAAGGTTCTGCACTTATACCCTATTAAATGCTCCAAGGAAAAATGTACCGATGGAGACCATGAGGTAGATCCCAAAACCTTGGAAGCTAAAAACACCATCAGCCAGGAGAAATATGAACAAATTTTGTTTATATCATTGAGATTATGGCTATGATATAGAGGAATGCATCAGCTTCAAGACAAGATCAAGGAGTTGATCAGGTGAGGCCACCTCATTCACTTCATCTGATGGTTGAGGGAGTAAAGGGAATGGTCAAAATCAACCCACCAAGCAAAACATCCATAATTGCCTTTGCCACTAGGAGGGGGGATCTGCTTCCATCAAGACAAGTAAGAATGATCACTAGGGCGTGGCATCCCTCAGGGAGGAACCATATAATAAGAGATGAGCCATGCCAATGATCTTCGCTAAAGAAGATGATGAGGGAATTGTATTCCCATACAATGGCACTATCATCGTGACTCTAATTGTGAAAAATTATGATGTACACCACATCCTTATTAACAATGGAAGCTTAGCTGATGTTCTATATTTTGATGCTCTTGTAAAAATAGGGATATCTCTCGATCATTTAACCTAGGTGAACTCTCCCTTGATAGGGTTTACAGGAGATGTAATCCCGATAGAAGGGATGATCTCCCTAACAACAAGGATCAAGAGCTACCCTCTCTGGTCCATCATCCAAGTGAACTTCTTTATCATCCAAGCCTCTTCGGCCTACAATGCTATATCCAGGCAATTGGGCATCAATGCCTTTCGAGTGATTGTATCCACTTATTACTTGAAAGTTAAATTTTCAACGACATATGGAGTTAGAGAAATCTATGGAGATCAAAGCCTAGCATGACATTATTATCATGTCCAACTCCAAGAGAAGAGGCCAACTGATGACTACCCTATTGAAGGCTTAAATGATTGGGATTTTGACCAAGCAGCGAGGAGTGCCAGCTGAGGATCTCATTGATGGAAACCCCAAACAAATGATCAAAATTGGATCCAACTTGGACCAAGTAACCCGAGATCAACTAACTTTATTTTTATAGAAAAACATCAATGTCTTCACCTGGACACCAGCTGATATACTAGGCATCGGCCCCTTAGTGATGTTGCACCATTTGAAGGTGGACCCGATGTGCACCACCCTATTAAACAAAAGAAATAGAGCTTTGAATGCGAGCATTAAAAGGCCATAGTCAAGGAGCTCGATAAGCTCCTGGAGGTTGGTTTCATCCAAGAAACTACCTATCCAAAGTGGAAAGCAAATCAAATCATGGTGAAGAAGGTGAATGGCAAATGACAAATCTACATAGACTTCAATGATCTCAATCGAGCATGCCCAAACAATGGTTATCAATTAGATGGTGGGCATCACTTCAGGTCAAGATCTAGCTTCATGGATGCCTTCTCCGGTTACAACCAAATCTAGATGGCCTTGAAGATGAGAAGAAAACTACTTTTATTACTTATTAGAATTATTTTATTACAGGATCATGCCATTTGATTTGAAAAATATGGGTGCTACATACCAGCACTTAGAAAACAAAGTTTTTAAGAACCAAATTTGGCAGAACAAGAAGAAGTACATGGATGACAAGCTCGTCAAAAGCAAAGTAGCTAGAGCTCACATCGATGACCTCCGAGAAACCTTCACCATCCTTTGAAAGTACCGGATAAAGCTAAATCCTGCTAAGTATGACTTTAGAGTGGCCTCGAGCAAATTTCTTAGCTTCATAGTCTCCAATAAGGGGATGGAAGCTAACCCAGAAAAAATTAAGATCGTTTACAATATGAGCCCCCCGGTGATGATCAAAGACGTCTAGCACCTCACTAGAAAGATCATGACACTAAATCGATTTGTCTCCAAGTCTGCCGAGCAGTGCCTCCCATTCTTCCAAACTATGAAACAATCCAAGAACTTTCAATGGATAGAGAAATGCTAAAGGGCCTTGATCACCTCAAAAGCTATCTTAGTTCTCCACCATTACTGGACAAACTGAATCTAGGTGAAGAATTGGTCCTATATCTAGTAGCCTCTCCTTTAGCAATGGGCACAGTGCTGATAAAGGAAAGGAACAAGATCCAAAACCTATTATATTAGCCAAATCCTAAGGGACATGGAGATCTAGTATTCAAAGTTGGAGAAATAGGTCTATGCACTCCTCATCATGGCTCAAAAGCTCCAACCATATTTCCAAGTATACACTATTGCTCTCCTGATCGACTAGCCCATTAAAAGCATTCTCCATCGACTTGAAACTACCAGATGCATCATAAAGTGGACAATCAAACTTTTCAAGTTTGATATTAAGTTTCTACCTCGACCATCAATCAAGTCTCAAATATTAGCTAATTTCTCAATTGAATGTACCATTCTTGATGAGCAACCAAAATTAAAAAAGTTTAAGTCATCGCACTAACACAAGATCATGATCATGGTGCTACCCACACCTAAGAAGTGTACTAGATGGATCATCAACTCTAAAAGATCGGGGGCCGAGATAGTTGTTGTAAGTCTTGAGGGGATTGTCACCGAGCTTGCACTCCGCTTCGAGTTCTCTGCAACAAATAATGAAGCCAAATATGAAGCTATGATCATGGGCTTGAAATAGCCAAAAAGATAGATCATAAGATCTAGAAGTTTATAGTGATTCCCAGCTGATCATTGGGCAGATCAATGGCGATAGCAAGGCTCGAGAGAAAAGTATGATAAAACACCTTCGAAAAGTCAAAGAGTTGGCCCTTACTTTTCATCATTTTGGAGGTTCATAGATCCCTAGGGAAGAGAACTCCCAAGCTGATAAACTAGCAAAAGTGGTGACCATGGTGCCAATGGCACTACCACGTGGCGCCTACTTTGAAACTATCAGGAGGCTAACCATCGAGGACCCATCGGTGGTAATGCAGGTGGATGACGAACCTTGCTAGATTGACCCGCTGATCGACTTCCTAGTAAATGGCAAACTCCCAGTAGATTGGAGAAGGCTCGTAAAGTAAAATATCAAGCCTTCAAATACCTTGTGCATAAAGGGAAACTCTATAAGAGATCATTTTCCTACCCCTCCTTAAGTGCTTACAACCATCTAAGGTGGAATACACACTAAGGGAGGTTTATGAAGGAATCTATGGTGATTACATTGGAAAGAAGGTTCTAGCATACAAGCTAATCTGGCAAGGCTATTATTAGCCTACTATGCAATAAAAATGTAGAGGACTTTGTCATGAGGTGCGGGGCCTGCCAAAGAAACTTCAATATTCAATGCCTTCCCCCAGCACCGATCACTCATATGTGTCTCATGACCTTTTGCATAATGAGAGATGAATATTCTCGGCCCTTTCCCACTGGCTTTGGGACGGCAAAAGTTTTTGCTAATCGATGTTGATTACTTTATAAAGTGGTAGAGGCCAAAAACTGGCTCGCATCACCGAGCCCCAAGTAATAGACTTATATGGAAGGCAATCATCTATCACTTTAGGGTTCCCTGAGTGCTAATCACTAACAACGAATGATAGTTTGTCAGGGTTACATTTGAAGAGTTCTGTGAGGAGCAAGGAATCTCACATCACCTTACTTGTATAGTGCACCCCTAGGCTAATGAAGAGGTGAAAGTTACCAATTAGACCCTCCTACAAGGAATCAAAAAGATGCTTCACATGGCTAAAAGATTATGGGCCGATGAGCTCCACCACATGCTTTGGGCATACCAAATGATGTCGAGGGTCCCAACGAGAGAAACACTCTTCAGTCTAGCCTTTGGAACTGAAGTGGTGATACCCATCAAACTCGGGGTGCCTTCAGCATGGGTCACAAACTTTGATGAGCAAACCAACTCTAAAAGGTGGCTTGCTGATCTAGACCTACTAGATAAAGCCCATGAGAAAGCATATGTTAGAATTGTGACTTACTGGCAAAGGTTAGCCCATTATTTCAACTCCTCTGAAGTTAGGCATTCAGGATCGGTAACCTAGTGCTGTGCCAAGCAAAAATCACTTAACCAAGCCAAAGAGACAAACTCTTTCCAAACTAGAAGGGACCTTATCAGGTGAAAGAGATCATCAGACCAGGAATTTACTGGCGGAAGTAGCTAGATGGGACCCCATACTCTGACCAATGGAACTCAACCAACCTTCGGAAGTTTTATCATCAATATAGCTCTCTGCTCACTAAATATGAAACTCTCCATTTCCTCCACTTATTTTTCACATGCTTGCTATAAAGGAATTCCCCTAAGAACTTTAGAACAAGGTCTTCATGGGACTAAATGACACCCCTCTTAAAAAAAACTCACTAGATGAGACCCTTGGTTGAGAGCCTGAAAAATCCATCAAACCAAGGATCCAACATTGGGAGCTCAAAGTCCAACAGATAAAGGACTCCCCATCAAAGGCCTAATGTTCGGTTATGATTTTTTTACAATCCGGAAGCCCATCGGATGGGTCATGGTCGGAAGCCTGAAGGCTCAACAGAAAGGGACCTATGATCAGAAGACAAAAAGTTTGAGAGGTGTAAATCTAAGCTACAAGCTTAAGGGTCGGATATAAGTCTCGATCGAAAATACACTTCAATCAGGCATCTATTTAAATTTGTTAAAGCATAGTGCAGAAAGCAACCATACAAGTTCAAAATAAAATCAATTGCAAGGAAAAAGCAAGTAAAAACACTAAGGCATTAAGAATCTTATTTTCATATTTATATGTTCATAGTCTTACAGCTAGGTTATATGGACTTATAGCCTCCCAACTGGTAATGCTTTTTCTTAGATATCTAAAGTACAGGAAAAACAATAGTGATGCTCACCAAAGAACTAGAGGACTTCCACACTTCCAAGCTCTTCTACAAAGTTGGGGGAAAGCGCCTGCATGCTTTGAAAGTGGCCGAGCATAGCTTGACTGATAGCAAGATTGCCGGTAGGTGCTACACGGAGGCACCCAGCACCCTCCGCTCATAACAATACCGACAAGGGAGATGCATCACCAAGGCGAGAGTGGCCTGTAGTTGCAAACATGGCTCTACTTCTGGCAATGCCAATATGATGAAGAGCACATGCGATGACTCCAACGGGGCGGTAGCACTCAGCAAAATAGATCACCACTGGTAGAGGAAGCTTACTGGCAAGTCAAGGAGGCCGAGCAAAAATAGGAAAACTATTGCTAATCCATGCCCAGGCTGGTACTCCTACCTACAATCCAAGGTGGGGGCTTCCAATTTGTCTTTACATTTAGGCATGGGTGCCCCTTGAGGAAGGTCAGATGATGGGGCAAGCAGCCTAAGCCCTCCTCCTTATGTTAAGTCTTTCACCTAGCTACAACTATGGTGGCACATCTGGAGCGCCGGTCATTAAGTCCACCAACTAACTATAGTAGGAGTAGTACGACAGTGCTGCTATCTATTTTCAATACCCTCCATTCTAGAATGGGCATAGTTGGCTTGTAATCTCCCAAAAAAAAACCCCACCATCAAGAGTGGGAACCTTGCAACCCAAGTGCTCTACTAGAAGCCAGACATGGTAGCTCCTTAGATATTTCAGTGGCAGATAGGTTTGATGAGATTCTGCTACCCCTCTCTAATTATGTTGACACCAAAAGGAGCTCAGTTGCCCACTTACCAAACCAATGCAGTTGGATGTCATTCCCTTGGAAATCAACAAGCTTTGGGAAGGGAGGCCGAGACAATAATGCCCTCGCTAAAATCCATCTTTCTAGGAATGGTGCCCTAGGATCACCTGGTTAAAGCTCCTTGGAAATTAGATTCTATGATAAATGGTGCTCTCTAGGTATAAGAGATTCCCAATGATTGAGAGTACCTAGGTGTCCATCAAGTAAGACATGAAGCATTTAAAATATGCCAGAGTGCTGAGGCATTAAGATATGCTGAAAGGAAGGCGCTCAGTTGCCATGGCTCCAAGTGATTGACCTACGATCGGTTAAAGCTCAAGAGGTATTTAATGCCCAGGAATCTAAATGATCGAGTCATAGTCGATCAAAGCCTCAATGGCCCTTTCAATGCTTGCATGAAGGAAGGTGCTTAGCACCCATGGCTAAGTGATCAACCTACCATCAGTCAGAGCCCAAGAGGCATTTAATATCCATGGCTCCAAGTGATCAAGTCATAATCAATCAGAGCCTCAACAGCCTTTCAACGGCCTGTAAAAAGGAAGGTGCTCAGTGTCCATGGCTCCAAGTGATCGACTTATAATCGGTCAAAGCTTCAACATCCCTTTCAATGGCTCGTATAAAGAAAGGTGCTCAGCGCCTATGGCTCCAAGTGATGACCTACAATCAGTCAGAGTCCAGCGGTGTTTAATGACCATGGCTCCAAGTGATCAGCATCCATGGCTCCAAGTGATCGACCTACAATCAGTTAGAGCCCAAGAGGCATTTAACATCCATGTCTCCAAGTGATCGAGTCGCAGTCAATCAGAGCCTCAACAGTCCATGTAAAAGAAGGTGCTCAGTGCCCATGGCTCCAAGTGATCGACCTATAATTAGTTAGAGTCCAAGAGATGTTTAACACCCATGGTTTTGAATGATCAAATCATGGTTGGTCAGAGCCTCAACGGTCCATGTAAAGGAAGGCGCTCGGTGCCTATGGCTCCAAGTAATTGACCTACAATCAATTAAAGTCCAAGAGGCATTTAACACCCATGGCTCCAAGTGATCAAGTCAGTCAGTTAGAGCCTTAATTGCCCTTTCAATGACCTACATAAAGAAAGGAACTCAGCACTGATGGCTCCAAGTGATCATCATCTATGATCTATCAAAGCCCAAGAGATATTTAAGTTGCATGGCTAAAAGTGATCAAGTCATGGTCAGTCAAAGCCTCAACGATATGCATAAAGGAAGGCACTCAGCACCCATAGCTCCAAGTGATCAACCTATGATTTGTCAAAGTCCAAGAGGCATTTAACATCCATGTCTCTAAGTGATCAAGTCATGGTCGGTCAAAGCCTCAATGGCTCGCATAAAAGAAGGCGCTTAGTACTCAAGAATTTAAGTGATCGACCTACGATTGGTCAGAGTCTAAGAGGCATTTAACACTTATGGCTCTAAGTAATTGAGTCATGGTAGTCAAAGCCTCAACGACCCTTTCAACGGTCCATGTAAAGGAAGGCATTGAGCATCCATGGCTCCAAGTGATCAACCTATGATCGATCAGAACCCAATATGTATTTAACACTCGGGGCTCTAAGTGATCGAGTCACAGTCAGTCATAGTCTTAATGATCCATTCAATGGCCCGTGTAAAGCAAGGCATTTAAATGCCCATAACTCCAAGTGATCAACCTACTATTGGTCAGAGCCTAAGAGGCATTAAATGACCATGGCTCCAGGCGATCAAGTCATTGTCGGTCAAAGCCTTAATAGGCCTTTCAATGGCCCACGTAAAAGAAGGTGCTCATCACCCATGGCTCTAAGTGACTGACCCATGACTGGTTAGATCCCAAAAGGTAATCGATGCCCACAACTCCAAATGACCATCTTGTGATTAGTTAGAGCCCAAGAGGCAATCGACATCCATGGCTATAAACGACTGTCTTGTGATCTCAATCAAAGCCTAAAAGGTGATCGACACCGATGGCTCTAAGTGATTAAATAGTAATTGGTCAGAGTCCAAGAGGTGACAACATCCATGGCTCCAAACGACCATCTCACAATCAGTCAGAGCCCAAAAGATGATCGATGCCTATGGCTCTACATGAACAACCCATGATCAGTCAGAGACCAAAAGATGATCGATGCCCATGGCTCCAAATAACTATCTTGCGATCAGTTAGAGCCAAAGAGGTTATCGATGGGCAAAGCTCCAAACAACCATCCTCTGGTCGGTCGGAGCCCAAAAGGTAATCAATGCCCATGGCTCCAAATGATCATTTTGCAGTCAGAGTCCAAGAGATGATCGATGCCTATGGCTCCAAATGATATGATCGTCAAAGTCCAAAAGGTGATCGATGTCCATGGCTCCAAATGACCATCCCGTGATTGATCAGAGCCCAAGAGGCAATCAATGCCCATGGCTCCAAATGCCCGTCCCATGATTGGTCGAGCCCAAGAGATGATCAATGCCCATGGCTCCAAATGACCATCCTATGATTGATTAGAGTCCAAGAGGTGATCGACACCCATGGCTCCAAACAACCATCCTATGATCAGTCAAAGCCTAAAAGGCAATCGACGCCCATGGCTCTAAGTGACCCAAAAGGTGATTGACACCCATGGCTCCAAGCGACATACCATAATTGATCAGAGATCGAGAGGTGCTTGCTCTCACAGTCAGAGTGATCGGAACACGATCAATTAGAGCCCCAAAAGGTGACCAACGATCGAGAACCTAGCTATTCTTCAATAACTAAACCTAGGAACTTTTGGTCAAACAAAAACCTGAAGACCTTTGATCAGTCTAGAAGAGAAGAGGTTATCTGATCATTCAACTCAAGTAGAGAGTACAGAAAGATAAAAATAAAAGTTTCATTACTTTTTAATGAGAAATGTTTAAGGGCTATAAAAGGGTAATTACAAAAATCAAAAAGAACAAAACAAAATTCTTGCAAGGGGCTAATCCTTCTTAGCCCCAGAATCTATGACAACCATCCCAGGTATCTGCTGATCATCAAAACCACTCCAAGATCCCATCTTGCATGATTAGCCCCCTTCGTTCTCCGGTTCTACAGGCTCCTTCGTGATAGGTAGTGAGTTTTTTTGTAATTCCTAAGCCCTCTAAGGAATCCTTCACCTACTCCACAATGGGAGGTATCATGCCTCATGTCCAAGCACAGGCTCGGATTAGTCGTGAGTTCCATAATGAGCTTGGCCACTTCCATGCCAAAGGGAGGCAAAGTGACTGAGATCGAGGTCTGAATAAAGGACCCGCACCAGAGCCTTGCAATTAGAGAATCTCACCTGGTAGCCCCAGTCGAACATTAGTCCTCCTATAAATCTACTATCCCGTGTTTCTCAAACCTCTTCCACATGGTGGCACCCTCTTGAGCAAGACCATCAACTTGACTGGTAACAGCTCCAT
Organism: Areca catechu; assembly: GCA_021397845.1. Lineage (NCBI taxonomy): Eukaryota > Viridiplantae > Streptophyta > Magnoliopsida > Arecales > Arecaceae > Areca > Areca catechu. The sequence goes on along the minus strand of CM038041.1, from coordinate 43,558,734 downwards.
GACCGAGACTATCAGTTTGATCGATGATGCCTCCATGACCCGGACCACCACATGGAACTGTGTGTGACTGTCGACCATTATCTCGACCTATTCTCAGAACTAGCCACAACACTCACATCTAGTACATGATGTGTCTTTTGCTGAGGTAACCTTTCTAGTCAACAGGACACCATAGTGAGCTACTCGAACCCAGTTTTAGGGATGACCATTGGTGGCTGACCACCCAGTAATGGGTATGGGCTCATTTGGGGGGATTTGACTAATAGAGGGGCAACAACCAGCGGTGATCCCCAAACTTCTAGACTATATATCACTTCCTTGCCTCTCGTCGGCTGCTCAAGCTTAGCAATTTTTATTTGGGCTCGGCTTAGTTCATCTTGAAATTTAGTCGACCGAGCAGTAATTTTCCACCATGCTTTCCTAGATGCAAGCAGTGACTCGAAATAAAAAATTTTTGCATGAGATGATGAAAGCTAGCTCCATAGTTAAGCCAGCCTAATGGCTACATCCTAAGTCACTTAGAAGATTTTCTTCGATAATCTCTTCAATTTCTCTTTAAACTCTATCTTCTCAAAGATATGTATGATGCATTTTGAGCAAAAATGTTTGATTTCCTTATATGCTTTTTTAAGTACATTATGTGCTTTCAGCAATCTCCTCTTATATTATCAGTGACCTTCTTTTTTGTGGCCTTAGCCTTGGCCTTCTATTCCAGGACAAAGGCCTTGACATAGATGGCCTTACAAAGGTATTTGGCAGGCATAGGCACCTTTGATGATAATCCAATATCCTGGGTCTAGTCATAATTAAAGTAATAACATGAAACTAAAAAAAAATTTCATTTCATTGAGTTAGAAGGTCCTTTTTACAAAGATGATCCAAATCCAAAATAGTTTAAAAAGGAAAAAACAAAAATTACAAGGGTTCAATTCTCAACCTCCTTGGGATTAGCAATTGAAGGTCCAGCCATGGTAGCAGGATTAACTAAAGCAATTTCATGTGCGACGAAGGGCTCAGTGGCAATGGGCTCAGTAGGGGTAGCCTTGGACACTATAGCTGGCACATCTGGAGAGGCCTCAATTAGGATGGGTGGAGTGCAAACACCATTAGAAGATTCCCCTTCAGACTCTCCATCATCCAAGAATGAGAGGTCTAGTCCTTGGTAGCACTCGATGACTTGGTTCTAGCACTCAAGCCTCCCTAGCTCATGGCCTTTCTCAAAGGCCTTGTGACCGAAGGTGACACGGGCATCAAAAAACTCCTTCAAAACTCAAAAGACTACCACAGTGCAAGCCATCTCAGCTGAGAAGTCTGAAGAGGCCTTGTACCCCTCTATAGCAACCTTTGCCTCCCTCTTGAGCTTCTCCTCAACCACGATAGCCTTCACCTCTCTCTTTTGCTTCTCTAGGGCTAGGTCAACCCTTGCCATGACCATGTTGGCCCTCACTTTGACCAAATCACTTATCACCATGGCCAGGTTGGCTTTCATCTCAGCGAGCACCTTCTTTAGATGCTTGGTCATAGCCTTGGCTGCCTCGGCCTTCTAACAAGCCTTAGCGGTGGTTTTCTCAAATTCCCTTTACTGGTCGAGGGACTTCTAGCCATTTAGGGCCCGATTTAGTAGATCGGTGGAAATATAGGTTAACTGCAAAACTAAAAGTCAGAAAATGGTAGGAAAAGAAAGAAATGAAAGTTAGCATAGGAAATACTTGCTAAATGGCCATTAGGATTTGGTGTCTTAGATCTTGGAGGTCCCGGCCATGAACCTTTTCTACTCCCCCTGGGATTAGAGACCTCTCAAAAGCAGCTTGGACATCCCTCCACTCTCAAGAAAATGTATCTTCTAGACCCCCTACCAAGGGTTTAGGACTAGACACAGCACCAAAAGTGCCTTCGATTAGAGTACTAAAGGGAAGTAGCTAAGGGACTAGGATAGTTGGGGGTAGAATAGATGTAGGATGGACCACGGTGGTCATAGAAGTGACCTTAGCCATGGCAGGAACTGGCTCAAAAGGGACTTCTACCAATTTGGACTCGGCAAGTTTGACCCTCTTTGAAGTAAAAGAAAAGGCCTTCCCTTTTCTCTTCTTCTAGGCTAGGGTCTCCCTCAACGCCTCTAGCTACTCAAGCATCATACCTATAAATTGCATTATTCAGTCAAGAACACAAATGATAGCAAAGGAAAAAGAACTAAAGCCCGAAACTAACCCTCGGGGAGTCGACTAAGCCCCGTGTTACAAAAAGATTATTTTGATAAAAGAAGCTCAACCGAGGGGCTTTGAAGGCCCTAAGAATTGTAAAAGGACTCTCCTCCCCATCACTTAGCTCGAGAAAGTTTAAAGTGGATGTCCTGGCTGATCCTAGCTGGGCATGCCCCAGTCATCTATGGAGGGATAAAAGACAAACAAGAAGTGGTCCTTCCACCCCTTGATGGAGATGGAGCACCTTCGATCAGTGGCTCTATACCCTTCTGAGCGATGACATACCACCATGCCTTAGTGTATGGGTGTATCTGGGTGATAAAGAACACACGAAACAATGAAAAGTTGGGTTGAATCTTGGTCAAAAAATAAAAGACTTGAAACCCTATGATGTATCTAACGAAATTTGGGACTAGGATGTACAAAGGGCTTCTGTAAGATTGGAGGAGTTCAAGAATGAAAGGAGAGAGGAGAAACCTTGGTCTAGCCTCAAATGCATTAATAAGTGCATAAATATGCCCATAGAAGTATTAATTTATAGACCAAACTATCTTTATTTTTTAGAATTGATGCTTCTTATATTTTGTAGAAAAAAGGTGCACCAAAATAAAGAACCGATCTATAGGCCTAAAGGATATAAATTATAGCCCAAATGGAGAACAATTGGAGCCTAAAACTCAATCCAGAGATAGGCCAAGAATTAGTCCAAATTTGGTCCAAAATCGAGCTTAACTAGGGTCCAAAACCCATCATCTTAAAGATAGCCCAAAGAAGCCCACAAGGTGCCGGTCCACCATGGACTAACAAGTTGGTCCATAAGGAGTCTTCACGTGGTCCACCAAAATTTGAAGCGGATTTGTAGCCAATTCATCAATGAATTTGAAGCAAATTTAAGACCAAATTCATCAATGAATGTGAAAAGAAATTTGGACTAGTTTCATCTAAAATTTGATTTTTTTCATAATTTTTTTAGTCCCATATCAAAAGAATGTAAACAATCCTTCTCCCTGGTACCTATAAAAAGGCATGTATAACCCCTTAGAAAAACATAACTTCCCATCTTTCTTCCACCCTTCCAATATATGAGAACAAGAGTGAGCTGAGGGAACCAAGCCTCTATAAGGTTTTTAAAAAATTATTTTTTTGTTCAAACTCCAAACCTTGTAAATGGCTTCGGAGTTGAATTTTTGTATCAAAAATTTCAGTTCTTTCTCTTCAATTTAATTTCTATAGTTATTTTAATTTCAAAAATTAGGTTAGTTTAAATTCTTGCATTTTTTTTCTTTCAATTTAATTTATGTAATCCTTTAATATCAGCAACTAGGTTAGTTTAAATTTGTTGCTTTTTTTAATTTCTATAATTCAAATTCTAGTAAATAGTGTAGAATTTATTTTTTTTAGAGCTTCAAGTTAAATCATGTCTGGCTAAGCAAACCTCCTAGGGTTGGTGATGAAGCTAGACCATGATTAGAAGCCTTTTCTTAGGATCTCTTCTTGGGATTCAATTTTTTTTAGAGTTCTTTTTCTTTTAGAATTCTTGCCAAGAGACTTGATGGACTATAGTTGGGTTTTAATTTCTTCATAGTTCATACTTGATTCGATATAAAAAAGGTACTAGGTAAAAAGCTCATAATCTTTTGTAAATCCTTTTCTCCTCTTCCATGTGAGAACCTTGATGGATTATTGTTGGGTTAAAGTCCCTTCATAATCCATACTTAGATAACACGAGGGAAGAAGTTAAAAGGATATCATAGGAGGAACCATAGAAAGGCTCTTTGAGTCATTGATCTAGTGGATTGAAAAGTCCTAGATCTTTAGATTATTATATTTTGCAAGCACTTATTTTTATGCTCTAATGGTATTAAACAAACAACCTCTCCCTTTCTTTGTTAAAACTTGCTTGAGAAAAGGTTTGAATACAATTCAAACACCAATTCCTCAAGAGATTGACCTGTATACGCTGAATGTGCTACCTTGTATACTATGTGCTTACAGTAAATTTAACACACATCAAGCTTTTGGCATCATTGCTATAGAATTAGTATGTTTTAAATTATATTCTAAATTCTTGTTCTTTTTATTCTAACTTCTTTATTTTTTTATATCAGGTTAGTGAGGGCAGAAAGCCATGTACATAATTTGAACTATCCCTTCTTCTTTTCAGCATATTATTTTGATCTTAGCTTAATCTTAGTTCTTAATTAAAACTTGTTTATTATTATTGGTTGTGCATGAGCATTTTTAAATACTTTAAGGGTATAAACCTAAATAAGATAAAGTGGAGATTTCATCATCCTTTCTTAGCCCATAAACAAGTTTTCTCATTTGCATTAACTCAAGCCCGTAAATAAAATTAATTAGATGCTAACCCTAGGGCCATCCAAGCACATTAGGACAAGTACACCTAAGAGTTGTACCAAGCTATCAATCATTGAATTAGTCCCAAAGAAAGGTGTTCTTTAATTAGTTCTGTTCGCTGACCTAGCCAATCTAATTAGTATCTAAGGAAAGCAATGGGGCACCCCCACTAATCTTGCACCTACCTGGCCAATTTAGTGAATTGTTCAAACTTGAAGTCCTCGAAGGTAGACTTAGAATAGTTAGGAGCTGTCTAGGTCTAAGCTAACCTTAAGATAGAACTTAAGATAGAATTAATTTTGTTACAAAACTTGTTTGAAAAAAAAATCTCTAGGTTCTCTCATCTTTAGAATTCTTCCTTCTCTTCTTTATTTCTAAAAAAAATAAAAATTATATAAAAAATAAATATAAAAAATAGAAGCACAGCTAATATAGGGAATTCTCCACTTTCTACATGGAGAAGGATATCGGACTGATTAGTTAGAATTGTTCAATTCCTATTTTGAACACTACAATATCTACATGGATGTAACAAATCAACTCCAAACCCTTAAGGACAGATATTACTCAATAGGTTACATCCAACCTTCTTGTATCAAGTTGCCCCAACCCACTGCAAACAATTTTAAAATTAAATCTCATATCATAAATATGCTTCCAAAATTCATAGTAATAAAGGATGCATACATATTAGGGAATTTGAAGAGGATTATGCAAACCATGTGGCTACACTAATTGTTAGAGGATGAAATCAAGTTAAGATTGATCAGTTTTGCCCTTAAGGACAATGCCAAACAGTAGCATCCAAATCAATCTATCATGACCTGAGAGGGCTTTATAACCTGAAGAAGTACTCTCTCCATCATAAAATAGTAGAATTATGAATGAGATTAATTAATTCTACCAAGTAGCTATCAAGTCATTATAGAAATACTTCGACTACTTCAAGAACCTCTTAACTCAATGCCCACACCATGGAATAAAGACTTGGAGGCTATGCCAAATAGTTTATAAAGGGCTATAATCAAATTCCAGAGCCATGCTAGGTCCATGTGCCAAGGTTAATTTATGTATAAAGAACCCAATGAAGCCTGGCAATTTTTAAAAAACCTAGCTGAGAAAAATCTATAATAGGAAAAAACTAGGAAACTAGAAAAATCCACACCCTCAAGAAGTAGAATGTACCAAATTCAGACTTCCCTAGTTGTAGAGGCCAAAATTGTAACCTTAACATGTAGGTTAGAGGTCTTGAGATTATTAAGATTAGCCAGTGTAAACCAAGTATTTGCATCCATGCGCAATGGGTAAATGCACCAGACCATGTGATGCGGGATGAAAGAGATGCTATTATAATGTTTAGTAGCCTACCTTTTTAAAAAGCAATGAATATTAAGATTTAAGTAAACTCATGCAAAAAGAGATCCATAGAACTAATTAAGAAGACTATTAGAATACTACTAAGATACCCGCAATGAAATTTCATATAATCAAATAAAGAAATCAGAATCCAATGGTTAAGAAACCAACTAAACTAGGACAGTCAACTTCAAAGGATCAAATATAAAGAGTTTAGGATTGGGTTTACTCACCAACAATAATATATCGCACCTTTAAAGTAGAATTAATTTTTGCACTCAGGATTTTGCGGCTGAACTTGAGACTTCCGTTCCTCGGGTGTAAATCCTCAATGTTGATAGTTCCAAGGCAAGGAACATCTTCACTTCAGATTGTGGACACCAAGGATCCTACAAAAGAACCAATTAGTGGTCATGGAGGGTGAGAGAAGAACGGAAAAAAAAATGGAAGGTAGAATGGAGAAAGAGAAAGAGGTGGCTTGATGGCATCTTGGAACTTTGGATTGGTGGTTAATGGTTGGAAGATAACTTGAACCTCATGCCCAATGGACCTCATGCCCTCTCTCACATATGACAATGCTCTCACAGCAAAGGAGTTGGAGAAAATATAATTTCATTCATCATCAAATCTGATTACAAGGGGGGGATGAGGGTGGTATTTATAGACCCTCATTTACAAGATAGAAAGATAAGGATAAGGCTCATTTGATTACATGATAAGGCCTATCCTCATTTGAATACATGATAAGGCCTATCCTCATTTGAATACATGATAAGTGGAGAGGATAAGTATGGATAAAGGTGGGCTTCCTTGAATTTGAGTTCATCATGAAGATAAGAAGACGAGGGCTCCTCCATTTGAACTTTTCTTTATCTTGAAATGAAGTTTGAAGTCCCTTCATGTGTTGGCCAACCAAGGAGAGTGGAGTGGTGATGTGGCATTATGAGGTGACGTGGCATGCTCCCTTGGGCATCCTTCCACTTGGCTTGGTCAAGTGTCTTATCTTGGCTAGCTTGTAAACCCCTTGACTAATTCAAGACTCAACCAAAGTAAACCTAACTTGATCAAATTGAACTTAATTTGACCAAATTACAAAAGTAAAATAAACTAAACTTTAATTACATGACTTAATGATTCATACGAACGTTAAAATTAAGATAGGTTATTCATTATGATCCACATGGAGCTGGAAGTGATCTAACATTTCTTTCTAGCTCTGGTGTCCTCACCAATTCTCCCGAGGTGGGAAAACTCGACCCTGTCAAGTATGGATCTACTCGATTCTGGTAATGCTCTAACAAGTCTAGGTTTATTCTTTGCAGATCCTCTCGAGTGATCCACAAATCTTCGGATTCAAGTCTACCTTGCCAACGAACCAGGTACGTTGATAACATTTACTCCGAGTAATGACAGTCTTATCATCCAAAATTCGCTCAATCCTATCTCACCGTTCTCGTATTGTGGCTGGTGGACACTCAGGGGTAAGGTCACTCTCAAAAATAGAATCGACCCAAATGGCTCACTAGGTATCATCATTGGTTCCTTATACTCAACAAGGTCTAAAATATTGAAGGTTGGACTAATACCTAATTCAGGTGGTAACTCTAGTACATAGGCATTAGATCTAATTTTCTTTATAATCTTGTATCCTATACTACAGGCATGTAATTTTTCATGGTTCCAGGTGGGAACCATTCAGGTCGAAGCCTGATCATAACAGAGTCTTCTTCATCAAATTCTTTGAGTCTTTTATGTGAGTTAGCCATATGCTTATATGATTCTTTGCTCTCATTAATCTTTGTACTAATTTCTTTATGCAATTCTTTAATATGCTGTACATATAACTCTGCAGACTCAGAAATGCATGCATGCATGGATAAGGGAATAAGGTCTAAGTGATCCTCCTTAGTTTTACTATATATGAGGATATCATCAAAATAAACTACTACAAATTTTTCAATAAAAGTTTTCAGAACATGGGTCATGATCCTAATAAAAGCACTAGGGATATTTGATAGGCCAAAAGGCATCACTAACCATTCATATAGGCCATCTTTAGTCTTAAAGGCTATTTTCCATTCATCCCCGATCCTGATTCTAACTTGGTGAAAACCGCTCTTTAGATCAATCTTTAAAAAGATAGTTGCTCCAGCCATCATATCTAACATGTCATCGAGACGGGGAATAGGAAAATGATACTTAATTGTTATTTTAATAATGGCATGACTATCAACACACATCCTCCAAGTACCATTTTTCTTCGGGATCAAAAGGGCTGGAACTGCACACGGACTCAAGCTCTCCCTAATAAATTCCTTTTGAAGGAGATCTCCAACTTGCCTTTGTAATTCTAAATGCTCCATGGGATTCATCCTATAGTATGGGAGGTTTGTCAAGGTGGCCCTTGGGACTAAATCTATGGCATGCTGTATGTCCCTTAGCGATGGTAGGTGATCAGGGAAATCTTTAGGAAACACATCCTGAAACTCCTTCAAAATTTCGATAATTTTCTTAGGGTGTTCCTGCTGGGGTTATACATAAACTTTCTTAGTGGTCACAATCCAAACTAGTGAACCTCTAGTAATCTCGTGCTCTAGTCCCTTGTCAGTGATCAAGTTTAATCCTGGCTTCTTCTTCCTGAGATTGCTAGACCCTCTCTTGATGTTATCCTTAGATGGGGTTGAATTTATGATGATCCTTTTACCATGGTGGTTAAAGGAACATGAATTGGAACGGCCGTAAAGGGTAGCATCATGGTTATACAGCCAAAGCCTACCTAAGATAATGCTGCTAACCTCCATTGGGAGAACGTCACACCAGACTTTTTCTTGATATGACTGGACTTGGATTGTAACCTGACATCTCAATATAATAGGAATAAAGGTTGAGTCAATCCAAGATACCTTGTAGGGGTTGGGATGGGGAACTGTAGATAAACCTAAGTTCTTAACAGCATTTATGGAAATGGCATTAACACAACTTCTACTATCTATGATGATTTTACAAACATTCTCCTTTAATTTAATAAAGGTTTGTAGGATGTTAGTCCTATGCCAGTCCTTATTTTCTTAGCCTGAGTCAGGATACATTTAACGACTCCGAGTAAATCAGATGACTCTGTCTTCCTCGTCCCCTTCATACTCATCTACTAGATTTGGCTCAGCTTCATACACTTTCTCCTCACATTCTTCAATAGTTTCAGGGCACTGACCAGCATAGTGGCCAACTTTATGATATCTATAGCATTGTACATTTTGGTTTCTATCCCTTTGTACTTCAAGTGCCTTACCCTTGTCATCCTTATGAGCTAGTGGAGTGGTAGGTTTGGATCGGTTATTAGGAAACTGCTCATACTTGGCCTACTTCTAGAGGTACTAAACCTACTGGGCTCGGGTCGACGAGTAATGGGTCCTCTTTGGAATCTCTTACAGTCCCTAATGACCTGATAGGCTTGATCTAAATTATGAACTTCTCTTAGAAACAATTCCCTCTAAATCTTCTCATGTAGTCTTGCTTGAAACCTAGATAAGGTGACAGCCTCTGACTTAACTACACTACACCTTATAAAAAATTCATCGAATTTGGCTATGTATTCAGACATAGATTTGTTGCCTTGGCTCAATTTCTACCACTGATCTAAAAGTCTTTGCTCATAGGATAAGGGTAGGTATTTTTTTCTAAGTTTAATCTTCATTGCTCTCCATGTAACTATGGACAAATCTCCTCTTTAGTGATTAATTCGTTCAACATTCTTTCAGTACAATCTAGCTTATCAGACTAACCTAAGCTTAGCAAACTTGACTTTCCTTTCTTTGGATATCTCATACCACTCAAAATACTGGTCCATGTTACTCTCCTAATTAGTGTACATCTTAGGGTCTAAGTTTCCATCAAAGGAAGGTGCATCAAGTTGTATGTTTTTAAGGGCTCTTTCCTCTTGGTCATTAACATCTTGATAGAGACACCTAGGATTAGGTTCAGGGATGAGTTTATGACATTGGGCTCTTGGACCTAGGAGAGTGGATCTAGATAACTCAGGCTCAGGATGAGTCATATGGGACTCTTCAAGGTTTCCCATTCTTTCTTCCATTTGGTCAAACCTAGTGATGAGTTGCCTAAATTATTCGGTCATAGATCTCATCAAGGCTTCCTGATTAGGGTCCATGGTAGGACTCGTTTGGGGCTGGGAAAGTTGATATGGAGTTCTTGATCTAGTGGTCATGAATACAATCCTAGCTTATAGGGCTCCTAGACCTAGAAGTTCAATATAGCATGAAGTGACTAAGTATAGATCAAGACTACAATTACCTTTTCAACTGGCCAGGTAAGAGATGGCATTGTGGGAGGCTCCTCTCACTTTTGTGAGGTCCTAATTAAAGAACCACAAATCTGCTTAAGACGTTTGCCGTTGGACCCCTAGCCTTAGACACCAATCTCCATAAGTAAAGAATTGATTCACACTAGCCTCAACGTACTACTTGAGCTTGACCTGTTGATGTCCCTAACTTTAAGTTCTTACTCAATTTTAATTAGGTTTAGGTCAATGCAAGATGAAGTTGGTGGTTTTTGGACCAAGGAAATGAAATCCTTCCCTTATCTTATGATAGGATGCCCTTAAGTATTTTTAAATGAATGAATGCACAATCAATCTAACTACTCAAGAAGATAGAAAGAATAGAACTAACATTCAATTCAAAATTTAATTTTTTTAATTTCAGATTTTGAAGTTGAGTTTCAAATTTGAATTTCAGATTTAGATTTCAAATTTTAAAATTTATATTTTAAAATTTAAATGTTTGAGTTATGGTTAGATGTCTTTAGGATTCAAAATGTGCCAGAAATTTTAACCTAGATTGTGCTTAGAAGATTAAACATGCAACTTAAACAATCAATAAGCTAATCATGCAAGCATACACTAAGCACAACAGGCCTTCCAATATCAGGTTATCATGTCCCGCCTTGGCTCATTATTCCCATGGGTCGTGACAGTATACTTTCGTATACCCACTTAGAAGGCATAATTTCCTTCCACCAGAGAGTAAACTAAGAAAAACAAATGAAAATTTTTTTTTTGAAAAACTTCAGATATGAAATCTATGAGAAAAGATTTTAGATCTGATTTGATCTAGACAAATCAATAAAAAAATAAAAAACATGCAAATTAAACTAAGATCCGAAGAGCTATTAGAAGAGCTTTTCAAGATCTAGTCCTAGGATGAATGCAGAAATTTCAGCAACTAGTTTTTATGGCCTAGTCTAACCTGGCTTTGATACCAATAATGATGTGGAATGAAAGAGATGCTATTCTAATGTTTAGTAGCCTATCTTTTTAAATAGCAATAAACATTAAGATTTCAGCAAACTCATGCAAAAAGAGATCCATAGAACTAATTAAGAAGACTATTAGAATACTACTAAGATAACTGTGATAAAATTTTATATAATCAAATAAAGAAATCGAGATCCAATGGTTGAGAAACCATCTAAACTAGGATGGTCAACTTCAAAGGATTAAATCTAGAGAGTTTAGGATTGGCTTTACTTACCAACAATGATGTATCACACCTTTGAAGTAGAATTAATTTCTGCACTCAAGATTTTGTGGTTGAACTTGAGACTTCTGTTCCTTAGGTATAGATCCTCAATGTTGATGGTTCCAAGACAAGGAAGATCTTCACTTCAGATTGTGGACACCAGGGATCCTACAAAAGAACTAGTTAGTGGTCGTGGAGAGTGAGAGAAGAATGGAAAAAAAATGGAAGGTAGAATGGAGAAAGAGAAAGAGGTGGCTTGATGGCATCTTGGAACTTTGGATTGGTGGTTGATGGTTGGAAGATAACTTGGACCTCATGCCCAATGGACCTCACATCCTCTCTCACAGATGACAATGCTCTCACAGCAAAGGAGTTAGAGAAAAAATAATTTCATTCATCATCAAATCTGATTACAAGGGAGGATGAGGGTGGTATTTATAAACCCTCATTTACATGATAGAAAGATAAGGATAAGGCTCATTTGAATACATGATAAGGCCTATCCTTATTTGAATACATTATAAGGCCTATCCTTATTTGAATACATTATAAGGCCTATCCTCATTTGAATACATGATAAGTGGAGAGGATAAGTTTGGATAAAGGTGGGCTTCCTTGAATTTGAGTTCATCATGAAGATAAGAAGATAAGATAGGCCTTCTATTTGAACTTTTCTTTATCTTTAAATGAAGTTTGAAGTCCCTTCATGTGTTGGCCGACCAAGGAGAGTGGAGTGGTGATGTGGCATGATGAGGTGACATGGCATGCTCCCTTAGGTGTCCTTCCACTTGGCTTGATCAAGTATCTTGTCTTGGCTAGCTTGTAAACCCCTTGACTTGTAAACCCCTTGACTAATTCAAGACTCAATCAAAGTAAACCTAACTTGATCAAATTGAACCTAATTTGATCAAATTACAAAATTAAAATAAACTAAACTTTAATTACAGGACTCAATAACTCATGCTAACATTAAAATTAAGATAGATTATTCATTGGTGATCCACAAGGAGCTGGAAGTGATCTGACGTTTCTTTCTAGCTCTGGAATCCTCACCACCATGTCCTTGAGAATGTCCTCTCCTAAAAAAACCAATAGAGAATGGATGTGCATAAGTAAATACTACTATCAAAGACCAATTAATAATCCCTATGCACCCCCATATAATCTAAGATGGAGGAATCATCCAAATTTTCATGGTCACAAAATCCAAATGTAGGCAGTTCTAGTTTCAACCAGCAAAATCCAAGGCCTAACCTTATAATGAATAATCCATGACCACCACCATGCTTCAATAATAATGATAAGAAACTTAGTTATTTAGAAAAAAATCTAGAAGCCCTAGCCAAATCTAATTTTAACTATTAGGAAATATATTCTAAAGTCAATCATCTAAGTTATAGATAGTTGAGCTTATTGTAATTTGTATATGAATTTTAAATTAATAAAAATTATTTTTGGCAGTTCATCACATTTTATGCATCTTCCTTTTGAACTTTTTTATGATGAAGTCCTTAGAACTACTTCTATTCAATAAAGAAGAATTTGTCATGTAGTTCTTAAACCTGTTCATGATCAAATAATATATTGTTACCTAAGATGATAACATTTATCGAGTATAGGTCGTTGTGTGCTATATGGATTAGTTGATCTTATAACCAAGGAGTGTGGAGACACTGATATGACATGCAAGTGAGTGTAAGTATACATTTCACTAAATATGACCAACTCTATAGAATACATTACTATCAAGAGTATCTCATAAAAGGATATGGTATAAGTGTCCCTCCAAACTGAGATCACCAAGGTGATTTGCAAGTAACTCACTATACTTTGATACTAAACTACCTGTATTTTTAATATACTGATGCAAGATTCTAGGTACAGTCAAGTACTTATAAAGTCGATGTTAAGTCAAGAAGGGATTGACCACTCCAAAGTATTGGAGAAAATGCTATATTGTACTTCAATTTAGCAAAATCTTGAATAGGTAATCCTAGTAAAGAGTCATAGGATTTATAAGGTTGAGACATATCTGGATACACTGATTAAGAGTTGTCATAAACTTTTAAGCCATCTTCAGCATTGGATCAAAGAGATGAGTTATACAGTAACCATCTACCTGGGTTTTCGAATGTTGATTTATAATCATTCAACCTATCCAGACATCAGGTACCATTGCTAGATGGTCATGTCAACTAGTTTAAAATTTTTTTCCTGAATTACTGACTTAGTGTTCGAACCTATAGGGTCATATATGATAGAAGTTTTTGAGTGATCATAATAGTTGATTAATGATTAAGAATCATTTAAGGTATAATTATCAATACAATTGATAATTAACCTAATGCAAATTTGTAAAGAAATATTTAATTACTTGTTAATTAATTATAGGAGAATTAATTAATAATTATATTATTAATTGGATCAATTTGATTAAATAAAGAGGTTTAGATCAAGTCTAATTGAATTTGGTTCAATTAGGTTTCACCCGATGAAGTTATACAATGATCTAATTGCTAAGGAGTTATAATCCTGGTTTGATTCAGACTTAGGCTCTATTAATGTTTGATTTGATTGGAATTTAATTAAGGAAATTGGAACATAATTAGATTAGACTTAGTTATTTAATTAGATTAAATCAAATTTGATTTGAAAGGAACTCAATTAGAATTGAATTAGGATTGAATTCTTATTATAGCACCACCTAGGAATGCTTCATGCCCATTCTTCATGCAATCTTGAATTTTGCATGAAAGATCTCGTGCCAAAAAATAGATATGTCACCCTCCTATCTCTCCTCTAGAAGAGGTTTAGATGTGGATTAAATTTGGATTAAGTTTGAATTGGTTTTGAATTAATTCTAATAGAGTTTCAATAGGATTGAAACTCATTGTCTTATCCAATCCAATCATCTTTATCTCCTCTTATCCTTACCCATTCTCCACACCAATTTAATCTAAAATTTCTAATGGGTGTGTGATAATTTGAGAAGCCTTTTTACCATGAAAAATATAGAGGAGCTTCATCAAAAAATTAAGAAAGGGAGAGAGAGAGAGAGAGAGAATTGGTGTGAAATCCATATTGGGCATGGAAGGCCTAGGCACTAGGGTTTTAAGGGGAGATAAAAGAAAATTTGAGAGAGGTTTCTCCATATTTTATTTCTTCTCACCTTTAATCCTCCACATCTCCTCCTCAAGGGCTTCTCAAAGGATCTGAGTCATTCTAAAGGAGGAGTTGAATCAGCCATCCAAAGGCCTTCATACAGAGCTAACACTCTAGGGAGGCTAATCTGCATCAGGACTTTGTACAAATGATCTATAGAGGTTGGATGCACTATGCAACTATGAAGCAACTTGAGGAATCTTTTCTACATCCCATCATAGCAAAGATCGGTGACCCATGATCAGGTACAAGATCTGATCTCATAGTATGAGTAGATTTGACCTATAGCATGCATCGACGAGATCGATGTATGCTGATTTTATTTTATGCATTGTATATCATGTCTAGATCCTAGGTAGAGTTTTTTAGATTTGATCTAAATGCATAATTACTGATTAAAAAAAATAATCTGATTTGCTTTCATCATAATTAAAAAAATTAAAATATATGCATGAAATCCTATCCCAATTTTTAATAGTGGTATTAGAGCAATGATTGCATAACATGATTTATGATGTAAATTCTTGCATATTTGATATGTTTTAAATCTAAGTAATTACTTCAAATTGGATGAATCACCATAGCCATTCTATTATAGGAGAAAAGTAGGGTTTAAAGACCCTCTCTTTCCATGGGATCTACAATGGCATGTAGGGAAGCCGCTTGTGTCCTCATCCCATGAACAAATGAGATAAAAAGATTTTTATTACAATTATTTTGATAATTAGATCTGATATCTAGTGATTTAATCTTGATTAATTCATTGTTTATGATCTAAAATAAAGTTTTTATGATTTATTTTTATGTTTAGAATATAAATCATAACATTAAGTTTTAGTATTATAACTATATCATATAGTATATAGCTAAAATTATTTAATATGTATGAGATGCATATAAATTATTTAGATCTGAATTTAGCATAATTAATCTTGATCGATTGCTAGAATTAAGAATTGAAAGATTAGGTCTAGAATTCTAAATTAAAGATCTAATGTCAATTCATAAACTTTAGACTATGGGTTGCTTGAATCAGGTCAATTAACCGGGGTAAACCTAGGGTTAGAATTTTGACTAATATGGATCTAACAGAGAAATTGATCTAATCTAACTAAAAGTTATTTAGAATTAGATCAAGAATTCTCTAGATTAATTTTATAGTGATAGATTGATCAAGTCCATATTATATCACTTGATTATGGTTCAATGGTTGGACCCAAGTTATTAGGCTAATCTAATCAAATTTGATGAACCGATTGGTATCTAAGGTAAGTTTAGCATTTGATCATAGTTATTAATTAGGGCTACCTCTTACCTATCCAACTCGTTGGTGTCTAAGGAAAGAGGCTAATGGCGCAACCCTCTTATTGATGTCACTTACCTGGCCAATATGGTCAATCAAGATTTGATCAGATAGTTTATTGATTTGAATAAATCCATGACAGTAAGGATGATAAGCATGACTAATCAGGTGCCCTTGGACCAAGTTGTCTTCAACCCTCGTCATAGACTTGGTTAAGTCAGTGAAAGGATTGTTAATTAGAATTGGTTTATGTCTTCTTCTATCTTTTTAATCATTTAATAAAATTTTCTAAATTATTAGATCCCTAAAATGACAAAGTTATGGAGATAACCGAATCATAGCCTCCTATTAAGAGGATGAAAATATGTTTAATAATTAAGATGATCATTGGAGGTCCAAAGGCCTGATGCTCATCTAGCTATTAGAATTAGCATTTATATTATGATGATTTAGTTATGACTTTTTTAACGGTGGTCAAGTAAACTAGCCGAAGTCGGGCTTGACCATTCATTGGTTAGAAGTGGAGTCTTGTCATGTTAATTGTTGGACCTAATCAAGACTTTTAGTAGAGGCCCAAAGCCCTGCTAAAGAGGTGCTTGGGACAAAATTAATACTAGAAATTATTTATAAAAAAATTGGTTAGGAACTTACCTTTATATATACATGGATAGGCCGATCAAAGTTGAGCTCATGTATAGTTTATTAGATTCTAGTACTCGCTAAAGAATTAATGTAACTCCTTGAATTAGAGGTAGAGGCTACCAATTTGAACAAAATAGTGGGAGAACCTTTAGATTAAAGTCCAAGTCTTTAGGATTAAATGATTCATATATTAATAGGTTTTGTTCTCTTTTCTTCTCAGTTAAAATAGCCAACACTTTATCGCTCTAATCATTGTTAGACATGAAAAGCTAATGGGACCCAATTTTGATAGTTGGTATTGAAAGCTAGAAATTGTCCTAGAGCACAAATAGATCTTATATGTGTCGATAGATCCGGTACCTAAGGAGCCCTCTCCGAATGCCTAAGGTCCGGTCCAACATACTTATCAAAAGTGGCTTAATGACTGAACCACGATCCATTATATTTATGGGTATCCATGAATGACGAGTTCAATCATAAATTTGAGGATGTTCAACTAGAGGATATGCTTCAAGTATTGAAAGAATCCTTCGACACTCCTGATGATGTTAAAAGGTACAAAATATCTTGAGCTATTTTCAATGCTAGGATGAGGAAAGGGGCATCAGTCACTGATGATGTATTACATGATAAAACTGATCGAGTGCTTGAGCAAGCTTAGGTTTCCCTTGCATGAGCAATTAGGGAAGGATGCAATTTTAAATTTCCTATCAAAGTCCTACCTCGATTTTCTTAGTCATTATAGAATGACTAAGCCTGCAGTCAACTACCATAGTCCGCTGGGATTGCTACAAACTTATGAGAAAGATTATCAATCCACAAAGGATTGATGAATATAGTGGAAGGTTTTACTTCAACAGGGCATCATCCTTTAAAAAGGAAAATAAATAAGAAAAAGGTGTAACGTGCTACGGTGACTCAACCAAGTCAAACCAAGAAGATCAAGTCTAATTAGAATCAAGCAGAGTACTTCTATTATAAAAAGCAAAGTTATTGGAATAGGAATTGTGCTCTTTACATTACCTTTCTTGACCTGAACAGACTAAGAAAGAAGAAGAATTAGCAAGCTGTTACTGGATAAGGTATTAATATGATAACATATTATAATTTCTCTGTATATGATATTACTATCTGGGTATTAGATACTAAAAGTCTAGTTAATATTTGCAATTCATTGTAAGAACTTCATATTAGTAGAAAATTTGACGATGGCGAGAGACCTAAATGTTGGAGATGGAATGATAGTTCCAATTCTAGTTTTAGTAGTTGTCAAGCTTGTTTTCAATGATAATGTTATTGTTTAAGGTGATTGTCATTATTGTCCTAGTTTTATGATGAAAATAATTTCTGTAGGCCTTTAGGCTAATAATGACTTTTATTTATCAATAAAAGATGATTATTGTGATATAATTATGAATGGTGTTACTGTAATATATGGATAATTGAAAAATAACATTTACGTTATATCACATCCTGTTAGTATAGCATACACGCCTAGCAAACATTCTAAATTAGAAAATATATCTGATATCTACTGATAACTACAATAAATTAATATAAAAGTATTAAATTATATATTAATTAATATTTAATATTTAGAATTTGATGCTTGCTATGTTAATTTCAGGAATTTGGATATGTCATACTCAATTTGACAAATATGCTATTCAAGAATAGATAATCTAGCCTAAAAGATGATATTTGAGTCCAAGTCCAATTCTATGTAAGAGAAGTGCAAGCAGGAAATAGGTAGTGCACTTGTATGTGCGGAACTGAATCACATGAAATGGATTGCATGAAGGCTTGCTTGGATATAGAAAAGACTAGATATTAGTGCATGAAGTGGGGAGCATGGGCTGATAGGCCGTTGGAATAAAAGCATGAATTTTAAATTACATCGTGGAATGTGAAAATTGGAAGGAATCAAGTGGGACGTTTAAAGTTGGAAATGGGAATGGAATCAGGAATTTGAAGTGGAATCAGGAAGTTGAAGTTAGTGGACTAAGCAACAAGCCTAAAGAATTTCACTTGAAGGCATGGAGTGGGGCCAAGTGTTAAAAATTCAATGCATGGAAGCCACGTGAAGAATATAGGATTTGAATATGATGTGGAGCTTAACTTGTGGAATCATGTGGTGCGCTCGAATATGGAAACCAAAAGAAACGTTGGTCCAGGAAACAACTCCACTCAGTCTACCAAGCAAATAACTCGGTCCATGTGCCATTAACCATAATCCATGGGCACAGTAGGGACAGTTTTTATCGCTGCTTATGGTTTTCGGGTAGTTCTACATGCCATCCAGGAAAAGGAAACGTGACTCATGGCACAAACCATGGAAGCAACTCCACATGCATTCCACAGGCTAGGCAAACACAGATGAAACGGATGCGAAGCTGCAGAATAAATGGGATTCATTATTTCTATTTGTTGGGATGGGCAAAACCGGTTGGAGCATTGCCTAGAAAGGATGGAATTTGAAATAGGGAATGATGTCATTGGAGTTCGATGTACTGGCAATAGCAGTTGGAACTGAGCATGGAAGATGGAAACAATCAACGACTATCGAACAAAGATGTTGATTTTAGGAACCGTGGGATTTACAGGTGGTTGGAGTTTGATCTCTGAACCGGTGCGATCCAAGGACCCGGTGGAATGATTGAAATATTGCGAAAATCTTTAATCCTTTATGCCTAGATTATACTTTTATGTGCATGCAAAAATCATAAATCGTGAAAAGATATACCTTAAGCTATTGTACCGATATATAGATCACGCAGTTCTTGAAATGTCCCTCGTGTAATCCTTGAGATGTCCCTCCTTTTCTGCGAGATGACTATCTTCTCTCTCGTCACTCTCTTTTCTTTATGTAGATGATCAATGGAGAATCATACACCGCTGTTATGAGAGTTAGAGAAAAGGGACCAGGTAGCCTCTTATTTATACTGCATGTATCTCTCCCATCAGAAGACTAATGAAAGACTAAAATCTCGGTTAGAGTTTTACTCTAATCCTATTTATTCAATTTTATTGGAAATAGTTTTCTTTAATCAATTGGACTCTGATTCAGTACATATGATCGAGTCAAAAGTTGACCAGGATAAGATGAAAATTAGGCCACATATTATATTTTAAATCTAACATTCTCCAAATTGGCCTATATTATCACTCAAAATAACTTTTGATTCTATCAAAATATTTAACTTTAAAAATAAAACATTTTTTTTAAAGAAAAAAAGCAAAAGTACTGAATCAAATTTTAAAATTGACTCAATTAGTACACTCATTTTTTTAAAAAAAAATTATCTAATTGTCTATTCCTTAATAAATCCTTTATACTTCGATTAAGTAGAAAACCATTAATGCAGATCATGACGGTTATACATCTCGATTGACATACTTCCTTCCATGTATCATGGCATCAATATTTCTCACTTAACATGAATTTATATACTGGAGTACCTATCAAAAACCATAATACCTATCATAATGGTTCCACTGTAATGTCATATAAATGATCCTTCTGTTTGCTTTAATTTTGATAAAAGTCAACCATAATGTATACAAACAATAATAAAAACAGAAGTAATAGTAGTCAATAAACTATTAAGAGATTTCAAAAAAATATCTATTATAAATTAAATATTCCAATGATAAATATTCATAAGTTTTACATGCTCTTTAAAAACTTTGAACATTAAACCTTTGGTCAATGGATTAATCAACACACAAGCAGTACCAATAAAATCAATAGATACTTGATGACTATTAATTCTCTTATTTACTGTAAGATATTTAATATTAATGTGCTTATTTGCATCGGTAATCTTGCCACTATTGGAAAATGAAACTGTAGCAGAATTATCACAATAAATTATCAGTGGCTTGGAAATAGAATCCATAACTTTTAGACCTGAGATAATTTTTTTTAACCATAAAGCATGTGAAGAAGCCTCATAGCAGTTTATGTATTTAGCTTCCATAGTAGAGCAGGCAGTAATGCGCTATTTTGTGCTCTTCCAAGAAATTGCTCCACCAACCAATAGAAAAATACAGCCAGATATAAACTTCCTGCTATCAAGGCAACCGGCATATCTGCATCTGAATAACCATCCAACTGATCAGTCATTCTATAAATGAGCATATAATCTTTAGTCCCCTGAAGATAATGCATTACTTTCTTGGTAGCCTTCCAGTGGTTCATACCTGGATCACTTTGATATCTACCAAGCATTCTCAAAATAAAACTAATATCAGGACAAGTACATACTTGAGCATACATTAGACTATCCATTGTAGATCATAGGTATATCCTTCATATAATTTCTCTCAATCTTATTTATAGGACATTGAAATTTACTAAATTTATCACCTTTAATAATTTGTGCTTCACTTGATGAGCAGCTTGACATTCCAAACCTTTTTAAGATCCTAGTAATATAAATTTTCTGAGATAAACTAAGTAACCTCTTATTTCTGTTATGATGGATTTCTATATCAAGAATATAAGAAGTGTCTTTCGTATCTTTCATATCAAAATATTTGGAAAGAAATCTCTTAGTTTTATACAAGAGACCCAAATCATTACTGGCTAATAAAATACATCCACATATAGAACTAAAAATATAAACTTACTTCCACTCACCTTCAAATATATACATTGATCAACAATGTTTTCCCTAAATCCGAAGGATGCAATGACATCATTAAACTTTAAGTGCCAATACCTGGAAGCTTGTTTAAGATCATAAATGGATTTCTTTAATTAACATACTAGCCTTTTATTCTCTTGTATTGAAAATCTTTCTGGCTGATCCATATACACCTCTTCTTATAAATCCCCATTCAAGAATGCAGTCTTGACATCTACTTGATATAGCTCTAAATCAAAATAAACTACTAATATCAAAATAATTCTAAATGAATCCTTCTAGAAATAGATGAAAATATTTCAAAATAATCAATGCCCTCCTTTTGAGTGAATCCTTTTGCTACAAGTCTAGCTTTATACCTTTTGATATTACTTTTGAAGTCTCGTTTGGTTTTAAAAATTTACTTACAACCAACGGGCTTAAACTTTTCAGGTAATTCGATAAGTTTCCATACTTGATTTTTATTCATGGATTACATCTCATCTTTTGTTGAATTTAACCAAAGTTCAAAATTATCACTATTCATGATCTCTTTAAATAAAACTGGATCATCTTTAATTTTAATATCACAATCATATTTTTATAAATAAACAATATAATCATCTAGAATAGCTAATCTCCTAATTCTGGTAGATCTCCATAATACTCCAAGTTCAATATTGTTATGATTATTTTCAATTAGGTTAGGTTCATTGACAGACTGCTCGAGAGGTAGTATATCAGTCTCATGTTGATATTCTACAGCCTTAGGATTAATAATTTCATGTGGAATATCTCCAAGTATTGCTGTAATAGAAAAATATTATCTTATTTTCTCTAACACCATATCACATGATTCACCACTCCTACTATTATCACTATCTTCAATGAACCAAACTATTCCAGTTTCAACAATTCTGGTGTTGTGTGATGGACAATAAAACTTAAAACCTTTTGACCTTTCTGGATATCCAATAAAATAACAACTTATAGTCCTAGGATCCAATTTCTTTTCTTATGGATTATATAATAGAGCCTCTGTAGGATAATCCCAAATATGTAAATGCGCTAAATATGGTTTTCTATCCATCCATAACTCAAAAGAAATTTTAGGAATGGCCTTACTAGGAACACGATTTAAGATATACATAGTAGTTTTCAAGGCTTCTCCCCATAAATATAAAGGTAATGATGAATTACTAATCATATCTATTGTAGTATTCAGCACCCCTCTCAGA